>OW026367.1:52609460-53855062 GCA_932273885.2 Leucozona laternaria | reverse complement strand
GTGGGAAATACACATCTTCGGAACATGCGACAAGTTTTCATCCGATTCTCGTAATTTCTTGTGCTTGTTTGTTATTATTTAGCGCTTGTTTTTTTTTTATGTGTAAACATCTATGATGGCGGTAGAGTGAAAAAAAAACGTGAACGTTCGTGTGCAACGTTACGGTTTGCATACTAGGATGGGTGCGTTCAGTGGAAAAAATATTAAGATCCACTTCAAGCAAAAACAAGTCCGTTTTGGATCCGCGCACGTTGATGTTTACACATATTAACCCGGGACTCACACAATTTTTTTTTTTTTGTTCTGTATGCTTATCTGCAGAATCATTTTAATAAATTCAATGTTATAATAATCAATCAAATTAATGAATACAAGCAAAGTATGCAACATAAGGGAATAAAAAGAAAGGTATTGTGAGCCAAATAATGTGAAACTTAAAGAGAATATGGATGTGTTGAAATGTAAAATCGAAATGTATGAATTCTGACGGCAATTGAACACGAGGCTATAGTTGCTTACGCTTTTGTTTGATTGCTAGTAATGTATGATGTCTTGTTTTTCGCATTTTTCAATTATATTTAATAAAATTATGTTATATATTTTATTTTATAAAAAATTGCTTCAACAATGTTAATTTTGTACCGATTTTATATGACTTTAATCCTTTTTTATATTATAGTTTTAGCGTCATGGGTCTACGCCGCGCCGCCTTAGCTGAAATTTATTCACTCCAACCACACTTAAACGAGTTTGTTTAGTTTATTTTATTTTAACTGTTGATGTTTTTCAAAGTATCGCGGTTCGCGGCCCTTGTCGCGTCTATTGTGTTGACAATTGAACAATTGAAATGTCAAACGAAAACGGGTAATTGTTTGATGTGAATGCTTTATGAGTTTTCGTTAACTTTTCGCCGAAAACCCCGTTTGGGGTTGGTGTGAAAAGGCTATAAAATATTAATATGATGCTACAGTTAACTATTTTTTAACTTTAAAGTTCTTTACTAAAATTTTGTCAGTCTTAAAGAATTTATAACTATCATCATACTAAGCCTAAAACAGTGACAGTTGGTGCAAAAATAGCAAGCAAACCTACCTTTTCCACATTCGTTATATGCCAAAGTGACACATGAGGTAAGTATAGGTTTGTTCGGGTACTTTTCGGACTAAAAATGGCAATCTGTCACATTCTTAGGAGAGGGGTTGAAATTCTCTCAGGAGGAAGTGAAACTACCCAAAAGGACACGAACGCTTCAAACCAAAAATGTGTACCACTTTTTATACGTCAACAAAATGTAATGTAATGTAATGTAAAAGACCAAAAAAAAAACAAACGTAAACAATACGAAAAACATTGGAATTTCTATTATAATTCTAAATTCTTTATTGAATTGTATAAAACACAAGATAACAGAAGCAAAATATATTCATTCCGTTTCTGAAAAATCGTAATTTAAGTAAAATTAAATTTAAAAAAAAAACACTTATTTAAATTAAACTATAACAAAGTTTCTTAAATTCAACATTTTAATTTCATATTTTTTTTTAAACAAAAAACACTGCACAATACACATGAATACACGTTTTGAATACATTTTTTTTTCTTTAAAACAATTTTTTTTGAGTAATTTTTTCAATTAAAAACAAAATTCACTTCTATAAACGAAAATAAAACATTAAATAAAAGTAAACAACAGCCATTTTATATATTTTGTTGTTGTTCTTTAACTGGCGTTTGACAGAACGCAGGAATTACCAGTTTCTGCCCGAAGAAATTGCTCGGGTAAAAACTGGCAAGTAGGGGAAATACTTTTCTCTTTTTCTCTCTCGCCAGCACTCTCTTCAGCCCAAAATGATACGAAATGGAAGTACGCGAACAGACTTTATGATACTAAAAAATAAAAGTATTATAGTCTAAGAGAATTAAGTTTCGATGGATGGCTCTTGGCAACAAGTTAGTGCGACCCATTCCTGCTTATTTTTTTATAATATTCGGCGATTATTGCTAACGAAATTTTATGTGCAAAACAAAATTAAATTAAACATTCTATTCTATTTATAAATTATTTTCGTTGTAAAAATCGTGATACCAAGCTGAAACACGACAAAATCAAAATGTATGATCCGTTTTTGGTAAAAAATGACGTAGGTAAATGTACAATACCCAAAAATAAAGACATTTATAAGAAAAAAGTATTTTTTTTTTTTTGTAAAGTTTGTTTCCTCAAAAACTTAAGGACTGTACTTATAAATACGAAGGTCTTATGGTTTGTATTGATTAATAACACCTTAATTTGACTTCACTTGAGTCGATACACATTTGTCGTTCTTCGTTAATAAAAAACACTTAACATTTAACAAAAACGAATGAAACAAACACGTAACTAACCTGAATGAATTTCGAAGCGTATGCACTCCATCATCAGCAATCGCGACTAAACTTTGTAGGGCAGCAAAAAAAATAAAATTGAAAACGGTATTGTTTTGTTATTGTTTTTGCCACACAAGATTAAGTAGGCAAGATTCAACATTGCCGTTGTCTAAATTAAGTGCGTTTCTGTCTTTTTGTATGAAAAAAGATTCAAATGCATCCAATCTCCTATGGTCGTTTACTTGTTTACGTAAGGTTAGATTTTCAAGGGTTATATTTTCGTGGCCTTCATTTAAAATATGTCACGCAATCGCGGATTTTTGTGGCTGATTAAGACGAACACAATTTAAATGTTCCTTGAATCTAGTCTCAATGCTTCGTTTTGTTTGCCCATAATATTTCCGTTTGCAGTCACCACATTCAATTTCATAAATACCTGACTTGCTCAATGTTGGTGTTTTATCTTTTGTAGAACCAAGTTAATTCACCAATTTTTTGTCGTTTTTATAAACAATTTCCATTTCATGATTATTAAACACTTGTTTTAATTTATTTGTTATGCGTGGTTCAAATGTCAGTGCCACTCTTTTATTTTTAACTTTTTGTATTTGAGAGAAAAAGGTTGTCATATCGTAGTTTTTGACTTTACGTGTATGTTTATAAATTAATTTATCAACCATTTGTTCATTGAAACCATTTACACAAGCGGTTGTTTTAATATATTCATATTCTTTCATATAATTCGCTATCGAGAGAGGTAAACGGCATAATCTATGAACCATTGAGTGGTACGCGGCTACTTTATGTTGTATTGGGCAAAAAGAATCATTGGTGATGGTTCGCATAGTACTTGTTGGTTTATGAAAAACTCCAAATTCAATTTTTTCATTCACATATTGAATTTCCAAATCGAGAAATGTTATTTTTCTTTCATTTTCTGTTTCATATGTAAACTTTATTGTTTCGAATTGGTTATTCAAAATTTCTAACGTTTTCTGTACTTGGTCTTTACGCACTACGGAAAAAACATCATCAACATAGCGATGCCACACTCGCGGAAGAAGGTTTTTACTTTTTAGTTTCATTTCAAATGCCGACATGAAAAGTTCCGAAATCAATGGACTGAGTGGGTTACCCATATTAGTGGCAAAATCAACACTGTATATCTTTTCCTGGAACTGAAAAAAATTCTGATCCATGCAAAGTTTTGCAGCTTCTAAATAAACTACCTTTTTCTCACTTTCGATACCAATTCTAATTATTTAAATATTTTTTGAACTCATCCAAAGAAATGTTAACTGGAATATTAGGAAATAACGATGTTACATCAAAGCTAATCATTATTTCATCACTTTCTAACACTAAACCTTTAATTTTATCCACGAACTCAAATGAGTTTTTTACAGAGCAACTTTCCAACTTTGGTAATTTTTTAATCTCATTCACTAACCACTTAGCCAATTCATAAGATGGAGCATTAATGTTTGAAACGATTGGACGCATCTTTTTTCCTTGTTTATGTGTTTTAGGTAGCGCATACATTTTAGGTAAACAAGGATTCGAAACTATCAGCGATCTACTCACACGGATACTAAAAACATTACGAATTTTTTGTCTCAAAGAATCAACTTCTCTTATCATTCTTTTAATGGGACTTTTTTGCAATTCTTTATACCCGCACTCTGAAATTAATTGAAACACCCGTTGTTTATAATCATTTTTATTTAAAACAACAACTTGATTACTTTTATCGGCTTTTACATAAACAACATCTTTTTCTCTTAATTTGTCCACCGTTTGTTTTTGCGCTTTTGCAATTTCCGATTGTTGAATTGAGCTAACACTTACTTTTATTGCATTAGTTGCAGTAGCGCGAATATCATTTTGAGTTGACGGAACTCTATACTTTAATATTGTTTCAATATCAACAACCACGTCTAAGATCTGGGTTTTGTATGGACTTGGTGTAAATTTAAGACCTTTATTTAATAAATTTAACTCATCCTCATTGAAAATCTCATTCGATTCGTTAACAATAAAATCTCGAATAAACTTAGGTTCAGATTTAACATTAGGATCTTTTTCTATTAAATGATTTAATTTTCGATTTAATGTGAATTTTTTCTTTTTTACTTCATTTTCTTTTCTCATTATAACCGTTCTATCAAACCGAAGCCACCGCTCAAATTCGTCCTCATTTAATTTTTTTGTTATGTCAAGGTGTAGATTATACAGTTTCAATTCACAATCGTCACGAAGGTCTTCTATTGAACAATGTAAATCTAATAGACATTTTTTTTAAATAATTAAATTTTAATTCAATAAATATTTGTTATCTAAATATTTTCTAGAGACAACTCTTGAACCGGATGTTCTTAAAAAATGATTTGTATCAAAATATGAACTAAAAATCTTACTTTTCCACAAAATAGACATTCACGTTATGAGCACAAACAAAATGCGGAAATTGACTTTTTGGGTTGCTTTCCGCCTCCTATTCCCTGCCCTACTCGCATTTTGACTGCAATAAAAACATATCTCACTGTACCTTTTTTCTTTGAAAACAAAATAAAGAAGAACAGTGTAAACATTGCTATAACAATATTCACAAAAAAAAAAACGTTGTATGGCGTATGAGTGATTTTTACACGAAAGTAAAAAAACTAAATCACTCATTAAATTTCCAATTCTTTTTGCATTGGGTTAATGAACACTTAAATTTAGTTCAAACCATTGCATAATACAGTAAATGTCGCTTATAAGAAAATCCAAAATGCCACAATTTTTTTTTCTTATAAGCGTATGTTTCTTATATCCTGAACACGGATATAATAAAAAAGTTTCTTATAAGAAAAACACGGATATAAGAAACAGAAGTTTCTTATAAAAAATGTTCTTTCAGAAAAAAACGTTCATTTTTAAACAACAAAAAATAAATTCACTTTATTTGAAAAAAAAGAACAAGAAAACTCACAGCTGAACTGACATTTATGACTTTTCTTTGAGAGTTCAGAAATGCATGTATTTCCTAAGGGCGTGTTCGTTCACATTTAAGAAGCATTTAGATGGGATTTTTTTGTGTCGTACAAAAGTTTCTTATACACACATCATATTTCAGAGGAAAACTGAGAATCGGTGTTTTAAAAGTTCGTAAGCGTCATTTACTGTAACACTGTATACTAAATTAAAATCATTAAAATTTAAAAAATGCATGAAAATACTATAAGTTTTTGCTTTATACAGCTTTTTTTAACCCGAATTGAAACAAAAAAAACTACACAACATTCCCAAAAATCTATTAGAAATGTCAATACATACATACCTGGAGTAGAAACCTCCATTGAAAAATCTGAAGCTTTATACCACAACAACTCTAAATCAATTATTGAAAAACACTTAACATCGCATCGCATGTACTCAGAGAAAAATGCAATAAATGAAAATCGTTAACTTTGATCTCATTTTGTCACAACACACAATCGACGAAAAAAAAGCTGCATACATTGACCTATGTATATTTATGATCCGCTTTACCAAGCTTTTACTTCTTGATTTTACTTTTTGGAAAATCGAATTTTAGACCGGTTTTTGCTGCAAATACTCCTATGAGGCTACGTTTCGTCTGCTAATGTATCCATTTTCCAAATTAAAACTTAATTTTTCAGTATAACTATGTAAATTTTGTTTTCTTTTTGTTTTGAATATGTATAATTTAGGAAACACCATAGTGGAAACGCAGTTGATGCTAAAAATCTGGAGAGATCATTTCAACCAGCTGCTTAATGCGGCGATGAAGTCCAAGATCACGCAAACGAGCAGCCCCGCCAAGTCTATTTTGTTGATGATCTGGAGTTTCACCCACCCGACCTAAATGAGATCAAGGTAGCCATCGACAGGCTAAAGTCGAACAAAGCTATGCCCGTGACGATGGCTTAGAGGTGGAGCTTTTCAAGCTCGACAAAGATGATCTGGTAAGGAGCATACAGCAACTCGTAAGTAAAATTTAGTCGGAGAAAAAAGTATATCCCACGAGTGGAAACATAGTACCCGGTCCATAAAAAAAGGTGATCGTCTTCTCTGCACCAACTACAGAGGCATTACTCTTTTAAATATCACTTACAAGATCCTGTCAAGCGTATTATGTGAACGCCTGAAGCCATTTACTGAGGAACTGATTGTTCCTTATCAGTGTGGTTTTAGGCCTGGAAAGTCTACCATCAACCAAATCTTCACATTACACCTGGAGAAGACCTAAGAATTTAATATCGATACACACCACATTTTCATCGACTTCAAAGCAACTTATGACAGTGTTAACAGGGATGAGCTATGTCAAGTTTTGGTATCCCTGCCAAGCTGATACGCCTTATCAGGATGACATTGGAGAATGCTCGCTGCTCAGTCCAAATTGGAAGAGATTCAACCGAAACCTTCAAAACCACCAGAGGAATACGACAAGGTGACGCGCTGTCATGTAGTTGCTTCAATATTGTTCTTGAGAGAGTGGTGCCCAACTCCCAGGCCAACACAAATGGCACCATCTTGTAAAAATCCACACAATATCTTGTATATGCAGATGACTTCGACATTATGGGAAGAACCAAACAAACAGTTTCGAGTCTGAGGCGAACAAAATTACTCTTGTTATTTATGAGGAGAAGAGGAAGTATATGCTGTCATTAAAAAGAGTCGATTTCCATCGCAGACTTGGTCAGAACGCGTGACTATCGATAGGTATAACTTCGAGGTGGTCAGTGAATTGGTCTACCTGGGTACTGCTGTGAACTCTGCAAATGACATCAGCGCTGAAATCAAGCGTAGAATAACTTTGGCTAATCGCTGTTTCTTTGGGCTTAATAAACAATTGAGGAATAAAGCCCTATCGAGAAGTACAAAACTCTAATCATCCCGGTCTTGCTCTATGGTGCAGAAGCATGGATCCTCTCCCAGGCGGATGAATGCTCCCTTGGTGTCTTCGAGAGAATGGTTCTATACGCACGATTTATGGGCCGGTTTGTTTCGATAGGCAAAAAATAACATCTAGAGAAGACGATACAACCACGAACTATACAGTGCCACTGGTCAAAAACTACATGTTCAACGGTTAAGATGGCTAGGGCATGTAGAGCGAATGAACATCGAAGCTCCAGCTCGTAAGGTATTCAACGCTAAGCCAGATGAAACCAAAAACAGAGGCGTGACCAAGTTGAGGGTGATACACGCCGACTTGGTATATTCAAAACTGGAGACAGCAAGCTAATTATATAGAGATCGAGAAAGCTGGCGGAGTCTATTACTTGAGGCCCAGGAGCACCCCGCGCTGTAGCGCCATCTAAACCAAGTTATTATAAGTATCTATAATTTATATCTTTATATATATCTCTTTGATTGACAGATTCAATTTTGTTAATTTTTATCTTGCTCTATTTTGTAAAATTTGCTTAAGACAGGTTTCAAAACTATTTAAAATACCTAACTTATTTCATTTTTCTAAATACTTTAAGCTACAAAATATAATTTGGAAATAATTATTATGCTCTACAGTAAAATTGGCTTTTGGGCCTTTTGAAAATAACTCCGTGCCATAGTTTCTAAGCAGATGTAAAAGCATAAGTAAAAACTAACCATTTTATATCGCTTGGGCTGATATAAACGCTTCATTAAATAGCACAAGAACTTCGCTGTTCTAATTTTTTCATTTTAAAATTAAAATCAATTGACTGCGGGTATAGCGAGTACGGAGTGAGCTTAATAAATTTGCATAAATTTAACTTTGACATCGATACACTGTAAAAATGATCCACAACACATTTTACTCAAATTGAAAACAGTTTAGCAACAAGTTGATGTTGTTGCCAATCTAACAAGCTCCATATATACATTGAAAGGACAGCTATGTATGTAGTTAAGTTATAGCGAAGGTTAATTCTATTATA
Source organism: Leucozona laternaria (assembly GCA_932273885.2). Lineage (NCBI taxonomy): Eukaryota > Metazoa > Arthropoda > Insecta > Diptera > Syrphidae > Leucozona > Leucozona laternaria. The sequence goes on along the minus strand of OW026367.1, from coordinate 53,846,759 downwards.
TTGTGTATCCAAGTGGGAAATTGGTGGAAAGTAAAATATTTGGCATAATTGCCAATAAAATATAATCTAACAAAGCTTTCAATTAAACACTTTTTAAATTGATTATACCTACAGCTATTGAATGATTGAGAACGTATTTTGTATAAATCTATACATGTTCGAATTGTGTGTCATTTAATAGGGTAATTTGGGGTAGAAATGTTGGGCATAAGGAAAAACTTTATTCGTTCATAAAACTTTCTGCAGATGTTATTTTTTTTACGATTCAAATAGCTTTCAGTCTCTTTTAGGTTTAATAAAAATATGTAATAGAACTTTGGTGTTCGGGACACGCGCGACGAAGAAGTATGAAACTTGAGGAAGAGGATGTCAGAAAGGAAGGTATGTATATACGTATATTTGCGACAAATTTATAAGATGAATAGAAAATCATCTCAGTTTATGTAAGCCCTAAGAAGTGCCAAGTTGTATAAATGTGATACATATAATGAGTATACGCTTATAGGCAGGAAAATGTGGATAAAAGTTTGAGGAATAAATCAAAAGAAAGTTACGTTTGAGTTGACAATAATATAGCCTGGTAGATGTTACACAAACATGTTGCATATAAAGAGCTTATATATTTCTGATTCGTATTTAAGTAATCTTTTTTAGAATTCAACATTCAAGGATTGCATGAAGTTAGGTATCGTTATAGTAACCCCCTGATGTTGACATTGCATCATTTACTCGTCAAATTGTGTTTTTTTTTTGTGACTCTTTTTTTGTGTAATTTGAAATTCATATTCAGGTTTCTGTCACGTTTTGTAGAAAAATATTCGTACCTATGCAAATAAGTTGACTGATTTTTTTTGTGTTTAAGAAGCAAATTGCAATAGTATACCATCTAACAAATAAATTCAAAATTGACTTAGAAAACAACTACTTATATAGAAATGACAAAGAAATCTTTAAATTAGTCGTGTTTTTTTTGGAAAGGCAGTTGACAGTACCTACAGTAGGATTTCACACAAGAGGATTACTGCTAATAAAGGGTATTTTTTTTTAGAGGTATAGAACTTTGAAATGGAATAAAACAAAGATGATTTTTTTAATTGGACATGAAATTTACTTTATTCAAAAGATAATCTTCCAGCATTAAAATTTAATTATGATTTCTGGCATATGACAGCCAGGGCTGGCTCGGACGTAGTCTAATCTGGAGGTCCAATTTTCGATAACTTTTTCTAACATTTGTGGCCATGTATAGGCAATAACGCTTTGAATGTTCTCCTCCAAGTGGTCAATCGTTTCGGGCTTTTCGGCGTAGACTAGCGACTTCACATATTCCCACAGAAAATAGTCAAGCGGCGTTAAATCGCACGATCTTAGAGGGCAATTCACTGAAACTATGCGGTTACCAAACGTTTCCTTCAATAAATCAATTGTGGCACGAGCTGTGTGACATGTTGCGCCGCGCCGTCTTGTTCAAACCACAGCTCCTGCACATCATGGTTGTTCAATTGATGAACGAAAAAGTCAGTAATCATGACTCTATAGCGGTCGCCATTGACTTTAACGTTCTGGCCTGGCCAGCATCGTTTTTAAAGAAGTACGGACCAATTATTCCACCAAACCATAAAGCACACCAAACAGTCAGTTTTTGTGGATGTAACGGTGTCTCAACATACACTTGAGGGTTATCATCACTCCAAATACTGCCATTTTGTTTATTGACGTATCCATTCAACAAAAAGTGAGCTTCATCGCTTAACAAAATTCGCTTTTGAAAATTGGGATCAACGGCAATCTTGTTTTGGGCCCATTTGGGCACAATTTGGAAGCGTTGTTCAGGCGTCAGTCTTTTCATGTTGAAATGCCAAACCAAACTAAAAATAAATCATTTGACAGCTGAAAAAATGGCTGCCAGTTAAAATAGTGTTGTCAACTCAAAATTCTATACCTCTTAAAAAAACACCCTTTAAAAGTAGAAGTAAAATCCTACTGCGGATGTTTTTGTGAATTTAATTGTAAATTTTATATAACTTAAATTAATTTTTGATTCCAGTAATTTTTTGTTTTGCTTTTTTCATTTGTAGCAAACTTTGTTTTAATTGTGTAGTGTAGCTGTTCGATAGTACCAAATGTGAAATATAAAAACGAGGCTACTGCGGATGTACCTATTTTTTTTTTTTGGAAATTTCTTACTATACTATATATTAAATCTCAAAAAGACACGGCTATTATAATATGTACCTATGTGCACATACATCAGTGACGTGGCGTTTACATCAAATCGTTCAACTTTACAATAAACGTAAAAAACCTACACTAAAAGTACCTACTTTCCAAAGAAGGTTTTCTTAAAATCCAAATTATGATATAGTTTAAGGACAATTGGCAGTAATTTTATAATTTAAAATTAACAAAATCGACATGTTTCTTAAAAAGTCAATAATTTCTGGGGGTTAACCTCAAATTGCTTTCGTTAAGAAAATTGCATGATTCCTTGATTTCTTTGGAATCTTGAATATCCCGTCTAGTATTTTTCAATTACAAATTTTGTTATGAAATCATACTCAGTGCTTTTTTTTAAACCCACAATTTTATTTTATTTTCAGACTCCCATAAATTTTACGAACTTCTACTGTAACATTAATAGTCCAAGAAAGTTAAGGTTAGAAATAGAAAAAATTAGAGGCAAGCTGAAATTTTGCATGGTAGTATAGATGATATTAAAAAACTTTAATCTCAGTTTTCTCATTTGAGAATCTTGCAGAAAAAAAGTTAGGCGACCACGCCCACTTTTACCTCCATTTTCCTTATATCCTTGTTTCTCGGAAACGGCTGGAATGATTTGAATGAAATTTTCAACATTTGTTTATATTACCAAGAAAAAAAAATCTAAAAATACTTTCAGTAAAATCCGCCAATTAAAACGCCCACATTTCTAATATCTGTGTTTCTTATATCCATACGAAAAGTGGGCGTGATAGTGAGCGGATTCATGCAAATCATTGAAGCTGTTTCTGAGAAACAAGGATATAAGGAAAATGGATGAAAAAGTGGTCGTGGCCTCTTAAATTTTTTTTTGCAAGAGTTTCGAATACGAAAATTGAGATTTAAGTTCTTAAATATCACCAGAATCACCCTGCAAAATTCCAGCCTACCTCTAATTTTTTCTATTTACTCCATACAAAAATCTCTTAGATTTCCTGGAGTTAATATCTGTACTTCCAACGAGATTATTTTAGAAAAGTGTAAGGATAAGAAATCTGTGGTGCGAAAATTCAAAGTTGAGTTTCTGCGTATGAATAATTTGTTCATTTAAATGGACAACATTATCTTACCGTGATTTAAAGACCTCAATCTTCAAAATCCGACCATAAGAACTCTAGTTATAAACTAATAGCTTTAAACTTGTACCGTCATACGACCTTTTTTTAACAGATTATCTACATATAACTATTTAATTATAAGACGTGGAAAAACGTATTATTCTTTGCATTACTAAAAATAAGGCTACAAGCATTATAGTAGGTACGAAAGCTAGGAATGTCACTTAACAAAATTAATTTCAACAGTCCTGATTCTTTCATATTTGGTTCCTCTCACTATATTTTGGTCAAAGAGCGGTGATTGGTTATGTTGTTATTTGCAGAAGAAATAACATGTCTGGCTGGTACCTGAGCTTGCAAAACCCATGCCAGATGCATTTTTATAATGAAGAAAAAAAAAATTGGATGTAAACGATTCACATTCGCAGAATATAATATTAAAAACCAACGGCAACACTAACAAAATTTGTATTGTAGCTTTTTGAAAATTTAAAAATACGTATATCCATTTATTTTGTATTTGAATGTTTATATTTAAATAAATAATTTTTGAAACATGCATTTTCAAACTCAAATCGAAAAAGAAAAAAAAAAATGTCAAACTTAATTTTTGTTCTTCAAAATTTTATGCAAAAAAAATATAAATACAAAATAAGTAAAAGTTTGGCTTTTAGTATTCGTTATTCTTATCTATTTTTAGTTAAATATGCACTTAATGTTTTATAATTTTTGAGAAATTTGGATATTAAGAAAAAACTTCTTCGTCTTTTTTCTAGTTATTTTGTTCAAAATCTTCGGGGAAAAGTAATATTGTATGAGATAGAAGCGTACAACTTGAGTTTTTACTGTCCGATATTAAAGATTGAGATCTAAAAATCAGGGGAAAATAATAGGCTACATTTATTTGAAAATTACTTTTGTAAAAAATGTATGTTGTTTAGTGGAAATTTCGCGCGCCACTTTAAGGAAAAACAATCTAGTTTTTAATTAAGTTTCATCCGTTTTGTACAATTTTCCCTCGAGAGGCAAACAAAAAAAAAATTTAACAAAGTTTCTTATTTCAAATTTGACTCTGTGACCTTCCGCTAACCAGTCCTAGACCGATAAGATAAGCTGTAATCTCCGAAGCAGGACTATTCAGTGCCGAACTTTCACCGTTGGATACTTCACCAACAGATTTTCACCACCAGGCTTTTAGTTCTTCGAATTTTTGTTACAGCGAATCCGCCACTAGGTATAGTTCGCTAACGTTCTCTCAACACTACACTTTTAAACACTGCCTACAGAAAGGTAAGGTAGTGTTTATTATTCAATATGGCCATTGTTCCTTTCGGAATAAAATTGTGATTAGTCACAATAAATACAGATTTACCAGTTTTTTTGGCAACTTTTGCATGGTGCAACATTTTAGAACATTTTATCCATTGCAATGTAAAGTTAAATCTTGCTAAACAAGCGAATTTCTGTAGGTTTCAATTTTTGACGAAAATTTCAATTTGCCAATATTTACAATAAAACATGCTAAAATTACCTCCCGCCAGTAAAAATACTGTTATTTAATGATTTTATATTAATTTGCATTATTTATTTTTATGGTCGTTTTTTTTTTTGCAAAAATCGCTGTTCAGCAAAATTTCCTAAATAAAATGCAAATGATTAAATAAGCTGAAAAAGAAGACGCTTTGTTATTTAAAAAAAAAATATATAAATGAATGCTTATTGTGAATAACTATTTTTAATAAAATCTAAACTACTTTAGCAACACGAAAACGAAAAATCTGACACTTAAACGGGCGACACTCAAATATTGAGCTCTTAAATGGCAGCACTTAAAGATTCAACACCCAATCGGCGGTGGTGAAGTGTCCGTCTATCAATTTGTGGTGGCCAATGTTACCGAACCGGTAAGCACTGGTCTAATTTGCAATACATAAGAAGTACAATGTTGAAAATTAATAACTTTTTACTGGCAAAATAGTCAGTTAGTTCTCAAATTTAATGTCACTAAAACCATTTTTGCCAACTTGAAAAATTAAACCTTTACAAAAAAAAAAACAAACACAATTTATGTATTGAGTATAAAAACAAAATTGTGAGTGCCGGGACTCACGGTTAATATGAATAAACATCAACGTGCGCGGATCCAAAACGGACTTGTTTTTGCTTGAAGGGGATCTTAAGATTTGTTTCACTGAACGGCGCACCCATCCTAGTATGCAGATCGTAACGTTGCACACCGTAACGTTGCACGACGTAACGTTGCACACGAACGTTCACGGTTTTTAGATGTTTACACATCAAAAAATTGATCCAGCTACTAATTCAAAATGTATTACTTTCAATGCTGAAAGCCCAAGGCGCTCAAGCTGTAATAAATTTATTAATCTGTACATTTATGTAACATGTAAGAACAGTAAGTAATACTGATAATAATAATATTACTTTCATTCGTGATTTTTGGTTTTAATTCCTTATATCAAATTTAATTAAATCAATCTGTCTTTCTTTTAAATTGACCCACATAAATATACACAAAAGCAAACAAGCATTCGAATTCAATGACACTTAAAATAGATTATGTCAAATTGGACATTGGACTTAAAATGCTGACCATTAAATTCACAACCCTCACATCTAAACGTAGGTATCTGAATTCTGTTTAAAAATTTGCATAGATTTATCTAAGCACATTCCGTTTAGAATTTAGATAATAATAATTTTTTTTTATCTGGTATTAGAAAGCTTAACTATCATTATGTTGCTACTTCAACACACACACATTTATCCATATACAAATAATATTTACCTACACATTAACAAGAAAAGTTACTTTATTGGGACAATTTAAAAGCTTTTAGTCAGAACACAAACCGAATTATATCTTTGCCGTAAAACTTCAATAAAAGCGTAAAGTTAACAGACTATGAACAGTGCATGTCTGGTAGGTTTTCTATGACTGTCAAATTGATGTTAATAGTATATTATTTAGCTTTAAAGCTCTTCAAATCCTTCGAAGCCACATTATTTAGGTGCTATGAATTGTATATATGCAACAGGCACCCTTTAATATTAAAGCCAAACAAGGACAGTCGACAGTCAAATTAAAATGCGAGCTGTCCAACTAAATCACAACAAAAGATAAACATTCATTATTGAAACTTGTGTATTATTATTCTCAGAATGGGGTTTGATGAAACTGAGGGCTTTGGACTAGAGGCGTTGACCAAAGCAAAACAAAGGACTTGAATACTAAAAACTAAACAAGCCTTCATTAAATTCTTATTTCACGGCCAAACAATCACACCCTTTTAAGATTTTTTTCTTCTTAGAATATTCCTATCAATATAGTAAATACAGACAATTGGCCAGTTAAGTAGTAGGTATAACTAACGAAAATGGCGCTGCTGTTAATTAGTTTGAAACAGAGATTTTTTGTGTGATTTCATAGTAACCCATAAAAATTTGACTTTCACTTCGAAAAAATTCCGAATGTGTTGTTATATTCTAAGAAGTACCCTCAGTTTGCACCGGGGATATTTTTTATATTTTGGGGTGGATACGGTAATATTTGTGTTGTTTGTAAATTGCTCGAAAACTAAAAGTCCAAATTTAAAGTGTTACTTCTTAACTGAATTTTGTTTTTTTTTGTCCTCCGTTTTTAAAGTGGACTATGTCTTCAGTAGAACGGTCGTACGCAGGATTTTTAGCAGGGGGGGGGTCAAATTCAATTAGGCGCAAAAATGTACCTAATATAAGCACAAAGAAAATTGCCCATTTTTGGCCAAGTGTGTACACGTAACTTTCAAATGAAAGGCAACGTTAAGGTTGCTATATGAATGAAAAATTTTGACAATCGTTCATGGGAAAGTCGAGATATTTGAGCTTGAAGTTGCCGATTGCAAACTAAAGATTTCAGTGTGTTTTTCCAAATAATTGTTCATAACGTGGGCAATAACTGACCTAGAAAATGACATTTTCAAATAAAGGCAGTTTTCTTGTAAAGGGTTTTCCAATAAGAGGTGTTATTTTGATATTCAAAGAAAAATGGCATTTTTTGAGATAAATGATCGAATGTTTATTTCATTATAAAGAGGAAGGTATGCCGTTAATAATGGAATACAACATCAGCCAAATGGCCGGCACGACCACGCTTACAGGACCATATCCTTTTCATGAAATTTTCCATAACCAAATCGCAAAGTGGCTGCCCTATGTCCTCGATAGCCTCACGAATTCCATCTTTGAGGTCTTGAATCGACGCTGGGCTGTTGGCGTAGACCTTATCTTTCACGTGGCCCCATAGGAAGAAGTCGCAAGGTGTTAAATCACAAGATCTCGGTGGCCAATTGTGATCACCTCTTCGAGAGATAACACGGTCCGGAAACTTTTCCCGTAAAAGATCGATGGTTTCATTGCTTGTGTGGCACGTAGCGCCGTCTTGTTGAAAGTAAACGTTGTCCAGATCAATACCATCAAATTCCGGCCATAAAAATCATTTATCATCTCTCGATAGCGCAATCCATTGACAGTAACTGTTGTTCCAGCCTCATTTTCGAAAAAGTAAGGTCCAATGACCCCGCCGGACCATAAACCGCACCAAACAGTCACGCGTTGAGGTTGGAGAGGCTTTTAAACAATAACTCTTGGGTTTTCCGAGCCCCAGATGCGACAGTTTTGCTTGTTGACGTAGCCTCTCCGAGGTGGAAATGGGCCTCATCAGTCAAGATGATTTTTCGATGAAATTCCGGATCATTTTCATGCATTTCAAGGACCCAATCAGCAAAGACACGACATTGTTGATGATCAGCCGGCTTGAGTTCTTGTGTTAACTGAACTTTATAAGCCTTAAGACCCAAGTCTTTATGCAAAATACGGTGTAATGACGTTTGTGGAATGCCTAATTCCATAGAACGACGAGGAATGGACAAACCTGGGTTTTCTTCAACACTTTGGGCTACAACAGCAATATTCTCAGTTGTTCTTGAGCGATGTGCACGGGTTTTATTCTTCACATCACTAACTTGTCCCAACAGCTCGAATTTGTCCACCAATTTCTGTATTGCGGTCCGACAAGGTGCTTCACGACGACCCAAAAATGTTTTAGTTTTACGAACCGTCTCTGCCAAATTTTCACCATTTTTATAGTGAATTTTAATAATTTCAATGCGTTGTTGAAGCGTGTATCGTTCCATTTTTATTAATGGCGTAGTTTCTACTTGTCAAATGTCAAAAAATGACAGCTTCAAAAGTGACAGCTACCGAAATAGCGGGCTATTCAAAATAACACCTCTTATTGGAAAACCCTTAACATTGAATGATCTTTATTTAAATTCAATACTGAATATTTATTCAGTGACGACTTTCTAAAGTCTCTATTATTAACAATACCTCATATGCACAGTTACAATAACTGAGTGTTTATTTTGAACTCAGCCACACCACAAAACATTCCATGCTAAATGCAAATGCAAATTTAAAACATTCTACCACGATGTCTCCCTAACCCTAGTCCATCACCCCCTAAGAAACTATTCGAAGAAACTTGAACTAGTAATTACCATCCATCGCAGTTTACTGCGGTAGAAACAACAAAACAAAAACAGCGATTCGTAATCAAAGTACCTATAATTACTGTGTACCTTAATTAAGAATGTTTACTTAAAGAATAAATTTATAATAGAAGCAATGAATAGAATAAAAAAAATTCTTAAAATTTACTCTAAAAAATCTGTGAAAAAAAACCTCCTGTGGCCATTCAAAAATAATTATTATTTTAAAATGGAATCCTTCAACCTTCGTTTTGAGCATTGAGAGAGAAAAGCAAAATTAAAACAAGAAGAAACCATGTCAGTTCCATAACTTAACAAAATTCATGGAGAAACTTTTTCAATTAATAAATCGGAAGTTGCCAACTTACAAAAGTATCTTTTTACCAGTTAAGCGCTTTCATTGTTCTGATGGTCTGCTGCAAAAGGAGTGTTAAACAAACCGACCGTTCAGTATAAAATCGATATAGACTCAGGTTAATAAGCCATTTGCTTCCACACTGATAAATCAAGTCTTTCTTGCACGAATTTAAAGGTAGCCGAACTAAAGTTTGGTATAGCTTTAGGTATATAGATACGATGGACATACGAAAAGAAATGATATATATATAGACTGCCTTAAGCTTGGTTGTATTCTTTTATTACAAGAGCATTATGGCGAATGAGTTTGGCAAAAGATAAATAGTTTTCACTTGTCGGAGCGCAAAAAAAACGGCTATTGTCTACTGGACAATTCCCGAATTCCCAACATAAAGCATAAATTCCAGTAATGAGAAGGAAAAAGTTTTTCAGAACATTCCGCAAATTTCAGAGGAGGTACATATGTATATCTATGTTTATATAGGGATATAAGTTGAATGTCAAAAAGAATGAATTCCTTTGCAAAAAATGTACCACATGTATGATAAGGAAGATTGATATCTACAAAGAGAGTCAGTCAGTGGCGCAGGAATATGGGAGGTTGTTTCAGGTTCAAGAGGTCCAAAGGTAATAATGATGGTCTCATATACGTTTCCCTTGCCACCTTGGGAAGGCTGAAGTATTTGATCTATCACAATTATATCCCGATTATTATTATTATATTTTTTTTAATTTATTTTAATTTAATAAATTAATTGGTATTTAAATAAAATTCAAATATCAGGCTACATTCGTACTTCGTACATACAGATCGCTATAGATTATGACCTCTCAGGATTTAGTAACTTGTCCATACCGAATCATAACTGTTTTGGAGTAAAGGTTGTTTTTTTTTTTTTTTATTTGGGAAAACACCTACTTTGAACCAGTTTTTTGATCACCCCGTTTATAATTGATTTTTTTTTTTTTTATTTTTTTCACTACCATACAAATATTTTGCTTTACTCAAATTTTCTCAAAAATGGCTTTTACGATTTTGATGAAATTTCGTACCTGCAATAACCAAGCCAATTATAAGAAAACTGCGTTTCAGGTTTTTGTCAAAACATTCACATAACGGTATTAGGTATTCCACGTTTTTTGAGAAAATGGTCTCATTTTGTTGGGGTTATTCAAGTATGTCTTTTTGATGGTCGGACCGATTTTCAAATAATTTTGCAATCTGGTGCTTCTTAATAATTAAAACAATATTTTATTTAAAAATTTAAAAAAATATTGTTTTATAAACAAAAAAAAAAAATAAACAAAAAAATTGTGTGAGTGCCGGGACTCACGGTTAATATGTGTAAACATCAACGTGCGCGGATCCAAAACGGACTTGTTTTTGCTTGAAGGGGATCTTCAGATTTTTTTCACCGAACGCACCCATCCTAATATGCAGATCGTAAAGTTGCAAACCGTAACGTTGCACACGAACGTTCACGTTTTTTTTTCACTCTACCGCCAGCATAGATGTTTACACATCAAGATTTCCGTTGATTCTAATTTTCATAAGCGAATTTTGTTTAGCGGCGAAGCTCACTTTTGGTTGAATGAATACGTCAATAAACAAAACTGCCGTATTTTGAGTGTTGATAATCCTCGAGTGTATGTTGAGACACCGTTACATTCACAAAACCTGACTTTTTGGTGTGATTCATGGTTTGGTGGAATAATTGGTCCGTACTTCTTTAAAAACGATGCCGGCCAGGCCAGAACGTTACAGTCAAGTGTGACCGCCTTAGAGCCATGATTACTGACTTTTTCGTTCATCAATTGAACAACCACGATGTGCAGAAGCTATGGTTTAAACAAGACGGCGCAACATGTCACACAACTCATGCCACAATTAATTTTTTAATATTGAAGGAAACGTTTGGTAACCGCATAGTTTCACGTTACGGACGCGTTAATTGGCTTCCAAAATCGTGCGATTTAACGCCGCTTGACTATTTTCTGTGAGAATATGTGAAGTTGCTAGTCTACGCCAATAAGCCCGAAACGATTGACCACTTGGAGGACAACATCCGAAGCGTTATTGCCTATAGACGGCCACAAGTGTTAGAAAAAGTTATCGAAAATTGGACCTCCAGATTAGACTACGTCCGAGCCAGCCGTGGCGGTCATATGCCAGAAATCATATTTAAATTATAAAACCAGAAGATTATATTTCGAATAAAGTAAATTTCATGTCAATTTTAAAAATCATCTTTGTTTTATTCCATTTCAAAGTTGTATACACTTCTAAAAAAAACACCCTTTATAATAAAATACAATTGATTATGAGTTAAAAATTTAAACTCAAATATACCTACTTCTAAGTACCTAATTGAGAAAATCAACCGAGAGCACATTCCTCAACAATCAGAAAAAAAAACACAAAGAGCCCCCATCGACGAGATAGTCCTGGATCCGCCACTGGAGAGAGTTGAAAATTTGAAATTAATTAATTTTAAGTTTCCAACAGAATTTCACGAGGAAAAAAATTTAGAGCACTTTACCTAGATAATGTGTTAAGATTTATATTTATATTTAGTAAGCCGACATACCTTGATACATAGATCACTGTGTTTTTAAACTTTTACTGCTATCAAAATGTTTGAGACCAAAAAAAAAATAAAATACAAATTTAATTAAAAAATATTTTACCTTGAAAGTTTTGCAAAATATATTAAATATGAGAGTAATAAGAATAAAGTGCACTTGTGAGTTGCACGTGCTCAAGTTGATTTTAATTGAAAGTTCGATGCTCACGAGAAAGGTTTATCTACTGATTTAACACATAATAATTAATTAGTAAGAATATGAAGAGAAAATGTTACATAATGCTGTTAAAATAATTGAAGAACTATATATGTTCAAGAACTCATCAATAAGTTTTAAATTACACATGGAACACAATGCACTCAATTTATGCGTATCCATCCCACATCTTTTAAGCCCACGAACAATGTTTTATATTTTTAAAAGTGCTCTGACATAAGGCCATATTTATAAATATCCACTTTCGACCATATTTCACAGTGACTAAGGGCAATCTCTTTCTCATTGTTAAACACACTTTAACCGTGAAAATTGCACATCTTTTCTTATGGAATTCAATGCATGCCAAGAGAAAGACCTCCGGGTCAAGGCATGATTTATAAATATCTAATGTCTCCATGTTGATTTTTTAGCCTTTCACAGAATTGCAAATATTATCCACAAGCTTTTTTTTATGGCTTCTACCCTCAGTGCGGACATCCGTAAATTTAACTGATTCACAGAAGTAAAAATTTATTTTTTTAAAAAACTAAAACGTTTGTTATTTTATTCACCTCGTTAAATATTCTTTCAAACTTCAAATCAAAGAACAAGATTGCAATATTTTGTATTTCACTATGCGTCCGCCACTCAAATTTCAAATTGGAAGGTAGTATACAAAATCTCATTGAATATTAAAATAGCAAGTGAATACGCTTTTGAGTATTTTCTTGTGAATACAAATTGGTTTGAGACTAACTTAGTTTTTTTTTCACACTCCACATCAGATATAAAATTGATTCATTTTTTTTTTAAATAGCCTCTTGAAGAGAAGAGTTCCTCTTATAACACAGTTGCAACGAGGATGATGATACTTCCATCAAGAGCATTCGAAGCAGAACTACAATTTTCTCTAGTTGATCCCATAAATACAGTGGGAGAAGAGAAAAGAAATGAGGCAATATGATTTTAACAGCGGAAACAAATTGGAAGATGAATAAATTGTGAATTTGAAAAAAAATAAAGGTTTTAATGTTTCTTGTTCTTGTATAGGAAGCAGGAGTATTTTTAAAATTAATGGTTCATACATACCTACACTATATTTGTATATTAGAGGACCAAGGCTCAAAGGGGCACATCTGCATCCGCATGGAAATTATATTATTTAAACTGGAACATTGCTTTAAATCAATAAAATTAGGTATAAATTGATTAAACAAATTCTGAAACTGTTTTGACAGCAACAAGATGTATGGTCAATGTGGATAATTGTAAACAATTTCATGTTTTTTTTTTTTTGAAAATTTAAAGTTAGAACTTTTTTAATTTTTGTAATTGAAAATTTAACTATGAATGATAACGTGAAAATACAATATTTCTGTATTAAAGATTTTTAAAATTACTTTAAACATTTTAAAATAATGGTCTTTTTCTATTTTTATTCGAATTTATGGGGTAAATGTAAACAGCAATGTAAATCATCTTGAAGTTTTCTAACAGAGGCTTTATGTTGTTATATATACAACGTATTGGGTTTTCAAATCTCTTAAATCTTCTTTATTTCAGGAGCAACCATTCGATGATAGTTAAACGATATGCATAAGATTTGAAGGTCATGATTTTGTTATTCTCAGCATTTCTTGCTTCAGCAACGTCCAATGCGTATGAAAAGTAATTTCGATGGATATTTCCGAATAATATGTATTTCGCAACCAATCATTGAAAATAAAACATTTAAATTTTTACTAATTTTAATTTTCAACCAAAATATTATGTTTACAATTACCCCAAAAATTAGTTTACATTTACACTCATCATAACATTTTCTAGGCTAAATTTAAAGAAAAAAAAAATTAAAAATCCCTTCGAAATTTTGGATTTTTTTTTGTTTTTGTTTAGTGTCAATCAAAATTATAACTAAAAAGTATATAACGGGTGATTTTTTAGCTGGTTTGGTTTTGGCAACACTGGTTTTGACACCTGACGTGTGTTTAGTACCTTGTGTCACTGTCAAACAGCTTCAGTTTGGTTTGCAATTTAACCATGGATCGTCTTACAAATGAACAACGCTTGCAAATTATTGAATTTTACTATCAAAATTCGTGCTCGGTTCGAAATGTTCATCGCGCGCTGCTTGTGTTCAGCGATGAGGCTCATTTTTGGTTGAATGGGTACGTAAATAATCAAAATTGCCGCATTTGGAGTGAAGATCAGCCAGAAGCATTGCAACAGCTACCAATGCATCCCGAAAAAGCCACTGTTTGGTGCGGTTTATGGGCCGGCGGCATTATTGGGCCATATTTCTTCAAAGATGATGCGAATCGCAGCGTTACTGTCAATGGTGAACGCTACCGAGCGATGATAACAAACTTTTTTTTGCCCGAAATGGAAGTTCTTGACTTGCATGATATGTGGTTTCAACAAGACGGTGCCACATGCCACACAGCACGCGAAACAATGGCGCAATTGCGAGGCGAGTTTGGTGAACAGTTAATTTCACGTTTCGGGCCGGTCAATTGGCCGCCTAGATCGTGCGATTTGACACCATTAGATTATTTTTTGTGGGGGTATGTCAAGGCTAATGTCTATAGGGACAAGCCCGCTTCGATTGACGCACTGGAAGCCAACTTCCATGCATTCATTCGTGAGATACCGGCCGATATGTGTGAAAGAGTATGCCAAAATTGGACTCAGCGGATGGGCTACCTGAGACGCAGCCGCGGTCAACATTTGCATGAAATTATCTTTAAACATTAAATTGCAAGGTTCAAACTATCGATTCAAATAAATATTTCATTCATTTTTTCGAATTTTTTGTGTTTTTTTTTAAAAAAAGTTCTAAACCTCTTAAAAAATCACCCATTATAACAAAAATTTACGTCTGAATTTTGTTTTAAAAAATATATGAAATAAAACACTTTTAAATTCAACATTTCATAAAAAAAAACAACTGCCAACTGAAAACTGTAAATACACGAATGAGTGTCATGTATGTGACAGATAACTAATGCGTCCAAAGATATATTCAGTGGGTGCTTTCAAGACTGCATTATTTGTATGGAATTTGAGCTCTGTTTACCCCTCTGTTTAAATTTACCCACATTGACCACTATTTAATGTCATTAATTTATCTCAATTCATGCGAAAAAAATTTTAAATCTCGTTTCAGTGATTTTAAAAATCATAAATTTTTATATATGTACATACACATGTACATAGGTATTTAAAACGTTGTTTACATTAGCAAAGGTATTCTTTAATGTAGAGTTTTATATAATTCCCTAAAGGAAGAACTCGAATTTTGATTATAGCTCATTTATAGAACGGGTATTTGCGTTTCAGGTTTTTGCCAAAAAATTCATGGAAATAGGCATTCAACGTTTTATGGAAAAACAGTCTTATTTATTATAAATTTTTCGGTTATTCAAGTATAGCTTTTCAATTGTTTGGCTGATTTTGTTATTTAAAAAATTAAATTCTTATTGAAACTCAAAAAAAAAAAAAAAAATTTAAATATAGAATTAAGAAATACATGTTCGCTCATTGAATAGGAAATGTCCAACGTTTATGGGGAATTCATGAAACATGGATAAAATTAAATTTGAAATAATATGTTACCTCAAATTTATTTTTACAGGGTGGGCCAAATACAAGTTTCTTTTTTTAAATTGCGATTAAATGAACAAAATTAAAAGTTTTCCATGTGTTATGGATTTATATTAGTAAGAGCAAACATTCCTAGTAATTATGGAATACAACGTCATTCAAGTGGCTTCGCAGTGGCGCATTCTGTCACTCAAATTTTCCAAGACCTTGATTTTATGATTTCGGGCTGTAGCTCACGGATTGCTTGGATGATATTGGTCTTAAGTGCTTGAATCGTTTCCGGATTGTTGGCATAACATCGGTATTTCACGATTCGCCACAAAAAAAAAGTCCAAAAGCAGCTCCGAGGCGGCCAATTGACCATCGCCTAGACGGCTGATAACACGATTTGGGAATTTGGTGCGCTAAAGATCGATTGTGGCATGGGCTATGTGGCATGGCGCACCATCTTGCATGAACCAGAGGGCATCTAAATCCATGCCTTAAATTTCAGTGAAGAAAAAGTTGGTTAACATGGCTCTTAACGTTAAACGTTGTTCCCAGCCTCATTTAAAAAGAAATGCCTCCCAAGACTCATTTAAAAAGAAATGGTGGATTTCACTCTCTGTGGAAACTTTGTCTTCTCGACCATAACGTGCGGATTTTCCGAGCCCCAGATACGGCAATTTTGTTTGTGAACGTACCCACCGAGATGAAAATGCGCATCGTCGGAAAAGATGATTTTTTTTAGGCTACACAGTAGGTTTTCAATATTTCACAACGTTATTCAAGCGTAAAGCGACTTATTTCTGACTTTCTGTCAAGACTTCGAGCGGGAAACAGCTGTCAGTGTCAAATTAACCAATGATTTAAAAAGAAACCATACTAGATGGCCCATTCGTTAATCTACGTCCAATTTCTGATACTGAATTGGTAATAACTCGCTACCAAAGAATGCAAGACAAAAAATCCATCCACTATTTGCTTCTAAATGCGGAGTTTCAATCTTATACTGTTTTCATATTTAATTTAGGTAAGGTAGGTTTTTAAAGTAAAGCTAAATTAAACAAACACAGCGATACATTTTTGATGAAAATCATATTTCATTATAAAGTTTGGACTTTGCCATTAAGTGTGAAAAACAATATCATTCCAATGGCCGCCTCGGAAAGATTCGCAGCATACGGTACTTTTGAGGTAATTTTTAACCACTTTTTTGGACATTTCGGGCGGTATCTCGGGCACAATTTGAGTGATATTGGTTTTTATGTCTAGAGTTCGGGGATTATTCGCGTAAACACGGTCATTTGCCTAGCTTCAAAAAAAAAAATCTAACGGTGTCAAATCGCATGATCTTGGTGGCCAATTGACCTCTCCAAATCGTGAAATTACGCGACCAGGACCCATGTTCTGTAACTTTCGCATCGATAAAATCAGTCGAGAAACGATGAAAAATGGAACAAAACTCACTTTATCGCATTATCGGGTTTCTATAACTTTGACAGTAAATAACTTTATCGACCGGAACATGCGGAATAGAAATCCTGGAAAAATGCGATAAAATGCGTTTCTGTATCTTCAAGAATCGTTAATTTTTTTCATTTTCAACGTCAAAATGTATCACCTACCCAAAGGCAGGCGATAATAGATGAAACATTTAAATTATTGCAAATGACAAGAGAAAACAAACTTAAAAAAGAAAACAAAATAAATAATGTTCATATTGAATGACTAAGAACAAGAAGGTGAATAAAATTTCACTTAAATTTTTTAATTTTTAATACTCAATTTTAATTTTCAGAGTAAAAAGAGCCCAACAAATTCTATAGTAAAATATTTGTCCGCAAAACAAGGAATTCACAAGTGGCAAAGGATGAAGTTTATTCTGTCCCTGAGGAAAATATGGAAGCATTTCCTGTGCCAAAATCTGAGAATACCTCCTTTAATCGTTCCTCGGGCATTTCAAATAGATTAATTGTATCTCGAAACCTACGGCCGGTCGGCGCTGGCCGCGCTCAGCGTTCAATATACGCATTATATTCCGGCCTTGGTTAGCTTTCTGAAATAAAGCAGCATAAAATGTACAATATCGAGCACTTCACTCTCTAAACTTTTTTAATACAAAATATACATATGTACATAGCTAAATTAAAACAAAGTCAAATTCGATTTCAATTTAAACTTTTGTTTTTTTTTTTTAATGTCAAACAGCCTAATAAACTTATCGCCTTCCAATGGATTTTCCAATGAAAATAAATCGAAAATCCAATTTATCGCATCGAGATACAGAAACCCAATTTTTCCAGAGGCGATAAGTGTGGAATCAATCGGTTCATTTTTTAACGATGCGATAAGTTATCGCCTGAGTTACAGAACATGGGTCCAGGAAACTTTTCACGCACTAAAGCCTTAGTTGGTCGTGTTGTGTGGCTTTTTGCCCCGTCTTGATGGAACCACATATCGTCCAAGTCATGATTTTTAATCGCTGGCCAAAAAAAATCAGTTATCATTCGACCAATTGCTGCGAACGCCGGGAAATCGATAAATTCGTATCATCAGCAACACTTGCACTTGCAGCAGCAATATTTTCGACTGAGCGTGCATTACGACATAAGTAACTCTTCCACTCCCTTCGAATTTCTTCACACTTTGACCGAATGCTTGGGTAGTCAGTCGATTATGTGTAATGTTTTATGCGCAAAAAGTGGCTACGTTTGAATCATCACCACTTTTGCAGTAAGTTTTAATAATTTCAACGCATTGTTCGATTCTTAAGCGATCCATAATCGTAAATGGCAAACATTCAACTAATATTATGACACTTCAAATGACAGCTGACTTTGACAGGTGTCAAACACCAGCGCTATCAACTTGCAACCACAAAATAAATGACCCGTTATCTTAGCTTTAGATGATCTGAAGTGAAATATAATACAGATTTATGTATATCATAATTGACACTTTACACTTTAAGAAAATCTTCAGCCAACATCCTTCAACCGTCCCTCTGATTAGCACTAGAGAAAATTGCAATAAAAATGATTTTATCCCTAACGTGCTCATTCATAAGTAGCTCACTTTTCTCTCCATAGCCGAGCCAAAGCCGCATAGTGACTATGACTATTATTTTCAACCACTCAAATATTGTGTCGGCACTCAATTACAGTACAAAAACAAAGCCCTCCTTTAATCCTAGCCGGATATATTAAAAGTTTATTAGCCTCTTTTATGTGATGTTATAGTCAAAGTGCTAATTCTTCATTTTCTGTACCTATTTTTTTAAGGACAAATTTACATTTTACGTGCGCAGCGATTATCTGTTTTTAAAGAGGAAAAAATAGCAAAGAAAAAAAAAAGAAGAAATAACTAACGACATCTTGATTGTGTCCTCTATTTGTCCTCAATTTACAATATGCTATAAGAGCAAAAAAATTTCTTTCCTTAAGACCAAAGAAGAATGGAGGAGTTAAATCTTTTATTAAAAAAAATCATCCCCGGAAGGAAATTCAAGCTGAACAAAATGCAAACCTCATTCGGTGACTGAATACCTTTACTCCTGTATACATACCCACCTACTTTTTAACGGGATTTTATTCACTATAGAATTTGGTTGGTAGAGGGTATATATTTATGTTATATCAGGGATCAGGCTTTCATTTGACAGGTAAAGATACTTATTGCATATAAAAAGGCAAGTGTAATGCACACATGAATGAATATTAAAAGATCGTAAGGAGTTTGACGTACGTACTGTACTTTACCTGCATATACACATCCATGCATTATTACTTCATATCCTTACTTATCTTAAGACCAACGAGGTGTAATAATTAAAGCTCAAAAGTAGTTTAAGAAAGATGTGTATATGGGTGCGGAAATAAGTTCTTACCTCCTGCCAACTTTTTCAGCTGAAAATTTAAAGTTGTGATGCTTTTTCTTCGTGGCTGAGGTAAGCTCGCCGGTGTCCAGGATTCTTCCCAAAGAAGCAACGAAACTTGGGCTTGGAGGGTCTTTAACTCCGAATGAAATAGTTCAATTTCCTTTGATTAATTCAATCAATTTTTATTCGGTCGAAATTTATAACATGGTATTTCATATAACTTGGTTAACAATAGTCTGTCTCTTAAAATAAAATAACACGGTATTTCATATAATACAATATTTTGTTATCCTAAATAACTAACACGGTATTTCATATAATGTGTCCCCAGCACGCAACCTGGGGAACGAAACGGTCGGAAACTCGCGGAGGAGAACCTTGTCCAGTGAACTTCTTGAAGAGGAGCCCAAAGGAACTAAACGGTCGGGAACTCTGTATAGAGACCCTTGTCCCTAGCACACAAACTAAGGAACAAAGCGGGCGGAACTCACGGAGGGGAACCTTGTCCAGTGAGCTGCTTGAAGAAAAGCCCAAAGGAACGAAGCGGTCGGGGATTCTAAAAGAAAACCCTTGTCCTTAGCACACAACCTAAGGAACAAAGCGGGTGGAACTCGATGCAGAGAACCTGTCCAATGAGCTGCTTGAAGAGGAGCTCAGAGGAACAAAACGGGGTCGGGAATCCTTATCGGAAGCCCTATGTCCCTAGTAAGCAACCTAGGGAACAAAGCGGTCGGAACTCTCGTAGGAGAACCTTGTCCAGTGAACTTCTTGAAGAGGAGTCCAAAGGAACGAAGCGGTCGGGTATTCTAGAAGAAAACCCTTGTCCTTAGCACACACAACCTAAGGAACAAAGCGGGCGGAACTCACGGAGGAGAACCTTGTCCAGTGAGCTGCTTGAAGAGGAGC
Source organism: Leucozona laternaria (assembly GCA_932273885.2). Classification (NCBI taxonomy): domain Eukaryota; kingdom Metazoa; phylum Arthropoda; class Insecta; order Diptera; family Syrphidae; genus Leucozona; species Leucozona laternaria. The sequence continues at coordinate 53,826,384 of OW026367.1, read as the reverse complement.
CCAAAGGAACGAAGCGGTCGGGTATTCTAAAAGAAAACCCTTGTCCTTAGCACACAACCTAAGGAACAAAGCGGGTGGAACTCACTGCAGAGAACCTGTCCAATGAGCTGCTTGAAGAGGAGCTCAGAGGAACAAAGCGGGGTCAGGGGATCTTACAAATAATACTTAATAATACCAAATAATAAAATAATAATGTCTATTCTATCTAATGCCCTACAATTTTATAAAAAAAGTTAGATTGGCTTCTCAGCTGAGTAAACTCCGCTAAGCAATGCCTATCTGTCACCGAACACCCTTTAAAAAGGCTTTTGTTGCGGCCGATCTTTGATTCTCTATACACTAGATTGGTACCCACACTTGGACGAGAAAGAAAGACGATTTCGTTGTTTTCTTTACCTCGCCTTATAACATCTGCGGCTCTAACATAGTGTGAACTATGAAACTTAAATTACAAAATCGTATAAGATTTTCTCGTCTCTTATGGTAAATGTTAAGTTGTGTCAAATGCTTTATATGAGGATGTTTAGCTCTATGATTAGGGTGCCGGTGGGGGTTGTAGGTGGTTGCTCAGTAAAATGCGTTTTGATGAGAATTTATGATTAGGGTACACGTACACTATGTATATGAAAACTAAATTATTATGGCGTATGTAGAATTGTAACGCTTCGTTACAAAGTCAGTACTCAAAGCGAAATGGCGGCAGTTGATAAGTTTTTTTTTTTTTTGAGAATGAGAAGAAACAAAATTGCATAAGAAATATTGTGAAGGATTTTGTTTACCGTCGCCTTTCTTTCAGAACTTGAAAATAAAAAACATTCCCAGGAGAAAAAATAAACGGATTAACAAATTAATAAAATGAAATTCATAAAAGCAGAACCCTCTAAGGAAACAAGTCCGTTTTGGATTCGTGCACGTAGTCAATAACATATGGATGACTTCGCATACGGATCTAAATATGGATCCTCAAAACTGCGTTTGGTGGCTCAAATGAGTATTGAAATTAGAATGACCACAGACCCACTCGTCCATGTATTGCGAGAAAGAGACCTCAACATACTCAGTGAAAGAAAAAAAGGTAAGGCGAAAAGAAAACAAAATGCCTGTAGATACAAAGTGGCATATTCATAGCAGAGATTATGTATTATAAAGATTGGAAACCTTCGTACGTTTCACCCTCAAAAACAAATTTGTTTGTTGTTGTTGTTGCTTTTGTAATTTCGATTCGTGTCGATGAATAGATGTGAATGGCAACAACAATTTAACAGGGTGGGTTTGTTCTGTTTTGACAGCTCGACCATTTTGTATGTGTAAAAAACACAGCCATCTATAGAAAAATTTGAACTCATAGAGGTCTTCCAAGATTTGTCTTTGTCTTTTCTCTTTCTAATTTGACATCTAAAAACAACAACAAAAAAAGTCCCTGGTTGGAAAATATTTACATGCTCTTGGCAGTGTTAAAAATCCGGTCATTTGATTATTTTTTGTATTTGGAACGGAAAACTTAAATTTGCGATCGAATTACGTATTAATTAGTGTTTTAACATTTTAGTGAACATTTTTTCAAGTGTTTGATACAAAAAAACTAATTTTATTACATATTATTCAATATTATTGAACACACGACTTTTTTGGCTCGCCTCCGTGCCTTCTGCATTTGGTTTTGCTTTTCACCACGAAAATGGAGTATTTTGGGTGGGATATCGGGATGTGTTCGGAAAATACAGATTCAATGATGCAAACAGAATATTTTAGGGTGCACCCATATTGTTCATAAATCTATAGCTGGCCATTCACGAGTGAGCTCTATGTTAATATTTTTATAGAAATCGACACTTGCAGCTACCTTGGTAATTTCGTCAAATAGAAATAATTTGTTATTATCGAAAGTGATAAAAGTATGATTCAAAGACACAGATCTTACTAAATTTACATTTTATGTTGTGGCGAAGATTGTGCTGAATTAGAATATTTTGATTTTATTTTAAAAATGCTAGAAACGCTTTTTTTGCTACAACAATTAAAGCCCACACGTGTGGTGTGTTGTGGAGTTATGTGTCAACGTTGACAGATTGGTGAATAATTAGGTTACAGCCCGGAAATATTCCATAAGAATATTGAATTCATCCGGTGTAAACGGGGAATGAAATTCTGGTGGAAAACTATAGTGCCATCTGTGCGTTGAAAGGGGTAAGGGGAAACAGAGTTAAAAAGTAGTAGATGAGGTTTGGCGAAATGTCAAAGAAAGAGTGGTAGATACAGAATGCAGATACAATTTAATGAGAGAAACAAACAAAAAAGATCGGATGATGCAAACGGTGTAAGATAAGGAAATAGTAATAATAAGGGTATTCATGCAACGTTGGAAACTTTCCGACGTTGTAAAATTGTAAAGTTTCCGACGCACGTTTCATGAATGCCCCTCAAAAAATTCGGCATAAATGATGTGTTAAAAAAATCAGCTGATTCAGCCAATGTCATAATCCCATTGAACAAAAGTTTAGAACGTTTACCATTTTCGTTTACGACGTTTACAACACAAATTCTTGTCGGAAAGTTTACGATTTGTTGGAAAGGATTTTCCATACAAATTTTGACAGTTCGTTTACGACTTCGTAAACTTTCCGACGTTTACGATGGTTTTCCGGCGTTGCATGAATACCCTTAATGTAAAATCACTTCGAGGAGTTATCCGGTGAAAGGCATATTTATGTACATGCTAATTCAGTGTTCAGCATTTCTAAATGAGATAGAGAAGCAAAGAACACTCCTAAAGCATCACTTTCAACAGCAAATGGAAAGAAGATTTTTTGCAATATTCTGTTCTCTCACTATCCGATTAAATTCAACTACTGCGTAAATTAAGTATTGATTTATTGTCAATTTGCATTTTGTTTATTATTTTACTAACCTTTTCATATACTTGTTCAAAATCTTCCATGCAACTTTAAAACCAAATGATTTTAGGTGTCGTGAACACTTGATAGTTCGTTTCGCCATTTTTATAAGTTTCTGAACGTGCCCATTGAAACTCATCAAGTTTGCAAAATATCGTGGTGGAAATCAGTAAGTTCCACTAGTATGAGTTAAAACACGCATACTAATGCACGCATACTTCACCACGGACAGCCATATTGTTTAGCTTGTAGGCAAACCCGAATGACAGCCGAGGTTTCCAATCTTTATGATTCATAATCTCTGATTCATAGTCACTTTTAAACTACAGTTTATCTTAGACCTTGGTTTATCCTATCTATAAATAACATTGAATAAACCCCAGTCTGAGATAAACTGGAGTTAAAAAGTGACTATGAATATGCCCCAAAGAAGTTTTGTAAATTGCGTTAGACACTACGTTTTGCAATGATCCACGAATGAACGACAAGGTTGGGTCAGTGAATTTGCTTGAAGGGAAGTCTCCTTAATTTGTTGCTTGTGTTCTAAGGAATCGCATAATATTGGTTGATAGCTGTAGTGATATTGGTAAAGATGTTGTAAAAATTCATGCAAAGGGTGTTTTTTCTAGACGTGTGGTTTTCAAGAAGAAATAAAACGCATATAATTTAATTTTATGGCCAAGAATTTATCTTTATCATAAAGATAAGGGTTTGCCATTATGATTTCGGGCAAGTGGCTGGCTCGAATAAATTCCAGCCGAGAGGCCCAACTTTCGACAGCTCCAATTGTTGCGCGCGATGGCGGATGGACTCATTCTGGTCTTGCTCGATACTCTGTTCCACAGCAGCAATAGCGTCTTCGGTGCGCACTGTACGGCATCTCTGAGGATGCGCATTATCCACTAGAATAAACGTGGTGCAAAACCGATCCATGGTTGCTCGAATTTATGCGATTTTGCGATTATGTCGACCGAATATTAGACGAAGCGCTCGATGCATCGCGCGAACCGAACCATTATTTTGGTAATAAATTTAATTATGAAATGGCAAACGAAATTGAGCATAAATCAAGTGACAGCTGTCAAAAAGTCCAACTCCGAAAAAAAAGTATTGCCAGATTGAAAACCACACTTCTGAAAAAAAAACACCCTTTATAAACAAAAAAAACTGTTTTGAACATGCAAATATTTATAACCACTTCCTGTTCTTGTTAAATCATATCGATACCCACGCCACGCCAGAGGCTAAAACTCACATTATAACATGAAAAATTCAACCAAAAAATTTAATATTTCCTTAAAATTAATTTTACTTTCGTCGACGTCGTCATCGTGGGATTCAAAAACCAACCTTAGTGGTCGCCGCTGCTGATGTGCGCCTCTGCGCCGCAACACAGCTATAAAAAAAAACAACTTTTTATATAGGCAAAATACTGCAAACTCTTGGAATTAAATTTACTTTCATGGATTTATCTATTTATCTGGATTATCTCTGAGTAAGGGAAGTAAAAAAGGCAAAACACTTACCGAATGCTGTTTGGGTTTTGAAAAAAAAAAAAACAAAAACAAATTATTTTTATTATTATTAGCTTCAAAACGAAATGGATATTAAATTGTATTTTTTTTGTCGAAAAAAGTTATCTAATGAAAGCGTTAAAAATGTAAGTGGTTTCTTGTTGGTGGTTTTAGTGTCCTTTGGATAAAATTACAAACGAGGAGAATCTATAGATGTAGTCATTTAAACTAATTTAACTAGGTATAGAGAAAGAAAAAAAAAATTGCAAACATTAGTTCTAATTATAAGAAATATCTTAAATAGTTTCTAATATAAAGCTAATAAATAATATATGATTTTTGAAAGCAACTTCAAGCATATACCGTGCAGAGATTATTAAATAGAATTCCAGCAGTCATGGCGAAACCTAAAGTTCGCCTGATGATGTAAGTATACGATTCTAAACAATTGAAGAAAAGGTTAAGACTTAGTAAGTATAAAACTAAAAATAAATAACATGCATTTTTATTTATCTTCTTCTTGATTTAACGTTTTTCTTTCATCGTATATAAAAATAAAAAAGCATTCCAAGCTATATCCAATAACTTTTGTTGGACTACAAATAAAGTTCCTTTTTGCATTGAGATCATCCATCATTCACAAACACTTAAGATAGATTGAATTTCGTGTCATAGAATTTTTATGACATCCTTGCTATGACTCGTTGCAGGAAGTTCCGGTAAAACGTTCATAGAAGCATCTGTCACAACGGCAGGGGGTCGTCGATTGGTGCCTTGTTTTGACCTGCTATGTAAAGGAATTGCAAGGGCAACTTATGAATTCGTAAAAAAAAAATGTGTCCGAGATCTGAATCGTCTATACAAATCGATCACGTGCTGGCCCAATGCTTTATAGACTTTTGGAAAGAGCTAATTTTTCTAATTCTTTTGTTTTGTATTTAAATTTTAATATATACATATATTTTGTAGACAATTGCCCCTCCTTTATAAAAGGCGGGTCATAGAACCCCCTCAAAAACTATATTGATTCTTGTAAGAAATTTTTTTTTAACTATTGAGTGTGAAAATGATTGTCAAAAAAATCTCCTCATTTGTTGACCGGCGAAAATCTGTTCACCCCACTTACTTCATGCCATGAAAGTTTCAGGAAACTTAGTTTCTTCGTTTGAATGTCCGGCAGGGTTAAGGTTGGATACATAATTGTGTCGCATGTTTAAGACCATTGGGCTTTGAAAACAGAAATAGTACTTAATTACGTAAAATTTTTAATAAAATTAGTTTAATTTTGTTTTGTTTTCATAATTTGATTTTTTTAAAAATTGTTTTCTAAAACACATTTATTTAAAAATAAAATAAAAAAAGAAAAAGAAAAGTGTTACACATAGTCTTTTAATAATTTTTATTCTGTTTTAAGTCAATTTTATTTTTGAAAATTGTATCCCCACTCCCATATGATTTGTTCTTGTCTCAACCCAACCTACACGCTCTAGCTTTTTGTCACACCTTATGCGAATCACCCTTTATAAGTCGCAAATCCTTGCGAATCAATTTAAAGTCTGCAATTGCAACTTGGATCGACTTTTTAGGACAGACCGCATACATATATGCTCGCAAACAATTTGAAGATTTTGACAATTTTTTGCATATCTTCTGCACAGTCTCTCATATAATTTGTGACAAAATTGCACATATACATTTCTTACATTTGCGAGCATATTTTAAGTTAATGTTGTGATTCTTCATTTACCTACCTACATAGAAACACAATGGCTGAATTCCTTTGCGACCGTCTTCCGCTCTTATTTCTTTCCAACACTTATGTAATCAGAAGAGTGGAGCTCTTCACCAAATAGTCAAAAACATCACTTTGTGGCAAATGACATTTGTTTATCGTTTTTTTGAAAGCAAATATGTACTAGCCTTGATTGCAATATAAAGGGTGTTTTTTTAGAAGTGTGGTTTTCAAGAAGAAATAAAACGCATATAATTTAATGTTATGGCCAAGAATTTAGCTTTATTATAAAGATAATGGTTTGCCATTATGTTTTAAAAATGATTTCGGGCAAGTGGCCACCGCGGCTGGCTCGAATAAATTCTAGCCGAGGGACCCAATTTTCGACCAGCAATTGGGGCCGTATGTCAGCAATAACGCGCCAAATAATCTCTTCCAAGGCATCAATCGTCGCGGGCTTATATGCGTAGACAAGCGACTTTACATAACCCCACAAAAAATAGTCCAGCGGCGTTAAATCGCCAGATCTTGGAGGCCACGCCACTGGCCCACGACGCGAGATAATGCGCTTACCAAAAGTTTTCTTCAATAAATTGATTGTTTCGTTGGCTGTATGGCATTTAGCGCTGTCTTGTTTGAACCAAAGGTCGTCCACATCAACATCCTCCAATTCAAGTACGAAAAAGTCATTAATCATGGCTCTACAGCGGTCCCCATTGACTGTAACATTATGGCCGGCTTCATTTTTGAAGAAATATGGATCAATGATTCCCTCTGCCCATAGAGAAAACCTATTTAAACCAAAGGATGTAACGGCGTCTAAAGAATGGCTTGTGGATTATGATCACTCCAAATCAGGGTTGTCACTTTGCTGCAATTGCAGTAGATCTACTCCACTTTTTTCGAAAAATAAATCTGCCTTTAAATAAAATCTACTGCACTTTTGGTTTTACGAAAAAAATCCTTCAATAAATAATCCATAAAATAATTTTTCAATTCGGTCATTGAATGCAGCCATTCTCATTCTATATGAAATTAACCCATTAGTTTATGCATATAGCTTACGACTATCGGGCTTTGTTTTGACAAGAATTGACAGCTGTCACAGTAAATCTGTCAACGTAACGTTTTAATTTATTTTAGTTTGTTTTTTGTTTTTAGAAAAGGGATGGATAAATTTTTAAATAAATCTGCACGGAAAATTGCTTTAAATGGTTGAAAATTGATATAAACATAAGTTTATTTGTATTTATTTAGTATTGTGATCCACAAAAAAAAGGGCTGCAGAAGAGGAAAATCCATGTGTTGATCCCGAAAATATAAATCTACTGCAAAAATATTGAATCTAATGAACTTTTTTTTTACAAATCTACTTCGAAAATTTTTTAAAAGGTGGCAACCCTTCTCCAAATACGAAAATTTTGCTTATTAACGTACACATTTAAACAAAAATGAGCTTCATCGCTAAACAAAATTTGCTTATGAAAATTGGGATCAACGTCAATCTTGTTTTGGGCACATTTGGGCACGATTTGCAAACGTTGTTCAGAAGTAAGCCTATTCATTATGAAATGGCAAACCAAACTGCGCATAAATCAAGTGACAGCTGTCAAAAAGACCAACTCCAAGGAAAAAAGTATTGCCAGATTGAAAACCACATGTCTAAAAAAAACACCCTTTTGAAGGATATATAAAATATTGTATTGCAAATAACACTTAAATAATATCAAAACTAAACACTAATTTCTTTAATGCCTTTTATTTTTGGCTTTGCAATTTTGCATTTCTCCGTTTGCACAAAATAATGGTTGTCACTTTGAAGTTGAATAATTTAAATGTGGTGTATCTAAGTTGTGGCCGGAAGTCGTTCTAAAGCGGGAACAAATAATCGTATGTTTGTGTCTCCTTTTTCCATCAGCTTCCTTATTAAGCCAAGGAAATTATCAAATTGAATTTCCGGCTTTTGAGACAGGTTTTTGCATAGCTTGTGAACAGAACACCTCTTTAATGCAAGTTTGCGAGCACTGATATTATAAAACCGTTTACTGCTAAGCGTTCATTTTATAAATCTAATATGTGACACAGGTATTTGAATATTCCTAACATTTGATGAATTATGACATTTAATTATTTTTTTTTATTTTATATCTATTATATTAATTAAAAATACTTAACATTTTTCAGTAAATTTTTATTTTTTTTTAATTTATTTTATACAAGTCACAAGGTCCTTCTATACGAGCAAATACATCCAACCAAATTGTGTCTCTTTCTGTATGCAAAGTTGTGTATGCTTTCCTTTTCAAATGAAAAACAAGTTAAGTGAGTTTTGAGTAAGCAAATATATACATAAATACTTTAGCTTTTGAAGATGCATACTTTTGCTTTTATTGCTATTTAAATTTTGCCTGCGGTAAGATTCTTTCCGGAACTCGGAAGAAAGGCAATTTTGATTGCTCGCAAGGAATTTTTTAATAAAAAATGTTTTCCAGGTATAAGGGTAGGTACTTCTTTATTAATGAAAAAAATACATATGTATTTGACTTGTCAATATAATCGATTGGTAATGTTAAGGGCTAGGATTTTCAGGCACTTAAAAATGCAAAATATGCGCTTACAATATGCTCTTAAAAATGTAAAATATGCACCAAAAATATGCATTTAAAACCATATCCATTGCGAATCATTTGTATGGAAAAAAACTTAGTATTTAGGTTTATATCGAGGAACACCAAATTATATCAATAAAAACAGAAAAATAAATTGGGATTATTGTGCTTGATGCTAAGCGGAATATCAGCTGCAACAAATGCCTCACATAAATCCATATTAAAATTGTCTTTTGTTCTAAACGAACCTTTGCTGGTATGCTTGATAAGAGTTCGACAAAAAATAAGGAAAAGACACACTGTTTCGATAATCGTTATAATGATTTATTTGATACGTCTTACCTCGACAATGGGTTAATCAAGAAGGAAAAAGTACATTATAAATGTTTATAGTATGGCTGAGTGGCAAATTCCAGGCAAATCAACAACTGATCAGATCTTTACCCTTAGGCAGGCGATGGAAAAGTGTCTAGAATTTAACATCCTAACATACTACCATCTGTTTATAGACTTTAAGGCCGCCTACGATAGCATAGCCAGGGTAGAACTTTACAAAGCCATGAGAGAAATTGGCATCCCAAATAAATTGACACGACTATGTAGGTTGACCATGACCAACGTAACAAGCCAAGTAAAAATAGCCGGATTGCTATCCAAACCAATCAACATCTTTAATGGACTCCGACAGGGGGATGGTTTGGCCTGCCTCCTCTTCAACCTGGCGTTGGAGAAAGCAATCCGTGACTCTGGCACGGCAACAAGAGGGACCATCGTCAACAGGTCCAGCCAGATACTGGCTTACGCAGACGACATCGACATCATCGGAAGAACCGAGCAAGCTGTACATGATTCCTTCATCCAGATCGAGCAGGCGGCACAAAATCTGGGGCTGCACATTAGTGAAGGTAAAACAAAGTACATGGTGGCGTCGAATGCGAGAGGAACAGTTGGTCAAACAATCAAGATAGCGGAGCACGCATTTGAAGTGGTGCAATCCTTTAAATACCTTGGGTCAATAGCAGCAGAGCCGATAACAATATAGAAGAAGAAATACGCGGGCGGCTTCTCAAATCCAACAGAGCCTACTATAGTCTGTCAAAGCTCTTCAAATCCAGAAATCTCACCATAACTTCAAAACTGCTGCTGTACAGGACCATGGTCCTGCCAGTACTCACATATGGATCCGAGACTTGGGTGCTTAGCAAAAGGCACTCCGACCTTTTAGCCGCATTCGAGAGAATATCTTAAGGAGAATTGTTTTCCCCATATGTGAGGAAGGACGATTCCGGAGACGGTACAATCAAGAATTGTACGCAATCTACCTTGAAGCGGATATCGTGACAAAAATTAAGCTCGGTAGACTCCGGTGGGCAGGGCACCTAGCTCGCATGAGCGAAGATGAACCTGCTCGGAAAGTTCTTTGTGGTACGTTCTTCTATGGTAGACGACAGCGTGGTAGACCATGCTTGCGCTGGAGAGATGGCGTAGACCAGGACGCCCGGAACCTTGGGGTGCCCAACTGGATGGCGGCGGCTCGAGACCGGGATGGGTGGAGAGACTTGTTGAAGGAGGCCAGGACCGGACCCCGGTTGTCGAGCCGATGATGATGATGATGATGGCTGAGTGGCTACTTTTGCTTAAAAAAATTACAATTAACGACATCTGGATGTCAAATGAAATTTCAATATTTTGTAGTAACTGAAAATTGAGTGTAAAATCCAGAATTTTTGGGCCGACCGATATCTTGTTAAAAAAATTAAATTAAAAGTGATGAGATTGGCCCCACCCACCCCCCTCCTTGTTCGTGTAGGTATTTATGTGTAGGTGCATGATGTATTTTATACTTGCTCTTTAGTATTGGTTTCGTCTAAAAAAAATTAAGGTTGTAATCAAAACATCATGCCGTCCGTCGCACAGTGGGGAAAGATAGGCAGTTTTGTGATAATAATTATATCCACTAGGAATTGAGTGTTGTTGTGCAACTTTTTATGATTTTATGATGAAAGCGAAGTGTTATCTTGAATTTTAGTAAGTTTTGTATACAAAATATTATTTTTAAATGCGAAACAAGCACGAAAAAGTTGAGTTTTTTTTAATAAATAAAGCGCAAATTGTATAGGAAGGGGGATTCAGCTCCCCTAGTTGAGAGCAGGAGGGGCTATTTTGTGAAAAGTTGACTTAAAGTTAAAAAAAAAACATTTAAAATTAACAAAAGGTCGTACAGTAAAAAACCTATAGCTTTTTGGAAAGCTAATACTGTATTTTTACTTGCGAATATATGTAGGTACTATTATAGCAAGTTATGAATTCGTACAAAAAATCGAACTCGAGATTTTGATCAAACTTGACATTACGATGATATCGAAGACGAAAAAAGTGGGTCTCGCAAAAACTTCCGTCTGTCTGTCTGTCTGTTCGACTACAGCCTAAACGGATGGGTCGATTTTCTTTAAACTTGGTACTTAGCGTTTTTTGGACATTTCCCCCACCAGTTTTTATCTCTTTTTTTTTAGGACCAAAACTAACAGTAGATGTCATACAAAATTTCTTGGCCAAAAATTAAAAATTTATTTTTCTCAAATTCAGCGCTACAGATTTTTTTTTTCTAAGAATTCAATAAATTTAAATAGTTATAAGTTGCCGTTTAGTAAAAAAAAATGGTTCCGAAAAATGGATTTTAATGGTAACTCCGACAGAACCATTTTTTTGATTTTCGCTTTTCTCGAAAACGGTTCAACTGATTCTGATCAATTTTCTTATGAAAAATTATTGACACATTCTAAATAATATTATGTACCAAAATTTTCAAAACAATACCTACTTTCTGAATTTTTAAAAAAAGTTTGAAATTTGTTTTTTGAAAACTCAATATTTCAAAAACGGCTCTGTCGATTTTCTTTATTAGTTTTTGAGTTATTCGAGAAAAACTTTTTACCACCCAAATCCAAAAAATTCAAGTTTTAATGTTTTTGATAAAATTAAAATAACTTGCATATTATTTGGTTCAAACAACATTACTTCACTTAAATGAGTTATAAATAAAACATAGTATTAATGAAATATTAAAGAAATAATAATATATTTAACTTTTATTTTAACTTATTTATGTATTTTTATTCATTAATCATAAAAAGTACTTTTGGCATTTTTTCAATCATTTTTCTCTTTTGATTTATATTCAGCAAATATCTGTTCATCTGGCAACACTCACAGACCTTGTTGCAAAATGCCAAAACGGAAGATATTGCTCTAAGTTTCATGTGAGACGTTAAGAAAAAAGCAAATTTTTGTAACCTTGCCATTTTTCTTCCGTATTAATTGAGAAAAACAAAATTTTTTCGCGTTGCTTAAAAAATTTGAGATGGACTTTATATCACGTCTCTCTATAGAGCTGCCTCACTGTGCGTCGCGTCGGTCTGTGCGTCCACTGTAATTTGAGCTAGAGCCTAAACGGATGGACCGAATTGCTTCAAATTAGGTACAGAGCATTTTTATGTGATTCCCTAGAGGGCAAATTGGAATCTAGTACGGTTAGCTGCCATACAAATATTTTAGGTTTTTCAAATTTTCTCGAAAACGGCTTTAACGATTTTGATTAAATTTCATACCTCTAATAATCAAGTCAATTTGAAAAAAAACTGTATTTCAGTTTTTTCTCAAAAAAATCACATAAGGGAATAAGGTATTCCACGTTTAAAAAAAAAAAAAATGGTCTTATGTTTGGGTTATTCGCGTATGTCTTTGCCATGGTTATACCGATTTTGTTATAATTTTGCAATCTGATGCTTCTCAATATTATAAACAATAATGCATTTACAAAATTTTAAAAACATTTTTCTATAAATAAAAAAAAATCAAACAAAAAATCAATTTTTAAGTGCTTTTGACTCTTTTAATATTTTTTTGTGTGGGGTTATAAGAGCAAGTTCGTGCGATCAAGTCGTGTGATCAAGTCCTGCAACAAAATCTCGTACGATTAAAATTCTATATTACCTATATCTTGTGAAAATATCAACTTCAATGTTAGAAGAAAGTCAACACAGTCATTATTCTTACCTTAGCTTAACAAAGTACCTACTTGTATTGTACCTGTACATACACATATGTACATACATTATACAGTATTTTCTACGCATTGTGTTTTTGTTTAAAAAAATGCTCTTCTATTCATACAACTGACATTCCTATACAATATACGAGTATAAACTCATCTCCTATATACCTTATTTCTGTATGGCACATCGCAATCTTAATTTTCACTTTAACTAAGAAGCTATTGTTTGGATTTATAAATAGATACCTAGGTAAGGTATTTGGTAAGAAATTCATTATGAGTTAAAACGCTGCTGTCGAAGGTACTAACATGAAAGTAGTATCTCACTACTTAAGCGCAGCAGACACGAATATTTTTGATTTAAATAAATTTAAAATATTATAGTTTACTGCATACTCTAAGGGCCAGTTTCACAGTCAGAAAAGTGGCACTTAAGTGGGTAATATGAAAATTAAGACGCAGTATCATAGTCCACACTTATCTGAATAAGTGCCACTTAAGTCTATGATGTTGATGACTTAAGTTCCACCTATGCTAGCGCAATGAGACTTAACCTAAAGTCCTTATATGGGAAACTTAAGTTCCACTTATTCCAGTAAGGGCCAGTTTCAAAGTCAGAAAAGTGACACTTAAGTGGGGAATGTGAAAGATTAATACCCATCATCTCAGTGCACTGTTACCTAAATAAGTGGAACTTAAGTCTCCGATGTTGGTGAATTAAGTTCCACTTACGCTGGCTATGAAATTGAGCTTAAATTCCTTAAAAACTCAAAAAAAAAAAAAAAAAAAAAAACATGGGAAACTTAAAAGCCACTTATTCCGGTAAGTGTCGACTGTGAAACTGCCCCTAAGTATCGACTGTAAAACTGGCCCTAAATAGTAAAAATTTAAAAATAAACTGTCAATAATTTTTTGAAATTTTGAATTTGAAAAAAAAAATATTGTTTTGGAAAAATATTTAAGTAGTTGAAATGTTTTTAGTTCCTCAATATTTTTTAATTAATAAAGTTAGAGTTATGGAAATTTATAACATTTTTTCGCCATTAATTTATGAAATATTCAAGATTTAAATAAAACAAGATTTCGATTGTTAGCGAGATTTCATTATGGGGAATTTAATAAAAAAAAAAGTACGAGATTTCGTTATTAAAGATTTTATAGCTTTCCAGTCAAACGTACCGCTCCCCTTTTGACTTGCACCTCTTTCTGGTAAGGATATACAAATTTCAAATTATAACACATATTTTATTTTTTCTAATGTATCCATATTCCATGGATTATCCTATTGAATATGTTTTAAGAATATAAAATGCAGTACTGTGTCGCACGTACAAAACGTAGCTGCTCTTATATTTCAAGTTGTTTTCTAAATGTTTTAATTATATACAGGGTGTCCCATAATTCGTCAAGGATAATTTGGGAAATGATTACTGGGTATATTCTAAGAAAAAAATTGTTCTACAGTAAGGCTCTATCTCCAATGTTTATATAATAATGGTAGAAATTTCGTTTAGGATATTATTATTTTTAGAAGAAATAGCCTTTGTATAACTATATGCATTGAAATGAAATTGATACATTGTTTAATTCTTTAGATATCTAATTTTTAAGTCTGTATCATTTTTCTTGCTAATTGCTAATTTTTTATTTCTTCTCCTATTCATTCAAATTCTTTGGACAAGTGCGCTTTTGCCCGCCAGAACCCTCATTTATATGGAAAAAGTTACCGATAAAACTCGTGCACAATGTGATTTTTATCGAGATTCTAGAATGTTCGAGTTAAGTGAATCAATGAAAAAGAGTAATTTTTCAAAAAAAAAGAAAAATACAACAACATTGAAAAATATCAAATATTATTATTATTTACTGTACTATTCCTACTAGAATGTCAGTTTATTAGACTTGACCATTCTTTATTCCATCAATTTAATTTAATTTTTGAACAACAAAAACAAATTAAAGGTGCTAACAGCAATTGCTTACGAATTAATTTATAATTCATTTGGTATGGAGAAAAATGAAGGCGGAACAAGACAGCATACTTAAAGGTGCTTAGAAAAATACTGATGCTTCAAATGCATTTGATAAACAAACAACAAATCTCGACCTGTGACGTCAATGGTCATAAGCAGAAGAATGGGTAGTGCAAACGACTTCTAAGACTGAGGAAATCTGATATGCGTGGGTTCGAATCCTATGGTGTGCATGTGTGCATCATTTTCATAATAAAATTGGATTAAAGCTCAGCACCACTAATAATGAGACTGATGACAGGCAGCTCGGCAGCCCTTGAAATAAAAGCTATATCTCCAGCCAAACAAAAGTAAAAACGAATTATAAATTAATTCTTAAGCAATTGGTGATGGTGTGGAAGCACCTTTAAGTTGTTGTTCAAAAATTCAATGAAATATCAAATATTATTTACATATTTCCCTCGAATTGTCTTATGTTGGATTAGATGTTGAAACTGAAACTGAAATAACCCTAGTTTTAATTTTGTAGTTAAAATGGATCGGATCTAGAAATATCCGTTTGTTATACAGTAAAACCCGGATAAGTGCCTCACCACATCACAAAGGCCTCGTTTTGAGAGGTACTTATATGCGGGTTAGGCAGTTAAAGAAACTCTCTTAAGTGCACATAAACATAATCACTATATGAGGCAGTGACAACCATACTAACTGATTTTTGCACTTCTTTTTAAAATGGCTAAAACTAATATTTACAGTTACCAAAACAAACTTTTTTGAACCAGTTATATGCTTCATCAATCAATAGATATTATTGTTTCAAAATAAGCAGATTTTTGGTACAATAAGCATAAGTTTTCGTCTTTTTAAAAACAAGTGCCAATATCAATTAGGCCACTCTGCTTCTCATGGGCTTAGATGTATTTACAAAAATAATAAAAAAAAAAAGATTGTGTGAGTGCCGGGACTCACGGTTAATATGTGTAAACATCAACGTGCGCGGATCCAAAACGGACTTGTCTTTGCTTGAAGGGTATCTTAAGATTTTTTTCACTGAACGCACCCATCCTAGTATGCAGATCGTAACGTTGCACACCGTAACGTTGCACGACGTAACGTTGAACGCGAACGTTCACATTTTTTTCACTCTACTGCCAGCATAGATGTTGACACATCAAAAATGACAACAAAATACTTTTATTTTTTTTTTTTTAAACAGGAAAATACATTACATCAACTGAGTATCGGTTACCCTTTAAAAAGCGAACTTTGTATTTACAAAGTAAAATAATCAGTTATTTTGGTTTGTGTTACGTTATGGAATCTATGATTTTAATCATTTTTTTCTTCAAAACGCTCGATTTTACCATCATCTATGTTGTTGCATGAAACACAAGGTAGCGCTAGATGAAATGAAGCTTTTGTCTTTTTCTGCTCATTTCAATTGTGTACTTAAAATTAAAATTTTTTTTTCAGGTAAATTTTAATAAAAGTAAACAAAATCAAAGGCAATTAAACGGGGAAGGTAGTAAAGCGAAAGTACATTTATTATATGACTCTTTGATGAAAAAATTCTCAAAATTTTCGTTCTCAAAAAGAAAAGGTAGGTACTTATGCGGGTTAGGCACTCATACAATAGTCACTTATCCGGGTTTGACTGTTGTTAAATTTATTGCTGAGAGATGCAGATGTGTTTATAACATTCAAATATAAATCAAATTCAAATTTTTCAATTGGCACCATCGTTGTTATTTACCCGATAACATGCGCAAGAGCAATCAGCATCTAAAAAGATCAAATTGAACGATCGAAATGTAAGTAGTTGAGATAAAAGAAGTTGAAATAAAATGGCATCATTCTATTTATTTCGCATAAAAACAAATACAAGCGAACTAGCTTCTACTTCTTCTTCATGTCAGATGAACTGTATATTTAACGTATCACGTCTGTGATGTTCGGTTTCACAAATAAAAATCAATTTTATTTCTCGAAGTAGAGGTGTAGCCCTCTTAATTCCACCCCATGCAAACTTCGCCTGTAATAATACGTTTCAATTAAGATAAACATCAATAAAGTTCGTAGGAAATCACAAAATGTATTCACATTGATGTCCCAATCCCAATCCTATATAAATTAACTTTCAAAGCTGTCAACAAGATTCTGTTCGCTGTTGAAGTTCGTTAAGACATTCTTGTGTCAAATAATCCAAAGTTATTCCAAAAACTTTATCTCTGCGACATATACATACCTAACCTACAGTAAGACATTTTATGTTTCTACATACATATGTACATAATTTACAAACTTCTCGTCGAAAATTCGAATAGATCTAAATATAAGAATAAAGGACATCCAATTTTCTTGAATCGAATATGCAACATTCTATCCTTGGGCTCTAGGGCATTCATTTATTCATGAATTAATTTTTTTTTCAGTAAATTGAACATTTGCATTGAAATCCGTATAACTTTTGCAAAATTGTTGATTAATCAATACTTTTCAATTCAACCGGAAACCATAATTGAGTGAAGTGTAAATGAATATAAAAAAACCCACACTACCCATGCACACATAGAAGTATATAAATTTAAATTACTGAATTGAAAAATTGTCTGTTCAGGCTGACATTGCTAATTCATTCAATTGTTTAACATTTAATGGGTGATTTTTTAAGAGGTTTAGAACTTTTTTTTTAAAAAAAACACAAAAAATTCGAGAAAATGAATGAAATATTTATTTGAATCGATAGTTTGAACCTTGCAATTTAATGTTTAAAGATAATTTCATGCAAATGTTGACCGCGGCTGCGTCTCAGGTAGCCCATCCGCTGAGTCCAATTTTGGCATACTCTTTCACACATATCGGCCGGTATCTCACGAATGAATGCATGGATGTTGGCTTCCAGTGCGTCAATCGAAGCGGGCTTGTCCCTTTAGACATTAGCCTTGACATACCCCCACAAAAAATAATCTAATGGTGTCAAATCGCACGATCTAGGCGGCCAATTGACCGGCCCGAAACGTGAAATTAACTGTTCACCAAACTCGCCTCGCAATTGCGCCATTGTTTCGCGTGCTGTGTGGCATGTGGCACCGTCTTGTTGAAGCCACATATCATGCAAGTCAAGAACTTCCATTTCGGGCAAAAAAAAGTTTGTTATCATCGCTCGGTAGCATTCACCATTGACAGTAACGCTGCGATTCGCATCATCTTTGAAGAAATAGGCCCAATAATGCCGCCGGCCCATAAACCGCACCAAACAGTGGCTTTTTCGGGATGCATTGGTAGCTGTTGCAATGCTTCTGGCTGATCTTCACTCCAAATGCGGCAATTTTGCTTATTTACGTACCCATTCAACCAAAAATGAGCCTCATCGCTGAACACAAGCAGCGCCCGATGAACATTTCGAACCGAGCACGAATTTTGATAGTAAAATTCAATAATTTGCAAGCGTTTGTAAGACGATCCATGGTTAAATTGCAAACTAAACTGAAGCTGTTTGACAGTGGCACAAGGTACTAAACACACGTCAGCTGTCAAAACCAGTGTTGCCAAAACCAAACCAGCTAAAAAATCACCCGTTATAAAAGGACTTCATTTGGATTGAACTTGAAGCAAACAACAACAAAAATGGGGTTGACCCTTGAAAATCGATCATATTTTGTCCTTTGTAAAGGGTGTTTTTTTTTATAGGTATAGAACTTTGAAATGGAATAAAACAAAGATGATTTTTTAAATTGACATGAAATTTACTTTATTCGAAAGATAATCTTCTGGCATTATAATTTAAATATGATTTCTCTCATATGACTGCCACAGCTGGCTCAGATGTAGTCTAATCTCGAGGTGAAATTTTCGATGACTTTTTCCAACATTTGTGGCCGTATATCGGCAATAACGCGGCGAATGTTGTCCTCCAAGTGGTCAATCGTTTCGGGATTATCGGCGTAGACTAGCGAATTCACATATCCCCACAGAAAAAAGTCAAGCGGCGATAAATCGCACGATCTGGGAGGCCAATTCACGGGTCCGTTACGTGAAACTATGCGGTTACCAAACGTTTCCTTCAATAAATCAATTGTGGCACGAGCTGTGTGACATGTTGCACCATCTTGTGGAAACCACAGCTCCTCCACATCATGGTTGTTCAATTGATGAAGGAAAAAGTCAGTTATCATCACCATTGACTGCAACGTTCTGGCCAGCATCGTTTTTAAAGAAGTACGGACCAATTATTCCACCAAACCATAAAGCACACCAAACAGTCAGTTTTTGTTGATGTAACGGTGTCTCAACATACACTTGAGGATTATCATCACTCCAAATACGGCCATTTCGTTTATTGACGTATCCATTCATCCAAAAGTGAGCTTCATCGCTAAACAAAATTCGTTTATGACAATTGGGATCAACGGCAATCATGTTTTGGACCCATTTGGGCACAATATGCAAGCGTTGTTCAGACTAAAAATAAATCACTTGACAGCTGACAAAATGGCCGCCAGTTAAAATAGTGTTGCCAACTTAAAGTTCTATACCTCTCAAATAAACACCCTTTACTTTAAGCACTTCTAAGCCCGAGTAAATAAATTTTGAAAATATGAGTACAAAGGCCCGAAATTGCACAAAATGTAAACAACTTAATGTTTAATGTTTCCTGTTTCGTGACCTTTTATTTCTTTAAAGTTTTTTTTCTATGTTCGATTCCCAGCCTCGTCCAATTAAAAAAAAAACACAGCTACTGCCTCTTGCCTAGAAGTGACAAATCCTTCAAGAGCACATCCCTTGTCATGAATAAGAGCTTTAGCCGTCCAGGCTCGGTCTCGCCATTCCTGCAAACAAACAAAACCTTCACAGAAATGATTTGGAGTTGTTAGTCACTAGGCTCTGGCAGCTCTCCACGTGCTATCGCGCCACTAAATTCATTTTTAATACAGTTAAATTTAAAATGTGTGTATTAGCTTATGCTCCTTTAGAAACGAAACGCATTTCTGATTTTCTTTTTCCTGAGCAGTTTTTTTTTCATTCATCTTAATTGTAATTAGTATCTTTTTATCTATTTATTCAGAAATTCAGAACCCTGTTTTATCCACAAATACATTCCATTTTTTTGTTTAATTAAATACCCATCAGTCACAATGCAGGAAGGATAGATATCTCATCCGTTTCGGATATCCTCCTCATAGCGGAAACGTGAGATCATTTTGAAACAGTAATTCAATCGTATTTTTTAAAAAAAATCCTTAAATTGCCTTTTTGTGACGTAGCTACATCATGAAACAAAATTCAGCTTTTTTTTGATTCCCTATGGTATAGAGATACAGACATCTATTCAACCAGCAATGATAGAAGGCTATAACCGAATTATATTTTTGTCATGAGCATACAATGAATATCAGCAGCAGTAACAAAACCCCTCAAGTCTTAAGTTAATTATGAACAAAAAAAAAATATTTCTTTTAATGACACATAATCAGCGAGATGTATATTTAGCTAATGGCATCAAAACTTGTTTCTTTTTATGTTCCAACCTTGAAATAACAAAAGAAGCAAGCTGGATGTGTTGAACTTGAAAGAGTATTTAATTTATTTTGATTATAGTATAGTTTAGTCCTTGGAGAGGGAGACATGGGACAATAACAACGGAGTTCTATACTTTGGGTTAATCTATTTAAGTTAATGAAATGATTAAATTATGTCTGTTTTTTCCCACCTTTGCTTTCATTTATTTCACTCTAAACCAAATAGCCATAATATTATCATGAATTAAATTGGAATGGGAAATTTTTATGAATGCCGAAAAAAACTATCACTGAATCCGTTCGTAGTGGATGGCAATTTGTATACGAGATTTTCCACTACGCCTTTTTCAAAATGGTTTCTCGGCAATTTCGATTGATTTCTCCTTTCCAGCGATGACGTTGTCACTCCGATCGGAGTGTTTCACTTCGTTTTCATGTCAACACCATAGATACACCATATAAAGATAATAATCTCGGCTGTTATCCGAGTTTGCCTACAAGCTAATTCAGGGGAAATTCAGGAGAAACACGCACACATATGCATAATTCGTCCATTCATCACCATTTATTTGCACACATAGACAGAATTCCTCCATTCACCACCAAAATGTCGGTTATTTAAGAATATCATGAGTATGTTCAAAAAGTATAATAAATTCAGCAACGAGTTATCAAGTGCTAACCCGACCTTATATGGATAAGTTTGTGGAAACAAATTTTGAAACTGAAAATTTAAAATCGATTTAAGTATATTCGATTGTCCTTTGTTTTTTACTCTCAATTTATTGAAACAAACAGCGAATATATGATGAAAAAAAAACAATAATAGATATAAGAATGAGAAAAAGAAAAAGAGAATCAACGCTGCAGCTGTCGTAAAACAATTTTAGGCGTGTTTTTTGGAAGCCCGGAGGAAATTATTTGAAAAAAACAATGTCGGGGCTAAAGGTAGAACTAGAATAGTCGGAAGGCCATGCAGGTGGTCATACGAAACCGAGCGAATACAAAGAACTCAAATGTTGTGCCCGTTATTGCGCTTTGGTACTGTTCGTCTAGTTCTCGTTAACTTTTGCCGTCGGACGTGAAGAGCGCTCATCTACCGCTCATTCGTAAATGGTTGGATGCAAAAAACAAAATGGTGAAAGCAAACTAAAAACAATTTGGCGCTTGGTGCTTAGTTTTCGACTTTTTTATTCTGATTGATGAATGAGTGAAGTGAAATGTTAAGTTTTCTATTTATTAATTTATAACACATCGTATATAAGTGGTTTTGCAAAGTAAATAATTAAAAGCCTATCAATCTGTGCTGTGATAATTGACATTAAACAAACAATTATTTTATTTGTTTTCTCACTTTCAACCACTTAAGTGCATTATGGATGACTTGTGGAATTGACGTTTCGGAAAGCTACTTTTTGGTCGGTTTTGACATAAGCTTCCGATAGCTTCCGCCTATTCTAGTTCTACCTTAATAAATTACATGTAAAATGCTGCAACTAATCCCTCTGGGCTTAGCTAAGGGCGCAGAATTCTCGGGCACGGAGAAAAACTCTGTTGTTGGCTTAAACTACATACTTGTAATCAATAGTTTTTATGGAAACTCCATATTTTTTCTAATCTCCAATGTCATTTTTTTTTCAACCAAATCACTCCGGGCTTTCATAAGCATTATGCTTTATGCGGAACCAATAGAAAACTATCGAAGAACGAAATTTTAATATATAAATAATCCTAATCACGCTATTTATTTTATTACTGACTTTTCTGTGATACTCTGTCCAAGAAATTTCTTTTGATAGAAAAACACAGTTCACTAAAATGTCATTGAGAGTAAAAGAATGAACGCCAAACATGGTGTCATTCACGGCAATACGAAAAACTGCTATTGTACACGACTAGTTTTTAGTCATTACTTCTTTTGAACAAAAAGAGTGGGTCATGTGGGTCGCAGGCCAAATTTTGGCCACTGATTTTTGACATTTCTTATTGTATTACTTTTTTATTCAACATGTTGCTTCATTTATTTCTGTTGTTTGTAAAGCGCACATGTATACCTGTATGGTTGTTAATATGCATACATATATGTATATAAAGAGCATTGAACATTTTAATAACCAATCAAACTAAAGGGAAATTCCAAATTTGAGTCAAGATTAAAAAATCAATGTGTAAAAGCGCACGACTCACAAGATGAATTTTCAAAAAAAGTTTAAAGAAGTTTCATCACGTCGAAGTCGTGTAATAGCGGACTTAGCATCATTAAATTTGTGTTTCTTTCAACACAACCCGATATCCCACCTAACATACCCCATTTTCATGGTGAAAAGCTGGTGAAATGTAATTTTTTTAAAGATGGCTGCGTTATTTGCACATACAAAATGGTCGATCTAGCAAAACAGAACAAACACACCCCATTAAATTGTTGTTGCAATTCACATCTATTCATCCACACGGGATGAAATTACAAATACAACAATGTAAACAAATGGGTTTTGGAGGGTGAAACGTACGAAAGATTGTCATCTTTATATGGTGTATCTATGGTCAACACTTCGGTCACTTCCTCTTTCGCAAAAAACACTTCACTTTTTTGACCTATCAATTTTCACATCATCATATACTCAAATGCAAATCGACAAAAGGAAGTGACAGACAAATCAACACAAACACTGCCGAGAATTTTACAATATTCTGTGTAAGCAAATTCTTAAAAGAATTAATCCCCTTATTAAACGCTGTTCAGATTTTAAACCCTTCTGTTTTGGGGGAAAGCCTTCTTAAACTAATCCGAAATTTTCCCGGATATAGTACAAGTTGAGGACGTAGAAAAACTAGACGCCGAAAGGAGGTTTATAATTTTAAACGAATTTCTTCCAAAAGGAGATAATCTGTAGGTCTTAAGCCGACTAAGGAAGACTTAGAACTTTATTATCATAATTAACGGTAAAAAATCCTTTTTACGAAGAAAAACATGGTTTCTGGCAAAAAATTATGAAAAAACCTGGTTTTGGTAGGAAATCTTCGAAATGACATCGATTGTGGTTTTCTCAGCAAAAAGTTCACCTTTAAAGGCTTAAATGATTGGAATTTTGGTCAATGGACGTTCTTCCGTTTCATTCAAAGGTGTTTCAAAAAACTATTCTGAAGATGATAAAAAAATGTTTAACGATAAACATCACTGACGAAATAAGAACCAACATAATGGACAGTGGCAACATTAGACTTTCAACGCTCTTAATCTTTTCAAAGTCTTTTGACACTGTTATAAACATTCAATTCTGTGTACAAAAAACTGCAAAATAGCTTTTGGTTTTCTTTAGAGTCCTGTAGGTTAATTCCTTCGTGCTTAAACTGATGGAGTGCCACAGGGATCTATACTTGAACCAATTATCTTCTCACTTTACTCTAGATAAGTCAACCTTTTGGGGTGAAGATGTGAGATGCTTTTTTTCATAGGCTGAGGTATGCTCGTTGGGTCCAGGGTTTTACCAAAGAAGCAACAAACTTTAGTGTATTCGAGTTTGTTTTTATTCACCAATCGCTGGTTCTTGCAATTTCTATACAATTCTTATTGTCTTATAGCTATATATGTAGATACTATTATACAATTCAATATTTATATATATATAATCTTATAACTTAGATTTATAGAATTCAAATGTTTAGCAGTTAATCCTAAATTACAGTCTGAGATAGCAGACGTTACTAAATTACAGTCTGAGATAGGAGACGTCAATAAATTACAGTCTGAGATAGCAGACGTAACTAATTTACAGTCTGAGATAGCAGACGTCACTAAATTACAGTCTGAGATAGGAAACGTAACTAAATTACCGTCTGAGATAGCAGATTTTACTAAATTACAGTCTGAGGTAGGTGACGTCAATAAATTACAGTCTGAGATAGCAGACGTAACTAAATTACAGTCTGAGATAGCAGACGTCACTAAATTACAGTCTGAGATAGCAGACGTAACTAAATTACAGTCTGAGATAGCAGACCACTAAATTATAGTATGAGATAGCAGACGTAACTAAATTACAGTCTGAGATAGCAGACGTCACTAAATTACAGTCTGAGATAGCAGACGTCACTAAATTACAGTCTGAGATAGCAGACGTAACTAAATTACAGTCTGAGATAGGAAACGTAACTAAATTACCGTCTGAGATAGCAGACGTGACTAAATTACAGTCTGAGATAGGAGACGTCCATAAACTACAGTCTGAGATAGCCAACGTCACTCTAACTACTTAAAACCTGGGTTTCCACTGTTTTTTCTGGAACCTAATGAATGAGGGATATGTTTTTATTTCAGGTTGGTCTAAGAAAAACCATCTTTCCATTAACCCTGTCAAATCGACAGCTCGTTGAAGCTTGAAGACGAAACCATTGAATTATTTTAGAAGTACTAGAACACTCAGAATAATTTTTAATCGTTTCCTCACATGGAATGACCACCTGGAAATTGGAAAAATCGTGTTTCCGGTTGGGGCATAGGCAATTTATTAAACTTTCGCTCACATGTAATTACTAACACAAATCAGCCTGATTATTTACACTTGCATCCCGAAAATGTGGACTTAGGCCGTTTTCGAAAATGTCAAATCAAAGTCAATTTTACCGGCAATTGATCGTCATTTATGACGCAAAAGTTGCAATCATCCTGCTTGCACATATGTCTTTTGATTGAATGTCAAATGATTTTTTTTCAAGCGCAGTTGACATTTTCGAACAGAAGATAATTTCATCAAAATTTTCAGATTCACTTTTGCTCGTCATTTTCAGCCACGACGTGTTTATCGTTTTATTGACTCCCTGACTGATATCCAAAAATTTTAAATAGCTAACAATCTCTCGAATCACCATGTCTGTCTCTTTCGTCACCTCCATTTTTTTACTGCACAGTTGCAACACAGATGATGTTTTCGAACACGTGACTTTAGCAAACTGCATTATCGAACACAATGCTAATGCAGTAGAATTTGTCTTTGCGTTTTCAAACAGAAGACTTTTGCAGTTTGCGTTTAAGAACATTTTGCAAACTCATTTTTGACGCAGATGACGTTTTCGAAAACGGCCTTAAGCTTTTCTAAAAGGCTTCTTTCAAGTACATATACTAAATTAACCTCTGTTCCACAGAATATATATAAATTCTATATTCTATAAAATCTATATTCCTGCACTAAATATCTTGTCGACCTTTTTTGCTCGTATGATTTTTCTTTGCTTAATGATTGTAAGGTAGGTCCTTTCACCTCTAAAAGCTTATAAAATTCCTCAACACATGAATTCCAAATTTTAAATTCAGCCAAAGCTTAACTATCAAAACATTAATTTTAATACTCTATAAGCCTTGGATTTAATAACATATAGAATGCATGGATGTTTGTTTATCATTTTTTAACATTCTGTGATATGAAAACAGCGCAACTATCAAAATACGCAGATGCCTTTTTTAAATATTCATCATTTGATCGATGTCAATTGCACTATAGAATAACCTTCAATCGCTCAACTTTATTTACTATTGAGGGTATGTATATGTATATTGTAGATATGTGTATGGTGTGTGTGCACTCCTAGTTCGACATTGATATGAAAATCCATGTATACCTCCATCATCGCGCTGAAATTCACATCAAAAGTTGATAACATTGAAAATAAAAACATTGCTTTCGTCCTTGTAAATAGAAAACGAAGCTCTTTGGAAATAAAATGAAAAACAAATAGAAAAAAAAAACATCCACCTTTTTATAAACAATTCATGGAAATCATGTTTTTTTTTGGAAAGTATGTATGTAGGTTACCTACGATACGACTACGAGGTACCTACTCTCAACTTCAAATAATAATTATGTATGTATTTGTATATATAGGTTAGGTAAGTATGCTAATATTGAAGCCAGTCAACCGACAGTGTATACTGCATATCTTCCTGCATTCATTTGAATGAAATTAAATTAACACGATTTTAGAATTTTATTTTATGAAATTCAGAGGTTTCTACGAAAATGTCTTTTTTGTGGAAAAAGCGTTGCCAGAAAAGAAGTAATCATTGGTCCATAATTATTTTATTAAGGTATAGGTATAAGCATGATGCTACTCAACAATTTTCTCAAAGCAGTTTACTAGTTAACTTATTTTCAATTCTAAAACACTTTTTAACTAGTATCCTGTGATGAAGCAAGCTGAACACGACTGAAACAGTGACAGTTAGAGACAAAAATTCGACATTAACACTGATTTTTGTACCTGCATTATTCTTTAATGTATAGTTGGGACGTTACTAAAGAGATAAAATAGGTATTCGTTTCGTTAATCTAAACTATGCCCACAAATGTATGGACACAAGACCGCAAAAGGTATAAAATAGGAAACGAAGTTTAATGCTCTCAATTTGACGGGTTGACGGGCATAATCGCTTCTCGTAAGGGTTGGGTAATGCTGTTTTTACACGACTGACAATTTGGCAGTTTTTTGACAGTATACTGCCAAAAGAATGAATTTATCCATTCATCTGCCAGTTTTTCGACAGTTAACTGCCAGAATACTACCAATTTGTCAGTCGTATAAATCCAGGATAAGTCTTTGGACCAACGCTTCATAAAGTCAAGTGTTGAAATTGCTTTAAGAATCATTTCGTCGCTAAAACATGTTATGGAGTTAAGCTCTCTTTCACTTAATATGCCAAGGTCAATAATCGACTCCGCGCCACGTTGGAAATAAGTTGATTATGGAGAGAATAGAGGAGATTTGATGGGTTTACGTGAAAAAGTGGTTGCTTGGCAATATTTAGCTCCAATCTATTTTTGAGGCACTATAATCAGAAACTCTCGAGATCTAATTGAAAAAAAGTATTAATTGTCTTTAAGAACTTGTAATTGATATATGGGAATGTTTGATGATCATATGAATATGGTAAATAGTAAGAATAAAAAGAAGCGGTCGTAAGTGACTGTCTTGGCGGACCCCAGAATAAGCTACAAGAAGCGGCTGAATAGGGCAGATCTGAAACGAACTTGACAAGTAGAATCAATTGAATGGTTTGAATTAATGGTCAGGAATTCATTTAGAAAAGACAAGTTGGCTTGAAATCTTTTACCTTAAGGCAACGAATTTCTTGAATAATATCGTCAAAATACAACGTCAAATCACAATGATGGTTTTATATTGCCCATAAACATCTGATTCGATTGACGGTATCTTCCGGTCATAAATCATAGAAGATATTCTTTATAGAAAGTGGCGCAGGAGTTGTAAACCAGCGTAAAAGTTGAACACCGTACCGACAAATAATTCCAGAAAAAAAAAAATGTGTGTGTGCCGGGACTCACGGTTAATATGTGTAAACATCAACGTGCACGGATCCAAAACGGACTTGTTTTCGCTTGAAGGGGATCTTAAGATTTTTTCACTGAACGCACCCATCCTAAAATGCAGAACGTAACGTTGCACGACGTAGCGTTGCACGACGTAGCGTTGCACGACGTAGCGTTGCACACGAACATTCACGTTTTTTTTTCATTCTACCGCCAGCATAGATGTTTACACATCAAAAAATAGAAACAATTATTCCGCGTTCTTTAGGAGCATAGTGATTCGTGTTCATGTCATGTTTTTCGATTTCGATTTTGTTCGTGTATAATTCTACCTCAGCTATAACCTGCCTCAATTTCAATAAAATCGCTGAAAAAAACAAGTCAAGTGACATTTCTAAGCATCACCTTGTGCCTTAGGGCACAGGCGTGATTTTTTCGGCGGGATTTCGACTTGCAAGATTTTGATCGGCGGGATTTTGATATTTTCCCCTTTTGAAGATGCAGTTCGGTATTTTTAAATCACAAATATCGTAGGACACACCCCTTTTGTAAGTGAAAATCAATCTATAGGCGGTTTTTTTTTGTTTCGTTCAGAGTAGAGTACCTATACTCTGAGTAGAGCCTGAGCGAACAGAGTAAGCTCTGATTAAAGTATGATCAGAGCTCTCCGATTAAATTATGCTACGCACCTGAACGCGAGCACTGAATAGCCATATCACTCATATCTGTCAAATTTCATGAAAATTGTATGAAGTGGGCTGCGCTCAACACAAATTCGAAGCTCTCAGCGCATTGGTCTGGGCTTAAAAAGAAACACAAACTTGTTTTTGATAACTCCTAATTCTCTGCTCTAAACTTAAACAAAAAACACCTTATTTAAGGTTCAAGTCATTAATAGATATTTTTAACAGCGCCATCTTCATCTTAAAATTTTTTAACCCTCCTTGTCCACTTTTATATTCAATATTTTTACTGGATAATTTATCGGCACTTTTGGTTTTTGTTATTGTTTACCGAGGGAAATTTTACCGCGCTAGCTAAAAAAATTTCCAATAAAACACGCCTATAAAATGGTTAATATTATTTCCTACCATGATGAATGTCCATTATCTGACTTTTAAGAAATATTAGACCCTAAAGCTTTTATCTATGGTTTAACTTTCCAACTCATTAAAACATATTAAGGTCAAGTTTTTCAGTGCGAGACTAAAGTTAAACAAGAGTTAATTCATAAAATGTAGGCCCAGTTTTTCAGAGCGTGATTATCCTAGTTTCGGGGTTTAACCCGAGTTAACTCCTGAAACATGTTTTTCAGTCAATTTAGATACCGAGTTAACTCAAAAAATTTGGTGAGTTAACTCTGGATTAGCTGAATAGGTATTTCTGAAAGATGCGTGTCAAAAATCTATTCAAATCAAGGTACGACACTATGGAAACGGTTATTTTCATAGTGGCGCCATCTTGAATTCGATAGCGAATCATTGATTTCTATATTGTCACACGTCGCTTTCGATAGAATTTTCACAACTAGGTGTTAAATTTAATTCTCCACTGAAAAACTACTTTTGATTGAACTCGGGATTAAAGTATTGGCAGGATTAACTTTCTCTGATTTAACTCTGAGTTAACTTATGCACTGAAAAACTGGACCTTAGTGAGTTAACTCAGGGTGAACTGAGCAGATGCTTTTGATGTATTATCCACCTGGTTTTTTTAGTCGCTCCACCTGCATTCTCTACCAAAAAACTGCTTCTTCAGTTCACTGTGGGCTAATTTACTTCAAGAGTTAGCTAGCTCTGGTTTAACTCACCACTGCAAAACTGGGCCTTAGACTTAGACCTTTCTTTCAACCCAGTTCACATTTAAATTTTGATAAAAATACCTAGCCCTTAAGAGAGCCCTGAACCTTATCCACTCACTCAACTTTCAAACAAATAAATAATTTTTTACATTTTGTATACAATATTTTGTTTTTACCCCAATTCACCCTAAATTTTAAATCAAGTTACTCCATTCTCAGTATTTCGATAGCTAAACTGAGAAATTTGACTGAGAAATCCTCGGTATGTTGCTTTATACGTCTCACAGAACATGTCGATGTTTTTCAAATGCAACTTTGTGTCAAAATTTTCAAACAATTGTTGAAAAACTTTCGGAGATTAAGAGCCAGTTTCACAGTCAGGAGAGTGGCACTTAAGTGGGCAATGTGAAAGAATAAGGGCCAGTTTCACAGTCGACACTTACCAGAATAAGTGGCACTTAAGTTTCCTATATTAGGAATTTAAGCTTAATTTCATAGCCAGCGTAGGTGAAACTTAAGTCCCCAACATCGGAGACTTAAGTGCCACTTACTCAGGTAACAGTGCACTGTGATATTGGGAATTAATCTTTCACATTCCCCACTTAAGTGTCACTTTTCTGACTGTGAAACTGGCCCTAAGGCACAATATTGATACTTAAGTCTCCGATGTTGGTGACTTAAGTTCCATTTACGCTGTCTGTGAAACTTTAGTCTAAAATCCTAATATGGGAAGCTTAAGTGCCACCTATTCCGGTAAATGTCAACTGTGAAACTGGCCCTTAAGATCTTGAGCAAACGAACATATTTTTATTTATATTTTACAATTATATTTGATGAATGTAATCGATAAAATAGAAAGGAAATTATTTAGGAATCAAGAAAATGATACACGATTTTTTTCATTTGGTCAAATTCTTCCTCAAAGGCAAAACGTCATAAAGATCAAATCGAATGATTTTTTAACTTCTTCAATTTATGGCAAATCAAATGTAAATTCTTAAAGCAAAGTTAAATATTGATTATAAGGAATATTTCTAAGAGTTTATTTGATTTCTAGGTAAATCATTATTTTAGTTTATTTACATTCCGTATATTATTTAGCTTGGTTGTTTTATTAAAAAGTTAATATAAGTAATTTATGATACTAAAAGAAATGTAAATCTACTTAAAAATAAGACGAAATAGTAACGTCAGCTCTAATAGAAAAGTTTATCGTCAGGCCATAAATAGATAGATGTTTTAGAGTATGTATAATTTTTTTTTGCTCATTCCGTGCAAAACTTTTAGAGCAAACATGCACAAACAACTCATTTTCTAAAGTTGATAACTAAAATTTAAAAAATCTTGTATATTTATAGGTATAGTATTGTGTAAATATATATTAAATATTTATCAATATGAAACAAAAAAAAAACTTACCCCAATGCGTCCCAAAAGTAAAGCATCCATTTCACCGCCATTTTGGGCTACGACTGGAGCAGTTGCTACAATAGAAATTGCTGGTTCTGGTGCGTTGCTCAAATCCACTGACATTTTTGATTGTTTTATTATTTTTTATTATAAGTTTTACAGCTTCAAGTTTTTTTGTGTAATATATTAGATTGACTTATAACCAATTTGTGTATATTTTGTTTGGTGAGAAAGTCAAATTGTTTTCAAATGCATAAATGATGTGCAAATAGATATGTCGTGTGTGAAATTACCATAAAGCTTTCTATCGTTTTTTTTTTTTTAATTTTTATTTTGTAAGACAGGTATAGTTGTTTTATTTTTTTATGTTTTTGAATATTGGTTATTGGTCCTTGAGATTAATTTAATTTAATTGTCGGTTTGGTAAAAATTTAGATTATCTTTTGATTTGGTTCATAGTTTTAAAGCATCTTAGTTAACAGGTATTGTACAGTTTTCTAAATTTGTTTTCATTTATATTGTATAGGTATATACATATAACTTTGGAATAAAGTTGTTTTTTTTTTTGTAAAATACACCACATATTCTAAATTTGTTTCAATTAACAAGGAGTCTCACAAATTGACAGGATTACTTCTAGATTGGTGAAACCAAAAACCATTAATTTAATTTCACCTTTTTTTAAAAAAAAAGCAACTCCTGCGTAAAGACCAAAATATCACAAGTTCAAGAGTTTACTTAAGAGCATTCAGTGAACAAGGCGGATGGCAAACTTCATAGAGGAAAGGTTTTGATTCTATCTTCGAGGGATGTTTTAGGCCCACAACGCTTACTTCAAAGCTATAATATGCCACCACACTAGACATTACCTATACTTATCGGAGTAAAAATTAACCTCGTCGCTAATAATGATGTTTTTGATTGATAAAAGATGTATAAATGCTAATGTATAACACAGTTGAAGAGTGACTTTGCAAGGGGGACATTTAAAACACTTTAAACCACAGCCAACACACTTTATCCAATAGATACAAAATATTTCAGATATTTGGTTTCATTCTGTATTCTCAGGTTCTGAATTGAATGGTACTGTCTATTTCATTACTAAAGGGTGTTTTTTTGTAAAGGAACAGTACTTGAAGTTGGCAATACTATTTTAACTGGCGGCCATTTTGTCAGCTGTCAAGTGATTTATTTTTAGTTTGGTTTGGCATTTCAACATGAATAGACTGACACCTGAACAACGCTTCCAAATTGTGCCCAAATGGGCCCGAAACATGATTGCCGTTGATTCCAATTGTCATAAACGAATTTTGTTTAGCGATGAAGCTCACTTTTGGTTGAATGGATACGTCAATAAACAAAACTGCCGTATTTGGAGTGATGATAATCCTTAAGTGTATGTTGAGACACCGTTACATCCACAAAAATTGACAGTTCGGTGTGCTTTGGTCCGTACGTCTTTTAAAACGATGCTGGCCAGAACGTTGCAGTCAATGGTGACCGCTATAGAGCCATGATTATACTGACTTTTTCGTTCATCAATTGAACAACCATGATGTGCAGGAGCTGTTTTTTTCAACAAGACGGTGCAACATGTCACACAGCTCGTGCCACAGTTGATTTATTGAAGGAAACGTTTGGTAACCGCATAGTTTCACGTTACGGACCCGTGAATTAGCCTCCAAGATCGTGCGATTTAACGCCACTTGACTATTTTATTTGGGGATATGTGAATTCGCTAGTCTACGCCGATAATCCCGAAACGATTGACCACTTGGAGGACAACATTCGCCGCGTTATTGCCGATATACGGCCACAAATGTTGGAAAAAGTCATCGAAAATTGGACCTCCAGATTCGACTACGTCCGAGTCAGCCGTGGCAGTCATATGACAGAAATTATATTTAAATTATAATACCAGAAGATTATCTTTCGAATAAAGTAAATTTCATGTCAATTTAAAAAAGTCATCTTTGTTTTATTCTATTTTAAGGTTATATACCTCCAAAGGAAACACCCAACTTTGGACATAATACTATTGAGCACAGAAATTCTTTCTTTAGCCAAATTACACAAATCTGGAATACTTTACCTTCCTTAATATTTCCATTGCATTGATATCTCCTTTTAAAACCTATCCCATTTTCCTAAATGCTCGCAATGTATTCCAAAATTTTAAGGGCAGTCAAAAAATTGGTGGCGGGACAAAAACCAGGGCCTAGTGACTTCCAAAGTCCCATAGATTCCTATGTGCTTTACAAGAATGGAGGAGACCTACAACAATTTTATCCCGAATCAAAACGACTAAGGAGGACTTATTCATGAGAATGACAAGAAATACTCTTATGGAGGATTTGTCACTTCCTCGCACGAGGCAGTATCCTTGAAAGCAACATTTTTGTTTTTATTGTAATGTGGAATAGGCTGGGAATCAAAAAGCAAAAAAGAAACTTTTTTTCTTTAGCGAGAATATAACAGACGGCCACATAAATGTTTACAAAACGAGACACAAACACACCCAATTAACTTCCAAAAATCCAAAGGAAATAATTTTTAAAATTTTGATATGGAATTCTATTTAAACTTTTAAGAAGATTCTGATGAATGAAACATTTAATTTAAATAATTTAAGCCGATAGCGAGAAAGTAGAAATATAAAAATAAAAACCTTTTATGGAAGAACCCTTAATAATAGCTTTTGGTGAAATTATTTCCTCTTAAGTAGATTTTGCTAACAAATTCGAAGCAACCGGTTTTGATTGAAATAAGCTGAATGGTAGGAAGGTAAGGTATTGTTATTTTTAGATCTAAGATTGTAATGCTTGTATCTAATCTTCTAGGGTAGGTAGGTCAGGTGTTCTAGGTTCTTCATAAAACAATTGAAAATTGATCAAAATCAGTGGAACCGTTTCATTAATTTTTCGAAAATAAAAAGGAGACGTATTTATATTCGGGTATAATTTACTGAATTGAATCAATGAATTGTTTTTATAAAAACAGTTTCTGAGAAAAATAGGATTATATTTAAAAAAAAAAGTATGGCAGTTACCATTGGTTTTGGTCCTATTAAAAAAATGTAAAAAGAAATATTTATATTTAAAGAAAATCGACCGATCGACTTTCAGGCAGTATCCGCACATTTTTTATTTGTTTTTAATTTAGCACAATTTTTGAAAAAAAAAAAAATATTTTCAAACTCAAAATTTGAGAAAAGAAAGTGGAAAAGGTTATATGCTTATTTTTTTTTCAAAAATTTACGGAATTAAGTAGGTAGTACCTACATTCTACATAAAGTATCCAACTTGCACATCCTCTCCTCTTATTTTGCATTTTTTTTATAAAAAATAGATTCCTATTGGTCAAAAAGTGTTCAGTGGGGGATGATTCGCGAGTCGCGGAGAACAATATCGGTAACGTAGATTGTTTGTGTGAACGCGATCATTAACATTTTCCGAACACTTCGTTTTTAATGCGATAACTTTCGGAACGGATCTTAAATATCGAGAAACGCTATTAACTTCGGGTACATTCTTAAATATTCTTGTCTGTCTTTCTAAAACTTCCCATTTTATTGTGCTGACCACAGATTAGCCATAATGAAGATGAGAATGTTTCGTACCTTTCACCCTCCATCAAAAACGATTTGTTTACATTGCTGTATTTGTAATTTCTTCCCGCGTCGATAAATAGATGTGAATTGCAACAACAATTTAACCAGGTGTGTGAAGATGGTTTTTATACACACATTCTCATTTTTTATCTGATAACTGCCAGTTCAAGCATGTAGGCTGCCGGGGATTCTCATCTTCATGTGGATAATCTGTGGTCCTGACGCTAAGAAATCTTCTCCTAGTTAAAACTAAAATCAGAATTAGATTAATTTTAAAGTAGGTATACCTATCTAGTTTTTTTTGAATAAAAATAAATATTTGTTTAATTCATTTTAAAAAAAAATAACAGCCATATTATTGACTTGTTTCAAAACTAGTTCAATAGCAAAACTAGTTTTATAGAAGTTTGGAGTCTTAAATGTTGCACGGTTTTATGAATTTAGAGTTTTATTCAAAGCTAGTTTTAAGTTTTCGAGTTTTATGTGTCAAAATATTTTTGAATAAAACAGATTTGTCCATTTCCAAACATCTTTAAAACTAGTTCTGTAATAAAACTAGTTTTGAAAAAGTCAATAATATAGCTGTAAGTCTTTTGGTTCTTCGTCGTTGTGGTTGGAACAAAATAACCACAGAAGCAGGTTATAGTACCTTTGTCAGAATTTAACTACTAAATAGCTATTTCCCTTTTTTTAGTTTTACCATTCACCATTGCATTTATAATTTCTCAAAAAAACATGCTCCTAAAAATGTTTGAGCTAATTGAGCTGATGTTTTTTAAAACCAATATTATTTTTTGCCAACCAATATCTTAATTCTTTTCTTAGCACGCTATTTTTTGTTAATTTTTTTAGGTGTAGGGAAAAAATAGGGATATTTTGATTATGCAGTAGGTATTTTTTACTTGCTCCATAGGGCAAGTATTGGTTTCGTGTAAGAAAAAATTTCGAGGTTATAATCAAAACTAACGCTACGATAATAGAGAAGTCCGAAAAAGTGGGTTTCGTCATGCCGTCCGTGGGTCTGTGCGTCTGTGCGTCGGTGCGTCCACTGTAATTTGAGCTATAGTCTAAACGGGTGAACCGATTTTCATGAAATTTTGTACAGAGCATTTTTATGTGATTCCCTAGAGGGGTAATTCGAAGTTTTGTTTTAGCTCATCCAGAACGGGTAGCTGCCATACAAATATTTTGGTTTCTTCAAATTTTCTCGAAAATGGCTCTAATGAATTTGATTAAACTTCGTACCTGTAATAACCAGGTCAATTGTAAGAAAACTGCATTTCAGGTTTTTCTCAAAAAATTCAAATTACGGAATTAGGCATTTCACGTTTTTTGAGAAAATATTGTCATATTTTTGGATTATTTGCGTATATCTTTTCCACGGTTAGACCGATTTTGTTATTACTTTGCAATCTGATGCTTCTCAATATTATAAACAATAACGCATTTAAAAATTTTTTAAAATATTTTTTTATAAACAAAAACAAAATCAAACAAAAAATAATTTGTATGGTACTTTTGACTCTTTTAATATTTTTCATATTTTATATTATATACATCATGCGTCTTCAATGTCTGTTTACATACAGTTGTTAACCACAAGAGCAAGTTCGTGCGAATACTGAGCTTAACTTATGACAAGATGTGTTCAAAATCTAGTTTTTTTTCGAAATCGGTATGAGTTCGGGGAGGGTGTACCTTGGCAAATTGAGGATTTTATGTTAAAAAAATTGTGTTGAAAATGTTTTTTTTTATCAAAAATGGTGAATTGAATCTACTTAATCTACTTACCCCAAAAAATATTTTTCTAATAAAAAAGTAGTTTTTTTTTTATAATTTTCGATTTCCTTATTTAGGTACTAAGATAAACCACCATCTGGATTAAAAAAAGACGCATGATGTTTTTAGTGTTGCCATTGTCTTTCAATATTTTGCACTTCATTTTAAGTAAATTTTTTAGAAAATTGCGCCTCCCGCATAAAAAAAAAGGGAAAGAGACCTTCCCTCTTAAAAGACCTTTTTCTTAGAACATGTCCTATATACATATGAGTACCTTTCTAAATCCTACACAAAGGTACATACATATGTATGAATATCGAAAATGCAATAGTCCTTTAGTAGTATGTATAGTGGTATAAAAACCAAGAAAGACCGTAAGTCCACTTGGGATTACTAAATTTTCAATTTTATAAAAGGTCACAAAAAAGGAATTATAAATTTGTAAGTAGGTAAATATATCGCCATTGTATTTTCAGATCCAGTTGGGCATTTGACACGTGAGAATTTATTGTCAATTTGTCTGGGACACCCAGTAAAGCTACATTAAAATTTGTCAACAACTGTTTGTATGTATGTATGTACATATTTATATGTTTCAACTCAATTCTCATAATCAAGTTAAAACATAATAATTATGGTTTCGTATTCTTGATATAAAATGTTTCAAGTATTCCAATTTCATTAAAACACAAACTCATTATTATTCTCATTATTAGCCCTCGAAACGACTATATCCATTATCATAAAAGCAATAATAATAAAAAAAATATAAAATAAAATAAGAGTGTCTGATTATTGCAATAAAAAAATTAATAATTTCTGCATCATTTATGTAATATCCTTTTCACACTCAAAAGGGAATTCAATGTGAAACAATAAATAATAGAAATTCTCTCGAAATAAATAAATTATTGCAATCTATCTTAATCAAAGTTTATATTCCAATTTCCAAATAGTAAAACCAAACCCACAAAATCCCATCAAACTTCGAACCACATTGCAAAGTGGATCTCATATTCTGGATGGAGATGCGTATAGCTACTCCGTATACTCTCATACATAGATAGAGTGACGAACTTTTAAGTTGAAATATTAAACCACACTCTCTCAGATGTGATGTTGAGAATGTTATAACAGAACTTGACACATTCGGGTGGTAGGAATAAGCAGAAAGTAATTTCGAATTTAACTTTGAGAGCTATATTCAATGTACAGACTTTGTCAATACATTCTTATGATGGTATTAAATTACACCATTATAGGGCGTACAAAATTCATAGATACATCCATATAGATATATTGTTAAGTATCGCATGGCATATTTTAGGGTTTCTTACAAATTAACTGACAAAGTTCGTTCAAGGACAAAGCCTGTGTTGTATTGTTTTTGGTATTGGTATTGGTAGCATATATTTCATTGGGGCATTGAGAGGATTTTTATTTTCAAATTTCTTCACGAATTGTATTATGATTATTATGATTATGTTGTCCAACTTCCATCATAATCGAATGCCCATAAATGCCGCATGCAAACATTTTCTTTCAAATAACTCAGGGTCATAGCAAGAAGAAAGTTAGGAGGGGAAGCCTTTAGCTCCCGCATACGCTTAAGATTCTTTATTTAACAAAAAAGATTCGATTTAGTTTAGAGTCAGGAAACGGTATACCTATAGTTGCATCCTAACTCAATATGTCCACGATAGCTAAATAAGTATTAAGCCAAGTCGGATAATAGGCGTGTTTTTTGGCAAGCCTGGAGGGAAAGGTTTTCATATTAAAGTTTTTTAATTTGCAGGTGCTGTTCAATCGTGTAACTTGCATTGGTGATTTGGCATCAGAAACTGAATAAAGCAACAGATTTGACAGATGTCACCAAAACAAAATGGCCGCCACTGGTTGCCAAATTCTACCCATGCCAATAGATTTAGAATGACCCTTCGTATACAAAGTTTGATCGAAATCAGTAAGGAGAAAGTCAAAATAAAAAAAAAATAATGTAAGGCACCGTTTGTAACTGTTTTTTTTCTTCGAAATACTTAAACTGGGCTTAAAACTTACAATTCTCAGTCCTTAAAACCTTCAGTAAAGTCCTCAATTATTTTTTTTCATAATTCATTCCGGACTTTTGTCAACAGTTTTCATGGACAACAGTGGAAATACCTTGAGAGGAACGCTTCGCGGGTGCCAACTACTTCCTTCGGTCTTCTGTCGCCATCACGAGACTTCGTTTCTCCAATTTATGAAAGGTGGTAAAAGTCCGGAATGAATTATTATATGAATATGTCGGACTGTTACCAATATTGCTGAAAAATTCTAAATTTTCCACATTTCAGCATTTTACAGTGACATACAAAAAAATTGATGTTCTGACAGCTCGTGGAGAGCCAGGGCCTAGTGGCTTACAACTCTCAATGATTCCTGTGTGGGTGTTATGTGCATAAATGGAGCGGAGCTACAATTTTCTGCTGAATCAGAACGGCTTAGATGGGATGCTCTTATTCATGACAAGAAATAATCTTGGAGGATTTGTCACTTCGTCGGACGAGGTTTGGAATCGAACCCAGACCACTGGCATGACAGTCCTACATTATTTTATTCCCATATTCATGTGAAATAATTTACCGATGAACCAGAAAAACCTCAATCAGTGCCCATACGTTCTGTAACCCTCGCATGGATAAAATTGATCAAGAAACAATGAAAAATGGAACAAACTCATACGAGGTTTAGAACTTTTTAAAAAAAAAAACACACAAAAAATTCAAAAAAATGAATGAAATATTTATTTGAATCGATAGTTTGAACCTTGCAATTTAATGTTTAAAGATAATTTCATGCAAATGTTGACCGCGGCTGCGTCTCAGGTAGCCCATCCGCTGAGTCCAATTTTGGCACACTCTTTCACACATATCGGCCGGTATCTCGCGAATGAATGCATGGATGTTGGCTTCCAGTGCGTCAATCGAAGCGGGCTTGTCCCTATAGACATTAGCCTTGACATACCCCCACAAAAAATAATCTAATGGTGTCAAATCGCACGATCTAGGCGGCCAATTGACCGGCCCGAAACGTGAAATTAACTGTTCACCAAACTCGCCTCGCAATTGCGCCATTGTTTCGCGTGCTGTGTGGCATGTGGCACCGTCTTGTTGAACTTCCATTTCGGGCAAAAAAAAGTTTGTTATCATCGCTCGGTAGCGTTCACCATTGACAGTAACGCTGCGATTCGCATCATCTTTGAAGAAATATGGCCCAATAATGCCGCCGGCTCATAAACCGCACCAAACAGTGGCTTTTTCGGGATGCATTGGTAGCTGTTGCAATGCTTCTGGATGATCTTCACTCCAAATGCGGCAATTTTGCTTATTTACGTACCCATTCAACCAAAAATGAGCCTCATCGCTGAACACAAGCAGCGCGCGATGAACATTTCGAACCGAGCACGAATTTTGATAGTAAAATTCAATAATTTGCAAGCGTTGTTCATTTGTAAGACGATCCATGGTTAAATTGCAAACCAAACTGAAGCTGTTTGACAGTGACACAAGGTACTAAACACAGGTCAGCTGTCAAAACCAGTGTTGCCAAAACCAAACCAGCTAAAAAATCACCCTTTATAATAAATATTTAAACTACTTTTTGTAATCGAATACTACTTGGTAGGTTTTAACCCACTTTACGTTATGTCCAACACAGAAAGAATTTTTGTATCCTATTTCACTCTATAGATAGCATTTAAATAACCTTTCTAACACAAACAGAATTTTTTTAAATCGGATATCTTTTTTTTTGATGTGTAAACATCTATGCTGGCGGTAGAGTGAAAAAAACGTGAACGTTCGTGTGCAACGTTACGTCGTGCACTTTACGTTGTAGCACGTTACGTTACGAAATCTGATTTGCCCCGAGCAAAACAAATTGATTTTAACGCGACCCACAATTAGATTATACTTTATCGCAACCACTCATTTATAGTGTTTTTGCCAACGACGAAAGCAAATTGTTTTTAGCGCGACCGACGATTTTATCATTTTAACACTTATATTTTTATATTTTTTCCTTTAATTTTTAATTATTCCCCGAACAAAATGGACGCGACACTAGTAATTAAAAAGAAAACAAAATCAAAACAAA
Organism: Leucozona laternaria; assembly: GCA_932273885.2. NCBI lineage: Eukaryota > Metazoa > Arthropoda > Insecta > Diptera > Syrphidae > Leucozona > Leucozona laternaria. The sequence continues at coordinate 53,786,030 of OW026367.1, read as the reverse complement.
ATTAATAATAGTCAGCTGTAGGGATTGAAAATTGACTGTAGATATGGTAGATCAATGGCTGTAGGTATGGTAGGATATCGGGTGCGTTCAGTGATACAAATCTGAACTTAAATTCTACGTTTACATTATACTGCTTTTAAACGATGCAATTTCTTCTTGCAATTTGTAGGCACCTAGGCGAGGGACGTAGGTGGCTGGGATATACAGAATAGCTGAGGTTGAACAAATTGCAGAGTTATCGGCTACTTTTGTACTTGCACAAAGTTAACATTCATTAAAAATCACAGCGTCCAATTCCATAGGCGATTGATGGTGTCAATCGATTGAAACTGCGATTTTAGTGATTTCCACTGACAACAACTGCAACTAAATATTCTAAAAACTCAAGATATATAATTCGCCGGCTATCTCATAGTGACATTCATTTGAGGTTCATTCAGTATAAAATTAAGATTGAACTTTTTTTTAAGTTTTACTCGATGGAAAGATGGAGTTTCATAAGTTTCGTTGGACCCTTCACCACCAGCCTTTTAGTGCTTGGAAATTTCGTTACAGCGGTTCCCCCACTGGGTATTTCGCTGCCGTTCTTTCAACACTAAGCTTTTTAAGCACTGCCTACATATAGGTAATGTAGTGTTAATTATTCAATATGTTTCTTTTGATGACGTTCAGTAAAAAAAATCAGGCACTTGCACAAACGTTGATGTTTACACATATTTAACCGTGAGTCCCGGCACTCACATATTTTTTGTGTTAACCCCACTTTACCCTTTAAATATTAGCCACTAAAAATAACCTTTTAATGGCAAAACTAATTTTTGAAATTTGGTACGCTAATTAATTACCTCTTAAGCCATCCCCTAGAAATAATCTTTCAAACACAGAGAATTATTGAAATCAGATACCACTTTTCGTTTTTTTATTTTTACCCTATTTCACCCTACAAATAATAAAATTTGAAAAAGAATATCCCTAGAACAATTTCCTCAGAAAAACCTTCCAAACAAAAGCAGAATTTCTTAAATCGAACAATTTTGTTCATTTCACCATAAAAATTGCAACTTAAAAAAAATATTCTTGAAGCCATTTCGTAAGAATAATCTTATAAACACAGTTAAAGGTTTTTTCAATCGGATACGTCTTTTTTATTTTACCCCATTTCACCCAACAAAGTGAATGTTTCCGATATTTGTATAGTTATTCACCTATTCGGGGCGGAGACGAATTCAACAAATTAAAGATCATTAAAATTAGTCCAGCCGTTCTTGAGTTATAAATGTTGTAACTACACCGACTTTGTTTTATATACAGTCGACTCCGCTTATTTGTAATACAAAAAATGCAGAAAATCTGTTGCAATTAAGCGGAGTTTTCATATAAACGAACTTCTGATAAAAGCAACCTTGTTGCGCTTAACCAAACTTCATATAACTTCAACTTTATTTCCTATTTAAAAGATGTGATGTGAAATATTTCCAAAGATAGAAAAATAAAACTTAAATAACCTCGAACACAACAAACAAAACAACTTTTGATAATTGTGACAGTTGATAGGACTGGAACGATGAGAATCATGGAATGAAACTTAAAATGTCATTTTTTAAGTGTGTTCAAAAATGTATGGATGCGTTCAGTGTTTCACTTAAGCGGAGTTGTTTCAGAATAAAATAATTATTTGGGGGAGTGAAAAATGTTTCAATTAAAGGGAGTGCAGTTATCCGTACTAATTTGTGTGAAAAAGCCCTGAAAAAAAACCGTGATAAATTTCTTGTTGCATTTATAACAGAAAGTTTCATTAAATCGGAGTGCAAATAGGCGGAGTCGACTCTATTAAGATTAAATTGCCACATTTGGTCAGTGCCTATATCTTAGTTCTTTTTGTAACTATCATTCCTTCCTATAATTCCCTTCAAAAATTGGCTCTGCCAGAAAATTCAATTCATTTTGGCCATAAATAGTATTTTGTCAGTCGTATACTCGTAAAAGTAAGCCTAGCGCATTAGTAGGATACCAATTTAATGGAAACATTAACTATAGGTTAATTTTTACTAAAGGTTGTTTTGTTAGATGTAGAAATAGGGGAGGGGAATTTTATTGTTTTATTTTAAAGAAAAGGTGATCTTCTCTGCCCTTCAGTTTTAAACAAATTATTAAACAGCCCAGTCAACCGTCAACATGATTCACCGTAGCCATAATTTCTCTAAGCTTGAACTAAATTCTTAACGCTTTTAGCATATTATTGATAAATTTATCCTTTTTTGTCTTGATGCGTGTCTAAGGATTTTTATATTGGTACTTAAAATCATCAAGATATACTTTCATCCATAGATTAGATGGGAAGAAAACTTGAAGAATTATTTCATGACCTTCAATTTTTTCTAGGTAAAAGCTACATACTATACATATGTATGTATATATACATATATATATGTATTAGTATAAGATAGTATTAAAATTGTATGGAAAAGCAATTCTATGGCAAGTGATTTATTTAAGCATTTAGCTTAAGTTTAACTTGTGGACTTTTGTTGTTTAATAGATGTATCTACATTTCATTGCAGGAAGATTCCTACTTTTGCTATAAACGTTTGATGAGTTGAAATTAATTTATTTATATAATGGAATTGAAATAAATTGCGGTCATAAAATGTTTTAATTAAATATAAATGAAAGTCAATCTGTCTACAGATAAGTATTTCTATATAAGTTAAGTACAATTAACAAGATATATACAAAGAATTACTATAATAAATGGTTGTGTTGGAAACCGAATAAAATTCAAAACAAAGTCTCACATGTTTACATATTGGGGATTGAAGTTGAAGATGCATGGTATCTTTAATTTCGGTTCTAAATGATTTAAATACAGAGCCCTAATTACACAGCCAAAAAATCCTCTATCGTCTAAGCTATGTTGACTAAGCGATGTGATATGATTGCTTAACGTAACAAGAAAAGCTGCCAAATAATATCGTCTTGCAGATATTGACTGCACGAGTGAACGATTACGTGATGAGAGCACAGATCGTTCTTTCACCTAAGTAGGTACCTACGTTGCTACGTTGAATTTGTTTTGAATAATTTGTTAAATAATTTTGAATAATTGATTTGAAACAGCTGTCAACGGTCAATCAAAATTTTAGAATTTTTTTCTCTCCACAACTAATTTATAACAAAAAAGCTACAATTAATGGCGCGTTTACATTTTTTAATTTCCCTTTCTAATGCCTGGACTCAGCGTGTCAACTTAGCACTACCTAACTAGTTTTTGTTTGAAAACTTCGTCAAAAAAATTACTATAGGGCAAGTATTGGTTTCGTGTGAAACCAAAAAAAAGTGGGTTTCGTCATGCCGTCCGTCGTTCTGTGCGTTTGTGCGTCGCACAGTATTAAATGGTAGAACAATAGCTGATTATAAATGTTTTTATTAAAGTCGCTACTGAAGTTTTATTTTAATTTTATTTCAAAGCTAAATAGTCAATCTTTACGATAATGCAAGAATTTTATATAATATATGTAAGAAATAAAAAATTGAAGCATTATTGGGTATTATTTTTTTGGATTTTCCTTTCAAGTCCGTTTGGTTCATCACTTTGAAAGTTAGTTTTCTATAAGACTTTGTAAGAATAGGTATAAAGTATTATACGTTTCTGAAAACCTTATTTTATGGAAAATGTAAAACAACTTCATGATTTTAATTTTATGATTTAATTCAGAAGTAATTAATTAAAATGTAAAATAAAATGAAAAAAAAATATTTTTTAAGTTCACTGAGACTTTTAGTAGTTGGCCACGCTTTACCATGCTTTAAATTTAATTTTGATTTGTAGCTTAGGATTTTATAAAAAAAAAAAAACATTTATAAGAATCAACTGCGGAAACGTGCGGTTTCGGTAGTTATCAGCAAAACAGTCATAAAAGCGAGAAAATTAAACATTGCTATTTTAGCTATAATACAAAATATTAAAAAAACAATAGCAAGACTCCCAATGTCATCTTATACTTTTTTTAAAGCTAAAATTCTATTATTGAATTTGCTATTTAAATCAATTTGCTACAGCAAATATTTTTTGAAAAATTAATTTTCAAACTAAAAATTTTGAAAAAAAAACTCAATTTTTTTGTTCAAATTGATTTTTTTTTAAAGTTGTACGTTATTAAGTACTATTTTTAATTTTAATATTCAATGCTCTTATCAATTTGAGGTCAAATACTGAAAACCAAAAGGTTCTAGGAGTTGTACTTTAAAAGATATAAGCAAACATCAAATTCAACTTCGTTAAAAAAAGAAGAAAAATTTAATTCATATGATCATTTCAGCTACCCTACTGGTATGAATGAGGTTAGTTGTTGTTGTTTTAGATATTTGCTCATAAGTATAAGCCCTAATACCTTCTGGTATTCAGTGTTTGTGTTGTTTTGATAAAGAGCAAATTAAAAACAGTACTTAATAACGTAAATTTTTTAAAAAATTCAGTTTGAACAAAAAAAAAATAAGTTTTTTTTTCAAACTAAATTTTGAGTGTGAAAATTAATTTCTCAAAAACTATTTGCTCAAACGACTTGATTTAAAAAGAATAATAAATAATGAATTTGTGGATTTCAAAAAAAGTATAGCATTACATTATAAGTGTTGCCATTTGTTTTTAATAATTTTTCGTCTGTTTTAAGTAGTTTTTGTATAAAATTGCCCCTGCCACCTAAACGGGGACAAAAAGACCCCCCCCCCCTCCTTTGCGATTCTTTTCTCACCTCAACCCAACCTACACGTTTAAGTCTTTTGTCAAACCTTATGCAGATCACCCTGTTTATTTTTCTATAGAGTTTTTATTTTTAAAGTTGTATTATAACTATTATTCTTATTAAAATCATTTCATTACAAACGTTATACACTCCTATTTATTTGTGCAAAATTTCAATCTTTAAAGCTTTTGATCCGAAACACAAAATTATTTTCCACTGTGCGTCCGTCGCGGTCGGTGCGTCCAGCGTAATTTGAGCTAGAGCCTAAACGGGTGAACCGATTTGCATGAAATTTGGTACAGAGAATTTTTATGTGATTCCCTAGAGGATACAAATATTTTGGTTTCTTCAAATTTTCTCGAAAACGGCTCTAGCGATTTTTATTAAACTTCGTACGTGTAATAAATAAGTCAATTTTAAGAAAACTGCGTTTTAGGTTTTTCTCACAAAATTCACGTAACGGATTTAGGTATTCCACGTTTATTTGAGAAAATGGTCTTATTTTTGGGTTATTTGGGTGTATCTTTGCCATATTTAGACCGATTTTGTTATAATTTTGTAATCTGGTGCTTCTCAATAGTTTAAACAATACTTCATTTTAAAATTAAAAAAAAAAAAACATTTTTATAAACAAACAAACAAAATCAAATTTTTAGCACTTTTGACTCTTTTAATATTTTCTCGTTAAATATATACATTATGCATCTTCAATGTGGGGTTACACACAGTATTTAACCACAAGAGAAAGTTCGTGCGATCAAGTCGTGCATTTTTTTTTTCTTAAAAATTCTCTTATTTAAATAGCATTGATAATGAGATGGCAAAGTTCATAAGTAATGGGTGATTTTTTAAGAGGTTTAAAACTTTTTAAAAAAAAAAAACACAAAAAATTCGAAAAAATGAATGAAATATTTATTTGAATCGATAGTTTGAACCTTGCAATTTAATGTTTAAAGATAATTTCATGCAAATGTTGACCGCGGCTGCGTCTCAGGTAGGCCATCCGCTGAGTCCAATTTTGGCATACTCTTTCACACATATCGGCCGGTATCTCGCGAATGAATGCATGGATGTTGGCTTCCAGTGCGTCAATCGAAGCGGGCTTGTCCCTATAGACATTAGCCTTGACATACCCCCACAAAAAATAATCTAATGGTGTCAAATCGCACGATCTAGGCGGCCAATTGACCGGCCCGAAACGTGAAATTAACTGTTCACCAAACTCGCCTCGCAATTGCGCCATTGTTTCGCGTGCTGTTTGGCATGTGGCACCGTCTTGTTGAAATCACATATCATGCAAGTCAAGAACTTCCATTTCGGGCAAAAAAAAGTTTGTTATCATCGCTCGGTAGCGTTCACCATTGACAGTAACGCTGCGATTCGCATCATCTTTGAAGAAATATGGCCCAATAATGCCGCCGGCCCATAAACCGCACCAAACAGTGGCTTTTTCGGGATGCATTGGTAGCTGTTGCAATGCTTCTGGCTGATCTTCACTCCAAATGCGGCAATTTTGCTTATTTACGTACCCATTCAACCAAAAATGAGCCTCATCGCTGAACACAATTTTTCGATAAAAAAGCGGATCCTCGGCCAGCTTTCCAAGAGCCCATTCACCAAAAATTCGGCGTTGTGGTAGGTCGGCTGGCTTTAGTTCTTGCACCAGCTGTATCTTAAAAGGCTTTACGCCCAAATCCTTCCGCAAAATTTTCCACGTAGTGCTGTAACAAAGGCCTAACTGCTGGGAACGGCGCCGAATCGAAATTTCGCGGTCTTCTGTCACAGTAGCTGATACGGCCGCAATATTTTCTTCACTACGCACAGTACGTAAACGTGTTGGTGGTTTAATGTCCAACAAAGTAAATTTGGTGCGAAATTTAGTCACAATCTTCCGAATAGACTGCTCAGAAGGTCGAGAATGCCGATCATAAAATGGAAGCAGCGCGCGATGAACATTTCGAACCGAGCACGAATTTTGATAGTAAAATTCAATAATTTGCAAGCGTTGTTCATTTGTAAGACGATCCATGGTTAAATTGCAAACCAAACTGAAGCTGTTTGACAGTGACACAAGGTCCTAAACACACGTCAGCTGTCAAAACCAGTGTTGCCAAAACCAAACCAGCTAAAAAATAAGTATATCTTTTTAATGGTCACCAGGTGGTTCTTTATATAGTTCAAGCAATATTGCATTTAAAATTGGTTTAATAATTTTATTTTATAAACAAAAAATCAGAGAAAAAATATATATTTTTAGTACTTTTGACTTTTTTCACACTTTCCTTCTAACGATAGGTAGACCACATAAGGTTTTGAACCAGAAAATCAATTTCGTACGATCCAATCGTGCATTCATTATTCATTGTTGTAACATAGGTACTCGTGTGTTTAGAAGCTATTTTGAAATATTCATGGGAATCATATGGAAACTTAAAATTAGAAAACAAATTAGAAAACAAACTCTTAACTTAATTTGAATTTATGTTAATTTTATGGCCCCACAGTTGCTATGGTGCAAATGATGTGATAAATTGCGTAACTTTTTAATACACACTTTTAAACACAAATTGACATCCTTGTTATAATAGACTCGAATAATACTATACGAACTCTCTAATATGATGCTATATTTGTCATCATTATTACAGCATACCTTTTTCAAGATTATATACACTTACCTTCCTACGTAATTTTATTGATTTTGCTATCTCTCTGCTCTGTGGTTTTATTTTTTTACTTTTTTGTATTTTACTTTTTGACGATGATGGAAAGTCTATTATCATGACAATAAAATGATATTATATAAAATAGAACTACGTTCGTGTATTCAACTATATACAGAGTTTTAAAATAGCTATAAACAATCTTTGTTAAAGCTCAAAGTATAGAGGTAAAGGTATACCCAATAGCACCTTATGTTTTAGAGAAGTATTTATAAGAACGATATTGCTGTATGCAATGCTGCATACACATAGTTAGGTTTAATGCTCTTATCATTTCCAGGAGAATAAATTTTTGTTATCCTTTTGCGAATTTAATAAAATATCGTAAAGGACGAAGGACAAAACATGCAGAGATGTTGTTGAAAAATAGAAAACCAAACTAAATGGAATGACAAAATGTTGAGAGTTTTTCATTGTTACTTAATTGAGCTTTGACTTCATGTTCAAGTATCAAAAAGAAATTGTAACAGAAACTAAATCAACAAGAAAATAGAGGATTATGGGAAAAAGGATTTGGGATGACATTAAAATGCCCTTTGACGATTTTATCTGTATCTGAAAGCCATAAACAAATTATTGAAGACGTTATCATCCGTTTGCGTTGAAGTATGCAAAAGATTTCTTCGAGATGGTTCAAACAGGCAACCAATTTGAAATGTCACACATTTTTCTAGCTAGGTAATCTTTATACATATATAAAAATAAATCGTGGTGGGTTCGGATGCTTAAAACTTGAGAACGACAGCACCAAATTGTGTACTTCCTTCTACAGGTTTGTTCGCAATTGTAGCGCAAAGGTTTAGGAAAAAAAGAAAAGTCGAAAAAGTCTCAACAGGTGGCGCTGTTCACGTTTTTCAGTTCAATTCAATTACCGTTCAACAAATGGCGCTGTAGGCGGTTAGGAAATGGCTTTAGGGGATATTCTTCCTCAACTTTTCTTATTTCTAGGGTGAAATAAGGGGGTAAAAATAAAATAATTGTCCGATTTAAGAAATTATTTTTTGTGTTTGAAAGGTTTTTCTTAGCAAATGTCTTAAGGGATGTTTTTTTTTTAATTTTTTATATATAGGGTGAAATGGGGTAAAAATAAAAAAAAATTGTGTGAGTGCCGGGACTCACGGTTAATATGTGTAAACATCAACGTGCGCGGATCGAAAACGGACTTGTTTTTGCTTGAAGGGGAACTTAAGATTTGTTTCACTGAACGCACCCATCCTAGTATGCAGATCGTAACGTTGCATACCGTAACGTTGCACACGAACGTTCACGTTCTTTTTTCACTCTACCGCCAGCATAGATGTTTACACATCAAAAATTGTCCGTTTCAAGAAATTCTTTTTTGACGTATTTCTGAGAATAATTAAAGATGATTCACATTGGCTTTGTTGGTCGGGTCACAAGTCGGACACTCGTTCGAAAAATTCTGGAAAGATGGCACTGGCTTGCCACAGCGTTGAAAATGGCCACTAACTGGACTTTGATGGTGTGGAGATCTCGGCAATGGAGAAACACACTTGCAAACGCTACACTATAGAAACACTACACATAATCAATAACAAGAACAACATGAACCGTAAACAAGACATACAAAACATCTAAGCGGTGTACTGCTCCTTAGTTTCCAACAGTAGATCCAAAACTTGAATGTACTTATTGGACTAATGTTCAAGTTTATGTAAGTGTATATCATGTATCACAGACATTTACACTTTTATGTAATTGCTTCTTTTTTTATAAATAAAAATCCCCTCTGAAGAAGACGGCAACCACCGTCGAAACGTTGTGAAAAAGTGAATGAATTAATCTTTCATTTTATCATCATAACAGCCAACAAAGCTGATGAGAATCTTTAGCTATGCTCTGATATACATCTAACATTCAACTTTTTTCAAAAATTTCACTAAAAAATATTAAAAAAATAAATACTTTTTTGTTTGAAAGTTTTTCAAAATGTTAATAATTGACAACTGTAGGGTGAAATGGGGGTAAAAGTGAAAAGTGGCATCTGATTTCAAAAATTCTGTTTGTGTTGGAAAGGTTATTTTTAAAAGTTTTATATTTATAGAGTGAAATAGAATAAACGCAAAAAAAAAAAGGTTTTTGATTACAAAAATTCTTTCTGCGTTGGAAAAGTAATAAAGCTTGGGCGCAGATGATCATATTTTAACGAATTTCGCCATTCATAACGTGAAGTGGTTCAAAACTCAGTTAGTAGTATTCAATTACAAAATTTGTAATTTTATGCGAAGCTAAGGTTTGTCTAGCCGTGCGAAGCTGGGAGGGTCAGCTAGTGTACTATACAATACAATTTTGTAAACATTTTTGAGAAAATAATTTAGTTTGCCAATTATCAAATATCTATTAATGTGGAGTTAAAAATTGATTTAAATAAAAAATCATTCACTCATTTGTTATTTGTTGTTCAATTATTTCGATTTTTTTTTAAATCAAAAAAAAAAATTGATATGCAATGTAATTTTTTATTACAAGCTCTTGCAGACAAAATTTAATTTTAATCAATTGAATTATGAGATAATCGAAATTCAATAAAACCGTACTATGACAAGTAGGTACTTGCTGTTAATAATGGTAAAATTAAATATTTAATAATTTTAAATTGTAATTCGTACTAAAATTTTTATCAAAATCATAGCAGCCGTTTTTAAGCAAAATAAGATTTTCCTGGAAGGTTTTTAAGCATTTGTATTGGAAGTTCGATTATTTTTGGTTATAAGAATAATTTTTGTGTAAAATTTTCTTTAAATAATTAAAAAAAAAAGAAATAATTTTGTGCCTAGTTTAATAAAAATCAAAAGTGTCGTTTTTGAATAATTTTTTTTTTAATTTCGGTACAAAATATTATTTAAAATCTAAGTATCAATAATTGGATCTTGTGAATAAGAAAAAGCTAAAGCTAAAACCTGGATTTTTAAGTAAAAGCTAGATTTTTGGTGAATAAAAATAAGCTTAAACTAGCTAGTTAAATATGTCTTTTAGTACTAGCTATTTTAAAATAGCCATCGCTGAATTCTTTCAGTTTTAACTTGTTTTTCCAGCCTAAGCTTCAATTTGTGTGAATAAAAAAATCTTAAACTAGAATATTAAAGGGTGTTTTTTTAGACGTTTTCAATCTGGCAATACTTTTTTCGAAGTTGGACTTTTTGACAGCTGTCACTCATGCCACTTTAGGCTCAGTTTGGTTTGCCATTTCATAATTAATAGACTTATTCCTGAACAATGTTTGCAAATCGTGCAAATTTATAACCAAAATAATGGTTCGGTTCGCGAGACCCATCGCGCGCTGCGTCCAATATTCGGTCGACATAATCGCAAAATCGGATAAATTCAAGCAACCATGGATCGGTTTCGCACCACGTACAGTACAGTGCGCACCGAAGACACTATTTCTGCTGTGGAGCAGAGTATCGAAGAAGACCCGAATGAGTCCATCCGCCATTGCGCGCAACAATTAGAGCTGTCGAAAATTGGGCCTCTCGGCTGGGGTTTATTCGAGCCAGCCGCGGTGGCCACTTGCCCGAAATCATTTTTAAAACATAATGGCAAACCCTTATCTTTATAACAAAGCTAAATTCTCGGCCATAACATTAAATTATATGCGTTTTATTTCTTCTTGAAAGCCACACGCCTAAAAAAAAACACACTTTTATTTGAAAATAAAAATACTATTCATAGGTAAATTTGTATATTTATGAATGAATAGGGAGAGCCGGACTAAAATTGAATGCTGACCATCTTGTTGTCATCAATAAACGAGGTTCAATGCAAAAAGAAATTCCATCAACCATCACACTCCCGTCCCTCACCTCTCTAAATAAACAATGCATATTTTGTAAATCTTTTCTGTGAAATTCCAAACATATCGCACCCAGTGATTTATCTTTATTTTATTCCATACATTAAGTCAGCTCAGTCTCAGTCATTATCCTTATTGTTGAAAAAACACATCTCTAAATAGGTATCTTTTTCTTATACTCTTTGGCCATTAAAAAAAAAGCCATCAAACGCAATCCTTTCATATTTGACAAAGGAATGAACAGAAAAAAGAAAAAAATATAAATATGGTTGAATAACTTTGATTAAAGCTCAACGGAGGATAAACAATTCGATGATAGATGAAAACCCTTTTAAAAATTTGTAAAATTCCTTTTAATAGAGGTGCAACATCCTGTGTATGAGGATTAAATGGGCTTTTCATGGCATGGAATTGACTGTGAGATTCAATGATTTCGTTCATTTATTTTTATGTTTTATTCAACCATCATCATCAGCTACCTACATGAACACAACTTAAACCAGCTGACAACTTTTTGCAGTACATTTGTCTTTACTCCATAGCATCATCAAGGGTGGTATTGTTTGTTATTTTTGGTATATGTATTTGTATTTACTTCTTCCTTTTTGATATAAAACTCAATCAAAAACCAAATTAAGCTATATGATGATGATAACAGCAACACTGTTATTTTTTGGTTGCGAACGCGAAATGTTGAGATAAGAAATAGCGCATAAAATGAGGCTGGTATTTTGTTTATCAAATTAAGCTTATAAATATTCATGAATATGAATGAATTAATAAACTTGTTTTATTGAAATTTCGAAAATAAATTGAATTTATTAGCTACTTTTTGGGGCATTGAATTTTAATAAAAAATATTTATCTATATGTATGAGTATATCTATACCTATCGTGAATTCTAGAGGGTAGGAGGGGGAGACACGTGCATTGAAGAGTATACACACGCCCCCACTGGATTTTTCAAATCAACTTCTGTCTACACCAGCACTTATCCTTGTGTCCAGGTGGGAGCCGAAGAATTCCCCAGATGGAATTTTGTGTTCGTTAGGCTGAACTACTGAATGAACTACCATTTATGGGCTACTTTGAAGTATTTGGACCTCGGTAGTTTATCCGGCTACTTGTTTATTTCCCCAGGTGAACTTCGTGCCGTGTGTTGGCGTTGCCGTCACATAAAATTCTCGGAAACGTGAAAAAATATGTAGATAATAAGGTGCGAGGCAAATTTTTGTCTGGAATGATTAATCTCTTGAATTAGAATAAGGATCTGTTTTTTTCAATTTGCTTATTAATTCCGAAAAAATCCTTGGGTGATTTTTTAGCTGGTTTGGTTTTGGCAACACTGGTTTTGACAGCTGACGTGTGTTTAGTACCTTGTGTCACTGTCAAACAGCTTCAGTTTGGTTTGCAATTTAACCATGGATCGTCTTACAAATGAACAACGCTTGCAAATTATTGAATTTTACTATCAAAATTCGTGCTCGGTTCGAAATGTTCATCGCGCGCTGCTTCCATTTTATGATCGGCATTCTCGACCTTCTGAGCAGTCTATTCGGAAGATTGTGACTAAATTTCGCACCAAATTTACTTTGTTGGACATTAAACCACCAACACGTTTACGTACTGTGCGTAGTGAAGAAAATATTGCGGCCGTATCAGCTACTGTGACAGAAGACCGCGAAATTTCGATTCGGCGCCGTTCCCAGCAGTTAGGCCTTTGTTACAGCACTACGTGGAAAATTTTGCGGAAGGATTTGGGCGTAAAGCCTTTTAAGATACAGCTGGTGCAAGAACTAAAGCCAGCCGACCTACCACAACGCCGAATTTTTGGTGAATGGGCTCTTGGAAAGCTGGCCGAGGATCCGCTTTTTTATCGAAAAATTGTGTTCAGCGATGAGGCTCATTTTTGGTTGAATGGGTACGTAAATAAGCAAAATTGCCGCATTTGGAGTGAAGATCAGCCAGAAGCATTGCAACAGCTACCAATGCATCCCGAAAAAGCCACTGTTTGGTGCGGTTTATGGGCCGGCGGCATTATTGGGCCTATTTCTTCAAAGATGATGCGAATCGCAGCGTTACTGTCAATGGTGAACGCTACCGAGCGATGATAACAAACTTTTTTTTGCCCGAAATGGAAGTTCTTGACTTGCATGATATGTGGTTTCAACAAGACGGTGCCACATGCCACACAGCACGCGAAACAATGGCGCAATTGCGAGGCGAGTTTGGTGAACAGTTAATTTCACGTTTCGGGCCGCTCAATTGGCCGCCTAGATCGTGCGATTTGACACCATTAGATTATTTTTTGTGGGGGTATGTCAAGGCTAATGTCTATAGGGACAAGCCCGCTTCGATTGACGCACTGGAAGCCAACATCCATGCATTCATGACTGCCACGGCTGGCTCGGACGTAGTCTAATCTGGAGGTCCAATTTTCGATGACTTTTTCCAACATTTGTGGCCGTTTATCGGGAATATCGCGGAGAATGTTGTCCTCCGAGTGGTCAATCGTATCGGGCTTATCGGCGTAGACTAGCGACTTCACATATCCCTACAGAAAATTGTCAAACGGCTTTAAATTGCACGATCTTGGAGGCTAATTCACGCGGGCCCGTAACGTGAAACTATGTGGTTACCAAACGTTTCCTTCAATAAATCAATTGTGGCACGAGTTGTGTGACATGTTGCGCCGCTTGTTGAATCCACAGCTCCTGCACATCATTGTTGTTCAATTGGTGAACGAAAATATCAGTAATCATGGCTCTATAGCGGTCACCATTGACTGTAACGTTCTGACCAGCATCGTTTTTAAAGAAGTACGGACCAATTATTCCACCAAACCATAAAGCACACCAAACAGTCAGTTTTTGTGGATGTAACGGTGTCTCAACATACACTTGAGGATTATCATCACTCCAAATACGGCAGTTTTGTTTATTGACGTATCCATTCAACCAAAAGTGAGCCTCATCGCTATAAAAATTTGCTTATGAAAATTGGGATACGTATTTCGATCAGAATCATGATTTTCAAAATAAATTTGCACAATTTGGAAGCGTTGTTCAGGTGTCAGTTCATTCATGTTGATATGCCAAACCACACTAAAAATAAATCACTTGACAGCTGACAAAACGGCCATCCCAGTTAAAATAGTGTTGCCAACTTAAAGTTCTATACCTTGTTACGAATTGTTTGTATTATTTTTTATATTATTTCAGTTACTTAAGACATTAGGTACATGAGAAAATTTATTTGAAAAAAAATACATAATTTTTTTATGCCAGCTACCTGGTCTAAGATAAGCTATAGCCCTATAGCAAAAATTCAAATTTCCCCTCTAGGGAATCACATAAAAATGCTCTGTGCCACATTCCATGCAAATCGGATCACCCATTTAGGATCTATACTCTGTTCAATTTGAATATGCAGTAGAGAGAAGATAGGATATTTGCCTTTCACACATACTATTATGGATTTCAATAAGCTATCTCCATTTCAAAGCTCTCACAGGATTGCCGTAGTGAGCATTTAAAATTGCCGCAAATCTCACAAAAATATTGCTATCAAAAGCTCTAAAAAAGCTTAAATCCTAAAAGTTACATAGCAAAAACCAAAGAAAAATGCCATATGAATTTCCATCAACTAGGCAATGGTAACTTTGATTCAACTCAATGTCAATAAGGGTTGGTTGCAACTTGCAAATTGGCGATCAGTCTCCTTTCACGCTTTCACCCGTGGAGCAGATAGGTTATGGTGGGATGTACGTGAGCTCTATGAAGATTACACAAACAATTTAAATGTAAGTCAGTGATTCTGTTTCATATTTCAGTGACTATTTATTAAGTTAAGGTGCCGTACAAGCAGCAGTAGGCACCAGTGTGTTTCAAAAAGCTCTGCCATATAAGGGCTGTACTGCATATTCAAATTGAACAGAGTAGTGTTAGATTTGATTACCTTAGTTTACGTTTGATTGTGTTGGCCTAACGTCCAATTTTTTTTTTTTTTCAAAATAACGAAAATAGATTTGCATTGAATATGGGTCACGGTAAACCCTTAACGGAGGAAGAAAAATGTAAAATAAAAGCGTTTAAAGAGTTAGGCCTCCGAGGTATAGCGAAAAAAATCAGCAGAAGTCAAAATTTAATAAGCAATTTTTTGCTATGGAAATAACATGAAAGCGAAAGGTGCGACTTACAGAGACACTACAAAAACAGACAGACAAGCGATTTAACTTTCTTCTTCAATGATTAAAAAAAAATAACAGGGGTTAAATTTCAGTTTGGCTACAGTGCAACTTGTTATCAAAAGTGCTAAATATCAGAAGGGAATAAAAGTGAAAAAAAAAACACGACTAAATGCTTCCCGAAAAGAAATTCGCCTCCAGTTTTGCCAAAATTATATGTATGTCTTGGAAAACCGAGTGGCAACTTGTTGTCTTCTCAGACGAGAAAAAATTTAACTTAGAGGGGCAGATGGCTCTTAGTATTATTCTCACGACCTCCGAAAAGAGGAACATTGTTTGAGCCGGCTTCATAGCTGTGAAGCCAGTGCAATAGTGTGGGCGCTATTTCCTTCTACGGCACATCTTAACACTAAAAATATATTTTTCCTTCAATATATCTTTCCGATCCTAATGAATGAAAGAATTTTTGAATTTAGGATCACAAGAATCAAACTCAAACACGAACACCCCCTTTAGATCCATAAATTTATCAAAAAAAAATCGAAAATATCTACAAAAATAGGGAAAGAGAATTGTATTGATTTATTTTAAAGAATACCTCTTGCCATTTTGAATAAAAACCTTTAAAAACGTTTACCCTATTTTCTCGGCCGTTATTAGTCGCAGAGTACTTAAATATTTTTGTAGGGAAAAATGTTCTCTAAAATTTTTGCCTTAAACATTTTTTGGCAGCTCCTTCCAATAAAAAATTGTTGTAGAAAATTGTCAAATTTTCGAGTTTCGAGAGAAAATGGATTTTAAAGTTTATCTCATCTAATGCCCAACAGAACCAAAAAACACTTAAAATACTTTTTATAGTGCATTAAATTTTTATTCCTATATTAAGATGTCATGTACGTCAAAGAACTTCTAAGATGGAGCGCGACAAAGTTACCGTATGGTGTAGATTTTGGGCCGGCGGCCGGCGCCTCACGCAAACCTTTCTTTAAGCCCTCGGGTGTTTTTTGAGAACCGAAAACCAACGCTTTTTCACAACTCTTGAAATTGTCAAGAAAACCTGGGTCAGTATTGAACTATTTTCTATACAGGGTGCGCTTTCTTTTATGTTATAATGTGAATATTGAATGGCGCAAATTTTTAAACAGTCCTCGTTTAAGGAATAAAACCAACTCTAGTTAACGCAGTCGTTTATTTGCGAGCCCTTGTCTAACCTTTTCTTAATTTTAAACACATTGGGGCATATTCATAGTCACTTTTAAACTCCAAGTTATCTTAGACTGGGGTTTATTCAATCTTATTCAGATAGGATAAGCCCAGGTCTAAGATAAATTCGATTTTAAAAATCACTATGAATATGCCCCATTAAACAACTCTTCTAACTAATGAACTGTTCTTAGCGCATTTGTAGGGTTTTAAGCGCATTTGTAGGGTTTTTTTATGATTTTTGGTAGAGCATTCCACTGCAGATCGAGAGGTCCCCGGTTCAAATCCGGGTGTCCCCTTCGAAAATTAAATTTTTTACTTTTTTTTTTAACTTCCCTTTAGCTATTTCAATTTTCCAGCTAAGATGACGGGCGATTTTGTGAGCAGAAAATGATTTGCCACGGTATGGTAGTCCAATACTATGTACCACATATTTTTTTATTTTTGTTGGGGCGGTATCGTAGTCTATTGAATCGGGGGGTGGAGATGGTGTTGTTTGGTAGTGGTAATGGTTACTGGGTACATGCACCACAAATTAAAGCTAAGACAGTTTTCGTGATTGTTGATTTACATGCTTAAAATCTTCATCAAACATTTTTCTTTAAATTTTTGTAATGAAATTACAAACGTTGAATGGATAAAGTATTCTTTAAAAAAGATATAGAAAGATTTTGCTGCTTTTAAAGTTAGACGAGTGCTTTAGCGTTAAAGTATACTTTATATCGTTTAAAATTATCAAAGCGTCGACTCTCATTCTAAAACTCATTTTTAGAGTCGGCTTCGAATTCAAAAATGATTTAGAGTAGGTTTTAAATGTTCAAAATTTTGCGCCAATAACTTTAAAAAAAGACAACTGATATCCATATAAGTATGTATGTATGAGGTAGGGATTTCTATTTAAATTGGGCTTAACAATTTATTTTGACTAGTTTTAAAATACAACATCAATCAATCGGCCGCCTCTTTTGACCAAAGCAAAATGTGCCCATCACTTTTTCGAGCATCTCGGGCGGTATATATGTAGCTATGATTTCGTCACGAATGTTTGCCTTGAACTCGTTAATGGTCTGAGGCTTGCTGGCGGAGACTTTGCTTTTCAAAAAGAAAGTCCGGAGGGATCAAATCCTGAAATTCGGGGTGGTGGCAGTCAACGCCGTCATTTTATTGACAGCACACGTTCCTCATGGCAAATTTTGGTAGCTAAATATTTTTGTTAACTGTTATAAATTGGCATTTCTCTAGGGAAGTGACTCTAGACATGCCAATTATAACAGTTTGGGTTTATAAAAGTACTGTTTATGCGGCCCCGCAGGACCAGGGCCCTCCGCCGGTCTGTATACTTCAGGAACCCACAGTTTTTTTTCAAGACGCTTTAACGCACGCCTACTTTCAATGGTGAAAAACTGTTATAACTGATATAAATTGGCGATTCTCTAGTCTCGTCCTTTCTCTAGTCTCGTCCTTTCTCTAGTCTCGTCCAATATATAACCAGTGAAATAAACCATATGCGTTATACATATTTCAATGTTGAAAACGGTCAGTCACCGCTCTATCGATTTACGTCATTTGTTGGTAACACAAGTTTAACTTTCACTCCAAACCTATATGTATGTAGTAGATATAAGTAATATCTACCTACTTTGCATTCCCTATACTAATTCAAACAAAAACACAACTCAATTAACAATATTGTTTTCTCCCTTGCAGCTTAAACGAAAATTCTAACAAAACTTTACTCATACAATTACACAAATTATCGTTTGGGAAAAAGTTTAATACTTTAGACAAACTAAGGGACCACATTTAAGAGTTTTTTTTTTTTTTTGTATTTTACCGCACTTCCATTCTAAAATAACCTCAACATTTCAAAGCTGTCAACCGATGGATTCGATCTATCCGCACCCATACACATTCAGGTGGGCTTAGACTTTATTCCTTTAACTTTATAGCCCAGCACCTATAGCTGCACGAGATATATGTATCTATATGTGTATAAAACTTTCATTAAATAAAAAGCATCCTTCGAAGCCAAGGACCAAAAGTTTGATGAGTATGTAAGAGGATGTTAATAAAATTACAATATTGTCTTCAAG
Source organism: Leucozona laternaria (assembly GCA_932273885.2). Lineage (NCBI taxonomy): Eukaryota > Metazoa > Arthropoda > Insecta > Diptera > Syrphidae > Leucozona > Leucozona laternaria. The sequence goes on along the minus strand of OW026367.1, from coordinate 53,767,269 downwards.
ATATAATCAATATATCTGAAAAGGCGTCTATAAATTTTGAGAGTATACTACTTGCATGTTCAAGATTTTATCATGTCGTTTGGACAGTCTCGGTTTGAATATATGGAGTCGAATTAACTACTCCACTTTGTGGTATCAATTTTGGATTTTATTAAAATACCCCTTTGGGTTTGTTTTTTTTGTGGTTTTTTTAAATCCTTTCAAGCTGTTCTTAAAAGGTAAATTTATTATGCCAATACGTGTTACATGTGTAAAATCATCAGACCTTATCCATTCATACACCTACCTATACCTTCACATTCATCTTGTTAATGTTCGTTATAGCTTTGAAGAGGATTATATTGAATTTTGAATTTCTTCGGATACTCAAATCTGACACCAACCATTCATCCCATTTCAAGAGATTAAATAGAATAGGCCACTAAACATAAATATCGATTAACTCAAATTGTAAATAATAAACAACCATCTATCGCATTCAGACATCAAATCTTAGAAGTTCTTGGGTGCTATCTTGTAACAATGGAGAAGGTTTGACAAGTGTGGACTTCACACCTACATACATAAACACAAGTATGTAAATGAATTTCACCTTTTGTGTTCTTTGGGCGAGTTAAAACCGTTTTATTTTTTTAATCTAGATCAATTAAAAAATGTAACCAATATTTTAATGAGGTACATCAACAAACATTTTAATGCATTAGGGTGAAAAGGACCAAAATTAACTTGTTGTAAATTGCTCGAAAATGATCAGTTTTTTTTAAAGAAATGTCTACCTGATCATAAATTGTAATACTTTACATAAAAGAAGATTACATCACTTTTTTCGAAAGGGTATTAGATTTTGAGTAAAATAGGCCTAAAAGCAATCAGTATCTTACACAGCGGTGATGTGAAAGAAGTACATTCTAGAAATCAGCTATAATATTTTTATTTTAGCCTACGTATTTCTCATGAATTCCGAAATGTGTAAAATTTTATAATCTTCAATTTTTGTCTCAATTTTTGTAGGAGTTTCAGTTTTCTAAAAAAAGCTAGATGGCATTTAAGCATCTAGTTTTTAATTTCTCACGTAATATTAATAACAAAATTGAATATTTAAAAAAAAATAGTACTAAGTGAGTTAATATTTAAAAAAAAATAGTTTTTTTCGTTTTTGTTTTCTTCAAAATTTTGAGTTTGCAAATTATTTTTTTTTTTTTAAATATTCACTAAAACAATTTGGTTTAAAAACAAAAATTATCTACGTAATGGCTTTAAAGAAGGATGAGACTAGAGACATGCCAATTTGTTACAGTTTTTCGCCACTGAAAGTGGGTTAACGATCTGCCTATTAGGATGGGTGCGTTCAGTGAAACAAGTCTTAAGATTCCCTTCAAGCAAAAACAAGTCCGTTTTGGATCCGCGCACGTTGATGTTTACACATATTAACCGTGAGTCCCGGCACTGACACAATTTTTTTATGATTTTTATCTTTTTCAAGTCGACATTTTAGGAAATTGCTCCTCCCTCTCAGGGGGAAATAGAAACCTGCCATATGATTTTTTCTTGTCTCGATTCAAACTGCATCCCCTAGCCTTTTTTTTTGAATCTTATGGAAAACACCCTTCTATACTACATACTACAAGTATGTATAGGTACCTGTATATGTAATATGTATGAAGGCAGAGGTTGGATTTATTGATATTTCAGTTCTATTAGTTTGTGAGAGGGTAAACTTGATAAAGAGTCAACAAGCTATTTTCTAATCGAAGTCGGTAAAGTTAAGTTTTTTTTTCGCAACTATGGAAAAATTAAAATCAAAAGCTTGTAAGTGAAAAAATAAATAAATATTCAGAAAATTATCATAAATAAAGTGTGTATGCGTGTTTGATTGTCAGTTGTCTTAACCCACCATAAGTGATTTTTTGTTCCGAAAAAATATTCATGGTAGATTTTTTGTTGGTAATGTATAGAAGCAAATCATCATTATATTAATACGTTAACAATTTTTTTGTACTCCCTTTTTAATATACTTAAACCGAACGCCCGACAATAAAAAATATACCATTTGAAAGCTATTATTAATTAGAAGTGCCATCAGAAGAGACTATGTGAATCCGTCGATTACTTACATGTAAAAATTTTAAATAATGGTTTCCCATACAAAGTCTAAAAAAAAAAACAAATTCACTATACACACGGCTGATTGTCAACACCCGAGCGTAGTGTAATGTCGTTTTCGTTTGGATGTTCGGAGTACTCCTTTTGCACTCCTTTTTCACTCCTACTACTCCAAAAGTCTTCGATTGGCTGTTCCGAGTAATGTTTTCGGAGTGTTCTTCTGTTCCTAATTTCATATTGGAGTAGACGAGGAACACACACATACATAAAAAGTTTATCGTTGGATTAATTGTCAGAAGTGGTAAATACTTTTGTTAAATGGCGACTTTAGGTAGTGTGCGTGTAAATTTAGGAAAGTCGGTGTTTTCATATTCGATTGGAATTAAAACGGAGTAGAATAGACTAAGAATCCAATCGAAAACGATATAAGTGTACCATACCAAAAGTTCACTTCCAACGTGTTTCATGTAGCTTATGTCGTTTTCGAGTGGACGTTCGGAGCTACTCCTTTTTCACTCCTTTTACTCCAAATTTCCCATTTTATATAGGAATGAAACAGTTCCGAAATCCAAACGAAAAGGACATTAGACTCAATATTTGTTGTTTCGTTCCGAATGATGTACTCTACATCTACTTACAATGAGTAGGGATCAGTAGTGAAATTTCGGAGCAGATTTGTATAAAAAAAGTCGAGTAAATAGGAAATTTCTGGAGTAGATTTGTAAAAAAGAATTGTATTTTTAACAAAAACAAAATAAATCACATACCCAAATTCACTTTCAGAACTGAATAGAATTTTAAAATTAAACTTTCAGAGCAAGAGTTGGTTAGAAAACTGAACAACACAGCCCTTTCATATTGTTTGGCTAAAAAATGTTTGATATTTTTAGTGTGGGCAAAAAGGAGTAGATCTCAAAAAAAACGAAGTGGTGGAGTAGATTTATTTTCTCAAAATTGGAGTAAATTTACTCCGATTGGAGTAAGGTTCTAACGCTGGTAGGGATACTCTACGCACACATGCAACACCAAAAGCTGCAAACAAATATAATATATATATATATTAATATGTAAATACAGATGGTCGAATTTCGACCACAGGCGATACTAGTAATCTTAATTCGCCTTCTTTTTAAAGTGAGTTTTTAATTTTCGGATTTTAGTTAACAATACCACCAGAGTTGCCATGTCTTGTCTAGTTCGATAGCCAAAGTTTTGTTTCGCCAAAAATTGGTGCAAACAAAATTAGTAATGTGTAACAAAATATTTCAAGTCCCTGAAAACTAATTCTTCTTCCAATTTTTTTTTTTTTTTCAACATTTGTAGCTAATTCTATCCAAAATAATTTCAAATTTGTAGGAATTTTTGATGGAAAACTAAATTTAGGTGCAAAATTAATTGATTTCACCAATTATGATTAGACTATCCTACTGAAATATCTCTTGGAAATTTAGGAAAAAGATATAATTTTCCCAATATGGCAAACGTTATTGCCACCATAATGGTCATACAAATACATAATGATTGATTAACTTTTAAGATAAATACCCGAGCCAAAATACGCATTAGTTTTTTGACATGAGAACATGATGCACTCAAACAAAAATTTAATTTTCTTATTTATAAAAGTAAATACAAAATGTGAAATATGTATTTTTATATTTTGTAAAGGTTTGTCCTTTTTATCAACTCCTTTAGGTATACAGACGCACACTCTTAGCAAGAGTAAATTACCTTAGCCTTTTGATTGTCAATATATCATTCCATAAGAAAAATAAAGCTCTTGTTGCAGGTGAAAAATTCCGTTACTAACTAGGCCATTTAACAATCTCCTAACAATCTAATAGTAGCCGTGTTTTTTTTTGCAAGGCCCGGAGAGATTTGATTGATAAAAAGACCTCGGGGATTACCGACGCCATTATACAGAAACAAAAAAGTAGTTTCCATACAAACTATCGATAACAAGTATACAATTCAAGCCGTTGACACAGTTTTTCACCGTATTTAATTTAAGCCCCGAGAATTCTCCACGCTTAGCTAAGAAAGAAGCGAATTTCCTCGGGGCTTTCAAAAAAACACGACTAGTATGCAAAGAGCTTATATTTTTGTACACTTCTTGCTCCTTTAGATTCGTCTGGTAAGAGGAAAAATTATTTTAATTTCGTGATCGCGTGGGGTGCGTACCTTTGCATCTACTTTTGAACATGTTGGTTCTAGATTTATTCCCATCAGTGAAGGAAAAAAAGTTTTTTTTTTTTCAATTATAAATAAACAACACTAAAGTAGTTTCTTAATCGGTGTGGCTGCCTATTATGAAATAGCTTCAAGGCCAGCTTAAATAACTTTTTGCTGGCACATCTACAGTGTTGGCCAAAACTAAAGCACGAAATTATCTCATTGTGGAAAAATATATAGAAAACTAAAAAAACCTATGATAATCTCATAATTCAATTATTTTCTAATCAAAATATATTACACTTTATTTCACAATCAATAATTTCAACATAAATCATACCTTATTTAATAATCAACAATTTAACTCAGGAACTCAAAACTATAAAGCACATTTTTGAATTCATAAAAAAATAAACACAAAAACATGTTCTTTTGCTAATAACTACTTAGTGGCATAGCAATTTTTTTTGAATTACTGCAGTACATCAACGAGCCATGGAGTCGAAAAGGTTGTCAATTTTATGCATGGGGATATTTACCAGGCAATTTAAGATCGTTGAAGAATGGATTCCAAATTGTCGAAATTCGTACGATGAATTTTCAGAACTAAAATTTCCTATAGAGTCTTTAAGGAGTTGAGATCAGAGTATTATCCTGACCACTTCATAACAACAATACTGTTTATGGTAAGTCAATATTTCACAAGTTAAGCGGTATGTTTGGAATTGTTGTCATGTTCACAACGGCATATTTTTCTCAGCATGAGGAAGCAGACCATTTTGAAGAATCTCCTGATACATGAAACGATTCATTACACCATTTACCTTGTGAATTGGCCAGTACCCTTGAATTGAAAAACATCCCAAGACAATAATAAGCCTCCACCGGGCTCAATTAGTATCTTTGTGAAACAAAAGACCTGGCCTGCGTACCTTACGAAATCCGGCGGAACCCTATAAATTTTATATGGACTCATCAGAGAAGATAACCGTTTTTAATTTTGCCGCAGTCCAGTTTAAGTCCGTCTTTTCAAACTCAAGTCTTGCACGTCGATTTTTATGAGAAACAAATGGCTTTTTAATAGTCGGTAAGATAGAATGGCACCATCAACCGCTTTTTCCCAGATAATCCTGCTTGAGATCTCTGAGCCTTTTTTATTTTGCATATTTTTTGTCTATATGAAAGGATCTGTTTTGATATCCCCGACGATTCGTCATCTCCGCAACTGATAGTTTTACAAGATCTATCGCCACTATGGACCGTTTTGACATTCTCCCATGCACGAAATCGAGCTATAGTTTGCGAAATAACCATTCGACTCACACCGAATAGATGTTATTGATTCACCGTAATTGAAATCAGACTCTGCTTTTTCTTTTAAGCGGTTGGAATATTCACTTTGATACTTTTAATCAAATTTTATATAAATAATAATACTCGATTTGAAACGGGGCCGATTACACACAACTAATTATTTTTTTTTATTAAAGGGTTTTTCAACAGGGACGCTAAAAAAGTAGAGCAACAGGGACAGCAAACGACGCCATATTTCTTGCCGTTCTTTTGACATTTCTCTTCAGTAAGATTTGCCATTTCATGATGAAAAGATATACGAGAAAACAACGAGTCGAAATTATTAAAATTTACTACCGAAATTCGGAGTCAGTGCCCTCAACGTTAAGAGCGCTACGTCATCGAAAAATCATCTTCAGGGATGAGGCTCATTTCTGGCTGAATGGCTTCGTCAATAAACAAAATATGCGGTATTGGTCAGGCAGTAATCCACACGTACTCCATGAGTCATCATTGCATCCCGAAAAAATTACGGTTTGGTGTGGTTTATGGGCCGGCGGCGTCATTGGGCCGTACTTCTTCCGTGATGATTAAGACCGGCACGTTACTGTGAATGGGGATCGCTACCGTTCAATGATAACCGAATATTTTTGGCCCCAATTGGATGATATGGACTTGGAGGACATGTGGTTCCAACAGGACGGTGCCACAAGCCACACAGCGAATGTCACAATCAATTTATTGGAAACCAAGTTTGGAGAACGTGTTATCTCACGAAATGGTCCAGTCGCTTGGCCGCCTCGGTCGTGCGATTTGACGCCGTTAGACTATTTCCTGTAGGGCTACGTCAAGTCTATGGTCTATGCCAACAAGCCAGCGACGATTGATGAACTTCGTACTAATATCGAACGTGAAATTGCAGCAGTATCGGCCGATTTATGCTTGAAAACCGTCGAAAATTGGGTTCAGCGTCTGGATTTCTGCAAGCGTGCCCGTGGTGGCCATGCAAAAGAAATCGAGTTCCATAATGGCATCGAACGTACTTTTACAGGAATAAAGAATTTCATTGATATCCAAAACCGTTTTTGTTTTATTTAAAAAAACTTTTGTAGCGCTTTTATTGAAAAACTCATTATTTATATCATGCTTGAGTAGACAGAAAGAATTTAATTTGAATTAAGAGTAAATTGACTAAATTCAGGCTAGTTTTTGCTAAAATAAGGTCCATGAGCTTCAGTTTTTTCCACTTACTTTTTAATTAGTTCTGAATTATTTGTTGATTTTTAAATGAGTGATGAGTTATAATAAAATTAATTTTTGTGAATTAAATCCATACATCTTATTATTAGAAAAAAAAATATAAAAATTATAAAACTATCATAGGTATTTTGAATTATCTATGTATATATTTTTCCAAGGTGAGTTCATTCCGTGATTAAGTTTTGGCCAACACTGTTAGTTGTTTTTAGTTAATGAGTTTGTCTAAAATATAAAAACACAATAAGTCTCAAACTAAAAACATTTACGCCCAATTTCTTCACAGAAGTACTAAGTCAGCCTAGTACCCAGTCCAGCTAGACCAGGTACTAGCTCTGGTACTCGGTCCTTACGAAAAGTAAGTACCTGAGCATTTCTTCACATCACTAGTACCGGATCTAAATACAACAAGCGGTACTAGGACTTAATACGTCTAAAACTGGTCTAATTCAGATTTTGACACTATTTTGGCATTTCAAATAAATTATTTTGATATTTATTTTGATTGAAAGATATTTTATTTTATTTTCGAATGGGTTATGTCTATTTTAACAAAAGAACGGGCTAATATCCTTTGTACGATAACTGTCTCTCCTGATAGCAGCATCAACTATCAAATTTTTCACCAGAATGTGACTTCAACAATTTTCTTGTCTTCAATTTAAGCAGTTAATAGCAAAACGGTCGTTGCTAAATAGTGAGTGGGAAGATGCAGAATGGCAATGCAATCCTACCGACATGTACAGGAGAGTGTAAGTGGTGCTCCGTTCATCAGCTTTATCTATTCATTTGATTTTAATAAAACATTGCAATCCCGTTCGAGAAACTATCCAAAGAGAAGTATTTTCTCGATATAATTTTCGAAATCCATGGCAAATATGCGCTTTTACGGCAGCATTAACGTCCATGATTCAGGTATTAGCGCCACTAGACTGCCGATTTGAAAGTCCTAGCTAATACCGAGTCCTAAATAGTACTCGGTACCAACTTGACAGAACTAGCGCTTAGTACTTATGTGAAGAAATCATTTGATACCGATTTGAGTACTAACAACTGGTATAATAGGAGTGAGCTAGTACCGAGTCCTAACTGATACTCGGTACCAAATTGACAGGACTACGACCTAGAACTTGTGTGAAGAAATGAGTTGATACCGATTTGAGTACTAATTTTAGGACTAGTACCGGTACTAGCATTAGGACTCTGTGAAGAAATTGGCCGTTAAGGTTACAGAAAATAGAAAAATTTTAAACACAAACGAAATTAGAGATACGAAATGATGTGAAATTCCCATACTTCAGGTTTTTGTTTTGTAAACGTAACATTAAACAACTTCATTATGAAAATAGCCGATATTTTGTTCAGTAGAATTTGTAGCCGCACCCCTTAAACGAATTTGGCGGCGGGAGTCAGACTCAAATCAGATTTAAATTACAAATCAATTTCACTGGCAAAATTCACCATTCGAACTCAACAGCAAAATCCCTGCCTCAAAATATTGACAAAACAACAAATCTGTGTACACTACACACATTGGAGTAGTAAAATTCATTATTTCCAAATGGAATCTCCTGACACACAAGTGCCAATGGTTTACATTATTTATATGTAATGTATATATCTTAAATGTTCGTATAAGTACATAGGTAGGTTAGGTAGGTACATAAATATATGTACTTACTTACAAACAAAGGATATCCTTACCGGCTTCTTTTCGTATAAAATTCATCTCCAAATGGATGCTGTGTCTCTTGTTTTCCCAATAGTCCCACAATGGTGCCCATCAAAATGTATTTTCAATCTCAATTCGCATTAATCCTGTAGTGTTTTTACACCACTGCTGCTACTACCACTGCCACTTCCACTGCCAATGCCACCGCCCAATTCGATTCAATTTAATATCAAAAATATAAACGTGATTACGTTGTAATCCTTGAAATAAATCAAGTGTATATTTTATGGAATTGTGTGACAAGAAATTATTTTACCACACAGATTTTTTCACACATAAGAAAATCTCAATTGAATAAATAAGTAAAAATAACATTTATCTTGGTTGACAATTTGAAGTTTCTTCAAATTCTAAATTTTAAATTAAAAAAAAATTAAAATTCTAAATTTTAAATAAAGAATAAGAATAAAAACATTAATCCTTGATGGTTTAAATTATATTTAATAAAAAAAAATTCCTGACCTAACTCTTGAATTCCGCTTATGGAATGAAAACAGAAATAGGTTATCCTCCGAGGGAATTTTCAAGGCTGCAGGATTATTAATTAATCGTGAAGTTGGATGTTTAAATTTAAATGAGAGCATAGAGAGTATGGGATAGAAAGGAAGGCTGTCGCAATAATAGGTGTAGGTTGTAATGCTTTCGACGATAGTGGAGTTATAAAAATAGCTCAAGTAGAACGAAAACGAACACACTTTATTTTGATTACTTTTGCATGGATAAATAGAAAACATACACTAACCAAACAAATTGGTTTCATTAATAATAAAACAATATTTATTTTTGCAGGTATTATGTATATCGTAGAATCGCGTCTTTTTTTTTTGGTTTGCTTTTGAATTTATTTGCGAATTTTGTTTATTTACAATTTATAAATATAAGAACAATGAACACAAATACGAAATTGCATAATGCAACACTCGAAGCCCGCAAACCGTTAACCGAAACCGAACACAAACAAAGAACAACCCAGAAAACAAAAAAAAAAAAAACACCACGAAAACAAAGGCTAAGAAGTAAACAAAACAGCCGTGCAGCAAAGCAAAGACAGAAAAAAAAATGAAAGGACTCGATTTAGAAACAGCGTTAAAAAGCAACAAAATGGCGTGTCAACACGCTCGAGAATATAATTTTCGACTGAGAAAAGTCCTTTCAATCATCAGCAGGATACTGAACATGAACTTCGTCGTATTGGCATTTAAGCTTGTCGTTTATAGCACACGTATAATAGCCGTTAAAACTGTATGGGTACACATTTTTCTCAACCCCCATGTTTGTTTTTTTTTTTTTGTTGGGCTAGAAAAGCCCTACACCTAGCCCAAACCCATGGGACCTATGGGGATTCACATTGAAGCATCAACCCAAGGTGACTTAGCATAGACAGCCATATTGCCAGCGTTGTTTTTGGTACACAGGGATGTCTTATTTTCAGGTGGTCGTTGGTAATAGAGACAGTGATCCAGAGATGATTGTCATTTTATGAGACACAGCTGATTTCAAAAAGCTTTTTTAAAACAACATAATTTGACAGGAAAAATAGCTTTTTTGCAGCAATCTGTATAAGAGAATGCTTTAGCGAGAGAGAAAGCCTTTTCGGGTATCGAGAGCAGGAGTTTGAAACTGAACTGAACTCTGTTTGATCTGCAAACGTAATACAGCTTCATACAAAATTCTACATTAGAACATCCTTTTGTCTTGTCAGCTTGACTAATGAAACTGCAATTTGTTTCAGATGTCAACGCTTTCATGTTTATGATGGCATATCAAATTGGCATATTTATTTAAGTGCGAGACTACAAAAAAATGTACCAACAGAATATAGAGGTAGGTATGTTTAGTGTGTGAGTTTCATATGAAAGAGATGAAATTTAATGCTTACGTTGACACGTTCATTATTTTAAAGTGTAGATTTGTTATGGAAGCATTTGACCATTGTTGTAGGTATTTGCTTTGAGTTCGCTATTGCAAGCAATTGTTAATGTTTAAGGCATGGAAAAATGAGTAGATTTTATTGTAGGTGTACTACTAGGCTTAGATGTATACCTATAGGTATGTATTTTAATTTTTTTTTTAAGTTAATAACGGAAATATTAAAATAAATGCCGGAAATCATTTATTTTAATATTTTCTTTCATTTCCGTAGGGAAATCTAAGTTTTTACCAAGAAAAAAAATTAAAAAATTCCTTGCGAATAACCAAAACCATACTTAGTACCAAATGCAAATCAGGACATGAGAACGATAACTTAGGTTCAAGAAAATAATATCGGTTTCCTGTAGTGAGCCCAAAATACAACCCTTTTCCCACGTTTAAGCCGGAGCAGAAATTTTCTAAAAAAAATACTTAAAATAAAAAAATAATATTTTAAGGCAACGGCAACTCTTACAATAATAAATGGTTTTTTTTTTAGAGGTATAGAATGGAATAAAACAAAGATGATTTTTTTAAATGGACATGAAATTTACTTTATTCGAAAGATAATCTTCTGGCATTATTATTTAAATATGATTTATTGCATATGACCGCTAGGGCTGGCTCGGACGTAGTCTAATCTGGAGGTCGAATTTTCGATAACTTTTTCCAACATTTATGGCCGTTTATCGGCAATAATGCGGCGAATGTTGTCCTCCGAGTGGTTAATCGTTTCGGGCTTTTCGGCGTAGACTAGTGACTTCACATATCCGCACAGAAAATAGTCAAGCGGCGTTAAATAGCACAATTACGTAACGGTCAGTAACGTGAAACTATACGGGTACCAAACGTTTCTTTCAATAAATCAATTGTGGCACGAGCTGTGTGACATGTTGCGCCGTCTTGTTGAAACCACAGCTCCTGCACATCATGGTTGTTCAATCGAAGAAGGAGAAAGTCAGTATAATCACGGATCTATAGCGGTCACCTTTGACTGTAACGTTCTGGCCAGAATCTTTTTTAAAGAAGTACGGAGCAATTATTCCACCAAACCAATTGGAAGCGTTGTTTAGGCGTCATTTCATTCATCTTGAAATGTCAAACCACACTAAAAATAAATCACTTGACAGCTAAAAAAATGGCAGCCAGTTAAAATAGTGTTGCCAACTTAAGGTTATATACCTCCCTATGCCTATACACCCTTTATTAGTATTCCTGTTTTAAAGCTAGAAGTTATTTTATTTCATATTCATATTTCATTTTATTTTATTTTATTTTATATTATTTCATGGTATTTAAAAATCAAGATTTATCGAAAAAATTACATAAAATCTCAAGTTTTGAAAAAAAAAAAAATAATTGTAGGAAGATAACCGTAATTAAGAGCAAGAGTTCGATTGATTAACCATTCCCAAAGAACCTCTTTTTTGGAGAAGTTACAACTATGACTTTTTTCTTAACTTTTCTGATTCAGTTAATCATATAAGAAATTATATATGTCATGCTTTAAGTAGATTATCTTGTATTTATATTTTGCACCTTTAAACATTTTAAATATTAGCATAATAATGATGACGTTATACGAACAAAAAAAAACACATTTTTTAATATTGGAAACAGAAATCTCCTATTATTGCTGCTTAAGGGCATATACACGACAGTGGCGCCTTGTATAATATTTTCAATATTGTTGACACTAAAACTGATTGTGATTCAGACTTGATTGAATAATTGGAATAGGATTTTAAAGTAAACTGTCAATCATGTAGTCCAAATGATCGCTTAAAATATTATATTTTTAAATCTAATAGCTTTTACTCAATAACAATATCATTTTATATAAGCATGTATGTACTTAAAGTTGAAATGGTTTAATTAATAAAGGACTTCACCTCAAAATAAATTAAACAGTTTTGCAACTTGACACGCTTATTAAAGGATGAACTGTTAAAAATTCCGCGAGTGAACTCTACCATCAATGAAGTGCAACTTGTAGCTTGTTTTAAATTTTAAGTTTTTCGTGGAAACTGCGCGTTCTATGAAAAAATGATGTTAAACAAAAATAATGCAAATTAAATTTCCTACAAAATTGATTCTATACTTTTATGTTGTATCTGTGTTGTTTACAAAGAAACTCCTGTCTTCGATTTTGAATCAATAAATTGTACCAATATTCAAATTTCTTCATGTATCTATAGCCAGTAATCCATATAAACTCTTCGAAAAATACCATTGCGGAATTGTTTGTCGCCATGAGTCACTGGTCGGGAGCGCACCGAGCGTTAGCGGTGGAGCTGGTACGTGCGCGTCTCTTCTCCGAATAGCAGAATAACTATACAAATATCGGAAAAAATTCAATTTGTAGAGTGAAATGGGGTAAAATGAGAAACACGTATTCGATTAAAATACCCTATGCCTGCGATTGAAAGGGTTATTCTTAGAAAATGGCTTCAATTGTATTTTTTTAAGAAAATTTTAATTTGTAGGGTGAAATGGGGTAAAATAAAGAAAATTGTCTTATTTAAGAAATTCTTCTTTTGTTTTAAAGGTTTAAAGGCTTAAGGAATAGTATTCTTTTTCAAAAGTTTAATATTTGTAGGGTTAAATGGGGTAAAATAAAAAAAAAATTGTCCGATTTAAAAAATTCATTTTTATTCGAAAGATTTTTTTAGGAAATGGCTTTTGGGATATTCGTTTTTAAATTTTTAATTTGTGAGGTGGAATGGCGTAAAATGAAAAAAAAAATTAGGTATCCGAAATTCGATTTTTGTTTGAAAAGTTTTTTTTTTAGGAAATGTGCTTAGGGATATTCTTTTTCAAATTTTGTTATTTGTGTGGGGTAAAAATACAAAAATATCGGATTGCAGAAATTCTTTTTGTGTTTAAAAGGTTATTTTGAGTGGGTGGCGTTAGGGGGTAAAACGAAAAATGGTACCCGATTGCAAAAATTCTGTTTTTGTTATAAATATTATATTGTTAAAATTTTTAATTATAGAGTGAAATGGGATAAACACAAAAAAAGTGGTTTTTGATTGCAAAATTCTGTCTGAGTCGGGAAAGTAATAAAGATTGGACTTAGATCATCATATTTTTATGAATTTCGCAATTCATAACGTGAAGTGGGTCAAAACTCAGTAAGTAGTATATATTCAATTGCAAAAAGTAGCTTAAATATTAATCTATATTTTCTTTTGTAATTTTTATGCGAAGCTTAGGTTTGTCTACCCGTCACCTAGTTTATAAATTATAATATTATTACGATAAATTATTTTTAAAATGTTATAAAAATTCTAAGCAACTTTACTTGTATGTAACTCGAAGCAGATTTTCTGGCTTAATAGACATCCGCAATATCGAATTTTCAAAATCTTTTTTTGAATATTATTTTAATCCAAAACGTATTTTTTCGAAAATCTTGATATGTTATATTGTTAAGATTTATTAGAAGCTTTAAATTTGTGTCTGATAGATAATGAGAAATTCAAAGTAAGCTAGCACTACTTACTACCTGCCTATTTATACTATTTACATTTAAAATTTTATTAAGATAATCTGAATCATTTTCGAAAACAGCTGGCATAAAATAAATGGTTCTATAGGAAGTGCCAGAAAAATGAATATTAATGAGATTTTTTTAACTAAAGGAATCCTATATGTAATGTATAATGCATTAATATTAAGTGAATCTGTTTTAGTCTAATTTTGGGAAAAAAATGTTCCTTAAGTAAGTGGGTAGGTACGTAAATAAATATAGCAGACTGAAAGCTTCAAGGCCATACATGCAAGGCCATACATGCATACATGCGTTGTAACATAAACAAATGTTCGCACTTTTATTTCGCCCACAAAATATTTTTTTTTTAAATCTTACTGAAGGTGTGGGGTGGCGTATGTGGAACATTTTTTTCCAAATACCGTGTAGATAAGTCGGTAGTCAAAATATTTGAATGGAATCTATAATTACAAACACAAAATAATTGTTTCGATTTTTATATGGGATAATTGGCACCGGGTGAGAACTTTTGCGCACCCTTGTACAGGGTCGTATTCATTTCGTGGTTTCAAGTTGGTAGCGCTGGCATTTGACACCTGTCAAATTCAGCTGTCATTTGAAGTGTCATAATATTAGTTGAATGTTTTCCATTTACGAAAATGGATCGCTTAAGAATCGAACAACACGTTAAAAAGATTAAAACTTACCACAAAAGTGGTGATTCAAACGCGCACTACCCGATGATTATGGTCGTCATAATCGACCGACTACGCAAGCAATCGGTGAAATTGTGAAGAAATTTGAAGAGAGTGGAAGCATTACTGATGTCATTCCTCATGCCTGTACATCATCGTAATGCACGCTCAGTCGAAAAAATTGCTGCTGCAAGTGCAAATGTTGCTGATGATCCGAATTTATCGATTTCCTGGCATTCTCGATATGGTCGAATGATAACCGATTTTTTGGCCGGCGCGGCGATTGAAGATCATGACTTGGACAATATGTGGTTCCAACAAGACGGGGCAACAAGCCAAAGCCACATAACACGACCAATTATGGCTTTATTGCGTGAGAAGTTTCCTGGTCGCGTAATTTCCGGTTTTGGCGATGTCAATTGGCCACCAAGATCATGCGATTTGACACAGTTAGATTTTTTTTCTATGGGGCTTTGCAAAAAACCGTATTTACGCAAATAATTCTCGAACTTAAGATGCATTAAAAACCAACAATACTCAAGTTATGACCGAGATACCGCCCGAAATGTGCGAAAAGTGATTGAAAATTACTTCAAATGAATCGCATGGGTGCGAATCTTCCCGAAGCGGCCATTTGAATGATATTGTTTTTCACACTTAATGGCAAAGTCCAAAATTAATAATTAAATAAAATTTTCATCAGAAATATATCGCTGTGTGTGTTTTATTCAGCTTTATTTTCGAAACCCAGAAATGAATGACCCTTTATATCAAAAATTCTAAAACATCAACAAACCAAGATATAACCTTATCAAAGTCAAAAATATAAAAATGGATGGTTCAGAAGTAATGTTCCATTTATTAGGTATAATTACCTAGTTCAGCCTGGACTGTGAGCGTCTAGGAAGGAAATCTATAAAGCTGTCAGAAAAAAAAATATACATATACATATGAATAAAATAGAATCTCGGTAAAGTGAATGTGAAATGCGACATTCCCTTTTGCCACAATTTCATTAACATTCATGTGGTAAATTTTGATCTAGACACCACATTCAACCCCAAAATTATAACATTACCAACTCCAACCGCACATTTTATAATTTATGGAGAATTTACTCCTATTCCGTTGCAGAACCACAATGGTATTTGTCTGTGGTTTTTGCCAAAAATGACGCAAGCATTTTATTCGGCTTTGGTTTCTTGTTTTCGGTCCATTATGTTTTATGTTTATCTCTCTGACAAACACATGCGTAATTTTTGTGTTGGAAAGTTAAGTTACGCATCTCGTCATCATCTCATGAATTCAGAAGAAACTGATCCTAATAGGAATGGAACAAATCAAATTGAAAAGGGTTCTTATCAACCTTTGTCATTCATTTATAACAAAAACAAAAAACCATACCTCTGGGATGAAATTAAATCTGAGTTGACCATTGGGAATTTTTTTATTGAAAGGCAAGTAATTTTTTAAGAGCCAAAATGAATTATATTAAATTCCAAATACACAATGTACAGGGTGTTTTCTAATTAATGATCAATACTTTGGTAAATAATAATTATTGAGCAAAATTCAAGCAAAAAATATTTTGAGAGGGAGGGTCTACTTCCTCTCCTTTATGAAGGAGGGGAATTTTTCTAAAATATTGGCTTAAAATTAATAGTAGAATATTTAAATACAAGCAACACTAAAAATATCATGCAATAATTTTTTTTAAAGCCAGAAATTCATTCTTTTAAATTTATTAAAGTTGTTTTAATGCAAAATTTTTCAAAAAAATATTTTCAAATCCAAAATTTTGGTTTAGGATTTCTTTTTTCAAATATGTACGCACCGTACGGTTGCATACGCTCAAAAATGTATACGCAACCAAATATTGATAACTCTCTTATTAATTTTTAGTCGAATGCTTGCGGGAATTGAAAATTGTAAAAACTATAATTTTTGCTCATAAAATCATTTTGTTTGTTTTTGGAGTTTTTTTTTTTTGTATCTTAAGGTGAAAATAAATTGATAAAAATACTTATGATCCCAACTCTTTTGAACCCAATAGTACAGTATCTGATTTCTTTAAAAATCATAATTTATTAGGAAGAGATTTTAAAAATCGTAGTAGCGGTTCTAAAAATAATACATTTTTTATTTATAAAATTTTGATAACATTTTTAAGACAAAAATTTGGTATACCAATTTTAAATTCTTATTAATGTGGAGTTAAAAATTGAATTTGAAAAAAATAAATAATTTTGTATTTAAAAAGAAAAGACAAAAAATATTTTTTTTTAAATTTTGATTTGCAATATTATTTAAATTTCTTATCCAGTGCGGCGCACTGTGGTCCAAAAAGCCAAAAGTCGCGGCAAAAATAATCCGATGTTTTTTTTATGGTTTGGTTTTTCTTTATATAGAAATATAGACGGCTTCAAAAACAGTAAACGAAATAATTTTCTGGTAAAAAGTTTGGTTTTAGAGAGGTTTAGTAAAATGACAAAAGACTAATTTATTTATTTTATTTATTGCAATTATGGCATATTTTAAGAAAAATCTTAGTTTACTTTAATGAAGCGTGGTTGTTTTATATGTAAGTAAATTAAAATTAAAAAAAAAATTAAATATTTACTATACATAAAACAAAAAAAAAAAACTTTTTTCATGAGTTTTTGAGGTTTGAATAGAGCTGAGCCCCGCTAAAAAATTAACAGGATATTTTAGCCCAACTATTTGCTAAGCCATATGCAAAATTGCAGCTGCACCTTTTTGCAATTTTTAGAGAAAAATTCATTTGTTAAAAAAAAAGCATATTTTCGGTGCTAATATTTTTGTCTTTTCTGTATTTCCTTTATCAAAAGAGCTGAGAACGTGAAATTCTCTTCTAGCATCAACTGGAACACATTTTTTTACAATCTCAATCGTACAAAAATACGCCCAATTCCACGCCCCTTTTTGAATAAATTCTTCTTAAATTAAGAGTTTTTGAAACAAAAGTACGTAAATACGAATGGACATAGACAAGAAAGAAAACTGTAATCCTTAAACCTTTTTGTTTTTTTATAACCTGCCAAAAGTGGGAGATTAATTTCTTTATTGCCTTATCAATACCAGAAAAGTAAAATTAAGAGTTTTGCCTGCTCTATTAAATGTTGAAGGAAATATTTAACTTTGGATTATTATTTAATGGTCCAAAAAAACAGGTTTTTTTCACTACTCCAAAAAAAAGAGGTTATGTGCAATTCTTGAACATATTTAAATAAACTATGGACAATGATTAATGATGATGCAAATGATTTTTTTTCGGAAAATTAAAATCTAAAATAATTTTAGAAAAAAGACTCATTTCGTATTCTTTTTTATTTTATAAAAAAAAAAAAAATACAAAATATTTATTAAAATTTTGGTCCGTTTACTTTTTTATCACACTGTTCTAAATAAAATTGGTCACTGAAACAGTTTATTAGATATGTCGATGAGCCACAAAATGAAAAAAAAATTGTTCTATTATTTACTTACAACTTCAATAAACGGTTCGTTAACTTGATGCAATCAGTGTTGTAAAAAAAATTATTATGGAACACCTTGTGAATAATTAAATAGTCACAGACTTTTTTTTATTTTAATTTTAACTATTTTCATAGTTTTTTGTTTAATTTCTTTCTCTGTTAATTCTTTTTTTTTAAGAAAATCTTACTTCAGCGTTTGATTAAGACACACCCTGTGAAGATATTTTCTCAAAATGCACTAATTTTATAGCCTTGGAAATTTCCTTTGATAAACTGTAGCGATATCCTTATGCTTTCGAAAGTTATGATTTTTGCATCCAAAAAAGTTATTTTGGACCACAGTGCGGCGCGCACCGGCGGCGCACATTTGCACATTTTCATTGCAGAACTCTTTGTTTTTTTTTTTTAATTTTTTATTTTAACGCGTTGTTTAATTTCTTTCTCTGTTAATTCTTTTTTTTTAAGAAAATCTTACTTCAGCGTTTGATTAAGACACACCCTGTGAAGATATTTTCTCAAAATGCACTAATTTTATAGCCTTGGAAATTTCCTTTGATAAACTGTAGCGATATCCTTATGCTTTCGAAAGTTATGATTTTTGCATCCAAAAAAGTTATTTTGGACCACAGTGCGGCGCGCACCGGCGGCGCACATTTGCACATTTTCATTGCAGAACTCTTTGTTTTTTTTTTTTAATTTTTTATTTTAACGCGTAAATTTTCCTACGGTAAGTTATAATATTCTCATGTCAAATTGCTAAGATCCCGAGCAAAGCTCGGTCTTCCAGATACTAAATGTATCAATCTTGTGATTTTAGCCCTTGAGGTATATGGAACGAGTACTTTATTTAAACATTTTTTTTTGACAGATTTTCAAAAAAAAAAAAATTACCCTTTTAAATATAAATCAGGATCAATTTGAATGAAATTTGAAAGCAGACTTACCTCTATAGTGATATGATGTCCTCTTCCACGATAATTTTCTTCGTTTCTTGGTCGGAGGTTTTTGGAGTCGATTTGAACGTTGGTCTGCATGATTCTTTAATATTCTGTAAAAATAAAAAAAAAAAACATAATACAAAAAAATCATCATTATTATTAATTACAAGTATAAAATTATTTATATCAAATTAAATTCATTGACATAATTTTGATTTTCATAAATATTTAATTAATCAAACAAAAACGATTTCTACACAAAAATGTTCTGAATTTAAAACAGAAAATATTCGATTCTATATGGACATATGTATCTTGCAAATACCTGAAAAGATTTAAGGATACATTTTCTGAATCTCATTTTGCCAAACAAAAAACCTTAATACTTTTAAGATGGCCGATCGTCCTGCAAACTGAAACTTGCAAGTATTGCAAACAAAATAAATAAACAAACAACTATTTGGATTTGAACAAGAAATACAAAAATAACAAACCGAAACTGAATAAAAAATGATTTAGCATTCGAACGGAATTAAAATAAAATAATGCACGAATGGATCACATGAACTTGCTCAAAGATATAACGTGGCTAGCAATTGAAGATGTGTGGTAGAAGTTCAATAAAAAGATTGATAATTTGTTTGTATGTTGATAAAAAATTATTTGGAAAAATTTTAAATGTTATATTATTTAAACTACACAGAAATTATACCAAAATATACGACAATGATTGACAATAAGCCAATTTTCTGAAAAAAAAAAAACGTCCAAATTACTATTTTCGTTATCGATTTTAGCAAAAACCTGAAACGCATTTTATCATTGCAATTCCTTTAGGCCTGCCGCCCACTAGGCAACTTAGTTGCCGGCAACTTTTAGTTGCTGGGCCGAGCAACTAAAGTTGCTTGCCCTCGCCCACTAGGCAACTTCCGAGCAACTTTTGAGAATTCATATTTGTGTTTTTTTGTATTTAATTTTCTATAAAAACGTGCTCCACCTAAACCTATCTCAATTTGACCTCTCTAAAATTCAAAATCAATGTAATATTTCAATGGACAACAAATAAAAACGTTAAATTTCCGAAAATTTCTGAAAGTTGCTCGGAAATTGCTTAGTGGGCGGGGGTCAGCAACTAAAAGTTGCCCGGAGTTGCCGGCAACTAAGTTCCGCGAGCAACTCCGAGCAACTTAAAGTTGCCGGCAACTAAGTTGCCCAGTGGGCGCTCTCCCATATAAGCCAATGTAATTGAACCGGGAGCAACTAAAAGTTGCTGGGGTGAGCAACTAAAAGTTGCCTAGTGGGCGGCAGGCCTTATTTTTTTATTAGAGGAAAGAAGTTTCACCAATTAACCATTAACATGAGGTGTAACTTAACACTTTGTAAACCTGCATTGAGTTGAAATGAGCTTGAACCAAATCGGCTCCACTTCAGGAGCGGAGTCGATACGAAATTTGTGCTAAAAAACTTGGGCTGAGGAGATGGTCTGACATTATGTACCATTTTGCGTGTGTGTGTGTGTGTAATTTTTCTTGGCTCCCCTCTAGTCTATAGTGGCGTCTTGAGTTTTATTGCTTTGTTAAATTTATTGTCGGCTTTGAAAAATAAAAACATCATATAAATATATAAATTAGAGACCTGAAGAAGTACGTAATCACGTACGAAACGTCGTCTGTTTTAACATAAAGAAAAAATATCAAAAACGACCTGAAGCCCTCTTAGAATTATTATATTAATAACTTAATAAAGGTCACGAAATAGGAATAATTTATATAAATTAAAAAATAATAGATAAATTGGTATCTCAACACCATTTCAACTCAACTCTAAATCGAGCTCTCAACTCTAGGAACGAAAAACCTGGGTCGAAAATCCGACCCTAATCTTGATCCTGCATATAAACGGGGTAAATGTTGTTAGAGTTGTTTTTGAGAAAGTTTGAAAATACCGAAATCTTTCTATAGAAGCTATACGTCTGCTATTACACGATGAATCTATAGGCATGCGCCTTCTTCTAATTATTCTTCTTTGTTATTTCATCCGCTGATTCAAGCGCTATGACACGTTGAAACCAAATTCATGAATCCAATTTGACAGTTCTCTTTATTTTTCATATCTATTTATTTTGGTCTGTGTACGCGTGCTATTTAAAATATAGTTATAAGTAATAAAAAAAGTATTTCTGTGCGTTGCATCGAAATTAAAACCTCGCAAAACGTAATCATATGAGGCAGAAAAGTAAAAACAACGGAAAAGAACTAAGAGAAACGTCAAAAAGTTGGACCGAACATTTTACCCACGCGACACAGGTCATTTTTCCCATCTCATCTTTTCGATTTTTTTGTTGATGTTTGTTGTCATTTTTTCCCGTCTCATCTTTTCGATTTTTTTGTTGATGTGTAAACATCTATGCCGGCGGTAGACTGTAAAGTGAACAAAAAAAAAACGTGAACGTTCGTGTGCAACATTACGTCATGCAATGTTACGGTGTGCAACGTTACGATCTGCATACTAGGATGGGTGCATTCAGTGAAACAAATCTTAAGATCACCTTCAAGCAAAAACAAGTCCGTTTTGGATCCGCACACGTTGATGTTTACACATATTAACCGCGTGAGGTCCGGCACTCACACAATTTTTTTCTATTTTTCACTTACTTTGTTCGAAAAGTCGCATGCGTCTAGATGCATCGTGTGAAAGTGTACACCCGTTCCAGATGAATGAAAACAAATATTCGAAATTCTTTTCTAGAAAATCACATTCACACAATAATGCTCTTTAAGCAGCCCATACACATATAAAATATTTTTGATTTTATGTGTCGGTGTCTTGATTGGTGTGATGTGTATGCGGGGATGTGTTTTGACACCGATGTGCCCTCAACTGTTGTGTTTATGGGCCGCTTTACCAAATTTCATGCAAATCCGTCCATCTAAACTATTTTCCAATTGGCGCGGGTAGATTTTGGCGTCCATGTTGATTTTGTGACATCTGTCAAATCTATTCTTTATTATTCAGTTACTGATGCTAAATCACCATGACAAGTTACACGATTGAACGTCCAAATGATAAACTTTAATAATAAAATCTTTTGGGGCATCGATATGTGGGGTTGCGCCCCGTTTTACGGTTTATATGGTTGTCCTTCCAAGTCGATTATTCAAAGTTTGGTGGCCAAATTTGAGTCGACGGATTCATCGAAGAATTAGCCAATGCCCTTGCGTCAGCGAAACGCAAGATCAACCGAAAACATCGTCGGTGTCTGTCAAAGTCCGTATAGTTTTTAGAAAATGACGATGTTATTGCCTTCTGCATCAACGGATAGCGCTACTGATCGATGACAACAAGTTTTCAATGGCTCCAATTGGATTATATGGGTGTGAAAGACATGTTCCACATAGCGAACAGCTATTTGAGGGTAATACTACGTTTTCACCAAGAGATAATCCGGGATTTAAGGTAGGAGATTTAAAATTAATCTTGAAGTGTTTTCACCACAAAAAAGAAGATTAAATTGACGTTTTCATTTATTATTCAAAATAACATT
This sequence comes from Leucozona laternaria, assembly GCA_932273885.2. Lineage (NCBI taxonomy): Eukaryota > Metazoa > Arthropoda > Insecta > Diptera > Syrphidae > Leucozona > Leucozona laternaria. The sequence goes on along the minus strand of OW026367.1, from coordinate 53,744,634 downwards.
AGAGTATAAGAGAATCCATAATTACAGAAAAAAACACAATTTTTCGGCCCACTCTTCAATGAGAAGCTCCCCATCCTCCAGTGTCTAGGTTGTCCGTTGTTTTTTGTTTGTTTTGGTTGTTGCATTATCTGGAATTTGTATTATTATAAATAAATATATGAAACACATTGTAAATACTTGCATTTTTATTCCTACAGCCAACGCGCAAAAATATTTTATAATTTTTTTTTATTTCAATGGAAAAAAGGGTGCGTTCTACAAAATTAGGATTGTTTGATTTGACAATCTCCTTCTTGCAAGAAGATTTCAATGAAATTTGTATGGTAAATCTTCGGGATTTGAAGAGGATTTATGCTAAATCCTCTTAAATCGCGATTTAGTGCTCAGTGAAAACGTAGTATAAGGTTAAGGTTCTACGAGGAAGATTTATTGAAAATTGAACCACTCGGAACCCTACCGCCGGCCGTAAGAAGCAAACCGATCGTTGGTGGCGCTCGGCGGTGCGGCAACTGATAGTGTGACGATTCTTTCATTATTGTAAATGTTATACCAGGGTATTTGATTTAAACATCGATTTTTTTTCTTAACACGAAACCTTAAAGCCCTCGGAAGTCAAAAGACATTAATGTCATTAATTCAGTTAGTTATTTAAAACTAAAAATGTGTATTATTAAATGAAACAAACAATATTTACAAAATGTAATCACTTATCGATCACTTTTGAAATCAAATCACGAAAAATGCAAAGCAGAACAACATCAATTAAAGTTGAACTCACATAAAATACATAGAATATAATAATTTTCTCTTTGTGCATTCATGCAATTTATTTATCTGCTTGGTTTTTTTTTATTAAAAAAAATATGCTGTCTTTTACTGAAGTCACGAAAGCAAATTAATTGAAGTTATTTTATTTGTAACAATCTGCGCTCAAAAATAAATAAAGATTTTAAAATATAACTTTTCCCAAATGAAAATCTCGAGATTTAAAACTGTTATCCTTAAGTTGAACAATTCACTACAAAAGACTGTCTAATACTGTGGTGCTTCATCAAATATTTATCATGAAAGTACGCTATGAAAATATGTTTTTTTGTTTTTCTTCAGAATAAATTTTTGTCTAGAGTAGATATTTTTAGAGTTAACTTAAATCGACCCTTCATGATGATAAATGAACAAACCATCATACTTTTGACTTTATCCTTCTGAGTCATTTATTACATATGACTTGATAGGGATAACTATTCAAAAGTTTAAGTTTAATGTCTATAATATTTTGTAAATAAAAATAAGAGGTTGTAATTACAGTTCTTGGGCTAAAATTAAAAAAAAAGAGAAAGACAATTCAGATTTATTTGCCTCTAATACCTTCAAGATACTTTTAAACCTTTTGACGGTCAGGAGTGCGGGTTAACGATATTGCTGTCCTTTCACACAGATACAAAAAAAGTGTTTTTGGAAGTGTTGCTAAGGTTACTCCTCTTCACAAAAAATAAAATCATAAAGATATGAATAAGCTTGCATGTCGACCGAAGACGCTCTTGTATAGTTTTGCGGTGAAATTTATGAAGGAATTGGCAATACTGTTAATAATACTGCCGGACTTTTTGTCAATTTGACAGAGGCTTTTGAATTTGTCGATCATTAGATTCTCCTTAAAAAATTGAGAAGAGCTGGATTACGAGGTTTTGTTTATTTCATATTTATTTTTAAACGTACCTAAGTAAAAATAAACGAAAGTGGGGACACACAAGGTGCTGTTCTTGAACCTTCACTATTTCATATTTTCTTAAACTCTATCTTCAAACAGTACTATATAGGTAAGCTTACTGCTTTTCTGGATGATATTGCTTGCTCTTATGGTAACAGATCGTACCTCAACCAATTGTCTAATATATTTTTTGGTTCTTGATATCGTTAGACGGTGGTTTTTGTTCATAAAATTAACAAGGCTAAATATATGTTTTATAGCTTACAAGGCAATTCTGTTTTTAAAAACGGTATTTTTCTTATCATTCATCCGCACCATATTGTTGATTTAATTGCAACGAACAATGCTCAGTGGATTGTTTTAAAATTCATTTGATTTGACTGATAATTAGTTTTATCCTTCCGCTAAACGAATATGGTTGTGTATACGCTTCGCAAAGTGGGCCTGCGATCGACTTAGAGAAGATGCCGATTTTGCCAAAAAAATAATCTTTTCAGATGAAGCTCATTTTGATCTTGGTGGGTAGTAAACAACCAAAATTGTCGCATTTGGGGCACAGAAAACCCGCACGCATACATTGAAAAGCCGATACACCCAAAACCAGTCACTGTTTGGTGCGGATTTTGGTCCAGAGGCATAATTGGGCCATTTTTCGAAAATGAGAAAGGAGTGGCCGTTACAGTCAATGGCGATCGTTATCGGGCCATGTTGAACGAATTTTTGTTCACAAAAATTGAAGAGGAGGATATTGGCAACATTTGGTTGGCCACTCTGAGGAATCCTCAGTTAGTTTTAGGCCTTCATCAACATGATATTTGTTACACATCCATATAGATGTTTTGTGTTTTAAGTTTTAACCTTACCTATCTTCCTTGTTAAAAACCGCAAAAGTTTTTCTTCCATTTACCCTAAATTTGTATGTAACAGTGAGCTGCGAGCATCACATTATGCACGTTATAAGAGAAAGGTGTTGAAAGGAGGATTGTTTATTGTAAGCTTGTTATTTCGTTATTTTGTTTTCATTTAACATTAGATTTGAAATAAGATAAGAGAATGTATGTACAAAGAAAATAACTTAGTTTCTTGGCCGCTGAATTTACATAATATGCCAAATACGTGAACTTCAACTAAAGATTTCTCAAAGAAGAAAAAGAAAGATTTTAAAATGTGTTTCAAATATTAAAGAGATTTTTCCAAACAGTTCAAATTCTATGAGTGTAGAGAGAAGAGCAAGCTGCAAACTACAATCATATAGACCCACCATAAGTGTGAGATGATAAGTTTCTTGCAAAGGGACACTTTAGTTGCTCGAGAGAGGACTTTGCTACTCAATTGCCTTCTTAGTCCAAAGAAGCAGCGATTCGCAAGAGTTATTCTCCGTTTGATTTCAGCGCTGGTGTCGTTGTCTGAATCAATAGCGGCGTCTAGGTAGACAAAGTCCTTTACTACCTCAAAGTAATAGCTGTCTATGGTGACGTTATGTCCAAGACGTCGGTGTTGAGTGTCCTTTCTTGATGACAGCATGTATCGGGTTTTTCAATAAGAGCGCTACAAAAGTTTTTTTTAAGTAAAATAAAAACGGTTTTGGATATCAATGAGATCCTTTATTCCTGTGAAAGAAGGTTTGATGCCATTATGTATGAAACTCGATTTCTTTTGCATGGTTGCCACGGGCACGCTTGCAGAAGTCCAGACGCTGAACCCAATTTTCGACGGTTTTCAAGCATAAATCGGCCGATACTGCTGCAAATTCACGAACATACGACGCTTCTGGTGGTCAAGCGGCTTCAGTTCTTGCGTCAATTTAATCTTGTAAGGATGTAGGCCAAGATCTTTTCGCAAAATTCGCCACAACGACGTCACAGAGATGCCCAACGCTTGAGAACGACGTGTGAGAGACACATTTGAGCTTTCTGCAACTGAAGCCTCAGCGGCAGCAATATTCTCGACACTACGGGCACTTCTTTGTCTCACTGGCACGGGAACATTTTGTACTCTGCCTGTGGATTCAAATTTTTTCACTAGACGCTCAATTGTTGATCTGCTAGGACGATTATGACGAACATAAATTGGACGTAGCGCTCTTAACATTGATGCCCCACTGACTCCGAATTTCGGTTGTAAATTTTAATAATTTCGACTAGTTGTTGGCTCGTATATCTTTTAATCATAAAATGGCAAACTTTATTGAAGAGAAATGTCAAAAGAACGGAAAGAAATATGGCGTCGTTTGCTGTCCCTGTTGCTCTACTTTTGTAGCGTTCCTGTTGAAAAACCCTTTACTTGGTCTTGCCCTCATTGACCACTAAGTCCATCTTCTTCGCTTCCACCTCAATGCTCACAAGCGCTCCATTGATATCACGCTGCGTTCTTCCAATTAATCTTACCATAATTTGTATTATGTTTAGGCTGAAGAGTCTTTTTCTCAATAGTCTCATTTTGGGGCATAAATACAAATTAACGATAGAAGGTTGCGGGGCACTTTATATGGAAACAAAAAAAATATCTCGCACAAAAACTATATCGTGAATAGTTCTTCGAGATTTGAGAGAATTCAAACAAAGAAGATTATGTCGAGCTTGAGAATCAGGACAAAATTCCTTCGCATTTAAAAAAAACTCTCTCAATTCTATACACGAAAATGTTTGTTGGAAAGGATTCCAAAATGACATCGGCATTCTCAAGTCATGATCTAACTAATGTGTTATATAACGACACAAGTGTATAGGGTAGGGATCCGAGAAGTCAGTTGAGTTCCTTTAATAAAACCAATCATTGTGTTGGCTTCTGCAACAAATAGCATCAATATGCGGGACAAGTGAAATCTTGGAATCAAAAGAGACACTCAAATCTTTTAGTGTAGCAGTTCTCAAGAGAATACATAAACTCATAAGTTTGATAGTTTCCTGGAGACAGAGATAGCAAAGCATTTCATAGTGTTAAAATTTAGGCAGTTAACATAACATACCAGTAAGATAAATGATCAAGGTCCAATTGGAGATTAAGGCAGTCATAAATTGAATTTACTTTCAGAAATAATTTAAGATCATCAGCGTATATGAGACATTGGCAACTTTTATTGCATGCATTTTTATTGCATACAACTTTTTTTCATGCAATTTTTTTTTCTTCAAATTTTCAAACTTTTTTTCAAATTACATATTCTTGTTTTAAAATTTTTCACTTTTTTCATATTTATTTAACTTTTTTTAATTTTTTTCATTTCTTGTTCAAATATTTCAAATTTGTTCAAATTATTCAATTTTTTTTTCTAAATTTTTCAATCTGTTTCAATGTTTTTCAGTGCCTACGTTGTGTAACTCTCGCATGGTTAAAATTGGTCGAGAAACGATGAAAAATGGAACAAAACTCATACGATTTGTTTCAATTTGCATCGTTTCTCTACTGATTTTTTCTATGTGATAGTTATGTCGTTTTCGATTGGATTTCAGAACTGTTCCATTTCTATCTTTAACGGGAAATTTGGAGTAAAAGGAGTGAAAAAAGAGTAGCTCCGAACGTCCACTCGAAAACGACATTACAGAACGTAAGCACTGATCGCCTTGAATATAAATCTGTGTCTACGTTCTGTAACTCTCGCACGGTTAAAATTGGTCGAGAAACGATGAAAAATGGAACAAAACTCATACGATTTGTTTCAATTTTCATCGTTTCTCGACTGATTTTATCGATGCGAGAGTTACAGAACGTAGGCACTGAACGCGGTCAAAAAAAGTGAGATTTGCAAATGGTCGGGATATTTGTATATTTGTGAAGTTCAAATAAAAGACATGTTATGGTTATGGACCGATTTGGAGTAGGCAGATATAATTGGGGGATATATAGTGGATAAGATCAAAATCTTATTTGTCCATTGGTTTCTTTGGTCACACTGGGGATGTGGCAGTGAAAAACAATTAAGTTTGCATTAGCTTTCAATATACGTTTCGGCAGGCTTTGCCGTTTTGAAATCAAGTGATCGAATTACTTTGAGTTAGAATCTAAGTGCAAATTTCAAAAGAAAACAAAGTCACAAAACAAGTGTCATGGATGCCCAGGTTCCCCTACACCCCAAACGAGCAAAATCATTTACAAGTGAAAATGTAGTTGCCAAAATGATGCAAAGACAAGTATACATTTTATCTATGTTTGCAATATATTACTTTCTTTCTTTAACTCAAACGGAAGAGGTACAAATATGAGTATAGGTACTTTGCTTTTTCGTTTTATTTTTTATTTGCATATCAACCACATTTTTATGTCGGTATGCGAATATTAAACGAAATTGAGGTTTAACATATCCCATACCCTGCCATGCTTAATATTCTTGCTATACCATATACATAAGTTGTTTGTATAATCCTTATGGTACAAGGACTATGGTGAATAAATGTATGTATCAATTGATTTTAGCCGAACAAATGCATAATATTTCTATCTTTTTTTTTTTGTTCGTGTGTGGAAAGAGTTCAAGCGATATCAATTTATCTCTCGATATATGTTGTTGCTCTGGTGATATTGTCCTGTAGAAGCTGTACACACATTGACTATCAATTTATATGTTTTTAAGTTGAAATAAGGTTTTACTTTGTTGAAATTCAATGCGTGTATAAGAATTAAGGTTATTTATATACTATAATAACAAAGATTTAACAATACATTTATACATTCCCTGACTCTTTTGAAGGAAATAGTCATATATTTTATTTTTATTGCTCGCGTTTGTCTTGTTCTGCAATCTTTTAAAATGTATCCTTGTACAATAAAATTGGATATCTCTTTTTGGAAGTATATTCACGTAAGGAAATAATACCGAAAAATTGTCTCTAAATACATATATCGATGGTCTTATGTTAGTATATGAGACACACAGAGTTTATATTTAGGTATATGTAGAGTTTCTAGAGACTAGAGAAGTCCAGAGGTTTAATAGCTGCTTGGCTGTCTGAGAAGATACGGATTTCTGTTCTTGATGGCACGTTTTCTTAAATCTAAGATAAAACGTCTTTGATCGCTAAAAGTTCTGCCTGGAACACGCTACAATGATTAGGAAGACGAAATAAGAGACCTTTATAAGTTTAGTCTACTTTATGTCGTTTTCGAGTGGACGTTCGGACCTACTCCTTTTTCACTCCTTTTACTCCAAATTTTCCATTTACGATAGGAACGGAACAGTTCCGAAATCCAACCGAAAACGACATTAGTATACACACCTCCACGGTTTATGATCCATCAGTATAAAATTGAACCGATTCGTCTACCAAGAATGTCTCATGGTAGCTTGATAGTTTTTATTAAAAATTAATTGAGGTATAAGTATATAGTGTAGTCTGGTACATGAAAATGAACTGAATGAATTCAGAATTACTTAGTGGACAATCTCATTGTTGATGCACTGTGAAGAGGCCTTAAGACGAATGCCTATGTTTGCCGCCGTCTCACAGTGGGGCAGAATGCCTTAAAACGTGGTGTTAAATCAACCGTAAGAGCTAGGAACCTGAAATTTTGCATATATGCTTCTAAGACCCTTACTAGGTCATATCTAAAGCCACTTAAACTTTGTTTCTTTGGGAACTAATAAGAATGTCAGTATTTTTCAGATTGAAATGTTATTTTAAGACTAAGGATACTTAATAATACATTAATTTTTTATCTGACATAACTTTTATCCATGCTCTCCTATATCTTTACCCTAATTGTGGAGAAAATCTGATTTAAAAAAAATCCCTTTTTTAATTTAAAGTTTTTTATTTTCATCGATTTTTTTAATCTAAATAAAAAAAAAACTAAAACAAAATTAATAGATAAGTTTATTCATCACTTTCGTCATCAGATATGTTAGTTTCAACAAAAATGTTTGATGCAGGAATGCTTGGAGGTTTCAATAGCGCTAGTGCTTCTGGGGGATAAGACTGCAATTTTTTCGTGTGTGTTTTTTGCTTGGAAGTAATGATAGGATCGAAGCTTATCAGAAAATAATTGAAGATATCATTTGTTTTATCGCGACTTGATTTTCTTGAAAAATGCTCTCGAACGTTCTTAAAATATTTATTTCGAGGATCTTGCGCCTCCTCAGAAAGCTGCCCAATTGGCAACAATGCAGATTTTATTATTTCCGGGCCATGAATAAATTATTTATGTAGAGTTGGGCTCATATAATACCAAGGATATTTACTGACAAACAGTCTTGTTGTTTCGTGCGCATGTTTTCGGAACTTATCAACATCAATTTCATATCCACTGGCAACTACAATCATAATTGTGTGCACATTTTTTTAATAAGTTCTATTTCTATTTTCGTTATTTCAGCAGAAAGTTCAGGATTCTGCAAAAACCGCCTAGCAGTGTTTCGGTCATTACTGTTGCCGAATCCAGGTTTTGGCTTATCAACAATTAACCCACATTTTATGCGGAATTCTTTTTGAATTCGTGCCTTATTTTCTGCCACGATTGCCTTGTCATTTTCGCGGACTTGCCATTTTTTAACAGGTAGTTTGAAGGCTACATGTAGAAGTCACTCAAACATCCTTATAAAACCATGCCAAACAGACATTCCAAAAGTCAAGTATTCGGTGTTTATCGGTTTTGAAATCATTTCATCAATTTTATTAAATTCCTTGGAGGTTGCACCGCATAAATAACATTTTTGAGTAGATTTTGTTTCAGATAAACCATTACAAATCTTTCCATCAATCATTGTAAAAATTAATGTATGTTGTACTTCCACTGACTTTGTAACTATCATGCAAACAGTTTTTTGCAGATTTTGAATCTTAGTAAACACTAAGATCTTTCTCGCATCTTTTCAGCTTTTGAAATTTCAGTTGACTCTTCAACATATTCTATGTTAAACGGCCGACAGTAATTTGTGGAAGATGGACGAGGGTTTTGCCAAATTATTTTTTCACCACTTTCAGGTCGAATAGGGACTAAACAAGTAAGAAAAACAGATGAATCGTCTGCGTGCTTGGGAAGCAATTTTTTTTCGCAGCCTGAACAAGTTTATAGGATGGAAACTTTTCAGGAGCACTCATTCGTATGACATTATATTGGTGCCTTGATAGTTTTGCTGCAACTAACACAGCCAACGCATCTTCTCCTGTCATACAATTTTACTCCGCGGACTTCTGAATCGCTTTTCTGTATATTTCAGCTCTGTCAATGTTTTCAGTAACATCTTTTAGAATTTTTAAGGCCTGAATCTGCCCAGAAGCTCTGAGGCTCATTTGAGTTGCATAATTTAAGACCGGCATTGAAATGGTTTCTCTCAAGTATTGAGTTTTTAGCCTTTTTTGTGCGTTCAGAAGATGTTTCAAAATCCACTTCGGGACGACCACGTTTCTTTGCAGATTCTGCTTCCTTTTTAAAAACAATTGAGGTATTGAGCCAATTTACGTTTGTTGTATTAAATCTTTCTTCGATTCTAGAAGCTTTGACCCACCTCGTTTTGAACTCGGATTTAAAATGCGAAAAAAGTCTATTCAATTCATTAAATTGGCTAATTTCGGTACTTCTTGTTGTATTTAAAAGATGTTTTTTTTTTTTAAAATCCATCTGATCGTCAATCATAACACTCTCACATCATAATGTCTACAAGTTGCCTTCTTCTAAAAAAAAATTGAATTTGAAGAGATTCCTAAAGCAACGAAAAAATAAAAAAAAAAATTAAGGTTCAAGAGTTACAAAAATTCACATATCACAAAAAGTGTGCAAAAGGAGTACGTTTTTTTGACGGAATCACAAAATTAATATCACAAACATTTAAAAAACACATAAAACACAACTCGATCCCACTCGGAACACATTCAAAAATCAATGAATTTCAGAGAACCTCTAAAATAACACTTTTAAAAACTGATCACTGAACTTCACTAAAATTTTACATATATATTTACATATAACAAAAAAAATTTGTTTAAATCACTCTTACATACCCGAAGTTGAAAGCTGCATACTTAAATTTTTAATGAATCAACAAAAAAAAGGAAAAACTGTTCTCAAAGATCACGATGAAAAATCGACAATTTTACTTCTGGCTTAGCTGACTACTAGTTAAGCTTAAACGCAACTGTGTTGTGAAAAAACGGGAAGGTCTAAAAAAAAAATGAATAGTATTTTTTTAAAGGATGGATATTACTCTATTAGAAAATATTAAAAAATTAAGTATATTTGCAATTTAGTTTTTTTAATTATTGCCAGCTTTTGGGTCGATTTGCCCCATTGTGCGTCTGTTTACTAAATATTTCGAAGGGTAACAAATGAAACAGTTTGTCGAGTGCAACGGAGGGAGAAGGAGTAGTGAGAAGTGCTTCGCTTGTGCACAGACAGCTTGTTAGTTGGGCCTTACTAACTTTATCGAAATTTGTTGCTATATCTATTATATTGTTACACCATATAGGGTAAAAGCGGGAGAGATGGCGCAGCGGGGGAGATGGCGCACCTTTAATATCTCGTACATTTATTATTCAATTAAAACCCGTGCACCCGTTTCGTATTCCTTTTTTCACTTCAAATCGAAGTAGTCGGTTTTCTATGGTTTATCTGTGATGTAAAAAAGAAAAAAATGTTACAACAAAAACAAGTATATAGGGATTTTTTAACGCTCGATGTTTTTTTAATTCATTGTGTGCTTGGAGGCCTTTATTACAAAATACGTATACATACAAGTATGGGCTGACCTGTTTAAAAAAACTTTGTTAAAAATCTACTTGCTTTTTTTTGTGTTAAAGATTTAGTGAAAATCAGAAAAAAAGGGGAGATGCCGAAGTTTTTTGAGGGTGAGATGGCGCATTCCAGATGGCGGCGGCGGTACACTATCTCACCGGCTAAAGATTTTTTTTTATGATTGAAACTTATGGGGTTTTCCACTGGTAAATACACATTTCAATTTAAAAATTGATATTTTTCCTGGCGAATTTTACACGATTTCAAATTGATTTATTTTTGTCATTTTTGTAATTTCATTTCTGTGTCAATATTTCCAAAAAAATTCATCCCTTGATGAAGAAGATAAAGATGAGCTTCATGAAGTTACCGATTAGTTTCAAACTGTTCCATTAATAATTATTCTTCACATATTTTGAACACAATTTTCACACCTGAAATAAACTAAACAAATCACTGACAGCTGTAAATTATATTGGTGTTTTATTTGTGTACAGTTTTGTCGACTGACTTTTAAGAAATTTTATCGTTCACTTATGAATGTGGATTGTATAATCAGTGACTCGCCCGGCTTCACACGGGTAGACAAACCTAAGCTATAAATATCAATTTTTTTTAAAATAACCTCTTCAACACGAATTTTTGGTATCGAATACCACTTTTCCTTTTTTTTCGCATCGAACGTTGAAAGACGATCGCAATAAGGGCTTTAGTTCTTGTGACCCCTCGCCAGCACCAACATAGTTGCTTGACATCTTGTCTACCAGGGTTTTCTAATTTGGGTAAAATAAAATTTCAAATAACTTACTTATACGAGAACTTTGGCATGTTTTCAATAAATCACGCTAAAGGATTCCGCTTTTATTTCTCCACTCTTGTCAATTTTGTACTTTCTTTTTTTTCAAATTGTTCACTATTTTCAAATTTTTCAATTTTGTTTCAAATTTTTCAATTTCTTCAAAATTTTTCAATTTTTATTGCACGCAACTTTTATTGCATGCAACTTTTACTGCTTCAACTTTTATTGCTGACACTTTAACTGCTGCAACTTTAAATGCTGAAATTTTAATTACTGCAACTTTAATTGCTGCAACTTTAATTGCTGCAACTTTGAATGCTGCAACTTTTATTGCTGCAACTTTTATTGCTGCAACTTTAAATGCTGCAACTTTTATTGCTGCAACTTTTCTTGCTGCAACTTTTATTGCATGCAATTTTAATTGCAACTTTTATTGCTGCAACTTTAATTGCTGCAACTTTTATTGCAGCAACTTTTATTGCTGCAATTTTTATTGCTGCAACTTTAATTGCTTCAACTTTTATTTCTGCAGCTTTTATTGCTGCAACTTTTACTGCTGCAACTTTTATTGCTGCAACTTCAATTGCATGCAACTTTTATTGCTGCAACTTCACGGAACATTTTTTGCATGCACTTTTTTCAATTTTTTCTTTTTTTCAAATTTTTCACTTTTGTTCATATTTTTTTTAACTTTTTTCATTTCTATTTAAAATATTTCAATTTTTTCAAATTATTCAATTTTTTACCAAACTTTTCAATTTTGTTCAACCTTTTTCAAAATTCAAATTTTCAATTTTTTTTCAAATTTTTCTATTTTTTTTCAAATGTTTCTATTATTCTTTTCAAAAGTTTCAATTTTGTTTTTCAAATTTTTCATTTTTTTCGTGTTTCAATTTTTTTTATTTTTTTTAATTTTTTTTTTTTTTAATTTTTGAATACAGAAGACGCTACGCTTAGATGATACAATATAAACACACAAAATTTTATACAGGCTATTCTTAAAAGTGAACAAAAATCTCTGGATAGAATGAACACACATTTTTTTCAGAACATAACAAGAATATTTCAGCTGGAATTTGTCTGCAAATGCACACTGCCGAAAAATTTAGATTTGCAAAATTGATTTTAAATCAAAAATAAATCAATTTATTTTGTCCAGTGAAACCCAAAAATGGTCCAAATCCACGTTTTTACAGTTCTAGATCATGAACATCATTCAAGCACACATGCAATGAATATGCAAACATAAATAAAAAGTGAAGCATGTGCCATCTCACCCACAAGGATATGCCATCTCCCCCACCCTAAAGGGCGAGATGGTTTTTTTTAATACTTTTATATTTGTTAACTAAAAAATAATTAATATTTTTTATAAAAATGTGTGAACTTAATATTAAATACATTATTCAATAAAGAATATATTTATAAAAAAAAAAAAAATGGAAATATGGTTTATTTTCGATGATATTGGAAAAACAAAAAAGGTATTCCATCTCTCCCGCCTTTACCCTGAGTTAGAATCGGTCTTATTACCGAAGTGTAAAGCCAGTGAGTAATACGAGGTTGAAGATCCCATTTATTTCCAATGGCTTTGATGGTAACAAGTAGCCTGTTGGGCGCGCTATGGATTTGAGACCGCCCGCAACGAAACAAAACACAAAGTTGCACTTTTGTTAAGGGGCCCTTTGAGAGAAAAAGTATAGACAGACGTCACAAAAAAAGGAAACAAAAATCCATGTATTTATTTAACAAAATGAAGAATCCTGTCTTTATTGGCTATCTCTTTCTTACCACGAAGTGAAAGTGAGCTAGAACACAGAGAGGCACGAGAGTACGATAACTAGAGTGGCGGGAGGATAAAATTGATAACAGTTTTTTAAGAAGGGAAAAGAATTTTTTACTATGAGGAGGGGGTCTATCTCCCCCGTTAAAGCAGGAGGGAAAATTTAAAAAAAAAAATATTTAAAAACTACGGAACCACATACAGTAAATTTCTGTACGTGTTTTGAGAACCAGAAGTCTATTTTCTTATTTAATTTTTAAATCAAGTTATTGCTAGCTTTCAAAGTCAAAACAAAAGTAAGAAAAACAGAGTGCAAATAATTTCTTTTAATTGATTTTTTTTTCAAAATTTTGAAACTACATAAGTACTATATTGGCTTTCATTATTCATTGCACCTTTTAATTTTCTGTCGAAAACTCTAGTTTAAAAAAAAAAATTTAAAAAATACGAAAACTACTTTTTATTTGATTTTTTGGTTATTTACGTATCATACTTTGAGATTTATATGTAATTGAATATAAATTTGATAAAATCCGTTATGTCAACCGATTAGGGTATATTCACTCGCCAGGCAGGCATCAATGTCAACAGTTTCTTTGGAAAATGGAACTTGGAGAGCTTCGCGGGTTCAAAGGATTCATTCATTATTATGTATAACTTCATAATATAACGAAATAAAATCAAATCTAATTAGAAAGTAGATTTCGTAATTTTCTCAAAAGCCAATACACATAGAACCATGTTGTTTTCAATATTTTATTAAGAATTATGAGCAACAGTTAATATTTATAAGCCTTCAGTACCTGCTTTCAATAATTCGAAAAAGAAATCAATATACATATTTTTTAAGTTTTTTTTTCAAAAATTTTGAGTTTGGAAGTAATTTTTTCGAAAACTATTGAAAGAAATAACTTGATTTGAAAAGTAAATAAAAGAACAGATTTCTACTTTTCAAAAAAAGACTGATATATTGTAGTAACTGTTGCCGTTGTTTTCTATTACTTTTTTTTGTAATTTTGAGTATTTTGCTTTAGAAAATTGCCCTCTCCCACCTAAACGGGGCGATATAGCCCCTTTTTTGGTAAAAAAAAAATTCTTGTATATAACCCTTCCCCTTCTATATATAGGAATTAGTTTTTATTTTTCGCTATCGTCGTAGTGACCGTACTCTCCTCCACAAAGACATCAAAGAAAATCTAAGGACGTTCACATTGGACTCACTCCGCGCAACTCATATTGACATTTTTTTGTGTTATCTCACTCCACCTCATGATGAAAAAGAAATAGCCTAGTGAGGCAGGATTTTTTTCAAAAAAATCAAAAAATCCTGCCTCACTTTCTCATATAGTGAGGTGGAGTAAGATAAAAGATAGAGATGTCAAAATGAGTCGCGTGGAGTGAGTCCAATGTGAACACCGTCAAGTGCACGGCCTTTTCAATATAGGTGTCAGAATGACAGTTCTTATTCTGAAAAGATGAGAAAATACTTGTGAATTGTATTTTTGATTCAAAATCAAAACAAAGATTGTTCACAAATATCGAATTGTTCTTACGGATTACCAATCGAAAAAGCTATTAGAGAAAGGAGTCAGCAATCTAATTACTGATGTATTCCTATTCCACCAAATGTCAGATTTTGTCTGTGCAAGCCAATTGATGATATTTTTTTTAATACAAAATTATTCAAACAACCTAAGGCAAATGTCAGTGATGAACGCACTAACGAACACGAATTCGTAGACGGGAGCAGCTGTATATAGTACCTACATACCAAAAGAACTTTTCTTGATTATAAGTCCAGTTAAGGTTATATGGAAAATGTGTATAGCTATACATATTGTATACCTACTTATTTCTCATCACAGATTTCAATATTTTCTTTGGAGTATGATTCACATAATGTATTTTTTGTTTATGGTTGTGAAGAAATTGGAGTTGATCCCAAATGAGCATCGAAGTACACAAAGTAATATCATTTGGGATCTGAGTAACTCGAGAATTGGAATTTTTTTTGTTATATTGGCGAAAAGACCTGTTAATTTTCTATACGAAACTGAAAAGAGCAACCTACTACAAAGCTTGGTTACGGAAATATCGTTATCCAAAGCCCTTTTTAGGGTTACATCGAAATACAGTAATTTGACTTTGGATGGGAATATTTCGAGAACCAAACCTCTAAGAGTATTTTGGTTTTGAGTATTGGAAAACTCTTAAAAATTTAATGAACAATTTCGGAAATCACAACCGATTTCGAGGCTCGATTACGGATATGTCGCTATCCAAACACAAACGGGTTTGAATGTTTTGCACGGAAATGCAGTAAAATCAAACAATCACTTTGGATGAAAATATTTCGCGAACCAGACCTTCGACATACTTTTGGTTTATTTTTGCGGAGAGAATTTGAAAAGACTTTTCTTTTGATGTATAGCTCGATGGGTTTTGGAAACATTTTTGAAAAGCCGAAAAAAGAATGGTTAGATCGAAATTGAGGTGCCATGATAAAGGAAATGTAAGTACCAGGAAGAAATAAGTTTTATAACTTGAAGTTTTAGACTGGAGTAGAGAGTAGAAAGAGCAATTTGTTTTAGGTATGTTTAAGTTAGAAGTCTATATTTTTGTTTTTTTGTTTTATTTTTGCTTGTAAATAAAATGAAAATACAAACTTGTTAGTGGGAATTTATTGCCTTAAATTCGTTTCCTTATAAAGGGTATTTTTTTTAGAGGTATAGAACTTTGAAATGGAATAAAACAAAGATGATTTTTTTAAATGGACATGAAATTTAATTTTTTCGAAAGATAATATTCTGGCATTGTAATTTAAATATGATTTCTGGCATATGACCGCCACGGCTGGTTCGGACGTAGTCTAGTCTGGAGGTCGAATTTTCGATGACTTTTTCCAACATTTGTGGCCGTATATCGGCAATAACGCGGTGAACGTTTTCGTCCAAGTGGTCAATCGTTTCGAGATTATCTGCGTAGACTAGCGACTTCACATATACCCCAAGAAAATAGTCAAGCGGCGTTAAATCCCACGTGAAAATATGCGGTTCCCAAACGTTTCCTTCATTTAATCAATTGTTGCACGAGCTGTGTGACATGTTGATGCGCGCGCCGTCTTGTTTAAACCACAGCTCCTGCACATCATGGTTGTTCAAATGATGAACGCAAAAGTCAGTAATCATGGCTCTAAAGCGGTCACCATTGTGTGTAACGTTCTGGCCAACATCGTTTTTAAAGAAGTACGGATCAATTCATTATGCCACCAAACCATAAAGCACACCAATCAGTCAGTTTTTGTAGATGTAAAGGTGTCTCAACATACACTTGAGGATTATCATCACTCCAAATACGGCAGTTTTCGTAATTGACGTAGCCAAGCAAAAATGAGCTTCATCGCTGAACAAAATTTTCTTGTGCGAATCGGAGTCAACAGCAATCTCGTATCAAGTCCATTCACCGAATCTACGCCACCACGTGGGATGTACCCGGTGGCCGTCGTCGATGCATGATGAAATGCCAAGCCAAACTAAAAATAAATCACTTGACAGCTGACAAAATGGCCGCCAGTTAAAATATTTGTTGCCAACTTAAAGCTCTATACCTCTACAAAAGAACACCCGTTACATATACTTGGTGTGTATTTTCTATTACTCAGTAGCATTCGTTGGAGTTTTGCGCAGATTTGGGGCATGGGGTCCTGCAGTTAATGTATAACGTTCCACCTTGTATAATTGTAAAACTAAGTTGAAGAAAAGTTTTAGGTTAAGCACTCAGCCATTCTCACAAAGACTAACTTCAACCATCGGGGACCAAATGTCGCCAGTGCTATAATTGGGATTTATTATGACAAGCCGTCCGTTTGTCAATTTTTTGATAAGTTTGGTGACCAACCGTCAGGGTCATTCATGATTTGTTATTGAAGTTGAAGCAGGCCGTCCGTCTGGTAATTTTATGGTGAGTGGGTCAACTATCCACTGGAACTGTTAAGCTTGACATCCGCATCTATTAGCCGTGTTTTTTTGCAAGCCCCGAGGAAATCGATCGAAAAAAAACGACGTCCTGTCCTGCAATTTACATGTTAAATGCAACAACAACTAATCCCCTTCGGGCTTAGCTAAGCACGGAGAATTCTCGGGGCTTAACTTAAGCACGAAGAAAAACTGTCTTACCGGCGTGAATTGCATACTTGTTATCGATAGCACAGATTAGCCACATGAAGATGAGAATCCCCTGCAGCCATTTTAATTTGCCTACAAGCTTAAACTGGCAGTTATCAGATAAAAAATGAGAATGTGTGTATAAAAATCTTACACATAGACTGTAGGGATCTTCACACACCTGGTTAAATTGTTGTTGCAATTCACATCTATTCATCGACGCGGGAAAAAATTACAAATACAACAATGTAAACAAATGGGTTTTGGAGGGTGAAACGTACGAAACATTCTCATCTTCATATGGCTAATCTGTGATCGATAGTTTGTATGGAGACTCCATTTTGTTTCTGTAATGGCGTCGCTAATCCCCGATGTCGTTTTTTTCAAACCAAATCTCCTCGGGCTTGCAATAAAACACGGCTATTGTTTCTTCAATATACTGAGAGAGTCAACCAATGTCTGATGGACCATGACTGTCCTTCTCTTTCGCAATAGGTTGAAAGAAACACCTATGAAAAGGAATATGGAGAGAAAGGAACAGGAGAAAGGTAGGTAACTTATGTCGTTTTCGTTTGGATTTCGGAACTGTTCCATTCCTATAAAAAATGGTAAATTTGGAGTAAAAGGAGTGAAAAAGGAGTAGCTCCGAGCGTCCACTCGAAAACGACATTAAAGAATAGTTTTTGTTGCGGTAAATTTTGACGTGACGTAACAACTGCAACGTGACGTAACAACTGCAATTGCTTCATAAACCAATAGAAAATATCTAAGAGTGTTTAAAATTTTTGAAGACAAAATATGGAAGTACCTATGCATTTACTTTAAAAATTCATGAACGAAAAACAGTAATCTTAGCGGTCATTTATAATTTTATATTTATTCGGGATTAACTTTAATTAGAATCATTAAACTTCTAATGTATCTTCATATTATGTATACATAAAACCCCGGTGGTTCGTTCTTTTTCTCTAAAAAGTCAACTATTGTTAACTTTGGTCGTTCCTAAATTCTCAAATTGTAACATTGTGTAACATTCTGACGTCTTCAAATCGTTCCTAAATTCAATGTTGAGCCGTCAGAATGTTACACTTTGTAACAATTTCCAACTCATCTCGATGATATGAATTGAAATGTTAATCTGTCAAAAGCAGCTGAATTTGTAAATGTTTTCATTTTGTGGTTATCTTTTGTTTACTTTTCGTTCTTTTGAGTTGAAGCTATTTTAATTTTTGGATTTCCTTTTTCAAATTAATAGATTTTTACTGTCGGATTTGATTTTTGGAAACGTGTTCTGTTATTTTATGATTAATATTCTTTGTTTGATATTTTCTTTCGTTTATATTTCGGTAGAAATTTAACAAGTGAATTTGTGCCCATTTTGAATCAAAAAAAAATCTTATATTTCGCTGGAAGATTCGCTTTTTTTGCAAAAATAAAGTTTATATAATATATAATTAACAAACTGTAAACATTTTTTGAGTATTTCTTGAAATAAATTTGATGCAATCTAATGATTTCTTTGATTTATTCATTCTAAATGTATTTTCATTTTTTTTCAACCCATTGCGTTTGACAGATCAACAATATTTTTAACATTGATCGTTCCTAAATGAAATGTTACACTGTGTAACATTTTTAACAATGGCACTTCAACATCTTTATTTGACACATTAACAATAGCTAACTATTGTATAGAAAAAGAACGCACCACGCATAAACCAGTATCCTGTGTCATGTTGATTTACATGTTGAAGAGCAATGATTGTATGTATATGTGCTTTCTAAAGTGAACTCAAAAACAATATCCTTAATCTTCATAGTAGATATACATATGTATATGTACTCGTATGTACATTGTTGACAAAGAAGTTTTATGATAGTTTGTCGGCAGTTCTTCCATGTTCATTCTCGAAATCTACGAATGTCGAAAGTCTTTGGATAAAGTTAAATCGAATTCTAACTTTCAATTACTTTCCGTGCCATTTGATTCGATAATTTAAAATGACTAAGACACATGTATACTATGTAAAGTTGAATGTTTTGAACAATTACGATTTACAAATAAACTATAATTATTCTTGTGAAATTTTTGTTGTAGATTTTGTTTTAGAAAAGCGTGAATACAATCGAAGAAACCTCGAAACTTGATAAGTGTGTAATGTGTCCCCTTTTCTAACCACACCACACGTACAAATTTGTTTGTTCTAGAAGTTCGAGTGGTAAAATAACAATTTCAAGGATATTTGTATTGGTTTCGAGTACCATAATATAAGCTTAAGCTTAATCAATGATGACAGAGTAGAAACGACAATTATTAGAAGATTTTTTTCATGTGTGTCGGTCCTGTCCCTATGGGGCGGAATTCATTGTATTTCAAATAAGAATTTAGTTTTCTTCAACTTATTCTTTTTTTCACTTTGAAAAAAAAAATTGAGCAGTAGATCACCCAAAACAATAAGTGCAGTAGATTGGATCTTTCTGCGGGAACTTTTTTTTATTAAAATTAAAATACAAATTTTATCAATTTTTCACAATTTTAAGAAAAAAATAATTAATAATTTAAATTTTTTGTATGAACTCGTCATTTATAACTTTAAAGTTTTTAAAGTATTCTTTGGGGCGGTTTATTTAACATTGAATAATGTTGGTCATTTTTAAGAATTTATTAATAAAGATAAACCTAAAAATTAGATTTTTTTATTTTTCAAAAAAAAATATTATTTTTTAAATCCAAAAATTATTTTTTTGATAGTTTTTGTATGCAATATTATTTCAATTTAAAGGGACTTAATGTTTTTAAGTTGTTATCAAAATCGATCAAGTAGTCAACGAGAAAGTTAAAAATAAAAAAAAAGAGTTCTACGAAAGTAACCGTCAAAAACATTTCTTGGAAAACAACTTTTTTACCAAAATATATATTATACCTACAATATAACACGTACAAATTTCTATAAAAATCGTTTAAGCCGTTTTTGAGATAAATTGTTTTTTTTTTTTATATGGGTTGAATGGCAGGTACCCAAAAACCCCTCTAGGGAATCACTTCAGTCATCGTTAAGGCTTTAGGTCTAGGGATAGACAAACAGAATTGCAGGACCCACTTTTTTCGTGATTGAAATCTCGAGTTCGATTTTTTTTTACGAATCCTAAACTTTCCCTATGGAGTACCAACATATATGATGGCAAATAAAAAGTGTACAACGGATCACTTTATGAATGATTTCATTAAAGCAGTTTGAGAGTAGTTTTTTTTGAAAAAAAAATTCAGTTGATTTTTGTTGCAGTATACATCCCAACTGAATTGCTTAAATACGGCTACAATCCTTTATGAAGAACGTTTTTTTTAGACGTGTGGTTTTTAAGAAGAAATAAAACGCATATAATTTAATGTTATGACCAAGAGTTTAGCTCTTTTATAAAGATAAGAGTTTGCCATTATGTTTTAAAAATGATTTCGGGCCAGTGGCCACCGTGGCTGGCTCGAATAAATTCCAGCCGAGAGGTCCAATTTTCGACAGCTCCAATTGTTGCGTGCGATGGCGGATGGACTCATTCGGGTCTTCTTAGATACTCTGCTCCACAGCAGTTTTCGGTGCGCACTGTATGGCGTCTCTGAGGAATGAGGATGCGCATTATCCACTAGAGTAAACGTGGTGTGAAAACGATCCCTGGTTGCTCGAATTTATGCGATTTTGCGATTGTGTCGATCGAATTATTGGACGCAGTGCGCGATGCGTCGCGCGAAACAAACCATTACTTTGGTAATAAATAAGCCCGATTTGCAAACGCTGTTCAAGAAAATGTGTATTAATAATAAAATGGCAAACCAAATTGTGCATAAATTAAATAACAGCTGTCAAAAAGACCAACTCGCGAAAAAAGTATTGCAAGATTGAAAACGACACGTCTAAAAAAAAACACCCTGTACACACCTCTCTCAGGCTTATTTTTGCCTCCTATTGTAATATTCAGAAATTCAAAACCAATAAACATCCTATTTTCCTAACGCTCGCACTATGTTTATCATTATAAGGGTAGTCATAACCCCTTGAGCATATAAAAAAAAAAAAAAAATTATTAGGCTAGTCACACTGTCACAGTCTGTTGTGATATTAAGATTAACTTTGGCTAGCTGGAATGAACTTACAAACTTTACTGCAATATTGTCTAGAAACTATAAATATCATTGTTTGCGTCATAAGGTGATCTGAGCTACATATCTTTATAATCTGTATTTGTTGGTGTTATTTCTGAATCGATTTGAATGCCTCTATCCCAGCAGGCAAGACATTCATGCACGTTTCAAATTACAAAACCCAAACCAAAAGAAACAACAAAAATTAATAGAAAGCCAGATTTTATAGTAGAAGGAGGGTAGGTTAGAGCTGCCGAGTATAACAACGCGGTGAATTATGCCATGAGTCCAGCCTGTGAATCCAATCCGATCTATTAAAAGGCGTTCACACTATTTATAACATCCACAACCGGGTATATACATATGTGTGGCCTTAAAGTTAACAAAAAAACATGACCAGAAAACAAAAATAATGCGGGCCTGTAGGAGTAGTTATAAATGGGACTGATGCGAGTCCTTAAAGTTCAAAGACCAAACACATAAGCTTGTATCTCAAAAGCAGTAAATATAATTAAACCATCACTACTAACACTACATATGTATATTTTATCTTCAAGCACTTCCATCATAATTATGTCAAATTGAATTTTGATTGAAAGCAAACCTTTATTTTAATCGTTTTCCTTTCCAAACCAGAAACAAAGATTCAATTGCCTCTATAAATTAAGGACCAAACTACATCTCATTAAGGCAACATTTTACTCAGCTTCATTAGTCATAAAATAATCTACTTCGTGTTTATCCCAACAACATACTTAATTAAAACAAAAATTAATGAACGCCGTTCAAGCACTTCCGCCTATAAATTTTCTTCTTGTGACTTAAAGTTTAATTTATTTTCCTCCTCCTCAACTTGGCATGATGAAAAACAAAAAAAAAAAAATGTCTGCACAGAAGTGGTCAACTAATCTATATTATCTCGGTAACGAAGGGAAGTGTCTCTCCAGCTAGCTTATAGAGTGAATGTGGGCACTCTTGTGTTTTATATGGAATTCTATCGATTGACAATAATGTCATACCATAAACGACCCACTCAAAAACTGCTGGAGCCACATCGAGAGAATTTCTCCTTCACACAATTAGTCTGTTATGTAAAGGACCACTGACATTACTCCTTATATACATATAGATGTTGATTTCGAGAATTAAGAGCCAGAAAATTTAACTAAGCATTCAGCACCCTAAAAGATCCATTATATTGATGCAACCTACTATTAAAACGGTTTAAAAAGCATTAACATTTAATCGTATATCGTTATTTGTATCTATAAAACTCCTGCTAAAATAAGCTTCATTTGTTTTAAGCCTTATTCAAGGACATTTTTAGTGAATTTTTTACTTGAAGTATTAAATAATATGCCTAAGAAAGGGATTATAGAGTTTAAGTGTTAAATACGAACTTTTATTGTATTTACGTATATATCTTGTTCTTGAGATAAAATAATTTGATTGTGGAAGAAACAGAACGCACAGCTACATAGGTCGAACGTAGTTGCTACTCAACTTTAACATTGAAGAAGCAAGTTATTAGCTTTGTTGCGGTTAAATTTACCACAACAAGTTTCACCAACCTATTCTTTTCCTTAATCCATTTTTAGCCTTCCTTTTTCGTTGCGGCTCCAAAATACCGGTAGAGTGCAGTTGAAACCTGGTTTCCATCAGCCAGAGTCCTACTCTTAAGGTATCTTGGAAAAGCAACACAAATAGGTTTTCATAGTTTAAGTTGTGTGACGGGCGGTCCACAAAACAGTTTGGTGGGTGACAGATTGTCAGAGACAAACTAATCGTGTGACAGATTGTCCACGAAATCATCGAGTGTGCGACAGATGGTCCACAAGAGGATACAACATGATGAATCTAACCCATGTTCAACGACATGTGTGACACCTTGTTCACACCACCCTAAATTTAGTATGGCTTAATGCCCAGCCTAAAGTGTCTTGAACACAAAAGTAAAATCACTTTGCGATGTATTTCCCTTCCCCTTTTAAAATCTGCGCGAAAGTCTACGGGTTTTGCTTATTTTAACTTTCGCGAAAGGCAGTGAATCCTGTCTCCTCATTTTAGTTTGAACAGGGTGGTGATCCCATCTGACAAAATGTTTTCTTCCAACTTCGTAGTCTGGGCCGGTTCGCGCTGGGGGCTTTGTTCGTAGTTTTAAATAATTTTTCGCTTATCTTTTAGCTATAGGAATTGACGGGTGGGGACTGAACTTGTCCATTGAGCTACTTTTAGAAAGAGATCGCATGCGTGGCTCGATTCGACAACAGCGCACACTTCAGCTAATTGGCGGAGTGCTGCAGTTAGACTGTGATCGAAAAACACACGGACAAGCGATCTGAAAGAGATAGCAAGATATGGAATGGACGGCATGGAAGAGCTAAGTCCGCCATTTTTGACTGACTTTGAAAAAGGTTACGAAAGCGGCTAGTTGAAAAGATTTGAAGCGAAAAATTATTTTCGATTTTGCGAGTTTTTTTGTTTGTGAACAGAAAATTTTATTACGAAAAATCCCAGTTTGGGGATCTATAAGATTGGAAAAATAGAGAAGCTTTTTTTCGGTGCTAAATTTGTTGGAAAGGAAAACTTTTTGCTGGAGGCGGTCAGGACAGGTAGTCCCAGATTGGGAAAACAATTGAGGAGATAGGATTCCACTATAATAAAGAAGCTAAGTATTACATTGTTTAGTTTTGTCCAGTGTCTATTCGTTTGGTTTGTCGGCCAGGAAAAGTGGCGAAATTTTACCCGCGTAGGCTTTCGTTCCGTTGATCTTTTATTCTCCCGAAATTGCGGGACTCGCGACCGTTCTAGTTGTCCTTGTACAGTTGTGGTTTTCGGGAACTTTCCCCTTTGTGATTTTACTTCGTGTTCTTGTGACACAAAGAAATTGTTCTTGCTATTTTTTTTGAGTTGTTATTTTCTTTTAATTTCGAGAATTTGCCTTCTGCCAATCTCGAAAAACCTTTGTTTAACTTCTCTTTTGTGTTTGAAAAGATTCTGGGTTTTAATCCAGGCTTCGGCCACGGTTTCCCAGACACCCCCCATACAGATCAATAAAACTTTCAATTTCCCATTAGGAAATTAATTTCAGTATTTTATTTTGCAATTTTGGAGTTTATTTTACAGGTACTGGTTAAGGCAAACTACCCTATAAAAAGTTTCCTGGCGCCCACTTTCGAAAGTAAGTACGCCCCTGTACTTACCTTCTCGTTTATTATTTCATTTTATTTCATTTTATATCATTTTTATATTTGTTTGATATTCCTCTTTAATCGGATCGGATTAAAAAGGAATATCAAATCGAACCCACCCCTAAGACTGAGCTACGGGAGACAGCACTGTATGTGTTGTTGGTTGCTGATTTGTTCATCGAACGAACCTGTTGTCATTTTGACATTTCGAATTTCATTTCTAATTCTAATTAAATTCATAAGTCGTGTTGCACGCCGGGATCGTGCTTTCGGTTTGTTTTATTCAATAAATAATTCTTATTATTAATTAATCGAATTCATTTTGTTATCGTGATATTGGAATCCGTTTTCCAATATTACGATTATAGTTTAAAGTCGGTTCGCGGAACAAATATTTGCAACAGCTTTTTGATTTAAATTAAAAATAAGTGTCATATTAACAAAAAAAAACAAATACTTTGTAATAACAATTGTGGCATATTATTAAATTTATTTTATTTTATTAAATTATCCAAAATGCAGGCATGCCAAGTATTTAAGATATTTTAGGTAGTAAATCAATCTCTTTAAAAACTAGTTACCTTAAATTCTAACTCTAGTTTAATTAAGGTATTGATTAATTTTAACAAAAATTTCAACTCGGTTCGCATATGGCCTGAAAATATAAGCTACAAATTCAAAAATTATACTTCACTTTGGGTGTCTCTTTCACCATCAAGGAAATTCTAAAAAAAAGTTGTAAAGGCGGTTGATCCTAAACGCCGTAACACGAATTTTAAAGTCAACGCGTTGTTTATTTTGTTTGACTGTGTAATCATCCTGTCAACGCAGTAAAAAACATTGACATAAAGCCAAGTTTCTTTTTAAAATGCAATAAAATCAACAAAAATTTTATATTTTTTTCCATGTAAATATTATAGTTTTATTAGTAAGAGGAAATATTTCCATTATTTATTTAACACAACGTCGTTCAAGTAGCTTCCTCATCTGGCTTCGCATTTGCAGTAGCGAATTCTGTCACTCCAATTTGCCAAGACTGTTGATGGTTTCGGGCTGTAGCTCACGGATTGCTTAGATGATATTGCCATTAAATGCATGAATCGTTTCCGGATTGTTGGCATAACATCGGTCCTTCACGGTTCCCCACAAAAAAAAAGTCCAAAGGGACCAAATAGCAGCTCCGAGGCGGCCAATTGACATCACCAAGACGGCTGATAATACGATTTGGGTATTTGGTGCACAAAAGATCGATTGTGGAATGGGCTGTGTGGCATGGCACGCCATCATGTTAGGGCTACACAGCATTCACTTTGTAAATAAGTTTTCAATATTTCTCAACGTGGTTCAAGCGTAAAGCGGCTTATTTTGTCCCGCGGAAAGCTGTCAGTCAGTTAGTCCATGAAGCATTTCTTAGTTACTCCCTCTATTGATGCGTAAGCTTACGTCTTAGTGCACCAATAATAATCTGTTTGGTAACGTGAGATTTTCTACAAAATTTTACAAATGTTCTCATAATGCAGTCCAGTAGAAAAAAAAACTAATATTTCTAAACTTGATGGAAAATTTGTTGAAGACTTTTTGACGTTTTCTTTTAATGTCTTCCAAAATCTCTTGTAACTTTCACACGAAAAAACAAAATCGTAATAGATTTTCTGTTGTTTTCATTTCTCCCACTTCATGGTGAGAAAGAGGTGGCCAGGTAAGGCAGGATTTTTTTTTTTAAATCAGTGGATTTTTTTGACGTTTTCTTTTGTGACTTCTGTTTTCTCTTTTTGTAATTTATCTTTGGCACTCAAATCATACAGAATTCAATACATATGTATCGATTTAAGTAGATTTATATTTTGTAAGTGAAAAATTTCTAAAGGGTTTTCTAATAAGAGGTGTTATTTTGAATAGCCCGCTATTGCGGTAGCTGTCACTTTTGAAGCTGTTATTTTTTAATATTTGACAAGTAGAAACTACGCCATTTATAAAAATGGAACGATACACGCTTCAACAACGCATTGAAATTATTAAAATTCACTATAAAAATGGTGAAAATTTGGCAGAGACGGTTCGTAAAACTAAAACATTTTTTGGTCGTCGTGAAGCACCTTGTCGGACCGCAATACAGAAATTGGTGGACAAATTCGAGCTGTTGGGACAAGTTAGTGATGTGAAGAATAAAACCCGTGCACGTCGCTCAAGAACAACTGAGAATATTGCTGTTGTAGCCCAAAGTTTGTCCATTCCTCGTCGTTCTTTGGAATTATTTAATCCTTCAAAGATCACAGATTTTTGTATTGTTTTAACGACTGCTGAACGTCAAAGTGAGTTGGATGTGTTCACGTTAGTTTGTGTCTGAGCAAAACAAGTTGGATTCACATCAAATAAAATCGGAGGAGTCAGTCCAATGTGAACAACGTCCATAGTCCGTCCCGTCTACTCAGACTACGTTAAGTGTGAAAAAGAATGCCAAAAAAATCTCCTCAAGCGTTGACCGGGGAGATTTTGTTCAACCCACTTACTTTCGTGCCCTTCTCTCCTACAAACTGAAAGTTGCTGAAAACTCAGTTTCCTTGTGTATGAAAGGAATTTTACTAAACAGACATAATGCTTGGACAACAGTCCAATAGTCTGAGTGGGTTGAATCCAGGTTGTGTCGCAACCTAAACAACAATATATGTCTATTTTTAACAAATTTTCCCAATTTCTGTCGAAACCCATAGGAAAAAGAAAAAGTTTCGGGAAACTTGGAAGTTTTAGTTACCAAACAGGCATTATATCTCACCTCGTTTATCCACAAACGTCAAAATATTCTTTTTGGTTAAACTGACATTTGTAACCCTATTTAAGGAATGTGGTAGGTACAATGTTTCTATACCAAGAAATCTTTTTGTATACCTAATTAAAATTATACTTGCAAGTCAAATTATGAGCTAATACTTCTTCTAAAATACCAAAAGCTGACTTTTGCTTTCCTTTTCAATTTGTTTCCATCTGGAATATTCACCAAAGTAGTGGCTGTCACTTTTGACTTTGCTAGATTCGTTAATGGCCTTTTCGATTGGGGTCAGAATGACAGTTGTTCTTCTGACATGAAGAGAAATTTGCTTCTGATTTTGTTTTCAGAATCGTTCCAGAAGGGTTCACACGTATCAAATCGTTCTCCCGGATTACCAATCGAAAAGGCCATAAGTCCCCTATTCATCGGGTGGTAGTCATTCGTGTGATCGTCAATGGTTCATGCGTTGACATAGTCTACGTGAACAGTAGGTATATTGACGATATTTTAGGTGTCATATCATTGAAATTGAAATTGACCGTCTAATCGTCGATTATGAAATCAACATCAAGTGGAGTATTTTTGAAAAAAGTTCTTCAATTAATGCTTCTGTTTCTTAGTTTTATTCTTCTTTTAAATATTAAAATATTATATATAATAAATTTAAAGCAAATCTGTCCAACTGTTATGTCTGCTGATCGATTTACATATATGTAGATAGAAGTATGCATACAGATGTCGGATATATGTATGCACCATTCTGTTAGTGACATTGTGGAAATCTTTTGATATTTTAAATAGAAACAGCAATGACCATCTACCTGCTATTCATTCATACACTCAAACTTTGAATTTTAATTATACCTATCTGTAAATTGCTTAACACATAAAAGTCTGCCAGAGGAAGCTGCTCTTCAAATTGGCATTCAAAGGAAAAGCTGTACATTATATTCTAAGTAATTCGCGGTGCAATGTGATGAGAAATTCAACTTAATTTGAATGTCAAAACCCCAAGTGTACCTCCTGTAAAATGTTTGGTTGGAGCTGTAGAAGATGCTTGTCTGCTTTTCTTGGTCAAAGGTGGAAAATCTTGACAGACACTATGAACATGTTTGTATCTAAGTGTGATATTCCTGCTCTCATTTAAATTCAATATTTTTTGTATTTTACTGCGAGATTATAAATTTTGTGGTTTTAGTTTGCATAGGATTTTAATATTTTGAGATTTTATAATTATTGCAAGATTTCGAAGCCAATCGTACCCATTTTTTTCACTTTTCTTTTCTCAAAAACAGTTTAACCGATTTCGATTAATTCCTTTTTTATACAGACGCTTCTAGAAAGTCTTAATCTTTTTTTTTAAGAGCTAACAGTTTATGCACAGAATCCACAAAAAAACTTATAAAAATGTTCTTAATACTAAAAATAAAGGTGCATTTCGATTTCATACAAATGTCAACAAAACGTTAAGGAAAATCTTTTTTTCTCAAAAACGAATTTTCATACTTTTCTGCCACGTCAACGTAGTCTGCGTTGACTTCCGTGTGACATTGTCTGACTAGCGTCATTCGTATGATCGTTAATGAGTTATGCGTTTACGTGGTCAACGTCGACGGTCTTGATGACTGTTTTGGTGACGCAAGAGAGTCAATGCGTTGACCATTTACATTGACCGTCTAATCAGAGCTTAATAAACAATTTTTACAAAAACTACGTTACCATTTTTATTTTTGTTTTATTTTCGACTTTTACAAAAAGGGCTTAACCGATTTACGTGGTTTTATTTTTATTTGTTTACAAGTGTATACTAATTAATAATACTAAAAATGTTCATACCGAATTACTTTTTCCCAAAAGCTAGCTAAATTTTATTTCACATTTTTTTTTGAAAATCCTTCAAACGATTTTTGAAATGTTTACCTTACATATTCAAATTTTTTAACGAAGTTAGAGATAAAGTTAGTTGAATTGAATGTGGGGTATATTTTTTTTATTGAAATTTCATTACTCTAAAACTATATATTTCACTGAAGCATACTTTTATATTTCTGTTTTTTTTTTTTTTTTTGGTTAAATGTGAAAACAATTTTTTTTTAAATAAAATACTGAGGTAACCTTTTCCTGAATAAATTTAAAATAGATTTTTATTCCTAACATATCCATCGTATTAATTATAACATATTACAGATGGTTCCAAAATGCGTGCATAATTTTAATGGTCGAATGAACCAAATCACAATAGCAGATCAAAATCAGAATTATTCAATAAATGACACAAAATAAATGCATGCCTATTACGTAGTAGCTTTATATTTTGTTCTCATGAAATTTGCCTTTGAATATAAAATAAATCAATCACCCCTATGGACGTGCAAAACACATTATCGGCTGCGGTGCAAACGGCCAAATAATGGTGGGCCCAAAAGTCCCTTTTCTATTTCTATTTATTTATAACTGTAATATTATTTTTGAAAATGGTCTTTCAATAATTCACACATTTTATTGTAATGTTCTGTGGTGACCAAATTGATATGGGAACGTGGTAGGTGTAAGATGTTCGGGCAAACTTTGTTATAGACCGTCCATCGAAAAAACATGTAGGTCGTTCGGGAAACACCATGCGACGTAGTGACGTTCAACACAGTTTGTTATATCACGTGTGGCACCATGAAATTTCAGTTGGTATAAAAGCTCAGTCCTGGTGATCTAGAATATCGTTTAGGCCCAGTTTTTTAGTGATGAGTTAAAGTAGAGTTAGCTAACTCTAGAAGTAAATTAACCCACAGTTAACTAAGAAAGCAGTGTTTCGGTGGAGAATGCATGCGGAATGACTAAACAAACTCGTTGGAAAAAAACATCAAAAGCATGTGTTCAGTTAATATTGAGTTAACTCACCAAATTTGATGAGTTAACTCAGTTTTAACTTAAATCTCGCAGTGAAGAACTGGACCTTAGAGTACTTTAGAACTGTTTACCCTCTAGTACCATGGAAGCTTAAATAAAGAGTGTTTGTTTAGAGGTATAGAACTTTAAGTTTCAACACTATGTTAACTGGCGGCCATTTTGTCAGCTGTCAAGTGATTTATTTTTAGTTTGGTTTGGCATTTCAACATGAATAAACTGACGCCTGAACAACGCTTCCAAATTGTGCCCAAATGGGCCCAAAATAAGATTGCCGTTGATCCCAAATTTCATAAGCGATTTTTTTTAGCGATGAAGCTCACTTTTGGTTGAATGGATACGTCAATAAACAAAACTGCCGTATTTGGAGTGATGATAATCCTCAAGTGTATCAACATAATCAACAAAAACTGACTGTTTGGTGTGCTTTATGGTTAACTGGAATAATTGGTCCGTACTTCTTTAAAAACGATGCTGGCCAGAACATTACAGTCAATGGTGACCGCTATAGAGCCATGATTACTGACATTTTCGTTCATCAATTGGACAACCATGATGTGCAGGAGCTGTGGTTTCAACAAGAAGGCGCAAAATGTCACACAACTCATGCCACAATTAATTTATTGAAGGGAACGTTTGGTAACCTTTTCACGTTACGGACGCTTGAATTGGCCTCCAAGATCGTGTGATTTAACACCGCTTGACTATTTTCTGTGGGGATATGTGAAGTCACTAGTCTACGCCGATAAGCCCAAAACAATTGACCGCATGGACAACATTCGCCTCATTATTGCCGATATACGGCCACAAATGTTGGAAAAAGTCATCGAAAATTGGACCTCCAGATTAGACTACGTCCGAGCCAGCCGTGGCGGTCATATGCCAGAAGTCATGTTTAGATTATAATGCCAGAAGATTATCTTTCGTTTTAATTTAAAAAAATCATCTTTCTTTTATTCCATTTCAAAGTTATATACCTCTAAAAAAAACACCCTTTAAAAGTTTTCTCGACCATCAACATTTTGCAGGGTTTCTAAGCCAATCACAGACCATTTCTTTGGAATACTTTTCTTACACGATGTCACTAGCTCCCTAACTGTTTACATATGTTTACTGAAATACTAAAAAATCCTCCTTACATATTTATGTACACACATCTATGTACATATCTCCGAAAGAAGAGACACCAAAAAAATTAACAAGGGTTGAGACTTTAACAAGCAAATCCCGAATCTGACGATGAAAATCCATGCGTCACCAATGGCAATAGCACATGAGCATCCTAATTTTATTATTTCACTTCATCGAGTTTTTGAACGCCTTGGCTATCAAATGTTATCCCATTTTGTTTTTAAGATTTTTTTTTTATTTTTTTGCAGCCTTCATAAAATCACAATTTACAACCTACATAAGATCAATTCAATTTAATACGGTCGATGGATATAATATTTTTTTTTAGTTGTTTGGGTTTTTGTGTTGGAAATCAATAGTTTTGTAGTACATGAAAAAATGACAGTTTTGGTCAGAGACAATATAATAATAAGCAAACAAGTAATTTAATTTTATTGAGTGAATATTTCGTAAAATAAAAAGATAAAACGCGGAGATTCAAGAATGAAAAAAATGGACTTTAAAGCAAGTCACATTCTCTTACAGCCATATTATTGACTTTTTCAAAACTAGTTTTATGACAGAACTAGTTTTAAAGATGTTTGGAAATGGACAAATCGGTTTTATTCAAAAATATTTTGACACATAAAACTCGAAAACTTAAAACTAGCTTTGAATAAAACTCTAAATTCATAAAACCGTGCAAAATTTAAGACTCCAAACTTCTATAAAACTAGTTTTGCTATTGAACTAGTTTTGAAACAAGTCAATAATATGGCTGTTAGTGTGCTTATTTTTATAGCAAGCAAAACTATATTGCTTTTGCTTGATACAATGAATTCTTGAAGGAAAACAAATTCTTTTTTTGTCACGACATACTGATTTGAGTATAGAATATGGAACCGGATTCATGGTATAAATTGCAACTGCTCAGAGGTTGACCTTTGACAAAAGATTATTGGGGAACTTTATACCTACTCATGTCATGAAATAGAACTGAAAGGTCTACAGTTTCCCTCATGCAAGTGATGCTCAAAGATAGCCGCATAGGGGATTGGTTTCGCTTTAACGACAGGAGGCAGAATTGACTTTTTGAAGCATTAAATTCTACGCTGCCATTGTAAGTAATTCGATATCCAAAGCAAAGGGATGTTAATCTAAAAACGAATATGAAAAGCTGAAGGTAAATTGTGGTCAGCAAATCAACTTACTGGATAAGAGGTTTCAGACGTAAGAGATCATTGATGAATTTGAGGGAGAGAGAGAGAGAGAGAGTTGGAGACAAAACGGAGCCCTGGGGCACACCAGTAGGTAATTTTTTTTTTTTCAAATTTTAGACTTGAAATCGTGCAATGTTTGAAGTGAAAGATGATTTCTAATCCAAGATTCATCGATAACAAATACATGCATTTTTGATAGGAAAGCTTGATACCAAACTCTTTTGAAATTTCAACCGTAATAATTTTATTTTTTCCATAAAGATGTAAGGATTGGTTACATTTTTCGCGAATGCACCAATTGCTACAAAAGTATTATCTAATGTCCGTCATTTCCATTACGTAGAAAATAAGGAACGTAGATACAGATGAGGAAAAAGAAACCCCTAGAGAAGAACAGATGGTTTTGAGAAAATTTGAGAAAAAACGTAATCCTGTATGAGCTAAAACGAAAAATCGTATTTCTCCTCTAGGAAATAGTCATTTGAAATGTTAGAAAATATTGGCCAAAGCTTGCATTTGCTACAGGACAACATTTTGTTGATGTGTAAACATCTATGCTGGCGGTAGAGTGAAAAAACGTGAACGTTCGTATGCAACGTAACGTCGTGCAACGTTACGGTGTGCAACGTTACGATCTGCATACTAGGATGGGTGCGTTTAGTGAAAAAAATCTTAAGATCCCCTTCAAGCAAATACAAGTCCGTTTTGGATTCGCACACGTTGATATTTATACATATTTACCGTGAGTCCCGGCATTCACACAATTTTTGTATTTAAAAATAAATAAAGAAAATGTTTCTGGCCTTACAAAAAGGTATAGAATGGCATTGTGAGTATTACCTACCGTTGTTTTTTAATAGTTTTTTTTTTTGTTTGAAGTCTATTTCTTTAGAAAATTGCCCCTCCGGACCAAACAGGGGGAATGGAACCCCCTTTCTCTCATACTATTTTGTTCTTGTCTCGACCAAGCCTATACGCTCTAGCTTTTTTTTACAACTTATGTGAATCACCCTGTATATGTGTAAGTTATAACCCGTTGATATTTTTCTTCAAAATGTCCGTCTATTTTTAATTATAACTTTTTTTATTTTCAAACAAATTTTTATCAAAATTGTAACTCTTTATAAAAAAAGGTATTCACATTTATTCTGTGGGACCTATAATTCTCAAGTTATCGCAAAAAAAAATTTTACACCACCTTTTCCAAGATGGCGGCCAAATGTATGGGGGGGGAGGCTTTCAACCTTGAAA
Source organism: Leucozona laternaria (assembly GCA_932273885.2). NCBI lineage: Eukaryota > Metazoa > Arthropoda > Insecta > Diptera > Syrphidae > Leucozona > Leucozona laternaria. The sequence continues at coordinate 53,710,939 of OW026367.1, read as the reverse complement.
AACAAGTGGTATACTCAGCCTGACTCACCCTTCTCACTTACAAGAAAAAAAATTGGCACTGTACCAAATGCAAGGTCACTATAACATTTCAATGGACTAAAATGACGTTATCGAATCTGTATCGAATTTCAAACAAATCCGTTCCAGCTCCAGATCTATTTACACCTGGACGCCTAGCTCGTTCGAACAGACGCACAGTCATATAAGCCGACTGAGGGGATACCACCAACTATACCAAGTAAAAAGAGTTCTATGAGAAGTAAAATGTCAATTTAACAATCTAACTATTTGAAATAAAAATGTTGAAATGTTAATTCAACACTGTCAATCTTCTTAAAACAATCATGCTAGATACCTTAACATACCACCTTGTATCAAAATGTAACAATAACTTATCTAACGTATTGAGTACATTGAAAGCTGTGCGTGGGGACGGCTCCAATAAGCGGACAATTCCCTTGAACGGACACATTTACTTACTTTATTTTTTCGAGATTCTAATACGAATTGAATTCCTGAAAACAGACACGGACGCAAATACTTTTTTTTCGCTCTTTTCAAATAGAAAAATTTTTATTAGGAGGCAATAAGTGTCCGCTTATTGTTGCTTTCACTGTAGTTACATATATCAAAATCGGAAAAATAGATTTACTTGTGGATTTTAAATGAGTTTTGTTAGCAGGGCATATGTTTAAAAAAAAAAATTGAACCTGACGAGGAGAGTGTACGCCTTTGTAAATACATATATAATTCTGTCCAGACAACATATAACACATAAAGAATTTTAAATTAATGCCATACATCCCAGTGCCACGACGCAACATATGGGATTCGCAATCATTTTATGTCGTCGTGGGTAAGGAAATTGACTTTGGATTAATAATTTAGTAACGTTCCTTATCGGTTCGCTTCTTATCATTTTGCACGATACAATTTCATCTGAGTTTATTTGTTCTTGTACACGAGGTATATTGGAAAATAAATAAAAATATTCATCAGTTTGATCGATTTTCTTTTTGCTTTTAGTTGTTACTTTGAGTTGGCTGTTTCATAAATAATTGACTATTTGCTATGGGATGAGTAAAGGGTGTTTTTTTAGAGGTAAAGAACTTTAAGTTGCCAACAGTATATTAACTGGCGGCCATATTATCAGCTGTCAAGTGATTTATTTTTAGATTGGCTTGGCATTTCGACATGAATAGGCTGACGCCTGAACAACGCTTCCGAATTGTGCCCAAATGGGGCCAAAAACAAGATTACCGTCGATTCCAATTTTCATAAGCGAATTTTGTTTAGTGATGAAGCTCACTTTTGGTTGAATGGATACGTCAATAAACAAAACTGCCGTATTTGGAGTGAAAATAATCCTCAAGTGTATGTTGAGACACCGTTACATCTACAAAAACTAACTGTTTGGTGTGCTTTATGGTATCGTGGAATAATTGGTCCGTACTTCTTTAAAAACGATGCTGGCCAGAACGTTACAGTTAATGATGACCGCTATCGAGCCATGATTATTGACTTTTTCGTTCATCAATTGAACAACCATGATGTGCAGGAGATGTGGTTTCAAAAAGACGGTGCAATATGTCACACAGCTCGTGCCACAATGGATTTATTGAAGGAAACGTTTGGTAACCGCATATAGTTTCACGTTACGGACCCGTGAATTGGTCTCCAAGATCGTGCGATTTAAAGCCGTTTGACTATTTTCTGTGGGGATATTTGAAGTCAGACTAGCGACTAGCTTTTAAATCACACGATCTTGGATACCGATAACCCCGAAACGATACACCACTTGGAGGACAACATTCGCCGTGTTATTGCCAATATACGGCCACAAATGTTGGAAAAAGTCATCGAAAATTGGACCTCCAGACTAGACTATGTCCGAGCCAGCCGTGGCGATCATATGCCAGAAATCATATTTAAATTATAATGCCAGATTGTCTTTCGAATGAAGTAAATTTTATGTCAATTTAAAAAATTATTTTTGTTTTATTCCATTTCAAAGTTCTATACCTCCAAAAAAAACACCCTTTATATGCATATGCATAAACTTCTGAAGAACTTACACCAGAATCTCGGCATAGAAACTAAAACTCAATTTAAATATAATATTTTTTTCAATATTGTATTATATTCCTTATTCTTTTTATTTTTCTTTTTTCTTTCAATAAAACTTTAAAAAGCACTACAAATCAATGTGCCAATAATAATTGGTTTGACGGATGCCAAAAAATGTCAATCTATGTCAGTAACTGGAGGTTTACCCTACCCTACCCTACCCTATATATCAAATAACGTCATTCGTATATCAATGGATCCATTGCGTTCCTAAGGATTTATGCATTATATACTCGTTTATATATAGGTATGTAAATGTACATATGTACTACAATAATCATAAAAAAAAACACTTCTCATCGATTTGTCGGATATAGGCAAAGGATTCGGCGATAATTTATTCACAACATCGCGCTCTTTCGTTAAGGAAGAGCTCATAAAATTTTATTGTGTTTTGATGATATTCTAATGGTAAAAGATGACATCCACGTTCATATAAGTTCATACATCTAGGTTGGTTTTTCGAAAAACCATGAACAAAAAACTTTTATGAATCTATATGTAAGTGAAACGTGACATACTATCGTCATCTATGTACTATAAACAAAGCGATGTTTTCAAATACAACCGAACCTAAGTTACCTATACCCTATACCTGCTATCGAATATTAAAGAAGTTTGAATAGAGTGTTAAAAATAAGCAAACTCTTTTGTACAAAAACTTTAAGTATATCTAATTTTCAGAAGAGGTGTGTGTTTTCGGTTGTTGTGTATTGTGTTAATACATACATATATCACGTATATATGATATCCTTGTCAGTGCTTATATTTAGTTGAATATTCAAACTAACACAAGTTAAGTGGCTACAGGCAGGGATTTTTATGGAGGTGATAAGGCACAGTCAAACGTTTACACTCCTAAGTTCTAAGACCTAACAGCAATCTACATAATTATGCCTAAGTCCAACGAGTAGGTAATATGTAGTGTACATATAGGTACTATGGTATCTAGATACTTATATATATAAGAAGCATGTCATAATTACTATGATCTACTATTTATGTGGCAGGTCATTACAACACAACGTCTTAATTTACCCAAAAATCTTATAAGTATTTCATGTAATTAGATATATAGGGGATGTTATTTTAAGTTTTTGGAACATAGCAAAAGTCTGTGGTGTTTGGTAGAAACAACATGATAATTCTAAAAGTAAATTGCGTCTTTACGTCTTCATGAACACACAAAGAGCTAAAGCCTAAACGGGTGGACCGATTTGCCTCAAATAAGATATTCCATTATTTCTGAAAGCTTTTTTACAACGTCTTAATAAACATTCAAAATATGCATTTACTGAAAAAATGTATTTCAGGAGTTGTCATGTTTCTCCCAAACAAGCCACAGAAATATATTATGGTATACCTAAATGATTTTGTGTATGGAGCATAACTTTCTCTTTGGGAGGGAAATGTTTATACTTAGTTCAAAACAACCATTCACAGAAGATGAATTGAATGTCTTAAGTCTATTACTCATACTCACGTTCTGTTAAGACAAAAATAAATAATATTCACAATGCTTCTTTCTTATTTGGCATGCAAATTAATTTTATACATTATAAAGGGTCCGCCAAATAACTCTTTTTTTTTTTGAAAATGGCGCAAAACATCGAGGGTAGCTTCGGCTGTGTGGTACGTAGCGCCGTCCTGTTGAAACCAAATGTTGCCAATATCCTCCTCTTCAATTTTTGTGAACAAAAATTCGTTCAACATGACCCGATAACGATCGCCATTGACTGTAACGGCCACTCCTTGCTCATTTTCGAAAAATGGCCCAATTATGCCTCTGGATCAAAATCCGCACCAAACAGTGACTCGTTTTGGGTGTATCGGTTTTTGAATGTATGCGTGCGGGTTTTCTGTGCCCCAAATGCGACAATTTTGCTTGTTTACTACCCGCCAAGATCAAAATGAGCTTCATCTGAAAAGATGATTTTTTTTGGCAAAATCGGCATCTTCTCTAAGTCGATCGCAGGCCCACTTAGCGAAGCGTATACACAACCATATTCGTTGAGCGGAAGCGGAAGGATAAAACAGCTTCGGCTGTGTGGTACGTAGCGCTGTCCTGTTGAAACCAAATGTTTCCAATATCCTCCTCTTCAATTTTTGTGAACAAAAATTCGTTCAACATGGCCCGATAACGATGGCCATTGACTGTAACGGCCACTCCTTGCTCATTTTCGAAAAATGGCCCAATTATGCCTCTGGATCAAAATCCGCACCAAACAGTGACTCGTTTTGGGTGTATCGGCTTTTCAATGTATGCGTGCGGGTTTTCTGTGCCCCAAATGCGACAATTTTGCTTGTTTACTACCCGCCAAGATCAAAATGAGCTTCATCTGAAAAGATGATTTTTTTTGGCAAAATCGGCATCTTCTCTAAGTCGATCGCAGGCCCACTTAGCGAAGGGTATACACAACCATATTCGTTGAGCGGAAGAATAAAACTAATTATCAGTCAAATCAGACATGAGCTAAGTGTTACCATTCACGAAATAAGCACTAGTTGAAAAAAAAACGTTAGATGGCGGACCCTTTACATGCCGCCTCCACTGGGCATCAACGATGTCCAACATCACAACCACAATCCAATCCACAATCTGACTTGTATGGATTATGTCACTACATGACATGGATTTTTCTGCTTCCATTGGATTTTTTAAAGACATGTTCATAATCCGAGCATCGTTCATGCCCAGTGGAGGCGGCATGTTACAATCACGCATAGGGAAATAAGGTGCAAGACTGGATCGCACTTCGCACATATTGAGTTCAATGTAAGATCAAACTCGTAAAAATGAAATTTCAAAACAAATTATTAACCTCTGTTTTTGAAATACCGAATTTTCATAAAATTATTTTGAAATTTTTTTGAAATCCATTTTTAGTTAAACACAGAAATAAGTTTCCCTTAATTTTACTTCAATCAGTTGTTTTTTAGTTGCTCTTAAGATTCTATTTCCACTACGTAAGTACCTATATAGTAAAGCAGATTAAGTTTAATTTTCAATATTCTCAAAAACTGGAAGAGGTTTGAACATCTTATTTTTAGGGCCAGTTTCACAGTCAGAAAAGTGGCACTTAAGTGGGCAATGTGAAAAATTAATGCGCAATATCACAGTGCATACTTGCCCGAGCAAGTGGCACTTAAGTCTCCGATGATGGTGACTTAAGTTCCACTTACGCTGGCTATGAAACTAAGCCTAAAGTCCTAATATGGGAAACTTAAGTGCCACCTATTCCGGTAAGTGTCGACTGTGAAACTGGCCCTTAGTGTTTGACTAAAAATTGATAAAAGTATTAAATATTAAAAACAAAAATACAAAATTTAAAAAAAAAAATCTAGTCTCGCCTAAATAGTGGGAAATATTCCGCCCTCCAATACGATACTTTCTACCTTTATCCAACCTACACACCTAGCCTTTTGCCGCATCTCATAAAAAAGAGCCTGAGTAATATTATTTAAAATTTCTATAGAAGCATCCGGTTCTATGGAAGGTGGGAGGAAAAATTCATTTATACTAGCGCAAAAGAAAATGTTTATGAACATTTGGAGCTTTTCTCAAGGAAAATAAACATTTTCTTTTTGTTTTAAACAGTTTTATTTTAGGGACCGTTCTTGTTGGTTATAAGTAAATTTAAAGCTTATAGATTTTTCCAAATTTAACAAAAATTCGTTTTCGAAATATTGAGTTTTCAAAAATATAAATTAATTGTGGTAAGCCTGAGCATCGTTTTGATTGAAATACATGTTTATAATTAAAAAAATTATTCCTAAAAATTTTGGAACCTACACGAGCATGGGTCTGCTAGTAATTTACAAAATAGGAAGACAAATATTGTGGAAATTTAAATAGGTATCTATAGTAATTATAAATTTTCTAGATGCTAAAAATCTGATGAAAATCAGGTGAACAGTTTTTGAGAAAGTCATAATGTAATAAAAATTGGTGTTTCAAAATTTCCATCGCTCATCTACTTGTCATTGAGAGCACGACTAGTTGGTAGTACTAGATAATCACGAGTAGTTTATTCATTTATTTAGCTTATTGCAATCGAATACTTATTTAAATTATAAAAGACAATAACGAAAATTTTAAACAGCCTGATGTGAAAGAATTAGCATGATGCTATACTTAATAATTTTTAAACTTTTAGGGCCATTTGCTGAAACGAAATTTAAATCATTAAGTTGAGCTTATGTGACAGTTTACGCTGAGGCAAAAATTGAAAAATAATATTTAAGTATCGTATCAGCAAATTGCTCTAAAGCTCTTTACATATAGGTATAGACAGTTTTTAAATAGCATCTTACTGTTACTATTTTCTTAATAAACTCACACGCATAAACCAGTAACAGTTCGTGCTTTTCACATTTGTAACTGTCAAAGTGATATATGGAGTTAGTATGATACTAAGAAGATAAAATAGGTATTTGATAATTTAAAATTTAATAAAATTTTATGAAGATAGTACGATGCTAACTCGTTTAAATTTGGGAAAATCCTCTTTTTGACCTAGTATTATTCTAAAAATGCTTTAACATCATACTAGATCGTTTCAAATAGGAACACGGCTAATGATATCAAACCCAAATCAATAACTACCTGCAAACAAAAATCGTTTAACATCTGTCTGTAGACATTTGATGCAATTATTATTATTATTATACATTACTAACATCCATATACCTATAAAGAAAGCTTGTTCACTTCTTTCAGCTTGATCAACAATACATACAGCTTTTCCAGAAATCGTTTCACATTACCAGTTTATCTGCCAATTCATTCATTTAAGCAAACTTAATTCTTTGCGTTTGTTTGATAATTGTAATTTTGTGTTGGTGTGTACAAACGAGGGTGGTAATATACAAGAAAAATAAAAATGTGTAATATTGTATGTATACTTATACCTACACAATATGAAGCAGCTTATAACTTTCATTAAATTTTTATAAATAAAACAGAAATGGCAGTCAGAGAATGTTTTTTTCATTTGTGTTTTTTTTAATTGTTTGCTGCACAGTGTTGTCAAATGTCAAAAGTATTACCACAGACTATTGTGGCTTTCGTTTCGACCAATTCAGATTTGGGTGTCAGATCTTAAATTTTACTGGCAAAACGAACACAAAACGTGATTTTATTTTGTTTTATGATTGTGTGAGTGCCTTTTTTACACTGGGTAAAAGTCACTTTTCTTTGATGTGTGTGCAAGTGCGTGTGAAAATCTGTGTAAATCTTGCTTAAAATCGAGATCTGCAAAATCCACTTCAGATCGACAAAAATTCGATTTTTTTGGTCGAAAGGAAAAGAAAAACTTGTCACAAATCAAAAAAATCAAAGAAAAATCGATTTTTTTGGTCGAAACGAAAACCACATATGTACCTACAAGGAGAACTCAAATAATGAATTGTCACGTTCCTCGCGTTTTCTTTTTATAACTTTTGTTAATACGTTTTCATATATTCTCTGACATTCCTGTAATATGTCAATCTGGAATGAACTAATGAATTTGAGTGAACTTTGTGGAACAGCTGTTTCAACTAATACAAACATTTTCAATTCAAGCATGCAAATCAAAAATAAAAATGTAAAATCAATCAAAGAGAAAAAGGTCTGAGAATTGGGATAAATTAAACGAATTTATCATGTTAATATTGTTAAAAAAAATCAATTACAGCTGAAGGTATTTTTAATTTGGAAATTTTGTTTTGTTTTTAAAATCCAAACAACTGACAGATAAGAAAAATTGTCAATCAAATGTCACTGGGTACGTTCAACAGACATTACATTAATTTTGGATTGACTTTGTAGACATTGAACGTTCCCACTTTAGAATAGGTTTAGAACACCAATTTCGGTATCTAAGATGAACAAATGAAAATGTTTATAATTAAGATTTTGGAGTTGGATGGTGTGCTAAAGTTAGCAAGGCTTTAGAATGCGATTATAAATACCACTGTTTTATGTTTTGCTTAAAGAGATTTATTTGCCCATTTCATTTGCAGTTTTTGCCGTTAAGCATTAAACCCAAATAAATTTTAGCTTTATTTGCTTTGTTCAGTTTGGGCAAACGCATTTAAATGGTCATTATTTAAAACAGTTTTGTTTGTTTGAATCATTTCTATCCAGTGTGGTTCCACCCTTAAGCTGAATTGGTAGTGATGGCATGTTGTCCTAGTGATGGCATTTTGGTCTAGTGATGGTATTTTTTCCAAGATGGCATTATAAGGCTCTCCCAAATCAACGCGAATACTTCGAAGCGACAACGAAGCTTTCGCCTGTCTAAATTTATTTTTGAGTGATTAATGAGAGTACCCACACTTCGGTCGTCGTATATTTGTTGCGAATTTTGTGTGCCAGTTTGAAAAGGCCCTTAAGGATTGTTCAACGGGGCTATTCGGAACAGTTTAGAACAGATAAGCAGAATTTTTTGCTGGTCAATCAGGAAATTTCTATTCTAATCTGTTCTCTTTGACGTTCAATGAGTCTGCCTATACCACTTTCTTACAGTTAAGAACAGGATTTTCTGCATTTACTTTTTAAATTGAACAATTTAAAACTGATTTGTGCGAGAAGTTTCAAAATCAGCTGTAGTAAGTTTGAAAGTTGAGATTGAAAATACAGTTTGTCTTTTGGATTGATTTTTCCTGAATCTCTGTCTAACTCTGCTAAAGGTGAATTTTACACAATCCTGATTCCGTTTTAAAAAAGTTATATTGTTTTTAAGACGTGTATATGTACTTGTCAATTTAAAAGCTGCATTCCTACATGCTCGGGGAATTTTTTGTTGTTTTTACTGACGGCTAAGGTAGCCATTTTTTCTTCTAACTTGTTCTGATGATTTTCACTAAGCTGTGCTGTTCTCTTCCGTTCTAATTAAACTTTTTTTTCATTGAACAATGCTATTACTAACCCGATGAAGTTATTTTCTCCCAATCCTGTATGGGCATATTCATTTTGAATAATGGATTGTCACTCAATCAAGCTCACAACATTTTTTCGTCAGCCTTATCGGTAATGTACCATGCTTTAACCTGAAAAAACGACAAATTAATAGGTATGTTCGTTAACTTCCAAAACTGATGTTCTATAGAAAATTTCTTCCAATTTTGGTTCAATTTATACTTTTTTTAAATGAAATTGGTAGACAACAGAAGAAATGGAAATGGTTTTGGGAAGTAAACGATCAAAGAGCAGTTTCAACTACAAGCAAATTTTATTTTCAGTCGAATTGTAAACTAAAGATTCTGAATAACTTAGTTGGAATATGACCTTGAACTGAAATATGACAACCCTGTAGTTATTAATAAATTTAAATCAACTACATATACTTGTTTTTTTTTTATGTAAATCGTTGGTTGTATCTTATTATTTGTATTTTTATATTTTCCATAAATTGCGCATATTGTTCTTGTAAGTTAAAAGCCGCGTTGAATGTTACAGACTCTTAATTCAATTTTGAACATTTTTTCACAAGCACGTTTTCCAATTATGTTGCACTGTGTAAGTGTGTGTACTTATATATGTACACAGCTTCAAGGACCTTGTTTTAAGAAATATTCATTGCTCTAAGCAAACATATAATGAATACTAAGTAGATGCTGGAATTGAATTCAAAAAAAGAAGGCAATACACCATAAAGTTAATGTGCAGCTAGTATTTTATAAAGAAGTAATAAACTAAAGAAAACTCCCAAGGAAAATGCAGAACAATGTATATTTCCTCAGGGTTCCTGGAACATTATATTTCATTATGTTTGATCTAATGAAAAAAAAAGTTCAAGCTCTAATGGGTTCACTTTGTTGACTTGATGGCCCTATTTCAAACAAAAAAGATATTCTTTGCTTTTGTCATCGAGGATGATATATGAGGTTGCACCCTATAGAACACATTTTTTCTTGTTCACAGAAAACAAAAGGATTGAAAGAAATATTACATTTGAAATACACCTACCTAGTTTGGGGGATTTGTTTCTTAGCTCTAAGGGTATATTTTCACTTAAACAGCTGCAAACTATATCTACAATAAGTTTAGTTCTAGATTTCATTTGATTTACATAAAAGAATATCGTGTGTCTTCACTTTTTCACTTATCAATCAATTTGATTGAACGAGCACTTTTTTTGACATATACCGTTAATAATAACAATGCCATATTTGTTTCCTATTTTCAAAAACACCGACAAGATCTTAAAGCACGAAGCTGGACACTTGAAATAAATTAACTTTTAACATCACGACGTGACGACGACGTACATACGTTTGATTTAGAAAATTCATACCAAAAGGACTCTCTTCACTGTCACCCGCTGCTTGCTGCCGTACGCTATAGCGATAATAAAGGACCAAATCATACTACTACAACTTGTTGGCATGATGACATTTTAGATGTTTTGTTTTCGTATTTTTTAGTGGTTAGCAACCCTAACGTCTGATATATGCTAGTTTTGAGTCATGGAAATCTGTTTGAAGTCATTGCCACCATGTTCGACGGGTTAATAAAAAAAATAGAGACTGGACCAAAACTGAAGTTGTCGAAAAGCTTTGCAAAAAGTCTGCTGAGGACATTATCACAGCATCCCCATCGTGGTGTGTCAAATACCTACACATTTGGATTGAATTAAGAGTATAAGAGAACTGTTGAGAAACTCTTCAAAGAAATCTCAACAAAAATTTTATTAAATTTTAGAACCATAGCTGCATTCCGCTGCAAAAGGCTTCCTCGTGTAAGATTTCCATGTCATCTTGCTTTTTTACGGAGTTGCTGCTCTATAATTATTAATATCAATCATGATGTGAAAGCAATGCTGCGTTCAAAAATAGGAACATGTTTTTTTCTGGTCAGCGGGTTCAAGGCTGATGTTTGGCTTTTTAGCAACTTAGGGAAATTGCCTAACTACCAACTAGCAAATGAGCTCGGGATTATAAAAAATATATGATCGTTTATTAAGGTCTTTTGAAGTATTTGTTAGAATTTTCCAGTAGATTTTTAATTTATTGGAGCTTTAGTTTACAACTTGAAATGTGCAAAACATATATTTTTTTTCAAATACTTTATCGAATCCATTTTGAAGCCAAACATATTTTGTCCAAGCTTTGGAACGTTATTTAAAATGCAATCCGGAAAAATGGTCAAGGCAACACTGTTTAAGTCCACAATCACAATCTACACACCATAATTATATTTTACTTCCAAAAAAGCTCTTGGGTGCTCTCGAAAGAGATTCCTATTGTTAGGGGTGGAAAGACATTTTATTTCTGATTTTATGAATGTGTGAATGTACAATCATCTTTTCGACAAAGCTTGATACCCGAGCTGAGAATGATACTTATTCAACAAGTTTTTAGATGATTGTAGACGTAAACATTCACTATTTTTACTAAATGGAAATATTATGGAATGTTAGTTAAGTTGCTGGACTTACATGAAATGGGGGTTCTTTTGTAGTTACTTCTCATGGAAGCGTTCAATTTTGCATGTGGAATTATTTTCAAATAGGTAAGTTAAACTTAAACCCATATAATGAGGATATGTACTTGTACATATGTACAATTGTTTATAAATTATGTATGTAAGAAAAAGATACACCTGGATTAAGGTACCTACTATCAGGTTATTAAAAATTAAATAGTTGACACAAAAAAGGGTTAAAAATTCAATTTAAAAAAAAAGGAAAGTTCGCATACGCCCGAGTGGACCATTATTTCACAAATGATATTGCGGCAAATTTTTGGTTGGCAACTTATTGTTACCTATTGTTTGATACAAATACAACCTTGGGCTCAGTAATATTTCCAAATTTCGGACATGATAAATTCTACATCATTAAAACTCCAATCAAATAAAAACTTATTGAAATTCAATTTAATCGGGTAGTCTTCACCATCAAAATTATTTCTTTCAAATGTTGACCATAGCTGCGGCTAACAAGGTAGGTACATTTCGGTGTTTCAAATTTGTTTTAGAAGGTTCACTCTGTTTTCGACTAAAATTTTGTTCATAGACGAGTCCTATTTCAGGAATAATGACTACGTCTCAATCAGCAAGAACAACCCAGCAGAGGCTTAAGAGCATTTACCATTAACTCCATCTAGACATAACAACGGTTTGGAGTGGTCTGGTAGAATCATCGGTCAATATATCTGCCAGGTACGTCTGTACATATGTGGTGACGGGGGTGGACAAAATTACTATAAGGTTAAACAAATATCAGAGCTACCCGTCTTTCTTTTTAAATGGTATCTGGCTAATATTTTTTTAATGTTTGACAGATCAACAAAATCTTACAAATAGACCTGTTTGGTAAAGTGAAATTTTTCAAAAATTTTCACAATTTGCTATCAATTATCAATAACACATATGTCGTTTTCGGTTGGATTTCGGAACTGTTCCATTCCTATCGAAAATGCAAAATTTGGAGTAAAAAGAGTGAAAAAGGAGTAACTCCGAACTTCCACTCGAAAACGACAATAGTAAACTATTATTAGAAAAAGAACGCACGAAATGCTTTATAAAGACTGTTAATAACTTATAATCAATACTTTTTACCAAACAAACAATATTTAAACCAGTAAATAAATCAGCAGCAACAGCGGCCACCATTATTACCATTAGACGTTTAAAAAAATAAAAAATTCCTGCGTTTCCTGGCCAGCTCTTTCTCATACTGAAGTGGTCATTGAAAACTTTAATGTTTAGTTTTGAGGCCCTTAAGAAACCTTAGGTACCAGTTATAGCTTTCATTGAAAACTTTAATGACTAATTTTTAGACGTTTAGAAATTAAAATCAGTAATTATTTTGATGCAAAAATAAAACTGATGGCTTAAATTATAATTTTTGTTAAGAAAAATTAGTTCGGGCCCAAACTTCGCCATAAAATGACGTTTAATTATTCAATTATCATTAGTAAGGCTGTTGAAATTTTAGGTGGACGGTCGGGCCAAAACGAAATTTTTTTTTGGGCAAGAATTAATAATTAAGTCGCCGCCTTCATATTGGCATCAAAATATGCACTGATTTTGCTTTTTAAGTCCGTCAATTGTGAATTACATACTTGTTATCGATAATTTGTATGAAACTCCATTTTGTTTCTGTAAAGGCGTCGCTAATCCCCGATGTCGTTTTTGTTCAACCAAATCCCTTCGCCTTCGGGCTTGCAAAAACAAAACACGCCTTTTGTTTATCCCAAAATCAAACATTTAAATTAATCCATATTTGATCATTAATCTCCCTTACCCGGAGGCCACACGAGCCAGTACTGGCAAGCAAGTTGCAATACATTCACATTTTTTTACTAACACATATAAACCCAAGCAACTTGCTCGTCAACTGGCTTGCCTTTTTCGAAGCCAGTTGAGCAGCCAGTAGAGAAGCAAGTAGGGCGTTCATTTTTTACACTATAGTCAACAATCATCGTTCCTTTTATTTAAATTTCTGAATTAATTAGATTTTGTGCGAAAAATAAGTTAAAATAAATTTAGTGTGGAATTTGATTGCATTTTAAAAATGTTAAAATTCACTTTCGTACGAAACTTGACATTGCTTGACAGAATATTTGACATTTGCGAATATTTCGTTACAAATTACCAAAAAGCTCTAAAATTGCCCTTTTCAAAAATAAAATTTCAAATTATTCGGATATTTAGAGGTTTTTTAATCCATTGACATCGTAGACATCCTTTAATGGAATTTGAAAGTTTATGGCTTGACAGATAGAGGACAAATTATATTTGATCCTATCGTGAATATTTCGTTCCAAATGTCAACCGATTGCCCTAAAAATGAATTTTTCCGCAGCAGAAAAAAAATTGAAAAAATTTTGGATTTTCAGAGGTTTTTTAATCCATTGACATCGTAGACGGAATTTGAAAGTTTGTGGCTTGACAGATAGGGGAAAAATTATATTTGATTCTATCGAGAATATTTCGTTCCAAATGTCAACCGATTGCCCTAAAAATCCATTTTTCCAGGACGGTGTTCACATTGGACTCACTCCGCGCGACTCATTTTGACATCTTTTTCTTTTATCTCACTCTACACAACTATATGAGAAAGTGAGGCAGGATTTTTAATTTTTTTGAAAAAAATCCTGCCTCACTAGACTCTCTCTTTCTCATCATGAGTTGGAGTGAGATAAAACAATGAAATGTCAATATGAGTCGCGCGGAGTGAGTCCAATGTGAACACCGTCCAGAGCGGAAAATAAAATGGAAAAAATTCGGATTTTTAGAGGTTTTTTTATCCATTGACATCGTATACAACCTTCAATGGAATTTGAAAGTTTTGTGCTTAACAGACAGATAGCTAACAAAATGTATTTTGACATCTGTAGTTTTTTTATTTGGTACATGAATTTTAGTTAAAGTATATGTTATTCCCTCTTATGTTTCGTTGTCCATAATTTCAATTATTAAAGTTTGTTAACCATTTTTGCATTTTTCTTTAATATTCTTTCCAAATGTATTTTGATTTTTTCAATCCATTTTGTTTGAAAGATCAACCAAAATTGTTTACTTATAGTAGAGAAAAAGAACGACCTACTTGCAAGCAACTTGCTTGGCAAGTGGAGTGCCAACTACGTCACAGCCAGTACACAGATACGAATTTGGCAGGCAATGTATGAACCCAACTTGCTTGCCAGTACTTGCTCGTGTGGCCTCAGGGTTAGAGGATATATAATATTGAGTGCTCGTTTCTATCCCTAATGCATTGTAGTGCCTGGGGCCATGATAGGGGGCGCTATTTCACTTCCGGTTAAGATAAAGTCTTAGAAGATATCATACAGCTGCTATCAATTGCTAGTCATAATTTGCTTATTTTCTTTCTAAATTGTTCTACTTTGAAGTAATTCTTGAAATAAATAAGTGTTTTTTTTATTATTTTAAAGATTTCAATATTTTATTTTTTAGTTTTTTTTTCTCCAACGTGCAGAAAACTCAGTGACCGAAACGTGAACAGCGACCCCTTTGAAAGGTTCGCATTCGAAAAAAAACAATCACTCCATATTATAGCCGGGTTTTTTTGCAAGCCCGGAGAGATTTGGTTGAAAAAAACGACATCGGGGATTGGCGACGCCATTACAGAACGAAAATGGAGTTTCCATACAAACTATCGATAACAAGTATGCAATTCACGCCGGTAACACAGTTTTTCTCCGTGCTTAAGTTAAGCCCCAAGAATTCTCCGCGCTTAGCTAAGCCCGAAGGGGATTAGTTGTTGTTGCATTTGACATGTAAATTGCAGGACAGGACGTCGTTTTTTTAGACCAATTTCCTCGGGGCTTGCAAAAACACACGGCTTATATATTGTCTAAGGTTCTTGTTCAACCAAATCCCTTCGGGCCTGCAAACAAAAAAACACGCCTATGTGTATCCTAAAATCGTAAAACTCGAACTTGACAATTGTCTTATCGTGTAGATACGGAATTCGATTTGGGTCCCAACTTTTTCTCACATCTGAACCTGAACTCGAACATACTTTGGCATTGGAGAACTGTCAAAAAAAAAACTTCATAACAGTAAACAAATTTATTAATTTAATGGAAAATATCTGAAAATAAAATACGTTCACTCTTTTTTAAATAGAGTTTCATGTTTCATCTAAAAAAATTTACATAATAAGAAAGAAGACGATTGTATCATTTAATCTCGGAATAACAAGTTCAATTATTCATGAGCTCGCGCAATTCTCATGAACCAGGTTCAGTTTGAAGGAGTGCTCACTGCTTTGTTTATGTTGTTTTGTTTTTATGTTTGTCTTAAGTTGTATCTAATCATTTATTACAAAATTGCAATTTAACATAGTTTAAGCTGTATATCAGTTTAGTATGATAAAGTCTTTCTGATTATTGACTATAAATATAAAATGGATAACGATATTGCAATAGCAAGAAACGATTTCAAACGCAGTAAACAATGGCAAGAAAATATACCAATTCGAGAAAGAGGAGCCTCTGTGAACGAGGATTCCGATAATAAATATTCCATTCAATACCGAGATATAGCTTGGACATTAGTTTCAATTATAATGCGAGCTATTACTGTGATATTGAACATCAATTTGGCCTTTAACTATTACCAAAATGGTAACATCAACTGTTTCATTTTGACGACTGCCAGCATCGTTATTCCCACTTTTGTTACAACTCTTATTCATGTCAGCATGTAATTTAATCAAAAATACGCTAGTTACAAATATTTTTTAAGTGTATATTTCATTCGATAATTGTTACAGGTATCTTCAAGATCGTGATTTGAATAAGGAAATTTACCAAGTCACCTGGATTACATTGATTAGTTCCTTTCTGTTTCGGTGAGTAAATTTGAGGTTCAACAATTTGACAAGTTTTTTTTTTAAATATACATAATTACGTACCTACATTATATTTTGTTGTAGTTATTGGAATTCGCTGTTTTATTCAATACGCTGCAAAAAATCCGAGTACAGGTGCGACCTTGAGTCACAAAAAAAGTGAGTAACTACATTGACAAATGGCTTTTACATTATACGGCTTGGTTTCAAGACATGTTTCCCGGGAATATTGAGACCGAAAATGTCTCTTATGGCCTCATCTTAACCTATATGCTATACCGTTTTCTATAAAAGGGAAATTCTGTGTTCAAATTGATGGGGTTATACTATCAAATATAAAATGGTTGATTTCAAAAGTATTCCTTAAAATATGATTATTGAAGAGGACCTTTGCAAATAAACATAGTTTCATTTCAAAATTATTCTGTGCCATAACAAATACCTACAAAAATGTTTGACATTTATATTCTATTCATATCCATTAAGAGCTTTGTTTTTATTGCCTTTGTTTTCTCTATTTAACTAAATAATGTAATTGCACACATTATCACTTTTACAGATTTTACAAACTTAAAATTCGCGAAGAGAGCGATGTTGCATTTATACGAATTTTCGATTGTTTCTTGGAAGCAGCTCCTCAAAAAATTTTGCAAATAACAATTGTCCTTTCAATGCCAGAAAAAATTTCGAGTAAGTATAAAAACAAGAAAAAAATAATATCCATTTTCCAAGAATATTAAACTTAAAAAGTATCTAAATTCTTTGTATAGCCTTACAAATATTGGTTATTTGTGGGTATTTTGGAACGATGGCGTGGTGCTTGTCGGATTATCACCGCTGCAATCGATACACTCAAGTAGATAAACATAAAATGGAAACAAACGGTTTTGTATTGCAATTATGCTGGCATTTTTGTGTTTCAGGTAATGTCACTGATCATTTTGTACATACATACATATTTATATCAAATCATATTTTTGTTTAAATTAATTTTTTAATTTGGAAATTATTTCAGTATCACGCATACTTTGTTTGTCATTAATCGCTAGTATTTTTCCCGTGTGGACCCTCTTTGGTTGCATAACGCATAGTATATTCTTTGGAGTCCTAACTTACCTGATAGATCATCCACAATTTTGTGCAGCTTCGTTTGGGAAATTTATGTTTTGCATGATTTTGGGAGTTGTCTATTTGTTTACTTTTATAATGCCAAGAGATGGACGAACCAGGAATAAATATATTATTTATTATACATTGAATTCGCTGGAAAATATTGCATGTGTTGCATTGTTTATTTTGTTTTCATCAGAAAACATGCGCTCTTCGGCGTTATTTTATCCTCTATGTATACTTTCGGTCGCTTTCTATTATATTGGAATTTTTTGTATGATTTTATATTATACACGATTTCATCCAAAAATCATAGCGCAATCTTCGATTAAATTATCCTTAAGATAAATAATTTTAAATCATAGAATAGTAAAAATATTATAGTATATATTTAAGTAAACTACCTCAGTTTATTTAAACACATTTTGATTTGTTTCAATAAGGACACATTCACTATCTATTATTAATTTGGCCGAATGTCTACCGATTGCGTGGACAAAAAATTATTATAGCCAAATTCTTTAAATTGGATTGTGTAACTAACATTTATTTTTTCGGACTATACATTATAATCAGATTTGTTTTTTTTTTAGAAATCTGGTTAAAATT
The DNA here is from genome assembly GCA_932273885.2 of Leucozona laternaria. Classification (NCBI taxonomy): domain Eukaryota; kingdom Metazoa; phylum Arthropoda; class Insecta; order Diptera; family Syrphidae; genus Leucozona; species Leucozona laternaria. The sequence goes on along the minus strand of OW026367.1, from coordinate 53,692,781 downwards.
CAGAAAATTTAATGAAAAAACTGTTGCTTTTCAAATTATCTGGGAGTTTTAATTTTTAAATGTATTTTCATAAATAACATGTTTTTATTTTAGAGTTTTAATATATTTATATAATTATTGTTTTGTTAAATGGTTTTATTTTATTTTATCTAATATTTCGTACTTGGTTGGCCAAGGCATGTTACTAAACCGAAAAAGCAGAATTGGTAAATCCATCAGACTCAGATAGATCTCTTTACTCCTCACAATGGATCTCTTACAACTTAAAGTGAGTTTACTTTTTTTATTATAAATGATTATAATAGTTGTAATAATAAATCTGCTGGTATGCAAATGTTATCGACTTAACGGCAAGTAATCAAATGAAGGGGTTGCTAAACAATGTAAGTGATAAATGAAATAACAACTAATCTCCTTCGAGCCTAGGTGAGCCCAGAGAATTCTCGGCGCTTAACTTAAACGCGGAGAAAAACTTTGTTACCGCCGTGAATTACATACTTGTTATCGATAGTTTGTATGGCAACTCCTTTTTTGTTCTGTGATAGCGTCGCTAATTTCGAATGTCTTTGTTTTTCAACCAAATCCCTCCGGGATTAGAAATAAACACAAACTACCCACTACTCGTACCCCCATGTGCAAGTAGATGAGTTTTGTATGGAAGTCAATGGATGCGGTCAGGATTCACTAGAATAGTCCCCTTTCACACGAAGAAACTGAGTTTCAAACAACTTTCAGTTTGTTGAAGAAAAGAGCACGAAGTAAGTGGCGTGAACAAAGTCTTCCCGGTCAACGATTTGAGGAAATTTGTTTGACGTTCTTTTTCACAGTTAACGTAGTGTGCGTTCAACCAAAAGACCTTACATGTTTGTTTTTTGTGTGAAAGGTACGCGAGATTTTAGACGAAATTAGAAGAAAACGTCAAAAAAAACTTTAGCAACTGTTTCATATGCCTGATTGACACTGCAACGAAGAAACGGGACATGAGTGAATAATATACAAAACAATAGATTTATCAATAACTTTATTTGTTTAATTCAATTGATTATGTCTTTCTTGAAGGCCTGCCGCCCACTAGGCAACTTTTAGTTGCTCACCCCAGCAACTTTTAGTTGCTCCCGGTTCAATTACATTGGCTTATATGGCAGAGCGCCCACTGGGCAACTTAGTTGCCGGCAACTTTAAGTTGCTCGGAGTTGCTCGCGGAAATTAGTTGCTGGCAACTCCGGGCAACTTTTAGTTGCTGACCCCCGCCTACTAAGCAATTTCCGAGCAACTTTCAGGAATTTTCACAAATTTAACGTTTTTATTTGTTGTCCATTGAAATATTACATTGATTTTGCATTTTAGACAGGTCAAATTGAGATAGGTTTAGGTGGAGCACGTTTTTATAGAAAATTAAATACAAAAAACCACAAATATTAATTCTCAAAAGTTGCTCGGAAGTTGCCTAGTGGGCGAGGGCAAGCAACTTTAGTTGCTCGGAGTTGCCGGCAACACCAAGCAACTTAAAGTTGCCGGCAACTAAGTTGCCTAGTGGGCGGCAGGCCGAAAGATCTGTAAATTACTTAGCAAAAAATTAAAATCGTAGTCACGTCGCGTCCTTTTTCAATTGTTCGAACTCACGACGTGAAGTGACTACGTATATTCTCTAGTATACTCGCATTGCTTGAAATTGGTTTGACAACTACAACGAGTTCTCCTCACCTTCACGTCTCGTTTCCACGTCGCATTGTGAAACAGGCGTCAAGTACTCATGAGTACTTCTTCATCCCCAAAGGAACACGACTAACGATAAATTATATTTGTTATCGATACACATCCAGCAAAACTCTCATCACCAGCCCAACTCCATTTTTACGAAAGCGAACCCATAGGAAAATGTCAGCAAAAATACAAACACATGCGCAGATCAAATAAACACATTTGACATTTCTTATTGTCCTATTTTCTTTACAGAAACACCACCGTTTGTAAAATAAAAACCTCGTCTCAAACTAGTTTTTTTCTTCTCTTGAGTTGTCTCGTTGGAAATTGGAATCCACGGAATGTTGTTAGTTGTTTGGTAAATTGTAAACTCCTAAACTTAGCTTCCATATTACACGCAAAAAATAAATTCCAGTAGCTGATAAATTTTTCAACAAAAGTATACGCGAATTTATTAATATTGAGCATATAAGTAGAGTTTGCCAAGTGATCGGTGTTGTGAATTAAACTGTATTCTGACCACCTACATAAATCCCGAAGGTAAGTCTGCTTCATTAAATTTGTATTTACATTGCATCAACCTACAGTTAGTGTTAGCCGTAGTACAGCATTCAATATTCTTAGCTTAGTTCAAGGTTAATTTATTTAACTTGCGATATTATTGAATTCGCAGTTTATCTCGCAGACTTTTTTAGAACGAAACATTTGCGTTCTTGGAATATACCTACATTTTGTTCATCATACATACCTACCTACACCCCAGTTGCCACCAGTGCAGGATGCACAGCTACTGCTGGGCCAAACGCAAACCTGTACAAGTGTACATGACAAAAACTTGATAGTCATCTTTCACTGAATCTCTGTTTGGTTTTGGCCGTATGTGGCGTGGGGGGAATATAAAAAACCTTTAAACTGTGTACATAATGTGCGAAAAGAGCTTGGCTCAAAACAGCAATATATATTGATAGTCGATAGTTGGCGCGGGCTTGGCTCACTGTTGCTTGGCCGTCTTGGAACTGAACTGATTCACTTTGTTTAGGTAAAGAGTAAAGTCTTCTTTTTGTGCGAAATCTACTTCTTAGAAGTCCTGGAATGGCAAACATGTTATTTTTTTTTCCTCTCATATTTTATTGTAGATCGAATTTAAAAACAAAGAAATATTTAATAATTACTGCTTGAATCTTACTTTACTTTCCTTGTGTAAATTCAATTTATACTTGCAATCCACTAGTTTTTCCTTCTTCGACTTGCGTTTATGTCTAGGTCAGCAAATTTAGGACAATCACACTCATAATACTTTTTTCAGTACCTAAATAAATAAATAAGTGTTCATATTAATTTAAAGAGTGCCGGTTGAACAAAAACAAAAACTAAAAAAGCACTTGGTTTGCAAAAACGTAACTTCGACGCGACAATCCACTAAATAAATTAAGCATCAAATGTTGATACACAGCGATTCTTTGTATATGTTTATGTAATTTAAACCCTGATCGAGCTTCATGTGAGGTCAAAACTAATATATATTTATGCAGTATTTTAAATCCATTAACATGTATACGTTATCAATCTGGTACCTACATCTTAAATGAAAAATTCTAAACAAGAGTATCTATTACAAATTATACGAGAATTCAATCAAGATCAAGACCCTGCAATGAGTTTAAAAGTTTAGTAAATGATTTTCGAGGACACCTACATACATATTATATTAGGTACATCAAAAGCTGTATGCTGAAATCAATTCAGGATTTAAGTCTCGTAAATTTCAGAACACAATTGGATATTGCGAATTTTTATAGTATTGTGTAAGTGTAAGTAAAATATAATCAACGAATTTATCAAAATGAAAATCCAGTTAGAGACAAACGTTGTGCATTTGTTAATTCGATGACGTTGATCGGGCAAGAGCATGATTTTCATTTATAAGTAGGTAAATACTTATACACACATTAGATACATTTTTATACCTATTCATTTTTGGTTTTGTAGCTAGGTAGGTATACGATAACAAAGTATGTATTTAAAATAAGTCTTGTGTGTGTTATAAACTTTTTCAAAAACATGTCATGAATGTGACATTGATCTCGGTTTATCAAAAGGGTCAATCGTTACAAATCTTACTTTTTGTGAGCTTGAAAATTGAAAAAAAAAACTCCGAAAACTTAAGCTTATATTTCCATTGTGAATTTAGGATTTCGTACTGAAATTTAATCATTTTTTTCTGTCGTGGCGAATGGATTGTGTACAGTTTGTTGCAAATTAATTTTTACTTGTCTTTGGAGTGATGTTATTTCTTATCTATCGAGCTGATTACGTAGGGCAAGTTTAAAAAAAAAAACATGTTTTTAGTATTGTATAATTTTTGTACAGGGTGTTTTTCCATGAGTTTAAGTTATATATAAGTATTGGAGAATATTTACAGTTATAATCTTGGAATTGTAAAATAATGACAGTAGTTAAAAATACCAACCTAATTTTGGATAGGGTGACCTGAAACGGGTTGAGTACGTATGACAGTATTTCAAAATCTCATTTTTTAAATCCCGCATTTTCGAAATCGCCTAAACGGAATCTCGCAATAGTAGTCTTGCAAACTAAAACTTAAGGAATAAAACATGGAAAATTGAAAAATCTTTTCCTAAATGAAAAAGATATTAGATACAATTGAAGCATCCAGAACAAGAACCGGATTACTCTACTTTTTGAAGACAGTAAAATAAAAAAAAATAAAAAACTCGACAATTCCAAAATTGAGTTTATTCTTAAATTGATTCATTCCAGTTTCACACTTTACTTCTCTATGAAGGTTATTAAAACAGATAATTCCTTCTTAAAAAAAATGTATGCATTCTACTGCTAAGTCCACATCGTTCCGATCTCAAATTGGTACTGTTTCACAAATTGAACCTCAAATATTCCATAACACACATATGCCGGGAGCATATCACTACACATTTAAAAAATAAAAACCATCGCATCATAAATCAGCCTTTGCTTAACATTCATCCAATTTAAGCTTTCGAACATTATTCGAATCAGAGTGTCCATGTGGTTTTCCTTTAAATCACTTCAGATTTGGGTTTCATATCAAATATTTATTGGCAAAAAGAACAGAAAACGCGATTTTATTTTGTTTTTTTATTGTGTGAGTGCCACATTTGAAACAACACTGCGAAATGCCTTTTTGAAACTAACGCTTTTAGATTAATGGCATTTTTCTTTAATTTGTGTACAAATGCCTGAAAATCTGTGTATATCTAGCTTAAAATCGAGATGTGAAAAATCGACCTCAAGGTCGAAAAAAATCGATTTTTTTTGTTGAAAGGAAAGGAAAAACATGTCTCAGATAAAAACAATCGATTTTTTTGGTCGAAAGGAAAACCACACAAATATTCAGCATTTCGATATATATGTAAATATTATTCCCCTATACTGAAGTTTTTGAAGTCTCCTTTTGGCATTGGAAATAGTAAAGTTGAGCAGTAATTGAAATGTGGCATCACCAGAGCATAATCATTGCTACTCATGAAATAAACTTTTTTTTTGAAATCTTTGCACAAACATGACTTGCATGGTCCTTGAAATTAAAATATTCATCTATAATAGTCGTTTTTTTTTGCAAGCCCTGAGAAAATTGGTCGAAAAAAACAACGTCGGGGCTAAGCATTTGCATGTTAAATACAACAACAACTTATCCCCTTCGGGCTTAGCTAAGCGCGGAGAATTATCGGGGCTTAACTTAAGCACGGAAAAAAACTGTGTAACCGGCGTGAATTGTATGCTTATTATCGATAGTTTGTATGGAAACTCCATTTTGTTTCTCTAATGGGGTCGTCATTCCCTGATTTCGTTTTTTTTTCAACCAAATTCCTCCGGGCTTGCAAAAAAACACGGCTAATAATGCCTTAGTAATTAATACATTTATACAAACATTCACATATCTTATTATTCACGCGGAATTTCATACATTTAGTTTTACTCACCTACACCTTCAGTTTGTTCATTTTCATCCAATTATCAACTTTTCTCAAGTCCTCATTTTTTAATCTTTGGCACATTTTTTCAATATCATCTCCATAAAGGTAGATCAGACTTTCATCTGAAAAATGATAAGAGAACTAGAACAGAGCCTTGTGTATCCCAAGATCGTTATTGAATGCACAAGATATTTCATCATTCACTTAAGTTCTTTGGCTTCTATTCGCTAAATAAGACGTAAACCATTCCAACTCGCAACCGCGCACACCATAGAACCATCATTTTTTGAACAAGATCTGTCTATTGACAGATTCAAATCCAATAATATAGCTATCACCGAATTTCCACGGTGAATTTGTCTTTACACTTCAATATAAAACAAAATCGCCTAGAACAATTTGAATGTCATAGGTATGGCTCTGCTCATATGTACATATGAATGTATATCTGGTCCCGAGGTTTGTAGAAGATGTCTTTGTTGTGTGTCCTCAGTTTTATCATCTGTGGGGCATACGCGCATATCAGGCTTATGTTGGCGATTGTTCACATATTTGAAACTCAGGACTTCTTCCTTAAGCCATTCTCAAACGACAAATCCACCGGAGATGCAAAAGCTATTGAGTCCTTTGTTAGCTTAATCCCTTGTTCAATTAACAAGCCAGTAATGGTTTCATTTCATGTATTTTTTATTCACAAATGGAAAAGAGATTGCGAGTTAAATCTTCTCCAAAACGAGCTTATGGCTTATGGTTTTTTTTTTAATTCATAGACTCACAACCCTAAAATAGACCCTGATTTGGTTCTTGGTAAAGAAAAAGTATAGTCTGGTTTCAGATATAAAAAATTTATTGAGAAGTGTTACATATGGGCCATATTTACTTTTTTATCAGTGTGCACTGTTCTAACCCCGAGGCCACACGAGCTAAAGTATGTGTTAACCACAGATTAGCCATATGAAGATGAGAATGTTTCGTACGTTTCACCCTCCAAAACCCATTTGTTTACATTGTTGTATTTGTAATTTCATCCCGCGTCGATGAATAGATGTGAATTGCAACAACAATATAACCAGGAGTGTGAAGATCCCTACTGTCTATGTGTGAGGTTTTTATGCACACATTCTCATTTTTTATCTGATAACTGCCAGTTCAAGCTTGTAGGCAAATTAAAATAGCTGCCGGGGATTCTCATCTTCATGTGGCTAATCTGTGGTGTTAACAAATGAGTTTTGGATGGTGAAACGTACGAATGATTGCCATCTTTATATGGAGTGTTTTTGGAAAGTTGGGTACATACTGTCAAATTCCAAATCTATGTACTGGCTGTTACGTAGGCAGCACTCCACTTGCCAAACAAGTTGCTTGCAAGTGGGTTCTATTTCTCTACTATAGTAAAAAATAAAAATACCTTTGAAATTAATATTCAAGAAAAAAAAGTTATTACATTAAAATTATTGCAACAAAACACATTTTATTATCAACACAACACAAACTAAATTTCGTTTAACTTATTTTTTGCAAAAAATCGAATCACTTCTAAAATTTGAATAAAAGGAACGATGAAAGTTGACTATAGTTGAAAAATAAACGAAATACTGGCTTCTCTACTGGCTGCTCAGCTGGTTTTGAAAAAGAAAAGCCCGTTGACGAGCTTAGGTTTGTAAGTATGGCCGTTTTCGAAAACCTCAAATCAAAGTCAATTTGACCGGCAATTGATTGTCATTTATGATGCAAAAGTTGCAATCGTCCTGCTTGCACACATGTCTTTTGATGATCGTCAAATGATTTTTTTGCAAGCGCAGTTTACGTTTTCGAACAGAAGCTAATTTCATCAGAATTTTCAGATTCACTTTAGCTCGTCATTTTCAGCCGCGACGTGTTTATCGTTTTGTTGACTCCCTGACTGACATCCAAAAATGTTAATTAGCTAACAATCTCTCGAACCTCCATGTCTGTCTCTTTCGTCACCTTCATTTTTTTACTGCACAGTTGCAACGCAGATGGTGTTTTCGAACACGTGACTTTAGCAAACTGCATTACCGAACACAATGCTAATGCAATAGAATTTGTATTTGCCTCTTCGAACAGAAGACACATTTGCAGTTTGCGTTTAAGAACATTCTGCAAACGCATTTTTGACGCAGATGACGTTTTCGAAAACGGCCTATTAGTAAAAACATTTAAGTGTATTGCGATTGGCTAGCCAGTATTGGCTCGTGTGGACTCCGGGTAAGATTCGTAAAAAGTTTCATAAGTCAACAAAATAGTTTTTTTTTTGTTTTTCTCAAAATTCCAATTAAGGACATACATACATATGTACTTATCAACGAAGATATTACATTCTATTTTAAATGGGCAAGACTAGAGACATGCCAATTTATAATTGTTATAACAGTTTTTTGCCATTAAAAGTGGGTGTGCGTTAACGTTCTTCGTGCGACTTGAAAAAAAAAAAACTCTGGGTGCCCGAAGTATGCCCACTGGCGGAGGACCCTGGCCCTTTGGGGCCGCATAAATATTACTTTAATAAACCAAAACTGTTATAACTGGCATGTCTAAAGTCATTTCCATTTTAAATGTCTGATTTAATTTCGCTGAAAAATTATTGTTATTCATATCATAATAGAATTCTTGTGTGCTTTTTTTGTGTATAAAATATGTCACTTTATTATCTTAAATATGCAAATATATTAATCAACAGTTTTAGATTTTCGTATCTCACAAAAAAAACATATGTACATATATGTCATTCTATGTAACGGGTGATTTTTTAGCTGGTTTGGTTTTGGCAACACTGGTTTTGACAGCTGACGTGTGTTTAGTACCTTGTGTCACTGTCAAACAGCTTCAGTTTGGTTTGCAATTTAACCATGGATCGTCTTACAAATGAACAACGCTTGCAAATTATTGAATTTTACTATCAAAATTCGTGCTCGGTTCGAAATGTTCATCGCGCGCTGCTTGTGTTCAGCGATGAGGCTCATTTTTGGTTGAATGGGTACGTAAATAAGCAAAATTGCCGCATTTGGAGTGAAGATCAGCCAGAAGCATTGCAACAGCTACCAATGCATCCCGAAAAAGCCACTGTTTGGTGCGGTTTATGGGCCGGCGGCATTATTGGGCCTATTTCTTCAAAGATGATGCGAATCGCAGCGTTACTGTCAATGGTGAACGCTACCGAGCGATGATAACAAACTTTTTTTTGCCCGAAATGGAAGTTCTTGACTTGCATGATATGTGGTTTCAACAAGACGGTGCCACATGCCACACAGCACGCGAAACAATGGCGCAATTGCGAGGCGAGTTTGGTGAACAGTTAATTTCACGTTTCGGGCCGGTCAATTGGCCGCCTAGATCGTGCGATTTGACACCATTAGATTATTTTTTGTGGGGGTATGTCAAGGCTAATGTCTATAGGGACAAGCCCGCTTCGATTGACGAACTGGAAGCCAACATCCATGCATTCATTCGTGAGATACCGGCCGATATGTGTGAAAGAGTATTCCAAAATTGGACTCAGCGGATGGGCTACCTGAAGCTGGATTTAGACCTTCGGTTTTATCGTCCGTGTACGTTGTTCGTTGTTGGTCGTACGCGGAACAACGAAGGTCTAAATGCTAACACCGAACAACGAATGAACACCGAACGAAGAACGAATAAATTCAAAGTGGCTTTGAATTTTCGGTGTTCGATGTTACCCGAACAACGAACAACGTGAGTGTGAATGCGAAAATTTATTAATCGAACATTCTTTTTCAGTGCCGTGCAATGAATTGGGACACTCCACGTTTATCTTATTATTACTTTATAATTTTACAGATAGAAAATTGTGAAACAATTTAAGAAATATTACTCTCCGTAGCTAAGTTACGAAAGATTAATTCTAGTGTACATTTAAGTAGCCAACTCTTCGTCCAGCAGGATCTTTTCTTTTTTGTTCAATATTAAAAGCGCCGCCACTGCCAACAATGTGTTGTTATCCATTTTGCTGTAAAGAACGAACTGAATATAAAAACGGAATAATCTAGATGCTTCTTCGTTGTTCGTTGTTTTTAGGAAGAACGAACAGCGAACAACGTTCACTGAATGAAGAACGAAGATGTAAATTCAGCTTGAGACGCAGCCGCGGTCAACATTTGCATGAAATTATCTTTAAACATTAAATTGCAAGGTTCAAACTATCGATTCAAATAAATATTTCATTCATTTTTTCGAATTTTTTGTGTTTTTTTTTTTTAAAGTTCTAAACCTCTTAAAAAATCACCCATTATTTAAATCATGATACTGATTTCTTATCTATCAGCACGGTTAAACTTAACAGCTTACTTCCTAAGAAAATAAAAATGTGTTCCTTGAAAATGACTCAAAAGCTAATAATTATCATAACAAATATTATACAAAATAAATTGCACCTGCTCTTCATACCTACACAACAACAGATTTTATATTATTTCACACATTTTTTCATGTCAAGATGAATTTATTAGGGCGGAAAATTGGTGATAATAAGAAGCAACGGCTCGACGAGTAGATCGAATACGGTAAGCTGACGTTATTGCTTATGATTTTGTTAATTAAATTATAATAACATAAAAACACACACAACTACACATGTCATGTACATATTATAGACATTGAATTATCGTTGCTCGAAATATGCTCCAAAATAAGTTGAATGCATCTCTAGAATTCTCTACAAGCTTTCACACATTTAATTATGTCAAGATGGAATAATTAAGGCCGAAAATTGATGATCATACGAATCAAAAATTTATTAACGTATGCTTAGTATGTATTCTTACGATAGCCCAACGCCAACAAAAATGACCTGACATATGGTTAGAGAATATTTTAAAAATCTAATAAAAAAGATATTAAATTACTGCAATTCAAACTGTGATTATCGTAACAAATAATTAAAAAGAAAAACCATCCATTAAAAACTACAGGATTTAAAATTTTGATATTCCTTATGCAACTGCTTCTTTATATCAATTTTTCAATTCAATCAAAGTAATTTATAATTTAGTACCTACAAATGTCTCGTAACAACAGCAAATCAGGTGGATTACGATACCTCTGGATACCTGGAAGAAGATCACACTTTAAAGGACGATATAATTCAACAAATAAACGAATTGATTATAGTACAAGTCAAAAGAAAAACGAACAATGGTCTCTCGGAGGCAGCAAGGGTCAACGGAATTTATTGTAAGTTTTTTTTTTTTTATTTTTCTACTTCAAATGTAAAAATTACATTATAACTGAAAACTTTAATCGTGGGAGTAATAAGTCAGGCTTTATGTTAAAGCCATTGAATAAAGCTTTGTCATCTCTTTAAAAATAAACATAATTTGCACAAACATGTGTTTTATCATGATTCATTGATAGATGGTATTTCTGTGTTAAAACTTTACTTACATACTGTTAAAAATATTTTTATATTCATATAATCACCAATAATGATCAATCCAGCATACACATTTTTATTATTCTAAACATCATAAGCTAAATTCAATAATTAATTTCTTTCATATAATCATATACATACATAATTGTCCATCACATTTTTCATGAGATCAACAACTTTCCATACGTAGAAGTGGGTTATTGAACATTTTTATTATAGGTTAGGTATAGGTAGTAAAGATATAGTTTTAAGTGCTTTGTACATAAACTGCGACTTGTGAATAAATCATTTAAAGCAATTCCTAGAGAAAAAATCATTAACATTCTTTTTGTTTTGACTTTTCGACGAAGTGAATAAATAATCTAATCAATAAGTTTAAAAGTTTAACACTGCTTAGAATTAGTTTCAATTGGAAAATTTTATATTTTAATATTTTTTTTGAGACCAACGACTAATCTTTTGCAACAACACACAACATCGGGACGCATTCCACAAGCCGGCGAATAAAAAGTTCGTTCGAATTCAACCATACACACATGTTACTTGTTTACGTTTCATGAACCTGTAACCTGAACTTTTCACTACGCAATGACGATGGTTTTTGTGGACGAGATCGGTAAAGAGTTCTGTTCTCCTATTATAATCTAAACAGGGTCCATAATAGTTCGAAGTTGGCAGCAACCACACATATGAATGATATACCAAAGTTTGTGACCATTCGCAGTTCGCTGGTAGCGTCTCACACCCCTTCCGCTTGCCAGGGTTACAACCAAAGATACTCAATTATGAGGCGAATCTCTGTATGCAACTTTAACAAAAAAAAAATCGCCATATGAAACGCACATTATCTGATATCTAGGGTATTCGGATCCGGACCTGGCTTAAAAGTAGGAGAATGGCGAATTTTGGTAGTGGGTATGTGTTTTTTTTATATACCCCCAGTTAAAACACCTTATTCTCAAACCACTGTGCCGATAGCTTTATTCCAAGCATTAACAAAACCAAAGTCGAACAGACTTTTATTGGTTAATGGGGACAGTCTGACCACTTTTAAAGAAAAAATGTCTTCTTTTGTAGACACCTTTGTTCTTGTTCTCGTTTATACATTTTTATTTTAATCAAGAATATAGTGATACACGTTGATGCCGGTGGCGTAATATTTAGTACGTAGGACTATCATGCCGCAGGTCTGGATTCGGTTCCCAGCCACTTTCACCTAAGTAATAAAAAAAAAACGGCCACTGCCTCTTACGAGGAAGTGACAAATCCTCCAAGAGTATGTCTTGTCATGAATAAGTGCTTCTCACCTTATCCGTTCGGATTCGGCAAAAAATTGTAGGTCCCTTCCATTCCTGCAAACAAACAACATGCACACAGAAATGGTTGAGAGTTGTTAGTCACTAGGCCCTGGCTCTCCACGAGCTGTCGCCCTACCAATCTTTTTTATAGTGATACACAATCTTTGGAATCAATTATTTTATCCACGCATATTCCAGCAAATCATCCGGAATGCTATAAGGGTTTTATTTATTTAACTGTCAATGTTTTATTTATTTATTTCACTCAAATGTTTTAGTAATTATATGCATACGTGCAACTCAGTCGTGTACTTTATTCCTTTATGTAGACAAAAATAGGTTCTGTCTAGTTTTCCGCATCTTGGAAACGTTAAGACTTGAAAAAACCATCTGGTTAGCAAATAAAAAGAGTCAAAACAACAAATTTCACTGAAAATGAAACATATCAAGAGTCGTGACTCGTTTTAACGATTGTTTGGCATAGTAAGAGTAAATTCCAAAGCAAACCCTTCCACTCACAACTGCATAAGTAGACGTAGACGATGAAATATTTAAAAGTGCTTTCCTAATTAGTATTCAGAAGCAGCACATTATTAATCGTTAATTGTGTACTTGTGTGCGCAACTTTGGTTTTCCACATTATCATCTCGTTTTCATAACCATGGTCTTGTTTAGTTAGAATTTTAGATACACGTATTGACATTGAGGTGTGTGAATGCTCATTTTAGCATGTAAATTATACACACTCGTAGTTAATTTTGAATTAAATAAAAAAAATAATTTTGTATATCATTTATTTATTCCAGGGAAGCTGAAGGAATAGAAAGTAGTCCATCAATATCTGGATTATTACCTGTTTCATGTGCTGCCGCTGCCGCTGCACCAAATATTGCTTCTACAACGGAAATGCCTGCGTTAACGGTATAAGATAACTTTTCTTGTTTTTTGTTCTCCAAAATAATATTGATTATTTTTGCGATTTATTGCAGGAAAATAAATTCAGTGTATTGGCGAAAATTGATGACAGTTATCAGCTTCCATCGCCACCAAGAGATGGTGAAAAACATAATGGAAATAACAACCACGTTTCCGCTAGTGATCTTATTAGTGATTCAACCTCGAATCACAATTTAAAGAAAATCGATGAAGATCTCGAAGATGACTTGCCATCTCCACCGGGTTGCGAAGATCATCACAGTGATGTTGCTAGTGAACACAGTCCGCATAAGAAAAATTCGAGTGTAAATAAAAGGAGGTCGTACAATAATTACCACGCAGAGGTATATGTATTTCTGTTTATTGTTATATCCATTGTAGTATTTTAGATTGTGATTCGTAGTCATATTATATATTTTATTGTCTGGGCTTAAGGGTATGGATGCTTTCATAAATAATTGGTTGCTTTGTTTTAATGTGATCATTTGCAATAATATTAACGTTACAGAAAATATTTTGGCATTATGATAACTTTTTTATTTGCTTTATGTAGTACAGTCAAACTATAGGTTATAACTTCGCAATAATTTCTAACAGGCTGGACTTTACATTTTATGGTCATGCCAAATTCTATTTTCAAATGAAAGTGCAACATTTCAAATTGAATTGCGAAATCCGTAGCAATAATTGGAATGCGCAGAATTTAAAAATGTTCCTCTCTGGTTATCCAAGTTATAACTGTAGATTCCATTATTTGATGTGTTATTTGTAAATGGTTACAATTACACAATCTAGAAGCATCAACATCGTAAGAACTTCTACAGGATACGAAGTCACTTGTTCACGATTATCTAAAGTAATCCAAGATTCTAAAAAAATAAGTTTTTCAGTGCTATGTTAAAGTTTAACCCAAATTTGATGAGTTAACTCTAGATTTATTGAACAGATGATTTAAACTGCTTCTTTATTTAACTAACTGTTATTAATTAACATTAACGCAATAAGCTAACTCTGGTTTAACTCAGCATTGAAAAACTAGTCCTCAGTTCCACACAGCGTTTTATGATAACCTCAAATATCTGTCAATCTGTCTTCTCTTTGTATTTTCTCAAATTTGTTTTTTCATTCGAACTATGATATAACTTAAGACTATACACACATAAACATCTATTAAAATGTATTCTTAAATATATTTCTAGGTTGACATCAACTCAATCGAAAGTGTAAGTGAGAGTAAACTTCAGTATTCGGACTTAGACATAACAGATGGTGTTTACAGTAATGCACACAACAAAAACACAAAACGAAAGAACAAAAAAAATAAACAATCAAAAAATCATGGCGTAAACGAAGAAGATGAAGATAAGATTGTTAAATGCTTGTATTACACACTTATGTGTTGTGAATGTACAATATCATAAGCAAGCAACAAACCGCACAACAAAATAACATATTCACTTATTTTTTTACAAAATAGATTTAAATCTATATTTTTCCATGGCAGTCAAAACAAAAATAAAAAATCTCATATACTTACTCGTATAAGAAATCTCCTAAACATGCCAAACTAAGATTCTAAACTTTATACATTTACTTCATAATATGTAAACTTTTTCAAATTAAATATTAACGCAAAGATAATGCGTTGGCATATTTAATTAGACATAGAAGATATTTAATTAAAATTAATTAAACTTATTTTATATACAAGAAAAAGTTTATTGTTGTCGTGTTTATTTTCTTAAAGTATTTATTATTGTTCAAATATTTTAAAGTGTGTAGTAATATTTGATTCCATTCAGGTAAAGTGCAATTCCAATCCAAAGCATCGTATTCCATGTACATTTCAAAAGCAGCAGGAAGTGTGTATTCATGGGGCCAATTGTCCAGTGCCACGGTAGCATTTTGTGGAACACTGTGTGTCCAACGTACATAATGATTGCATTCATCCCACATTCGGCGAATGGGTACCCAGTCCAAATTTCTTGTACATCGATTGTGTAGTAAAGAATTATCAATAGGAAAAATGCAAGAGAGGAAGTAACTAGGACGAAGGAAAAAGACCTACAAATGGAAGATAAAACATTAAACTTAACATTTATTACTGTTTTATTATTAATAACCTTAACAATGAGGCAATCTAAAAACCAAATTTTAAAAGATTTCATTATTAAATAAGTAAAGTTGTGAGAAATAGAAATTCACTAACTATTTTTTTGATTACAAAATTATAATGCGGCCTATGTTCAAATGCATGTCATGCACGTGAGAGTGTATTAGCGAAAATGTCACACGTATACAGCGTGTGTATGCTTGAAGCAAAATCAAAACCACATATTAGCCACATACATATGGCTAATCTGTGATCAAAACTTTTGTATTTTTTATACAAAAAATAATATCAGTGTGTTAAGTTGTTCCCTCCAACAAAAGTTATACAATTACCATAAATTTTTGTTCATAGGTATCCAACCATTTTCTTTTGAAAATAAGCACAAAATTCCTCCTAAAAGACCTAGAACAATACTCCAAATCAACCAGCGTTTTATTCTTGCAATCCAATCAACATGTGTTATTAAAATTGTTCCGCAAATAACGCCAAAGAATACTTGAACTATAGTTAGAAGACAACCTATGCACAAAATGAATGAATTTAAAATAATTTAATAAAAACAATCTTAAAATCATGATTATAGGCAAACCCACCGAAAACGCCCTCCGGATCGAAAGCTTTGGAATCATACAAATACTTTGCTGTCGGATGCTGATAAATATGAGATTCTCCAAGAATTTTTTGGTCAATAAATCCTACTATTCCTCCAATACAGTTTGGATGTGAGGCATTCAAATACTTACCCCCGGGGCCAAGATATCCTCTACAAAATAAAAGCAAATTAAATGTTATTACTCGAATTAAATAAATTACCTTGGGCAACCTGGAGCATTTAAGCCAAACGATATTCCTAAACTAATTACAATCAACGCTGCCATGAAAATAATTTGTTCTTTCAGCAATATTAGATCAAATATTGATCGTTTACATCCAGACTAAACACAAATACAGAATATTCAATTTATTTTCGAACTTATTTCATACCATAAACATACTTGAGGCATCACATATTCTGTTTTAGAAAATATTGTATGGGCAACGCCGACGACTAGAAAAGATATTCCAAACCTTTGTAAAACTCCCATGATTCTTAAATCTTCCAACTGAGGACCATTTATTGAGTTGAGGCACACGCCAATAAGAAACATTTTTATCGATCTCTAAAGAAATAAGTTATTTGAAAATGTTTATATAGTTGTTATGAAAAATTGCTTTCCCGTGTTTTATACCCAAATAATTCTTTTACATATTGATAATTTAGTTGATCCTCGGGAAAGTTGAGACTTAATGGAAAAAGGTATACAAACACCCATTATCCACAAGAAACATGGGAATACAATATCAGCCAGATGTAATCCATTCCATGGTGCATGTTCTATCCACCAGTAGCCGCCTCCGCCACTGTTGACGAATATCATGAGAACCATCACTAACCTAAAATTTCAAAGAAGCATACTAAAAAGTTCTGTAAAAAGTAAATTAATTGTAGGTATTCATCGTGGGTAAATGTTTGTTTTGCGACAAAAACAAGTTAGTAAAATTTACAAACGTATGTTGAGTTTACTAACATCAGTGTGCCACTGCACTAATGCACAAACATTTACATATTTCTGTCCCATTATCATATTTCTCTTTCCTTCTCTTCTTAAAGAAAAAAAATCATATGAGAGAAAATAAAGTGCACTTACATTTACATTCTTCCACTTACGTGGTTTTGAGTATAGAGCTATTTATATGATTTAAAAAAAATATTTAGCCTTGTATTTTGTTTTTAGCTTTATTTTGTTTTGTTTAAACAAAAGTATCTCAAAAGTTTTAAATATAATATTGTTTAAACTAAAGAAAATATATACGCGAATATCCCAAAAATAAGACAATTATTTTTCAAAAAACCTGCAATGTCTATATCCATTATGTACATTTTTTGCCAAAAACCTGAAACGGTTCTGTGTTCTTGGTTCAAAGAATAGATTTTTTTAAATAGTGCTGAAAAACCAATGTGTATACTTTAAAAAAATCGCAGTGTAAATAATGAATATATACTTAAAATACAATTCAGTAGTCATTTACTTTGTGATTTGACAACTTAATTGTACTCCGCCACTATTGTTTTGCTTATGTTCAAATAAAATTATGTCTCACATCAAGTTACAGGTAACCTGTAAAATGTATTGTAATTTTCATTACATATAAACTTCACTGTTAAGCTTGTCTACTTTGGGCCCAGTGTGTTCACTAAGGAATTTGGTATCAAATGATACCATGAGGACATTATGTGGATCAAATATTTTCAAAATCGTTCGTGGGATTTTTGAATTATTTGAGTTGAAGTTGGTTAATTCAGAAGAAGAAGAATTTCACTTATTTTCCCGAAAAAAACTGATTATCAGGGGCCGTATTACGAATTAAGATTATCGTTCAAAATCCGTCGCTATCGTTATTTTTGCGATTACGATTTACGATAGTCGTTTTTTTTTTTTAAACGATACTCGTTTTCGTTCACGACTGCTTTTGGCGGTCGTTTTTTATACTTTTGGATTGTGACTTTATGTTGTTGTCACTCATTTAATATGCTTGTTTGGTTCTGCTGTTTTTTTTATTTTATCGGGCATTATTTTCAGGCAAGCATTCTCGTAAATCATAATCGGTGTAGGTCATGATCATGACTATAGTTTTCTTGGGTATCGTTTTTTTTTTGCTTTTCATTTCGTAATAAGGGCCCAGCCCTATCACGAATTCCATATCGTAATCGGAATATTTCCAAATCCCAAAAAAACTATCACTTATCACAGAATCCGTTCGTATTGGCAAATTGTATGAGATTTTCCGATACAATAAATTCTGTGATACTTTTTTCGGGATTCGTAACAAATTTCCGATTACGATGGAATTATCATGATAGGGCCTTCAAAAATTGTATTTTTAACAAAAACAAAATAAATCACTGATGGTCGACCACAGGCGATAGTAGTCAAAAATATTTTTCTACATACAGTACTCACCCTCTAAACGCATCTAAACTCCTCATTCTTTTCGTCTGCTGAACAGTTTTTGAATCAACTTGTTCGTTTGTGTTATTAACCAAATCTTCAGAAATTGATGGAGATCTCAGTCTTCTCACAAAAAAATTTGATAATTTGAAAATTATAAACAGTAGAACGCCCAACAATATAACAGAAAATAACGCTATGGAAAAAATCTTTGATCAGTTTTTAACAATTATCTTGCTTAAAATTTCTTACACATGTTTATGTTAACACCCGTTTTATCGGTTATCATCTCACAAGAACCATTCGAATGAATAGAAAAGTTATAAACCCCAAACTCATCCAGAACTCGGCTTTGTAAAGTGCATATCGCAGATCTGAGAAAATTATTTACATAAATCTAGTTTTGAACAATTTCTCCGAAATAAATCATAATCTTACACATTATTTGGAGCATATCTTCCAACATCAGTATTAAATACTTTGAAGCTTAGTGGGTGAGCCACGTTCAGCTTTAATACTTCATTTGTACGATTTGAAGAAATAACTTTCACTTTTGTATACGGACACTGTGAAGATATTTATTGAAAATGTTAATTAAATTGTGGAAAATAATATTATCGATAGCTTACCTTATAACATTCATCAGAGAGCGTGTAGATAAAGGCTTTTTCGTCATTTGACGTTGAGTTGATTGAAAAATACGCTTCGTCTACTTTTAGATCCCGCATTTGTAAATTTCGCCATATTGGCTCCGTGTACTCTATCCAACTAGACATCTTGTCTAAACTGAAATTATAACTTCATTTCAAAACATAATAAAATAATTGTGTGCTGGCTGATTAGGTACAACTTTTTACGATAAATTGTTCACAATAGACACTGAAATTGAAACTGAAACCAATACGAGTATGTATCTATGTTTGTAGGATTGTAAGTGAATAGTTGACTAAATGAGCTTTAGCAGCTTTATCTTGTTTTAAGTGTGAAGTGGGTCAACTGACCGATAGTCCGATTGCTCTCATCATATGCAAGTTCGTTGCTCTCATCACATCAAGTTTGTTGCTTGCGGTGTGTATAGTAAAGTTAAGAAAAAGTGCAGCTTGAAATTCTTGTTTTATTAACTTGCAACTTAGTAAAAGAAATGTTTTGGATTTATAAAAAAAATCCAAGGCCGACTATTTTTCCATCCTCTTTAACAACTGCCAGCTTAAAAGTTAGGAACAACTTCGTTTTTATTTATGAGTAGGTAGGTAGTAGCCCAAAGAAATTGTTTTTGTGCAAACCGAAAAATGAATTATCAACGAAGTGAAACTATAACAACATAGCAAATTTTTTGTATCTATTTTTTATTTTATCTAATCATAGATTTTTTAAGGCTGGTATTCACCGAGCGCTCTTATACGGCTCTTTACTTTACGAGGCTCTTAACTTGAAAATTATTTGTGGTATTCACCAACCACTCATTAGTATTTTTCAAAGTTTGAAATGAGAGCCGCTCTCTCACAACCAGACATGCCCAAACTGTGAAATGAAGTTGTTTTTTGTTGAAAAAATTTAAAATCTTTTCACAACGGCTACAATGAATTTGCAATCACTTTATTTCATTGCAGATTTGCATTTTTTTGCATACATTTTGTCATTTATTTACTTATTTTCATTTTATTTATTTCAATGGTTTGCCTTTTCACTAATTTGAATCTAAAAACATTGAAATTAAAAAAAAAAAAAAATTAAGCAGTGGGAGAGATGACATGTGGACTTCGAAAATTTTTGATGAGAGCCCTCATAACTTAAGAGTGGTCGGGACCACTCGTAAGTCTTATGAGCGCTCATAAATATTCACTATTATTGCTTGGTGAATAGGGTTATGAGCCTCTTAAGTTATGAGCGTTCGGTGAATACCGGCCTTAATCTTATACCTATAGGTATGAATGAATAGAGTTATCAATCAAATTAAGTAATCATCTCATTTGCCTATTTTCCAACTCCAAATTGAAAATAAGCTCTCAATTAACGAATATAGGGCATATCCATAGTCATATTTTAAACGGGAGTCTAAAGTTAACATGCAGACTAGAAACAGCTGATATTCATTAAGAATTTGGCAAGTCTGTTTAGTATAATGGCCTTTTTGTTCGCTGTTAGAATAACAGTTCTTCTTTTAAACTATGCAATTTTTTCTTGCGATTTTAAAGCATATAGGCGAGGGACGATGTGGTGGCGGGGGTAGCATATGGATTAGGCTTTTCTAGAAACTATCTTTGTCTTTTCTCTTTCTAATTTTGACATAAAAATATGTAGGGAAAACAAACAATCGACCAATCACAATCACATGTTTTTGTTTTCCCTACATATTTTTCTGTCAAACTATTGATTTTTTTTCTACTTGTCTGAGACTGAAGTCTGGTGGATGTTCCAAATTGTTGAGGTTGAAAAAAAAATGCAGAGTTAAGGGCTATTCACATGAGAACTACAAACGGCCGAAGAATGAACGAATAAATGTGAATTAAAACAATTTATAAACATACATTCTTCACCAATTCTAATCAAAATCGTAGAAATAAATTTTGTTATTATGTTAAGATACTAAAATTCGCTTTTTAACTGCTTAAATAAGTTAAATTTGAGAAAACAAATTGGTCGTCGCGAATTGCAATCTGATTTTTACGAATTGTCAAACTCTATTCGAGTTCCATATACGGTCCACACTTCAACGAACAAAAAGCCATGTGAAAGAAATGTCAAAATGGACGAATATTCGATCATTCGTTCTTCATTGGTCACTCTCATGTGAATAGTCCTTTATTGCTCTTTCTTCTTTGTATTTTTCCTTATTGTTGAAGAGTGTTTTATTTTCAATTAATCGTCCCCTCCATAGAGTAGTATATAGAGAACCCACCGATACACCTCTTACCTGAAACACAAAACATCAAATCTTATGGCGAATTCCTTTCAACAAAAAATTCGATTCCTTTTTTGAAAGGAATTCGCCATTAATTTTACTCACTTTTATTGTCTGTGTAACAATAGCCGTTTTTTTTATTTATCATAGATGATCCATATAGATTTCGGGATTCTTAACAAGTTTGTTTCCGATCACGATGAAATTCATGATAGGGATGATTGCTTTTACAATAAATTGAAAAGTAGAAATACGCCATTTTAAGGCCTATTTGCTGAAACGAAACTTAAATATTTAAACGCTTTTTCCTCAGCGTAAACTGCAACACTATAAGCTCGTATGTTGAACTTAAATACTAAAGTTTTGTTTCAGCAAATGGGCCTAATTAATTTTCCAGACAATCTGATATAAGAACAAAAATTATGAATTTCAATATGACAATAGGTAAGAGTATTCTGTTTTAAAAGTCCTACTTCTTGGCTTCATTTTTTGTTTAAACACAACTTGAAAGGCCTTAAATGAGCATTGCAATATGAAGAACAAAACTGTCAAGTTTTAAAAAATCAAAAACTATTCAATTCCCTTTTGAAAAGACACACTCCATTCGTTTTCAATTTATTCCATCGCTGCCCACAGCCAATGCGCAGGAACGAACATTTGCTTTCAACAATCTGTGTTTAGATTCAAAGAATAATATTTAAAGCCAGGTACTTACTTCGAGAAAAATTACTGTAGGTATTATCATCTAGTACAAAAAGTAAACTAGTCAAACTATATAATGAACGTAGAATAAACTAATAACTAAACAATGCAATGGGCGACGCCACGCCACACCACCTGCCACCACACCACGATAAAAATGCAAACAAATCAAGAGAACATAGCAGTCACACAGCGATGTTATATGAAAAATATGAATTGTACAAATGTTTGAAAATCGTTAAGTGCCTGATTACATGTGTCTTTTTACTGAACTCATGACTACACCAAATCCTTTAATTGTAGTTTACCCTTCCCTATCTCACTTCTTATATTTACGCACATAAACTCTACCTTACTCACTGATTACGACCCATGTGCACTTAAATGCAATCAAGTCTATTTTTGATGTGTAAACATCTATGCTGGCGGTAGAGTGAAAAAGAAACGTGAACGTTCGTGTGCAACGTTACGTCGTGCAACGTTACGGTGTGCAACGTTACGATCTGCATACTAGGATAATGGGTGCGTTCAGTGAAAAAAATATTAAGATCCCCTTCTAGCAAAAACAAGTCCGTTTTGGATCCGCGCACGTTGATGTTTACACATATTAACCGTGAGTCCCGGCACTCACACAATTTTTTTTTACTTGCAATAAAGTGTAGGTAGATAATCTATCATAGGGCAAGTTTTGGTTTCTTAAACAAATATATCTCGATATTTTAATCAAATTAGACATTAAAATGATTAGAAACACGCAAAATAGATGGTTTCGTAAGTCTGTCTGTTTCAAATAATGAAAGAGTAACTCATAGCAATCAAAATTCAATTAAACTTGCGTTAAACTTAGCAACAGTTTAAAAATGACTTTGAATATGCCCCAATGTGTTAAGCAGTTGTAAATAATAACTTTTTAATTAAAGAAGCACCTAGGCTGTGTTTTGATAACCTATCATCCTATGGTGGGTGATCTGGTATTGTTATGAGGGGTTGATTTTCATTTTTATTTTATAGTACGCGATGACGCTACATGTGATATCAACGGCTCTCGGGCTATTAAGCCACATTCAAACCAAACCAAACCAAGCTCCATATTTTATTTTCATATTTAGAATCTTCTAGACATCCCAGGTTAAATTATTTGGTCTGTAGTAATACAGCATTAAATTGCATTTTTATCTTTCGTCAGACAACTTTGTAATTAAGTACTTTTCTAGTTACTCAGGCTATTGAATCAGTTTTATGTAATAAACACAAATTAAATACAGCAACAATTAAAATTCATTAAACAGTTATTTTATTTGATAAATTTATATAATATACATAAAAGTATTATACATTTAATAATGGTATATAATTAAATAAATTAGTAAATATTTTTAACACAGTTTTGAATTTAAGTTGTTCGAGGGAATAATTGAGTTGAAGTACAAACAAACTCTGCAGAATGTTTTAGTAGAAAATTTTAAACGACGTCATAAGGTTTTTAAAACGAATAAAATCTCAAACATTCAGTAATTTGGAATAACTTTACCCCAAAATAAAATTCGGAGAGGACTTTTTGTATGTTTTCAACGAAAATAATTTGCATGGACTTTATTCTTGTCTATGTATTCTTCTTTGAAAATATATTGATCTCGAAAAATTATTCAAATTTGAGACATTGCTTGTGTAAAAGGAATAGTGAATAGTTTTTTGAATTTTTCTTTTCATTCGAGACTTGGATTTTACAAAATGTTTGCAATTCTATATTATGACTTAAAAATTTTGGTTTTCGAAGTTTTTCTAATTCAAGTTTTGAGTTTCGAGATTCTGTATTTAGGAATTAGTCAGAACAAGGCTTTCTGAAGAATTCATGATGTCAGGAAGTCAGAACAAGGCTTTCTGAGAAACTCGGGATGAATCAACAAAGTAAAAGTGAACGAAGGTTCAAGAAAAACGTTTGAATCCCTTCCGACAAATGCATTGTTTTGTTTAAAAGTTAAACCTTTCACCACCTGTTAGTCGTAAAAAGTCGTTAAAAAAGTAAAATTTTCATACGAAAGACTTTCCGAAATAAATTATATAAAAGATTCAATTTCATATCTGCATTATTTGTTTGTGATAGATTCAATAGAGAGATCGTTTCCAATAGTGATTTTGTAAAATATGATTTTGGAATGATAAAGATTACTAAACTAAAAATAATGTTTAAAAATTGATTTCGAAAATATAAAACAAAAATTTAACTAAATTTAATTATAACAAGTGAAGAGGTATTCAGTATTCACCCTCTGTACTTTTAAGATTGTGTTGTTAAATGATTAAAAATTAATTTTTAATTTTTCTATTTACTACTTTCGAGTTTGAACGTGGAAGTGTTCAAGATTTCATTAAAATTTGCAACCTAGATAGTACTTAATTTAAATTCAAGTATATTCCGTACTCGATACTCAATGGAAAGTTAATCGACTATACATTCTTAAATGTTTTTTTTTTTTTTCTTATACATTTGTACCCATTTTCTCTTCGTTAACCCCAGGAGCCACAAGAGTACTGGCTAGTGAGTTGCAATACACTCAAATTTGTTTAGAAACACACAGAAATTTAGCAACTCGCTCGTTAACTGGCTTGCTTTTTTTGAAGCGAGTGAGGCAAATACAAATAGGAATTTGACAGGTAATGTAAGTAGCCAACTCGCTCGCTCGTATGGCCCAAGGGTTAATTAAAAAAAAAAAAACCTTTGAAGTATTACTTTTTTAAAAACTCACAACAGCTAAAGGTACAAAGAGTGAACCATCTACATTTTACTTGTTTTTAATAAATTATTGAAAACTATTATTTAGATTTTCTAAGGAGGTCAATAGTTTTTGTTTAATCCGCTTATTTCCAGAGCACACACACATTATTAAATTGGTTAATTGTTTTTTCGAGTAGATTCCGAGATTCTTTTGTGTTTCAATCCATTCTTCGAACTGTTCTACCGGGAAGTAGTAAGCTTTAAGATAAACATCTACATACGACCGATGTTCGATGAATTTAAGACCAGAAATGAGTTCTATTATTGACATGAAATTGGTAAAGTCTAATTGCATCAGAGCTCTGCCACCAGCTGAACATTTTTTTGAATTGGAAAACCTATATTTTAAACGAGAAGATCGAAATAAAATGAATTATGTACATATTTTTAAACAATTACCCTTCGACTAATAAATGAGAAGCAACGCGAGTCATTGTATTCCACACTGCAACCGATGGTACAGGAACTTCTTTAGCGATCTCTTCTAAACGCATTGCAAAAGTTTGTACATTCTTAAAAACAATAAATATAGTAAATATAGAATGAATAAAAGTCATAGTATACCCTATTCATAACATCAATGTAACCGCTATGCTGAAAGCTCACATGATTAATATCCCACTTGACTTTAGACATACTCGAAAGAATAGCTGGCAGGTCGATAATTTTTGATGTAACACACGTATATACAGGTAGTGAAATATTATTCATTAAATCTGAATGCTCGAAAAAAGTTGAGAGGATATTTCGTTCATTCACAGGCAGCAAGTGATTTAGATAATTTTTTAGTTGATGAAATTGTTGGATCATGCAGGAGCCACTCTCAATAGCAACTATTCGTAATGATAGTCCGTAGAGAGTATCAGGATTAGCTAATTCATTATTCAACTACATATTATAAAAAAATTGATTTTTAAAAGGATACAATCTATTTAAGATGGATAGGTAAATTACCAACGAAGAAAAGTTCAAAGGCCAAATTTTAATATTAGGAATGATTTTCTCTTCTATTGTCTTCAGTTTAACTTCTATTTTAGCTGTGTAGAACTTTTCCATTTGAACATTCTGTTGAATAGAAAATAGATTACTTATATATATACATTGTTATTGTACATTGTAAGAACCGAAAATAAAGGAATACCTATTGAACACATAAAATAACTTACGGAATCCTTAGCGAAGATTTCATGAACTGCATAACAATAAAAGTCAATTAAGTCCAACATACTGCTAACAATTTTTGGCGATATACAGTGTAGTAACTTGCACATTTGCAAATATCTTCCAATACACCGAAGTACATTCAATGATGTATTATTTACAATAATTTGCCTGTTAACAAATTAAATTGTTAAATAAAATAAAAAATAACAACAACAACAAAAAATTATCCCAATACTTACTGAACAATACCGTCTTCGTCTTTGCTTTGGGTGCTCTTGTCATCGTCGCTCTCTTCAGAAAAGTAACACGATGCTTCATCAACAATACCCGAAAGAATGTCTTCTTCAAGCATAGCTGCGTCTAGACCACCGTCGAATGGTGAACTTTTTTCTGAAAATCTTAGAAAATAACCACAAGATCCGTATATTGAACTGCCACCGTCATGGGAATGTGCCGAAACTAATTCATCACAGTTATTGTTACTATTTGGGCTGTTGTTGGAGTCTGTGGGTAGAATTGCAATGTGGGGAGACTTGTGTCGACGCAACGTGTTACGAACCGACCGAAATTCCTTAAAATATTTTTGTTTTGAAAGTTTTAAATGAGTACATAACAAAAAAGAAAAAAACAAACATACTTGCAATTGAAGGATATTACTAAATGAATCCACAACCGTCCACGACTCATTGTCAAGAAACAGGCATATTTCTTCCAAACAAGAGACATGATATCTATTGAAGAACTCTTCACTTTGTGATTGCATTGTTGCAATCAATTTCTCCGAATACTCTCCACAGAATTCAATGCCAACTTTCTGTAGCCTTTGAATAACCGAGAGGACTTGAATAAATTGTTCGTGTTTAAGTGTTCTCAGTTTTGTGCTCGATAAGTAAACACACATCTTTGATTGGATATCATTCCAGATACGAGATTGACCTTTTTTCAGTTTCTCCTGGATGTAATTGTCCGGTGATTCTTGTGCGTCTTCGGGATATAGCTTGTAATTTTGATGCCACATGACTATTTGATAGTAGGATGCTAATATTGTCCAGCAAGTTTTGCATAAACTTATTAGACAGGGAATGTATTTGTCGGTGTCAACTTGTTCGCATAGTTGTTCGAATAAGTATTTGAGGTTTTCGTCCATGTTGGGGTCATTATAAGCACGAACGACCGAATTTACAGATGAGTGAATTGATGAAATAAAATTAATATGAAGCTACATTGGAAATAGAAATTTAAACAAAACTTTTTCTCTTATATTTTATACCGAAATATTTACCTGATCCATGGCGAAAAGAGATTTATTTAATAGCTTATACGATTCTTGCAGTTTGCCATATTTTTTTACTTCAAAATTTAGTATAATCTGGAAGATAAGAAAATAGTAACTCGAGAGTGAGAGAAAATCTTTGTTGGTTGATATTATAAATGTATGTATACCTCATTTAAAACCGTATCAAGTTGGAATTCAGTTAAGAGTAATGTTTCTTGTAGTTTTTTTGTTAGCGATTGAACACTATCATACTGAGTGTATTCGGCAGCATTGTCTTTGCATTTCAAAAGGAGACCTATAGCTGTTGCAAAATTACCCTCTGTAAGCAGGTTTTGAACTTCAACGTCCGTTGATTTCTTAAATAAAATAAATAATATATTATTAATAATATTAATTGATATATGTATTTGTCCTGCATCACAAAAATACAAGTGAAGGTTATTAACCATTACAAAAATATGCTGTACGATGAAAATATAAGAAAACAATCTTCCTAACCAAAGTTATCACAAACTCTTACGACCCTATACTAAATTACAAATTTCAACTGAGGCCCTTTTTATCATCTGTCGACAAAATTCAACAAATTTAGGTCTTGAACTTACATTTAAATCTTGTGTAGAAAAATAATCTGCTAAAAAAATCAAGGCTATCTACTTCAGTATTTTAAACTTTTGTGGTGTTTTGGTTCTATATTTTAACAAATTAATCGAGCTCAAATTTTCTTTCGGCCAGACGACATGTACTTACATATTATAATTATATAGGTATATGTATATATGGCAAGGCATGTATTCGTAAAAATCGAAATCGAGATTTTAGGCAAGATAAGAAAAGTGGGTGTCGCAATTTGGTATGTCGTTCTTCTCGACTTAACAACTGGGCCGTTTTACTTTTAACTTTTTACTTCCCGTTTATGAACACTACCCCAAGTTGTTTACATTTTTTCGGGCCAAATATACAATTGTACCTACCATACGAAATTTTTTAAGGGTAAAAAGCTCTTCCTCTTCTTCTATTAAATGTCCAAAACTGCTTATTGATTTTTAAGGGATATATTAATGAATACCTACTACAAAATTTATAAAATGTTTCAAAAATTTAAATGACCGCTCAAATTTACAATTTTGTTCTAATAGTATTGAGACTACTAAACTTTTAATGAAAAAAGATTATCAAAATCAATAATTGAAGCGTTGCGTTAGCAAGAATAAAAAATAATAACGGCTAGTTTACTTAGAATACAAAAAATGGCATTGCGTTTTTATATAGCAAGTAAAAATGATCCAACATTATTTGATGATAATTTATGCTTGAAACTAAATTGAAAAAAAAAATATCTATTGGACCAAAATTACGAAATGGCCTTATAAGCTAAAACATAACAACATGATACCTCCAAGAACTCTTTGTTCACTTACAAGTTTTTTGATTGCATTTAATGACTTCAGCAATTCATTGAGAACCTCTCTCTTGCGATATGCAGCCAAAATCTCAAGACTTGTTGTTGTCAGATTAGTTTTTGCATAATTTAAATAAGATCGAGCTTTCCTACACGTCCACAGAGATTCTTCGAGTTGTTTTTGAACATCATTAATGGCTGCAAGCTCAACATTACATGCACTTCGTTGCTCAAGAATGTTTTGTAAAACTTGTTTTGATAATACTTTTTGTTGTTTTTTTAATGTACTCATGGTTTGTTCGATCGTTTCCAAGTTGACTCCATCACTGAGAACTTTCTATAATCAATAAACAATAACAAAAAGCAAAATAAACAATGTTAGCTTGTTATGGCGAACTACAGTTTTTTGATAGATAACTAACTTCAAGCTCATATAAACTGGGATTACTTTCCGGATCGAAGTAAATGCTTTCGGTGCCTTCGAGAATTTCCTGATCTGATTTTTGTTGGTTTTCATCATCGTCTGTTGTTGCAGTCTGCTGCACTTTTGCTTTAGCTTCTGGTTCTGTGGTAACATTTTGAATGAAATAATCTGAAAATCCCATTGCAGGAATTTTCATTTGTCTGTTCTGGAAGATGATTGATTAAAATGTTTGTTTTTTATATAGTATTATTATTTACCTGCTTGTTGAGCAAATCCAAGAACTTTGTTTTTATTTCATCCATTTCTATTTTGTTTCCATCAAGTCTTTTGTGCGATTTGGATTTTGGAATCTTGTGAGCTCTTGAGCAGTGACAGATGACAGTTGCTGTGACGCAGAGTTTTCAGATTTTTCAAATGAACGTATTCAGGTACGCATTGGCCGCGTTCGAGTATATATCTGTGGTGCGTTCTTTTTCTATACAATAGTTAACTATTACTACGTTTACATGGAGAATTCAATTCGAATCGAATCAGGATTTAGGTATTTGTAAACCTGGATCGAATCGAATCGGGATTACTCGATCCGATCCAGCTCGGCGAGCGAAATATAAACGAAAGAATACATCAAACAAAGAATATTCATCATAAAATAACAGAACTCGTTTCCAAAAATCGAAATCGACAGTAAAAATCTATTAAATTGAAAAAGGAAATCCAAAAATTAATATAGTTTCAACTCAAAAGAACGAAAAGTAAACAAAAGATAACCATAAAATGAAATCATTTCCAAATTCAGCTGCTTTTGACAGATTAACATTTCAATTCATATCGTCGAGATGAGTTGGAAATTGTTACAAAGTGTAACATTCTGACATTGAATTTAGGAACGATTTGAAGACGTCAGAATGTTAGTCCCCTTTCATACGAGGAAACTGAGTTGCCAGCAACATTCAGTTTGTGGGAGAGAAGGGCAAGAAGTAAGAGGGGAAAATGAAATCTCCCCGGTCAACGATTCGAGGAGATTTTTTTGACATTCCTCTTCACACACACAGTAGAGTGTGTTCAACCAAGCAATTTTAAAAGGAAACAACAGAAAGTTTCCACAATTTTGTTTCTTCGTGTGAAAGGTAAAGGAGATTTTTAAGTAAATTAAAAGGAAACGTCAAAAAAATCTCCAGCAACTTGTTTCCTCGTGAGAAAGGGGACTTACACAATGTAACAATTTGAGAATTTAGGAACGACCAAAGTTAACAATAGTTAACTTTTTAGAGAAAAAGAACGGACCACGGGTATTCTGTCACCTTTCACACAAGGAAACTGAGTTTCCAGCAACTTTCAGTTATTTGGAGAAAAATGCACTAACCAAGTAGGGTCAACATCTCCGCGGTCAACACTTGATGAGATTTTTTGACATTTCTTTTCATACATAAGGTAATGTGCGTAGACTTTATATGGAATCTTGGAAAAGGTGGTGTAAATGTTTTTTTGCTTTATCTTGAGAACCATAGGTCTCACATAAAAATGTGAATATATGAATGAATAGAAAATTAAATTTTCTACAACCTTAATTAAGTTTTTTTGCCAAAAAAATGAAAATAAGAAGTTATTACTAAAAAAACGAACATTTTGACGAAAAATATCATTAAGGGGTTATAACTTTTTTCTGTTAATTTTACTGAAAAAAACCCTCTGGATGTTTTTTGTAGTTTAATATTGAAAATTGTT
The DNA here is from genome assembly GCA_932273885.2 of Leucozona laternaria. Taxonomy (NCBI): domain Eukaryota; kingdom Metazoa; phylum Arthropoda; class Insecta; order Diptera; family Syrphidae; genus Leucozona; species Leucozona laternaria. Next base: position 53,661,982 of record OW026367.1, on the reverse strand, counting down.
TGCAATAAAAAGATCTACAAAAAAAACATCCAGAGGGTTTTTTTCAATAAAGTTAATAGAAACAAAAGTTATAACCCCTTAATGATATTTTTCGTCAAAATTTGTGTTTTTTATTAAAGTTGTAGAGAATTTAATTTAAAAAAAGGTTTTCACATTTTTATGTGAGACCTAATAATACTATGTTGCCACCGAAGGCTTATCTCAATTTAGATTAAATTAACCTTTTACAAGATGGCGGCCACGATAAACAGAAACAAGGTATGTTCATTACCTGTATGCATGCTGTATGACGTCACAATCATCTGGGTTTGTTAGGATAGCAAAAAGTTAATTCCATTTCATTAGATTGTTTTTAGTTGTTGTTTTATGTTCACAGTTCTTATCGCTTTAAAATAATATGTTTGAATACTAAATTCTAAATTATAGTCTTCATTTTAAAAAGAAAATAACACCCAGAGATGATTGTGACGTCATAAAAACACCAAGATGGCGACTTGGGTGTATCTAATGAGCATAACTTGTATCTGTTTATCGTGGATGGCGGCCAAATGGTGGGGCTTTCAACACCGAAAACCAAATGGTATACTCACACTGACCCACCCACTAAAAAAAATTGTCCTGTACCTACAAAATGCAAGGTCAATGTAACATTTCTATATACGGACTAGGTATATTGCTTGTTTTTATTTGTAATCTATTGGCGTTGCGCATGGTTTGATGAATGTGCATGAAGTCTGATTGAAAAGGACAATGAATACGTAAAAATAATAAATGTGACAAACATTAAACTAGGCGATTGAATCACTCGATCTTTCTCTTGTGCTTCAAGTTTATTAGAATTTTAAAGATTAAATAAAATACAGAAAAAGGTAGAGAAGTACGTTAATCGTTCCTTTATTTATTATAAAAACTCCTTACAAATGTTTGAGCTCAAAACACCGCCGCCTAAATTATAAGAAAAAATATGAATTTATGACAAAAAAAATCGGAAAGTGTTGGAGCGGTTTTAGTTTTTAAACATTTAAAAAAAAAATTGATTTTTGAAAGAACAATATTTTATCACGTAAGATACATATGTATGTATGGTGAAAATAATTCTGACTTAGACGATGAATATCAACCAAAAATAAATATAGAAAACATGATATTTCAAAAATGTTTCCGAAACCCATCGAGTCATATATAAAATAAAAAAAAATAAATGTCTTTTTAAACTAGGTACACCTAAATCCCAAGGAAATTAGAAATATCTTGTGATCAACAAACATCCAAATAAAACACATTTCTTTGGGAGTAAAATTCTTTCACGAGAAAAACAAACACCATAAAAAATAATTCAGTTAAAAATTCCATTAAGTACTTTATTATTTTATGATTTGTTTTCATGACCAAAGTTTACCATCCGAAAAATGTATAAAATGTATAATTAAATTATAAAAAAATTTGTTATTCCATTGGTGGTATATGGTTGACATTTACGATTTACGAGTATGTATCTTGTATGTTTTTTTGTTTCTGTTGGCCTATATTTAAAATAATAAACCAAAAATTCGATTAGAATATCAAATAGGTTTATTAGGGTGTTTCAAAAGAAAAATGTTGCTTTGTCTTTCAAACAAGTTTAAACATTTTCGCTAAGTAAAAAAAGACGCCTGTTGAAATTAAAACTCCGAATATTAGTGCAAATGCATTGTGTTTCATAATTTTACAAAAATTGTGTTAAAAAAGCATTATATTAGGTGTGTTCGCGTACTAGTCCGAAACTACCCATTTTTACCATTTTTGGTCCAATTTTATTTTTTTATATGGACTTTTACAGAACTTCGGACTTAAACTGGCAGGTTTGGAAAGTAAACGAACAGAGGTATTAACTCATATCTCCCTTGATAGCCTTTAACCCTAAGGGCATGATTACACATGTAGGTTTTACTTACGTAAGTTGCTTACACTATAACTTAAAAAAGTAAAATTTGAATTCCATGCTTGAACTTTCAGACAATACAAGGTTTACGATGACATATTATCTAAGGATCTTATTGGTAGAACATTCAATTTTCTACAAAAAAATGCTACGCTATTATTTGTTGTGAAACTTGTTATTGGGTTATAAGAAATTCCAAATAATATTTTTTCCTATAAGTTAATAGTAAATAAAATCGGATACTTTATGCAGACATCTTTTTATTATTTCTTTTACTGTTTGCAGGTTTTTTTTCTGAAACACCCTAATGTTTATCTTGCAATTTTGAACTTTTGGTATAAATGCTGCAAAATATGGTCTAAGTTTTTCAAAACATAACAAAATGTGGTCAATAATTGTACTCGTAGCCATTGCCCTGTTTGGGTCGGAGTCTTTAGTCGGAGCTGAGAACTGCACGATTCTTGCAAAAGGAAAGTCGAAATTTCCAAAAGATTTTAGTTTTGGTGTGGCAACATCTGCTTATCAGATAGAAGGTGGTTGGAATGCAGATGGCAAAGGTGTATCAATTTGGGATGAATACACCCACAATCATCCCTATAGAATCAAAGATGGATCAAATGGTGATACAGCAGCAGAATCATATCGTAATTTCAATTTGGATTTGAAAGCATTAATGAATATGAAGGTGAGTCTTGGTTGATTGTTAATAATATGTTTGTCCTATAAATAATATAAATACATAAATCGATTTAACATTTGTGAGAGTCCAAGTGAAATTAAAATGTTATCTTGCAATAAGGTTGCATTTTTGATAAATAATTATTGGACGTATAAGGGTTATCGTGCACTAAAGTCTTTATCTTATTTTACTAATTAAAGTAGTCACGTTTTATGGTACATGCATATTTTTGTCATTGGATAGCTAATCAAATTTTAAGATCAATTTTGATTATTTCAAAAAGACTAACTAGAAATGCTATACATTTGTTGAGTTGATGGAAAGTAGATAAAACAAAAATAGATGTGTTTTGGAAGTTTTTTGTTTGAGTGCAGAGGCAGACGTTAGATATTTGAAATAGAACAATTTTGTAGGATCATTGAAGATTTGATCTGATTCTTGACTAAAACAAAAATTTTGTATCGCACATAATCCTTAGAATTTGTATCCTTATTTTTTATAATAAGCGCACACTAAATTAAAAGTATTTTTTTCGAAAACTATTAATAGAAATAAGTTGGTTTACAAATAAAATAAGCTTTAAAAAAAGGAAAACACTTTTTAGTAACTGTTGCAATTTTTTTGAAATAATTTTCTATCCATTTTAATTACTTTTTTTTATAAAATGCTCAAAAAAACCATGGTTCTCTCGATTTCAATTTATCTGCCATATAATGAAATAAAGTACTTTTTATAAGCTTTCATATGACAATAGTTTCATCACTGTTGAGCACTATTGAAATTGGGCCCAAGGTCCATAAAAATTTTCCCATGTTCCTTTAAGAATAAATATATATTTGTATTTCTTAATTGAAAGTTTAATAACGACCTCAACTCGAAAAATGCGTTTCACCCAGGTAAGTTTTGTGAAATGCATTTTTAGAATTAAAGTCACTTGAACTTTAATCTAATTGTTTTTTTTTTTTGCTTCAAGGTGAACCATTATCGATTTTCTATTGCATGGACAAGAATCTTTCCACATGGTACCGTCGTTATTAAAAATCAAAAAGGAATCGATTATTACAACAGCGTGATCGATAAGCTTCTGGCAAATGGCATTGAGCCAATGGTCACCATGTACCACTGGGATCTTCCTGTCGACATACAAAAGTTCGGTGGCTTCACTAATTCGGTGATAATTCAACAGTTCCAAGATTATGCCGAAGAATTATTTAGATTATTTGGTGATAGGGTGCGATTCACATTTTGTTTTGCCTTTGTGTCTGATGTTGATTTATTTGATTTGTTTTGTTTTTAGGTTAAATCATGGATAACATTCAATGAACCAAATATGATTTGCAAGCCCGGTTATGGCACTGCATCCTCACCACCTTTGGTAAACGCTTCGGGAGTTGGTGATTATATGTGCTATACCAATTTGCTTAAGGCACATGGAGCAACCTATCGATTATATCGTTCAAATTTCTTTGAAAAACAACGCGGAAAAGTAGGAATTACTTTAGACACCATGTTTGCCTTTTCAAGATTAAATAACACAGCTGATGTTGATCGCGCAATGCAATACAAAGTAAGTTTTTTGAGACTAAAAATTTATCGAATCATCAATAATTTTTATTAATGCTTTTAGTTGGGACTACTCGCAAACCCTATTTATAGCTACGCTGGTGACTTTCCTTCGATTATGCTTCAGGAAATTGAAAACAACAGTCAAGAAGAAGGAAGAAAAATATCTCGTCTTCCAAGCCTTGGTAAATATTGGAAAGGCGTGATTCAAGGCTCGGCTGACTTCTTGGGTATCAATTACTACACCTCCAGATACATTGAGCGTTCCACTGAACCGATGGGTGAAAACCCTTCGATGGATAGAGATTACGGTTTTGTGGATAGCCATGATCCAAGTTGGCCAAGGGCAAAATCGCAATGGTTATATTGTATTCCTCAAGGTCTGGAAGGTCTTTTGAAGTAAGCTTGAATTAAATGTTTGATTTTAAAATCAAACCATCAATTGTTCAATATTAAATTTGGTTTTCCTTAAAGGTATATTCGTGACGAATACGACAATGTTGAAGTTAAGATCACTGAAAATGGTTGGTCGGATGACGGAGAACTAGAGGATGATAACCGTGTTCGTTATTATAAGGTAAAAAAAAAATAAACGTTGCATGATAAAATTTCGCTATCCCAGACTGTATCTTTCATTTTAATATTGTGCTGAAATAATTTATTTTTGTAGAGCCACGTTCAAGCTGTTTTGAACGCTATCAACGATGGTTGTAATATTACATCCTATTCGGCCTGGAGTCTGCTGGATAACTTTGAATGGAATAAAGGATATACGTGAGTTGAACTATTTCACAATTACCTACGTTATGCCTAATAAAACATTCATTTTTCTCGATATTTTATTTTTTTCAGTGAAAAATTTGGATTGTATTCTGTGAATATGAAAAGTTCGAAAACACAACGTACAGCCAAGAAGTCTGCGCTTTATTATAAGAAAATTATTGAAACAAGATCAGTTCCTAATGATGATGACGTGACGGCGACGTTTAAATACTTTAAAAATGATATGTTTAGGGAGGCTGACAAAAATTAAATTAAATAAAAACATCAAACCGCAGGACATTATTTTTGGTTATATTATTTTTATAGTCAATCTGCCACAATTTATTCTTTTTCATGCTGAATTCATGCGTAATTTGAGTGCAAGCGAGGGAGATAAACAGTCGAACACGATGGCAATACGTTATATACGGTAGAGATAACGAAAAAGACTGTGCTGAAATTCTGTATGGAATATTTTCTTAAAACTTGGCGAAGCAACGTTAGCACGGGCCTGCTAGTGCAAAAATTAAAGTGAATAATTATATTTTTTGTCGGAGCGATTCTACATAAATTCTGAGTCGCTGAATAAGAAAACGACAGTCCTATATTTGTCTAGCTCTTATTTGACTTGAATTTAATTAAATCTTATTACTTTAAACGAGCAAGTCTTGTACGTAGATACATATATAGGTACATACATACATACATATATTTATATTCATATGTATATAATATAATTGGTTTCTCAAAAACGGCTTTCACGGATTTCATAAAATTTTAACAGTTTGCTCTTATAAACGAGAACAAAATTTTTAAAACAGATTTAGTCAAATCCGCCCACTGTCACGCTCGTTTTTTATTTCATGGTTTCTCGATAATTGCTCTCTTTCTGGAGATAACTCAAATGATTTGGATGAAATTTTTAATTTTTTTCTTTTGTGCAAGAGACAAATTAAAAAAAAAAACATTTTTATTAAATTCCGCCAATTGCTACGCCCTTTTTTTTTATCTTAACTTGGTTTCTCGGAAACAACTCAAACGATTTTAATGAAACTTTCAGAGCTTATTTTTATGAACGCGAAAAAAATAGAAACGTTAGACTTAGTTGAATCCGATCACTGCCACGCCCACGTTTCTATTTCTTGGTTTTTAAGAAATTTGTTTAAGTAAAATCCACTCGCTGCCCCCACGCCCACTTTTATGATTTCTTGTTTTTTTGGAAACGGCTCTAATGATTTGAATGAAATTTTCAGAACTTTTTTTGATAAGCAAGAAAAAAACTGATATTAAACTTTGTTTCTATGTTTTTGAATATAGAAGAAATTTCATGTGTTATATTAATATTATATTAATTTTATTTTATTTTTTAAAAATGCAAAAATAATATGAGTGGTTCGACTGTCAAGTTATTTAGGATGAACTGCCACATCTTGTATGATCAGCTTTCTTATTTTGTACACAATTTTCTTCCCACTTCTTTGGCAGGAGTGTTAATATTAGGCGTGTTTTTTTGCAAGTCCATATGGATTTGTCGAAAAAAACGACATTGGGACTTGAAACTTCTTACTTACAGTACGTAAGTCCCGATAATTATCTGGACATAGCTAAGTCTATATGGATTTAAGTTGTTGTTGTATTTACGTGTAAAACTATTAGTCCCGATGTCGTTTTTTTCGACAAATCCATATGGACTTGCAAAAAAAACACGGCTATTAATACTCAATAGGATAGTGTCGAAGAACTTTTACCCTTCTATGTGTAAATAATCGAATTCCATCAATTGTCTTATGCCCCCTTTACACGACTGACAAATTGGCAGTTTTTTGGCATTTAACTGTCAAAAAATGACAGAACAATGGAAAAATTCATTCTCTTAGCAGTATAGTGACATAAAAATGCCAATTTGCCAGTCGTGTAAATGGTGCATTAGTTTGTCCTCACATTTTCGCTGACATAAGCACCAGTAATCGAAAAGAATTAAATGTTTATGTATTTGAGTGAACGTTTGAGTACTTACATCAGAAGTATACTTCCGACCACAGATTAGCCACATGAAGATGAGAATCCCCGGCAGCCATTTTAATTTGCCTACAAGCTTGAACTGTCAGTTATCAGATAAAAAATGAGAATGTGTGTATAAAAACCTCACACATAGACAGTAGGGATCTTCACACAACTGGTTAAATTGTTGTTGCAATTCACATCTATTCATCGACGCGGAAAGAAATTACAAATACAACAATTTAACCTAGCTAAAAACATTTCATGACGGGCGTGAAGAACCAGAAATAGAGTTAACTGCACTAAATTATAATATTATTTTATTATTAGATAAACAATGTTATCTATGAGTGTTATTACTTTTTAAATAGCTATTCGACTTATCGCGTTCTGCATGGCCACCACGGATTTATGACTGTGTATATAAAATAATCAAATATTATGCTTTCGAATATCATAAACTTAACAACGTTTACTATTAAAAAGCTGCCAACCTCAAAATGTTATTTAATGAAAATTGGAATCCAGAAATATTTTTCATTTTAGCGCTAACAGCATATATAAAAGATCTCAATCCGTTTAGGACACTTGACATAATGTATGTGTTTTTGTCACCTTTTTTTGAAATATCATTTTCATTGTGTTGTTAAATTTTTAACAATGAAGCCAATAATTAGGAGTTGGTATAAAAACATAACATAGAGAACTTTCAGACGGTTTTTTTTTTATAGAGCAGTGACAATCTGCTAGCAATGGAATTTTTTACTTACAAAGAATTTAATTCTTTTGATTTCTATAATCTTTACCTGGCTACTGCCCCAAGTCCTTAGCTTTGTTGTCGCATGAGAATGTTAACTCTTTTCACCATTTGTTGCTCCATCTCTACATTCAACTAAAAAAAAACCTAAAACGGTTAGTATTCAAAATATTATAATCGTTGTCTTTGGTTTTATTCAAAACCAGATATAAACTACAAAGTGGGTATGCAAGCATCATTTTTGTTTGTGCTTTATATTAGCACAGATATTCTAGAATAGGTTCTGTAAAAACCTTGCTTTATATTAGCACAGATATTCTAGAATAGGTTCTGTAAAAACCAATAAGAATCATTCACTGGTGGTCGGAGACTCGGAGTGTTCAGATATTTGAGTAGTCGTACCTAATTCTTTAAATTTTTTGAAAAAATGCCATAACATAGAGGCCACATTCGCAATATATTTTTTGTATTTTTTCTGAAAGGCCTTAACGCCAGCTTTCCCCATGGTTGCAAGTGATCACACCATAATTTGACATTTCACAATTGTCATTTCATTGCTGTTACTTAGGAGCAAAAACACTGTATATGAAGATACCAATCTCGGCTGTCATCCGAGTTTGCCTACAAGCTCATATAGGGGAAATTCAGGAGAAACACGCACACGTATGCAGTAAGCGTACATCCACCACGCTTTATTTGCACACACATGCAGTTAAAGTACATTCACCACCAAAATGTCGGTTATTTACGAGTTTCAATGGGTATGTTCAAAAAGTATAATAAAAGGAGCAACGAGTTATCAAGTGCTAACCCAACCTTATAAGCATAAGTTTGTGGAAACAAATTGAAAGTGAAAATTTATAATCAATTTAAGTATATTCGATTGTCTTTTGTCATTATTTGTTTTGTTTCTACGATTGTTTGGTATTGTATTTCGCTCTCGAATTATTGAAACAGACTCTGAACATGACAAAAAAAAAAACGAATGAGAAACCAGAGAATCAACGCAACTGTTGTAAGACAACTTTAGACGTGTTTTTTTGCAGGAAGTGACTAGACATGCCAATTATAACAGTTTATGTTTATAAAATTACTGTTTATGCGGCCCCGCAGGTCCAGGGTCCTCCGCCGGTGGGCATAATTCAATCACCTAAAGTTTTTTTTTAAGTAGTGCGAAGCGCGTAAACGTACGCCCGCTTTTAATGGCCAAAAATTGTTATAACTGTTATAAATTGGCATGTCTCGTTGCAAGCCTGGAGGAAATTGATCGAAAAAAACTATGTCGCGTCGGGGCTAAGGAATTTACATGTTAAATGCAACAACAACTAATCCCCTCCAGGCATAGCTAAGAGCACATAATTTTCGGGGCTAAACTGTTTTAACGGCGTTAATTGCATATGTACTTCTAATCAATAGTTTTTATGGAAACTCCATTTTTTTCTGTGATGGCGTCGATAGATAATCCCATATATCATTTCTTTTTAACCAAATCCCTCCGGGCTTGCAAAAAAAACACTGCTTTTAAGAGCATTAAGGCTCTCCAAAACCAAAGCGAATACTTCAGAACGACGACGAAACTTTCGCCTGTCTTAATTTATATACATGGAGATTAATGGGAGCACCCACATTGGCGCGATGCGAATCTTCGAACTATGTTCAGTCGTCGCATATTCGCGCGAAAGTTTCGCTTCGGTTTGGGACAGCCTTTATGCTATGTATATGCGAAACCAATAGAAAACTATCGATGACCGAAATTTCAATGTATAAATTCTAACTTATCACGTTATTTATTTTATTACAGACTTTTCTGTTAAATGCCAAAGATTTAAAAATCATTGTGTAACAGCGAACTACTTAATTTTCGTAGTGTAATAGCAGACTTAGCACCATTAAATCGGTGTTTTTTTCAACACATCCCGATATCCCACCTAACATCCGCCATTTTCATGTTGAAAAGCTGGTGAGTTGAAATTTTTTTAAAGATGGCTGCGTTATTTGCACTTACAAAATGGTTGCTCTGGGAAAACAGAACAATCCCACCCCGTTAAATTGTTGTTGCAATTCACATCTATTCATGGACACAAAACGAAATTACAAAAACAACAATGTAAACAAATGGGTTTTGGAGGGTGATACGTACGAAAGATTGGTATCTTCATATAGAGTGTTTTTGCTTAGGAGCTGCTGCATAGTCCCAGTGTTGCCATCAAATATTTTTTGAAATCGGGAGATTACCACATCAGAAATCGGTGTTGATTGGAGAAACAGTTGAAAACAAAGTTGAAATATGAAATATATAGTTTACTGTTTTTTGAAGAAAACAGAAGAAAAATAGACTTTCACTAAGAATGTTAGTAACAATTGTCGTTAACATATCAAAGAGGCATTGCAGGTTTGCACAACATTTTTTCAAAAAATATATTGCTCTGTTGTTGTCTAGAATCGCTTAAGCTCCAATTTTTATGTTCACACTTATAAAAAAAAAAAACTACGAATACCTGCATACATAATATGTACATATATACTTATAAAGATATTTAGTCCCCTTTCACACGAGGAAACAAGCTGATGGAGATTTTTTAGACGTTTTCTTTTAATTTCCTTAAAAATCTCCTGTACCTTTCATTAGAAGAAACAAAATCGTGGCAACTTTCTGTAGTTTCCTTTTAAAATACCTTGGTTCAATCTACTGGGTGTGTGAAGAGGAATGTCAAAAAATCTCCTCGAATCGTTGACCGGGGATATTTCATTTTCCCCTCTTACTTCTTGCCCTTCTCACCTACAAAATGAATGTTGCTGGAAACTCAGTTTCCTCGTGTGAAAGGGGACTTAGGTAAACAGAAGACTGAATTTCAACAATTTCACTTCATTCTTAAAACTACATCCCTGGTCAAAATTAAAGGTAATATTTAGTTTTTAAGGAAATGCTTAATGAAAATAAAGCTCGCAAAAAATGACTATAAAGTGTTAATTCATATCATTTATAATTATTGTTTTATTAAAATTTATCCGAGAAAAGTTTTCACAACATTGGTTGAAGAATTCGGTTAAGTTTATATCAGTGCAATAAATTGAGCAACCAATCGAAATACTTTAATTTTATTGGACTTTTGATTGAGCAAACAATTTTCGAAATATATTAAATTTAATAGAAAATATTAAACTCTTTTTGAATATCAGCGGAAGGAAAATATAGAAAATATATTAAGAAACCTGTACTTTGTATAATTAAAAATCGGGAGAAAATGTCATATTTACATCAAAAATCAGGTAATCGTAAATAGCTCTAAAAATATGGAGAAAAACGTTAAATCGGTGTTTCTGGCAACACTGCATAGTCCATAAACGTCATTACGTCATTGTTTATTCGTTTCATAAGAAATAATTTAGTTTATCTTTAATTTTAAGTTTATCTCCTCTAATATCTATATATATAAAAATGGACCGTGGTGGGTTCGGATGCTTAAAACTTGAAAACGACTGGACCAATTTGGATACTTCCTTCTGCGGGTTTGTTCGTAATTGCTCCGCGAAAATTTAGGAAAAAGAAAACTTGGAAAATTCTCAACAGGTGATGCTGTAGGCGGACATTTCGTTTTTCAGTTCAATTTAATTACCGTTCAACAGGTGTCTCTGTAGGCGGTTGGGAAATTGCTTTTGGGATATTCGTTTTCAACTTTTGTTATAATTGTAGGGTGAAATGGGGTCAAAATAAAATAATTGTCAGATTTAAGAAATTATTCTTAGGAAATGGTTTAAGGGATATTCTTTTTCAAAGTTATAACATTTGTAGGGTGAAATAGGGTAAAAATAAAAAAATCCGATTTAAGAAAATCTTTTGGTGTTTGAAAGGTTGTTTTGTAGTGGACGACCTTAGGGATTTCTTTTCAAAAAAATTGGCATTTATAGGTTGATATGGGGTAAAAACGAAAAGTGGCATCCGATATCGTAAATTCTTTTTGTGTTTGAAAGGTTATTTAAAAAAAAAATTGCTTTTTATAGAGTGAAATGGGATAAAAACTTTGGTCCTAGGTTAGACTTAGAGGATCATATTTTTACTTATATAGCCATTCATAACGTGAAGCAGGTTAGAACACATAAAGCAGTATTCGATTACAAAAATTAGCTTAAATATTTATATATATATTTTCTTTTGTAATTTTTATGCGAAGCTTAGGTTTGTCTACCCATGCGAAGCCGGGCGGGCCAGCTAGTGTTATTATAAATTCGAGTGTTTTTACTGTAATTTCACTTTTAATTTTCATTATGCACCTTCTTTCACATGCAGCGAAGGCGTAGTGCCCCGGAGATTGCTAGCGGATTGTAATTTGCGGCTCACTGAAGTCTGTTCGCGTACAGTTCAGCTTTAATTTTGGATAGAAAAAAGTGGAAAGTGAGTGCTATAGTTTCTCAATTCCACCCACGTGCGATAAAGTAGGAATGTCCTTCATCTTTTCTTCCATAGCAGTTGATAATATAATCGCGAATAAGAAATTTCATGTCAATTGCAGACATAGGTATTGCCAACAATAATTTCTTCTGTGGCTACATTTTGATTTTATGGCGGAAATTAAGGAAAGGCCTCTTACCAAGAAGTTTTATCATTGTAACATCCCTCATTTAGTTGTAAACGAAAAACTTATGCCGTCGACAATTTTTGTACGAAAAAACTCAATTTTAATCAAAATTATGGCACTTAACTCCTTCTCCATCTGATCGTTTAAATCACAGATTAGCCATATGAAGATGAGAATGTTTCGTACGTTTCACCCTCCAAAACCCATTTGGTTACATTGTTGTATTTGTAATTTCTTCCCGCGTCGATGAATAGATGTGAATTGCAACAACAGATTAACCGGTGTCTGAAGATCCCTACTGTCTATGTGTGAGGTTTTTATACACACATTCTCATTTTTTATCTGATATCTGACAGCTCAAGCTTGTAGGCAAATTAAAATGGCTGCCGGGGATTCTCATCTTCATGTGGCTAATCTGTGGTTTAAATTGTGTCTGAAGTTTACCTAGGGTTACCAGATTGAAAATATCGAAAAGTGGGACATCGCGAGTTTTCTAGGGGGGACAAGTGTTCAAAAAGTGGGACAAAACATGTTTTTGAAAAATACCTAGTCCATTGAGTGGATGCTTTCAGCTTTGAAAGGATTTTGAGGAGGAGCTGCATTAAAAATACTTTTTTTTGAACAAACCTATTCAAAATTTGCCTTCACTTTCTAAAAAAAATTGCATCGTTATTCGTTCGAGCTAGTCACTAGATTGTGTTTCAGGACCTGCTCCATTGTGTTTTGATGCATTTATAAGCAGTTTTATTGCCCACAAAGCTTTGAAAGGTCAAATGTAACAAAAACAAAATTCTTGGAACAAAACAGCTTCAATGGCTATCAAACCACACTCTGATGATTTATTTGAATAGTAATATAACGATACCATACAATTTAAAGGGTTAGTTCTGTTTCCATTTCAAAGCAAAAAAAAGCATATTCATTATGTGTTTAAAACATTTTATTTCTATATAATATCTTCATTTTTTAACTTTCTTGAACTTAAAACCTTTTTATAAAAATGAGCAGACTTTTTTGCATACCGATTTCTTGCCGGACTAGTCATGTTAACGGCGTAAAGCCCAAACTTTGACCTTTAAATAAAATAAATTAAAAAATTGTTTATATATTTTTAAGTAGTTTGTATTTTGAAGAAAAAAAACTTACGTATATCCAAACACCCACTCATAATTATCAATCAAACTCCAATGGGTATAACCGATAACATTGCATCCATCATCTACAGCGTTCAATACAGCTTGCAAATGGCTCTGAAAAAAAATGCAAGTATGTTTGTTTTAATTTTAGTTTTTCACTGCGTTCACAGATTTTGTTCTTACTTTTAAATAATTAATTCGGTTATTATCTTCAATTTCCCCTTGATCACGCCAACCATTTTCTGTGACTATAACTGGAACATTACTGTACTCTTTTCGAATCCAGCTGTATAAAAGGAAAAACAAACACAAAAGCTATAGTGTGGGTAAAAAGCCAACAATAGACTATAACAAGAACTTACTTCAAAAGACTCTCTAAGCCTGTCGGATCACATGTTTGCTGTAATACTGGGACATTTTTATAAATTTCATAGTTTGCATCCCGTTCATATGAAGGACTGCGGCCTATTGGCTCTGTGACACGTCTTAAAAATCTAGACGAATAGTAATTTAGACCGAAGAAATCAGACGAACCTCTGATAATATTTTTCCATTCCCCATCGAGACTGGGCAAACGTGACATAAATCTTCCTTCTTCGAGACTGTTTCTTGCGATATCTTTCACCATCACCTCAGGATATCCACCGGATTTACTGAAAATTGGATGTGCCAGGAAACCAATCTGAAAAAAATAAAATTGTTTTCTGTTGGTGGGTTCTGATCTTTTGTTTCGAGGCTTACATTGAACTGCATTGCACGTTCTAAAATATCCTTATCGGAAGAATTCGTGATGATAAAATATGGGCTGCTAATTGAGATGCCCACTTGGCCCTTTTGTTTGGCGAAGAATTGGGATTTGTAAACACGGTAAGCGGCACCATGTGCCCTAAGAATATTGTCTACGCAAAGATAATCTGCTACTCCAGAATCATTGACGAGTGGAGGGTACAAACCGTCACCATAAGCATGTTTGCACATAAACCAAGGCTCATTAAAAGTTATCCAATTTTTGATCTAAAATTTAAAAAGTTAAAATAAATATTTTGTATTGAAAAAAAAAAAACAATATTTTCATAGAACTTACCCTGTCGCCAAAGGTTTTGAACAACTCAGTTGCATACTGAACAAAATATTCAATACTCAAGGAACTGGTGAAGCCTCCTTTTTTCTCAATCTCCAATGGCGTATCGAAGTGGTACATTGTTACCATTGGTGTTATTCCATTTGCAAGAAGTTTATCAATGACTTCGTTGTAATAGTTGATTCCAGCTTGATTTCTGGAGGTAACTTCGCCATTTGGAAAAATTCTCGTCCACGAAATTGAAAATCGATAATGATTAACCTTAGAAGAATAAAATCGAAAATTATAATTTACAGGGTGTTTACAATTTATATATTCTTTGATATTAGTAGCAGAAACTTGTTTGTAGAACAAATACCAGCCTATCTATTTGCGTTTAAATGAAATTGATTTATCTTGTTTGAGTCTTCAGGCATCCAATTTCTTAGACTTTTCCATTTTGTTCGCCCATATGCTTATTTTCAAATCGAACTAACCTTTATTACTTTGCCCTGAATGCATTCATTGGAAAATTAAATTTTTGTTGCCTCTTTTGACATATGTACATGAATCTTTCTATCTCACCTTAGCTTCTTAAGAAAAGATGGAAAGGTCACGAACACGATGCACAGAAAACAAGGTATTAGAAATGTTCAATTGTTTTTTTTAGTTTAAACACACCGAGTATTTCGGAAAGATATGAATGAATAGAGTGGTTATTTCCATTTTTTCTCTCACTTTGATGAAGAACAAGTTGGTGGTTGGCAGTGCGTAGTGCGCTTGGTTCTGAAGACGCTTGGTCTATGTTCAACTCTCAGCTGAGACAAAAAGTTTTTCAAATTAAAATTGAACGTAATAAACTAAGCACCACTAAAAAGGAGTCTGATGATCGGTCTGGCAGCCGTGAAATAGCTATAATTTCAGCCTATAATGACTTGGTGGTAGCTCATACTCAGGTGGTTGTTGTTTCATTCAAACCTTCAATATTAATATATGATGATGCGTAAGCTTCGCAGCCTTAATGCAAGTGTGTTATCACACAAAAACCAATTTTGAGTAATAACGGGTGATTTTTTAGCTGGTTTGGTTTTGGCAACACTGGTTTTGACAGCTGACGTGTGCTTAGTACCTTGTGTCACTGTCAAACAGCTTCAGTTTGGTTTGCAATTTAACCATGGATCGTCTTACAAATGAACAACGCTTGCAAATTATTGAATTTTACTATCAAAATTCGTGCTCGGTTCGAAATGTTCATCGCGCGCTGCTTGTGTTCAGCGATGAGGCTCATTTTTGGTTGAATGGGTACGTAAATAAGCAAAATTGCCGCATTTGGAGTGAAGATCAGCCAGAAGCATTGCAACAGCTACCAATGCATCCCGAAAAAGCCACTGTTTGGTGCGGTTTATGGGCCGGCGGCATTATTGGGCCATATTTCTTCAAAGATGATGCGAATCGCAGCGTTACTGTCAATGGTGAACGCTACCGAGCGATGATAACAAACTTTTTTTTGTCCGAAATGGAAGTTCTTGACTTGCATGATATGTGGTTTCAACAAGACGGTGCCACATGCCACACAGCACGCGAAACAATGGCGCAATTGCGAGGCGAGTTTGGTGAACAGTTAATTTCACGTTTCGGGCCGGTCAATTGGCCGCCTAGATCGTGCGATTTGACACCATTAGATTATTTTTTGTGGGGGTATGTCAAGGCTAATGTCTATAGGGACAAGCCCGCTTCGATTGACGCACTGGAAGCCAACATCCATGCATTCATTCGTGAGATACCGGCCGATATGTGTGAAAGAGTATGCCAAAATTGGACTCAGCGGATGGGCTACCTGAGACGCAGCCGCGGTCAACATTTGCATAAAATTATCTTTAAACATTAAATTGCAAGGTTCAAACTATCGATTCAAATAAATATTTCATTCATTTTTTTTGTGTTTTTTTTTTAAAAAAAGTTCTAAACCTCTTAAAAATTCACCCATTAGATTATTTTGTGACTGATCAGTGAGGCGTCCGCTCATTAATTTTTAACTAACACCTCCTGCTAAATCAAAAGTAAAATCATTGGCCTTTACTATAGCACGTCACGTGTAGTGTAACACATTGCCTGTAATGTGTAACATTTGTAGTATATTTTGAACTTACCTTAAGATCTTTCAGTATCTTCAAATCATCATCAAACAGATGGTAAGAGTCTGTAGCTATATCGCCATTGGATCTATCCGCTATCAGTTCAGGATTATTGTGTGTTAAATCATCCCAAATTGACACACCTTTTCCATTTTCATTCCAACCCCCTTCAATTTGATAAGCTGAAGTTGAAACACCAAAACTGAAGTTTGCCGGAAAATAAGACAAAGATCTTTCATTCGAAGCATAATCACAGGCTTCTAGTTTGTTTAAGAAATTTGAGGACCTTTTTAATAAATTATTCAATAAAATATTAAATTTTGTTTAGTGATGAAATCATCTTACTCTAGTAATCCAATCACGAATAAAAGATTAACTGTATTCATTTCAAAACATAAATTCGGTTTCTTAAAATAAATAATAGGTATTGCATCGACTGTGTTTTGAATTGCAATGAGACACTTTTCTAACCGCCCAATATGAATAACAATTCTTTAAGTACATTATTTAAGAATTAAGCACATTTATTACGGCATAAAAAGCGTCTGAGCTGTATGTCACTATCGCTACAGTCTTATCACATTCAATGTCAAATCTAGCAGATAAATGGAAAAAATATGCATGACTACATCACACGAACTTGCTCTTGTGCTTAACAACTGCAAAGCAGCATAACAGGTGCGTTTTTATTAATAATCTTGATCTTAACTCCTTGTCTTATTTATGTTATCAAAGGTCAAAGTGGAATTCCGCATTGTTTAAAAACAAACTTTGTTTAAATATTTAATTCTTTTGAAAAATCGTATTTGCGTATTTTCTTCTGTTGAATATAGTTTTTGGAATAAATGCATTGTTTTAAAGAAAAAATATCAAACGAAAAGAAAAAAAAAAAAAAACTAAAAAAGAAAAATGAAATAGATGAGCGACCTCTAAATATTAATCTAAAGTCCTGAAAACTTATAGTAAGGCTTAATATTGCACTAGACCCTAATTAAAGAGCTAGTGGCATTTAAAATCGAAGATATTTTTTTTTTCAATCAGTCTAATGATTTATTTGTTCCTGCAAAGGAATTGTAAGTCTTTGATTCATTAAAAAAAATGACTTTGAGCTTCTTCAAGGCCGATAAATCCTAATCGAAAAATTGGTAGCAGCTATTTCACCGGTTGAACTACCAATAAAGAATAAACATCAATCTTACTTTACTTTACTTTTGATGGCGCTTACAGTCTAGGATGGACTACGGCCTCAACCAACAAGCCCCTCCAGCCAGCTCGGTCCCTAGCTAGCTGCCTCCAGTTTCGCACTCCAAGTTGGCTGAGGTCGTTCTCCACTTGTGTGCGCCACCTAAGGTGGGGTCTTCCTCTGCTGCGCAGACCATCAGGGGTAGATTCGAAGCCTCGTCGGGCTGGTGCGTTGGTGTCCATACGCTCCACATGTCCCAGCCATCTCCCAGCCATTTCAGCTTTCTGACCAGATCGACGTCGCTGTAAGGCCCGTACAGCTCGTTTTTGAATCTTCTCCTCCATACACCATCGATACACACTGGACCGAAGATCACCCGAAGAATCTTCCTCTCAAAGCACCCAAGTAGGTTCTCATCCATTTTTGACAGGGTCCATGCTTCTGCCCCATATAGCAGGACCGGGATGATTAAGGTCTTATATAGGGTCTCCTTGGTTCTTTGAGAGAGGACTTTACTACTCAAATGCCTTGTTAGCCCGAAGAAACAGCGATTGGCAAGCGTAATTCTTCGTTTGATAGATAGATAGATAGATTTTTATTTCGTGATAATTATATGTACAAAGCCTATGACCGCACGTTTTACATTTCAGAGATTTGACATTTATTATCTTACTTCTGAGACATTTTCTTATATTTTAATAAAGCAATATAGTTGGAAAAATGTAAAAATAATTTAAAGGAAAATACGATAAAAACCTTTATTTGAATGACAAAAAAAAAAAATAACAAAAATAATAATAATATAGATATTATAACAGTTTAAGTATAATAGTAGGCTTAGTTCGCCTACAAAATTTACAAATAATAGGAAAAACATGGAATGCTTTTGGTATATAAACATTTATAATAAGGACACATAAAAGATATAAATAATAGAATAAATAAATAATTAAATAATAAATTAAATAAATAAATAAGTGTTAGTGGACTGATACATGTGTTAGTAATAAATAAATAAATAAATAAATAAATAAATAAATAAATAAATAAATAAATAAATAAATAAATAAATAAATAAATCAATAAATCAATAAATAAATAACTTAAAAAATAAATAAATAAATAAATAAAAAAATAAATAAATGAATGAATGTAATATATAAATAAATAATTTAATAAATAAATAAACAAATGAATAAATAAATAACAAATTTATAAAACAATAAGTGTTAGTAGATGAAAAACATTTATTAGTAATGGATAAATATTTTATTAATAAATAACAATATAATTTAATATAAAACAAATAATATATTGCAGACCTTAATATATAAATAAGTAACAATGGTATAGTAAATAAATAATTCCATTTAGAGAAATAAAAAAAACAGAAAAAAGCAAACGAAATAATGGATTTAAGATATTTGAATGAATGTTAAGTTAACACAGATATATACAGTTGATTTATAAGGGGATTTTCAGCAATATCGCAGGTATTTTTAAAATTGTTCGTTAGTTTTTGAATCTTTTCCGTTATCAATTCAACATCCGCTCTTCTGTGCAGATCAACGGTGGAATAATTCGTTTGATCTCTGCACTGATGTCATTTTGCGATGTAATAGTGGAGCCCAGGTAGACAAAGTCCTTGATTACTTCGAAGTTGTACCTATCCATCGTGACATTTTCCCCGAGTCGACGATTTTGAGATTCCTTTCTCGATGCTAGCATATACTTCGTCTTGTCCTCATTCACAGCCAAACCCATTTTTGCCACCTCCGATTCAATACTTGCAAACGCGCCGGCAACAGCTCGCTTCGTTCTCCCAATGATGTCAATATCATCCGCAGAAGCAAGTAGTTGAAAAGACTTCTGAAAAATTGTACCTCTGTTGTTGACTTGCGAGTTACGTACAATTGCTTCAAGAACGATGTTAAACAGGTTGCATGATAACGCGTCACCTTGCCTCAAACCTTCCTCGACTTCAAAGGGTTCGGTGGTGTTCTTACCGACTTTAACGGAGCAGATCCTGCACATGCGGACGAGTTTGGCAGGGATGCCGAGATGCGACATGGCTCTATATAATTCTTCTCTATCTACGCTATCATATGCGACTTTGAAACCGATAAAGAGGTGGTGTGTATCGATTTGAAACTCCTGGGTTTTTTCCAAAATCTGTCTGAGTGTGAACCTGAACATTTGATCGACGGTTGATTTGCTGGGCCTAAAACCACACTGATAGGGGCCGATCAGATAGTTGACAAACGGTTTTAAGGGATCACACAGTACAGATGACGCCACAACGACGAGCGGATGCTGTGAAAAGATTTAACGTCGCGAAGTTAAAATCGCAAGAGATCGCCAGGACTTTTGCAGACCACGTCTCTCTTAACCTCTCAGCAAACCCGCCACCAGCATCATCTGCAGAAGACCAGTGGAAACACTGCAGAAATGCCATCAGGAGAGCCGCCACTGATGTACTGGGTTTCACAAGGCTACCACAACGAAACCCCTGGTTCGATGAAGAACGCAGGCTGGCGCATGCAGCGAAGAATGAGGCATACCAATCAATGCTGCAGACTAGAACCAGAGCTGCTGAGAGAGCAGCCCGGGAGCTCTACGGGCAAAAAAGAAGGGAGGAACGCCAACTTCTCAGGAGGAAAAAGAGAGAGCATGCCAAGCGGACGGTCGAATCTGTTGAGGACTGTAGCGGTAGGGGGGATGTTCGAAAGTTTTACCGAAGGGTGAAGCAATCTACCCAGGGATACAAGGCCAGAACGGAAGCCTGCTGAGACGAGAGTGGGAATATGGTGGTAGTCACACAGTCAGTGCTGAGGATCTGGAAACAACACTTTTCTAGACTGCTAAACGGCGAAGATGGTCAAAATTCCGCTGTTAGCCAGAACACTCCATTCAACCTGGACGACGATGTTCAAAATTTCCGTCCACCCGGCCTAAATGAAGTGCGGTTAGCGATAGCCAAGCTTAAAACGTACAAGGCTGCGAACTATTCAAAGCAGCGGGAAATGACTTGGTAGGGAGTATACACCAACTTATTTCCAAAATTTGGTCGGATGAAAGTATGCCCGATGAATGGAACCTCGGTATAGTGTGCGCTATCTACAAGAAAGTAGATGCTCTGACTTGTGCCAACTACAGAGGTATAAGTCTCCTCAACATCTCACACAAAATCCTGTCAAATAAACATCAATCAAGTGTTGATAATTGTGGGTGGAATCAGTTCAAATTGATGGACCTTTACCATCAACATTCCATTCACACTCAATCTGATAAGCTGAAGTCGCCAAAACAAAACTGAAGTTCATTGGAAAGTATGAATTCGCTTTGGAAGGCAGGTCACACTTATTTGATGTTTGTTGAGAAAATGAGAAGGTAATAATATATAAACAAATAACACAAAAAGAAACCGAGTCCAGTAAAGAGGAACGATGACAATATTTTATATAGCTATTTCTAGTACGAAAGGTTTCAGTCGAATATACATATGTTATGTTAATTGATTTTCAGACGGTTATACTGCAACAAAAGCTCTTGTTTTTGATAAAATTTGTATACTTGGAAATGGAACGACACTTGTAGTTCTGAATAAAAGGTAACACTCGTAAAGCTTATTTTTATTAATGGATACAAATTTAATATTATACTCGTACATGTACATGTACACGCAAATACAGAATAGGATGTGTATTGGAGCTGCGACACATGATCCGACCAGCGATGTGAGCCAAGGATGTACGTTATGCGGGGGGGGGGGGGGGGCAGTTTCACTAACTAAACTAAACTTAACTGAATCATAAGATTTAAACTATCAAATTTGTGCTGATATTGTACATTTTATTAATACAAATAGAAATTAAAAAAATACCTATTTTTAAAATCTAAAAGTCACTTTCCTCAACTTTTTTATTTATTTTTATTGAATTGTTCATACTGCAAATTGTTTATTTTTAGTTTTATAATAACACAACAAAATTTCACAGGAAAAGTCACCTTAATTGTTTCTTGAAAGAGAAAATAATAATCATATTCTTCTCAAATAACGCATGAATTTTCACGCCATGCTCCGTTGATACACTTTCTGCTGGTAAGCTTATCTTCACACAACAAAGTTTTGTTGCAAAAAGCTCTGGAGATTAATAAAATAAAGCAACTGAAGGGTCTTCCAACTGGGACTTTGACAGTTGAACTTTGGCCATATTGTTGAAGCTACATCTGTCAAATTAACTTTCATTTAGGCCTGGCGCCCACTAGGCAACTTAGTTGCCGGCAACTCCGAGCAACTAAAGTTGCTTGCCCTCCCTCACTAGGCAACTTCCAAGCAACTTTTGAGAATTTATATTTGTGTTTTTTTGTATTTAGTTTTCTATAAAAACGTGCTACACCCATACCTATCTCAATTTAACCTGTCTTAAATGCAAAATCGATGTTACATTTCAATGGAATACAAATAGAAACGTTTAATTTTTAATAGTTTCTGAAAGTTTCCCGGAGTTGCCGGCAACTAAATTCCGCGAGCAACTTAAAGTTGCCGGCAACTAATGTCGTTTTCGATTGGATTTTCGGTAAATTGTACTCCTCTTCAATTCCAATCGAATATGAAAACACTGACTTTCCTAAATTTACACACACACTACCAAAGCTGCCATTTAACAAAATGGCTTCTTCAAGTATTTATCACTTTTGACAAGTAATCCAACGAAAAACTTTATATGTATGTGTGTGTTCCTCATCTACTCCAAAATGAAATTGGGGACAGAAGAACACTCCGAAAACATTACTCGGAACAGCCAATCGAAGGCTTTTGGAGTAGTAGGAGTGAAAAAGGAGTGTAAAAGGAGTACTCCGTACATCCAAACGAAAACGACATAAGTTGCCCAGTGGGAGCTCTCCCATATAAGCCAATGTAAATGAATCGGGAGCTACTAAAAGTTGCCTAGTGGGCGCAGGCCTTATCCAGTCTGTTTTACCAAATCACCATGGACGGATATAGCGCTCAATAACAAGTGCAAATGATAAAATTGTTTTATCAGAATGGGTGGACCATTTACGGTCATCTTCGCCGATGAGGTTCATTTCTAGATGAATACCTACGTCAACACACAAAATTGTCAAATCTGCGACGGTACCAATCTACATGAGATCCAAGAGCGTCCAATGCATCCCACAAAAGTCAATGTTTGGGTGGATTTTGAGCTATCGCCTATCGGCGTCATCGGTCCATATTTTGGCCATCACCGGTCAACGGCGAACGCTATAGGTCGATGTTTACCAACTTATTTTGGCCTAAATTGGATGGTATGCCCACCAACGGCATGCGGTTTCAACAGGACAGCGCTACGTGTCACACAGCTCACGCCCCATTGGAAATTCTGCACGAGCGATTCAAGGACATGGTCTGGAGTATGGAGATGATGTGGACTGGCCACCGAGATTGTGCGATTTGACCCCATTAGACTTTTTTTATGTGGGGTTTTCTGAAGTCGCAGGTCTGCACCTCCACTGTACATTAAGCTAGATGCTAAACGGGTGCAACCAATTTACTTCAAATTCAGTACAGATCATTTATTCGAATTTTTATGTTTTAGCATGGTTTTGGTTTTTGTAAAATTTTCCGATAACGGCTTCAAAGATTTTCATTACACTTTTTATTCATAATTTCTTGTCAGGTTTTTGCCACAAAATGTAAAAAAATAGGATTTGAACGTTTTTTTAAGAAACTGCCTTATTTTCGGTGTATTATATCTCGTCAATTGCTAAGCCAATTTTGATATAATTTAGCAATCTGAAACTTATTATTGACACAAATAACATTACGTTTAAAAACTTAAAAATAACTTGTTTAGTATTAAAAAAAAATCCGTTTTGTTAAGGTTTTTTTCCACACTTCCTCTCGAGGGGGTTAAGTTTTTTTTTTTATTCCAAATTAAAATTCCGTCTCGTTTGATGTTCAGAACGTAAATCAATTTTGTTATTCTTAAAAAGTACTCATCTATTAAAAATCTATGCTTGATATAAGAACTGATAGCTTAGCAGAACTACTACCGAAATAAAGTTGACAATATTTGTATGCCTTAACATTTTCTGGGATATGGTCAATGTACGTATAACTTGTGTGAATCGAGGAATAAGAAATTGAACTCGTTAAATTAACATCTTTATCAAATTCTATTAATCATTTGAATGTCGTCTAACCAGTTCCCACTTATTTCTACGCATATACACGCACGGAATTCTGTAGATACAGTACAAGTACCAAATTCGGAATTAACATAAGATTAGTCAAATTCCTATTTGTATGAAATTGGATTTAAATAACCGAAAGTCGTTCTTTTCTTATTTAACTAGCGCTGATGGAAGTCGGTAAGACAAAACTCCATCACACCATGTCTTCATAAATCCATTATTATAATACTACATTTTATCAAATAGCTAGTATAATAATTTTTCAAGATATTTAACACTTTTTATCAGGTAAATTGAACCTTCTCTTACAAACGAGATCATTTTATTAATAATTTGTGTATCATGCTTCATGCGTGATTTAGAAATTCCTAGAAAATGTTATATTCTGGCATTCAGATTAATATCATTACAATAAATCATATGTACCTAACTCATGTTTAAGTTATAAGATAATTTGATAAAATTTATAAGCATTTCATATACATAGATAAATAAATATTTTCAATTATTGTATAATTAGATGATGAAACAATAATACACTGGGACGTACATTTTATTAGATTTTTAAAGCTTTTACAAGTACATAATTAAATGTTTGTTTGTACATGGTAATTTCGTTTATCAGTGCGATTGTAGTTTAACGATAATTGCGTAAATTGTTTCTATTTTTCTAGACTTTTCTTCAAAGCTTTGTATTACGTCGCGTCGTCGGTCGGTCTGAAGAAAAAACTCACTAAGTATTAACACAACGGTTGAATAAAACGAGATTGAACCTTTTTTTTATTTTTTTTAATCCAAAATATCGCATTTTACAATACATACGGGTAGGGTATTATAAGACATTATAAGACGCAATTATTTATTGAAAAATATTTCAGTAGTGTCTCAGTATCTGCAAATCATGGCTGTTGAGTTTCAATAAATATTTATTTCAATTTTTTTTTGTCAAATTGACTTAAAGCCCACTAGAGATACTTACACATGTACGCGAATCCAGGCTTTAATCATACGAAATATGATGTTTGCGTTGTACCGACGCACAGTGGCCCGTATTGACTTTTTTGGTTGCAAAAATCATATCTCTTAAACGAATAAAGACATCGCCAAATTTTTTTTTTTTGGTTTTGAAGGAAATTTCCAAGGCTTTAAAGTTTGTGAATTTTAAGAAAAAATATTTACAGGGTGTTTCAGAATCTGCTGCTGAAATAAGAAGTTTTTGTTAAGGTGGTTAACATAATTGGTATTTAATTTTAAAAAGGTCGAAAGTCAATTTATGAAGTAATTTGAGTGGAATTTAAGTGAAACAGTGGGGAAAGAAGAAAACAAACCAGTTTTAGTGAAACAGTGGGGAAGAAAATCAGTTTTTGTTTTTTTATTAATTGATTTTTTAATTTTTTTGTATTTTTTTTTATAAGAGAGTAAATTTATAAAGTATTTTATTGATAGATTAGAATTCAAAAAGTAGAAAAACAAAATAAAAGGAACACAAATTTACATACAAACATTAAATTTCTTGGAAACTATCATCTAAGTCCGGGGTAATGCGTAATAAACTTATAATTTCCGGTGAGTATTGTTCTTTCAGATCTTTTTGGTTTCTTACATGCCTTAAGGAAGAAATAAGTTGATCGGATGAGATTGCTAGCATGTTAAATAGGTCTTCATTCTGCCGCATTCTTGAAACTTTGCACGTATTTTGATATCTGTACTTCTTGTAGTCAGACTCCTGGGCTTAGTGGTAGTGATTGGTATTCGATGATATTTTGACTATGAACCAAAATTTTATGAAGAGTAGGTGTGAGTTGATTTTCAGGGTACTTTTGTATTCACTTCTTCCCTGCAATTCAAAACATTAAGTATTATTTTGATCCTGGACCCATGTTCTGTAACTCAGGCGATAACTTATCGCATCGTTAAAAAATGAAACGATTCATTCCACACTTATCGCCTCTGGAAAAATTGGGTTTCTGTATCTCGATGCGATAAGTTGAATTTTCGATTTATTTTCACTGGAAAATCCATTGGAAGGCGATAAGTTTATTAGGCTGTTTCACATTAAAAAAAAAAAAAAGTTAAAATTGAAATCAAATTTGATTTTGTTTTAATTTAGCTATGTACATATGTATATTTTTTATTAAAAAAGTTTAGAGAGTTAAGTGCTCGATATTGTACATTTTACGCTGCTTTATTTCAGAAAGCTAACCAAGGCCGGAATATAATGCGTATATTGAACGCTGAGCGCGGCCAGCGCCGGCCGGCCGTAGGTTTCGGGATACAATTAATCTATTTGAAATGCCCGAGGAACGATTAAAGGAGGTATTCTCAGATTTTGCCACATGAAATGCGTCCATATTTTCCTCAGGGACAGATTAAACTTCATCGTTTGCCACTTGTGAACTCCTTGTTTCCGGACAAATATTTTACAAAGGAATATTTTGGGTTCTTGTTACTCTGAAAATTAAAATTGAGTAATAAAAATTAAAAAATATAAGTGAACATTCAATTTTATTCACCTTCTGTTCTTAGTCATTCATTATGAACATTATTTATTTTGTTTTCTTTTTTAAGTTTGTTTTTCGTTTGCAATAATTTAAATGTTTCATCTATTATCGCCTGCCTTTGGGTAGGTGATACATTTTGATGTTGAAAATGAGAAAATTAACGATTCTCAAAGATACAGAAACGCATTTTATCGCATTTTTCCAGGATTTCTATTCCGCATGTTCCGGTCGATAAAGTTATCGACTGTCAAAGTTATAGAAACCCGACAATGCGATAAAGTGAGTTTTGTTCCATTTTTCATCGTTTCTCGACTGATTTTATCGATGCGAAAGTTACAGAACATGGGTCCTGGTTATAACCTCTTCATTGACTCCAGTTATTCGAGCGGTTTTCTCAGATTGTTCAAAAAATCTCCTTGAAGTGTTTCCATTATTGCTATTTCCAAATCCTTGCTTTGGTTTATCTACATCAAGTCCAAGCTCATTGTGAAAACGCCTTTAAATCTCTTGTTTTCTTCTCTTTTCTGCCTCTTTGATCCCAATAGATTCATCAAATTCCTCTCCCTATTGTCGAAGTGTATAAACCAGTTTCAAAATAAATTCCATGCACCTGATTCTAGCATGCAATGGAGAGATTCCATATTCGTAGTTATGTTCGTCGTTATTTAATTCATCCTGGTTATTGAAGCTTTTTTGGGTCCTTTTACATATCGGACATGACCGCGTAGACTTTGTTTCAGTTAATTCGCTTAAAACTTTTCCGTCAATCATAGATAAAAAGAACTCGAGATTCACAAATATAGTTATATCCTCATTAAATTTATATATTGTTGGTTGAATATCTGCTATTTGCCTTTTTATATCGTTGATTGTTGTATTTATGAGGTCACTAGTTTCCTTATCATATTCGAACATTATGGGTCGGCAGAAATGAGTTGATGATGGGCGAGGGTTCCTCCAATGTTCACAATTTGCACTATTAAGCCTGAGTGGAACAACTGATGCCATGAACATGTTTGCGTCTGTTTCACCATCTGTTGTATTAATTTTTTGCTTGTATGCACCTTGGCCAGATGATCCATCGCAGCCCCATTTACTCTGTAAGGTCAGACTTCTTAGGAGTGCATTTATTTGTTCCTCCGTTTTGCTTTCTAAAAGCCGCCTTGCAGTATGGTCCATCATGTCTTGAAGTTTGACTTTAGCTGATATTTCCGTGATTTTTCTGTTTTCTGGAACTGCTTCTTTTTTGGTAACCGTAATTGTGTTGCAGGATGGCAGAACATCTATATTGTGTTTCCTCAACGAAGTTCTCAGGATTTTATACTTATCTTTTGATAGACCCAAATCCATAAACAAAGCTAATGCATTCTCATTAGTATATTTTATGGGATCCTTTTGTGGAGTAGGAATGCTTTCCTTGACTCTTTTGACTCGAAGTGCAGTAGCAATTGCCTTGATCACATCACTCTTCGCCTTTTCATGATCTTTATGATATCTTATCACTAATGCATCAGAGAGAATTTCAGTACTTATCTCCTCTGTTGCATTGATTAGCTTTTTTTTTTTTGGTGAATGTTGCGCACTCATTGAGTGACTTCCTTGGCCTTCCTCTTGATGGTCTTGATGTAGTTGGAAGATCACACATTACTTCTGTTTGTCCGGTTTTGATATGGAGAGATGAAGAAAGCCATTCCTCATTTTTGTTTATGAAATTTAATCTCGATCTATGGGATGCGACCCATTTTTTATTAATGTTGTAATAAAAACTTTTTTATTTTGTTTCATTTTCCGGTAAATTTTCACCGGATAGTTGGTATTCACTTATTATGGCAAAAAAGAACTCTTCAAGACTCTCATTTTTGACAAAAAGTTCAAACAAAATATTGTATATTATATCCATTTTAAATAATTTTTCCTTATACAACTGCTCGTTCAAGTTTTCAATGATAATTTCATCCCAATGTTTCATCTTTTTATACAACTATTTTTTTATAAAACTAAATACCTACACTTAAAACATTCAATTTTATGAAATCCTAATAAGCTAATCTGCTTACTTATAAGACTTAAATCTTTAAAAAAAAATTCTAATCCAGTTAAAAACTCTTATCCATCAAACTACCTGACAATAATTAATCATACCCGAAGTCAAAAACATTCATACTTAAAAGTTTTATTAGGGGTCGCAGGAAATAAGCTATCAAACCGTTTTAAAAAACTTAGGTAGGTTTTTCCTTCTTAATTACAAAACCATTTTATTTCAAACAAACACTCATACCTGGAAAACAGAGAAAAAATATTTTCCATGATTTTTTTTCTGCACCTGACAAAAAAAAACTCAGAAAAAATTACTGACTTCATTAAATCAAATCGCTCTAGCTCAGCTCTATGCAACTTTATGCAGCTGAGTTTTTGGTTTTGTATGAAGAGATATATAAGGATTTACTATCCGTCGAGCTTGGCTTGATTATGTTTGAACCTTTTTTTTTTCTACTCAGTGTAAAGTCGAAAAAGCGTGCAAAAATGGGAGTTTCAAAAAACATTAAATTTAGCAGTTTAAAAAAATTTATAATTTTTTTTTCATTTATGATTATAGCAATTAACACATATATCAAGTAAAAATAACAAAAAAAAGTTTTATTTACACATTTTTCCTATTTTTTACACTCAAAATTAAAAAAAAAATTAAAAACAATTGTTTTTTTTCTAACCATAAAAATTTATCAACTTTGACTCGCTCTACAAGTCAAACCACTCATACAAATAAAATTTTTTTCAATTAATAGAGCTCCAAACATTTGTTAATTCAAAAAAAGTAAAAGTTTTGTATTATTAACCCACCCGAAAAATGAATTTCGCAAGCACTTTTGCCTAAACGGGCCACTGTTCGACGCGACGAGATTATAAATCTCTAAAACGTGCATTTGTGGAGTACTTCCTCAATTCTCTGCTCTCATTCTCACATTTGAGAGATTACAATTATTTATATGTAGGTATTTGTATTGCCGCAACCCGCAATCTGTCTAAGGGATTCACTCCTACTTTATTTGTGAGAGTAAGCTTTTACATTTAGATATCTATGTATTTTCTCACATCTTTTTTATATTTTTTTTATTATTCTCTGATATCTACATTTTTTTTTTTAATAAGTTTATCAAAATATTAAATTTATATCAATTAGGTAATACAAATTTATTAATTTACAGCTCTACGAGTGTTTTATTTTTTATTGACTCAATCAATTCAGAATTACAAGTCGGTGTTTCATTTCCAGATATAAAAATCCTATAAATCACAAAATTAAGAGCTTTTGTAGCTCTCGGTGCGTTTGATAAGCGATTTACATTTATTCTAGTGAAACCGTTCGTACCTACTGGATGAGGCTATAAAATGTTGACATCGTTCCTCTTTTTTGGACTCGCATCAGCGTAATTATTGTTATTGAATTTTTGTTGTTTTCATGTTTGATTATTTATTATTCCATTCTTTCTAAGTTCAATAATAAGTGTTAGTCAGACATCAAACACGTGTGATCTGCCTTTAAAGGGAAATCCATACTTTCCAAGAAACTTTAGTTTTGGTGTAGCGACTTCGGCTTATCAAATTGAAGGTGGATGGAATGCCGATGGTAAAGGTCCATCAATTTGGGATGATTTCACGCACAATTATCCACACTTTATTGATGATAATTCAAACGCTGACATAGCAGCCGACTCATATCACCGTTTCGATCAAGATTTATCGGCCTTGAAGGAGCTCAAAGTAGGTACATTTTATGAAGCTAGTTTAGATAATATGTGTTTCGCGCATTGTTCAAAACATAAGTTCATTTAAAAATTAAAAAATAATTTTACCAAACAATTTTCAATATTCGAATTTTCAAAAAATGATGCCATATTTTTTTTTATTCTTTTGGGTAAAATAGCTTTTTTCATTTAAAGTCTAATGCAAAACTGTGAAAAGTTCAAAGTTCTGGAATATTTGTATTTAAATAACGAATTATGAAAAATGAAAATAATGCCTTTTAATTGTTTTGTTCCTTGTTGTTTTTGTTTGTATTAATCTGTTTTGCCAAATAAAATTGCATAATATTTTTACTGTGTAGGTATTTTCGTTAAAATTCGATTTCGAAATTTAACTGTAGGAAAATTAAACTTTTGTTTATGGACTTTTTAGAATTAAAAGTGGTCGGAGCCACCGATAATTGTCATTTTTAAATTTAACGAACCGATACAAATTTATAGAAGCTTGGAGCAACTAGCCATTAGTAGAGAAGTTAAAAAAAATGGAACTCCAAAATATTTACAGCCGTATTAATGACTTATCTCAAAACTAATTTCATGGTATAAAATATACACGAATTGATCGCACGATTTTGCTCTTGTGGTTATGATGCCTGATGTATATAATGGGTGTTTTTTTAGACGTAGGGTTTTCAAGAAGAAATAAAACGCATATAATTTAATGTTATGGCCAAGAATTTAGCTTTATTATAAAGATAAGGGTTTGCGATTATGTTTTAAAAATAATTTCGGGCAAGAGGCCGCCGCGGCTGGCTCGAATATTTTCCAGCCGAGAGGCCCAATTTTCGACAGCTCCAATTGTTGCGCGCGATGGGGGATGGACTCATTCGGGTCTTCTTCGATAATCTGCTCCCCAGCAGCAATAGCGTCTTCGGTGCGCACTGTACGCTGCGTCTCTTAGGATGCGCATTATCCACTAGAGTTAACGTGGTGCGAAACCGATCCATGGTTGCTCGAATTTATGCGATTTTGCGATTATGTCGACCGAATATTGGACGCAGCGCGAGATGCGTCGCGTGAACCGAACCATTATTTTGGTAATAAATTTGCACAATCTGCAAACGTTGTTCAGAAGTAAGTCTATTTATTATGAAATGGCAAACCAAACTGAGCATAAATCAAGTGACAGCTGTCAAAAAAACCAACTCCGAAAAAAGTATTGCCAGATTGAAAACCACACGTCTAAAAAAAATACGCTATATTCTTGGTTGAATTCTACAAAATAATTTCAGAAAGATACTAAATAAAATTAGTTAAAAAGGTTTTGCCACTCATAAAAATGTTCATATTCGTTTCTACTCCTATGCCTTTGTTTTTTGATTCACCACTACAAACCTACAGCTAATACATGTTCTTTGTTTCCTTTTTCAGGTAAACCATTATCGCTTTTCAATATCGTGGCCCCGAATTTACCCTAATGGCGACATATCATCCCGAAATCAAAAAGGAATTGATTATTACAATAATATCATTGATAAGCTATTGGCAAATGGTATTGAACCGATGGTCACAATGTTTCACTATGATCTGCCTTTAGAAATTCAAAAAATAGGCGGATTTGCAAATGCTATATTCATTGACAAGTTTGTCACATATGCAAGGGAATTATTTGAAAATTTTGGTGACAGAGTAAGATTACTTATTCTTAATTATACTTACTTCCCTTGTTTCGCGACCTTTGAATAATGTAAAATGTTTATGTTTAATTGCGTACATTTAGGGCTAGTTTCACAGTCGACACTCACCGGAATAAGTGGCTGTTAAGTTTCCCATATGAGGATTTTGGGCTTAAGTTTCATAGCCAGCGTAAGTGGAACTTAAGTCACCAACATTGGAGACTTAAGTGCCACTTTTTCAGGTAAGTGTGGACTGTGATATTGCGCTTCAATCACTCACATTGCCCACTTAAGTGGCACTTTTCTGACTGTGAAACTGGCCCTAATAGTATTTTGAATTAAAATTAAAATAAAAACATGTTCAGGAAAGAGAGAATTCAGAGATTTTGCTTCGTCAAAAAGTGGGACTGAGAAATTCTGTTCCTATAAATCTATGATTTTCCTGAACATGTTTGAAATCTATGAAGAAAGGTGTAAACACGCTCGAAACGTGACAAATTTTCTGATGCTTTTTGTCATAGGCAGAGGTATGCTTGTCGGGCCCAGGATAGCAGACTTAACTAAAGCACAGTCTGAGATAGCAGACGTCACTTAAGCTAATTCTGAGATAGCAGACGCCACTAAATCAGTCTGAGATAGCAGACCTAACTAAAGCACGGTCAGAGATAGCAGACATGATTAGCTAACTACTTAAAACCTGGGCTTCCACTGTGCTTTTTGGAACATAAGTCTTTCAAAACGGAGACTCACCCAAGTATTCTTGATTCAGGAGTGCTTTCAGTGTAATTTAATAAACAGCGACGGTGAAGAAAGGGTGTAGTGCATCATTACAATTAAGAATTTAAAATAACAAAAATCATTAACCCAGAGCTCCACAGCTCATTTGAAAAACACAAACTTTTTATAAAATGTGTGAGTTTCGGGACTCACGGTTATAAGATGTGTAGGTAAACATCAACATTCATCCGAGTCCGAGTTGGTAATAGGTGCACAATATACAAAATGCAATCGTATCGTGTCGTATTACACGTAACATGTTACACGGAACGTATTTAAGGCTAACGTTTTTAGTTTACACCAACGCGCGCCAGCCGGCTTAAATGCTTACACACATCAAACATTTTATCTGTATGTGCTGTGCATACCTACAACAATAACTTTTCTTTCTTTTTAGGTGAAAATATGGATGACATTCAATGAGCCACTGATTTTCTGCAAGTCAAGCTATGCAGATGCAAGATATCCACCACAA
Source organism: Leucozona laternaria (assembly GCA_932273885.2). Classification (NCBI taxonomy): domain Eukaryota; kingdom Metazoa; phylum Arthropoda; class Insecta; order Diptera; family Syrphidae; genus Leucozona; species Leucozona laternaria. The sequence continues at coordinate 53,628,835 of OW026367.1, read as the reverse complement.
GTTGACGTTGCTGGTGTAGGAGATTACATTTGTGTGGACAATACAATTAAGGCACATGCTGCAGCTTATAAAGTTTACCGATCAATATTTTATGAAAAGCAAAGAGGCAAAATTGGCTTAGCGTTGGACAGCTTTTTCTATTTTGCTAAGTCAAATGAAACTGAAGCCGCTTATCGAGGATTGCAATTTAATGTGAGTTCTTTTTTAGAACTGATGGGAAATGCGGGTTCGGTTTAGTTTAAAAATAAAAATTTCAGAATAATGGCCAAAGCGCAATGTGGCGTTCGGGAAAAGCTCTCATTTTATTTCAAGCAGTTCTTAAAAAATCTTAAAGCGTATTCATAAATCATTAAGTGTTTTAATTTTTTAGTTCAGACCTTCAGAGCAGAGCCTGAACTGTCAATCAAAAAATTGTGTTTCTTTTTCCGCTCTGATTCAAATTTGTGTGTCTTTTTTCGTTCTGAACGTGTTTAGAGTGCGCTCTGTGAGCTCAGAATAAAATAACTGAGCAGATAGAGTTAAATGCTGAACACAAGCATTTGACAGGAAGTTCAGAACTCTGTTCAGAGTTCAGACCTCTATTCTGAGCTTAAAAAACAGAAACGCCTTTAAGCCCGAACCACACTAACTCTCGTGTGGTGTGTTGGGGTCGCTATCGCTCTAATGTATTTTATATATGCGTAGAGCTATATTTGTATCGTAATGATGTGTTGTGTCGAAATCTATGAAATACATTGGAGTGACAGCGACACACTACACCACAGGAGAGTAGTGTGTATCGGGCTTTAGTAGTTTAGTTGATTAAAATATAAGTTTATTGTTATTATTCAACTTAAAATATTGAATGAGTACACCATAGAAGTCAAAATTTTTCATAGAAACTTCAATTATTAATTATAGGGGGGCTTGGGCCTTGGGGCTAAAAATATCATTTAATGTAACTTTCGGATTTTTTTTTATTACAAAGAAGTTAACCGGGTCACTTTGAGCTATAACAGCTTATTTCAAACCAAATAAATGCCTTCGTATATATAATTAAGTCTCCTAACTTAAGTTTACTTATTTTCAATTTAATCGTTGTTACCATTTAATTTAGATAGGATTCTTAGCTAATCCGATCTTTCACAAATCTGGCGATTATCCTGAGGTTATGATTAAAGATGTCGAAGCAAATAGTTTAACCGAAGGAAGAATTAAATCCCGTCTGCCCTATATTAAAGGATATTGGAAAAATATTGTAAAGGGTTCAGCTGATTTCTTCGCACTTAACTACTACAGCTCAAGACTGATCAAACGCGCCGTAAAGCCTAACGGTTTGAACCCATCGTTTGAGCGAGATATGGATTGTGAGGAATCGGTAGATCCAACATGGATAAACGGGAAAGCACCTTGGGTGTATTGTGTTCCAGAGGGATTGGAAGGTATGCTAAAGTAAGTTCATTTCATTGTGTGAATAAATGCTTTTCTCTTTTTTTAATATCTTTTTTTATTTGAAAAAAGATTCATTCGTGATGAATATGACAACATAGAAGTTATAATCACAGAGAATGGATGGCCTGATGATGGAAAGCTCGATGATGACGATCGGATACAATACTTGAAAGTAAGACATTTATTTTTGCGAATAGCTTAAAGGTAAACAGGTATTTTTGTTTTAAAATTATTTATTATAATTTGACGCAATACAAAATAACAGTTAGTAATTTTAAAATTACTGAGATTACAAAAGCATTTAGGACCTTCAAAAATTAACTAAATATCTATGTCTCGCGCAACCTTTAACTTAAATAATATAAAAAAGCTATTCCCTCTCTGAGTACATAGGTATATAAAACGCAACGCAAGTTGAGATGATAAAATAGAACAACGAATGAATAATGAATCAACAAGAAACTTGTTTGTTGTTCCGCAATCAATATTAATAATGAATGTAACACTTAAGTACTATTCACATGAGAACGGCTAACGACCGACCAATGAACGAATAAATGTGAATTAAAACAATTTATAAACATAATTTTTTCACAAATTCTAATCAAAATCGTAGAAATATAGTTTATTATAATGTTTAGATACTTAAATCCGCTTTTAAATTGCTAAAATAAGTTAAATTTGAGAAAACAAATTGGTCGTCGCGAATTGAAATCTGATTGTTACGAATTGTCAAACTCTATTCGCATTCCACATACGGGCCACACTTCAACCAATAAATTGTTCGCGAGCGGCTAACCTCAAAATACCTTTTTGTTTTGTTTTCTTGGTGGTCGTCATTCGCGGCGAATAAGAAGCCATGTGAAAGAAATGTCAAAATGTACGAATATTCGTACATTCGTTGGTCGCTCTCATGTGAATGTGTCCTTTAAATGTAAGACCAGCTTTAATAGGCGTGTTTTTCTTGCAAGTCAAAATGGATCTGTCAAAAAAAACAACATCGGAAATAATAGTTTTACACGTAAATAAGTACAACAACAACTTAAATCCATATGGACTTAGCTAAGCCCAGATAGTTTTCGGGACTTGCTTTAAGTCCCGATAAAAAACAGTGATGCCAAACTAATGTAATCGATATGTTATCGATAATTTATTCAGAGATGTCAAAATTGAAGTTTTTGGATGCTGGTTTATTAATTCTATTTTTGAATTTGAAAAAAAGATGATGGAGGCTTATTAACCTTTCTTTCCTATATGAGTGTTCGTTGCTTTTACTTACAATTTTTTATTTGAGTTGATACTTTTCTTCTTTTTGTTTGGATCTTGTTATTTTTGTTGTTAAACAGCTGATCAACAAATGCCATATAGTGCACAGTGCTGCCAATTTTTTCGGAAGAAGTTCCTAAGTCTCGATGTCGTTTTTTTCGAAAAATTCATATAGACTTCCAAAAAAAACACGATCGATATCGTATTTTTCAAATCAACTGCTCACTCTTCCAATTGCTTAAATTTATCGATACAAAACTGCTAAGCATAAAATTAGGCCTAATTTTGTTTAAATTATATACCGATTTGTTTGTTTTCATTTTATTATTTTTCTTTAATATTTCGCCAGAGTCACTTGCAAGCAGTCTTAAATGCACTAAACGATGGCTGTAATATCAGCGGCTATACATATTGGAGTCTAATCGATAACTTTGAATGGAGAGATGGATATAGGTAGGTTAAGTTATTCTTATATTCTTGACCAATTAAAACAAATATTTATTCCTTAGTGTCAAATTCGGTCTTTATGCTGTGGATATGTTAAGTCCGAAAAGAGAACGAATTCCGAAGAAATCTGCCAATTACTATAAGCAAGTCATTAAGTTCAAAAAAATTTCAAACGAAATAAATTCATATGTACCTGCGCGCGAATGAAATACCATAAAGATGATACACAGAAATAAACAGTATACTGGAACGGATCTTATAGTCGATTCCGAACATTTTTCAAATAGTGTCAAAATACCAAAACTCAAAACAGCAAATGTCAAAATAAATTTGGTCAATATTGTTTAAGTCAACACAAAAATAGTTTACAAATAATTGAAATAAAACAAGGGCAAGCCAACAACCTATAGTGCCGACCATGCATTGCTGGCATATTAGGTCACAATAACAACCTGCAATTGGTCTCAACTGCTGACACACGACAACAAACTGGGTTGCTGAATTGTTCACATTTTGTTTTGAAATTATTATTTGTTTTTGTAATTGTTATCATTTGGTAGTTATGTATAAGTAATAGTTAAGGTATAAAAAGCATTGTAATTTCTGAATAAACGTCTAGTAATCAATAGAAATTGTTATTCATTGGTTGTTTGTTATTGGCCAGTTGGAATCTTGAAAGTGAACAGGTTAAAGTACTTGTCTCACTTTTGTAAAAAATAATATCAAGTAAATGTGCTTGATATTAATAATCTCAGACAAACGAGTCTGCACAAGTATATTATGTTAAAGCAATCTAAAAATATTCTTCACTAGATATGTTATCATTAGCCGTTTGTTATCAGAAATGACGTAAATAGATTATCAAAAAACATACATTTCTGGTGCCAGTAATTCAGGGCTCAGGTGTGTTTCATTAATTTAATCGGTGCTCTACTTGGAACGAATCATGAAAAACGTCTTATACCAGTCAGGTTTGCCTTTGGAACACCTCAGAGTCATTTTAAAACCTTTTAGAATAATCGGACACCAAGACATCTCTTTTGAAAAAAAAATCGATATTGGACACTTTTTAGAAATCTAGGTACTCTTTGGACACTTTTTGAAATAATAAACAAACAATTTGTTCGAAAATTGTATGAACACAACCCTTTGTCAATCATTGACAATAAAGAATACAAGTATCTGTTTCTCTATCTTTCATTTCATTTTGTCTTAAAGTTTGAATTCAACAAACAAAAATTCTTTTTACTAAAAATGTTATCTGAATTTATGCATCTATACATTTTATTTGTTTTTTGTTTTGTTTTAATTTTAGTTACAACACTTTTAACTCAAGAACGGCTGGACCGATTTTATTGATCTTTAATTTGTTGGAGTATTCGATTGCGAAGCCCCGCGCGGGTTAGCTAGTATGTAATAAATAATTTGAAACTATGTACCTAATATTGCGTTGTAAATGAAATTTGCTTGGGACACTTTATTGCCTCTTCAACACCTTTTTTGACACTAACATATGTTGAGAGGTAAAACTGTTACCATATTATTCTCGTTCTACTAATAGCCGTGTTACTTTGGAGGTGGTAAACTAACTTTTGAGTAGATACAAACGGTAATCTAGGACTACCAACTACTTGCTTGCATGGCGAGCAGATCCGATTTTGGGAAAATCAGTTCTATGCGTTCCATTCAAAATGGCTAGCAAAGTATCCATGAGTAGGTACTTCGTCACCTCCATCAAAGGAACACGGCTATTATTACTACCTCCTTCATGATATAAATATTCTGAACTCTTCAATGCACTGCAAAAAGAAATGTCCAGCGTACAAACTAGGTGCCATGCCGACATGCCGTCCCGATAGTTCGTCTTCATGATGGTGTGATAACATTGGATTCTATACTCAGACTTTTTTTTGACATGAATCCAACTTATATTGTTCAGACCCAAACTAATGTGAAGACAATTAACTCACTCTTACGTTCAGCAGTCGTTGACACAAAACACAAATCTGTACGTCAAAAAAAAAAAATACAAAAGTTTAAAAAAAAATATATACACGACTGAGTCGCACGAACTTGCTATCATGGGCGATCACAATGTGGTTTTACTGTTTTATTGTATCCAATAGCCAAAAACATATGTGAGTCTGAGTATCCAAATTGAACAATATAGCATCGTGTTACACATAATACCATTGAGTTTATACACATAGAGGAACCACTTCGACCGAACGAGAATCTTGCGTTAAATGCTCGCCTAGATGGCGGCTTATAGCTTACCTGAAGCTAAAACCATTTTTGTAGAAATTGTGGAATCTAGTGGATTGTGTGAATTTTGTTCCACATACCTACCTACAAACATACAAAACGCATGAGTATGTATGCACAGGCACACTGAGCAGCCAGCGCAGTGAATATTCGGTAGACTACACATTAATTTTTTTTTTTGGATAAACGAATGTGTGTTTTTGTTTGTATCACGCGGGGTAAGTTGTTAAGAAGCACAAATGAATGAAGGATAACAAGGTTACGTCACTTCAGTTTTTTAAGTTTGTTTTTGTAATTATTGTTATCAAGCGTCGCGTCGTGATGATAATGTAGACAAAAAGGATCACTTTGTTTACTTTAGGGGCGCAAAAAATTAAAGGTCGTACAATTGTGGTTTTTTTTTTTAATTTTTTACTTTAAACGTGCAATTGTTTCTTGTATTTATACATATGGAATGTACATATATATTTATGTATGTATGTAGGGATGTGTAGTGTATCTATTTGGATGGTCGTATTGTTTTTTCTGGTTTTCATATTTGGATGGCATTAAATAGGTTTGAAATGGAGAAAAAAAATGTTTGTTTTTTGGTTTTTTTATGTCCCTAGGTAGGTACCTAGCCGCTGTTAAGGGCTAGGTAATTGAAAATACTATTTTATGTAGGTACCTATATTGGGAATAGACAAGAAAAGAGCCGTATGGGAGGACAAGTTTTCGAACAAATAAAGAATGTTTTCAACTTTCATTTTTTTTCAAAAAATAATTTACCTATGTAGGTAGGTACCTACATAAATCGAATTGGTTTTTAAAATTCGACTAGCTGTAAGTTGATGTAAACATTAAATAGGTTGGTAGATAAGGGAAAGAACTTAATTATGTAGGTACTACAAACTTTATAAATAAAACTTTATACCTATCATTTTTTCACTTTTTTCCATAATTTTGAGTTTGAAAATGATTTTTTCAAGAAATGTTCACTCAAAGATCTTGTTTGAAAAATTAAATAAAGAAATTGATATACGGTATCATTTTATATGAGGTAGGTACCTACCTATTTCGGTTATTTTGAATAGCTTACCCTTAATTTAACCTTGATATATATTTTGATTAGTGTTCCAACTGTTTTAATAATTTTGGTTGAAATTTTGTATTGAAATATTGTTTAACCTGCCATCAATTTTATGTAGATTGGTGTTGGATGCATTAATAACATTTTTTTATCGGAAACGGCTACAACTATTTGGATGAAATTTTGTCATAAGATAATATTTTAGTTTTTAAATGTAGCTATACACCTACCTATGTAAATGATGTAGATCATCCATCTAGGTGTATAGCTATGGTTATTTTTATATTCTTATTATAAAAATAACAACGATAAACAAAATAAGGCACATATTTTCATTCTACCACCGCACTCTGTTTTTTTGTTTGTTGCTTTTTTGATGATTACATTAATCAATTTAATCAAAGGTATTCATGTAATTGTGTATATGTAAAACAATAGATAAGTTTACCATTAAATTAGGTTTACGAATTGGTGAGTGAACTGTCAAATAATGTATGAGTAATGATTTGCACAATTTGGTTAAAATTTCTCAGGATTTTGGTACGGAAAATTAACCATTTTTTTTTTTAAACCCAAGCAATTCTCATTGTGACATTTGGAATGCACAAACCATCATTTTTTCCGAAAAGTTCTAAAATTAGTAAATCACTGAAGAAAATTTGTTCATATAATTAAATAAATTTCTTTTTTACTTATTTTCGGCATCTTTGAATTAACTTTTTTAAATTATAGTTTATAGAAAACGTAATAATTTTTGTGCACGAAAACAATTTTTGACTTTTAAGGAACAGCTTATTCAATAACATAACTTTCACGCAAACTTTTTTGTAAACTTATCATTGTACATAGTTTGTAATCTTACGACAGACGTTGCATGAATAGCCATAGTACTTTCTTTGTGTGCGGTTTATTGTGTCTCTCTTTCTAGAGTTTTTCTACATATTTTGATTTTATATATAGCCCTACCCCGAGTCTATTATAACGCTTATCGTTAGTTAACAATAACATTGTCATCCGGCAGGTACCACGGGGAGGTGATAATGCGTTTTCACCCACCATTTTCGGGGTGCTATTTTTTAGTGAGTTCCCCGTGCCTCTCACTCTTGGGGTGCTTTTTTAAAGTGAGTTCCCCGTGCCTCTCACTCTTGGGGTGCTTTTTTAAAGTGAGTTCCCCGTGCCTCTCACTCTTGGGGTGCTTTTTTAAAGTGAGTTCCCCGTGCCTCTCACTCTTAGGGTGCTTTTTTAAAGTGAGTTCCCCGTGCCTCTCACTAATTGGTTTTTTTGTTCCTCTATACATATTCACAAATATTTTTTTGATGGCCTAACAACTTTTTTGTGGGGTGTTTTTTTCTTGAATTTATTCAGCCTTATTTTGAGATTCGAATGAATAGCTATTTCGATAGAATAGATCTATTCATTCGAATGAACTTTGCATATTTTGAGAATCGAACGAATAATATTCATTATCGAATGAATTCCTAAAATGAACATCACCGCTTTGACATTTACTGACATTTCTATTTAATTTAGTGTGACCAAGCTGTTTTTTTCGAAGAATTTTTGTTTTTATAAAAATGATGGTCAAAATAATGCGTTCTCATTTAAGAAAAATAAAGTAAAGATAAGTAATGTTGAAGGCCCGGTAAAGTTTACTATTTATAAAACATCAATAAAAACTGGAATTTTAAAATTTGGGAGCATTTAGAAAATAGTATGGTAAGTTTATTGACATGAAAAAGTAACAAAATAAATTTAAAACTTTTGAATAGTTAAATACTAGATTTTTTTTTAGCTTTCATGTCAATTTAATTGTGTTTAAAATTGACTAACAAAAAAAACATGTAACTTCAAAGTCTCTCTTTACTTTATACACACCTGGTCACACTTTTCAATTTTCAACAAAACAAAAAAAGTAAAATCCCTCGCCGGTATTTTTTTGTTATTTGTAAATGCTTGTACCTCATTGTTATTTGCTAGTTCATGAGCAAGAGTTGATTGTTTAATTTTCAAGAAAAACAGATGGCAATTATTTTATTTATAAGAAGTGAAGACGGCGGCGAAGAGCAGATATGGAGGAGAGGGATAATGGATGCATCAAATCCATTCAAGATTGAAAATCCCTTATGGCTATCTCCGGATGTTCTTCCATCAATTTGATGAGAACTTCTTTCTGCTCCCGTTAAGTCCAATTGAAATGCGACCTTTAATTAAAATGTCAACAAATAATTCATAAAAGTATTTTATTTTCTTTATTTTTCAACAAAAATATTTGAGCTCACATGTTTTTTTAATCTATTCGCCAGAAAATTTTTAGCGTCAAATAAATGACATTTGTTTCGAATGATTCGAAAGTCAAAATTTGCTTAGTTTTCAACAAAAAATGAACTTTCGTTTGATAAAGTGAACTTTCGATTCGTTCGAAACTCAAAATACAAACTATTCGAATTCGACTTACTTTCGCATGAAAGTGAATTTCAAAATAAGGCTGATTTAAAGATTTGCTTCTGGTTAGTTTACCGTCATTTGAAGCTTTTAATATCTTCTTTTTTATATGAATATTGTAGGTATACCTACCTAGTTAGTTCATGTGTATTCAGATTTTAAAACAACATTAGGCGTGTTTCTTAATCTATATAGTCTTAAAAAATTGTTCAATAATATAACAATACTAAGAATATTGAATGTATATTCTATTGAATTTGAAGCAAAATAACTAATAAAACACCATAGCAACTGAACTATACAGCTCATCGTTAGCCTGGATGTTTATTAGGTCTTATTTTCTTTACATTTCATTACACTGGATAGAATATGTATTCATGTTGAATACATAAACCTTTATAAATATCCATATTTTATACAGGCTTAGGACATAAGCCTCGATAGATAGCAAAATCAAGAAGTTTATTACGGACTTGGTTAATGTTGTTTTTTATAAATTATTTTTTTTTAACTGTTAACTAGGTATATAGATTATGAAAAAAAACACGCCTATTGATGTTTTCTCGGAAGTAACATAAATTATTAAATATTTGAGAAAAGCCTTGAATGTTTTATCTCAAATTAATATACCTTCATAGGTAGCTAAATCAACAAAATAATTAGACAAAATAAGTTCGGCTTTCTGGTTTTTGGTGAAAAATTCGCATATCTTTTGGGCAATTATAAAGGCAGGTGTCAACAATGTACTTATATAGGCCTATCTCGTGAATAACTGAAATGACTTTTTTTTTTAATTTTGCAAACAGAAACTAAGTAAATATTGCATAGAAAATACCTACCTATATTGTACAGAAAAAAAATCTATGAGCAAAAAAATTAGTAATCCAGTAACATTGTTATCTCATAGGCTCTAAAGATTTTGATTGAACTTAGTACCTGTAATAAACAGGTCAATTTTAAGAAAACTGCGTTTCTGGTTTTCTCATAACGGAATTAGGTATTCCAGGTTTTTTTTTTTAAATGGCCGTACTTTGGGTTATTCGAGTACCTATATCTTTTTGATGGCTTGACCGATTTTGTTATAACTTTGTAATCTGGTGCTTCTCAATAGTTTGAACAATATTACCTACATTTATTTGGAAAACTTGGAAAAGTACTGTTTTATAAACAAAACAAAAATCAAACAAAAAATCCATTTTTAAGTAGGTACTTTTGACTCTTAATTTTTTTATTTAAATAGGTACATCATGCATCTTTAATGTGTTATTACAAACAGTGGTTAAACTCAAGAGCAAGTTCGTGTGATCAAGTCGTGCATATAGGTACCTATAGTGTTTTAGATAACTGCGTTCGGCTCCGTATTTGACGCAAGGTATACCTTTTTTTCATAACTTTTGTTCTTTTAACTTTCATCCACCAAGTGATGCAACTATAGTGAGAGTGAAGTCAAATAAAACGTAAAACTGTAGTTTCATAAATGTTTTATTACATTCGCTAAATGCGTAAAACTGTTTTAAAAAATTTGCTGGAGAGCATTAGGCTCCATATAAAACTCATTTTCTCTTGAAGATTCTAGGCCAACAACGTTTCATTCGACATAAATGATTAAAGCATAATGTATTTCTTAAGAAATTGGAATCAAAGTCTCAATTTCGTCCAGCTTGAGGAGCTTAACGCATTTAGCTGACGATATGTAATGTAGGTGCCAAAATATTTGTTAAACTACCTACAAACTCGTCCTTTGAATTTAACAAAACATAAATGAACCTCACAGTTTTAAAATTTAAAACCAACCTACCTAGGTTTATATCTGCTTATTTAAGAAAACTTTGTAATACTCCGATGGTAAACTACTCACTTAAAAACTCACTTCTCTAAAAATATCTATGGCTATAAGTACCTATATGTATTGTAATTCAAAAAAACCTACATTCCTTCTTCTTTTCTACAATTGAGAAATAATTTCACTCAATAATCATTAGAATTAAGAAACATCTAACCACGTATTTTTTTCAAATTCATACCTAGGCAAGGCATGCATCATAATCCATAACAAATTAAAAACAATTTTCTATATCTAAATATTTAGGCTGTAGAAACTAGGATTTCAATGAATATGTAGGTAGATACAATAATTATAGCTAATGTTGTCAACCTAGTAACAAATGTTAGTACCTATTTCCTTTACTGAAAAGTACCCGATTCAAAATTAATAGAATAAAACATAAAAACATAAAAAATAAAACGAAAACCAACTACCTACAAAATATAAAACCAAGATTTGAACTGTTTCTATTAATTACATAGGTACACAATTTAACTGCTTTACTTTTTTTCCATTCATATAGGTAGGTATCTATCTACCTAAAATATTTGTTAAACTACCTACTCATTGACTCGACCTTCACCGATCGTTCAACGAACACACAAATTGTGCACAAAATGTGCTCTAAAGTGAAATTATAATATACCTACCTATAGATAGACACATCTACACATTTCTATACGGACATGCATAAGCTGCTCAATGCATAAAAACTGAAAAGGGATATTGTGTATGTATGTGCTTAGTCTGTATATCGTGCACAAGCTACAAAATAAAGCAGACGCCCTTCGTACCTCTTCCTCTTTGTCCTAATTCCCTTGAGGCACATATTTGGTTTGGTTGCCTTTTTTCGTTCGAAGTTCTGTGGATCTTGTTCCACAAAATTTTAAAATCTCGATTTGGTGTATGCGGCGACACCTATTGCGCGATTAACGCAAGTTTCGTGGTTCCTCTATGTGTATAAACTCAATGATAATACTTATGAATTGAAATTATATTATACTGGAAAATTGTTTTAAATCAACAAAATTGCAAATACAAATGAAATTGGTACTCCAATTTTAAGCATTTATTAATGTTGAGTTCAAAATTGAATTTAAAAAAAAAAAAAAAATCACCCGTACTCGAAATATCGAATTTTCAAAAAAATTATTTTGAAAATTTTGATATGCAATATTATTAAAATTTATTACAAGCTTCTGCATAAAAAAAATTGAGTTTTAATCGGTTAATCCGATAACCAGATAGTCGAAAATTTAAAAAAAAAACTATTCTATTTATTGTTAGGTATACTTTGGTAAAAAAAGTACTAATTTCGATACACAAACAATTTTTATGAAAATCGTAGAAGTCTTTGTTGAGCAAACAAAGATTTTCCTTAACGGTTTTTAAACATTCGTTTGGAAGGTACAGTTATTTTTGTTGACAAAAATATTTTTTTTTTAAATCTTCTAGATAATGTTAAAAACTGCTTTTTGCAAACTGTAAAAAAAAAAATAGACAGAGTCGTTTTTGAAATATTGAGTTTTCAAAAAATAAATTCAAACTTTTGTAAAAATTCAAAAAATATTTTTTTTTTTTATTTTGGTAGGTACACAACATTACTTACAGCCATATTATTGACATGTTTCAAAACTAGTTTAATAGAAAAACTAGTTTTATAGAAGTTTGGAGTCCCAAGATTGACACGGTTTTATGAAATAAGAGATTTATCCAAAGCTAGATTTATGTTTTCGAGTTTTAGGTGTCAAAATAATTTTGAATAAGACCAATTTGAGCACCTACAAACATCTGTAGAACTAGTTTTGTCGTAAAACTAGTTTTGAAAAAAGTCAATAATATGGCTGTTAGAATGTATCAATCTTCGTAAAAAGAAATTATCAAAATCAATGTTTTCGAGAAAAGCGAAAATCAAAAAAATGGTTCTATGGGAGGTGCTATTAATAACCATTTTTCTGAACCGATTTATTTTTATTAAAATTTATTGAAAACTTTTTTTTTAAATCTGTGATCCAATTTTGAGTAAAATAAGATTTTCCTTTTTGGCCAAAAAATTTTGTATGACGTTATTTTTGGTCCTTAAAAAAATGGAAAAAACCTGTCGGGGGAATGTCCAAAAATACGCTAGGTACCAAGTTTATAGAAAATCAAATCAAATCAATCCATTTAGGCCAAACAGACAGACAGATGTTTTTGCGCGACCCACTTTTTTCGTCTTCTATCATCGTAATGTCAAGCTTGATCAAAATATCGAGTTCGATTTTATTTACGAATCCATAGTTTGCCATATAGTACCTACATATGTCTGTACATATATGTATGTATATAGCAGGTACAAATTATTTCCAAAATATCAACGATATTTTTATTTTATTTCAATTTTATTAGCATAAAAGTTTGTCATCAGACGGTATCCACCGATTCAGGTTGTGTATTTTTCATGTAATTTTAGTCACTTCAGAACCTTCGGCAAATTGAGTCAAAAATAATTATGTTGTTTGTGTTGTTAATATTCTGCCTTGGATTAACAGTGTACGTATATATTTATAGTTTTGTGTCATTGTGCTGGATTATTTATAAATTAAATACCTAATAATTAAATAATTTGAACTGATTAACTTTTTAGTGGGTAGTCAAACTGGCTCGTGCCGAAGTGGGAATTTAAATTCTGGTTTTATTTTAATTTATTTTTTAATAATTATTCCAATTTGTATTGTGTTATAATAAAGTGAATGAGTCTTTGCTTTAGATAAATGATAATAAATTATCTTGAATATCTATTACAAACATGCAGGGTGATTAAAACAATAATATAAAATTAAAACAATAAAAGGTATATTAAGTAAAATTTCAATATCAATTGCGAAAAATGAATTTTAAACATCTTTGGAGTTAAATTGAATTAATAATATACGTAAATAATATAAATATTGAGCCCTGACCGCCACTTTAACGTAAGCACAGTAAACGATGAACCAGTGACCACGTTTTTTAGTTTAGTTAATGTCAGCTATATAGGTATAATATTAGCAATAAAAACCTAACCTTCAACTTGGAGGTGACAAAAGGTCTGGATTGGTTTCGACAGAACAAAGTTATGTTTTCAATAAGGTGCCAGTTATAGTTTTTATTGAAAATTTGAATGAGACTAATGGCGAATTCCTTTCAACAAAGAAATCGAATTTTTTCTAAACAGAATCGATTTTTTTCTAAACAAAATCGATTCTTTTCTGTCAAAACAAATCTTGCTTTTTTAGCAAGATTTCACACTGATTTGCACATACACTATGAAGACTTGACATTTCTAATACGTCAAATTGAAAGTCGCGGATTTGTTTATTTTTTGGTTGCAATACGAATTCTACATAATTTAACAAAACATTCAACAATATATTCAGTCAATACAGCTATAAAAATAATTTATTGTGCGTTGTTCATTATCGAAGACAAATTTGACAAAAATAATAGCCTTTCGCGAGTGAAAGATGTTAAAAACTTTCAGTGCAAGTGAAAACTTTTCAGTAACAATTTTCTTTAAAAATATATGTGTAAATAGAAGTTCAAACAAATAAAATGCACCATAACAAATTGGCACCGTATAAGCTTGCTAATATCTTTTTTTTTTTATTTATTTAATTCTATTGGTAAAACATTTTTCTCACAACAAAAACAAACAACCTTAATAGTTTTGTGAATAATTTCTTGACGTTTTGCTTCAATTGCAGCTAAAAAGTATCACAAACACAATCACACCAAGGAAAAATCGATTCTTTTACGAAATACGAATTCCTTTCAATTGACAGACAAAATTCGATTCTGATTAGAAAAAAAATCGATTTCTTTTTTGAAAGGAATTCGCCATAACTTTGAGGCGTTAAGGAATCAAAATCGATTTATATTTTGATGTCAGTATAAATGCGATGACTTAATATTATTTGTTCTTTTCATTTTGGCCCAACCGTTAACATAAATCGACTTTTACTATATCTATACCTTACCCATGAACATTGCAATTTTAAAAGTGATTTTGTGTGGAAGGTTTTACCAACATGAACATTTTTTATTGATTTTATTAATATTTTTTAATAATCATTGAATTTTGGTTTTAAATGCCTCAGAATAACCAATTTAAATTTTCAATGATGAGTTTCAATGAAAGCTATACCTAGCTATAACTACCTTAAATTTGGATTTTGCCGCTTTATTTTTACTTCTGCTATGAATTTAAGTTTTTATAACTTAAATATAGCTATCTTAAAAAATAAACACAGAAATTCAAAAATAAATTAAAAAAAACTTTACACAGGTGTTTTATGATGCCATACTTTATTTTATACCTTTATCTTTTTTTTTTGGAAATAAACAAAGTTGTTTTATGTTGTTACCTATCTGTCTTTCTATTTATACATATGCTGAGAAAGCAGCTTAATTGAAACGAAATTTTTCTTTGATCTCCATTTCTCCAACACTTAATTAAAGGGGAAACATTTTCATTGAGGCTACCATCAATTAAAGAAATGCAAATGCAAACAAAAGTCAAAGAAACTCATACTCAGTGTTGCCAGATGAAAAAAAAATCTTCCCCCAGAAAAATTTTAGAAACCCCCCAGATTACCACGTTTTAGCAACAAAAACCCTTAATTTTTGTATCAACTTTTTATTTTTATTCACAGCTCCTAAATTTTTTTTAATTTTAAATTTAATTAATTCACACAGCTACAATAAAAAAAAATAACATTTGTAAAAAAGCTATAACAGAAAATTTTTTTAGGGCTTTCGTCACAATTTCTGAGTAAAGTTCCGATGATTTACTTCAGCATTTGAATTATCCGAAAATTAAATCCTCCCAGTAAAAAACTTAGTTTTACAGTGCGCGATTAAAGTTAAATCCGAGTTAAATCATCATATTTGGTGGGTTAAGTCAGGATTAACTGAACATATGCTTTTCATGTTTTATGAAAAGAGTTTGTTTAGTCATTCCGCATAAATTCTCCACCGAGAAACTTCTTTCTCAGTTCACTGTGGTGTAATTTACTGCTAGAGTTAGCTAACTCTGGTTTAACTCACCAGAAATAAATATGAAAATTGAAATATAAAGAAATTACAATGTTTTTTGCACTTCTTAAAAAAGTTCTAAAACATTATCGTCATCTTCGTTTTGGTTGTCGCGTCGGTTTGATACATCTACTCAATTGTGAAAGTTTTCAGCATTTGTTTCCATTACCCATAATATAAGGAATATCTAACTCGTAGACCATTTAGTTCTGAATTAATCCCCCTAGATTTCCACCCAAACATCTCGTCCCCCAAGAAAACCCCCCAACTACAAAAAAAAAAAATCCCCTAAATCTATTGGGAAAACCCCTAAACTGGCAACCCTGCTCCCACTAATGCTGGGTTTGGATTTACAAGACTGACAAATTGGCAGTATTCAGGCAGTTAACAGTCAGAAAACTGGGAGAAGAATATAAATATAAATTCATTCTTTTGGCAGTATACTGACAAAAAACTGCCATGAGTCTGTCTAGAACACTTTGGAACAGTTTCGAACAGGATTTTCTGCACTAGCTTTTTAGGTAGAACAACTAAGAACAGATTTCCTGTTCTAACTTGTTCTGACGTTTTTCACGAATCTCTGCTGTTCTGTTCTAATCAAACTATTTTGTCACTGAACAGAACTATCATCTCCTTGGCATGAGTTAAAAAGTCTGTTCGCGTGCTAGTCCGAAACCACCCAAAACTACTTGAATATCTATTCAAAACCTGGTATTTATTGTGTATTGTGCAGTGCTTTTGTGTTTACAACAAAAAAAAACATTGAAAATTAAAGAAATTTTGCTTTGGTGTAATTTAAATGAGTGCTTTTTAATTTAATTGTGGTTAAATTACGATTTTTCAAAAATTAAATTGAATGGCTTTCACTTCTGTTGTTTTCGTCATTATAAAATTCAATAAAGAAAGTAAAATTACAAAAGTAATTTTTAATTTTTTGTCGCTTTGTTTACTTTTTTGTTTGCTATGGGGCTCTTTTTTTTGTTCACTTTTTGTTGACGTTTAAAAAGTGGGCAATATTTTTGGTTCAAAGCGTTCGCGTACTTTTGGACAGTGTCTGAGAATTTCATCCCCACTCCTCAAAATTTGACAGATTGCCATTTTTGGTCCGGAAAGTAACCGAACAAGCCTAAAATGTTTAATCTGACAAACACAGCTGAAATTGGAATGTTTTCATTTTGTGGTTATCTTTTGTTTACTTTTCGTAAATGTTACAGTAGGAACTGTGCAAACTAAATAAACGTGCTATGTTCATTGAAACGAAGGCGCAACATCTAAAGGCATTTAAGTTTAACTTAAAAATAGAATTTTCCAAATTTTAAACGAGTTAGCATTGTACTTTATTTTGACATTTAATTAAAGTCAAAATTACTAAATGTCTATTTTATCTTTTTAGTACCTGCATATTGGGTCTGTTTGCTATCTTTTTTTCAGTAAAATGTGTAAAACCTGCAAAAACACCAAAGTGAGAACGAATTTCTCAAAAATGGTGAAACTGACAAAAAAGTTAACAAACGCATTGAACCAAATTTGTGTACAAAACGTCAGAATGTTACTCCTCACATCAACAATCAAAATATATGCCAAAAGACTTGTTTTGTTAACAATTTGCGTTTAATTTAAAAAAAAAATTACATAAATTATAAATTTTCCAAGTTATTTATTATTTATAAAGTTAATTTTCACATATCAGAAACCACAAATGCAAATTAAAAGCAAAAGATGCTAACAGCAGCTGGGTGTTTTGACAGGCTTTACTCATCTTGCACACAGACATTTATGTAGCACAAATTCGCAAGTTATCCAATTTAGGGGAAATTTTTTTCTCTCTCGATGTGCTCTCTCGTTGCAACTTTTTCGAGTTACCAAACAGGAATTTGTAACAAATTGTTCAATTTTGTGAAAATTTGAACAAATTCACAAGAAATTTCACGTTACCAAACAGACCTATTATGTCAATTATTCGATTACAAATATGAAAAGGGATGTTTGCTTACATTTTTGCATGCACTGCCACTGTTTTAGGCGTGTTCAGTTAGGGTTTATAAAGAAAACAGGCTTATTATCATACAAGTTAAAAAGTGTTTAAAACTAATGACATTTTAGTAAACAGCTTTAAAGTTAGAAAATTGTGTGTGTTATTATGGTAATACCTTAAAATCAGGGGTGCGAAATTTTAAAGTTTAAAAAAAACTCTCGACTCGATGAACACCATCTCTTGTGAAAATACAATTTCCAAATAAAAAACTCAAAAATAATAACTAAACATTAAGGTAGGTATTTACTTTAAGTGTCCTAACCACTGGGTCAATTTGTATCGTTTCTTCAGCTTCCGCACCACCCTAACTCGCCTGTGTTATTTGTATTATTTAAATTTAACAAATAAATATTTAAATATTTTTATCTCTCTATTTTATTCAAAGGTCTCAATGCAATGCTATTAAAGATGAAATTTGTAGTATTTCTGCTAAGGGAAATAAAAATTTCCCATCAAACTTCAGTTTTGGTGTAGCAACTGCAGCATATCAGATTGAAGGTGGATGGAATGCCGATGGCAAAGGTCTATCACTCTGGGATGACTTTACACATAACTATCCGCATATGATTGATGATAGAACCACTGCTGACATAGCTGCTGATTCATATCACCGTTTCGATCAGGATTTGGCGGCGTTAAAAGAACTAAAGGTATCTGCCTATCTATGACTTTTTTTTTAAATAAACTTCACAAGACACAAATGGTAACATTGATAAAATCAGTTTTCAAATTTTATGCTTTTTTTTTATTTTTTTTTTGCAAACACCAAAATCTTCTATCAAATTTGAAGCAAATCGGTTCAGCCATTTAGGCAGTAGCTTATGAACGCCCGGATACACACGAACACGGGCGAACCTACAAATAGACGCGCTGATGGAGAGAAGCTCAAACTGTTTCTGACTCCTCCATCATCGTATTGTTAAGCTGGCCGTACACGATCGAGCCAAATTCCATCGTGTGATTGGGCTCAACCGAGCCATTTGGATTTTCAGCCGATCGGAATTCCAAGAGCCAAATTGGCTCCAAGTCAAATGGCTCGATCGTGTATGGGTATCGGCTTTATGTTTATACACCTCAAATTTTTTGAAACGAAACTGAAATTTGTCCTTTTAGCAAGTAAAAATGACTAAAATTGGGTTTCTTTCCATCGCAAGAAACTGGAAACCTTAGACAACCTTTTTTGCAAATAAATATACGTTTATAGGATAAGATCACTTGAATTGAGTTTAAGAGTGTCGGTGTTTGAGGAAACTAATCACACCGATAACAGAAGCCGATGAAAGGGCTGCTGAGGAAGTCGGCCCCCTGCATAAATTACTTTGCATGTTGAATAACGGCGCGCGGTATGGGTACCCATCATGGCGCGATGTCAATTTTTTGAACATGTTTCGCGCCACCTTGGGAGAACCTAAATGGTTATCGCCAGGCAGATTTGTTTTAAGCGAGTTATAAATATATTCTTCTTGTTTTTAAAACGATAAACAGTTAATTTTATTAAATCTTTATTACAGGTAAATCACTATCGATTTTCCATTTCATGGGCACGAATCTATCCAAGTGGTGATATTTCATCAAGAAATCAAAAGGGAATCGACTATTATAACAATGTTATCGATAAGCTTCTGGCAAATGGTATCCAGCCCATGGTTACAATGTTCCATTTCGATCTTCCTTATGAACTTCAGAAAATCGGAGGCTTAGCCAATCCACTGATTGTCAATTACTTTGTGACATATGCAATCGAATTGTTTGAGAACTATGGTGATCGGGTAAGAATTTTATTTAAGTACCTTGTTAAACTTTTAACTGGCTCCTCCCTGTACACAAATAGTTCTAGCACGAATAGACGTCATTATTCAATTCACACTGTTTTCTTTCTATCCATTTCTTTATGTTTGACCTTAGGTTAAATCTTGGATAACATTCAACGAGCCCTTACTTTATTGTAAATCTGGCTATGGTGAAGCAAACTATCCGCCACAAATTCGTGGCGCTGGAATAATTGACTACATTTGCGTGGACAATACGCTGAAAGCACATGCTTCCGTCTATCGCGTTTATAAATCAAAATTCTTTAACAAGCAAGGTGGCAAGATCGGAATAACGCTTGACAGTCAACTATCAATATCAAATGACACCGCTGTATATAATCGTGCAATGCAATACAATGTAAGTTTATTCGCAGAAAATATTAGGTATAATTTCTAACACACGTTCGTTACTGACTAATGTATTATTTATAGTTGGGTTTCCTTGCTCATCCGATATTTGGCAAATCTGGTGGATATCCAGAGGTTATGGTGAGAGAAATCCAAAACAATAGTTTAAGAGAAGGAAGAATTGCATCTCGACTTCCGGACCTTAATGGCAGATGGAAACACATTATAAAAGGTTCAGCTGATTTTCTTGGTATTAATTATTATACCAGCAGATATGTAAGTCGTGCCGAAAAACCAATCGGCGAAAATCCATCATTTGAAAGGGATTTCGATTTAAATGAAACAACTAATCCAAAATGGAAGCGGGGATTGTCACGTTGGTTGTATTGCGTTCCAGAAGGATTAGAGGGTATTTTGAAGTAGGTTAACATACTTTATTCATGTAGGTGTATTTGATTTATTGATTTTTTTTTTAATAGGTTTATTCGTGATGAATATGATAATGTGGAGGTTATAGTCACAGAAAATGGATGGTCTGATAAGGGAGATCTGGAAGATGTAGAGCGAATACAGTATTTAAAGGTAAGGTATTTTTTTGTGGTAGATTTTTTGTAAAAATACGAATTAATTAGAGGTGTTATTACATCTTCAAAAATATTTAAAATTTTCCTATCAACTACTGCTTCGATATGGGTGCTTTGGAAAATTGATGAGGCCTTGGTAATTTCATCAACTGTACAGTACTTTTTTGAATCACTCAATCGATAATTTTTGTTTAAATACAATATTAAATGATAATGAGAGCTTTTTCCGACAAAATTTTATATCTTAAAATATAGTAGCAACGTTAAAAAAAGCTTTTAATAATAATAATACTAATTTTAACTGTATGCCTGTTAGACCTAAGGTCTTTTAAATGCAACCTGAATTGCACGGCACTTAGTTAGAAGGAATAGAAGGATAGGAAAGAATTTTGTTTTGGTACAGTGGACTGAGAAATAAGGTATTGATTGTCTGATGGAATCCCACGGGTGGCTTTTACGAGTAACTTTTGACTGTATACATACATTTCAAGATCGCAGCCCCGGCTTGCTGAAACCGAGAAGGGACGCTTAATCCGGAACTATAATAGACTTATGCGAACTTAAGCAACTAAGCGAATACACACTCTTATAATGGGTGATTTTTTAAGAGGTTTAGAACTTTTTTTTAAAAAAAAACACTAAAAATTCGAAAAAATGAATGAAATATTTATTTGAATCGATAGTTTGAACCTTGCAATTTAATGTTTAAAGATAATTTCATGCAAATGTTGACCGCGGCTGCGTCTCAGGTAGCCCATCCGCTGAGTCCAATTTTGGTATACTCTTTCACACATATCGGCCGGTATCTCACGAATGAATGGATGGATGTTGGCTTCCAGTGCGTCAATCGAAGCGGGCTTGTCCCTATAGACATTAGCCTTGACATACCCCCACAAAAAATAATCTAATGGTGTCAAATCGCACGATCTAGGCGGCCAATTGACCGGCCCGAAACGTGAAATTAACTGTTCACCAAACTCGCCTCGCAATTGCGCCATTGTTTCGCGTGCTGTGTGGCATGTGGCACCGTCTTGTTGAAACCACATATCATGCAAGTCAAGAACTTCCATTTCGGGCAAAAAAAAGTTTGTTATGATCGCTCGGTAGCGATTCGCATCATCTTTGAAGAAATATGGCCCAATAATGCCGCCGGCCCATAAACCGCACCAAACAGTGGCTTTTTCGGGATGCATTGGTAGTTGTTGCAATGCTTCTGGCTGATCTTCACTCCAAATGCGGCAATTTTGCTTATTTACGTACCCATTCAACCAAAAATGAGCCTCATCGCTGAACACAAGCAGCGCGCGATGAACATTTCGAACCGAGCACGAATTTTGATAGTAAAATTCAATAATTTGCAAGCGTTGTTCATTTGTAAGACGATCTATGGTTAAATTGCAAACCAAACTGAAGCTGTTTGACAGTGACACAAGGTACTAAACACACGTCAGCTGTCAAAACCAGTGTTGCCAAAACCAAACCAGCCAAAAAATCACCCGTTATATTTCAAGTTAAAAGTTCAAGTGAGCTCAACTCCATAAATGCGTCTTAGAAGGGTACGATAGCCATATCTAACTGATAACCTGGGCGCAGTGGCCCTGGGGGGGGGGGCAAGCAATTTTTTTTTAAGATGGAACAAAATATAAAACAAAACATTATATAGGGTGATTCGCATAAGGTTTAACAAATAGCTAGAGCGTGTAGGTTGGGTAGAGATAGGAAAAAAATCGCATAGGAGGGGGGTCAATCCCGCGCTCAGTAAGGAGGTACAATTTTCTAAAAAGAATTGAAAACAAAATTATTAAAAACAACGGTAATAGTTAAAGCTAGAAATATCCTCATGTATTTTCTTTTTAAGTAATGTTTATTTAGTAAACAGTTTTTGAAAAAATAATTTTCAAACTAAAAATGTTGAACAAAAAAAATTTTAAAATGTTGTTCAAAATTTAAATAATCCTTAATTTTTAGTCAAACACCAAAAACCAGATGCTCTTCTTGTTCTGAAAATAACAGACATACAATTCCCTTTTCGTTACTTAAGTGTCTCTAAAGATCAGATTTCCAATACGTAAATAGTAAAGTAGATTTAGATATTTTCAATTTTCTCAAAAAGTACAAGACATTTAAGCATCTGGTTTTCAATTTTTAGCTAAAAATGTATAAGAGCATTGAATTTTAAAAACAAAAATATTAATTAATTACGAAAAATTTTGAAAAAAAAAAAACAAAAGTTTGATTTTTTTTTTTTAAATTTTGAGTTTGAAAATTAATTTTTCAAAAACTGCTCACTAAAACAACTTTATTTAAAAAGAAAAGAAAGAAAGAGTTTTCAGTGTTTGGCTTTGAATTGATAACAGCATTCATTATTTAAAACGGAGATAGTAATTAATAAAGAGAAATTTTGAATAAAAATCGGATTAAAAATAAAATTAATTTCACAAAAAGTTTTCACTCAAACAAGTTGATTTAAAACGAACGTTGATAAATGGAATTTTATCTTTAAAAAAAATTATAACAGAATATAGTGAGCTTACAGTGGCTCTTCTTTTTTGATGTGTAAACATCTATGCTGGCGCTAGAGTGAAAAAAAAAACGTGAACGTTCGTGTGGAACGTTACGTCGTGCACTTTACGTTGTAGCACGTTACGTTACGAAATCTGATTTGCCCCGACCAAAACAAAAAAAATTAGATTATACTTTATCGCGACCACTCATTTATATTGTTTTTGCCAACGACGAAAGCAAATTGTTTTTAGCGCGACCGAAGATTTTATCATTTTAAAACTTATATTTTTATATTTTTTTCTTTAATTTTTAATTATCCCCCGAAAAAAATGGACGCGACACTAGTAATTAAAAAGAAAACAAAATCAAAACATAAATAATAATAGTCAGCTGTAGGGATTGACAATTGACTGTAGGTATGGTAGATCAATAGCTGTAGGTATGGTAGGATATCGGGTGCGTTCAGTGATACGTTTACATTATACTGCTTTTAAGCGATGCAATTTCTTCTTGCAATTTGTAGGCTGTGATATACAAAATAGCTGAGGTTGAACAAATTGCAGAGTTATCGGCTACCTTTGTACTTGCACAAAGTTAACATTCATTAAAAATCACAGCGTCCAATTCCATAGGCGATTGATGGTGTCAATCGATTGAAACTGCGGTTTTAGTGATTTCCACTGACAACAACTGCAACTAAATATTCTAAAAACTCAAGATATATAATCCGCCGGCCAACTCATTGTGACATTCATTTGAGGTTCGTTCAGTCTAAAAATAAGATTGAACTTTTTGTAAGTTTTACTCGATGGAAAGATGGAGTTTCATAAGGGTTGCAAGTTCGTTGACAGTTCTAACTGGATACTTTAATTCGGCCCCTGTCTGTCAATTTGGGTACGGTGTCATTTAATTGAAACCACAATTTTAGTGCTCTCCGCTGACAGTTGTTGTTTGTCGATGCTCAGAGAGTGATTACCATAAACAATAACCATGTGTAATGTGAAGTCATCTTAAAGTTGAGAGTGAACTAAGAAACAGGACCTTTCAGTACCGAACCTTCACCGTTCGTTGGACTTCACCACCAGCCTTTAAGTGCTTGGAAATTTCGTTACAGCGGTTCCCCCCACTGGGTATTTCGCTGCCGTTCTTTCAACACTAAGCTTTTTAAGCACTGTCTACAGATAGGTAATGTAGTGTTAATTATTCAATAAATGTTTCTTTTGATGACGTTCAGTAACAAAAATCAGGCACTTGGACAAACGTTGATGTTTACACATATTTAACCGTGAGTCCCGGCACTCACATATTTTTTAATCTAGTTGTTTTTCTACTTTAAGATTCTTTTTCATAACATTGACCCCCTCCATCATACGATTTCTTTTTTTTTAGGTTTTTGAAGCAAAATCTTTTGCAAATCATTTCGTACATACCTACAAAAGCAAATTCTTGAAAGAGTAAAGAGAAAAGCAGGATGAGTAATGATTAAGAATTTTATTCTTGTTGGATATACATAGTACACATTGGAATTTTTTCAAAAAATTCGTGTGAGTTGAACTGAACTTAATAAAAATTGCGTATTGCCAAGGCCCTCATTAGTCAACTGATGAGTCGTCCATGTGAGATCGCTGGGACGCAACGCCAATTTGCATGTACTAAAGGCCGTTAAAAGCTATTTTGAATCGAAAAGCAGGAGTGTTAGTGGGTACAGGCTGGTTATTAGGTATAATGAAGGAGTTTTTTTTTGTAGAGGTTATGATAAAGTGGTGTCATATCTGCAGCTCTGTTCTTTTGAAATGTTTTTTTGGAACAATGTCTCAAAATGAGCTTTATATCAACAATTTCAATAGGTATTTTGTATGGCTCTGGGAGGGGGGGTTAATTGCCCCCTTTGCTTCCTCCCGGTACTTACGCCACTGCCTGGGCGAAACGCATTTATAGAGTTGAGCTCACTTTAACTTTTAACTTGAATTTTATTCAGTCGCTCCACTTAAACAAAAGATTTTTTTTTCAAATTTTCTTCATATTCTACTCTTATTATATGGTTAACCATAATAGCCGTTCTGCTCAATTTCGATATAACTTTCGCGAACTTAAGCAAGAGCCATTGAAATGGCTCTGAAATTAAGCAAATGTTGCAGCTGAGTTTATTTCAGATAAGTCTATTATGGTTCGGCCTTTAGGTGGATTGTTTAGGTGTTATCCTTTTACCTACAATTCAAACTTCACTCGACTCTGATATAACGCAAATTCAGCCTCTTTTTTTCGCCGATTTAACTAGTCCATTAAGCTTTGCCAGACACTAGGTACCCACTCATGGATTTAATGATGAATTCAAACATAAGGATATCAATAATTAATTATTAATACTTATATTTTTTATTTTGTAAAATTTTATTTAATTTTAGAGCCATTTACAAGCAGTTTTAAATGCTATAAATGATGGTTGCAATGTAAGCGGTTATATGTATTGGAGTCTTATCGATAATTTTGAATGGCAAAGAGGCTACACGTAAGTTGAAAATATACATACCTACATATTTATTACATATTTTTGTTTAAATTAATATAAATTATGTGTGTTTGCAGGGTCAAATTTGGTCTTTACTCTGTTAATATGTCGAGTCCAACAAAAGAACGTACACCAAGGAGTTCCGCAGGTTACTATAGCAAGGTCATTGAAGCGCACCAATTAAGCTGAATATTTCAAAATAATATACAGATAAAAATATGTTTAAATTGTCCACGAAGTATTTAAGCAGTAAAAATTAAAAAAAAGAACTGATTTTTTTCATTTTTTGGTGTCCTTTTTTTTGTAGGAGGGGGAAGGGGTGTACAAAAACAAAGTAATACTACTTTACGAAACAAAGTAATACTACTTTACGAATTTTTCATTTCGCAGTAGGTACCTACACTGTTCGAAGAGCATATAGTTGATAATTGTAGCACTTTTTTAGCATAGAATTTATTGCTCAGAAAAGTCACAGCATTTAAATCGAAATAAAAATTCTCAAATGTCAGTATTTGTTGCTGATGTGTCTAATGCAGTTTTTGTGACCTCAATGGTCCTTTTACTGAAGGTAGTTTTACTGAACTTGTGGTCGTGACTACTCGATGAAGAAAAGTCATTTTATTTCAATCTACCCTTCTCTATCTCACGCCCTTAAAATCCATATACTTAAATCTCACTTACACATTTAAAAGCGTTTCATGCTAAATCCGAAAATATTAATTGAAACTGGCGCATCGGTGGATTTTGCGTGCATATGTGGAGTTGTCAATGTTCTGTGTTCGTGCCATGGCAAATGCTTGGGATGGTCGCATATGGTCACACATACTCGAAAACTGTCAAAAATTATTCGCGAGGGTTTTTACACGATATGCAAGTAAGTAGCAAATTTATAAGCAATTTGGGAGTGGCACATATTCCGCAAATGGTTTGTGAGCATAATATGCGTCAGAGTCGCAAATGTTTGCGACTTTTATGTGCCATCTGCTCGTAGCCTTAGAAGTCATGTGATTAAAGAAATATCTGTAACATTTGATGTCAATTGTTCAGTAGTGTACGGAAGCGGTAATCAACCATGGAAAGAAAAAGAGTTCAACAAACTAGGTTTGCAAATAATCAAGTTTTATTTTCAAAATATCTATCTTTTCAAATGTAAAAAAAATCGGTGGATATCTCTTGTTTAATTTACATTTAAAAATCAACCGTCCTTAATGAAAGACCCTTTAGGCATAACTTCTATGATTTATTTCACATACCTAACCACTTACTGCATTATGTACCTACATTTATGTATGTACCTACATACATTCTCGAACAAAGAGTCAACAAACGCAAAAATATGAAATAGCTACGGGTTGGGTATGTATAAAGAAGTCAACAACTTGCGTTCCAGAATTTTATACCAGTCAATCCTGCTTTATCAATGATTACAAATGAAACTCTGACCCATTTAATATCAAGCAAGTCTCAATCTCTCAAGTCCGATAAAAGTTTAACAACACAGTATCTTCACAGTCAGTCAGTGCAGCTCAGTGGCAGTGAAATGATTTACTCGCGGTCAACGTTCTTAGTTGTGGGAGTCTTAACGTTCGTGGTTCTAATAAATCGGAGTGCATTTATGTGTTAATTACTTTTTTTTTTACAGATATTTAGCAAGTAATGCTACAGCAGAAACGTGTACGTTAGCTGCTGAGGGAAGCCCAAACTTCCCTGCTAATTTTAGCTTTGGTGTAGCAACGGCCGCTTATCAAATTGAAGGCGGATGGAATGCAGATGGTAAAGGTCCATCTATCTGGGATGACTTCACTCATAGTCATCCAGAGAAAATTCGTGACAAATCTAATGGTGATGTAGCAGCGGATTCATATAATCGTTTTGAACAGGATTTACAAGCCTTGAAGGAGCTTAAGGTAAGCTTAATTTTGTATTGATAAAAAAGTTAAAATTAAATAGAATAGAAGCGGATGATGGTTTTTTTTTTATGATATAGATGATTTTCATGCATTAGACTTTTGAACTTATGTAAATCGGTTGA
This sequence comes from Leucozona laternaria, assembly GCA_932273885.2. Lineage (NCBI taxonomy): Eukaryota > Metazoa > Arthropoda > Insecta > Diptera > Syrphidae > Leucozona > Leucozona laternaria. Next base: position 53,601,211 of record OW026367.1, on the reverse strand, counting down.
TTTCATACTTATTTTATTTGATACCTACCTTTAGTTTTTATTGTGATGTAGACGCGAGGTTTTTCAATAACGCTAAGTCGTTTTCCATTACACAAAAAGTAACGACTTTTGAACTGAAAAAAAAACGTTCCATTGGCTCTTCGGGATGATATTTTGGGAATTTCACTTCTGCGGCCTAATTTTGCAAGTGTGATATATTTTCAGCGTACACTTTCTATTCACGCTCAAAATATACGTTACGTTAGTGGATTTGCCTGTCTGTCTACACGTTTTTTGCACCTCAGTCTTGCGGAATTGCGAGTTTCAGTTTCAGTTTCAAATTCGCTTATTCTTTTATTTTCCAAAAAATCTGATTTATATCAAAATGACATCACACTTGACAAATGCAATCACAAATTTTATTCACACAAGTTTCCAACAACTTTCAGTTTGAAGAAGGGCACGAAGCAAAGTACAGACTACAGAAAAATTCTTTTGATTTTATTTTTTGGTGTGAACTGAGAAAGGTACAAGAGATTTTGAAAAACGTCAAATAAATCTCCACCAACTTGGGTCTCGGAACTCCGACTCTCCGTGTGAATGGGGCCATACATGTCCCATTGGAATCTGGAAGGAATGCATCCATATTTTTAGTGGACGCAAGACGAAACATAAAACTACGTGAAGGAAATGGGTTCATAAAAAATGGAATTTAAGACATCGAGACATACCACTGACATTGTTTTATACAAACAAATCTAGAGCTTGACATTTATATGCGATTGTTTTTCATACACAGATAATATTTATGTTTTCTTCGCACCAAAACTGTAAACTAGACTTAACTCACAAAGCATGATTTTTTGTTAGTTTTCAAAAAAGAATTGTATTTCACGTTTTTTGAGTGGTGTAGCGTGTTGGTACTTCTAGAAGAGAAAGTTTGTTTGATCAGGTAACCGATTCATTTTAAACTCTTCCATTTATAATGAGATTATTTCTCACATATTTTTAACACAATTTTCACAACTGAAATAAATTAATCAAATCATAAAACACATTTGCCAGCTGAAGGGGTAAATCTGCCGGAAAATATATATTTGCAAAATTGATTTTAAAACAAAAAAAAAATAATCTATTTTGCCCAATGGAACACAAAAATGCTCAAAATCGGCTTTTCGATAGATCCAAATCAAAAATAAATTGATTTAATTTACCAATGGAAAACCCCATTAGTTAGGCTCTAGCCCGTTTGATTTTTTGCAGAATTTTACTTCCATATTAAACCTTAACTTAATTCAACGGTTTTTGCAAAAATGTGTAAAAAAGTGTATAAACGAAAACATGTTCTAGAGATGCATGTGTGCGAACAAATTGTGTTTCATCTGTCAAATCAATCTGAAATTACATATTAGTTTTTATTTCTTTAGTTTTTCACTATTTTCACTTTTTGCAAAAATTCTTGAATGTTGTTAATGATTATAATATTAAATTAATCTTTTACAATTATTCACATTGTTTCTTAGCCAACTTTCAAGTATGAATCAGTACAGTACCTACATGTCTTTGAATGAATGTTGAAATAGTTTGAATTCAGCAAAAATAAATTTAGAATACAATTTATTTAATCCCCTCAAAGCTGACGTGACGTGGCGTGCGAGTATGTTTCCACTGTTGATACCTACAGAGATAAGAAATAAAAACAATCATTGTTTTGAAAGTACCTACTGATAATGTTTGTGTTAAACAGTTCTATTTGTTTTAATAACTGATTGCTGGAATGTTTAACTCAGATGATTAAAATAAACTGCAACTTCTTTATCGGATGAGTTTTTTGTAGATTAATTTATTGTGAATGTCATTTTCCATTAGGTTTTCGGAAAGTTTCACTCCTTTCTGATCTTGTGATGTTGGCCACGTTCTGATGGAGTACCTACTTCTGTTTCATTCCAACGACTACAAAAGACTTCGATTGGCTATATTCCGGCTTACGTTTTCGGAGTGCTTTTCTGTTCATAATTTCATAAAAAAAAGTAGACGAAGAACACACATTCATAAAGGGGCGTATTCAGTCGTTTGCTAAACTCATGTTTTACTAAACTTTAGTTTAATATCTATTGAATAAACAAATATATATGTAGGTACATATAGGGGTCTTATCTACTGCATTTATAACCAAATTCATTATTCAGTTTTTTTTTTTGTATCAAAATTTGAAGTTTATGGATTTATTCGGCTGTAAATAATATATTGGAATGACAAACCATAGACGGTGTTCACATTGGACTCACTCCGCGCGACTCATATTGACATTTCTTTGTTTTATGTCACTCCAACTCATGATGGGAAAGAGAGAGTCTAGTGAGGCAGGATTTTTTCAAAAAAATCAAAAATCCTGCCTCTTTTTCTAATATAGTTGTGTAGAGTGAGATAAAAGAAAGAGATGTCAAAATGAGTCGCGCGGAGTGAGTCCAATGTGAACACCGTCATAGAAACTAAAATAAATGTCATACAATTCAATTAAACCCACATACTTTTAACTAAGCATCAGACCAAAAAGTATTAATATAGTAAATTTGTTTTCAACTTTGTCAAGATCACTTAAGCCGTTAATGAAAAAAATCCATTAATGTCAATAACAACAACTTTGGTTAAAATTCCATAAAAAAATAACCACTTAACGGATGTTTATGCATATGAATTCAATTTAATTATCTCATTATAAATCATCAACTTTAATTTCTGATCAGTGCCACGCCCACTTTTTCAGAAAATCTAATATGATTGTCAAAATTGAAAAATTTCGATTGTCCTTTAATATCATAATATGTACATAGATGAAAATTGTGATTTATTTTCAGTACCTATACTCAGGTAGAGGTATATTTATAATTTTTTCTTTCTAAAATTTCCTCAACTTAAGGAAATATCCAATATGCATACCATTATGATTGTAAACTGGATAAGATTAAAATCTTTATTTCCCGTTGGCTTTTTTGGTCACAATGGATTTGGCAATGAAAAAATAATTAGCTTTAGTTTTTACCGAAATTTCGGCAGGGATTGCTGCGTTCTTCAGGGGAACCTTATTAGATTTTGAAAATCAATCAACAATAAACTAACGTTGAGTCGACAGAATCCCGAATATCATAATCCCGAATGGCTTAGCACTTTTTTGGTATTAAAAATCGCGCGCGACATTCGGGATTTTGATATTCGGAATTCAGCCAAAATGTTCGTTCTCCGTGATTCTCACTTATTTAAATGATACCTATATTTTCTTATAGAATCATACCATTTTGTTTGGTTTTCTTTTTTTTTTTTTAATTCTTTACGGGTGTTCATTGTAAAACTGGAATTCTTGGTAAAAAATGTGTATAACCAAATTATTGTACAATTTGATGTATAGTTTATAATTTTTCGATGCTGGTTATTTTTTTGAGACTGTTAGGCCCAGTATTTCAGTGGTGAGTTAAACCAGAGTTAGTTAACTCTAGAAGTAAATCAACCCACAGTTAACTGAGGAAGAAGTTTTTTTGTGGAAAATGCATGCGAATTGACTAAACAAACTCGGTGGATAGAATATCAAAAGCATTTGTTTGATGAGTTAACTTGGGTTTAACTTTAATCTCACACTGAAAAACTGGTCCTTACTGGTCTATATTTTGTTGTTTTTCATCATTTTTTTTCGTTTTTGTCTCATATTTTTTTTTTATGGAAAGAAGTTAACATAATATTTTCTTTGGGAAACCAATTAAACGCAACAAGCTCATATTTTAAAAATGAAGTTTTTTTGTTTACTTTTTTAGCCTTTATTTGGGCGTAGATATGTTTTATATTCGCCTTTAAAAGGGCACATACATACATTTGCAAGAAGAGATACTAACTTTATTTCAGTCTGTAAAAAAGGTACTGAAAAAGTAATAACAAAATACTGAAAAAGGACTAAAATTCGGGATTAGTCCCGAAATTTTTCGGGATTTTTCATTGGCGGGATTCTTTCGTTCGGGATTTTGTCATTCTCAAAAAAAAGGTATTGAAGAAGTACTACAAAAATACCGAAAAAGGACTAAAATTCGGGATTAATACCGAAATTTTTCGGGATTTTTCAATGGCGGGATTCTTTCATTCGGGATTTTGAAATTCGGGATTTTGTCATTCGGGATTTTGTCTTTTAGGATTCATGATTTTCTTGATTCGGGATTTTGTCGTTCGGGATTATTATACGCTCCCGTTGCGTCAGCTGTTTTTTTCAAAAGGGATTACAACAACACAAACCTATCCGGATAGCTTTAGATTGATCCCCGAACGCGGCCAATAGAATGCTCCAACTGGAACTGCAGCTGCAGCTGCAATAGCTGGCAAAAAGTGTCGTACGTACTTTTTTTTACGTGCCCACAATGCAGCTGTACAGTTTTCTGAAATTTAATGTTTCGATATCATTTTGTGGGTGAGCTGATTTCATCTTTTGTGAATTTTTTTGAGCATGAGGAATTGAAGAGAGCTTGAAGCTAGTGTTGGATAAACATCGCAAAATTTCACTATCGATAGTATCTATGTTTTTCGCTGTTCGTGAAGACATGCATGGTTTTAAAGTGCCAAACGTAAGGGGAGGAAAGAAATAAGAGGAAATTACACATATCTTTAAAATATACATTCATACAACATAATTATATCAACATAGATCTTTTGAAAACGAAATTTAATATTGAAACTAAATTTTCTTTCAGGTCAACCACTATCGTTTCTCCATCGCTTGGTCCAGAATCTATCCAACCGGTGATATTTCGTCAAGAAATCAAAAAGCAATCGATTACTACAACATGGTGATTGACAAACTTGTGGAAAACGGGATAGAGCCTATGGTTACGATGTTTCACTACGATCTTCCGTCAGAGATTCAAAAGATCGGTGGATTCGCAAATTCATTGCTTGTCAGCCAATTTGTTGTGTATGCCATAGAATTATTCGAAAACTATGGTGATAGGGTAAGTATTATTATTATTATTTGAACCAAATTTATACAAAGTTCCGTGGTAAATTACGTAAAAACCTAACGAACACGCCTAAGTGGAATTCATTCCGGCCGGTATTCACGGAACGCTCATAAACGGTTCTTGTAAGTTTATGAAGCTCATAACTTGAAAATAATTTGTGGTATTCACCAACCAATCATTAGTATTTTTCGAAGTCCGAAAATGAGAGCCGCTCTCTCACAACCAGATGCCCAAACCACAGATTAGCCACATGAAGATGAGAATCCCCGGCAGCCATTTTAATTTGCCTACAAGCTTGAACTGGCAGTTATCAGATAAAAAATGAGAATGTGTGTATAAAAACCTCACACATAGACAGTAGGGATCTTCAGACACCGGTTAAATTGTTGTTGCAATTCACATCTATTCATCGACGCGGGAAGAAATTACAAATACAACAATGTAAACAAATGGGTTTTGAAGGGTGAAACGTACGAAACATTCTCATCTTTATATGGCTAATCTGTGCCCAAACTGTGAAATGAAGTTGTTTTTTGTCGAAAAAATTTTAAATCTTTTCTCAACGGCTAAAACGAATTTAGAAGTACTTTATTTCATTGCAATTTTGCATTTTTTCATTTATTTACTTATTTTTTCATTTTATTTACTTCAATGGCGTGTTCCTTGACTGAAATTTTAATCTTAAAACATTGAAATTGGAAAAAAACTCAGCAATGTGGTAGGGACCACCACTCATAAGTTTTATGAGCGCTCATAAATGTTCACTATGAATGCTTGGTGAATAGGTTAATGAGTTTATTAACTTAAGAGCGTTCGGTGCATACCGGCCTAAGAAATTCTTCATACAAGCTGAATTGGGACAAGCAAGTCCCGACCACTCTGAACTCTTAAATTATGAGCGGCGCTCTCAGCGAAAGTTTGTGCGAAAACATTCGAAATAAAATATCACTTCTCTTAAACTTCCACTGTCACAATTGTTTTTGTTTTGTTTTAGTAGTGTAGAAAAAATAAATGACTTTCGGAAGTTATTAATTTCAATTTTGTGTATTAAAATATTAAAAACAACTTCCACCAAAAACGTCAGACCGTGAATGCAACAAGTCATTTACTTCGGGAAAAAATGGATTTAAATTGTTTACATTTGTACAAAGTATTATGTCCTGCAATTGTTCAGTACATATTGTTATGGGAGAAAACTTGTTTTGTAAACTTTATGACATAGATGATTGACATTTGACTTGGCGGACGGCTGTCAACCATGTTCGAAAACAGTTTGATTTCAGTTTGGACTTCGAAAAATATTTAGGTATGGTGAATAGCACACATACTACATAAGTCACTGAAAATGTTCATGCATAAATGTATGTTTCAAAATTTCAATAGTAATTTTTCAATACAGAAAAATATTGCACAACAAAATGTATGTAGATGAAATTGTTTGTATGAGAGTAATTGAGTATTTTTTGTTCGTTTAAGGTGAAAACCTGGATAACCTTCAATGAGCCCATCGATTATTGCCAAGATGGCTATGGGAATGCTATCTATCCACCTGAAGTCTATGCTCCTGGTGTAGCAGATTATCTTTGCATAGATAATACTTTGAAGGCCCATGCTGCTACTTATCGCTCCTACCAATCCAAGTTTGCTTCAAAGCAAGGTGGCAAAGTGGGAATAACATTGGATAGTAGATTTTACTTTTCAGAAACAAATGACGAAGAAGTCATCGATCGAGGTATGCAATACAATGTAAGTTCGTTGGATAAATAAATAAACAAAATGAAGATAAGCTATTATTTCTCCAGTTAGGGATTTTAGCACATCCCATCTTTAGTAAATCTGGCGGATATCCTGATGTAATGATCTTGGATATTGGAAGCAATAGTCAAAAAGAGGGACGAATTCGGTCACGCTTGCCAAGTTTCAAAAGCAAATGGAGGGACATTGTTAGGGGTTCAGCTGACTTTTTAGGTTTAAATTACTATTCTTCAAGATACATAAAACGAGCTTCGAAGCCTAATGGCGTAAATCCATCATGGGAACGTGACTTCGATTGTGATGCGTCTGTTGATCCTCATTGGTTAAGAGCGAAATCTGACTGGTTGTATTGTGTTCCAGAGGGTCTAGAAGGAATCTTAAAGTTGGTTAATATTTTATTTGTTTTTTCTACTTTACCTACTTTTTTCTTTATCAAGGTTCATTCGAGATGAGTATGATAATGTGGAAGTCATTATCACAGAAAATGGTTGGTCTGATGATGGAGAATTGGTTGATAATAATAGGATTCGTTACTTAAAGGTAAGAGAATAAGGGCATTGTTATGGTATGGTCTTCGAAAACAACAGCTTTTTTCTTTAACAGTAAACAAGTTCGATATAAAATATTTTACAATTTGGAGGTTTTCTTAATTTTTCGTTAACTTTATTTTGAAGAGTACTAATTCCCTTATAATTGTTATCGTAGTCCCCGTTTTACAGTCAGAGAAAGTGGCACTTAAGTGGCCAATTTGGGAGATTAGGGTGCAATATCTCTGCACACTTCGGGCCAGTTTAACAGTCGACACTTGCCGGAATAAGTGGCACTTGAAGTTTCCCATATTAGGAATTTAAGCTAAATTTCATAGCCAGCGTAAGTGGAACTTAAGTCACCAACGTCGGAGACTTAAGTGCCACTTATTCAGATAACAGTGCAGTGTGATATTGGAAATTAATCACGTTAAGTCTAAATCTGAGTCTAAAATTTGGAAAACTTGTCGTTTTCGAGTGGACGTTCGGAGCTACTCCTTTTTCACTCCTTTTACTCCAAATTTTCCATTTTCAATAGGAATGGAACAGTTCTGAAATCCTGACGAAACGACATTAGATATTATATTAGGGGTTTTCATGAAATGTCGTATTTACCTCCTAAACCTCGCAAACTGCATAAGTTTATCACCTCGTAAATCAAATGTCAAAATTTGTACGGAAAATTATATACGCCGGGCTGATAAGTTTGGCCGATGATTTTGTCAAAATTTGTATGAAAATTATAAACGCAGGGCAACTTAATAAGGATAAACACACATTGCTTTACACGCAAATACGAAGTTTGTAAATATATCTCATTGCATGAAGACCCCTATTATGTATACTTAATTATGTTGTTTTTTATTGGATTTTCGGACTACCTATTCTGCTTCTTTTCGATTCAAATCGAATATGAAAACATCGACAAAGTTGCATACGCACTACTTAACATCTCCATTTTTAACAAAATATGGCTTCTTCAAAAATTTACCACTTTTGACGAGTAGTCCGATTAAAATTATATATGTCTGTGTGTGTTCCTCTTCTACTGTTAATTGGGAACCAGTGTTGACCGAATTAACTACACTACATTTCTACATAATTATAACTACGCGTAGTAAATTGAATAAATTACAAGTCTCATTTACTACAATTTATTACGTCTAGGTACTACATACATACGTGGTAAATACAGAAAAATATTATTATTTCAATAAACGAATTACAAGAGCTTTTAAATATAAAATGCAAAAAGCATATAAATCCGATTTCCTCCTTTATTATCATCGGATTTTTCATTTCGCTTCGATATAAATCTTATGTCGTTTTCGTTTGGATTTCGCAACTCTTCCATTCCTATTGAAAATGGAAATTTTGGAGTAAAAGGAGTGGAAAAGGAGTAGCTCCGAACGTCCACTCGAAAACGACATTAGATGAACAACTGAACATTTGAGCTTAAAATTCAAACTTCAAAGTGACAGTAGATCAATTAACATTTGAAACTACGACGTCTGCTACAATTTTTATCACTAACTACGTTAACTACATAAACTACGTAGTAGACGTAACAAATGTAGTTATTTCGAAAAAGTGACAGTTTGGCCAACACTGTTGGGAACAAAAAAACAATCAAGGCTTTTGGAATAGATTCAGTGCAGGAGTACTCCGAATTTCCACTCGAAAACGAAATAAGTGCCACTTAATCCGGTGCGTGTGCGGTGAAACTGGCCCTTAGAATGAAATAAGAAGCATAATTATTTTGTTTTTTATAAAAATTTGTCCATAAATATCTATATATGTTCGTATTTTCGCAGAGCCATTTACAAGCCGTCTTAAATGCAATCAATGATGGCTGCAATGTCAGCGCCTATACATCATGGAGCTTGATCGATAACTTTGAATGGCTTAAAGGATATACGTAAGTTTTATTTATTTGAAATTTTTTTTCAAAATTTGATTTTTGTTTATTTTATTTACAGAGAGAAATTCGGTCTTTATGCTGTCAAGCCCAAACAGAGAACGAACTGCTAAAAAATCTGCAGGGTATTTTAGAGAAGTCATACAGACAAGAAGAATTCCTGTTTGATTGTTTCAATTCAGAAATGAGTTTATGTTGCATTTAATAAATATTTTTATAAAATTAATTTTAAAATTGAACATTGTGTTTTTATCAAACATAGTTTATTTGTAGGTAGGTATTTTATGCTAAAGCTGAAAGATTACTTGATGTAAGTTTATTCAATTGCACTATTGGATTTAAATTAACTTTAAATTCAAACTTATTGAATTCGAATTTATTAAATCTATGTCCTGTCCATAGTATCCTTGTTCAAAATTAGCTGGATGGACATTCGTACCTACCTTCTACCTACTTAAACGTCTCTCGGCAGTTTAAATTCAATTGGATTCAACTACAATAAATTTGGGTTTAAATTAATTTAAATTAAATTTTTAATGGAAAACTTCCGTCTGTCAAAATTTACTTACATGGAGATTAATGGGAGCACCCACAGTAGTGCGATGCGAATCTTCGAACATTAAGGCTGTCCCAAACCAACGCGAAACATTCGCGAGAATATGCGATGACTGAATAATGTTCGAAGATTCGCATCGCGCCAGTGTGGGTGTTCCCATTAATCTCCATGTAAATAAATTAAGACAGGCGGAAGTTTCGTTGTCGCGCCGAATGTTTCGCGTTGGTTTGGGAGAGCCTTTATTCAGTCGTCGCATATTCGCGCGAATACTTCGCGTTGGTTTGTGAGAGCCTATAATGAATTAGAACGCATCCTTGGACCCTGTTTAGATTTTGACTGCCCACTACATAGTGAAAAGTCAATGCCTGAGTACACTTGTAATTTTCACTCATGTGCATCTCTGAACTATCTGTGAATTGGAACATTTGATTGTTAGCATCAAGAACCCTGATTTTAAAGATGTAAATGATTAAATAGTTGCAAAATAAAGAATATGTAGCAATTTAATCTGCTTCAGCATCTTTGCAATTATCAAACCAATTATTCAAAAAGCATTTTCTGCTTCTACCCTCCACCAAATACGCATTTTTAATTTTTATTCTATTCTACCTCACCGTTCAACGTACAAGCAAAAAATGAAAAAATACAATAAAATTTAACATTTCGGATATGAAACATGACTGTTCACTACAGTTTTTATATTTTCTTCCTGACTATCGCCTCCCTTGCCACCTCACCGATTTCACCAATAAACTCTCGTCATTGCGTAGTGAACAGTCACAATCTAAACAGGGTCCAAGACTTTTGTACTTTTGTTCTATTTTCCGTGGCTTCGTCAAGTTATTCAAACGAGTCTCGAATTTTATTCATTACCGGAACACTTCGATGCTCGATGTTCCATTCCTAATTTCATTTTCATTCTTTTCTTTTTGAAAAGGCGAATGAGAAGCCATCTTGTTGGTTAAGTGCGTTCTATTTCTGTGTGTAAAAATAATTTCCTTCAAAATTCTTTTTCTTTGCTCATAAATTTTGAACTTAAAACTAATTATTCTCGCAGAATTAATCAAAACTCTTAGATTTGCCGTATTTTGAACAATGGGTGCAGACGGTAAGCTTGTTATTTTGTGAATTAAAAGCACATCTTGCAAAGGAAAATATCGATTTTTTTTTCTTCATAGACCGTGATAGACGCCGTCACCGATCTCGTTCGCGGGATGCCCAGCGCCGACGATCATCTAGGTCACGATCTCGCGATCGCAAACGATCTCGTTCCCGCAATCGTCCTGGCCATAGATCTCGTCGTCGTAAGCCTTCTCTATATTGGGATGTTCCGCCACCGGGCTTCGAGCACATAACCCCACTTCAATACAAAGCTATGCAAGCAGCTGGACAGATTCCAGCCAATGTTGTTGCAGACACACCTCAGGCAGCTGTTCCGGTTGTTGGGTCAACAATTACGAGGCAGGCTCGACGGTTGTACGTTGGTAACATTCCGTTCGGTGTGACGGAAGAAGAGATGATGGAATTCTTCAACCAACAAATGCATCTGTCTGGTTTGGCACAAGCTGCCGGCAATCCGGTGCTAGCGTGTCAGATAAATTTGGATAAGAATTTTGCTTTTCTCGAGTTCAGGTCAATTGACGAGACAACCCAGGCTATGGCATTCGATGGAATCAATTTCAAGGGTCAGAGTTTGAAGATACGTCGTCCACACGATTACCAGCCTATGCCTGGCATGACCGATAGTCAACCTATCAATGCTCCAGCCAATGAATTCCATTGTAAGTAAAGCTTATAGGTACATCCCACCTATGCTTGAAGACTAAGTGATTGGTTGTTTTTCTTTGCAGCTGGTGTCATCTCTACTGTCGTTCCCGATTCTCCTCACAAAATATTCATCGGCGGCCTTCCCAATTATCTCAATGAAGACCAGGTAAGTGCTTCAACGCTAACGAGTTAGGTTCGTGCGATGTTGTTCAGTTTAGATTACAGCGTAACAAAACTAGCAATATGCCTAATGGACAAGATTAAAGGTGGCCAAGGATTCATTCGCAAAGATGAATCCACCGATCGAACCACGATCGAACACAACCATAACCAAAAAGGGAAACTCAATTTTGGGCTTTTTATTCTTTGTGTTCTTGTTAATTTATACCTAGCGTTTGAATGGATGTTGTTTTGCAGGTTCTTTAGGTAAACAAACAAATGCAGAGCGGTGGTACCTTTCAGTTCTGGTTCTCGTCATTTTAATTGTTATTTTTTTTTTTTTTTATACGGACATTTTGGTCTATTTGATCTATGGTCTAGTTGACACCGATTAAGACGTTTTTTCTTGGTTAGCTGGAGTCTTCCTGGTGATAAAAAATACCTTTTATTTTTTTTTATCCAGCTATGACGTATTGTATTTTATACCTACTCGTACATTTTTACGAGTTTCTTTCTTAAATCAAAAATCATTTTTGGTTATCTTGTTGGTTTAGTTCATAAAAATAAGATATCGGACTTTTAAAAAGAATTCTTCAGCTAAAAGGAAACTAATTTTGGATTTAAAAATTTTAATTTGAAACAATTTTCGAACTTAATTTAAGATTAAAAAAAGTTCAGGAAAAGAAAACATCATTAATTTATTTTCATTACTTTATTTAAATAGGCGCCTTATTTTTATTTTAATTTTGTTCCGATATTATTTTAATTCATCTAAATTACATACCATGGTCAGATTGACCTCAGGCTAAGTTAAAACTCTTTTCTTTTTGACAACTTAAGTAGATTGCAGATGTTGATTGATGGTTTATAAAGTCACTAGCCGGAATACTGGATGGCTCAGAGTTAAGGGTGGATTCATCAATCTAAAAAAAACTTGTATTTTGTTTTGCATACAATCAAGCTCTTATTTTATAAAACTCAAAATATTCTGATAATCTCTTCATAGCCAATGGAATATTTAATAATCATTGTATTTTTTTCACAAATGCAACTTTATAGAAGAGTGGTTTAATGTTTAATATTACCAATCGTTGATAGTTCGGAGGATCTTGTAAGGATCTTGTAACTTAAGGTTGACTACAGTCTTAGCATGAATACATAAGAATACTTGAAAACTCACAATGATTACATCATACACAACACTTACACAATACACACTTGCATACACAATAAACACTTGAATACGCTTGAATAATATTACCTTACAAAACACATTTTAATAAAAGTGAATACGAATGTCAATTTTCCGATAGGTACATGCCACTTCCATTTATGCTCTAGCCTCGTAGAGATTTTTTCCTGAAAAGATTTTTAAAATTTTCGTAGTTAGGCCCAGTTTTTCAGTGGTGAGTTAAACCAGAGTTAGCTAACTCTAGAAGTAAATTTACCCACAGTTAACTGAGGAAGCAATTTTTCAGCAGAGAATGCACGTGGAACGACTAAACAAAACCGGTGGATAAAACATCAAAAGCTTCTGTTCAGTTAATCCTGAGTTAACTCACGAAATTTGATGAGTTAACTCGGGTTTAACTTTAATCTCGCACTGCAAAACTGGACCTTAATAGAGCTTTTACAGAACTAAAATTTTGATATGTATTTGGTTAACAATGGTTTATTTTTGAGCGGTAACTCTGATTCGAGAAGAATCGACTAAGCGGGTTTCCATTGAATTCGACCATAAGATCTCTTATTAGACGCGTTTTTTTGCAAGCCCCGAGGAAATCGATCGAAAAAAAACGACTTCCTGTCCTGCAGTTTACATGTTATATGCAACAGCAAATTATCCTCTTCGGGCTTAGCTTAACGCGGAGAATTCTCGGGGCTTAACTTAAGCACGGAGAAAAACTGGCGTGAATTGCATACTTGTTAGCGATAGTTTGTATAGAAACTCCATTTTGTTTCTGTAATGGCGTCGGTAATCCCCGATGTCGTTTTTTTCAACCAAATCTCCCCGGGCTTGCAAAAAAACACGGCCCACACAAATGCCCGATTTCATAAAGGACTTTTAAACATTTAAAAGTCCATTTAGTGTTAAAATAAGGTTTTTGGGTTTCACCAAGTGCTTTTTAATTCAAAATGCTTTTAAACGCCCTTATAAACTAAAAGCTCATTTTGGTCTCAATAAATTTTAAAAGTCGCATTTGTGAAGTGTAATGTCAGATGTCAGCCAACGAGTAATTAAGTTGTAGATGATATTTGATAATATTTTGCAGTAATTTTTTTATTTAATTTCTTGCTAATACAAATTATGAATAGGTCGATACAAAAATATTGCTTGTGTGTAAATAATAATCTTTTGTGATTTTGTTTTTAGAATAATTGCTTAATCATCTTCATCTGAGGATGAAGAGAGATAGTAAGAAGTCCAAGAATATTCCGAGTTCATAGGAATCCGTTCTCCGAATATTTTTTTTTGTAGCATTTTTTTTCTACATGTAATGCTTTTTTACATGCATTTTGAATGTGAGATGGAAACAACATATTTTTATTTCCAGGGATGTGAGGCAAATCCAGTTTTAACTAAAATTTCCCTTAAATTTCCTTTTTTAAGATTGGTGAAACTGGAAATATTTAAAGATTTGATAAAATTTAAGAGGACTTCAGATAAAAGGGTTTTTAGTGTTTTTTTGATCTACATATTATGTATACATAAAATAATAAAAAATTTCTCCGATTTTGCATTTTACAGGAAGAACGAGTTTTTGTTTTTACAGAGTCTTGTCCTCCTCGTATTTTTTCGTTGCTAATAAAAGTCGAATCAATTAATTTTGATTTTTGCTCAATTTAAGCAGTCTTTTCATCGGTGTTAACTAGATCAAGGCAAATATAATGATGGAAATTGTGGTTAGAAGAGCTCCTTTTTGTTTTCAGGATAATTAATTTTTACAGAATGTGTTTGTGACAAAAAATGTGAAGCAATCAATTTTAAATGTTTAAATGCATTTCTAGAGTTAGCTTAGTTTGTGATGCATTTTAATGCAATTTCGTACCATTTCGTACCATTTCGTAATTTTATTTATTATATCTGTTTTAGATATGGAGTAGATGTGTTGGATGAATTCAAATTTGCGGTCAATATCAAAGTGTGATAGAAAGTAAATCCTGGGACTTCATCACCTAAAATAAAAGGAAGTTACTCTAGACAAACAATTTATAACAATTTTTTCTAAAAGTACTGTACCTCCACCGGTGGGTATTATTCGGGCACCCAGAGTTTTTTTTTTGTCAAGTCGAGCGAAGCACGTTGATGCACACCTACTTTAAAGGGCGATCAACTGTTATAAAATAGCATTTCTTTTGTGTCGATTCCACCAGTGCTATAATCTCTATCATATCTGTAGATAAAAATAATGAAAGAAATACGAAACGATATCGTAAGAATAAAAGTGACAGTAAAAGAACATAAAAAGGGTCTGCCACGTTCGGGACAAAATTGTCGGAACCTCATTTTTGTGAAAATTTTCTGCGAGGGAACAACTCATGATAATCAGAAGATTTTTTTGCATTCTATGATACACCCTTCGCCAACATCAGTTTTCAATGAACCTCAAATGTATAATTTGTAGACCTTAAAAAAATAATTTTTTTGACACGGAAGGTAATCCTTTTTCTCAGTTGTTCTCCCCATTGTGCTCCTTTTAATAATTGTGTCAGAGACAAAAAGTTAATTTCATTTATTTATTTCTGAGGTAAAAACATGGAAAAAAGTTATCATTGGACAATTGAATCTAGGACAAGAAATGTTCAAAATTTCAAGCATGTTTTCACTCCGACAAATAGGAAATGAAATACATAAATCAATTTAAAAAATAATAGGGACAAAAGGGGAGAAGGCACTTTAGGTTTTGATGAACAATGAAAATGGTGGGATATCAAAAAATTTATTATTTTTGTGAAGTGTTGTAGTCGGATTGGGGAAAAACAGAAAATGAAATTTCGTTTTAAATAGAATAATATTATTATTGAATGTTATTTAACCTTATTAAGACCGAATTTGACAATCACCTTTTAAGAATTACCTAGAAAACCCAAGATCACAATTACAAAACTTTTGAAAAAAAAAAAAAAAAAAAAAATAACGAAGCTAGAGCCTCAACGGATGAATTGATTTGGTTCAAATTTGGTACAGAGCTTCTTAGAGAGAAATTTTAATTTTGATTTTAGCTCATCTAGAACGGATAGCTGTCATACAATGATTTCCGTTCTCCTTATTTGTCTTGAAAACGGTTCTAACAATTTTGATTAAAATTTAAACATGTAACTTTTAAGCCAGTTACAACAATACTGCGTTTTAGGTTTTTGCCAGTTGTTTACCATTTTATTACTGAACCATCACTATACACCTTCAATTCCTAGCCACATGTTCTAGCTTTGAAAAACAAGATCAAGTCGTGCATTTTATTAATAACATACAAATAAGCATTCATTTAGAATATGCGGAACAACCGACAAATTGATTGCTTCATATTACACATTAGTATTCGCAACAGCAGCTATCTAAAGCTAGGACGTGCAAATGAGTGTATAAACACTACGGTTAATATTATATGTTCCGTTTTAACTTCATCTGATTTGGATATTCGAATCATGTTTGTCTTTTATGTTTTATTTAGCGGTTTACAGGTTCCAAGATAAACTTTTTATAACAAACAAACAAAATGAACGGTAAACAACATACTCTTTTCTTTTTTGCAGCTGTTTAATTTTTCAGCAAATTGTTTCAGGAATTGTTTTATTATTTTCTATTTCACAGCATCAAAAAAAGTAAAAAAAAAAACAAAAAAAAAAAATAACTTAATTTTAAAATCAAACCAAAAAATTCAAACGATACTGATAATAATGTTTCATTGTGTTGTTGTAGCTTAGGTTGCGCGATGCTCTTCCTTCCCCTGTTTTATGCGTTGTAACCATAGTACACAATATAATGCTGTTTTAAAGATTGATTCTTCAACCAGAAAATATGCATAAAACCAAACCGCAACAAGGCAAGTTAAAAATAAATTAAAAAAAAAAAAAAAAAAAACAATTTCAGCCAACCCGCAATATTTTTTTTTAATAAAAATATACATATAATTCAAGCCCTAACAAAAACATCTGCTACATTAAATTTGTATTTTGCTGTAAGTTTCAGGAAAGACATCGAAATATTAGTAGGATAGCTTAATCGTTTTTAATTGTTACGCGAGGGATTTTTTAAATTGAATAGAAGGCAAACAAATCAAAAAAAAAAAAACAAATATAATACAATAAAAATTTAACTATAATGAGGGTGTGAACGGTGAGTAATGTTGTACAAGTCGGGTAAAGCTGAATTTGGTGTCTTTGCTTAACAGATTGGATACTTTTTTACAAATAAAAAAAATTATACAAACTTATTAAAAGAAGCATAAATGTTGTAAGTCCACATAAATGCTGTAACGTTTCGTGTGGGCACTAATCAATTTATATCAAAAGCCTCGAACGATATCTTTTCGAATTTTATGATTAGGAGATATTATTAAATAGATTTCGCTCGATCGTTTTTAAATTACGAGATCAAGACCCTTAAAAATCTCTTAGGGATATTTCAGACACCGGAGTTGAATCGCAGTCAGACTTGCGGTTACTACTACTATACTACAGTTTTAAGACAGAACAAATACTTTCAGCCAAAACCAAACTCAGATGTTTTCCATATGTTTCGGAAACAGTTTAGTAATGTTCCCAAAATCGTGCCGGAGTTCGAAGAAACATTTCTAGCACATGAAAGGAAAAGATACATAAAATTATTCATAAAAATAGACAACAGTTCAGACCTCTCTCGTCATACTTATTTGTACCTTTCTTGACAAAAACAGCGCACTCTGTTAATGGTAGCTCATATTTGTTTGTGCTGTAAACTCCGTTGATTAAATTGTTTCGATAAAATCTTTTATGCAAGAGCTTCAACAAAGAAGCCATCCAATATAGGCCCATAAGACAAAAAGCGGTTGCTCTTCACAATAGAAATGGTATACCGTTAATTTTTTTAAACATTTTATTGTAAATCGAAAAATATATTTTCTTACTTATTTTTAATAGCTTTAGGTAATAGTTTATATGGAAACATAGTGTAAATTCATAATCATCAAATATATATTTGCTAAAAGACTATTAGAGTTTCGTTTATTATATTTTGTTAAGTGTACAAATCATACTTGTCACAGTCGTAACAAAAATTTGTCACACTCGGAAATATTGTAAACTAATATTTTGAACAGTTGTTAGTAAAATCTTAATTTATTCGCAGTTGATTCAAAAAGAGACAAAGTGTCACACACGTAACAAAAATATTTATGTTTTTCTACTACAAAAACGAGATTTAGATCAAACTGATATGGGAGAAGTGTTTAAGTAGAATTTTGTGATCTATCAGTATAATTTCCTTTATATTTAAAAATTATACTGAGCCTGAATGAATAGTTTAAAAATGTGTTGTGTCACACCCGTATCAGGTTTTTTTTCCAACTTTTTAAGTTTTCTTTCTAGATATTTACCACTTTCAAAAGGGGAGGTATTTTTCAATTGGTGTGAAAAATGATTGGATATACGGTGAATAGAATTTCCCATTAGACTTCGTTATACTTGTACATACTTGTCACAGCCGTAACATTATTTGTCACACCCGTTACAATAGTAAATTAATCCATATTTTGAATAGTTTTTAGCAAATTTCGTAACATTATTTACTTGACATACGGTCTAGTTTTAAACTTTATGTTATGTAATTGAATAAAGTGTTCAAATCTTGGTTTTTATCTTTTTCATTTTTTCGAATAGAATATTCATAAATCAATTGCTAAATATATATATATATCTAGCATAAAATAATGCTTAACCGTTCATGGTCAACTTTAATTGGATGTTGCATTTCTATTGTTTGGGTTTTTCCTCTTCTTCGTAAAAATTTGATTAATGTCGCAATTAGCAAACCATCAATCAAACTCGTAATTCAATTAAAATCGATCTTTTAACTAAACCAATTATTTTGTAGTTTTTACTTTTTAATGCGCTTAATAAATAACTCATTTTTTTAATTTTAATTAGAATACTATGTTAAAAGTTTACAAAATCAGTATCACACACAATTGTAAGTAAATTGTTAAGTAAACAGTTAGTTTTATAGGTTTGTCATGTCAGTAGTTGAAGCTATTTGTATAACAAAATAATTCAATAAACTTATATTTTAATAAACTGATGACAATTTAGCTATACATAAGACCTATATTCATTGATCCATTTCATTTTTAACTGCAGGTTAGTGAAACATGTAAGCGATTATCTGTTAATACATCCCGATACCAACACCCATAATATTTTAATCTAAATAGCAATAGGTGTATTTTCTTGCAAGCCCGGAGGAAATTGATAAAAAAAAAACGACGTTGACGACAAATACCCTTTGGGCTTAGCTAAGCATAGAGAATTCCTTATGAACGCAGAAAAACCGTGTTACTGGCGTGAATTGCATACATACCTACATACATATCGATGTACTTCTTATCGATAGTTTTCATTTTTTTTTCTGCGATGAAGTCGCTAATTGAAGTTTATTTCAACCAAATCTCTTCGGAATTGAAAAAAACGCTTATTATTTAAATTAGTTCTAATGCCAATTTGAAAAGCACTCTGACGCAATAGAAATATGGTTTCTGGCATATGACCCCCACGCGCTAGGTCGGACGTAGTCTAACCTGGGGGTCCAATATTCGATGATTTTTTCCAACATTTGTGGCCGTATATCGGCAATAACGCGGCGAATGTTGTCCTCCAAGTGGTCAATCGTTTCGGGCTTATCGGCGTACACTAGTAATTTCACATATCCCCACAGAAAATAGTCAAGCGGCGTTAAATCGGACGATCTTGGAGGCCAATTCACGGCTCCGTAACGTGAAACTATGCGGTTACCAAACGTTTCCTTCAATAAATCAATTGTGGCACGAGCTGTGTGACATGTTGCGCTGTCTTGTTTAAACCACAGCTCCTGCACATCATGGTTGTTCAATTGATGAACGAAAAACTCAGTAATCATGGCTCTATAGCGGTCACCATTGACTGTAACGTTCTGGCCAGCATCGTTTTTAAAGAAGTACGGACCAATTATTCAACCAAACCATAAAGAACACCAAACAGTCAGTTGTGGATGTAACGGTGTCTCAACATACACTTGAGGATTATCATCACTCCAAATACGGCAGTGTTGTTTATTGACGTATCCACTTAACCAAAAGCGAGCTTCATCGCTAAACTAAATTCGCTTGTGAAAATTGGGATCAACGCAATCTTGTTTTGGGCCTATTTGGGCACAATTTGGAAGCGTTGTTCAGGCGTCAGTCTAAGTTGTTGCCAATTTAAAAATGTGGACTTATTTAGCTTGAGTTTGTTAAGAAAATAATTTCAGCACGACATCACTTGATAAGTATTCAAAATCAAGACACTATTAGTAAATTTAAAATAGGAAAATTGTATCTGGCTAATAATAGCATAATAGTGTTTAAACCTTATGTTCTAATATTTGTGTGAAAAAATATATGTTTTGTTAGAACTGCCTGTAGCGCTCCTTTTTTTTAAGTTGAAGTACTAAGCAATTTGTATTTCAAAATTTATACTACATTGCTACTGCAACTTTAATAGAACTCGCAATTAAACTGCCCACATTTCATTTTGAATATATATTTATTTACAGTTGTTGCTCAAAAAAGTTAAGAAAATCTTTTTAGCTAGATATAGCCTGGTATCTTATATGTGTATGTGTACATCTTGTACCTTGTGTTTTAAATTAGTATTTAATTAATACTGCTAATTTAAAATTATTCTGTAAACTATTTTATGTTTGTTAAGTAAAGACATCAATGCACCAGCTCCTATATTACCCATTGACAAAGCTTAAAATCGGGCTAGGAATCTGCAGACGAAAAAGAACGATATCCATTTGTTCCCTGTTAAATCAATTAATTATACCAAATTATTTCTATTCGAAATTTTGTGTGCAACATTTTACTTACGTTTACGGTTTAAAACATTTCAACAGGTTAAAGAGCTTTTGCTTTCTTTTGGACAATTGCGGGCCTTCAATTTGGTAAAGGATGCTGCAACAGGGTTAAGTAAAGGTTATGCTTTTGCCGAATACGTGGACTATAGTATAACAGATCAGGTAAGTTTAATGCATAAATCCTCTTTGGGACTTTCCATTAATTCAACAATTTTTCAGGCTATTGCTGGACTAAATGGAATGCAATTGGGAGACAAAAAATTGATTGTTCAGAGGGCTAGTGTGGGAGCTAAGAACTCGCAAATGGGCGGAACCGTTGCTCCTGTACAAATTCAAGTAAGATATATCCTCTCCTATCCATCTGTGTCAGTTAATAAGTTTTTTTGCATAATTTAGGTACCTGGTATGTCAATGGTTGGGACATCAGGTCCACCAACTGAGGTATTGTGTCTGTTGAACATGGTGACTCCCGATGAACTCCGCGATGAAGATGAATACGAAGATATTCTGGAGGACATTAAGGAAGAATGCAACAAGTATGGTGTTGTTCGAAGTGTTGAAATACCTCGACCGATTGAAGGAGTCGATGTGCCTGGTTGTGGCAAAGTATTTGTTGAATTTAACTCTGTCGTGGATTGCCAGAAGGCTCAACAAGCTCTTACTGGTCGTAAATTTAGTGATCGCGTTGTGGTTACTTCGTATTTCGATCCAGACAAGTACCATCGCCGGGAGTTTTAAAATACGTATACAACCATTTATCTTCTTTTTTTTTAATCTAAAAATTAGTTTGACAAGAAGTACAAAAAGTATTTCATTATGTCTGTTCAATTTGAAAGCGTGAGCATATTCAAATTTTGTATTCTCTTCAATTGCAACGCTTGTGTGTAGTTTAGCTGTTAGGTACATTAAGAAAAAAACAATGTCTTCTGTTTGCGATTGTTTATATAAAAGCTTGCAAGCGACATTATAAAAATGAAAATAAAATACAGTTACAATTTTGCAGCCGAAAAATTTATGTTTTGAAAAACTATATTTACCATATGAAAGACCTAATAAAAACAACTTCATTCAAAACAAATTTCGTGTACTAATTTATTAATTTTTAATCATTTTTTAGTAAAAAAAAAATCTGATCGGACTATAACATTTTCAGTATTGCTATCTCTATCATATCTGTAGGCAAAAATATGGACAGCTATCTTCAAAACGATATCGTTCGATCGTTTTCGTTTAACGTAATGAAGGATTTACCTTCAAAATAGGAAATATTCAGGGTTTACTCGGGCGACAAATTATAATTAAAAATAATGCTTAATAATTGAGATTTTTTTTGAAACATCATTCGGACAAAATATATACTATCGAGAAGTAGCCGCGTAATGGTTAGTTCGTTGTCTTGGGTTCGATTCCCAACCTCGACCACCTAAAAAAAATCGGCTACTACCTCTAGCGAGGAAGTGACAAATTCTTAGAGTTCTCTTGTCATAAATAAGTTAAGTACCACTCAACTTTGCCGTTCGGATTAAGCCGACAATAATTGTAGGTCCCCTCTATTCCAAAAAACCTAAGAGCTGTTACAAAAGACTGACATTCTGATTTGAATATTTCGGGTTTAAAATTATATCTGTGGCATCATTCTTGCAGACGTAACCAAGTGTGTTTTTCAATTTGGTAAACAATCCCTAAGAAAATGCAATTTTGTAAGTCTAAGAGAATTCACTGAAATTTAATTCGAGTGATTTGTTTGTTAAAGGTTGAAGACAATTCTTTAGAAATGAATTTGAGAACGTTTTTTGTCAAAGAATTGCTATAGGCAAGGGAAGGTGGGGATTTGAATATATGATAATTTTGTTAACGAGGACATAAGGAAAAAGTAATCAGAAATAAAAAAAATGGATTTTATCTTTGATTTCTCTAAAAATTTTACTAAGAAGTACCGGATTGCTTAATTATATATACAAGATATACAGGTAACTTAAATAACTAAAATTAATCAAATGTTATGCGAAGTTTTCGGTGGAAATGGAAACGCATAATTGTTGCAATTTAGGCTGACTCGAGACAAGTAAAGTATCGGTCTCGTTTCTCTTCGTATCGTATTTTATGGACTTATATTTACTGATAGTCTCATCGGTCTAGGTGGTCTTGGCAGAAAAGATTTCAATTTTTAATTATAAAATTGATTTTTTCAATGTAAATATTTGTTAGCTTCCAGATTCAAACTCTAGTTCGATATTTCTTCCACAAAAAAAAAACGCCCTGAGACCAAGGCGATAACGTGACGAGGCCGAAACGACTATGAATTATGAAATCTGAAAGACGCCTGAATGAAAATATTTTAGTGTAACAGAACTCCAAACAATAGAATTTCAACACCCAAAATTTCATGAAAACATTATTTACTTTTTAGCTACACCACATAAACAAATACTTAAGGTCAGTTGCAAAATGATGTGAGTTAAACTGATTATTATTTTGTTGAGGTAATAAGCAGAGATAGCCCGCATGATAATAGTGTTATTTACCAGTTTTTAAGGTAAAGAAACTTGAGTGCTCGTCACTTACGAGTTGGTAAAATTCAGTTTATAAGTTTCATAACAATGTCTTCAGAAGGTTTTTACGATTGGGAAGAGGTAAATAGTCAGTGTTTTGATTCCTATACAAAATCAAAATTGGGTGCAATTATAATCAATATTGGTCCATTAGTCTCTGAGTTCAGAACATTTAAATCCAAGAAGTTAATGCGTGAGGGATTTACAGGTAAATAAAAATGTTTTATTTGCAAGTTAGTGGCTACATAATATCAGTTTTAAAATATATTCAAATATATTTCCCTAGACGTGCAACATCAAACACTGCGTCCGCCACTTTCCTTTCACGTTTTTCTGTCTACAGGCCTAAAGAGCATTTTTTTTGTAATTCCAATCTCTCAACATAATCGAAATTAAGGCCAAGCACTTATGCAAGCATTTTAAAAATTATCAACTGAATTCTTTGTGTCCTCATTTTTCGGACTATTAGTTTATAAAGCAGCCAGCTTGTGTTTAATGGGGTTGACCGTTGTTTATCTGCTGTGAAATTTCAAGTTAAACGAAATTCCAACTTAAAATGTGTTCAGTTAATTAAACATCTAGTTTTCTAGTAATTTCCAAAAAAAACTTAATTCGGACCCTTTATACTCACTAAATCAAAAATGTTGGTCCAAATTTATATGCACCTATTGTGACGTCTGGAAGGAAAAATTTGTCAATTGTGACTATGTATGTATTTCACACTGCCTTCTGCGGCTCGTCTAAAAAACATTTACCTGACTTGAGTCGAACGTTTAACTCGGCGAGTCGCGACTCATAATAGGAACCTTTAGGTACTTTTTTTTTGGAGATTTTTGTCAAAGTGAAAGTCTAGTTTTTAGTAGATACTTTTAGGGCCTCTGTTTCAAAATGTCTTAGTAAAGTTATGATTAGTAATTCTACACATAACTATAGGCACAGGTTCAAGTCAGGCAAAGTTGTCTTTTGAGCTATGAACCTGTTATATTAATTCACTGCAAATATATATCTGCCCACCTTAAGTTTTCGATACTTATCCTCTTTATCCCTGAACCAACCACAAGTGCTAAATTTTAGGATACAGTTGTTGTTATTGATGACAACCAGAGCTTTTATATCAAAAGTTTCTTTCCAATTCAGTTTGTTTACATTAGATTTAGTACACCTGCAATAATCTCCTAAGACTTAATTCAATAATAAATACCCCTATGTTAACATTTCCTGGTTTAAATTAGGTACCTGAACCAAATACAAATCCAAATACATACATAAATGTACACGGTAGGCATACTGAACTCCTATGGGAAGGCACTTTGCCGATATACTTCTTCATTTTAGCACCTAATCGAAGTTCTCAGGAAGGAAAGATGCCATTAATTCACCTTTCTGCACCGTTTCTGGGAAACTCGATAACTATCTCCCGACGAGTAGGTATATGCTAATATTGTTTTGGCCATTGGAAGTTGCCTCTCAACTAATTCGGATCTGTCGACACGCAATTGAGAACACCCATTAATGTGAGGTAGTATAACTTCATTGCCTTATATTGGGTAAGAGCATAACAAATTGGCCATTGTTAGTGACTGAGTTTAATGAGTTAAGCGGGTGGGTTTTTTGTTTTGTTGTTCTTTTATTCTTTTTATTTGTATGTTGTTGCTCAATTTAATTTTTTAAACAATAAAACTAAAGCAGCTATTGTGAGAGATTCATTTAGATTTGAATCGTAAATTTTGTTAGAGAGCGGTGGCGATTGCTTAATGAGGTAACCTTGCCTTGTAGATTTGATGTATGACAAGAAAATATTAGAACACAATTTATTTTCTTTGTGTTTTAATGGACTTTTGTTGAATGTTAGGAAACATAAAATATTTTTCCTTTCGGAAAATGATGATGAGATGAGATGTGTTATCTCTATACAGGTTGATTTGTGTTAGATGCATCACAGCCCTAGAACGTGTAGGTTGGATTAAAACGCGAAAAAAATTGTATGCAGGGAGGCAGGGCCTGTATTACGAATTACGATTATCGTTCAAAATCCGTCGTTATCGTTATTTTGCGATTACGATTTACGATAGTCGCTTTTTTTTCGAACGATACTCGTTTTCGTTTACGACTGGGGGCTTATTACATAAAACGAATATCGTTTGTAAGGCCGCGTATTCGTTAAATTGCGATTACGAGCAACGAGTATCGTAAAAAAAAAACGATACTCGTATTTTATAAACGAGTGCCTTCAGCTGTCGTATTGGCTGGCTTTCGTTTTGAGTTTGTTGTCAACATTGTATTTTGGTTTGGTTTTGTGTTGTTTTGATTGAGGTAAGGAAAAATTTAAGAAAAATCATAAATTTAGTATGATTGCATTTTCGTTTTTTATAATCGCACTACGCGTTGACTTTCGCTTCCCTGGGCTTCGTTTTTTCTGCCATGCGTTTCGTAATACATAATAAGGGCCCTGCTTTTGGTGGTCGTTTTTATAGCTTTGGATCGTGATTTTATGTTGTTTTCACTTATTTATTATGTTTGTTTGGTTCTGGTGTTTTTTTATTTTTTCTGGCATTATTTTCAGACTTCCATTCTCGTAAATCATAATCGGTTTTTGTCATGACTATCGTTTTCTTGGGTATCGTTTTTTTTGTCTTTCGTTGCGTAATTCGTAATTCGGGCCCAGGCGCATTTCCAGGATTTCAGTTTACTAACTAAATTTTATAAAATACATGAAATTCCTAGATATGTAAGTATTAGAAAAAGTATCAGTACATACATACATATATTTACCTCCAAAGCATCCAAGACGAGATGGTATTTTTTGGACTTACATTTATAGGTAGATACCGATAGTCTCGTCTGCCAAGGTGATATTGGTAGAATAGATTGAACATTTATTTGGCAGTTTCTATAGATTCAAACTCTAGTGTGATAGTTCTTTCACGAAAATCCAAGACAATACAAAGACGAGATTAATGTCGTTTTTCAATGTAGAAGAGATTTGATTTGTTTGCAAAAAGATTTGTCTTTGTCCATTTTGGTGCATAAAAATATGTCTTCTAAATGACGTGTGTCAAGTTCAGAAAATAAAAAATATGCACGACTGGGTCGCACGAATTTGCTCTTATGTCACATTGTGGTTCTATAGCTGAAATAAATTAGCTGTGCGAGTCTATATTTTATCTATTTGCCAAAACTTAGTTTAGTTGAAGGTAGTATTATGTGAGTATACAAAAATTAACAATTTAGTGGCACAATATGCATGCATGGAAATAATAATTTTGAAAATATTTTTAAAAATCCGAAAATTACTTTTTTGAAAATTTTAATATGCAATATTATTTCAACTTTCTACAAAAATTAAATTTTAATCGTATTTTAACGGTTTTTAAACTATTATATAAGACGTATCGTTATTTTTAATTATAACAATAATTTTTGTGTAAAATCTTTTATATAGTGTTAAAAAAATTCTTTTTGACAAATTTAATAAAAATCGACTAAGTCGTTTTTGAAATATCGAGTTTTCAAAACAAAATTTTCAAACTTTTTTTAAAAATTCAAATATCTAATATTTTTTCGAAAATTTCGGTACAAAATTTTATTTCAAATATATTAGTTCTTCTTCAATAAAAATATTCATTAAAATCTGTTGAAACGTTTTCGAGAAAAGCGAAAATAAAAAAAAATGGGTCTTACTATTTTTCTCAACCATTTTTTTTTTAATTTAACGGCAACTTATAACTATGTATTTAAATTTATTGAGTTTTCTGTGGAGCCGATTTTGAGAGAAATAAGTTTTTCCTTTTTGGCCAACAAATTTTGTATGACAGCTACTGTTAGTTTTGGTCCTAAAAAAAAGAGAAAAAACGGGTGGGTGGAATTTACAAAAAACGCTAGGTACCAAGTTTAAACAAAATCGACCCATCCGTTTAGGCTGTAATCGAACAAACAGACAGACAGACGTTTTTGTAATGTCAAGTTTGATCAAAGTTTCGAGTTCGATTTTTTGTACGAATTCATAACTTACATATAGTACTTACATACACATATTCGCAAGTAAAAAGTAATAACACAATTAATTGTATTTTTTTTTGTTGTAAATTAGTTGTGGGGAGAAAAATATTCAAATATTTTTTTTGGCGAATGTTTTAAACAAAATCTGGGTAGGTAGTGCTAATAAGTTGACACTCTGAGTCCAGGCATTAGAGAAGGAAATTAGAAAATGAAAATGGGCATTAATTGTAGCTTTTTTGTTGTAAATTATATTTTATTTTAGAGAACAAAATTAAAAATTTTTTTTTTTAAGAAGTTCGCTTTAAATTTTACAAAAGCACTCCATGTATAACAGTTATAATACTTATTATTCTGTTTTTATATGCTCTTAGTTCATAAGCGGAGAGTCTTATTGCCATTAACTAAGCGGAATTGTTGTTTACATGGAAATTATTTTTTAAGCGGGGGCATGCACTAAAGAACACACCTATTATATTGAACCTTTAACATTTGGAAGTGCCTCTAGACATGCCAATTATAACAGTTTTGGTTTATAAAAGTACTGTTTATGCGGCCCCGCAGGGCCAGGGCCCTCCGCCGGTGGGCATACTTCAGGCACCCAGAGTTTTTTTTTTCAAGTCGCGCGAAGCGCGTTAACGTACGCTCACTTTTACTGGCGAAAAACTGTTATAAGTGTTATAAATTGGCATGTCTGGAGTCTCGTCCTTAACATTTATCTTGTACGGTGTGTGCACCGCATTTTAGTTGTTTACCACAAGAGCAAGTTCGTGCTATCCAGTCGTGCATAGTTTTTAAGTTACAATCAAAAGTTTGTTGTAAATTTTTGATGCGTAAACATCGATGCTGGCGGTAGAGTGAAAAAAAACGTGAACGTTCGTGTTCAACGTTACGTCGTGCAACATTACGGTGTGCAACGTTACGATCTGCATACTAGGATGGGTGCGTTCAGTGAAAAAAATCTTAAGATCCCCTTCAAGCAAAAACAAGTCCGTTTTGGATCCGCGCACGTTGATGTTTACACATATTAACCCTGAGTCCCGGCACTCACACAATTTTTTGCAGTCGTGTTTTCTCAAAAAGTCAATTTTGAGTTGAAGCTCTATGGCACTGAGGGTGGAATATGTACACGCACAATGTTCATACATGCTTCTATGACTCTGATAAACAAAGTTTGTTTATTGATCAAAAGAAATAAAGTTCTTCACAAATCAAACTGGTGCATTAAATTCCAATCAATGTTTTGTGCATTTTTTTTTTCAAGAAAATTCGACCATTTATTTAAATATGCCCATAGCTTTTTGAAGTGGGCTCTTGCATGAATCTTAGAAACTAAACTACTATATTGACCTTCAAGGCCACATTAAACCAAAGTGATGCAAGCATCGCTAAAACAGTATATAGGCACATTGAATCAATGCAAACCAAATCAAACGCATAACCTAGATCCAGTGTGTCCGCTGACGCTGAGTTCTGCTGTGGAATCGCATGAATGTGGTTTCTTAAGCACGACCTAGAGTAAGTATCTAATGAGTGCAAGACACATAGTTGCCTCATCAATATTGTATAGAGATCTATAAAGCAGATCAAGGGATATACATATGTACAAATCCACCATGCTGGCATTCAAAAGGTGACACTGGAATGCATTTGCTTGGATATCGTTTGACATTTTAAAAGATCGCACAGAATCAGACAGAGAGAGAGTGAGAAAGCGAATCTAATGCGGGGGTATACTTCCAACAGTTCACACGAAAACGACTAACAAGTGCAACCTGCTTGAAAAATCCAGTCATACTTCTTGAAGCTTCCACTTTTTTCCAGAGGCATTAATTTAACAGGTAGGTAATGCATGTGCGCTCGCGCGACCATAATTTCTTATGGAAGAAAAGCGAAAGTGAGTAGGGAGCCTCAAGTCTCAATCTCAAGTGGTATCGGTTTGGTATGCAGTTGGTTACCTAAAGGAGATTCATTTAGACACCGAACAGTGTACTTTTGCCTTCAGTTACTTACGAACAAGACCGGACTTCATCATAATCATCGGTTATATAAATTCTACATAATTTTAAACTTGATTCAAGGATAGTCGCTTATAAAAAATAATAATTTAAAAGGGCAAGTCTTTGTGCCTGCAACTACAATTATTGGTGCTATTTCTGTGACCGTCGTATTCCGTTAACCGCCACATAGACCCTTTATTCCGCACTTTTGTGTTCAGTTCCATTGAAGACACCTTGAGAGTTAAGACTCGCGAAAAAAGCTACACAATCACATTGGGTGTAAAAACAATTTCTCGCTGAAATACATTTCTATCTCTGTTTTGGATTTTTTTTGTTGCTGGATTTATCTTTGGTAGGGCAGACAAAGCTGCTGTTTGCAGTAGGTACGTTCATCGGGCTAAAAAACAACTCCACAAATAGTTTTGTGTTTTTTTTTTTTTTTTTTCGCTTAAGTCTTTTGCAGACGAAAAGAGCTTAAGAGTGTGAAGATTGTTGGCTTTGTAGTTAGTTGAGTTTTAGATATATCGCGACTTACAGATACCTTGTCTGGTTTTCGATCGCTGGAATTTAATTTTTTTTCTTATTCACGTCGTCGTCGTCGTCGCCTCTGTTCTACGGGCTAAATTGGATCTCAGTAACGCCAAATGTAAAAGGAAAATCTCGGAGAAAATGGTTTACTTTTTCTGTTAATGGCTATGAAAAAGAAAGTCTTAAGGAGATTTGCTTATACTCGTACATAACATACCTTCTCGTATATATTGAAAGTGCAGATAAATTTATTTGTTTTGTTGAAAGAGTAAATATTTAAGTGTTTTTTTTTTTGTTTGGTTAAGGAAACAGAGGAAACGAAAAACAACAAATCGGTGCTAATTACAGTAACTTGTTTCTTTTTGTCCATATATTTGCACTTGTTTTTTTTTTCGCTAAAAATAAAAAGGAAATTGCTGGTTAAAACACAGACTTCGCTGCGGAAATTGTGCAAAAATAAAGGAAAGAAAGCAACAGAAGGAAGCAAAATGATCCAAAGAATAACTACTTTCATATTAGTTTTAGCCGGTAAGTTATATAACTATTTGTTTTTAAACAATATACCTTCCCAAAATGTATTAAATAGATTTGTTATATTACAATTTTGATAAAATACCTACGATTTGGAGAAAAAATTGCTTAAATACTGAAATCAGCTTGGCTACAAACTAAAGGGTTTTCCAATAAGAGGTGTTATTTTGATATTCAAAGAAAAATGGCATTTTTTCAGATAAATGATCGGATGTTTATTTCATTATAAAGATGAAGGTATGCCCTTAATAATGGAACACAACATCAGCCAAATGGCCGCCACGACCACGCTTACAGGACTATATCCTTTTCATGAAATTTTCCATAACCAAATCGCAAAGTGGCTGCCCTATGTCCTCGATAACCTCACGAATTCCATCTTTGAGGTCTTGAATCGACGCTGGGCTGTTGGCGTAGACCTTATCTTTCACGTGGTCCCAAAGGAAGAAGTCGCAAGGTGTTAAATCACAAGATCTCGGTGGCCAATTGTGATCACCTCTTCGAGAGATAACACGGTCCGGAAACTTTTCCCGTAAAAGATCGATGGTATCATTGCTTGTGTGGCACGTAGCGCCGTCTTGTTGAAAGTAAACGTTGTCCAGATCAATACCATCCAATTCCGGCCATAAAAAATCATTAATCATCTCTCGATAGCGCAATCCATTGACCGTTACTGTTGCTCCAGCCTCATTTTCGAAAAAGTAAGGTCCAATGACCCCGCCGGACCATAAACCGCACCAAACAGTCACGCGTTGAGGATGGAGAGGCTTTTCAACAATAACTCTTGGGTTTTCCGAGCCCCAGATGCGACAGTTTTGCTTGTTGACGTAGCCTCCGAGGTGGAAATGGGCCTCATCAGTCAAGATGATTTTTCGATGAAATTCCGGATCATTTTCATGCATTTCAAGGACCCAATCAGCAAAGACACGACGTTGTTGATGATCAGCCGGCTTGAGTTCTTGTGTTAACTGAACTTTATAAGCCTTAAGACCCAAGTCTTTATGCAAAATACGGTGTAATGACGTTTGTGGAATGCTTAATTCCAAAGAACGACGAGGAATGGACAAACCTGGGTTTTCTTCAACACTTTGAGCTACAACAGCAATATTCTGAGTTGTTCTTGAGCGACGTGCACGGGTTTTATTCTTCACATCACTAATTTGTCCCAACAGCTCGAATTTGTCCACCAATTTCTGTATTGCGGTCCGACAAGGTGCTTCACGACGACCCAAAAATTTTTTAGTTTTACGAACCGTCTCTGCCAAATTTTCACCATTTTTATAGTGAATTTTAATAATTTCAATGCGTTGTTGAAGCGTGTATCGTTCCATTTTTATTAATGGCGTAGTTTTTACTTGTCAAATGTCAAAAAATGACAGCTTCAAAAGTGACAGCTACCGAAATAGCGGGCTATTCAAAATAACACCTCTTATTGGAAAACCCTTTATAAAAATGTAATACTAAGTTTGAAATAAAGAGAATTTATCTATCTATCTATCTAATACATTAATGTCTATTTAGCAGAATTACAATTCTTTGTGTGCTAATCATTGTTTGTAGTTCAATCGTATTATTTACGATTGAATTTAAAGTCTAAAGTATTTTGTTGTGGCGCAAAAGCAATCTCTGATGTAATTTACATATAGACCATGACATTTAAAAAATGTGTGTTTTAACCACTATACCAAATATCGAATACTGCAATTCTGACAGACAGTCAGGCGGCTGTTAAGGCCATTTCTGCGGCCACATCATCCTCCAAATTGGTACAGCAATGCCGGGATGAGCTCGAAAGCCTGAATATCAATCTTAGTGTCACTGTTATCTGGGTACCAGGTCACTGTGGCATTGAGGGAAATGAACGGGCGGACGAACTAGCAAGGCAAGGATCAGCCCTTCATAGCTCACTTGCGGAAAGCGTCTGCATTCCTCTCGGAGTTATGAAGGGTAATTTACTCTCAATTTTCCTCACCAAATCCAATCGTAGGTGGAGCAGTCTAACCAACTGCGTTATATCTAGAAAGATGTGGCCCACCTACAATAAAGCCCGAACAAAAGATCTCATATGTGTAGGCCAAGACAAGACATAGCCAGGGTCGTTGCAACATGCACCGGGCACTGGACAATAGGAGAGCATGCGGCAAAACTGGGTATTTCTTACAACACCCATTGTCGGAGCTGTGCGAACCAGCAGGAAAAGGAAACATTAGTTCACTTCCTTTGTAAATGCCCTGTCCTAGCCCGTTTTAGGATGCATTCACTTGGAAAGGCTTTCTTTGACGACCTTGATGAACTTTCCGAACTGAAGATCAAAGACTTGATCTCTTTCTTAAACGTGACGACATGACTCTGAGACGATATTCGGCTTTTTGCTGTCTAACTCGGGGCTTTAGATTGTTGTTTCACAAACCCATTCCTCAACCATAGGTTCACACGAGTTTTGGTATCAAAACGGCGCTTTTTGCGCTAATTGTGTCAGCGAACTAGTCGGCTCGTTGGCAGCCATTCCTACCTACTTACCATACCAAATATACCAAACGAAAATATCAAAAAAAAAAATCGATTTTCGTTTATACTAAAAATAACTACAAATTGCCATACAAATTGCCCCAACTGAATACCTAATATTTTTTTTTTTTTTATTTCTTGAGGTCCAAACAATTCCTAATCCAGAAGATAAGCTATTTTTGAATAATGAATAATAGACAGATAGACACACAAAAAAAATTTAATTTTGCAAGCACATTTACAAAAGGAGCCACAGTGCGCGGCGCAGCAACGCAATACAAAAAAGTTTTAACAAAACAAAAATTCCTCCATTCTTATTTTCCTTCCAAAGTATCAACATTATAATGCACGGATACGTGCTAACTTATTTCTACCTACTTGTGGACAAAAAAAAAAAAAAAAAAAAAAAAACAACCATAACAGAATCCGACAGACATTTAATAAGCAAAATTATTCTGTGAAACGTAGATTCGGTGGTGAGAGACTACGTTTGATGCTTCCTCGGACAAAGAAAAACAAGCCAAAATAAAGTAAATTAAATGGCAAATGTGGTTCACTGCATTAGCATCCATTCAAAACAGGTTCTCTGCTCTGTAGGAGTAGAAGCCTAGGTCTATCATATTTCTCTATATGTGTCTATGTATTGAATTGTATGTGTATTTCAATGAGTGTGGTTTTATTTTTCATTAACAAATTCATCCTGTTGTCTGGCTGTGGCACCTCCACTGGTTGGTCATCTAACTGCAGTGAAAACTTTTTCAATTTGCTTCCACAAAAAGTACATAAATAATAGAAAGTTTTTTTTTTTTTTTTTTCTTTTCTTTTTTTTATATTTCCACAGATTAAAGTGAGTTTGGCTGGAAAAAAATATGTAGTCTTCCACCAGCCAGCAAGTCTGTCTGAGGGTCCTTATTTTACCTGTTATATTTTTTTTTTTTTAACCTGTTATTCTATCCATGGCAATCATCAGGTGATAGCACCCTCCATGACCTATGGGATTAGTGCATACCGAATGGTATCACAAAAACAAAAGAGGTATACAAAAAAATGTAGGAAAAGCAAAACGCGAAACCTCGATACGAGGAGGGAGAACGGAGGATGAAGGATCGTAGGAGTTTTATGGCCAAAAGTTATTCTCATCCTCATCGTCCTCATCCTCGGCTCAGATGGAATGTTTCTGTAGAGTAATTGTGGCTTCGCGCTTCTTCTCGTATTTTATGTGCAGTCTTCCTAGAATTGTGGTTATGTTAAAAAGTTAACGGCTTTCGGTGCATGTTGATGAAATTAAGGCGGTTTAGTCAGAAGTTCAGATGTAGCCAGTTAAGGAATGTACATTGTACAAATTGTCGGACGTTAAGAATAATAACGTCACAAGTAAAAAAAGTCAGTTTTGAGTTAGAACGATAAAGTACATATGTATGTATGTATCTGAGGCATTTGAATTTTCAAGTTTCTGATCTATTTGCATTCAAAACGCCGCCGGCCGGATTGTCAATATCTGCAAAAAGTGCAGAAAAATTAGACTTTCACTTAAAAAAATATCCGATAAAACTGAATTTTGGTGTGGGTACTTACTTACTTACTTCCTTAAGGTGGTGCTACAGTCCGGGATGGACAAGGGCCTCAACCAACATACCTCTCCACCCAGCTCCAGTTTTGCACGCCAAGTTGGTTGAGGTCCTCTCCCACCTGTGTGCACCACCTGAGTCGCAGTCTTCCTCTACAGCGCCGTCCCTCGGGATTAGATTCAAAGACTTTACGGGCCGGGGCATTGGGGTCCATTCGCTCTAAATGACCCAGCCATCTAAGTCGTTGGACCTTGACCCGTTTGACCAGGTCAGTCTCACTGTACAGCCCGTACAGTTCCTGATTGTATCTTCTCACCAAAAATCACCCGCAGAATTTTCCTCTCGAAACATAATAAAGCTTTCTCATCCGTTTTTGACAAGGTCCATGTCTCTGCGCCATATATAAGAACCGGGATGGTAAGTGTCTTGCAAAGGGACACTTTAGTTGCTCGAGAGAGGACTTTGCTACTCAATTGCCTTCTTAGTCCAAAGAAGCAGCCATTGATAAGAGTTATTCTCCGTTTGATTTCAACGGGGGTGTCGCTGTCTGATTTAATAGCGGTGCCTTGCTAGACAAAGTCCTTAACTACCTCATAGTTATAGCTGTCTATGGTGAAGTTCTGTCCAAGACCTCGGTGTTAAGTGTGCCTTCTTGATGACAGCATATACTTGGTCTTGCCTCATTGACCACTAAGCCCATCTTCTTTGCTTCCGCCTCAATGCTCACAAGCGCTCCACTGACATCACGCTGCGTTCTTCCAATTATGTCAATATCGTCGGCATATCCTAGTAATTGGACGGATCTTTGAAAGATTGTGCCTCTTGTGTTGACGCTTGAGTTTCGCACTATTCTTTCCAAAATTATGTTGAAGAAGTCGCATGACAGTGAATCACCTTGTCTAAAACCTTTTTGACATTAAAAGTGTCGGTGAGTTCTTTTGCGACCCTGATGGAACAGCCTGCGTTCTCCATAGTCATCCTGAACAAAGGAACAAGTTTGAAAGGGAGGCCAAAACTATACATTGCTCTTTATTTTTCGTCTCTATAGATGCTGTCATACGCGGCTTTAAAATCGATGAAAAGATGGTTGGTATCGATTTGAAGCTCCTGGATTTTTTCCAAGATCTGCCGTAAAGTGAATATTATTTGGTCGATGGTGGACTTTCCTGGTCTGAAGCCATCACACTGATATGGACCTATGAGAATGTTGACGAACGGCTTCAGACGATAAAATAATGGGGTAGGGTTGCTTTAACATTATTTATTTGTGAAAAGGTTAGATCTATCTGAAAATGTCAGAGCGTTTATACTTGGCTACCAGACAAAAAATGCATTTACCATCTTCTGGCAAATGACAGCCACTATACAGTAGCCCCTCGATAATGTGAATTACCGATAATGTGAATTTCTCTAAGTTTTTATATTTCTCTTTTGTCTCTTGTTCGTTTTGCGTGCGATATTAGAGACTTATTAACTACTATTTGTCTAGACATATATTTCAAGGTTTTTAATGCAGCTGTAGTCCAGTGGGTGTTTCCTGCAAGTTGTGTAGTTATATTTTAAATTAGTATGCTTTTTGTTATGATGTTTTATCGTTATTAATTTATACTATTTTATTTTTTCTAAACGAATAAATGTTGAAACTGTGTTTTAGAAAATTATTTTGTGTTGATATATATAAAAACCAAAGTTGAATCAGTTTATAAGAACTGAAAAAAGTTCCATTAATGTGAATCCCTCTAAATTCCGAAAACGCCTTGTTTTAATTTGTTCACATTATCGAGGGACTACTGTATATTGATAACACTATCGAAAATCTATATCACACCTATTAAAAACCCTGAATCAGAGTGTTTCGATCATAAAAATCTATTTACCAATTATTATTTAAAAACCTACAATACAATGAGAATATGTTTTAAAAATGATAGTAACGTCACGCCCCAAAAGATAAACGTGATAAACATCCATACACCGATGACAAATTTGTCTGTCTATTTTTATACATAAAACAATGAAAAAAGGCTAAAAAAAATATGAGATAAAAATTCAAAAATCTAATCACGATTCACCGAAGTTCGATGACATTTTGTATCGATTTGTATGAGTTTTCTGTCTTGGAGTTTTTTTATTTTTTGTACTTAAGTCTTCTCCTGAAATGTCTACAACCATACCATCTGCAATGGGAAAATATGATACAACAAAATAAAAAATTTAAATAAATAAAAATAAAACTTCATCCAAATGTCTCCATCTACTATAATGTAACGTGTATTTCGCATTAAATGGCTGGGAACTGGGAACATTTATGTTAAACGTTTCTTATTATGCTACACATGAAAATCCAATAAAGTGACGGTGTGGTAGAGAGCTGTATGGTTGGTTTCGTGGCGTTTGACATTATCAGTTTATGTTTATATAACTTCTTGTTCGTATGATGATGGAGAATTATTGGAGACCTACTGAAAACTATGAAGTAGTGAATTCTGTCTCTAGGTTGTGTGTGTTGATTAAATGGCGCTCGTTTCACCAGAAACGAATGTTTGTTCATCAGAAAGTTTTTAATTCCAATGGAATAATCGTTGAATGCTACATACATAAATAACTTTTGGCACCTATGCAATATGTGTATGCAATTAAGTAAAACACAAACGTGTGACATTCCTGATTCTAGCCAGCAATGAAATTAATTGTTATTAGCTAAGCAGGTAGGTTCTTATGTATTTGTGAAGCAACAAAACAAAATCATATTGATTGTGTACGTATTTTTTTTAACTATCTGAAAACTTAAAACTTAATTTTTAAAAGTGGCTCTTTATACAATAATAAAAATGGCTTGAAGTAATGCTAATAAGACTATCAAAAAACATCATTAACCAAAAACAACAATTTTCTGTGTTAAAAAAAAATAATTAGATTTTTAGCCTTTTCAAGAAAAGTATAATAACTTGCAGGTTTTAGCTAAAGGAGGTGTCAAATCCCTCCAAGACCTTCGAGGCCAATTTACAGGTCCTTTGTCGAATGTTTCCTTATAAATACATAATTTGATTATTTCGTTTGCTTATGGCACGTATTAGGAAATGGTTGGATAGGGATATTCTTTTTCAAAATTTGTATAAGTATTTGTTGGCTGAAATGGGGTAAAAATAAAATAACTGTCCAATTTAAAAAAAAATTCTTTTGGTGTTTGGAAGGTTGTTTTTTTTAGTGAGTGGGCTTAGGGATTTTTTTCAGAAAATTGGCATTTATAGGGTGAAATGGGGTAGACATGAAAGTCGCATCTGATTTAAAAAAAAAAAATTATTTTTGTGTTTGAAAGGTTATTCAAACATAAAAATTTGAATAAATTCTTTCTGTGTTGGGAAAGACTTAGAGGATCATATTTTTACAAATTTAGCCTTTCATAACGTTAAGTGATTTAAAACCCAGAAAGTAGTATTCGATTACAAAAAAGTTAAAAAATAATATTTTCTTTTGTAATTAAAGGGTGATTTTTTAGCTGGTTTGGTTTTGGCAACACTGGTTTTGACAGCTGACGTGTGTTTAGTACCTTGTGTCACTGTCAAACAGCTTCAGTTTGGTTTGCAATGTAACCATGGATCGTCTTACAAATGAACAACGCTTGCAAATTATTGAATTTTACTATCAAAATTCGTGCTCGGTTCGAAATGTTCATCGCGCGCTGCTTCCATTTTATGATCGGCATTCTCGACCTTCTGAGCAGTCTATTCGGAAGATTGTGACCAAATTTCGCACCAAATTTACTTTGTTGGACATTAAACCACCAACACGTTTACGTACTGTGCGTAGTGAAGAAAATATTGCGGCCGTATCAGCTAGTGTGACTGAAGACCGCGAAATGTCGATTCGGCGCCGTTCCCAGCAGTTAGGCCTTTGTTGCAGCACTACGTGGAAAATTTTGCGGAAGGATTTGGGCGTAAAGCCTTTTAAGATACAGCTGGTGCAAGAACTAAAGCCAGCCGACCTACCACAACGCCGAATTTTTTGTGAATGGGCTCTTGGAAAGCTGGCCGAGGATCCGCTTTTTTATCGAAAAATTGTGTTCAGCGATGAGGCTCATTTTTGGTTGAATGGGTACGTAAATAAGCAAAATTGCCGCATTTGGAGTGAAGATCAGCCAGAAGCATTGCAACAGCTACCAATGCATCCCGAAAAAGCCACTGTTTGGTGCGGTTTATGGGCCGGCGGCATTATTGGGCCATATTTCTTCAAAGATGATGCGAATCGCAGCGTTACTGTCAATGGTGAACGCTACCGAGCGATGATAACAAACTTTTTTTTGCCCGAAATGGAAGTTCTTGACTTGCATGATATGTGGTTTCAACAAGACGGTGCCACATGCCACACAGCACGCGAAACAATGGCGCAATTGCGAGGCGAATTTGGTGAACAGTTAATTTCACGTTTCGGGCCGGTCAATTGGCCGCCTAGATCGTGCGATTTGACACCATTAGATTATTTTTTGTGGGGGTATGTCAAGGCTAATGTCTATAGGGACAAGCCCGCTTCGATTGACGCACTGGAAGCCAACATCCATGCATTCATTCGTGAGATACCGGCCGATATGTGTGAAAGAGTATGCCAAAATTGGACTCAGCGGATGGGCTACCTGAGACGCAGCCGCGGTCAACATTTGCATGAAATTATCTTTAAACATTAAATTGCAAGGTTCAAACTATCGATTCAAATAAATATTTCATTCATTTTTTCGAATTTTTTGTGTTTTTTTTTTAAAAAAAATTCTAAACCTCTTAAAAAATCACCCGATATAAAGTAAAATAATAAAGGGTCCACCAAATAACTTTTTTTTTTTTTGAAAATGGCGCAAAACATCGAGTGTAGTTTCGGCTGTGTGGCACGTAGCGCCGTCCTGTTGAAACCAAATGTTGCCAATATCCTCCTCTTCAATTTTTGTGAAAGAAAAATTCGTTCAACATGGCCCGAAAACCATCGCCATTGACTGTAATGGCCACTCCTTGCTCATTTTCGAAAAATGGCCCAATTATACCACTGGCCCAAAATCCGCACCAAACAGTGACTCGTTTTGGGTGTATCGGCTTTTCAATGTATCTGTGCCCCAAATGCTACAATTTTGCTTGTTTACTACCCACCAAGATCAAAATGAGCTTCATCTGAAAAGATGATTTTTTTGGCAAAATCGGCATCTTCTCTAAGTCAATCGCAGGCCCACTTAGCGAAGCGTATACACAACCATATTCGTTCAGCGGAAGGATAAAACTAATTATCTGTCAAATCAGACATGAGCTAAGTGTTACCATTCACGAAATAAGCACTAGTTGAAAAAAAAAACGTTAGATGACGGACCCTTTAGAAATTATAAAAACCTGTGCCATATAAAATTAAAGCTGATTGTTATGAATGCTTACGCTTTTTCAATTGATTATTCACTGTAATTTTGTATTGTGTTAAATAAAATAATAATAAATAATCAATTTGTTCGCGCTGCAAGAAAATTGCCGAGTCTAAAAAGCAGGATCGTGCAACACAAAACGTTGTTTAAGTATGCATGTCATCACGATAAAATTGCAAAAGACTATACTGAAAAAAATGACGCTGACTGTTTCCAAATCTGAAAATTGGTTTTGACAGATATATCTGTCTGAATTTAGTGCATGGAGTGTATTCCTTGTACAATTGAGGACCAGATATCCGTTTAAGAATATTTCTTTCGAAAGATCTTGTTATAATTATCAGCTCTCTTTTCTGCTTATCGTCCAAGACTCGGCGTTAAGAAGGACTGATTTTGCTATACACCAGCAGGAGCTGTTTCCTTGGATAAATTTTCAGCATCTACGCTAAGGTGTCATCCGTGGACTTAATGATATTCAACCCTATGTAAGGTAGATTAATTCTTAAACTGTTGTAGACTTTTGAATTTTCGGCTCGAGAACGAGATTGAAAAAAAAAACTTCGAAAAACCCTTTGTCCATGTTTGAAATAAAATTCGCAAAAGCCTAGTTCCATAGTTCCACATTGCACCCCATTTTTCACTTGCTATAGCTGGGTTAATTTTTGTCCGGGAGAATCGGCATAGCTATAAAGAGACCCTAACGATGAATATGCTATTTTATATGTAACTTTGAGGTCGATGATAAAATGGTGAGCCTCAACTTGAAATGTGTTGGTATAATTTCCAGGATTTCCTTTCGTATATTCAATACTTCGTGCCGGAAGCTTGTGGTACTTGTCGATTATGAAGTTGCAGGACCCCTCCAAGCTTTATTTATGATAATATGCGATGTTTATCAGGGATATGGCTCGATATAGGATGGCCTTTTTTAAGTGGGACTTAAGAAGCTTATAATAGGTATACTACTCATCGAGTATGAGTCATTCCACCAATATAATTGGTTGATTATTTGATGTATTCACCCCATCAACTCACCACCTGCTGATAAGCCATCAGAAGCAGCGGCCTCGTTGTTCTTCAACGTTTTTTTTTTATTAGATTAGCACACTTAAATAAAAACTCTCCAAGTGTTTCAATAGTTGGCGCCTGCAAACAAAAAAAAAAAAAAAAACAAAAAAAAAACTACAAATCCGATTGA
This sequence comes from Leucozona laternaria, assembly GCA_932273885.2. Taxonomy (NCBI): domain Eukaryota; kingdom Metazoa; phylum Arthropoda; class Insecta; order Diptera; family Syrphidae; genus Leucozona; species Leucozona laternaria. Next base: position 53,560,213 of record OW026367.1, on the reverse strand, counting down.
GCTGAAAAACTTACTCACTATATTTATTATGAAATGAAAAATGCTTACCCATAGATGACGCTGAACACCAAATAATATTTAAAAATAAAAAAGTGTCTAAAATGTAATTATATTAAAAATTTCAATCCAAAAGTGTTGTACAAGTTAAAATTTAAAAATGTACCAGCTAACTTACACATCTTTCCGTCACGAATCTACTGTGTATTTGAAATGCCCTTAAATTGAAAAACAAAAGGAATTAACAAGTTTGTTAACTGAATGCTTCAAATTTACTTGTAATTTTTTTATAACATGCAGGTTTTTCAATTTAAGCAAATCGTCAAGACATGTTTTTATTTTTAAAACTACTCAAAATGACCACTTTATTTGTTTATTGAGCTTGCGATAAATTACAATGTTTCGTAATTTCTGAAGAAAAATTTTAACTCGATGCATATACCAAAGTGGCTCCAAATAAGTTTCAGCAATAATGTGAGTTGATTATTCTATAGCGTATGCCCATCACTAAATGTTGTAAACTTTTGCTAAAGCAAGATGCTATAGAGGAAACTTATTACCTTAGGTGGACAAAAGGCACAACTTGCCTAGCGACAAACAAGATCTGTCTTGATCTGCAACCAAGCTTGGCGTATATTCCAATAATACTGCTAGATTCGTGTAGTATCGCAATTGGCCAAATAACAATCTACATAAGCGTGCAGTCTTTCTGATGACAGGCACTTTCAGCTAACCTTAATTCAACTCAATTGTGCGCTAAAAAGTATGTGTTCAGTGTTTAAATGTAAAACGAGGACTAATTCAATAAAAATTGCATCTATTATGGCTCGCGACTCGTAAGAAAAGCTTGGCGAATGTGACTTTTTGTCGAATAACTTAAATAATATCCTTCGAAACCCAAGAAACATTTTTAGCTGCTTAAATGCTTTAACAACACTTCCAGAGCAAATCTTAAAGCTTATGGTTATTTGAGAAAGAGCTCTAGATGCACCCTTAGAGCAAGTGTAGGGCTTGCTCAAAGCTAATTCATTGGAGTTTGAGAGTCTTCCAAATTTTATACACTTATAGGTTGTCTTAAAAGATTATGAGATTATGATGGGTTACGCCTCTATGAGTATGCTTATATTTATAGTTTGCTCGTTGCAAGATCGCATGAATTGTGTTAAGGAGCATATTTTCAAATATGGAAGCGTTGTAAAATTAATATAGAGCTAAAAGTGGTCTAAAACTTCGAATATAGAACATTAATTGCAAATTAAATGTAGGGAGCTGTGAAATACTCTCTTACAGAGCTTTTAGACCGAAGGCCAACGAGATAACAAGTCAAGTCATTTATTTAATGTTATAAGGCATATCAAAAGAAAGCCTTTGGGGCGTTGTACAAGAATCACCTTGTCTGCCTGCAATTTGGTGTGACCAACATGTGTAAAATTTGACACAAAAGTGTGACAAAAATGAAAGAAGTCAAGTCATTTATTTAATGTTGTAAGGCATATCAATTGAAAGCTTTTGGGGTGCTATACAAGAATCACTTTAAGTGTGACCAACATGTGTAAAATTTGACACAAAAGTGTGACAAAAATGAAATAAGTCAAGTCATTTATTTAATGTTGTAAGGCATATCAATAGAAAGCTTTTGGGGGGCTATACAAGAATCACTTTGTCTGCCTACATTTTGGTGTGACCAGTAAAATTCGACACAAAGTGTGAAAAAGACAACTCATTTGCATAATGTTATTGTATACAATTTTGCTTGCTGCCATTTTTGTTACACGATACTCCCACAAGTGTCAGCACAAAAAGTCAGACAAACAGTTCTTGACGAACCCACCGGCAGACATCTTCAAATGTTGACAATTTGAATTTTTTCAATAAAATCCAGTTTTTTTCTTTATGTTCTTGCTTAAAACTTTAACCGGACGTGACTTACATATAACTTTTATGAACGTTTTTTCTTACATAACACTCCTACAAGTGTCAGCGCAAAAAGTTAGACAAAAATTCCTTGACGAACCTCCTGACAGACAGACCTCTCTTTAAATATTGAAAGTTCGATTTTTTTAAAAGTAAAATTCAGATGAGTGTCAACTTAGCGAAACAACATTCATGGATGGCAGCTTTGGATTTCACTATCTATAGGAGCTGTAGAAGAACATCAGTTTTCCTTCTAAAAGCTCCAACGATGGTACTTGGGAAGTCATAATAGAGCCCTAAATACATGTTTTAGCCTTTTGGCTATTATTTGTCATAAGAAATATAGGTATGTATGTATTTGTTTGTAGTCTGGCGCAAAGTTCTGTAACTCTTGCATCGATAAAATCAATCGAGAAACGATGAAAAATGAAACAAATCGAATGAGTTTTGTTCCATTTTTCATCGTTTCTCGACCAATTTTAACCATGCGAGAGAGTAAAAGAACGTAGGCACAGAGTAAGAACAACGAAAATGAATCATATTCGACGACTAGTTGACGAAAACCAGGTTTGTTTAGGGTACCAATGCTTTATCTATATATTTTTGGGGTAATAATTGAAGTTGAAACTATATATGAATAAATTTAATATTTAATAGCGCAAAATTTTACACAGCCTGATATTAAGGTTTTAGCTTAAGTATCAAACTAGTTTTTATTTTAATAACTTTAAAACTCCTTACTAAAACGTTGTTAGTTTGAAACACTTTTTAACTAGTATCATATACTAAACCCATTTTCTTACGAAACTTAAGCTGAACGCGCCTTAAACAGTGACATTTGGTGCAAAAAATGAAGCAAACATACCTTTTTTAAATTTTTCTATGTCAAAGTGACATATGGATTTAGTAATATGTTAAAAAGTAGAGCTGTGTAAATCGTTCATTTCAAATGATCGAATCGTTCAAGAATCGATTCCCAAAATGATTCGATTATTTTAATCAATCGATCATTCGATCATTTTCATTCCACTCAATTCATTATTTCAAACTGTTCCGATTCGATTTTTGATGTGTAAACATCTTTATGTCGGCGGTAGAGTGATATAAAAACGTGGACTTTCGTCTGCGCGACGTTACGATGTACAAAGTTACGTAGCGCGTATTCTCGGAAATGAATTGACATTTGGACACCTGTCAAATTAAAAGTGTTCTAAAGGACCTAGAGAACTGGCGTGACTTCAGGTAATTTCCATCTCCTAAATTAACGTACTCCGTTTTTCGATCCGCCGTAATAAAAATCTTAGTATATTTTGACACTTGTCAAACTAAGTGTTCTAGTGGTCCCAGAACGTCGGCCGTGAGACTAGGGTTATACCCACCTCCTAAATCGATTGGCGTACTCCGTTTTTCGATCCGCCGGCGCCGTACCAAAAATGTTGGCATATTTTGACACCTGTCAAACGAAGACAATTTTTTTATTTCGATTTCGATGAAATTCAATTACCGAAGTTAACGAATACTGTACCCTATTCTGACCCATATTTCTTTTCTCCGATAAAATGTAATAATAATTCAAAAGATATTGATATCGAAAATCGAGATTCATTGCAATGATTGAGATTGGGATGAAAAATCGAGAATCATCGAAATGATTGAGATTTGGATCGATTGAAACGAAAATTTGTGATTTCAATCATCAATTCTTTTCGATGATCAGATCAAAAAATCGAATCGTTCCTGATTGACACAGCCCTAATATTTAAAACAGCAATCTGGGGATTTTAACTTTAGTAAAATGTTAAGAGATAGTATCATGTTAAACTTTGTTTTGTTATTATTTTATATTATATATTTTTCCTTTATGATATTTAATTTTTATTTTTATTTAATTATATTGTCTTGTTTTGTATATTGTTTACAATAAGCGCTTGTTATTAAGCCTAATAATAATAATAACTCGTTTAAAATTAGCAAAATCCTCTTTTTAAGCTAGTATCATACTAAAAATGATTTAACACTTAACTAAATCGTCTTAAATTTTGCGCCATTGTATAATTGCACTTTACTATTATAAAAACATTTTCTTCATTTAATTCCAAAACTGATTAACAGGGCCCATATTCTGTATACCTCTCGCATCGATCAAATCAGTCGAGAAACGATGGAAAATGGAACAAAACTCATATTATTTGTTTCAATTTTCATCGTTTCTCGATTGATTTTAATGTCGTTTTCGTTTGGATTTCGGAACTGTTCCATTCCTATCTAAAATGGGAAATTTGGAGTAAAAGGAGTGAAAAAGGAGTAGCTCCGAAAGTCCACTCGAAAACGACATTACTGAACATGGGTCCAGCAACAATCATTGAAATATTTATCATTTATTTAATACTATTTAAAAAAAAAAATAATATATTTTGTTCATTAACATTCAACAGCTAAAGCTAATTTCCATTAATATTGCTAATTAGTATTTTTTTTTTTGAAATGTATTACCTAAATATAACTACAATCATATTTAATATAACACTTTAATTCAGTGCTCAGGATGAGGAAAATCTCCATTTTACTCTGTCTAATTTCGAAATTTCACAATATTATTTAGAGGCTCGAATTGAAAAACACCAACATTGTAACTGATGTAGTATGTAGTATTCTCTCTCGCATTGTCCAATTATCGACCAGGTTTAATTTCAATCATAAGCACTCCAATCATTTTAATTAAAAACACAGTCACTACGAGCGCTTCTTTAATGATAGCAAATTGATGAACAGATATAAGTTGACGAGGCTGCCGAAGTTATTTTGCTATTAATGAATCCAACTACGAGTGGGTATGTCGTGAGTTCGAAATCCTATTTCACTATAGCAGTTACATATTGGTCATGATTTTACCAACAACGTTGATGATGATGATGGCTGTTCAATGGTGAAAACTGTCACCTTGTTAGACCAGTAACTCATTCATGTTCGTGGCCAAAGTGGTTGAAGTGAGGTGAGGTGAGGTGACGTGAGGTAAGGTGCTCAGGTCAAGTTAACTTTGCATCAGAAATGAAAGCACCCAAGAGAAAATATACAAGTTGAAATAAAAATCGATTTCATCAGGGGTTTTTGTTCGATATTAATTAAAATCTTAAGCTGACATTGAGGTGGCAAAATGTTGCCGTAAAATAATAAAAAAAAACACTGATAACAATAGAATTAATTTATAAATGTAATTAATATTAGAGAGAGAGAGAGAGAGAGACTGAGCAGAATCTATAACTGTGTATTGGTAATCTTAATGAAACTGGCAAGTTTTTATTATACTCGTGGGTTCAAAATTTTACTTTCTCATATCTCAATGAAGGCTAGTTAAATAAAGCATAGTATGTAATAATTATTTCGAGAGGTATAATTAAATAAATATTCATACTTACAACAATAAAACAATAAATTGATGTTAGTATTTTGAATTCACAGCAAACAAAGACTATAGTATACATACACGCGTATAACATAAAAGTCAAGTGCAAGTAAAGGTAAAATAACTTTTGTATAGTCGTTAAAAACTTATCTTAACTTTTGAGCTATGAATTTAAATTACTAAAGAACATTTTATTAAACACGCTCTGTATTGTGAAAGCCAACAAACATTGCATATAAAGGAACCTCTTTCCCTGGGAATTAGAATTTTCTAAGGAAACAAAAGAGTGTTTTTTTTATAGGTATAGAACTTTGAAATGGAATAAAACAAAGATGATTTTTTTTTTAAATTGACATGAAATTAACTTTATTCGAAAGATAATCTTCTGGCATTATAATTTAAATATGATTTCTGGCATATGATAGCCACGCGCTGGCTCAGACGTATTCCAATCTGGAGGTCCAATTTTCGATGACTTTTCCCAACATTTGTGTCTGTATAGCGGCAATAACGCGGCGAATGTTGTCCTCCAAGTGGTCAAACGTTTCGGGCTTACCTGCGTAGACTAGCAATTTCACATATCCCCACAGAAAATAGTCAAGCGGTGTTAAATCGCACGATCTTGGAGGCCAATTCACGGGTCCGTAACGTGAAACTATGCGGTTACCAAACGTTTCCTTCAAAAAATCAACTGTGGCACGAGCTGTGTGACATGTTGCGCTGTCTTGTTGAAACTTCAGCTCCTGCACATCATGGTAGTTCATTTGATGAACGAAAAAGTCAGTAATCATGGCTCTATAGCGGGCACTATTGACTGTAACGTTCTGGCCAGCATCGTTTTTAAAGAAGTACGGACCAATTATTCTACCAAACCATAAAGCACACCAAACAGTCAGTTTTTGTGGATGTAAGGGTGTTTCAACATACACTTGAGGATTATCATCACTCCAAATACGGCAGTTTTGTTCATTGACTTATCTATTCAACCAAAAGTGAGCTTAATCGCTAAACAAAATTGGGATCAACGGCAATCTTGGTTTGGGCCCATTTGGGCACAATTTGGAAGCGTTGTTCAGGCGTCAGTCTATTCATATTGAAATGCCAAACCAAACTTAAAATAAATCATTTGAAAACTGACAAAATGGCCGCCAGTTAAAATATTGTTGCCAACTTCAAGTTTTATACCTCTAAAAAAACACCTTTTACTTAGGCCCAGTTTTTCAGTGGTGAGTTAAACCTGAGTAAGGTAACTCTAGAAAAAAAAAATTAACCCACAGTTAACTGAAGAAGCAGTTTCTTTTTGGTGGATAAAACATCAAAAGCATCTGTTCAGTTAATCCTAAGTTAACTCACCAAATTTGATAAGTTAACTTTATTCTCGCACTGAAAAACAGGACCAGAGTAATAAACATTTTGTAAAAACTATTTTTTTAATATAAAAAAATCAAAAAAAAAATAAACAATTTCATTTTCCTTACCCAGAAACTATGTTCATTTTTCGTCTCATGCATAATAAAAATCTCAAATTCTGTCCTTGCACCAAAAACCAATAACTTTTAAATACTACTCTCCTTTAAGCTAAATCAATGTTACAGTTAACCCATCAAACTTATACTTGATTTTACGTTTTATCTAATCAGATGCCAGCATATAGAAGCACTATTGTTATTATTATTATATGTACATCATTACATCTCGGCATAGACTTATCAATTTACTAAGAAAGTTTGGTAAATTTGAATTTATAATGCCACCCACATTAATATGTAAATATAAACTCATATATTCAAAATGTAATGTAGATTATATCGGGCTTATGTAGCAAACTTAGCTTGTAATTTTTCTGTGTAGAAAATTGAACACAAGAGTTTTGTACATACAACAGATAAATGTACATACAAAATTATATAATATATGCAATTTTAATATTTTCATAATGATATGTGCATGAATTTGTATGAAACCTATACGATTGATAAATTAAACCAGGTGGATTTTATTGGCTTGTCTATTTACTCAAAGCTAATTGAATATCTTTATTTTGATACGTAAAGTCTAGTGAATGGGAGAAAGACAGAATCCAACTGTTAGTGAAGTTATTTTGGTTGTGCTATTTATTTTGACACTTGCTTGTTTTTTTTTCAGGTTTAAAGACTGTTTCACTTAAGCGGTGTAACATAAACAAATGAGCAAATCTGTTATTCCACTTGAGCTGTAGTTTAATGTAAATATGGACGCACAAACGTACACATTCACTGTTATAATATTTTAGCTTATAGCATAGATTGGTGAAAGTAGACTTTGTTAACTAAACAAAGTATTATAATCACAGTATAATATCTAGCGATTGTGGATTACATATATATACATATCTACGATATCCATACACATGAATACAATTAATGTTGATATTATATTGAGTTGTTAGTGGTTAGTTTAGTATCAAATCGCGGTTAAAGGGGCAATTTTTTCCAAACAAAATATGTATTTTTAAATTTCTTATCGTGCGTAAGTTAGTACCTCTCAGATCAAGAATATGCAATTTTAAGGATTGCTACGGATGTTAGCCGCAAATCGAATAAAAAGATTTCACTTTTTTGTTTTCCAAGAAGAACGGGATGTTTGAAGGTTGCATTTTATGTGGTACCAAGATTGAAAGATGGCACCATCTGAACCACTTATTTGTCATTTTTAGACCACTTTGGGCACTTAGTTCAGCTGAAAATCACTGTTTTAAAAAGATGATTTTCAAGTATTTTCCTACACAAATACACTGGGGCGTGTTTTTTATTCATAACAAAAATCGAACTTGAGGTTTTAATCAAACCAGACATTAAGATATGGTAGAGAATTCAATTCTGTCTGTCTGTACATGCAGCCTAAATATCTGAAACGGCTGTCTTAAAACTTAGGTCTGCCTTAGAACTTGGGTCTGTCTTAAGACTTGGACTTCAAATTAAAATTTGTTTCTTAACTCTAAGAAAATGGTAACTTTCATACAACTCGAAAACAGCTTTTACGATTTTAATAAAAAAAATAATTGCGGCCTATTGAAGATATGGTCTTATACAAGGAAAATCACCACTTTCACTTCAAGAAAATTCTGACAAATCTGAATTTTGGTGGTGAGCTATATTTTTATGTACTTAGAATTTCCTAAAAAGTACAATAACGTTGCACAACAGTTTTTTATTTTGTGAGGTGAAAGGGGCAAAATTTAACTACATATGTACATATTTCAAAATCAATTTATCGAAAACTATCAGTTTGTTGGAAGATATATGTCAAGTCAAAAATTTTAGCTGATGATATTCTACATAAAAAAAAGATTTGTACATATTGTATTTTTTTCGTACGTGTCCAGTAACTGGGATGTGAAACAATTGAAATTAAAACAAACAACCGAAATTTTTTGTCGTTTGCAACCGTTTCTTCAAAATCTGTCTTACAAGAAATTAAACTGTTTATTTAGTCAAAAACAGAAAACCGGATTATACGTCTTGTATTTTTTCAGAAAATTGAAAATAACTAAATCTACTTTACTAGCTTTGTAGTGGCAATAGGATCTTTAAAGCCACTTTTAAGCAACGGATTGTATTCAAATTAAGGGAATTTTATTTCAGTTATTTTCAATTTTCTAAAGAACTGGAAGAGATTTTAGCATCCGGTTTTTGGTGTTTGACTTAAAATTAATAAGGGCATTGAATATTAAGAACAAAAATATTACTTAATAACGTACAATTTTGAACAAATTTTTTTTTTAAATTTTTGTTTTCGAAATATTAAGTTTGAAAATTAATTTTTCAATAACTATTCTCTAAAACAACCTTATTTAAAAACACAATAAAAGAAGAGATTTCTGGCTTTACAAAAAGGTGTATCATGGCATTGTACGTCTAACTGTTGTTTCTAGTATTTTTTTTTTCTGTTTTAAGTAAATTTTTTTTAGTAAATTGCCCCTCCTGGCTAAACGGGGGTGGATACGACTCCCCCTTCCTTGTGATTATTTTCTTGTAGAACCCAACCTATACACGCTCTAGCTTTATTTCACACCGTATGCGAATCACCCTGTATATAATTTTTTTTAACATTTTCATTATTATGTTCTGTACTCTCAGTTCAGACAAGCTAGAGTAGAACTAGTGGTGTTTATCTCTGTACACTGGAATGGCGACTACCAGGTTTTCTGCTAGTTGGTTTAGCGCATTTGTGTACTTCTTTTTTCAAAAAAAAAACCCAATCTCTTGTGGAAAAAAATTTCGAGGTTGTAATCAAAACTAACACTACATTTATCGAAATGTCCGAAAAAATGGATTTCGGTCTGTGTAATTTGAGCTAGAGCCTTAACGGGTGGCCCGATTTGCTTCAAATTTGGTACAGAACATTTTTATGTGATTCTTTAGAAGTAAATTTTTGTTTGAGCTTATCAAAAACGCCGGTTAGCTGCCGTACAAATATTTTGCTTTTTCAAATTTTTTCGAAAATGGCTCCAACGATTTTGATCAAACTTCGTACCTGTAATAACCGGGTCAATTGTTAGAAAACTGCGTTACAGGTTTTTTGGCAAAAAATTCACATAACGGAATTAGTTATTCCACGTTTTTTATAGTTTAAATCCAAATAACAAATCAAAATTGAAATGAAGCTGTTGACTTAGGGTTACCCAATTAAACTTTTTTATTGTTTTTTTTTTCAGTTGATTTTTGCAGTTTGTTGGCAAAGCATCATGACACCAAAATATTTGCATCTTTATATGAAGTGTTTTTGTTCAAAGTGTGTCATACTTTTTGACAGTTTTCTTTATTCTGAGAGAATTTCATATCCACCGCTACTCAAATTTTGACAGACTTTCTGCCCAAAAAAGTCTAAAACAAACTAATACTTACGCTATTTGTGCATTTGCCTTGTTCCTATAGTTTTCTCACCCTATCACAAAAAAAAATTGACAGGACATCTAAAGGGTGATTTTTTGGCTGGTTTGGTTTTGGCAACACTGGTTTTGACAGCTGACGTGTGTTTAGTACCTTGTGTCACTGTCCAACAGCTTCAGTTTGGTTTGCAATTTAACCATGGATCGTCTTACAAATGAACAACGCTTGCAAATTATTGAATTTTACTATCAAAATTCGTGCTCGGTTCGAAATGTTCATGGCGCGCTGCTTCCATTTTATGATCGGCATTCTCGACCTTCTGAGCAGTCTATTCGGAAGATTGTGACCAAATTTCGCACCAAATTTACTTTGTTGGACATTAAACCACCAACACGTTTACGTACTGTGCGTAGTGAAGAAAATATTGCGGCCGTATCAGCTAGTGTGACAGAAGACCGCGAAATGTCGATTCGGCGCCGTTCCCAGCAGTTAGGCCTTTGTTACAGCACTACGTGGAAAATTTTGCGGAAGGATTTGGGCGTAACGCCTTTTAAGATACAGCTGGTGCAAGAACTAAAGCCAGCCGACCTACCACAACGCCGAATTTTTGGTGAATGGGCTCTTGGAAAGCTGGCCGAGGATCCGCTTTTTTATCGAAAAATTGTGTTCAGCGATGAGGCTCATTTTTGGTTGAATGGGTACGTAAATAAGCAAAATTGCCGCATTTGGAGTGAAGATCAGCCAGAAGCATTGCAAAAGCTACCAATGCATCCCGAAAAAGCCACTGTTTGGTGCGGTTTATGGGCCGGCGGCATTATTGGGCCATATTTCTTCAAAGATGATGCGAATCGCAGCGTTACTGTCAATGGTGAACGCTACCGAGCGATGATAACAAACTTTTTTTTGCCCGAAATGGAAGTTCTTGACTTGCATGATATGTGGTTTCAACAAGACGGTGCCACATGCCACACAGCACGCGAAACAATGGCGCAATTGCGAGGCGAATTTGGTGAACAGTTAATTTCACGTTTCGGGCCGGTCAATTGGCCGCCTAGATCGTGCGATTTGACACCATTAGATTATTTTTTGTGGGGGTATGTCAAGGCTAATGTCTATAGGGACAAGCCCGCTTCGATTGACGCACTGGAAGCCAACATCCATGCATTCATTCGTGAGATACCGGCCGATATGTGTGAAAGAGTATGCCAAAATTGGACTCAGCGGATGGGCTACCTGAGACGCAGCCGCGGTCAACATTTGCATGAAATTATCTTTAAACATTAAATTGCAAGGTTCAAACTATCGATTCAAATAAATATTTCATTCATTTTTTCGAATTGTTTGTGTTTTTTTTTTTTTAAAAGTTCTAAACCTCTTAAAAAATCACCCATTACAACAGCTACATATATAATTATTATCCTTCTAAACTATCTACTGTATGTCATGTTCATGTGTTTAGAATTTTATCATGCGTATTGAAGCATAGCACAGGCGCTACCTAATACTGTTATATAGTCTTAATGAAGTTTAATTTAATATTGTTTGCCATCATATAAATTATAGAGATCAGAGTATTCCTTTAACTTGACTAACAAATCAAATGAAGTGAGAATTGCATACATTGTCCTGTACCTCTTGTACAAAAGAGCTTCCTTAGATTTATATTTATTATTATTATTTATAAGTTTATATCAATAATCATCAACTACCAGCTACATCTTCCGAGTAACAAGTTGCTATTTTATAGGGATGGTTGGGCGTAGAAGATAATTCAGTAGAAATAAACCACACATTTTCTACAGATCTCAATATTAGAGAGAACATACTTATACAAGCACTTATATGTAACATGAACAAATAGTTTCTCACTCATTGGCAAACCATAGTCAAGTGAGACACATACGTGAGTAAATAATGCCATGATATGACAAAAAGATGTGATGCTGTAGGCAAACATTCTTAATTGTGACATCACACCCAATGGCCGATATAGAGAGGACATTGTACTTGTATAGTGGTCAGTTCTTAGAAAGTGTAATTGCTAGTATGTGCCAAACTGTTGACGCTTCATTTTGACAGCAAATAGAGACGAATACAATTTATAGGACTTTCTAGTAGGTATTATATCCTATGCAACTTCTATATGAGAGGGCATTTTGTAGCGTACAGACGTAGACGTATGTTTTTATACAGATATACAATGGTGAATAAATGATCCTGGTTTTACAGAAACGCATTTGTGAATAAAGCTTTGTTTTGTTTATTTGCATACGTTTGACTTTGTTAATAAGTCCTGACACGAGCTAGGGTGCGCTTCAATGATTTGAAACAAATGCACAGTCAAAACAGTAAATATTATGTGGGCAAGAGCCTAAACGATAACACTCAATGTGATTCTGGTAATGTATTCATATGTTTGTATATATAAATGTGCTACTTAGGTCAAAGTGATAGGCAAACAAATATGTTTATAATTTATTTACTCGAATCGGTTCAAAACCTAGGTTTGATTTAAAAAAAAAAAACATTTAGTTATTTCTAACTATAGATTTTTAAATCAACATAATATGATTAGAAGAAAAAATATATTTAAAGTTTAGTTTACAAGTTATTTAACAACTAAATTAGGATACTTATGAAGAACTTTGCTGCAAATACATGGATATGGCCAATTTTGAAACATATTAAAACGCAAAATGTATAGAATATGAACAGTTTAACTAAAACGTTTGAACATTGTTTGTAACGGATGTTTTTTTTAAGAGGTATATAGAACTTTAAATTGGCAACACTATTTTAACTGGCGGCCATTTTGTCAGCTGTCAAGTGATTTATTTTTACTTTGGTTTGGCATTTTAACATGAAAAGACTGACGCCTGAACAACGCTTCCAAATTGTGTTCAAATGGGCCCAAAACAAGATTGCCGTTGACCCCAATTTTCATAAGCTAATTTTGTATAGCGATGAAGCTCACTTTTGGTTGAATGGATACGTCAATAAACAAAACTGCCGTATTTGGAGTGATGATAATCCTCAAGTGTATGTTGAAACACCGTCACATCCATAAAAACTGACTGTTTGGTGTGCTTTATGGTTTGGTAGAATAATTGGTCCGTACTTCTTTAAAAACGATGCTGGCCAGAACGTAACAGTCAATAGTGCCCGCTATAGAGCCATGATTACTGACTTTTTCGTTCATCAAATGAACAACCATGATGTGCAGGAGCTGTGGTTTCATCAAGCGGCGCCGGCGCAACATGTCACACAGCTCGTGCCACAGTTGATTTATTGAAGGAAACGTTTGGTAACCGCATAGTTTCACGTTACGGACCCGTGAATTGGCCTCCAAGATCGTGCTATTTAACGCCGCTTGACTATTTTATGTGGGGATATGTGAAGTCGCTAGTCGACGCCGATAAGCCCGAAACCATGGACCACTTGGAGGACAACATTCGCCGCGTTATTGCCGATATACGGCCAAAAATGTTGGGAAACGTCATCGAAAATTGGACCTCCAGATTAGACTACGTCCGAGCCAGCCATGGCGGTCATATGCCAGAAATCATATTTAAATGCCAGAAGATTATCTTTCGAATAAAGTTGATTTCATGTCAATTTAAAAAAATCATCTTTGTTTTATTCCATTTCAAAGTTCTATGTGCCTCTAAAAAAAACATTAAATGAAATGCATTCAGAGCATTTTGTAAGGATTGAACGGACGAGATAAAATATAAAATCAGAGATGCCATCTTAGATTCTTGTTACTATCACACTTATTACAAAACTCTTGCAAAAGTTTTGAGTATTTTCAAGGATATTTTTTTTTTAAATTGCAATTTGTAGGGTGAAATAGGGTAAACATAAATAATTCGATTTAAGAAATTCTTTTTTTATTTGAAAGTTTTTTTTAGGAAATGGCTTTAGGGATATTCTTCTTCAATTTTTTTATTTGTAGGGTGAAATCAGGTTAAATGAAAAAAGAAGTAGGAATCCGATTTAAAGAATTCTTTTTGTGTTTGAAAGGGCATTCCTACGGAAATAGCCTTAGGGGTATTCTTTTTCAAAATGTTTTTATTTGTAGAGTGAAATGGGGAAGAAATAAAAATTTGCCCAATTTATGGAATTCTTTTTTTATTTGAAAGGTTTGTTTTTAGGAAATGGCTTTAGGGATATTCTTTTTCAATTTGTATTATTGGTAGGGTGAAATGGCGTACAAAAAAAAAAAAAAATAGTCCGAATTAAGAAATTCTTTGTGTGTTATTTTGAGTGGATGGCTTTAGGAAATCTGTTTTCAAAAATTTGGTATTTAAAGGGTTGGGTGGGGAAGGACTTAAAAGTCTGCCAAAACCGAACCAGGTTTACCTTGACTTTGAAAAAGCCCAACCACAAGTAAATCTAGTGAAAGGTTATACGGACGGCTCTCAACCCAACTACCTTGCACACAGTGTGAGCTTAGCATTCCCCTGAGGTCGAGAGTACAGACCAAAACCTAGTCCCTATATCAATCAACAAACTCGGCTTTAACTTTTCGGACAATCACCACCTCTATAACTGGTGCAAGCCTTAAAGCACTGATATATACCTAGTAGGTATTACCTTGCTTAGTATAGGCACAGCCACGAGTGGATCTAGTGAAGGGCTATATGGTTGGATCGCAACCCTACCGGAACCACCTAGCACACAGTCGTGAGCTTGGTGCTCTTGTAGGGCTGCGTGATAAAACAATAACCTAGTCCCCCAAGTAATTTTATCTAGTTTAATAAAGGAAAAAAAAAAAAAACAACCCCTATATCAAGAAACAAATCAGGTCAAACGAGTTATGTTATCAAAACGGCGCACAACAGCGCTAATTGGGTTCTTCGGGAACAGGTGTTCTCAGAACCGCCATTTTACCTACCTACCTAAGGGTGTAAAAACGAAAAGGGTTATCCGATTTAAGAAATTATGTTGGTATTGGAAAGGTTATTTTTAAAAATTTGATATGTTAGCATAGAGTGAAATGGGATAAACACATTCTGCGTTGGAAAAGTAATAAAAGTTGAACTTAGATGATCATATTTTTACGAACGTGAAGTAGATTATAACCCATAAAGTATTATTCTATTACGAAAATTACCTTAAATACATTATATTAATTTATATTTTCTTTTGTAATTTTTATTCGAAGCTTAGGTTTGTCTACCCGTGCGAAGCCGGGCGGTTCAGCTAGTAATTCTATATTTTATAAAAAAAAACGTTACGTACATATACAAAAAAAAGATAATTAAATTTCCTATAAGAAAAATTCTAACAAATTTTTTTTGTCGATGAGTAGTTCACGAGATATTTCTTAAAAAGTATTTTTCAAAATGAAGTCTAAACACATTGCTGCTCCATTTATATTTCTTCAAAACTCAAAAATGACCCACCTACCTATTCTATCAGAAAATTCAAGCGGTATAGTTTCGCAAGTAGTAAGAATTGCCGAACTAGTTTTGTCAGCATGTTTCTCACCTGCCTCTAAATACAAATTGGCTGTTAGATAGTTTTTCAAAAATAAAATAACTTTTTCCTTAAATGCTTTATTTATCATTTGCAGATATGGTGGTACGTATTACTTCAAAATATGCAAAACGACGAAAAAGACAAACATAAAGAGTTTTCCAATAAGAGGTGTTATTTTGATATTCAAAGAAAAATGGCATTTTTTGAGATAAATGATCGAATGTTTATTTCATTATAAAGAGGAAGGTATGCCGTTAATAATGGAACACAACATCAGCCAAATGGCTGCCACGACCACGCTTACAGGTCCATATCCTTTTCATGAAATTTTCCATAACCAAATCGCAAAGTGGCTGCCCTATGTCCTCGATAGCCTCACGAATTCCATCTTTGAGGTCTTGAATCGACGCTGGGCTGTTGGCGTAGACCTTATCTTTCACGTGGCCCCAAAGGAAGAAGTCGCAAGGTGTTAAATCACAAGATCTCGGTGGCCAATTGTGATCACCTCTTCGAGAGATAACACGGTCCGGAAAATTTTCCCGTAAAAGATCGATGGTTTCATTGCTTGTGTGGCACGTAGCGCCGTCTTGTTGAAAGTAAACGTTGTCCAGATCAATACCATCCAATTCCGGCCATAAAAAATCATTAATCATCTCTCGATAGCGCAATCCATTGACCGTAACTGTTGCTCCAGCCTCATTTTCGAAAAAAGTAAGGTCCAATGACCCCGCCGGACCATAAACCGCACCAAACAGTCACGCGTTGAGGATGGAGAGGCTTTTCAACAATAACTCTTGGGTTTTCCGAGCCCCAGATGCGACAGTTTTGCTTGTTGACGTAGCCTCCGAGGTGGAAATGGGCCTCATCAGTCAAGATGATTTTTCGATGAAATTCCGGATCATTTTCATGCATTTCAAGGACCCAATCAGCAAAGACACGACGTTGTTGATGATCAGCCGGCTTGAGTTCTTGTGTTAACTGAACTTTATAAGCCTTAAGACCCAAGTCTTTATGCAAAATACGGTGTAATGACGTTTGTGGAATGCCTAATTCCAAAGAACGACGAGGAATGGACAAACCTGGGTTTTCTTCAACACTTTGGGCTACAACAGCAATATTCTCAGTTCTTCTTGAGCGACGTGCACGGGTTTTATTCTTCACATCACTAACTTGTCCCAACAGCTCGAATTTGTCCACCAATTTCTGTATTGCGGTCCGACAAGGTGCTTCACGACGACCCAAAAATGTTTTAGTTTTACGAACCGTCTCTGCCAAATTTTCACCATTTTTATAGTGAATTTTAATAATTTCAATGCGTTGTTGAAGCGTGTATCGTTCCATTTTTATCAATGGCGTAGTTTCTACTTGTCAACTGTCAAAAAATGACAGCTTCAAAAATGACAGCTACCGAAATAGCGGGCTATTCAAAATAACACCTCTTATTGGAAAACCCTTTAGTTATGAGGTTTGTTCTATTTTAGTGTTGCCTTCTAGTTTTTATGAATGTTAAACGTGTCCAACTTCACTGGAAGTAAGACAATATGAGCTAGTTTCTATGTCGACACAACATTTTATTTAATCAAAAGATTATATAAGGTATGTTCTCTTACTCCATGAAAATTTTGAGAAAATAGATATGGGGACTTTAAATCAAAGCTTCCTCAATATTACATTAGAAAGTTTTCCATTTTGTGGGGCATTTTCTTAGAAAATTAACTTCCATAACTTATTTGTTTTGCAGCAACCTCACTTAAAATGTTGCTGTGGTTATATCAACATATATGCAGTACCCTATTAATAATTCTTGATCTATAAAAAAGCAAGTTCATGTGAACCAGTTATGGATTTCATTTTCCTATATAAATTATGTATAATTATTATTTTACTTTCATATTGTAAAGAGTCCGTCAAATAACTTCTTTTTTTTTTTTTGAAAATGGCGCAAAACATCGAGTGTAGCTTCGGCTGTGTGGCACGTAGCGCCGCCGTCCTGTTGAAACCAAATGTTGCCAATATCCTCTTCTTCAATTTTTGTGAACAAAAATTCGTTCAACATGGCCCGATAACGATCGCCATTGACTGTAACGGCCACTCCCTGCTCATTTTCGAAAAATGGCCCAATTATGCCTCTGGACCAAAATCCGCACCAAACAGTGACTCGTTTTGGGTGTACCGGCTTTTCAATGCATCTGTGCCCCAAATGCGACAATTTTGCTTGTTTACTACCCGCCAAGATCAAAATGAGCTTCATCTGAAAAGATGATTTTTTTTGGCAAAATCGGCATCTTCTCTAAGCCGATCGCAGGCCCACTTAGCGAAGCGTATACACAACCATATTCGTTCAGCGGAAGGATAAAACTAATTATCTGTCAAATCAGACATGAGCTAAGTGTTACCGTTCACGAAATAAGCACTAGTTGAAAAAAAAAACGTTAGATGGTGGACCCTTTACTATCATAAAACTATCATTAACACGGTTCACTGGGGCGTATACGTACCGAAGAAACAGGATTTAAAGTTTATTTTCAATGCTTCGGCACCGAAAAGGAGAGTTAATTTCTCAGAGGACTTTTTATAATACAGCATTAGTCTATAGTTCAATTTGAATAGCGACACCTACCCTCTCCTACTACCACCAACACATAGTTACGATCAATTTGTTCCGATTTTCTCCTCTATTGCGGTTGTTAGGCAATAACTTTCAGCTCCATCGCTCTGACAGATAAACAGAGATAATATGTTTCAAAGAATTGCAATCTCGGCTGTCACTGTCGTATTTGGTCGTGTGTTGTTGTGAAAATAACGAAGAAAATTGGTGTCTTTAGTTTAGAGATATCAAATAAAAGACCAATTTGTGTAGAGCTTCTGTGTTCTGGTTCTGGATGTGCTTGAGTGGGCGTGTGTATGTTACTCTGTAGAATGTGTGTGAACAACGAAAATATACCGTCCAAATGTATCCCGTTCCCGCATATAATGTTACCTGTGGCTTTATTAAATGGCAGCACGACAACGCTCCTCGGCGAAGCGAGCGCTGTTGCTTTGTGGTAACAGTGCGACACCTGTAAAATTGAAAAGAGGGCGACACCGTAGAAACCTTGTTCACCCATTCAAGGATATAATATATCTACAAGTACACACTACACATATGTGGATGTGAATGTGATGGGTGTGGGTGTTGAAGGTTCCATGGCTGCTTGCTCGAGGGTGGTGTGTTCTATATGGTGTTCCTTTCCACTTTTTTGTGCAACATTTTGCCGGGGTATGTTCGTGTTAACTGGTGTAAAATGGATTAACACGAGTTGTTTGTAGTTGATGATGGTGCTGTTTTTCTATTCCGTCACCCTTCGAGCGTACAAGAGCAACACTGTGAAAAATTACTCGTACAACCGTAAAGCGTGTAAAATCATTCGTATGTCAAGTGAAATACGGGGTGAGAAGGAGTTTAGAGAAATGAATTCAAACACATATACAATTACACACATAAGGACTCGCGAAATGGAATGACTGTAATTTGACTGCTAAGCTACATCCTTATTTTGCTATCGAGTGTATTTTTTTCATACCTATACTATTTACATACTACGTGTGTTTAGGGACTGTGTGTGTGTGTGTGTATGAGCAGTTGAAGGTAAAACGTTTTCGTGGAATAGATGAACCTTTGAGTATCATGTCAAACTGAATCTCACGAAGTACAAGGACTTAAAATCATGTCATTCAAGTGTATTACTAGTGGGTGCGGCTGCCACTATATTTATGTATATGGATGCCAAACTAAAATAAATGTAAATTTTGTTGCTACTTGTATAATAGAATTTAAGGGTTTGTGAAGTGAAAAATAAAGATTATTTTTCCAACATTCAGAAGGGGACTCTGATGGTAAAAATTGAATGAAAAATCTGGTTGTAATGTGCAATTTGATTTTAAGGAGCAAATAAATATGAATATTTTTTCCGTACAAGGACAGCTCTAATTTAGGTTAGTGATAGAATGTGTGGTTAGATTATCTTAAATGAAGTGCTGTAGAAGTATGAAAAAATTGTATGTGTCAAGGCTCGTTTCTTTTTTTTTTTGTTGCAGTGGATAGTTGTGAGAAATATAATTTGTAGTACGTGGAATCCGAGAGAATTTGAATACAATTTGTTGGACAGTAGTTTCTAGATTTGTTGAGTTAAATTTCTTGGGCGCCATTTTTAATAGGTGCATTTATTCAAAATTCAATTTTAAACATTCATTTTTTTTTAATAATAAAACAAAGAACTTGGTATGCTATTTTTAAACATAAAGGTCTTCCAATAGGGAATTCCGAACTTTGACAGCATATTGTTGAAGCTACATCTGTCAAATTGGCTGTTATTTATTCAGTTTTGTTTTCTAAATCTCCAGGAATGGATGTAACCATTTGACAGCATATTGTTGAAGCTACATCTGTCAAATTGGCTGCCATTTATTCAGTTTTGTTTGCCAAATCACCATGAATGGATGTAGCCATTAACAACACGATAGCGCTGTGCCTATTTACGGTCATCTTTAGCGATGAGGCCCATTTATGGATGAATGGGTACGGCAAAAAAACGACAAAAATTGTCGAGCGTCCACTATGCATCGATAAAAAGACATTGTTTTGTATGGATTTTGGACTGGCGGCGTCATCGGTCCATTTTCCTTTGAGAATGACGCTATGGCCAGGCCATCACCGTCAACGGCGAGCGCTATAGGTCTATGATTACCAACTTCTTTTGGCATGAATTGGATGATATGGACAGCAACGACATGTGGTTTCAACTGAACGGCCGGCGTTACGTGGCACACAGCTCACGCCACATTAGAAATTATGAACAAGCGATTCAAGGGCACGGTCTGATCATTGGTCATTCACGTGGAGGTGATGTGAATTGGCCACCGAGATCGTGAGATTTGACCCCGTTAGACTTTTTCTTGTGAGGTTTTCTGAAGTTGCAGGTCTATGCGAATACCTAAGCCACAAACCACAACGAACCTCAAAAGCCAACCCATGCCATCGGTCAAATTTGGCCTGATTTATGCGCCAGAGTCATGGAAAATTTGTCATTTTGGATGCGTGTCACCCAGAGAAGCCGCGGCAGACATTTGAAGTATGTTATATTCCATACATAATGGCACCAATAGGCCTTTTAAACGAATACAAAGTTTCGATGATATCTCACACACATTTTGTTTTATTTAAATTTAAAGATAGGAAGCGCTTAATGAAAGACTCTATATTTACTTCATTAAATTCACAACTTAATTAAAACAAAAAACAGGAAAGGGAGCCATTCACGTTGAGACAGTCGTAAGGACGGTGGCAAGGTTTGTAGAGATTTTGTGAAGGGCACCACAATTCTTCTTCAATTTTCTTATGTTCTAATTAGTTTTGCTTCTATCATTCTCTAAAGAGTCGGTCGGTAATACAAATTTTCAGTATTTTGTAGAGCTACCTGATGGGAAGAAATGCCAAACCTTGTCAGCAACATCTAGAAATAGAGCTGAAAATACTTGTATATTTCTTCAAATTAATTTTCCACAGCATCTGTAATTCTATGCATTCAAACTGACATTTTGAGATAAGTATTCCTTCTTCTATTGTATTGATACCTTTTCAGGCGAAGTCTTACGAACATTTTTGGAGTAACAAGACCAACTGTCAGCCTTTCTACCTAACCTAACCTAAATCAAAAGACGTAAAATAGATGGGACACCTGAAACAGAAAGCTTAAATTTTCACCATACAACAGGAGTACCATCTTACAGACAAATATCGCTTATTTACTAACTTTTGTCTTCTTTTAGCAGTCAAGCCATTTAGAGGCGTTGACGAAGTTCAGAAGGCTATTCGCCAAAGTTCAAGAAAGATCCTCTAAGTCGTCAAGGAAATGATTTCTTAGGTGTTTCTTTCTTAAGTGACAGAGTGCTCTTAGTGACAAAGGAAGCGTAAGGTATCCTCATGTGCCTCTTCATCGCTGCACCCTCTGCAAAGGTCGTCAGTACTGAGCCTCGTTTTCTTTTTGTGCTATCTCAGTAGGTTGTGTCCGGTGATTATGCTGACAAGGGATCGAAGATGTTTTTTGTTCATTTGCATATTTTTGTCTGTCCTCTGCTTATGGAAATTTTGCCATAATTTTCTAGTTGTGGCGCATGTCTCAAGCAGGTTTCATCTCTCATTAGTTTTTGCTGATATTTTGTTACCAATATCCTGTTTGATGTTACAGTTTGGTACTCTAATATGTCGTTCGGCTTGACTTAAATCAATCGACGATTCCGTTCTCGCCAGCTCATCAGCTCTTTCGTTTCGCTGTACATTACTGTGACCAGGAACCCAGCAGAGTCTAACGTTATGCTGCATGACAAAAACCCTAAGCTTTTCGCGGCAGCAAGTTACAAGCTTCGAATGTAGCTGGGTGGTAGAAATTGCTTTAATTCCTGCTTGGCTAACAATAAAGAGGGTGATGTCAGCTTGTGGTATCGCCATCATTGATATTTGTGTAGCTGCTTTGGTCACTGCCAAGACCTCAGCTTGGAAGACGCTGCAAAAGTACTGCAACTGCAGTACACATTTTCAGGAAACTACTAAGTGAAACATTTTTGAATTCAAATATTCTTTTTTTATGTTTTTTCTCTGGAAATCTCGTTGATTGCAAATGCTTATTTTATAAAAGTGTTTCTGAAGTTCAAAATAGTACTGCAGCTCGAGCCTGCATTGCACATCAGCAATAAATTGTTCTACTTTATGATCAATTTGTTTAATTAAATGATCTTAAATTTCCTCTGATTTTTTATAGTTTGTCCTCTTATTTGTGAGCTTAGGACTAACGAATTTCTATTTCTTTCAGTGGAAAGATATTGTGTTTGTGATTTGATTATCTTCGACACTATGGTTGATTTCTTTTGATGCTCTTAATTACGGAAAATTGATCTGTAATGTGGCGGACCAGAAGAATAGAATAATTCTAAGTTGTATTTGTAGTAGCCCCTACCCCCTCCCATACGATTTTTTTCTTGTCTCGACCTACATGCTTTAGCTTGTTGTCACACGCACACCTTATGCGAATCACCCTGTATATACATTATGTACCTTACCTACCTCCTGCTCCTGAGGGACACCACGCTAAAAAAAAATACACTATTAAACTGGTTCCTCAACCAATACGAAGAGAAATTTCTTCGTTAAGATTTTGCTGGATCAAATAACTTCCATATAACATCAACTAATTCGAAAAAATCTCTGTCTTTTTCAGTAAATTTAATATTTTCTACACAAAATTGATATCTTTTCAAATTCTTTAAACTAATTTACAATGACATCATCAAAATACTTCTTCTTATTTTTTTTTTTCCATTTTCAACTTAATACCATCCCAAAACTTTACTTCCCGTTCTCTGCGTCTGATGTGCGCATAAACCTGCTCGAATATTCTCAAATTGAAATTCATGATTAATTTTTCAAACTGAATTACATACACATAATATTCAAAAAAAAAAAAAAAAAAAAACTGAAGTAATTAAAAAAAAAAATTGAATAACCATTGTAACACTGCCATTACGTAAACTCGCACTCTCATGCGAAGAGTAAGAGACAAAATTCCAGATGATAAATTGAATAGAAGACAAAGTTTCATTTATCATTCTTATGCATAAACTCACACACCGACAGACACATTGCACCAAAATTACAAATTCAAAACTCCATGCATGGTATAGATATAGCGAGGTTAGGTTGGTTATCTAGGGTAGAGAATTTAACAATCGCAGGCAACAGTATTTTAGTTTGTCTGTGTCTGAGAGTGAGTAGCTCTGTTTACTCGCACCCATTCCCAAAAAATGGTCCATTGTGTTCCTGGCTAATTAAATGTCTGAAATATTTAAATGATTCCCTGAGCATGAACAGCGATAAAAGCAAACTTTTACCCAAGCCTCCTCCTCCTCCCGTGCACCGCGCCGCGCCGCCTCAGCCACTGCATGCTTGGGCGATAACTTTCTCCTTTTCTTACGTATATCGCCAACATGAGCATGATCTAAGCACATCACCCAAAACCCAACTCGCAGCAGAGTAAGGCTTCTGCCATTGTCGTTGTTGTTACCTGCTGTTATAACTGAATAAGGTGACGGACGGTTGAGGGCGACGGGCGTATACAGAATCACATACGTTTCGAGCGAGGAAAACAAAAGGCAAACCAACCCATTTAGTCATCTGATGAGCTATTTGAACCATCTCGGTACTGCGGCCTGCTACCAGGAGGCAGGTACGGTACCTTCCAATCCTACTAATGCAATACATCACTTCATCAGCTGTGACATAAGTGACACATCTTTGTTCCAAGATGTGGAAAAATAACTGAGTGAAAAACTTCATAGTGCTGCTACAATACAACATAACATTTATGCATAACCAACCTACTTCTTTGACGCAGCGCTGCGCTACTCTGGCTCTGGTTGTTACTATTGTCTTCTTCTGATGATGGCAAGAGCAAAAATGAACGAGGTGATTTCCATCTTGAGATGTAGCCTTGAGACAACATCATTTTGAAATGAAGTTACAGTTACAGCCCCGCCCGAAGCGGGGGAGAAGTATGAAGACATTATGGAGGGCAATATGAAAATCACGTGCAAGACAGTGCTTGTCAAGATTATGCCATTTCATTTTATTGCATAATAAAATTGTAAATTTTCGCTAACTAGGAGAGAATTTATCTCGAATCGAATCTATATTTTGTTTTTACTTTTTTTTTTTTATTATTTCTTTGTATTAAGGTTACTCATTGGATTCATTAAGATCATGACATGATTTAAGAGTGTACCTATACTCTATACAATAAAGGAGCATTATTTTGTGCAGAGTTTTTTTGTTTTGGTAAAATTTGATTACAAAATTTTAATTGCTTAAAATATGTAGTTCCATTAATATAATTTGATGCTCCTGCCCACAAGTGCATTATCGACTTTAAAGGTAAGTACTCGCGGCTTTAAGTTGAATCAGTTTAGAACCAGCATTGTAAGTATGTATTTGACATTTTGTGACTTAATTTGAGTTGAAAAATCTGATTTGAAGTTCAGTGTCTGCAGTATACAGGGTGTTTCGCAAAAGATGCGACAAAAGGCTATAGGGTATGTAAGTTTGGTGAAGACAAAAAAAATCTTATGGGAGCAGTTACATTTCCTCCTGTTTAGGCAGAAGGATTTTCCAAAAAATCGCCTTGAAATGGAAAAAAAAACGAATTAAAAAACAACGGCAAGACTTCAAATATAAGGCTATAAATTTTTTGATTTCGTTCTTAAACACTTTTGGTGCAGATTTTGATGAACGCTAATGATCCGCGGTTTAAGAGAGAGTGAATCTCATCTGCCAAAATTGGTTGGTTGCTGACCCATACAGTATTTTTATTGCAAATGCCTTTTAACTGCTGTCCTTTTATTTGGTTATCGTTCATTTAGCCTTGGTCACAATCACCCCTATTATACAGAATTTGGTGATTGAGCTAGAGAGACAATTTGACTAATTTTGGAAATTTTAGCTTTTAGTGAATTGAACGAATGTCAGAAACGACATATTGTTAAACTAAAGGGTGTTTATTTTAGAGATATAAAACTTTGAAATGGAATAAAACAAAGATGATTTTTTATAAATTGACATGAAATTTTCTTTATTCGAGAGATAATCTTCTGGCATTTTATTTTACATATGATTTCTGGCATATAAACCGCCACGGCTGGCTCGGATGAAGTCTAATCTGGAGGTCCAATATTCGATGACTTTTTCTAACATTTGTGGCCGTATATCGGCAATAACGCGGCGAATGTTGTCATTCAAGTGGTCAATCGTTTCGGGCTTATCGGCGTAGACTAGCGACTTCACATATCCCCACAGAAAATAGTCAAGCGGCGTTAAATCGCACGATCTTGAAGGCCAATTCACGGGTTCGTAACGTACAACGTTTCCTTCAATAAATCAATTGTGGCACGAGCTGTGTGACATGTTGCGCTGTCTTGTTTAAACCACAGCTCCTGCACATCATGGTTGTTTAATTGATGAACGAAAAAGTCAGTAATGATGGCTCTATAGCGGTCACCATTGACTGTAACGTTCTGGCCAGCATCGTTTTTAAAGAAGTACGGACTAAACAGTGTCCAAACCTACACTTGAGGATTATCATCACTCCAAATACGGCAGTTTTGTTTATCGACGTATCCATTCAACCAAAAGTGAGCTTCGTCGCTTAACTAAATTCGCTTATGAAAATTGGGATCAACGGCAATCTTGTTTTAAGCCCATTTGGGCACAATTCGGAAGCGTTATTCAGGCGTCAGTCTATTCATGTTGAAATGTCAAACTAAAATAAAAATAAATCACTTGACAGCTGACAAAATGGCCGCGAGTTAAAATAGAGTTGCCAACTTAAAGTTCTATACCTCTAAAAAAAACACCCTTTACAAAATTTGGTATTAATGAAATCGCAAATCATTCGCTCTTCATACAAATCCTGTTTTTCTTATTCGCGACCAGTTTCATCATGACTCTACAGTTGATCCTTTCTTACCTACACAAACATAATACGGATAGTAAAAAAATGTAAGTTATTTTCTCATATACAGGGTCATCATTTTAATATAATAGTTAAACAAAAATCCCTCTTTAAAAAAAAAAAAAGTTCAGCTTCAAAATTGTGCTTTTGTAATACCCAAATCAAAAATATATAATCATAAAACTGTTCGCTAGACACCTTAATCAACCATAGATATTTATGTCAAAAAATGCAAATTACCTGTCATGCATGCCTGTACGCATGGTACAATTTTTGTATTTATTTTTTATTATGTGGAAATAGAAAAATATACAGACACACATGTGTTTGAATTATGAAGGTACAATAAGATTAGTTTTTCCTTCGTAAAAAAAAAACCTTAATCGAAGTTTTGAAATCACACAAATATTGAAAATGAAAAAAATTATCAAATACCTGCTGTAGACACTAACGGGCGAAATAATAGACTGGGCCAAAGCTCGATAATAAAATGTGAATTCCGTTTAAATCTGAGTTCTAAATGAATTCCTTACAAGCAAAGAAATGGATGAGTTATCCTAATGACATACAAAAAGCAACTAAGTCTCAATGATAAACCGAGAATTATCATGGATCAAAATCCAAAGATGGAGTTTCAAATTGATTTGAAGAACTATGTCGAGAATTCATGCGTTGAAAATTCAAAAACATTTAAACTATGTATAAGAAGTACATATAGGTAGTACGGATGGCCAGGTCAAGCCATAGCCCATTCTTGGATTTTATTATATTTTTAAGAATCTTCAAAACACATCTTCCTTTGCGCGCCTCAAAACTGTAAGCATGAATCTATATATGGAGCAATGGTTGTGACAATTGTTCGACGCCCAATCTATGCTCGCAAAGAGTCCCTGACAATATTTTTTTTTGTTTGTTTAATTTTCAACCATTTCTTCTCGTTGAAGATGGATGATTGCATTTTCCACTTGTTTATTCCTTGCAGGACTCTTGTCTTGCCTTCTTGTATACTTTTTATGCGAATGCAATTGGGAATTGCTTTGTTTTTTTCCTGTTTGAATGGTTCTTTTATCTTCGCTTTCTTTTCTGGTCGTGCTTACTTTTTCTATGTTATACAGTCGTTGTTTTTCCTTGAAGACGGCTGACTCTGCATTGGGAAAAGTAAAGCAGCAATTTTGTTCTTAGAACAATTTTTTTTTGTTTGTTTGTATTATAGTAGTTTTTTGTCTTCCCCATTTAGAGAATGTTTAAAGATCTTTTTTTTTTTTTGTTTTTTTTTTATAAGGATTTTATCAAAGCTGAAGGAGAATTGTTTTGTTTTGTGTTAAGTTTGAACTGAGATTTTCAAATAAAACTGCTTATGGCATTTATTTAAAAGGGCCTGAAATTTGGAAGAAGTATTTATAAACAGCGAAGTATAACCTAAGAATAAATGGTTTAGTTATTGAGAATTTGTGTTCAGTTATATTTTGTAGTGTTTATTAAAAGCGAGGTATGTTTATTTGGCAAACAAAAAAAAAAAAAACTAAAATGATAATTTTTTTTTATTACAACTCTTAAGATTCTTAAAAAATTAATAGTTTTTGACTTTGGTCTACAGCTATATATTTAAGTGAATATGGGATCAATATTTCACATCACATAATCACATGGATGGAAGCTGGACGCATATAAACTGAATTCCAAAGAACACCCAACCTTATAAACTCAATCTCACTACTACTACTACTATAGTAGTAAAGGGTCCGCCAAATAACTTTTTTTTTTTTGAAAATGGCGCAAAACATCGAGTGAAGCTTCGGCTGTGTTGCACGTAGCGCCGTCCTGTTCAAACCAAATGTTGCCAATATCCTCCTCTTCAATTTTTGTGAACGAAAATTCGCTCAACATGGCCCGATAATGATAGTTATTGCCTGTAACGGCCACTCCTTGCTTATTTTCGAAAAATGGCCCAATTATGCCTCTGGACCAAACTCCGCACCAAACAGTGACTCGTTTTGGGTGTATCGGCTTTTCAATGTATGCGTGCGGGTTTTCTGTGCCCCAAATGCGACAATTTTGCTTGTTTACATATACCCGCCAAGATCAAAATGAGCTTTATCTGAAAAGATGATTTTTTTTGGCAAAATCGGCATCTTCTCTAAGTCGATAGCAGGCCCACTTAGCGAAGCGTATACACAACCATATTCGTTCGGGGGAAGGATAAAACTAATTATCTGTGAAATCAGACATGAGATAAGTGTTACCATTCACGAAATAAGCACTAGTTGAAAAAAAAACGTTAGATGGCGGACCCTTTAGTATTACTACAAAGTTTTATCAAAATTGTTACAGTTGTTTCCGAGAAAATTTGAAAACAATATCATATTGTTGTCTTATGGGTTAGATGAGCTAAAATAATAATTCGAACTGTCCCTCTGGAGAATCACTTAAAAATGCCCTGAAACGAATCGGTCCACCCGTTTAGGCTCTAGCTCCAATTATACGCAGTGGACGCAAAGACGCACAGTCAAACGGATGGCATGACGAAACTTACTATTTTGGACTTCTCGATCATCGCAGTGTTAGTTTTAATTACAACCTCTAGCAAGTTAAAATATTTTTAAGTAAAGGGTGGTCCAATGAAAATTATGTGTGAAACAAAATATTGGGAAACGGCTTCGGTGGCATACCCTTATCCGATGGTCCATATTTTCAATGACTCTGAGACATAATTGAGGTTCAATGTCGTTAATGTGTCGTTAATGTGTCATCCTTTAGCTCTTGAATTGTTCTTGGCTTATTGATGTACACTTTTTCTTTTAAATATCCCCAAAGAAAGAAGTCCAACGGTGTCAGCTCACATGATCGTGGCGGCCAATTAACATCGCCACGACCTGAGATAACACGGCCATTGAATTTCCCGCGCAAAAAAGCCATTGTTTCGTTGGCTGTGTGGCAAGTGGCACCATCCTGTTGGAAGCGCATTTAATCCAGGTCCATAGTTATTCTCAATTTCTGGCCACAAGAAGTCCGTTATCATCTCGTGATAGCGAACACCATTCACGGTAACTGCTTGACCGACCTAATTTTCAAAGAAGTACGGCCCGGTGACGTGCGTCGCCAGCCCATAAACCGCACCAAATAGTCACTCTTTTGTGGATGCATCGTCTTTTCAACAATCACTCGTGGATTCTCATTTGCCCAAAAGCGCACAATTCTACCCATTGTGGACACATTTGGTCGATTATGCTGACCAAAAAAATCACGAAGTGCACGAAATGCATTTTGATTTGAACGCCCATTTTCGTAAAGGCTTCAACAATCTTAACGCGCTGCTCAATTGTGTACCTCTCCATGGTTGAATCTGTCAAACACTGAGACAAAGAAATGTCAAATTTAGTTGAACAAAAAACATGACGTTAAGGTGTGACTCACAATTGACATCGTCCATTATAGTTGGACCACCCTTTACAATTTGAAAAAAAAAAATTGTTTGAAAAATGATTTTTCAAAAACTATCCGTCAACAAAACTTGATTTCAAACGAAAATAAGAGAATGGATTTCTGGTATCAGTGTTGTTTTTTTTTTCAATAAATTTGTTAGTTTTTTTGAAAATTGCCGATTCCGACTCTACGGTCTTAGCCCAACGTATATGTTCTCTCTTTTGAATTTTCAGAATTTTTTTCACATTCAGAACTAAATGACTCCAACCCAAAATTTCACAAAATCCGCTTTCCTGAAAAGTAGCTAGTAGTAGTTTAATACGTTTTGTGAAGGATTATCATTTAAGCAACTTTTCTTGAAATACAGTCAAAATCGGTTAGAACGACATCGGTTATAACGATATATCGGATATTATGAACTAATCTTGAGGTCCTATCCGAGGTTCATAGCTTTTGTTGTTTTTTTTTTTTCTAACATGCGAGTTTTTGAGAAGAACTGGAATAGTAATTTTTTATATCAACGAAGGTTAAAAGTTAGGCTTTTTTTGAAAATTAGTTCAAAACGTAGAATTTTTACAATTGAAGACAAATCTACAATAAGTTCAAGGCTCGAAGCTGGTGATTCCAATAAATGTTTTACTATAAAATAAAGAAAAAGGTTATCCACCAGATATAAAAAACATGTTCTCCAGTCGTTATAACGGATTTTGACTGTAACAATAATTATAATAATAATAATGATGATAATAATTGAAAGAGGAAAATGGCAAAATTTTATAAAAAAGAAATCAATTCCTCTTAATTTTTTGTATGAACTTAAAGTAGGTGGTTCAACTAAAAGTTCAAGTGATCTTAAACCCAAAAAGTGTTTCACCCAAGATCATTGGTCAGATTCTATTGTTCCCTTCTAAAATATACATTTTTGTCGATTATTGATTATTGGAGGCTTTTAATAAAAACTAAGAAATGACGAAATAATTCAGTTTGTTATATTCAATTGCTCCACCCAAACAAAAGTCATACTTTCTTTCTAATTTCCTTAATCTTCTTTGTATCGTTAGTTTTAATAAAGAAATTAATCAAAACTCATCATCATATCACTGATTGCCAACTACTAAGAAAATCGTTCAAGCATTCATAAACGGAACATCGACATCATCGTTAGGGCATCATTTCCTTAACAGTTCAGTGCACTACAAAGGATGTTCTTTTTTCGAAAAAAAAAAAAAAAATAAATAAATAATAATAAACAACTTCACTATACTCTTGCTTCTTGTTCCTGCAGGCGACGAAGGTAATATTACTTATGCATGCGCTGACATTTGCCAAAATGAGTAATAATTATAAAATGCTGGCCAAACTTCAAAAAGCTTTCTTGTTTGAGAAGCATTGCAATTGTTTTGCACGATGGAAGGACGAAGAAGTGGATTGAAGGTCTTGGTCGGTTGGCAAGCAACGGCTACGGTTCGGAGTAGGTACCGAACAAGTTGTTGATGATGTGGATTATGATGTCGAAGATAAAAACTCTTTTAAACATCTTTTTTTTTTTTGGTTTACTGCACAGCGTTGTTTTTTTTTTTTTTGTTGCCTTTTAAATATTGTTAAACTTTGTATTCAATAGAAGCTACGTTGGCGTCACGTGCGTCGTTGCTTGGATGTTATTAAAAAAAAAAAACTAAAGTTCAACAAAAGAATAATAGAATGGACGATTGACTCTCACGGACTTGCTGTAACAGTTCAAATGGCTTGGAAAAAAAAAAAAATATTCTTATTCGTCTAAGAAATTGTGCCTCAAGGGCAGGTTTTTGAAATATTTTAGCTTAAAAATTTTAACATCCGATTATTTGCTATCATATAAAAGTACTACTATTTCTCTTCAAAATTAATTTTTAATCTTTCTGGAGTAGTTTGTCTCTATTATTAACTTTAAAATTTTAAGTTTATAACTATTTTGTTAAAAAGTACAACTAATACCTACCGGCTAAGAATTACAAAATTTAAAAACGCTTGTAGAGTTTACTAACAGTGAACATAAACGCACGAACTCACACCCATTTACATATATGCCATTTTAAATTTTATCTTTCCATCTTCAACATCATCAACACAATAAATACAAAAAAAAAAATTATGTGAGTGCCGGGACTCACGGTTAGTATGTGTAAACATCAACGTGCGCGGATCCAAAACGGACTTATTTTTGCTTGAAGGGGATCTTAAGATTTTTTTCACTGAACGCACCCATCCTAGTATGCAGATCGTAACGTTGCACACCGTAACGTTGCATGACGTAACGTTGCACACGAATGTTCACGTTTTTTTTTTACTCTACCGTCAGCATAGATGTTTACACATCAAAAAGAACCGATTACGAACAGAAAGGGAAGTGCAACAAAAATATAACACAAGCGTCTAAAGTTAAACCAGAAAAATCACGTCGAAGCTAATTTTCTCCTTTTTAAAACGCAGCTAAGTTCATCCCGCCCCAGTTTACAGTTTAATAACCTTGGTTAAGAATTTTAAGCCCAAAATATATGCATCGAATTTATTCTAAGATCTAGCGCAATTTCATCTTGAATCTTCATTTTATTTTTTAAATTTTTATTTTCAAATTCACAAAAAAAAGACAAAATTATTCATATAAAGATGGTTTTTTTTTAGACGTGTAGTTTTCAATCTAGCAATACATTTTTCGGTGTTGGTCTTTTTGACAGCTGTCACTTGATTTATGCTCACTTCGAAGTACACAAAGTAATTTCATTTGGGATCTGAATAACTCGAGAACCAAAGCTTCAAAAATTTGTTTTTTTTTTTTTATTTTGGCGAAAAAAAAAATTTTCTATACGAAACTGAAAATTGGAACCTCTTACAAGGCTTGGTTACGGAAATATCGTTATCCAAAGCCCTTTTTAGGGTTGCATCGATATACAGTAATTTGACTTTGGATGCGAATATTTCGAGAACCAAACCTCTCAGAGTATTTTGGTTTTGAGTTTTGGAAAGCTCTTAAAAATTTAATGAACAATTTTGAAAACCGCCAGCGATTTCGAGGCTCGATTACGGAAATATCACTATCTAAACACAAACGCGTTTGAATGTTTTGGACGGAAATGCAGTAAAAACAAACAATCACTTTGGATGAAAATATTTTGAGAACCAGACCTTCCACACACTTTAGGTTAATTTTTGCGAACAGAGTTTGAAAAGACCTTTCTTTTGATGTATGCATAGCTGGATGGGTTTTGGAAACATTTTTGAAAAGCCGGAAAAAAGATAGTTGGATCGAGCTCAGTTTAGTTTGCCATTTCATAATGAATAGACTTACTCCTGAACAACGTTTGGAAATTGTGCCCAAATGGGACCAACACAAGATTGCCGTTCATCCCAATTTTCATAAAGCGAATTTTGTTTAGCGATGAAGCTCATTTTTGGTTGATTGGGTACGTTAATAAGCAAAATTGTCATATTTGGAGTGATCATAATCCACAAACCATTGTTGAGACGCCGTTACATCCTCAAAAAGTCACTGTTTGGTGTGCTCTATGAGGGCAGATAGAATCATTGGTCCATATTTCTTCAAAAATGAAGCCGGCCATAAAGTTACAGTCAATGGGGAACGCTATACAGCCATTATTAATGACTTTTTCGTGCCTGAATTGGAGGATGTTATGATATGGATGACCTTTGGTTCCAACAAGACGGCGCTACATGCCATACAGCCAACGAAACAATCAATTTATTGAAGGAAACTTTTGGTTAGCGCATTATCTCGCGTCGTGGGCCTGCGGCGTGGCCTCCAAGATCGTGCAATTTAACGCCGCCTGACTATTTTTTGTGGAGTTTTGTGAAGTTGGTTGTTGACGCAAATAAGCCCGAGACGATGGAAGTTATGGGAAGTTAACGAACCACACATCAACGACCCAACGGTAAAAGTTTTTACAGATGGGTCAAAAATGGAATGTGGAGTTGGAGCCGGATTTTATTCGGAAACCTTCGACTTAGCGAGCTCCTACACTGAGGGAAAAAAGGCATTCTAAAATTAAATACGATCGTATTTGTTTTAAAGTTGAGCAAAATACAGTGAAGTATATTCAATTTCACGTTGAAACAGTTTTTATTCAAAAAGAAAACGTAGTTTAAACAATGAGATCCACATTAAAAGTGCGTTCAACTTAGTTTCAAAGTGAAACGTATTCATTTAACAATGCAATCCACTTTTTAATATTCAAAATGTCCTCACCGTAGTTTCAAAGTGTTGCATTGTAGTCAACTTATTTTTTTTTTTTTAAACTTTAAAACTTCTTTTTTGTAATTTATTTTTCAGCTTAATATAGAGTATTTTAAGAGCGCGTTGTAATTTTTCGAAGCACCTTCAACACATTTGTGAACAAATAAAACGCGCACTCAAAATTCACTTATACATTAAATCGAAAAACAATAATTACTCTTCCTATTTAATTATTTGTTTCGTAAATTATTATCTACCATAAAACGATTCACTGATAATAAAAGTCTTCACAAGTAAATAATATCCAGCACACATATTATGAAATACGTGGAGCATTATTACACATATTAATATTTGTGCATCATTTTCTCACACAAACTAAAACAAACAACAAGCTGTAACCATTTTGAATCAGTAACTGAGTGAAGCTAAAATAGTGTTTTTAAAGATGTTTATAGTTGAATCGAAGTTGAAAGAAATTGTTTTAAAGATACATGCATTTGATTTTACGGTTATTATACTTCAAATCAAGAGAAAAACGTATTTGGATCAAAATCGTGGAGACACTTTGAACTGAATTCATACAACTTTGATTCAAAAATTTTCGGCGTTGGCGCCAAATCGTTCCGAAACATTTTTGAATCAAAGTGCTACACTTTGATTTTACGCTGGTTTTTCCCTCAGTGTATAGACTCCCTGACAATAGCAGAGTGTTCCAAGCTGAAGTTCTGGCAGTAACAAAGGCTGCTGAACGTTTGTCAATGTTGTCGATACCTCCATCTGATATCACCGACAGTCAAGCAGCCATAAAAGCAATTTCTGCCATCGAAATAAAGTCGAAGCTTGTTTCGTGCTGCCGCGAAGAACTCAAGATTCTTGGTTCGCACCATTACGTTAAGCTCTGTTGGGTTCCTGTTGACATAGGAATTCCTGGTAATGAGTAGCAGACGAGCTGGCACGAATTGGATCATCGATTGATCCGAGCCAGGCAGAACACAACCTATATGCACCAATCTGTTTCCTCAAACAGACTGTAGCAAAGAAAACTCTAGAGAAAACAAATGTAAGATGGTCCCAAATCGACTCTTGTGCGAATACCAAAAAACTTTGGCCGTATTTAAGTACCACAAAAAGAAACTGAGGCTCAGCACGGATGACCTAAATGCAGAGAGGCTGTGGCGATGAGGAGGCACAGGAAGACTCTTCTCACTTTTTATGTCACTGCCCAGCCCTCTCGCAACTAAGAAACAAAGACCTAGAAAGCTATTTCTTTAATAACTTAGAAGAGCTATCCAATATACCTGGTGTGAAACTATCGCAATTCATTAGATCTACATTGATCTAAGTGTGATAGGCGTAAGATCTTCTATCAGCCCCCAACAACCTGACCTAACCTAAGCCCGAGACGATTGACGCCTCGGAAGAGAATATGTGGCGCATTATTGCTGACATACGGCCCCAATTGCTGTAAAAAGTGGTCGAAAACTGGGTCTCTCAGCTGGAATTTATTCGAGCCAGCCACGGCAGCCACTTGTCCGAAATCATTTTTAAAACTTAATGGCAAACCCTTATTTTTATAATAAAGCTAAATTCTTGGCCATAACATTAAATTCTTCTTGAAAACCAAACGTCTAAAAAAACACCCTTTATTAAAAACAATAAATACGAATTATAATAAAAAAAGTGTGCTTTCGGGGAAGATGTGTTGCCTCATACCGATAGCTAAGATGTTTACACATCAGTAACGTTGAGCTAATTTCATAGAATTTTTGTCAAAAATTTACGAACAAAAATGAAACAATTTGTGATGATTATTTCAAACTGGCAACTCTGCCATCAATTTCGTTAAGAACAACTATAACTATTACTTCAATTAAATTGATCAATTAGACAGTCTATCTAGAAATTTAGTGTAAGAAAAATAAAACCAAATAAAAAAACAACAATATATTTGAAATCATAGTTTCGTTTTTGGGGTCACAATAACTCGCCTTACTGCTCATAAAATAACCAGTGAAACCAAAAAAATTTGCCCTATCTGCAAATCACTTTTAACAATTATTTTATTTCATTCCAATTAATAAATCAATTTACGAATATCTAATATTTATGTAATAACTCAACAAAATGAGTATCGTTTGTAAAATTTCTATCACATAATTGTTTTCTGGATTGCTTCGTTTCAGTTTAAGCTCTTTTAGAGCAAATGTGCAAATAAAAATGACAAACAATCTTACACAGCAGCACAAAAAGATAAATTTGCACATCCGCAAGTTTTTTTTTTGTTTATATTTATTTTGCTTCGCCTTGTGTCCGATAAATTTACTTTTGATATGAATACAAGTTTGTGTGCGACGGAAGATGAAGGACAAGTTTATACTATACCCTATAGTCATAAGAACATCAACCAAAAGCGATATCATGAAAAGTAAATAAGAATTCAGAACGAAGACAAGAATCATAACTAATAAAGCAAAGTAGCTTAGGGTCATCAATTAAATTTATCTAAATATAAATATCATTGTATCCTCTTATGTATGAAATGATGCCTGGTTGCGTCTTGTATCTCTTGGTCTAAAGAATTGCTTTGTTTGGGGGAAGTGATTACGCTGGAACTGGTCTTGGTCTCTCTAACTGCGGGAATATAAGGCATTTCTTTAATGGAGGGTGATATATATTTTTTCCCTTCTCTCTTTATGTCCTTCAAATTGAATAGAAAATTTAGTTCTTCAAGCTTAAATTTTGTTTTCATCTTTGGTTATAATATCTTGTTATTAAAATTTTGTTATTGAAAATTTACTTTATTAATGTAGTTTGCTTGAATGGTATTTCTTCATTTTTATTCAAAATGTCTTATCTAATATTAAAATAAAAGGAATATTAAAAGTATACAGATTTTTTAATAAAATTTATTTCAATATTCTGAATGAGTCATATTTTAGGTAATAAAAAAAATCTTTTTATTAAACTTTACCTAATGCTGGTTTTGTCAAGTATCATAACATTGAGGGGGGTTTCCGCAATTTTGTGATTGTTTTTGTTTATTATTTTTATTCTTCTTTCATTCATAATAAAAAATTGTAAAACGTTATTTATTACGCATTTTCTGGAGAAAATTTACCTCAAAATCAAAAATTAGCATGGGGAAAATAAATGTAACAGGCATAGAAATTTGATATCTTAAGACACCAGGACCCATGTTCTGTAACTCTCGCATCGATAAAATCAGTCGAGAAACGATGGAAAATGGAACAAAACCCATACGATTTGTTTCAATTTTCATCGTTTTTTGACTGCTTTTAACCATGCGAGAGTTACAGAACATGGGTCCAGGGTTCTAAGAATCTACAAACATATTAAAGACAAAATGAGAGTAAAACAGTCGTTTTGGATGTTCAAAAGGCTTTTGATAGCATTTGGCATGACGGTATTCTTCATAAATTGAAGTTATTTGGTTTTCCTTTATATCTTATACAAATAATACAAAGTTTTCTCGGGAACAGAAAATTTCAAGTAAATTTGAATAACATAAATTAATCATTAAAAAAACTATCATCAGGTGTACCTCAAGGATCAGTATTGGCTCCGTTGTTATACATAACCTACGTTGCTGATTTTATAGAAATATGGAATTGTGAAATAGCAATGTTTGCGGATGACACCGCTATTTATAACTCAAATTGTGGAAAGTTCTACTGAATGCTAACAAAGCACAGGCCATATTTTTCACTAGAAAAAAGGAAAGCATGTGCCTTACCACTTGGTCAGCTTAACATAAACAATTGTGATGTCCCGTGGATTAATTCTGCCGAATATCTGGGTGTATATTTAGACAAGACATTAACTTTCCGTGACCATATTATAAATACCCTCGACAAAATAAGCATTGCTACTAAAAATGCTTTAACCCCCTATATGTAGGAAATCACCATAGATTGTGGAACGTGTACTAAATCTCGCATTGAAAAACTACAAGTTTCACAAAACAAAACTTTGAAAATGATGACAAATCTACCTTGGCTTTTTTCAACTCAACTCTTACATGAACAAACCGCGTGTAGATCAAGTTGCAAGAAAAATTGAAATTCTCAACGAAAGATTTATTTTAAGATGTATATAGTGATTCCAAAAATGTATTGTAACGATTTAATAATTACCCAACTACTTTGAATTTGAAACAAGAGAAAATCTTCTAATTGTTTGCATCGCCATCTCTCGGAAAAAACTAAACATCAAACAGCTCAGCAGATTTGTACACACAAACAACAACAAAAATAAGAGTGAATATAATTTTGGTCAGTAATCAGAGTGAACTTAGAGTGGATATAAATTGTTGAAATGTTGAGATGTTTAGGTGGCGCTTTATTCGGTTGGAGAAAAATATTCGTCACCGAATGGTTGGTAGCCCTAGATTTTTTGACTTACAATGGGATGTGTTCTTAAATGGATCCCGGGTAGAAAAAGTCCCCTGTATATACTTTTTTCTGAGACATACGTTAAGGCATTTCAATTTGAAATAAAAATTGACCAGAAATCTCTAAAATTACCATTTAAACAAAAAAAATAAAACTCAAAATTTTCGAATTTTTCAGAGGATTTTTTAATCCATCATCATCGTACCCATCCTTCAATGAAATTTGACAGTTGATGGCTTGCCAGATAGGTGGCAAAATATAGTTGACTGTATCGAGAATATTTTGTTCCAAATGTCAATGAATTGCCTGCATAAAATAAAATGGAAAAATTTTCGAAACGATCAGAAGTTTTTTAATCCATATCGTCATCGTAGCCATCCTTCAATGGAATTTGACATTTGATGGTTTGACAGATAGCCGACAAATTATATTTGATCGTATCGAGCAGAAAATAAAATTCAAAAATTTTAGAATTTTTAAGAGGATTTTAAATTCATCATCATCGTAGCCATCCTTCAATGAAATTTGACAGTTTATTACTTGATAGTCTACATAAACCACGATTAGTTTCGGAATTACTGGCCTTGTTTTGAAAAGAAAAAATCAATCCAATCTGAATTCAACCAAAAACGTACTCTGCAGCTAACTGGAATCTATATAAATCACATATCAACAGAAGTTCTCCTGATATTAATTTAGAGAATATACATGATCCTCTATTTATTGATTCAATGTGTTCCAACTTTACTTCGATTATAAAAGTAGCGGCTGACTACGCAATACCCAAGCGACCCATCAAAGACATTGAATCGGTGCAGCTACCTTCTAACATTTTATATTTAATTCGGCTGAGAAACTTTGAAAGAAGGAAATGGATTAGATACCGCTATGATTTCCTTTTAAATAGTGTAAAATTTCTTAACAAAGTAATTGACAAAGAAATTTCAGAGTTCAGAAACTTTCGGTGGGGAAAACTACTTTCCTCTTTTGATAAAGCAAGTAAACCCTTCTGGAAAGTTTCAAAATTGATAAAAAAGAGAGGTGGTAGTATTCCCCCCCTTAAAGTTCAAAACCAGTTATATATTACACCACTAGAAAAGGCTAATCTTCTAGCAACAAATTTTTCTAATAACAACACTATTTCAGCTCACTTAAGTGATCCCGATACTATTCGTGAAGTCAAAAATTCAATTACTTCCATATCACAATCAGACATAATTTTACCTCCCTCTTACTTTGTTAGCCACACTAAAACAAGCATTCTCATAAAAAATCTAAAAATGAAAAAGTCACCTGGCCTTGACGGTAAAAATAACAAGTTACTTAAATCTCTACCGTTGAGTGGTATAAAATATTTAACAACTATTTTCAATGCGTGCCTCAAACTGTGCTATTTCCCAAAGTGTTGGAAAATAGCGTCAATTATACCAATTCACAAACCAGGAAAACCTAAAAATGAAATTAATAGCTATAGGCCTATTAGTTTGCTTTGCAGTGTGAGCAAACTGTTAGAAAAGATAATTAAAGACATAATTGATGATCTTATTGATACAAATAATATTATTCCTAGCTTTCAGTTTGGATACAGGCAAGGTCACAGTACTATACAACAAATCGCAAGGGTTAAAAAACATGTAAAAGATAATTTAAATTCGAAAAAGTCAACTGGTCTCATAATGTTAGACATCGAGAAGGCATTCGATACTGTCTGGCATGAGGGATTGCTCCATTAGCTTAAGTCCTTACATTTTTCAATGCCCATAATAAAAATTATTCAAAGCTTTCTATCCGAAAGAAAGTTTATAGTAATATTGGGTAAAGAGTCGTCTTCTGCACAAGTTACGGTTTCCGGTGTACCACAAGGTTCGGTACTCGGGCCCATCCTTTTTAATATTTATGTATCTGACCTTCCTCATCTTGGGGATAACGTAAAAACTGCTATGTTTGCTGATGATACAGCCATTTACGCATCTGGAGTATTGTATAGGGATGTTCATCATACCCTGCAAGATTTTCTAAATAATATAAATGATTATTTCAACAAATGGAAAATCAAGATAAATGCTCAGAAAACCCAAGCAATTTGGTTTTCACGTCGTCGTAAACCATGTTTCTTGCCAGGAAATGTTAATCTTCAATTATGATCAGTCAGCATTGACTGGTCAGAACATTGTAGATACCTCGGAATTATGTTGGATAAAAAAATGAGCTTTAATAAACATATATCTATGACCACAAATAAAATAAATATATGTACATAAAAATTCTCTATCCTATGATATCCAGAAAATCTGAACTTAGTAAAGACAACAAAATTATTTTGTTCAAATCAATTTTTCAATCCATCCTTCTTTATGATGCACCTGTTTGGGGCGACTGTGCCATAACTCATAAATTAAAACTACAAATATGTCAAAATAAAGTGCTTAAAATGATGTTAGATCTCCCAAGGTCTTTCTCAACACGCAGGTTACATGAACTAGCAAATATCAATTTTTTAAACTTAAATATTGAAATTTATAAACAAAAATTTTATCACAATTGTTCATTATCCGAAAATGAACTTGTTCTTCAATTACTAGAATAACAATTAAATGACATTATTAGTTGATTACTTCAATTTTGTTTTACTTATTTAATTGTGTGCAATATTAGCTTGTAAGTTTTGTATAAGGGTTTTGGTTGTAGTTTTTTCTCTTAAGAATAATAAATTTAAAATAATATACATCTTCTTTGTATAAAATTAAATCATAGTTGTAAAGGATTAAATGTCCTAAATCTCTATAATATGTAATTATAATTGATGTAAACTAGTCTAAGTCGATACTACTGTACAATAAATAAATGATGATTGTTCACTGGACATTAACTATGTCCCGTGTAAGCCAAGTGCAAAAATGTACCTTCGAACGCGCCCGAACACATTTCAAATCATAAAACGAATGTTGGTTCCATGTGAATATAAATTTTGCATCAATTGGTGAGTGTAGAAGTGGTAATAAGACCCTAGTTTATTGTTAGGCACATAAAGTATTATGTTGTTTTACCTCTTCTATTTCGTTATCCATCATATGACTTATTAAAGTTTGTTAATTTTATGATTGTCACTGATAATAATTGTTTGTGAAAGATAAGAAATTTATTTTGACATCGAATGTCATAAGATTTGTCACGATTACCAACATTAAAATTACAAAAGAAAAGTAAATATAAAAGTGACTATTATGGTTTTATTCATAATTCATTACTGCGCTGCCTA
This sequence comes from Leucozona laternaria, assembly GCA_932273885.2. Lineage (NCBI taxonomy): Eukaryota > Metazoa > Arthropoda > Insecta > Diptera > Syrphidae > Leucozona > Leucozona laternaria. The sequence continues at coordinate 53,518,684 of OW026367.1, read as the reverse complement.
CAATTTTCACCAAAACACGGCTAATGTTGGCATTTAAATGGAGCATCTAACACAGAACCAACGTGTTGCTCGAGTTTTACAGCTCGCTATAGACAATCGCCATTTTTGGCAATAAAGCATTATGAGCGAAGAAGAACATTTCTGTTAAAAACAGAATAGCCCCTATTGGGGCACTGAAAACCCTCGATTGATACATCAAAAACCACTATACACTTTCGTAGAATAACTGTATGGTGTGCCATTTTCGCCGGCTGCGTCATTGAGCCATATCTTTGAGGATACCATAGGTAATGCTGTAACAGTTACTGGTGATCACTATCGGGATATCTTGGAAAACATTCTTGTGCATGAATTGGATTCGTGCTATAATGAGAATTTTACGAACAATTTTTCCCGAAGAAGTCTGCGAAATTGTTATTCAAAATGTGCTTAAAAGAGCACGTCTTTGTGCAACGGCCAAAGGCGATATCGACCGCATATTCCATACATAATGTTAACGACCATAATATAATAAATCAATAAAATATAAATTATAACATTTTATTCCATTTAAAAGTTATGGAAACAAAACATCGAACTGGAATATAAAACGCACCCTGTGTATTTTTCATAATTATATATGTATGTATGTAGTTGTTTGTAGAATTTTTTTTTAATTTTCTGAAATTCGTTATATAGAATATACCTATAATGGACTTGAAAAAAATGTTTGTAATATCGATCATTTGTTATATCGGCATTCGTTATACTGGACCACCACTGTATATTTATCCCATAGCCTGGCAATTCCTTTAGTTTTTAAATTTTATTTGTATCTTGTAATTTGTTTTTCTTTTACATAAACTCCTGTAAAAATCATATTAAATGAAGGTTTCAATCATAGTTTTACTTCAAATGTAATCTTCAATTCAAAATTATTTAAAAATATTATTAAACATTTTTAAAAACATTTATTTATGAAAATAAAATATCTACATATCTATCTAAATACAGTTACAAAGACTATTATTTTTTCCTAAGGCTATTAAATTCAAAAAAAAATCCTCCATTAGTAAAGGGTTTTCCAATAAGAGGTGTTATTTTGATATTCAAAGAAAAATGGCATTTATTGAGATAAATGATCGGATGTTTATTTCATTATAAAGAGGTTTGCCGTTAATAATTTAACACAACATCAGCCAAATGGCCGCCACGACCACGCTTACAGGACCATATCCTTTTCATGAAATTTTCCATAACCAAATCGCAAAGTGGCTGCCCTATGTCCTCGATAGCCTCACGAATTCCATCTTTGAGGTCTTGAATCGACGCTGGGCTGTTGGCGTAGACCTTATCTTTCACTTGGCCCCAAAGGAAGAAGTCGCAAGGTGTTAAATCACAAGATCTCGGTGGCCAATTGTGATCACCTCTTCGAGAGATAACACGGTCCGGAAACTTTTCCCGTAAAAGATCGATGGTTTCATTGCTTGTGTGGCACGTAGCGCCGTCTTGTTGAAAGTAAACGTTGTCCAGATCAATACCATCCAACTCCGGTCATAAAAAATCATTAATCATCTCTCGATAGCGCAATCCATTGACCGTAACTGTTGCTCCAGCCTCATTTTCGAAAAAGTAAGGTCCAATGACCCCGCCGGACCATAAACCGCACCAAACAGTCACGCGTTGAGGATGGAGACTCTTGGGTTTTCCGAGCCCCAGATGCGACAGTTTTGCTTTTTGACGTAGCCTCCGAGGTGGAAATGGGCCTCATCAGTCAAGATGATTTTTCGATGAAATTCCGGATCATTTTCATGCATTTCAAGGACCCAATCAGCAAAAACACGACGTTGTTGATGATCAGCCGGCTTGTTTATTAACAGAGCAGTTTCCGTTAACATGAGTCGGGGTAAACCAAAGTAAGCCTTTTCTTAAATCTCCGATAAATGATGTCAACGTTGAATATAAACCCTTACTGAAGGATGATTTTTTTTTCTTAAAATATACCCAAGAATCATTTTTTAAATTATCATTTAAGAATAATGGCTCACCCTGTATAGAATACATAATAACGATATTTTGTCATCAAAATCTACCTAGAATCATCTTGACCTTAAAAGATCTGTTCTGACATAATCAAACGATTACCCAAACCAATCGAGATTAATTCAACGTTATGTAAATAATAACACATTAAAACTTTCATTCCAATTGCCTCCATCACTAACTGCCGGCCGCCCACCATCAGCAGAATCCACGTCAATCGTTAATGAATTCAAAAGTGCTTTTCAAAAACTTTAATGTTCCACTTAAGAACAACCATAAAGATGCGCGGAAACACAAACGGCCATCAACTGTGTAAGACGACCGACCGATAAAGTAGTATGGTATGGTGGTGGCATTGAAACAGCGAAATAGCCGCAGCAGTAAGAAATTGAAAGAAAATGAAAATAAAATCAAATGAAACTAAAACTAAAATGAAAGCCATATGAATCGTATCTAAGCTTTTAATAAAATTCGAATAACCCCGTCCGTTCTGTTCTGTCCGCGTGTAGTTTGAATTGGGCCGGGCTATTGAGGAAAAGTTTTGCGTTTTGCTAAAAAAAACTTTCCACCATAGTTTTCGGCCAAAGGCAGCGACCATGTCCAAACTCCAAGCAAACAAACTCACTACTCTGGCGCCATCTATAGTAGGCTAGCTATGGTTTGTTGTCCTTTTTGTATTCGGAGAGGCTATACCGGAGCAACCCGCCCGCTACTCGCACCACTTTTGTTCGCTTTTGTGAACTTGAGCTGTTTTATGAGTATGTGTATGCTAATTTCGCCAAACAAAGGGAATAACAGTCGTTCCTGGTGGATAGTAGTTTCCATGAGTGCTTTGGCAAATCCTTTTGTTGAGACTTGAAACAGTTTAAGTGAAGTTTTTTACCCACTCCCGCCTCCTCTGGCACACGATGATTCATTGCAAAAGTGCATAATAGATTTTTTGTGCGAAAATTGCCGCCATAAGGATAATAGCTGGACGCTGCTGCAGCCGCTGTCGTCGCGTCGGTTGCCGCCACCGCCATAGTCCTTAAGGATACAACAAAAACAACAAAAAAAAAACGCCGGTTATTTCCTGCGCGCATTCCAAATAAAATATTCGGATATTTTAGCATCAGACACGATTGTGTACGAGCGAGACTCAAAATAGGGGAACTTTCATTTGCGTTATGTGTGCGATCCTTTAAAACAATTTATTGCGCGCCACTTATTTTTTTTTTGTTGGCGGTCTCTATATTCAAAATATGTATGAATGGGAGGTGTTGGTGTATGTAATAAGGATATGATTCATTGTATGCATGTTCCAAGAGTGCCAGTGGTGAATATAAATTTTGTTGAGAAATTTAGATTTATGCTGATATGGTTGAATGAATTGCACGGTAAGTGGCTTTCATTTGGTGTTGGGTAAACCATTATTAGACTGAAACATTTTTGGTGTTTTCTGTTTTTTATTTTAGGCAATTTTTTTCTAGTTGGTGTTGCTGTATGTAGTTCAGATCAGAGCTGTCGTTTTTTCAGTACTTCACTATTTCCCATTGCGAACCATTTAAATATATGCGTTTTATTTTTACTTAAAAACCACACGTCTAAAAAAACACCCTTTAAACTCCATCAGATTACCGTTACTCACATATAAGTAAATTTTTTGGCTCAAATCAATTCTCAACCATTCTTTTTCTTGTAAGTTGGCAGAAGTGGAGGGTAGTTACCTGAAATGTTTTGATTTTCTAAAACTCTTTATTGCTCCTGTAAAGAGTTCATAGTTTATTTAATTTTATTCACTAAAAGTAGTGGATTATTTGAAAGGACTCTTATTGGACTAAATACTGATACAAACGCCAACTCTGTTACAACTGACAAAAAACGAATTGTATTTGTGTGGGTAGTGCGAAGATAGGTGTACCTACATTGTATTTTAATACTTTTATGCTTATCATTTTGGTTGTAAATCCTCTTTGTTTTCACGCGAAGTTTGTTTTTAAGTAGTTAAAAAAATGATATATGAGTCCTTAATCGTGGTACACCATAGCAATAAGGTGGTTCCTTAATACTTGCGTACAGATATGAGTAATCGAAATAATAACACTTAAGAAAAATCAAGAAGACTTATAATATGTACAATAATAATAAAATATAATGACTGGATTGGAGAAATTCGTAATGACATATATCTCATAAATTCTAAAAAATAATTCTACTTTAAAACTAAAACCTTATTGTTGATTTTTTGAAATGTTATTATTAAGGCCCAGTTTCACAGTCAACTCTTACCGGAATAAGTGACACTTAAATTTCCCATATTATGACTTTAAGCAAATGTTTCATAGCCATCAGCGTAAGTAGTACTAAAGTCACCAACATCGGGGACTTAAGTGCCGCTTATTCAGGTAAGTGTGCACTGTGATATTGGTCCTTAATCTTTCACATTACCCACTTAAGCGTCACTTTTCTGACTGTAAAACTGACCCTAAGTGTAGTAATCCTAAGCGGGCTTAAGGTCTTTCTTAATATTTATTTCTTTTATTAAAATAGAAAGACCTTAACCCCGCTTAGGATAGCTAAATTTTAATAAAGGCCACGAAAAACGAATAATTAGTAAATGTTGAGTAAATATCATTAAATTTATTATTATTATTATTTGCGAGGACAGAAAGACTCAGATACATATATATTTTATGGTTACATAATTAAATTTATGCCTAGACTTTTTTCCAGTCGAGAAAAATACATTTTATGAAAATTTAGTTTTATATACTTCATTTCTTTTTAAACTGAATTGGAATTCGAAAATTTATTTTTTTCATCCTTTAATTGAAAATTACTTAATTGGTTTATGTGTACTGTAATGAATTATATACCGACTTCCAAAATTTGAAAATTGATAGCGGCCATATTGTTGAAGCTACATCCGTCAATCAATCTGTTTTTCCAAATCACAAATGTTTTTCCAAATCGCAAATGATAAAATTGTTTTATCAAAATGGTACGTTCCGCGTTCACCCATTTACGGTCATGTTCAGAAATGAGGCCCATTTCTGGATGAATGGGGTACGTCAACAAACAAAATTGTCGAATTGGGGATGATACCAATCTACATGAGATCCAAGAGCGTCCAATATGCATTCCGAAAAAGTCATTGTTTTTTGTGGATTTTGGACTGGCGGCGTCATCGGTCCATATTTCTTTGAGAACGACATGTTGACCAGAACATCGCCGTTAACTGTGGGCACTATTGGTCGCTGACTACCAAATTATTTGGGTCAGAATTGGATGTTATGGACATCAAAGACAACAGACAAGACGCCACATTTGAAATTCTTCACGAGCGACTCGAAGGCATGGTCATTGGTCATCTCTTGTGGATATGATGTGAACTGGCCACCGAGATCGTGCGATTTGACCCCGTTAGGCTTTTTCTTATGGGGTCTTATGAAGTCACAGGTCTATGCGAATAACCTATGTCATCTGTCAAATTCAGCCTGATATATGCGCCTGATTCATGGAAAATTGGACATTTAGGATGCGCGCCATGCAGAGAAGCCGTGGAGGACATTTGAACGATGTTATATTCCATACATAATGGCATCAATAGGCCTTTCAAACGAATAACAATATTCGATGATATCTCTAACAGCGCTTAATGAAAGAGCCTGTAGAAAACGTTCACTCAGGCGTATACGTACTATTGCATACTTTGTATTTTACATAGAAATTAAAACGTCATTTGAATTTCCTTTTTTTTGTTTTAATTATTTAAATGTATTTTTAGGTAAAAAATTTAAAGTTAAATTTAAAGAAAACATATTGGGCTTTCATAATAAAAACAAAAAATTATACTTAATAACGTGTTTTTATAAAAAAAAATCATATCGAAGTAAAAAAAAAAACAACCTAAAAATGCTTAAAAAATGTGTTTGGTAATAAATAGCGGAAAAACCGTTATACACACAGAAAAAGTTGTGAAATAGATAGAAATTGTTAACTGTCTTTGTTTAAATAAAAAAAAATAATTAACAATCGGTTGTAGTTTGGCAAAGTTAGAGCCAGTCAAAGGAAATTAGAATAAAAATCATAAAAACCGTTATAAGCCGAAAACGAAGCGAAAACGAGAAAATTAACTCTTAAGTTTTTCGACTTGAAATGACCTCAGGAACTTATGGTTTTCTTCTGAGGCCATGATTTCCGGACACCCTGTATGTAGCAATAAAGTACTGTTTCAAACCAGTCAGCATTATACAACACTGTTAGTCTATCCAAAATTACACAATGCATTGTGTAATGGGTCCATTAACCAATTTTAATTCTCCAGTACTTTGTACAGTTTGTACTTAAAACAATCGTATTAACGATTAATTTTTGTAATTGAAAAAAAAAAAAATGTAAAGTATCACCGATTGCAAGTTTTGATTGAATTTTTGTAATTACAGTATAGTAATGGGTAATGCTTTTTTTTTTAATTATGTGTGTTTGCTCATTAACTACAAACTACACTAAGTAATGGGTAGTTAAATTTAATTTTTTTATTCACTTGATCTACTGATATGTTTTTCTCTAAAAAAAAATAGGCAACGTAGCTGGTTTTTGTTAACAAAATTGATCCCTATTGTAATGATAGTATTCAAATATTTTGATTTTAAATATACATTCTGAAGTAACAGATTTATGAATGGAACCATGCCAGTAAAATTTCCTCCAATGCCTCTTTTGTCGATCGAATCCTGAGATTACTTTAGGATAGGTTGTGGATAAAGGTGTGTATATCATTGGTTTTTTTTAATTTTGAGATTTTTCATCAAATCTTGAAATTATAAAAGCAAACCTATAATAATTGATTCCAGCTTTACAGACATCTCTATTTTTTTGCTAAAAAATGTAACCTCATTTTTCATTGATTTTAAACTTATTTAAATTTAAATAGTTTTTTCATTATGAAATTTGATTGGCTAAAAGTGCTCCTACTGCCTTTCTTGTTGTATTTTTGGCTGTTATTATGACTTCCTAAATTGTTGCGTGGGAAACCTCGATTGAAATATAAAGGGTCCGCCATCTAACGTTTTTTTGTTCAACTAGTGCTTATTTCGTGAATGGTAACACTTAACTCATCTCTCATTTGACAGATAATTAGTTTTATCCTTCCGCTGAATGAATATGGTTGTGTATACGCTTCGCTAAGTGGGCCTGCGATCGACTTAGAGAAGATGCCGATTTTTCCAAAAAAAATCATCTTTTCAGATGAAGCTCATTTTGATCTTGGCGGGTAGTAAACAAGAAAAATTGTCTCATTTGGGACACAGAAAACCCGCACGCATACATTAAAAAGCCGATACACCCAAAATGAGTCACTGTTTGGTGCAGATTTTGGTCCAGAGGCATAATTGGGCCATTTTTCGAAAATGAGCAAGGAGTGGCCGTTACAGTCAATGACGATCGTTATCGGGCCATATTGAGCGAATTTTTGTTCACAAAAATTGAAGAGAGGGTATTGGCAACATTTGGTTTCAACAGGACGGCGGCGCTACGTGCCACACAGCCGAAGCTACACTCGATGTTTTGCTCCATTTTGAAAAAAAAAAAGTTATTTGGCGGACCGTTTATTTGTTCCTAGATAACCCAAATGTAGTTTTTAGGTTGCTAGGTCAGCTATAAGTCAAGTAAATCAACAGATTCCACGTTTTCCCCAAACGTACAGCTTCTTTATGAACTAAACAAATTTGTTTTTGTATAAGGTTGTTTTTGTTTTGGTATCTTGCGATAGGTACTTAAATTGAAAAGTGTCATTTTCTAGATGACCAGTGTGCCATTTCTATGCCGTTTAGACGCTTGATTCAGCCGTTTATAGAGGAAATAAATTTTCTTGTTTTTTTTTATATTGTCCTATACATCGAACAATGTATTTGTTTGTGTATTGTTTGATGCATTGACAGTGAGCATAAATCAAAGAGTAAGAGTCCAAATGTATAAGTTTTCTTCTAGAAATTGGCCAAACTTTGCATGATAATGTTTTTAAAAACACCAACAACACAATTTTGTCATTTTTGTATTTGATATGGTCATATCTTCTAAACGAATAGTCGCTGGAAGAAAAGTGTCAACATCTTTTTTGTAGAAAATCTTATGGTCGACAAGCTTTGTATGAAACATTTTTCTCTAGCTTTTACCGTTTAAAAATAAATATTGAAGAACGGAAAAATTCGACATTTCACCTTGAATAACTATTTATGCAAGCCAGATTTGGCAATGGACTTTAAAATATTGTTCAAGGCCATCTATCAGAAAAAGAAATAGTTGGTTAAAATTTGCGATAGATGGCGCTGAATAATAAAATATCGAAATAAGACAAATCCATCCGATTGAGCAGAACCTAGGACTATATTCCTTATGAAGTGATTAGTTCACTTAAATCAAAAGGTTTATTTTTTTCTGATAGATGGCGCTTAGTACCAAATTCTCAAAACTAGCAAAAAAACTCAAAAAACAAGAATTCGATTGAGCTGAAACTTATTTTTTTATAAAGTATTCCAATAGTTTCTCTGGAGCATAGCGCACTGGGTAACGGCAAGTAAAATATAAAAATATATAAATTTTGTTAATTATATTTTATTTTTAATGATTTGTTAATTAATTTGGCTTCAATTTTCTTGAATTTTTTCTCATTCCAAACACTTGTATCTATCTCTGTGTCAGAATATTTAATTATATACGAAAGTAGGTATGAGAAATGAACACGATAGTTTTGGTATGAGAAAAGGTATTATTTATTGTAAATTTACTCAATATAGGAAGAAGTTAGCAGGTCCAATGAATTTCTAAGGGACACAACAAAATATTTAAGTCCATAAAAGAAAAGAAGGCACATGAAGTATAACTTTATTTTTTGTGGAGGTTAATATGGGGAAGGATCAACCTGCCAAAAAGTAATTAAAATAACTACACTACAGTATCCCAATTCAATTCTCAGGTATGTACATACATACCTATGTATAGTTTATGGAAAATCAGGTTAACTTCCTTATCCCCATATCAGAATCCATATGTTTGGCTGAATGTTTTTCCAATTGAGTGAATGAATTTGGATATCGGAGGCTGAAAAGGTTCCTTAAGAATATATGTTTGGGATGGCATCAAGAACATTAATCCCAGGAAGGTATAAAAAAGGGTAACTATAGTGAGGCTAAAAACTATTGTTATTTAATCGGAAGGACCTTTATTGGTTTTCGAACGTTTCTATTTGTCGTTTGTATCCTTTCTCTCTCTTTTCCCTCCTGCCATTCTTCTAATCGGAAAAAGTTATACGATTTTAAGTCAAAGGATATTCCAAAGGATGAGGGCTAAAAATTGTATGTGAATGGTATTTGAATACAGCAGGACTCCTCAATAATCCATCCATATCCGACACACCAACGCACGTTGGCATAAACCGAACTTGTTTATTATTCTCATATTTAGGTCTGCCAATATAGAACAGACTTCTGGAAGGTATCTGGGCTGCTATGTTTAAAATAATTTCAGTGCTATCATAGAGGCTTTACTAGGCACATAATTCCCAGGTGTATTTAAACAGCCGTTCTTTGAGTAGGCATACAAAAAGCAATCATTTATACTATACACCAACACACATACACGTTTCCTATCCCATTCACTGATGTTGTTGTACCTACTACTCCCTTCGACAAGAACATAAAGATAGATGCTGTGGTGATTTTGGTCCTTTTGGCAGGCAAGGTTTTAAATCCGAATACATTTTAATGGTATTAATAAATTAAAGACTCGCTATAGAGCAACGAAAGTAAAAGTACGAGTATAGCCGACATCGAATTATGATGACACAGGTATTATTATGTGCTGAAATATGTTTTGTCATTTGGGTTTGCTGTCGGTTCATACAGCCTTGTCAGGATACGGGACTTAGATGTTATTTTTTGTTCGTTTGATGTATTTAAGGTGAAAAATATTAGCATATTACATGAAGATGTTGTTTTTATTACATGGAGTACGGTTGAATTTGATGGGTGACATTAAAAAAGGATGTATACATGGACGAACGAACGAACAAACGAACGCATATGTAATTAGTACTGATCCTGTGATATAATTTTGTTTTGTTATAAGCAAAGTTTTTAATGAGTGCGATTAAATTCAAATAGGCAAATATTAAGCTTGTGCTTACCTAAGATGTTATAATTTTAATGATATAGCTATATGTATCTTACAATTTTATCCAAATCAAGTCAACGGTATGAATTTATTATTTTTGATAACCTAATTACGAGTAAATAAAGTTTTATTGTCAATGAAAAGTTGACAACGTAGACAAAATGTAAACATGAATATCAAATGAGATAAACCTTATCTATACCTATGTGTAATGTTTAAGTTCCTTTAAATGCAGAATTTAAACTTTTTTTTCTAAAGGAGTATTATTTCGGTTTTATAATTAACATTCATAGTTTGGTATTATTCAAGCATAGAATCATTAAATTGTACTATACTTTGCCAGAGTTTTTCAAATATTAATAACCAAGACGCGGTGGATTATAAACTTGGATTCAATGAAATGTCCTTTCTAAATATTATAAATGTATACAAAAATTTTAACTTAAAACAGGAAAATGAAAATACTAAAAAACAACGGTTATACTCACAATGCTACGATATACTTTTTTGTAAAGCCACAAATCTCTTCTATGTATTATAGTGTTTTTGAATAAAGTTGTTTTGTGGAATAGCTTTTGAAAAATTAATTTGAAAACTCAAAATTTTGAACAAAAAAATTTTTAAAACTAATTTTTTTCAAAATTTTACCTCATTAAGTACTAATTTTGTTATCAAAATTCAATGCGTTTATTAGTTTTTAGTCAAAAACAGAAAACCGTATGCTTAAATGTCTTGTCCTTTTTGAGAAAATTGAAAATTACTAAATCTACTTTATTAGCTAATTGTAAGTAGTGGAAATAGGATCTTTAGAGTAACTTAAAGCAAAGGATTGGAGTGAAATTAAGGGAATTTTATTTCTGTTATTTTCAATTTTCGAAAGAACTAGAAGAGATTTAAGCATTCCGTTTTTGGTGTTTGGCTTAAAATTAATAAGGGCATTGAATATTAAAAACAAAAATAATACATAATAACGTAAAATTCTGAACAAAATTAGTTTGAACAAAATTTTTTCAATTTTTTTTTTTTCAAAATTTTTAGTTTGAAAATTAATTTTCAAAAACTATTCTCTAAAACAATTTAATTTAAAAACAGAATAAAATAAGAGATTTTTGGCTATACAAAAGGTATCATGGCATTGTTAAAGTAACATTTGTTTTTTTTAATAAATTTATTTCTGTTTTAAGTCAATGTTTTAGAAAATTGCCTCTCGCCGGCTAAACGGGGGGAATTAACCCCCCCTAAAATACGATTTTTTTTTCTTATCCCGACCCAACCTGCCTATATTACAAAATTGCATTCTTTGACTTATATCTGTAAAAAAGTAAATTTATGCATTAAATTTTATTATACTTTTAGTTAGTTAAAATTTTTAAAATATTAAATTAAATTTAAGAAGAAATCTATCATATAAATTGAGTTGAAAACAACACTCAATTGGACTTCTCATGAACTGGTTTATCCTTTATTTTTTTCATGGAAAGGAATTAGATACTATGAAAAGAAGATTCAATATCTAAAGGGTTTTCCAATAAGAGGTGTTATTTTGATGTTCAAAGAAAAATGGCATTTTTTGAGATAAATGATCGGATGTTTATTTCATTATAAAGAGGAAGGTATGCCGTTAATAATGGAACACAACATCAGCCAAATGGCCGCCACGACCACGCTTACAGGACCATATCCTTTTCATGAAATTTTCCATAACCAAATCGCAAAGTGGCTGCCCTATGTCCTCGATAGCCTCACGAATTCCATCTTTGAGGTCTTGAATCGACGCTGGGCTGTTGGCGTAGACCTTATCTTTCACGTGGCCCCAAAGGAAGAAGTCGCAAGGTGTTAAATCACAAGATCTCGGTGGCCAATTGTGATCACCTCTTCGAGAGATAACACGGTCCGGAAACTTTTCCCGTAAAAGATCGATGGTTTCATTGCTTGTGTGGCACGCAGCGCCGTCTTGTTGAAAGTAAACGTTGTCCAGATCAATACCATCCAATTCCGGCCATAAAAAATCATTAATCATCACTCGATAGCGCAATCCATTGACCGTAACTGTTGCTCCAGTCTCATTTTCGAAAAAGTAAGGTCCAATGACCCCGCCGGACCATAAACCGCACCAAACAGTCACGCGTTGAGGATGGAGAGGCTTTTCAACAATAACTCTTGGGTTTTCCGAGCCCCAGATGCGACAGTTTTGCTTGTTGACGTAGCCTCCGAGGTGGAAATGGGCCTCATCAGTCAAGATTATTTTTCGATGAAATTTCGGATCATTTTCATGCATTTCAAGGACCCAATCAGCAAAGACACGACGTTGTTGATGATCAGCCGGCTTGAGTTCTTGTGTTAACTGAACTTTATAAGCCTTAAGACCCAAGTCTTTATGCAAAATACGGTGTAATGACGTTTGTGGAATGCCTAATTCCAAAGAACGACGAGGAATGGACAAACCTGGGTTTTCTTCAACACTTTGGGCTACAACAGCAATATTCTCAGTTGTTCTTGAGCGACGTGCACGGGTTTTATTCTTCACATCACTAACTTGTCCCAACAGCTCGACTTTGTCCACCAATTTCTGTCTCTGCCAAATTTTCACCATTTTTATAGTGAATTTTAATAATTTCAATGCGTTGTTGAAGCGTGTATCGTTCCATTTTTATTAATGGCGTAGTTTCTACTTGTCAAATGTCAAAAAATGACAGCTTCAAAAGTGACAGCTACCGAAATAGCGGGCTATTCAAAATAACACCTCTTATTGGAAAACCCTTTATAAGAATGCTTTACCTGAAAATTAGAATCTAACTTTGCAAACTTTTATTTTAATAATCCGGATTTTTTCCAATCCATAAAAGTAATAAATTTTAATTTTTTGGATTTGAATAAAATAGGAAGCGTCCTTTTTTAATCCAAGAATTTTAAAATCCAATTCAAATTTTAGCAAAAGAGCAAGGAATCAAAATCAGCCATGTTTAAATATGAACAAAATGTTTTCTGTATATTTTAGGGTTACCATAACTTAAAAAATATGATTTTGACTAAATGACTAACATGTCTTTTCTATTGAGACCACGACTTTACAAATCTGTACGTTTAATATTAAATTCATATTTTGCTTCTAATTTTTGATGAGATGACACTATTTCTTGTTTTAAAAGAAAGTATTTACCATAAAATGTGGGTACCGATCTTTATGTAAATATGTACATATATGGTTGATTCTGAAAGAAATGATTTTAACTATTTTTTAAAAATTTTTTTCTTCAGTTGTATGCACCGTTTATCATGTGTTGTTATAAGGCATGCACAATTCAGAATTGTTTAACTATACAAAATTCATTTGGCATTTCAATTGTTACTACTTTAGCATTCCAAACTTGATTGTACTATAACTATTTCTTCTCCAAATAATCTGCTACATTTATCAATTTCGCACTTCGAACTGCAAAACAAAAAGGAGAACGATATTTTTCGTTTATGTGTCATTTAGTAACCCCATTTCTAATTAAAAATCGAAAATAAAAATTTTAAATATACATTATTTTGAAGGCGCTTTGCATTTTCTCGAATTAAAATGTGAAAATCAGTAGATAAAATTTCAATCGCAATAATATTTTAGTTCACTTATGCGAAAAACAATAAAGAAAAAAAATGTCATTTGAATTATAAATTCAGATAATAACTTAGTGATTGACTTATAAGATAAATACTCTGACAAAAATATAATCATTCATTATTATGTTTTTGTAAACTAATATATTTTTGGATTCATTTTAAGTAATCTGGTTTAAATTTCGTGCATGAAAATAAATTTGTATTATTATTCTTATAAAATTTTATTTAAATGCAATACAGGGATATTATAAATTAATATATTGTGCATTTTAACTCAGAAATGAAGAATTGCATTTAAATATTCATGTGCTTAGAATTCATTCAACGAAATTACAAGTTATATCCTTTTGTATTATATTCAATACCAATAAAACAATTCGACTTGAATTTGTCCTAAATTCTATTAAAATTCGATTAAATAATAAAATAAACGAGATTAGAACTCAACAAACTAATATAGAATTTCAGTATACCTAATTTGTATTCAATTGCAAAAATAAAATCGATAAATTTTAAACCAAATGTATCTATTATTTTTAGGGAACAATTTCCCCAGCTATTGGGAAATTTTTTGTATTCATAATATTGATTACATTTCAATATTAAAAAAGTATTAACCAGGTTTTTAAACCGTTGCATGTATTTAATTCTAATAAAATTTTGGTGTGGTCCGAAATACAATACAGATTTTACAGAAAAATAGTCCAATATTTTTGACCGTGTACGGTTTTCTATTAAATAAATAAACGCTGGACAACTATTAACAGTACCTCCCATAAAACGTAATTTTAGATTTTTTTCATTATTGGCTGAATGTAATTAAATTAAATTATTTATAGAAACTTAAAAAAAGCTCAAATTATATAATTATATCGCAATTCCCCCCCCCCCCCCCTATGTACATTATGGATATTAAAATGAAAAAAAAAAATCGATTTATGTTCTATGTTGACCCAAAAAATATCTAAATATAAATATTTATTTAGTTCTACTTAAACGCTTATTTGGTATATTTCCCTCTGCAATGTCACATAAGAGCTTTATGTTAAATTTAAACATTTATGATTAGAGTTTCGTTTCAGAAAATGGGTTTTAAATTAAAAATACAAATCCTAAACTAAGTAACCTTTTGTTAAAATTAATTTTAGTTATCGTTCTTCTTTAACACGTTTTTTTTCTTTTATTTTCCAGGTAAGTTCATTGTTTCCGAAATGCCAGACCCATGACACAACAACGACATCAAAAAGGCAAGTTGTACACACATAAGGTTTATACCTTCACTTGTGTATACATATTTATAAAATTAACCTACCGAACTATACAGAGGATACTCGTATTTAATATGAACTGTGTATCCATGACAAGATGTCCTAGAGCATATTATGCAGATGCAGAGTAAAGTGTTGGTAATCAAATCAAAATCCAATTTCGTTTGTTAATTTTCTGAGAAAACCTCAATTAATAAAGGTTTTTTGTATATGAAATATATATAAAATCTTGTTAAGCCACCGTGCAAACAGCAACTATTATCGTCATCTCTGAGGCGCAAATCAAGTCGGTCGGTCTCATATGCTGCAAAACACACCATAAAATTATTAAACCTTCATGTCTTACCTAACCCAAACCCAAATCCAAACCCAAACTCAAAACCATATCTCCTTCTAGGTATGGTTATCCTTCCTCTGAAATACCTACTCTATGATGAACGAAGGTTCCTGCATGTTTTTGTGGAGGTATGACTATAGAAATTACTGTGACACCCAGGCGGGTGGGATACTCCTGGTGTGGATACTCCGTTTCGAGCTGCTTCTGACTCTGAGTCATCTGACTTGAGCTTCTGAGTGAACACCTTTCGTCATATTGTTTGTCTTACAGATTACCAAGCGGGCTCGCTTGTCATGTCCTGGTCCTGCACAAGAACAAAAACACACAGCGTTAAAAGGATATTTATTTTGTGTAGCCGCCTCGAGTGTGGTGTAATATGTTAGAAGTTTATCACCATCAATGGAAACTTATGACAACGTGAGATAAAAAGAAGAATACTCATACGCTCATACTCCTCTTCTACTCCTCGGTTTCTTGCCTTTGTTAGAGAAAATAAGAAAAAAACAAAAAAAAAAAAAATAAAAGATAAATGAAAAGGGATAATGGTTGTCAGCGTCACATAACTGTTTTCTTTACTCTCTTTGAGATGTTTTGCCAGCAATTTTCAAGAAGGATCAAGTGGAAAATAATATTTAAGTTGGACAAAATAGGATATGTGCTTTGCGTGCATGGACATCATCCAACATAAACACTTATTGTCCTGCTGTCTATACAACAAAGCCACACGCATTAAAATATTCGTAAGTGAATAATTGTTAAATGGCTTAGAAGAGTAAAATAGCAAAAAAGATACAATTTCCCAACAAACTCAACCTCATGTCAGCCGCAGGACCATTGTAAAAGGAAACTTTTCTCAAATTGGTATATAAATTATAATATGTGTGTTGAGTATATTGTTGTTGTTATGCACAAGAGGATGTTTATGAGTCAGAAATGTTGGAAAGAAAATTATTATAAATGGATGTGGTGGGCATTCGGGTTATTTTCTATGAATATGACAACGTTTGCTTGCGTTTTAAGTGTTAACCGAAGAAGTCCCGCCGCCGCCGCCGCCGCCGCCGGCGGCCGTTTAACGTTTAATATTACTTTCAAAGAATATCGTGTTTTAAGACTCAACTTTCAGAGGGAGCAAATTTAATGTTGAAATGGTAAGCAAGCATCGTATAGTACTTACACCCACATCATATTTAAACAGGGAAAGTAATGAAAGCATTGTGGTTATGATTTAATGTCTTGGAAGTGAAACCAAATAAGAAAGGGCTCTGTGAGACAGTGTAACTTCCAAAAGATAAAATGGCAGCAGTCTACTGTAGTATAAGGAGAAGAATACAATTATTTCTGTAGGCAAGGTGCATAGGTCATTCGAAATTTAGCATCAAGTTCGTTCTTAAAAAAAAAAGTGTTGTTGATGCGAACAAAAACATAGCGTCAGCTTTCGTTAATTTAAAATAGAAATTACGATTTTTGATTAAAATTAACCTTCAGTTAAGTAGATTAAAGTCTTAATAAGCAGTTATACACTCTTCAGTTTAACGTACCTAAGGCTAAAGTTTTCATTAACAAGCTTTGATTGATAATACGTTATTTAAGGAATAGCTATGTCCTATATCTATACATATTTCTATATAGCTATATCTCATTGCTATAAGGCTATTCGCAAGTTTAATATATAATTGCGGTTCAGTCGTTTATTATATATTTTCTTAATTTTTTTTTCGAATGCAGGTATACAAAATAACACTGTTTTATGTTTTTCAAAATATTATTTAGCTTTTTTTTGCAAGGTTCTAAGGATTCGTCAGAATGAAGGCCTTACAGCCACATTGGACCTAATTAAGTCTTTTCTAAGCAATGTTAGAACTCAAGAAGATCTAAAAGTACAATATATTCCATATTCCAACCAGTTTTAAGGGTCGCAAGTTTTGAAACGCAATGGAATTTTTACTTTGGTCGGAAAAATTTCAAGTTGAGTTCCAGATTGTCATGAGATACAATAATATTGTTATACAGGGTGACAAAAAGCTAGAGCCTGTAGGTTAAAGTTGAGACAAGAAAAAAATCGTAGAGCTGGAGGGATCTATTCCCCCCCCCCCTCCCCCGTTTATCCAGGAGGGGCAATTTTCTAAAAAAATTGACTTAAAACAGAAAAAAAATATTAAAAAAAAAACAACAGTTACACAAACAATGCCATGACACACATTTTTGTAAAGCTAGAAATCTATTATTTTATTGTGTTTTTAAATAAAGTTGTTTTATGGAATAGTTTTTGAAAAATTAATTTTCAAACTCAAAATTTTGAAAAAAAAAATTGAAAAAATTTTGTTCAAACTAATTTTGTTCAAAATTGTGGATGGCAAAATCAATTTATACCCTAAACCTATATTTCTTCAGAAGACAGTTTAAGTTGAAAGTAAGTTGAAAGTAAGAGTAGGAAAAGAATTTCCAGATATTTTCATATTCTATTGTCGTTTTGTGAAATACTGGTTCGAAGCATCTTCAGCATCTTATGAAACAAAGAAGTTTCTTGTTCACTATTGTGATGCCTTTCCGAGAAACTTGTTGCCTTTGCCTTTTGTTAGCACCAAAACAAAACGCAAAGTGGTAAAAAAAAACTTGGGAAAGATGGAATGGAGTTTTCACTCAAAAAGTAACTGTTGACCTCGAAATAATTGCTCCAAAAAATTTAGAAGATTTTTTGTGCAGCATTACTATTTTGTGCAACATTACTGGAGTTCCACATGATTTTTTCTTAATATTGACGTCCTTTGGCGAAAAATGATTCCTTTACATCCTGCAGAGACATTGGGGGCTATAATGAATAAAATTTCCCTGTGAATGTTTCCCATCTTCGAAAATTTCGGAACGGCAATACTTTTCAACCCAGCTTCGTAAGCTCAAATTTGGCTTATTGAAATAATAGCCAAATTCACCTGGAAAATTTATTCCCAATACCACTAGATTCCGATGGATACTTTCAACCATCATTCACGTTACAAATTTTCGAAGGAGATAGATAATAGATAGTTTTATTTCGAAAAAAAAAAAAATATAAAAACATAGTTTATGCCTGTATAAAACTAATGTCGACAATAACTTTAAGTTGCTTGTCTGGTTAAAAAGTAAATTAAAAATTAGGTGTAATGAGTTGAGTATATTAAATTACATTAATCATAAAAATTCATTTAAAATAAGGTCGCCATATTTAATTGCAGATTTTAAAAAAGGACTAGACTAGAGACATGCCAATTTATATCAGTTATAACAGTTTTTCGCCATTGAAAGTGGGCGTGCGTTAACGCGCTTTACGCGACTTAAAACAAAAATTTGGGTGCCTGAATATGCCCACCAGCGGATGGCGCTGGCCCTGTGGGGCCGCATAAACATAGTACTTTTATAAATCAAAACTGTTATACTTGGCATGTCTAAGGTCACTTGTGTAGCAGTTAACATTTAGAACGTTGAGAGCAGTGAGCGGGATGGCACACGTCACTCCCAAGAAATTTTCTTCTGTACCCTTTGAAAATTAGATAAGTTCCGAGGAAATGTAAAATATTTTCCAATACATCCATGTTACAAAGTGTTTATATGTGAACAATAAGTATGCTTATGGAACGCTCTTATTCCATTAAGATTAAGAAGTCCACAACGGGTTTTAAAGTTGAGAAAAAATCATATCAAGTTGGTTTGAGTCTTCAAAATAGTGCTGCTTTAAAGATCTTAAAAAAGCTTTAGGTGGACCAGTTTAGATTCCAGAAAATTTATCCCGAATAGGGTAAAATCTATCGAACCCAAAGAAAACTTCTTCCCCCTCTAACTATCGACCATTTGCACTTACGTCCCTTCTTTCCCAGGTCATGGAAACGCTGATTAATCATCAGCTTAAGAGATATCTTGAAGAACGAAAGCTTCTTAATGACCGGCAGTGTGGCTTTCGTAGCAATAGGTCCACTGGTGATCTGATTGTATATTTCACCGAACAGTGGAACAAACCTTTACATCGTTTTGGCGAAAGTAAGATTATTGCACTTGATATTTCAAAAGCATTTGATAGAGTCTGGCATCAAGCTCTCTTATCGAAAATGCGTGTATTTGGTATCGATGAATCTCTTCTTCGTTGGATTAGAAATTACCTTTCGGGCCGGTCAATACAAGTTATATTGGACGGTTTCAAGTCTGACATCTACAAAATAAATGCTGGTGTGCCCCAGGGCTCCGTTTTGTCTCCGACCCTCTTTCTAATATTTATTAATGATCTGCTATCTGAAACTTCTAATCCATTAAACTGTTTTGCTGACGACAGTACTCTCAGCTTTTCATATTCGTTTCTAGATTCACATCCATGTTCTTCAGATGTGGAACTTCAACGGCAGGGTGTGATAAGCTGATTAAATTCTGATCTCGACAGAATTGTCTAATGGGGAATCAAAAACCGTGTAGAATGTAATGCTTCTAAAACTCAATGCTGTCTCCTGTCGTTAAAGCGGAACCCATCCCCAATGCTGCTTTCTATGAGTGGCACTTGCATAGAGGAAACTAAACAGCTTTCAGTACTCGGTATGTGTGTCACAGACCACCTCTTGTAAAACGACCACATATTTGATATCGCTAAAAACGCTGCTAAGTGTTTAGGTTTTCTCCGTCGTCGCAAGAAATTTTTCTCCCCCTCCGATCTGGCTGTGATCTACAAAGCCTTTATTCGTCCAAAACTTGAGTACAGAAAATGATAAGGTGAAAGAACTATAGCGGAAACATTTACATCTCTTGAGCACCGTCGCAATGTTTCATGTCTATCATTATTTTACCGCTATTTCTATAAACAGTGTTCTAGTGAAATAGCCAGTTGCATACCTCCCCTTAAACAATTCAACCGTAATACTCGCGCTTCTAGGAATGCTCTAAAAGTTTACCCTTGAGCCCAACTTCGGACGTACTGTTAAGTACAGAGATTCTTTCCTTAGTCGCACTACACGAATGTGGAAAACTCTACCCAGCCCTGTTTTTCCCTCCCATTGTGATCTTCAGACATTTAAAACCAATGTGCATCGGTATCTCCTTTTCAATCCCCTCCAATCTACCTAATCGCTCATTCTGTGTATATCATTTTAAGGGTAGTCACAACCCCTTTAGTGCGCGCTAAAAAAAAAAAACAAAAAATAGATTGCGTTAAATTACAGGCAAAAATACCCTGATTCGAAAAAGGAAATGTTAAAAAAGTAGTAAGTACTAACAAATAGATTTTAACATTCTTTAGGTATAGAAAATTATTTAAATTTTTTTAAATAGAACAATAGCCGTGTTTTACTATCGCTAATGATCCGTATGGATCATTGTAATGCTTAAAACCTCATCTATCAAGCTATGAGGAATATTTTAAGGCTTTCCCTAAGCCTAAGCTTCATCAAATGACCAACTGCCGATCTGAGCTGAAAACAAAAAAAATTCAAGCGAGGCAGATGCCAAGTACGCTCATCAAAAACCAAAAACTTAGCCTATTAATACAAAAATATCTTACATAATAAGAACTAAAATATACACATATTATATCCAATACATACTTATACTCTGAATAATATTAATGTCCAATATACCTAACGCAAATGAAAGAATCTGATTTAGCTGTGTAAGTAATGGAGGCCGCGCACATAAACCAGCGCGCACTCCTATATAGACCCATTGTGCCTAAAATCGAAACCAAACTGTTTAGTTGCATGTGCGCGCCGGGCCTAGCAGTTTTTCTTTTTCAAAAAAAATAATTTGACTATTTTTTCTGAACTTAAACATTTGTGATGTTGTCAATATAAATTCTTCCTCTTTTTTGTTCGACTAAATTTCCCTCAAAGCAAGCCCCAAGAATCCATGATGAGCCCTTTTTGACCCAAATATAATCTGGACAGGTGCAGCTCTGAGGCATGGTTAATTGCATCTAACCTATCTCCACCATAAACAAACACACATCCTATTTTGCTCTTCAAATAATTATCCTGCAATGCACAGCTACGAACTACTAACAAGTCGAGAGGGCCCTCAATGCCTGTCCAAGGTATGACGTAAAAATCATCCTTGGGGATTTGAATGCAAAAATAGGTCGGGAGCCGGTATTCAGGCATTACGCAGGCACCCATAGTTTGCATGAGAACACTAATGACAATGGACTTCGAGTCTTAGAATTGGCAGCATCGAAAAACATGGTCGTTGCGAGTACCAGGTTCCCGCGTAAAGATATCTACAAAGCCACCTGGGTATCACCTGATGGAGTCACTCGTAACCAAATTGACCACGTGTTGATAGACCGTCGCCACTACTCGAACTTGATGACGGTACGAACGTACCGAGGTGCCAATATCGACTCGGATCACTATCTTGTTGGTATGGTTTTCCGAGGGCGGATTGCCTTGCGAAGACGTATTGCATCCGCCGATCAGGTTCGAATCAACACGGCTGCTCTGCGCAATGAAAACACCAGTAACACCTTTGGTAATGCGTTAGGACTCGCCCTAGAACTGGGTAGAGTAAGTCCTGGAGCCAGTTTGCTGGGCGTAGATGAGAAGTGGACACGCCTTAAGAATACTGTCATTAGTACTGCCAACTCCATCTTAGGCAGCAGTCGTAGAAATCGGAACGACTGGTTTGATGATGAATGCAAGCTAGCGACTGAACGTAAGAATGTTGCGTACCGAGCAATGCAACAATCTCATAGAACGCGGGCACGCGAAGACGAATATAAAGAGCTCAGAAGAATTGAAAAACGGCTTCACAGACAGAAAAAATCAGCCTGGGAGAAGAACATAATCTGTGAAATAGAGAAAAGCCGAGAGCGAGGTCCGCACCAGGCGCGGAAGTTCTACCAATCCGTCCGAAACATGACGCAGTACACACCACGCTGCACATACTGCAAGGACGGAGAGGGAAATCTGATCACCGATCCTCAAAGCATACTGGAGCGATGGGAAGTGTACTTCAATGAATTGCTAAATGGTCAGCTCACTGCAGAAGTGGAGGCTCCACTACTTCAAGAAGAGTACCCTATGTTGCCGCCACCAAGCATAGAAGAGGTTGAGAAGGCTATAGGCCGGCTAAAGAAAAACAAAGCCCCGGGAGCCGATGGTATACCAGCCGAACTATTTCAACACGGTGGGCCAGCTTTACGTCAAGCAATTCATGAGATTATAGTGCACGTGTGGGAGCATGAAGAAATTCCAGAAGACTGGCGAAAAGGTATCATTTGCCCCATACATAAGAAGGGAGATGTCACAACGTGCAGCAATTATAGAGGTATCACGTTGTTGAGTACCGCCTATAAGATACTCTCCTCTATCCTACAAGACCGGATAACCCCATACGCTAAAACCATCATCGGACAATATCAGTGCGGTTTCATTCCAGGCAAATCAACAACTGATCAGATCTTTACCCTTAGGCAGGCGATGGAAAAATGTCTAGAATTTAACATCCCAACATACCACCTGTTTATAGACTTTAAGGCCGCCTACGATAGCATAGCCAGGGTAGAACTTTACAAAGCCATGAGAGAATTCGGCATCCCAAATAAATTGACACGACTATGTAGGTTGACCATGACCAACGTAACAAGCCAAGTAAAAATAGCCGGATTGCTATCCAAACCAATCAACATCTTTAATGGACTCCGACAAGGGGATGGTTTGGCCTGCCTCCTCTTCAACCTGGCGTTGGAAAAAGCAATCCGTGACTCTGGCACGGCAACAAGAGGGACCATCGTCAACAGGTCCAGCCAGATACTGGCTTCTGGCTTACGCAGACGACATCGACATCATCGGAAGAACTGAGCAAGCTGTACATGATTCCTTCATCCAGATCGAGCAGGCGGCACAAAATCTGGGGCTGCACATTAGTGAAGGTAAAACAAAGTACATGGTGGCGTCGAATGCGAGAGGAACAGTTGGTCAAACAATCAAGGTAGCGGAGCACGAATTTGAAGTGGTGCAATCCTTTAAATACCTTGGGTCAATAGTAGCAGCCGATAACAATATAGAAGAAGAAATACGCGGGCGGCTTCTCAAATCCAACAGAGCCTACTATAGTCTGTCAAAGCTCTTCAAATCCAGAAATCTCACCATAACTTCAAAACTGCTGCTGTACAGGACCATGGTCCTGCCAGTACTCACATATGGATCCGAGACTTGGGTGCTTAGCAAAAGGCACTCCGACCTCTTAGCCGCGTTCGAGAGAAAAGTCTTAAGGAGAATTGTTGGCCCCATATGTGAGGAAGGACGATTCCGGAGACGGTACAATCATGAATTGTACGCAATCTACCTTGAAGCAGATATCGTGACAAAAATTAAGCTCGGTAGACTCCGGTGGGCAGGGCACCTAGCTCGCATGAGCGAAGAGGAACCTGCACGGAAAGTCCTTTGTGGTACATTCTATGGTAGACGACAGCGTGGTAGACCATGCTTGCGCTGGAGAGATGGCGTAGACCAGGACGCCCGGAGCCTTGGGGTGCGCAACTGGATGGCGGCGGCTCGAGACCGGGATGGGTGGAGAGACTTGTTGAAGGAGGCCAGGACCGGACCCCGGTTGTCGAGCCGACGATGATGTGAATGCACAGCTAAGTATTATATGTATAGATATAAACCTGGCGTGGCCAGGTAAATTGAATATCATCAAAAATTTAATAAGGTTCCCTTAAAACATTCAGTCAGCATAGCACACAAAGTACACTTTCAGGTCGATTCTAGTTTTATCTCCTTTTGCTTTGGCTTTGAGTGACCATGAATCTTTGTCGGTCAAATATGCTTGCCAAATGAGCTTGATAAAACCACTTTTATTTAGAAAAGAATTATTAATTAGAATCACAAAAATGTGAATCTAAATCATTCACTAAAATTTGGTCAAATAGAAAAAAATATTTAACCAAAACAGATCGATTTGAAAACACTCACTCCTTGCCTCAGATCAAACGCAGCATAAAAAAGATTTATTTTTTAATTGTGTTTGTTTAAATTGTTTTTTTTTTTTAATAATTTTGAAGGAAATATAAAATTTACATTACATAATAATTTATTATACAGGGTGTCCCGTAAATAATGGATAACCTTGCAACTGGGTAAAGCTGGACGTAAAACCTTTCAGAAAAAAAAAATATAAAAATATTGCCCATGTGGCCTTAAATTAAATTTAAAAAAAAAAAATAAAGAATCACGTCATTACTCAAATATCTGAACACTGTGACCACGAGTGAATAATTGTTATTATTTTTTTATATTTTTAAATACTTATTCTGGAATATCTGTAATAATAGATAGGCAGTCAAATTTTAAACTAAATAGTTGTTGCATTTTTTTTAAATTAAATTTTTAAAATTAATTTCTTTATACAAAAATGAAAAAAATATTTATTTTCACCAAAGTTTGACCATCTTTAAAAAAATGAAAGTGTTTGAAAGCTGAGAGTAGCTTTTAAAGCAAATGTTGTTAAAATGAAAATTAAGTTATATAGTGAATAGTCAATTATTAGGCCTATACCCTACTACAGTCCGGTTGTTCATATAGTACTGGAATAAATTTGGTTGAGTCGCATGTACGAGATAAACGTAACTATAAATAAGACAATTTCTTCAAAAAATTCCAAAACCCTTTATGGTTTATTTGCCATAAACCTAAAACCGGATAAACACTCTGCACATAGTTCAATGAACTATGACGTTTAACCAAATTCGTTGGAGCCGTTTTCGAGAAAATTTTAAAAGAAAATCCAAATAGTTTGTTTTTGCAGCCAACCGTTCTAGATGAGGGTAAAAAAAAATTCGAATTACTTCTCTTTAATCCCATAAAAATGCTCTTTACTAAACTTGAAGCCAATCGGTCCATCCGGTTATAGGCTCTTGCTCACCTAGTGCATAGTGGAACTGAATTTTTTTTTTCAATTTTAAACAATGTGGCAACATTTTTGTCAGCTGCTAAATTCACTCTTCAACAAAACCACACACACACACACATACTTTCGACAATATGAAAAAATGCAGACTTTCAATGAACGAGGACTTATTCGCGCCATGTACACATCAACTCGCTAACAAAGTGTGGACTAAGATAATCCTTCTAATGGGAGCTGGTAGTGCAGATGGTGGTTAAAAGCCTCAATGAAAAAAAAGTACAAGTCTAGGTCGCACGAACTTGCTCTTTTGTCCGATCACACTGTGGTTTTAAAGTCTGAAATGCATGGAAAATATATTATTTAAATTGGAAAATTGTTATAATAAATTTAATTAAAAATAAATTGTTAAAATATTTCAGAAACTGTTTTGTACCCAACGCTTATACCATCTGATTGAGAAAAATAATTTAAAAAACGTAGGAGCGGTTTTAAAAACAATTATTTTTTGTGTTAATATTATATAGGTACAATTTTTTAAACGTTTTTAAGAAAGAAATTTAGTAAGCCAATTGATTTAAAAATTGAATTTATAAAAAAAAATCATCCACCTGTTTTTGAAATATCGAATTCTCCATATATAACTTTTTTTTTAAATCCAAAAATACATTTTTGAAAATTTTGATATGCAATACTATTTCAATATATTATTAGCTTCTATGTTAAAAATTTCTATTTAAAAATTTATTTTAATCGGTTAATCTGAAAATGAGAAAGTCAAAAAACAAAAAAAAAACATTATATGAGAGCAACTATGTTAGGTTAGGTTAGGTTAAGGTGGATGTCGAGCAAAGGCTAGACACACTAAGACCATGGTTGGTCCATTGTGATACCACAGGAATCTTGGAACTTTTCTTCCTATTCGTTGAACCACTTAGAGCTCCTTACGAAGCGTGCGAGATCAATTATGTCAACATTTACCAGATCATTAGGATCGTTGTAGTAGTATTCTCCGAGATGGAGTTTACGTCGTTGGGATAGAGCAGGACAAGTGCAGAGGAGATGAGGAATCGATTCTTCCTCTTCTTCATCCATACAGCTTCTGCAGAAATCATTTGAGAATACTCCAAGCCTCTTTGCGTGCTTGCCTATCAAGCAGTGACCGGTGATGACACCTATGACGGAGCTGATATGCAGTCTGCTTAGAGATATTAAACTCTTCGAGCGCTTCAGGTCCAGCCTTGGCCACATCTGTTTTGTCGCTATACAGGTGGAGATGTTGTTCCACCTTAGGTTTGTTTTCTCTATTGCATCCTGCTTCAGCATAAGTTTACATGTAGCAATGGGTATACCTATATCTGACCTATTTGGTAAAATAGGTAGTATTGTTCCACTTCTGGCGAGTTCGTCAGCCCTGCAATTTCCTGGAATGTCCCTATGGCCCGGCACCCAGCAGAGGTGAATATTAAACTGCGGTGCCATCTCAACGAGAGATGATCGACAGTTAAGGGCTGTTATTGAGTTGGTAGAGACAGATTCCAGGGATTTTATGGTGGCTTGGCTATCCGAGAAGATGCGGATATCTGTGTTAGATATCACGCCAAGATAGTACTTCTTTTATCGCCAAAAGTTCCGCCTGGAACACGCTACAGTGATTGAGAAGGCGAAAGGAGAGATTTAAATTCATCCTGTCTGAGTACACACCTCCACCAACCCCGTCATCAGTTTTTGATCCATCCGTATAGAAGTGGATTGATTCATCTTCCAGAAATGCCCGATCCTCCCAGATAGATCTGGAGGGTATGGTGACCTGGAAGTTTTTATCGAACTGTAACTGGGGGATAGTGTAATCAATGTTACTTGGAATTGTTCCGAAAGAATTCAGAATAATGGAGTGCCCAATATCATTATTTGTCCACTGTGAGGAGCCTTTAAGACGAATGGCTGTGCTTGCAGCTGTTTGTTTAGCATATATATCGAGAGGTGCTAAATAGAACATAATATCTAATGCAGCAGAGGGGGTTGTACGAAGTACTCCATCCATGCAACGCTAGGCAGACCGTTGGACCTTGTTTAGTTTATCGCAGTTCGTCGCTTTATCTAAAGCGGTCCACCATACTGTCACACCGTACGTAAGAATCGGTCAAACAACCGAGGTGTATAGCCAATGAGTAATACTGGGTTTAAGACCCCATTTGTTCCCTACGGCTTTTTTGCATGAAAAGAGTGCAACAGTTGCTTTTTTGACTCTTTCCTGTATATTGTGCTTCCAACTTAACTTCTTATCTAAGATAAGGCCCAAATATTTGGCTTCGTCTGAGAATTTAAGTGGAATTCCTTTGATAGACGGAGGGTCTATGTGAGGGATTTTGTATTTCCTTGAGAAGAGGACAAGATCTGTCTTTTGAGGGTTAACACCCAGTCCACAGCGATCTGCCCATCTTATTTACTTGCTTGAAGCGTTTTGTAGGAGTTCTTTTAAGGTGTTGAGATGCTTTCCTGATACGGCAATAGCAACATCGTCTGCATAGGCGCAACTATGTTAAAAATGCTAAAATATAAAATTTGATAATTTTAAAAAGTGTATCGTACTAATTTTGATGCATATAGAAATTTTTTTATCAAAATTCTAGAAGTCATTTTTGAGCAAAACAAGATTTTCCTAAACAGTTTTTAAACATTTCAATGGGAGGTACTGTTATTTTCGGTTACCTATAAGTATAATATTTTCTTAAAATCTTCTAGATAATATTAAAAAAAACTGCTTTTTGCAAAGTTTCATAAAAAATGATTTGGTCGTTTTTGAAAATATTGATTTAAAAAAAAAAAGAAAATCAAACTTTTTTAAAAATCCATAAATATTTTTTTAAACATTTTGGTACACAATTTTATTTAAAACTTAATCATATCACATTTCAATCATTCTTTGTACAAAATTTGATCAAAATCAGTTGAATTGTTTTGGAGAAAAGCGAAAATAAAAGAATGGTACTTTGTGAAGTGCCGTAAATAACCACATTTCGGAACAATGTTTTTTTTTTCTGAAAAGCAGCTTATATCTTTTAAAATTTACTGATTTTTTTTTTTTAATTTGTCGAGCCGATTTTGAGAAAAATAAGATTTTGCTTTTTGGCCTAAATATTTTGTATGACAGGTTTACCGTTAATTTTGGACCTAAACAAATTAAAAAAACAAACGTGTCGGGGGAATGTCCAAAAAAAGCCAGGTACCTACCAAGTTTAGAGAAAATCGGCCATCCGTTTAGGCTGTAGCCGAACAAACAGATATAAATTTTTTTCGTCTTCCCTCTCGTCGTAATTTCAAGTTAAACCTCTAGTTCGATTTTTTTTTACGAATCCATAACTTGCCATATAGAGTACCTACATATGAACGTATGTATATATTGCAAATAAAAAAAAAAAAACAAAGTTAGAAAAAAAAAGTTGAAAAGACGGGCCAAAACTATTTCGTTTCAATATTTGAACATGCAACCATACCATAGCTTTTAGCTTTTCCGCACGTCAGCCTCAAGCTCTGAAGTATAGAATGCTCATTTCTTTTGGTCTGTATAGGTATGTTAGAGAGTTGTTAGATGGTTTGCTATGGCTGAGCCGTATCCTGACGTGGCTCGTCGTTGCGTCGTTGTTGTTTTTTATGCTACGATAGAGTACTTATATGATGGCTGTTAGTTTGCACCATTAATTCGGCAGTCGGAAGGGGTTCGTATACCGCATGAGTTTTATCGTCTGCTGGATGGTCCAAGCTCAAAAAAGTGTAATGAACGATAGCATCGTGGTTAATTTAATTAGCGTTTTGGCAGCAAAATGCTCAGGTCGTATGCTAAAAGGAGGTATAGGTACACTTACTTACTTTTTAGTGTGGAAATGTTATAAATGAGCTTTAATTTACACTCAATTGTAAGAAAAACAAAAGTTTGATATGCCGCTTGGTTTTGAAAATATATTTACATGTACGTACATACATACATCTATAAGGGTGTTTCAAAATATACTATTTTTGGATTGGCCTAATTTTGTAACCTCGGTCAATTTATTTAAGTTTTGATAGAAAATCCATGGAATAAAAATGTTCTTGATATATAGGTACATTAAGATGCCACAAAAAGCTAATGTATGGAAGTTGGATAAAGGCACGAATGAAATCGTATTTGAGACGGGGTTTCTATTTTTTCCCGGGTAGCGTAGCAGTGCCATAGTGATTTAACATATCGTCGGCTTAGATGATCGAAAAGTCCAGAAAAGTGGCTTTCGTCATAACGTCCGTCGGTCCTTGCGTAAGTGCTTTAACTGTAATTTGAGCTAGGGCCTGAGCGGATTGGCCGATTTGCTTAAAATTTGGTACAGAGCATTTTTATGTGATTCCCTAGGTGAGAAATTTGAATAATTGTATTAGCTCACCTAGAAAGAGTAGCTGGCATACGATAAGTTTACCTATTAATTTAAATTTTTCTCCAAAGCGGCTCTAACAATTGCGATTAAAAAAAAATTGTTGGACTTTTGACTCTTTTAATATTTACTCTTTAAAGATATCATAACATCATGCACATAATCACTGTGTAGCTGCACTACAGTTATCTGCCATCAGAAGAGCAACTTCGTTATTTATTTTCATATTTTTTTTTAGCCTATTGAAAATCCAAAATTTTTAAAAGTAGCATTTTTGAACTTTCTAGAAATGTCATTTAGTAAATTTAAATTCAACTACAAGTGAAAATACATATAGATTCAAATTATTTTTAAATGAAAGATATAACACCATTTATAATAATTAAAATTTATTGATTTATTTATTTCACAACATAAGTTTGACGTCCCAAGCGACGCATTTCGATTTGAAAAACCATCATCGGACTTTAATTTGCTGAATTTGATATTCGATGATGTTTTTTTTTTTTCAAAACCGAAACGTTTCGCTCGGAACATCAAACTTATATTGCAAAATAATTAAATCAATAAATATAAATTATTTTAAAAATTAACTTTTAACATTTTTTTTTCATTTTTCAATGGTATATATAGGCTACCGGAAGCCAGACAAAATTACGCCAGAATTTTTTTTGGAAAAAAACGCCAGAAAATTCTGGCTTTTTTTTAGGAAAAAATCCCAAATTTTTCTGGAAAAATTTCAGGCATATTTTCCTAAAAAATTTTAGTTTTACTACACATTCCTTGTCTCTATCATCTATTGTAAGAATTAATGTTATACAACATAGGGGAAACTTTTTTAAATTCGTTAAAATTCTTCTAGAGGAGGAGTTTTTTAAAAGTCGCGACTTTTTTCAATATGGTAGAGACTGGTAGTGCAACAGGCTCTATTAAGAAAAAAAAAAATACAAAGATAAGAGTGCGAAAATTAAAGAAGAAAGCCAACTTTTGGCAGACAAAAAGATAACACCAATCATGTTTCTCAACAGGGTGGTGTACGAAAAAAACTGTATAATATGCACAGATATGTAGTCGTTCGATGACGTTTTCGAAGGTTTTTGTTTTCTAATTAATAATCGTATTTTTAAAATAATTTCTATGCACTTTTCTAGATTCTAATGATGTTGACACTAACGTTTACTCTGACGATGAAGAAACGGAGGAACATCCTGAAGACGTAAAAGAAGTGGATGTAATATTATGTAATATTATGTATTTTATGTCAGGTCCTTCCACCAAACGTTGTGTTGTTGCCGTGCAGACATATTAAAATATGCTCGGAGTGCGACTTAAAGTTGCAAGCTCAAACAGTTGCAGATTCAAACGAAAATTATAAATGTCCATGCTGCCGGGAAATCGTAGCAGACACTTTGCAAGTTTACATTTAGTAAAAATATTTTGTTCTTTTGTATTTTGTTAATTAAATTGTTACAAATAAAAAAAATTATTGAAAATTAGTAATTTTTTGCGTGGCAGCCACGCCGCCGCGCCGCGCCATAACCGCGCCGCTTCCGCAACGCCATGGCCGCGGCGCACCACCCGTGCCCGTGCCAGCCCCCCCCCCCCCCGCGGGTGCATGTCAGGGGCTGATTTATCCTGTTGTGATAAAATGTCTACAACATTGACCAAGAAGCGACTTTTAAAATGCAAAACATTTTCTGGCTTTTTTTCCAAATAAGGAAATTGTTTCCAATGTTTCTGCCTTATTTTCCACAAAAAATTCTGCTTCTTTTTCCAATTTGAAGCAGAAAACATTTTCTGGCGTTTTTTCCAAAAAAAATTGTGGCGTAAGTTCCGGGAGCGTACTAAATACACCGTCCGTTTTGTCAGTGCGAGATTAAAGTTAAACCCGAGTAAACTCATCCTGAGTTAACTACTCAGGATTGACAAAACAGATGCTTTTGATGTTTTACCCAACGAGTTTTTTTTTAGCATTCTCTACCGAAAAACTGCTTCCTCAGTTAACTATGTGGGCGACTTTACACCTGGTGAATAAGCTAACTCGGGTTTAACTCACCACTGAAAAACTGGGCCATAGTGTTTTTATTAAATACTTCGTATGTCTAAAAAAAACATCTTTAAATAAAACATGGGAAATAGTAAAATTTTGAGTTGATTTTTTATTAAAGCATCTCAACTGGTTCACTGTAAACCAGGGTGTGTGTGTACAAAGTGAACCACCGGATGGTACACAATAAACCAATATTTTTTTACTAACCAAATCAACAAAATAAATAATAGAAACTAAAAATAATGAAAAAAAAAAAATAAATTATAGCAAAGATTTCGTTGATTCACTGTGTACTTTTGGAGTTTGGGGGCATCTGGAAAAACACACTATTAGCGTTAAAAGAAGAGTTGGGAAAAAAAATTAGAAAATTTATTTCAGCTTTTGAAAAAACTTTAGTTTTTCATTAAAATATCTCAGAAAAACCATTCGTATATATTTTTTAAGCATTCTATTTTAATTTTATTAGATTTTTTTTTTAGAAGGATTTAGGCGCCGAGTATTGAA
The DNA here is from genome assembly GCA_932273885.2 of Leucozona laternaria. NCBI lineage: Eukaryota > Metazoa > Arthropoda > Insecta > Diptera > Syrphidae > Leucozona > Leucozona laternaria. The sequence continues at coordinate 53,486,488 of OW026367.1, read as the reverse complement.
AGACAATAATTGACACAGTTAGCACAATATGAAGTCCCTAAATATTAACTCAAAACAACAATTTGCTGAATTTTAATGAATTTAATTTCAGTCGACCCATGATGATGATAATTATCTGCATATAACATTTTCGCGGAAAAATAAATCGATTACAAAATAAAAACAATTTCAAAGTTTTGTTTAATTTTGTAATGTCTCTGTCTGTGCACCATGAAAGCATTCTTTATATTAAAAACTCGTCTCTTTAATCAATTAAATTTATTTGAAATATAATTCGTGCCAATAGTAATGAAAATATGGTTTTAATGTTCATTATATGCGCAGATGAAGTAGGTACTATTTTTTTAATGCAAAAACCCTACGAAAATTAAAAATATATGTAAAAATCAATTTATTTTTATGGCATAAATAAAAGAACACGTTGATGTGCAAAGTATGTTTACCGCAACTGTATGGTTAAATGTATTATTGCCAAACGCACCGCCAATTGTGTCATCCTTTAAGCGGATTTCCGATATGCGTCAGGTACATATTGTGGTTTGTTTTTTTTTTTTTCATTTTATCCATTTCGAGTTTTATTTTAAAACAAAAATAAAAATCTCAAAATACTCAAAGTACTACATAGTATAGAACCACATCACATTTAATCAAAGGTGAGTTGTCCAAATATGAATATGTGACAGGTTGCAGACCATCTTCAAAACAAATAGGATTTATTTTATTTACATACATACAAACATACCTACGTAAATATCTATTAAATATGTGTGACCTGGCATTTTGTACAATAATATTTTATTTAAAGTGGTATCAAGTGATGTAAGTTAAAGTTGATACCTAAAGGAACTGCCATACACAAATTTTGGTTTATTAAATTTTTTTCAAAAACCGCTACAACGATTTTGATTAAACTTCGTAACTAAAATGACCAAAGTAATTGTAAGAAAACTGCATTTTAGGATTTTTGCGAAAAAATTTACATAACGCAAATAGGCACCACGTTTTTTTTTAGAAAAGGGTCTAATTTTTGATAAAAGATAATAAAATAAAAACACTTGTTTTTTGTTCCACGGTATTTTATACTTTTTATTTTAATAATTTAGCCGACGCGTTTCGTCTTGTTAGGACATCCTCAGGGCACTAGTCATACATTTAACATCAAAGTTGTACAAAGTTCAAGTACACAACATGAAGACAAAAGTAAAAAGAAAAATAAGGAAATAATGAATTTTAAGATTTAACGTTTAAATGTAAACAACATTGACAACAATTACTTTAAAAGTGGACTATTATTGCATAGGTCTATTTGGCAATTTAAAATATTTTGTGTTTTGTGTCTGTTTATTTGAAAAATCTCGTACTTGTCAAGTACGCGTCCGGAAGGTAATGAGTGTAGAATTTCTACATCATCGATTGAACAAACATGTCCGGAGTCTTTGAGATGCTGTGAGAGGCCTGAAGATGGGTCCGACAGCATTGAAGACCTTTGATGTTCTATAAAGCGTGTCTGTAAGGTCCTGGCTGTTTTGTCAATATAAAGGGTGATTTTTAAGCTGGTTTGGTTTTGGCAACACTGGTTTTGACAGCTGACGTGTGTTTAGTACCTTGTGTCACTGTCAAACAGCTTCAGTTTGGTTTGCAATTTAACCATGGATCGTCTTACAAATGAACAACGCTTGCAAATTATTGAATTTTACTATCAAAATTCGTGCTCGGTTCGAAATGTTCATCGCGCGCTGCTTGTGTTCAGCGATGAGGCTCATTTTTGGTTGAATGGGTACGTAAATAAGCAAAATTGCCGCATTTGGAGTGAAGATCAGCCAGAAGCATTGCAACAGCTACCAATGCATCCCGAAAAAGCCACTGTTTGGTGCGGTTTATGGGCCGGCGGCATTATTGGGCCTATTTCTTCAAAGATGATGCGAATCGCAGCGTTACTGTCAATGGTGAACGCTACCGAGCGATGATAACAAACTATTTTTTGCCCGAAATGGAAGTTCTTGACTTGCATGATATGTGATTTCAACAAGACGGTGCCACATGCCACACAGCACGCGAAACAATGGCGCAATTGCGAGGCGAGTTTGGTGAACAGTTAATTTCACGTTTCGGGCCGGTCAATTGGCCGCCTAGATCGTGCGATTTGACACCATTAGATTATTTTTTGTAGGGGTATGTCAAGGCTAATGTCTATAGGGACAAGCCCGCTTCGATTGACGCACTGGAAGCCAACATCCATGCATTCATTCGTGAGATACCGGCCGATATGTGTGAAAGAGTATGCCAAAATTGGACTCAGCGGATGGGCTACCTGAGACGCAGCCGCGGTCAACATTTGCATGAAATTATCTTTAAACATTAAATTGCAAGGTTCAAACTATCGATTCAAATAAATATTTCATTCATTTTTTCGAATTTTTTGTGTTTTTTTTTTTTTAAAGTTCTAAACCTCTTAAAAAATCACCCATTATATGAAAATTCAGATGAAACGTAAGCAAACGTAACTAAAAGTCACTTGAAGTCATCTAACTTTTTATGGCAGCTGGCCAATCAGAAGCTTCAAAAATTCAGAAATCTGAAAATTCAGATGTAAAACGTAATGCGATGAACGCGCCCATTGTTACTTTTGACTTTTTAACATTTTCTATAGTTAAAGAAAGGTATCATAATATTATTTATGTTTTTGTGCACTCATTTGTTCGATTTAAATAAAAGTACACAAAACACGCCATTATAATACTAATGGCCAATTTCACAGTCATAAAAGTGGCACTTAAGTGGGCAATGTGAAATATTAGTGCACACTTACCTGAATAAGTGACACTTAAGTGTACGATGACTAAAGTTCCACTTACGCTGGCTATGAAACTTAGCCTAAGGTCCTGATATGGGAAACTTGAGTACCACTTATTCCAATAAGTGTCGATTGTGAAACTGGCCTTTAATATCCTGTTTTTATATGTTCTTAGAATTGTTGTTGTATTTTAGATGGAAATTGTTTTTTAAGCGGGTATACAACATACACTAAAAAAACATATGTGTGTACTGACATCACGCAAGCTAGAAGTAAAATTTTTTTTTCTCAAACAAAGCCTCTCGCCACTGTCATATTATTGCTTATAAACGTAAGAACATTTAGTATAAACCAACATCATAATTAATTGTTCCTTATCATGAATTATTTTAAATTTGTAAGATATTCAAAATAAAGTTGACGATTTTCACTAAGCCATTAGAATGTGAGGTGAGGCAGGAATTTTCAAAAAATTTAAATACTTTTGCCTCACATGGTTATCTCTTTCTTTCCAAGAGATGTGAGTGAAATCAAAACGAGAGACGTCAAAATATATAGAGATCGTTGGTCAAAATGAGTCGCCACACGTGAAGCCTGATTCACAATACGACGACAAAAACTCATTTATGTAAAAAAAAATATGCACGACTGGGTCGCACGAACTTGCTCTTATGCGCGATCACATTGTGGTTCTATAGTCTGAAATAAATTAGCTATAGGAGTATATATTTTATCCATTTGCCAAATATTAGTTTAGTTTCAGGTGGTATGATGTGAGCGTACAAAAATTAACAATATAGCATAGTGTTGCACATATGCAATATGCATAAAAGGAAATTATACTATTTAAACTGGTAAATTGTTTTAAATCAACAAAATTAGAAAGAAATTGATTAAAATACTTTGAATCCGTTTTAACCCAACGCTATGTACACCATCTGATTTCTTATATAAATCTTTATTTATGAGAAAAAAAATTTGAAAATCGTAGGAGCGGTTTTAAAAATAATTAATTTTTTATGTATAAAACTTCGTTAACATTTTTGAGAAAAATAATTGGTACGCCAATTTAAAGCATTTATTAATGTTGCGTTAAAAATTGAACTTCACAAAAAAATCTGCTACCAGTTTTCGAAATATCGAATTTTCAAAAAATAATTTTGATTTTTTTTTTTTAAATCCAAAAATATTTTTTTAGAAAATTTTGATACGCACTTTTATTTATATTTGTTACGAGCTTCTGTGTAAAAAATCTAATTTTATTCGGTTGATCAGATGTTGAGATAGTCGAAAATCAAAGAAACCGTTTTATGAGAGGTACTGTTAATAAACGTAAAATATTAACTTTAAAAATTTTAAATGGTAGATCGTACTAATTTTAACACACAAAAAAACTTTTATGAAAATCGTAGGAGTCGTTTTTGAGAAACAAAATATTTTTCTTAACGGTTTTTTAACATTTGTATGGGAGGCACCGTTATTTTTGGGTATTAGAATAATTTTTGTCAAAAATCTTCTAGATAAAGTTAAAAAGCTGCTATTTACCAAGTTTAATAAAAATCGACCGAGTCTTTTTTGAAATATTTAGTTTGCAAAAAAAAATATTGAAACTTTTTTTAAAAATCTAAAAAATATTTTTTTTGAAAATTTTGGTACACAATATTATTTAGAATGTGTCAATACTTCTTCATAAAAAAATTGATCAGAATCAGTTTAACCGTTTTCGAGAAAAGCGAAAATCAAAAAAATGGTTCTTTGGAAGGTTCCATTAATAACCATTTTTCGGAACCATTTTTTATTAAACGGCAACTTATAACTATTTAAATTTATTGAGTTCTTAAAAACAAATTCGGTAGCGCTGGATTTGAGAAAAATAAGTTTTTCCTTTTTGGCCAAGAAATTTTGTATGACAGCTACTGTTAATTTTGGTCCTAAAAAAAAGAGAAAAAAACGGGTGGGGGGAATGTCCAAAAAACGCTAGGTACCAAGTTTAAATAAAATCGATCAATCCGTTTAGGCTTTAGTCGAACCGACAGACAGACAGACAGACAGACGGACGTTTTTGCGAGACCCACTTTTTTTGACTTCTCTATCATCGTAATGTAAAGTTTGATCAAAATCTCGAGTTCGATTTTTTGTACGAATCCATAACTTCCCATATAGTACCTATATCGCAAGTAAAAATCAATGAAATATAAACAAAATAAGATACAAGACAATAGATATATTAATAACTATTTTGTTAAATACATTTGATCATTTCTTTTTTGAAAAATCTGTACATTATATTATACGAAAAATGAAAATCGTCGTCACGTTGCGTCTTTTTTTCAATTTATCGAACTCACGGCCGGCGCGGCATGGCGTGACGTGACGACGAGGAACGCATTGTGTATACTCTGGTATGCTCTGCTAAGCTTTAATCCAATATTATTATGAAAAACTTTCTACATGCCCACCGTAGGGATCGAATCCACGATATCAGATTTGCTCAGTCTTAGAAGCCTTATGCACTACGAATTCCACCGCTTGAAACCACTAACGTCAACCTCTCCCCCTTTGATACGTACTACGAATTGTAGTCTATCGAAATAAGGTATGGAGAAAAATGGAGGCGGAAAAAGGCAGCATACCTAAAGGCGCTTAGAAAAATGATGATGCTCCCAATGCATTTGATAAACAAAAACAACCCATTTTCGATCTGTGACGTCAGTGTATCTTATAGGACATAACTGTTAAAGACTGTTAAAGAATTCGATATAGTATCTACTGACATAAAATATAATATTAAATCTAAAATGATATATTAACGTGAAGTTTAGTTAGAGCGAATGTGTTTTATTAAAAAATATTTTTCTCAAAAAATGTCATCTCTTAAAATCCTACGGCAATGGGAAAACATTTGTTTTACAACCTCTCATTAATTTCACTATAGTATATACCAATATGTTCTTGTCGTTCATCAATCTTCGTCTTCAATTAATATTTTCACAGTCTGGTCAATCTAATTTGAGACAATAACTCAGAATGTCAGGGTTTTGGCGTACTGACACCCTGACATGCTATTTCATTTCCTCAGGGTTTAATTGCATTCTGGTGTGCCGAAAACACAAAACACGTGCGTAAGATGTTGAAGTAGATGGTTGACATTTAGTAATTTACAATAGCTTAAAGCAATTTTGAAACCTCAAAACTATTACTTGGTATAGGTATGGGCTTAGTATAAATTCTCCAGCATTATGTTTTATTAATCTGTTTGCATAAAATATGAAAGTCAATTTATTCGCCTAAAGTAAATTTATTTACCTAAGAAAATATAGGGAAAGTGTAAATTTCCCACAAATGTATTTTTAATATTTTTTTAAAGGATTCAAGTTTTCTTAACGCACAAAATAAAGGTTTTTCAACAGGGACGCTACAAAAGTAGAGCAACAGGGACAGCAAACGAAGCCATATTTCTTGCCGCTCTTTTGACATTTCTCTTCAATAAGGTTTCCCATTTCATGATGGATAAGATATACGAGCCAAAAACGAGTCGAAATTATTAAATTTTACTACCGAAATTCTGAATCAGTGGCCTCAACTTTAAGAGCGCTACGTCCAATTTATGGTCGTCATAATCGTCCTAGCAGATCAACAATTGAGCGTCTAGTGGAAAAATTTGAATCCACAGGCAGAGTACAAAATGTTCCCGTGCCAGTGAGACAAAGAGGCTTCAGTTGCAGAAAGCCCGAATGTGTCTCTCACACGTCGTTCTCAAGCGTTGACCACCAGAAGCGTCGTATGTTCGTGAATTGGGCTGAGCAACAACTTGAAAATGATTCGGGTTTTCATCGAAAAATCATCTTCAGCGATGAGGCTCATTTCTGGCTGAATGGCTTCGTCAATAAACAAAATATGCGGTATTGGTCAGGCAGCAATCCACACGTACTCCATGAGTCATGATTGCATCCCGAAAAAAATTACGGTTTGGTGTGGTTTATGGGCCGGCAGCGTCATTGTGATGATCAAGACCGGCACGTTACTGTGAATGGGGATCGCTACCGTTCAATGATAAGCGAATATTTTTTACCCCAATTGGATGATATGGACTTGGAGGACATGTGGTTCCAACAGGACGGCACCACAAGCCACACAGCGAATGTCACAATCAATTTATTGGAAACCAAGTTTGGAGAACGTGGTTATCTCACGAAATGTTCCCGTCGCTTGGCCGGCCCCCTCGGTCGTGCGATTTGACGCCGTTAGACTATTTCCTGTGGGGCTACGTCAAGTCTATGGTCTATGCTAACAAGCCAGCGACGATTGATGAACTTCGTACGAATATCGAACATGAAATTGCAGCAGTATCGGCCGATTTATGATTGAAAACCGTCGAAAATTGGGTTCAGCTCCTGGACTTCTGCAAGCGTGCCTATGGTAACCATGCAAAAGAAATCGAGTTCCATACATAATGGCATCGAACGCACTTTCACAGGAATAATGAATTTCATTGATATTCAAAACCGTTTTTGTTTTATTTAAAAAAAAACTTTTGTAGTGCTCTTATTGAAAAACCCAGTTTCAATAATAAGGAATATTATATGATTGTTCACACTTTTTTGTGACTTGTATGTCAGATAGTTTGGAAGTAGCTATACTTTTAATTATATTTTCTACTCAACATCAATCACTTCAATGAACACTGATCTGTGTCAAGCTGTCAATGATTAACAAATTCAATGAATAATCTGAGGAAATTCTGCTCAAAATCCACTTTAAGTATCTAGTATCTATATAATTTCTATTAGGGTAAATTATTTTTTAAATTTTTTTTGAACACAATGACTAAATCAATGTGGAATTTGTTAAACGTGCAAAATAAGGTCGTGTAGGTGGCAGCTAAAGGGTGTTATTTTTAAACGTTTGGTTTTCAATCTGGCAATAATTTTTTCGGAGTTGGTCTTTTTGACAGCTGTCACTTGATTTATGCTCAGTTTGGTTTGCCATTTCATTATTAAGAGACTAACTCCTAACCAACGTTTGCAAATCGCGCAAATTTATTACCAAAATAATGGTTCAGGTCGTGCGACGCATCGCGCGTTGCGTCCAATATTCGGTAGACATAATCGCAAAATCACATAAATTCGAGCAACCATGGATCGGTTTTGAACGATATTCACTCTAGTGGATAATGCGCATCCTCAGAGATGCCGTACAGTGCGCACCGAAGACGCTATTGCTGCTGTGGAGCAGAGTATCGAAGAAGACCCGAATGAGTCCATCCGCCATCGTGCGCAACAATTAAGCTGTCGAAAATTGGGCCTCTCGGCTGGAATTTATTCGAGCCATCGACGGCCGCCGGCGGCCACCTGCCCGAAATCAAATCTTTATAATAAAGCTTAATTCTTGGCCATAACATTAAATCTTATGCATTTTATTTCTTCTTGAAAACCATACGTCTAAAAAAAAAATCCTTTATTTTAAGCTTCCCAAAGTTGCGCTCTTTACAAGACTTTACGTAAAATGTCAGGTGGTATCGCTCAGTTTTCTTCTTGAATGGTGTTTTTTAGTTGGAGTATTATCTCTGGCTATTTGTTCTTTCACGTTTTAAAATAACCTTTTGTTGAAACTTAGGGTCATTTGCTGAAACGAAACTAAGAATTTATATTCAACATAAAATCTTATGTGACAGTTTACGCTGAGGAAAAATTAGAACATAAACGTTATAAGTTGAACATAAATATTTAAGTTTCGTATCAGCAAACGGCTCTTAATCTTATCCTTTAAACATGCTTTCATTTTGTGTCATACCAAGGCTTCATTTTCTTGGTAGTCATAAAACCACCGTCAATGGATAAGCAATAAGCTTTAAATCCACTTGATACTTTGGCCCGTTACTATATACCGATTTCATTTCGTTAAGTTTTTGAGTTATACAAGGTGGCGCAAAATTAATCACCCTAACGAAGGATGTTATAATTTCTGCAAAAGGCTTAGTACGTCAATTATATTTGACAAGCAATGGAGCGCTATACTCCGCTGTCAAGCCATCCTCAATCTCAACAGCGAAGAGGACGATTTTGTGTCGAAAAGCATCATGGGTGACGAAGCGCATTTCCACTTAAGAGGTTACGTCAATAAGCAAAATCTTCGTTTCTGGTGGGATGCGGCTTTCACGCAGGAGGAGTGATTGGGCCGTATTATTTTGAGAACGTCATCGGCAATACGATCACTGTTACCGGCGAACGCTATAGGGCCATGATAAACGACATCTTAACTGCCGGAATTGGATGAACGGTGCTTGGTAAACATGTGGTTTTAAGAAGACGGTGCAACCGCACACATAGCACTAGCCACAATGGATATTGTGAAGGAAGCATTTCTGGTTCGCGTAATCTCCCGTTTTGGCAATTTGGCAATTTGTCCAGCAAGAAGACTTATTTCTTTGGGGCTACTTGAAGTCGTGCGGGCTTATGCCAACAAGCCTCAGATAATCACAGCTCTTAAGGAGAATATTCGACAGGAATGTGAACAGTTATCACCGGAAATCTTGCGGAAAGTCATGGAAGATGCGATAAAATGGGCACAAATGTGTATGCACAACACTGGCGGCAGCCACTATAGAAGGATATCATATTTTCTACTTAACAGAAAAAAATTGTTAGGGTCCAAATAAAGATTTTCATCACTCAAAATCTTTTTTTTTTTTTAATTAGTAAAAAAGTACCTAATTCAAAAACAAAATTGAATGATTCATTTTGCGCCACCTTGTAGATACGATTTAGCTTACTTAGTCTTATACGATGAGCACTCTTTCCATACCTCAGAACACATTTTTTGAAGCGTCTAACCGATCCTGCGTCTTTGAAATAAATTTTCTTTTTTCTCTATTTCTCCTTGAGAATGATTGAATTGCTGTCGTGCAAATTGGCTATTGATTTGATAGTTTTACGTCAACCACCCTTGTCGTCAGCAATCCAATCCAATGCTTCATTTGAAACAGTCTCAATACTTTTCCAAGCACATCTTCTTACTACATTTGATTCTTTTCTTGTGTAGATTATTCCAGTCATCGTTGGCCGATGATAGTAAAGGGTTTTCCAATAAGAGGTGTTATTTTGAATAGCCCGCTATTTCGGTAGCTGTCACTTTTGAAGCTGTCATTTTTTAACATTTGACAAGTAGGAACTACGCCAATGGAACGATACACGCTTCAACAACGCATTGAAATTATTAAAATTCACTAAAAAAATGGTGAAAATTTGGCAGAGACGGTTCGTAAAACTAAAACATTTTTGGGTCGTCGTGAAGTACCTTGTCGGACCGCAATACAGAAATTGGTGGACAAATTCGAGCTGTTGGGGCAAGTTAGTGATGTGAAGAATAAAACCCGTGCACGTCGCTCAAGAACAACTGAGAATATTGCTGTTGTAGCCCAAAGTGTTGAAGAAAACCCAGGTTTGTCCATTCCTCGTCGTTCTTTGGAATTAGGCATTCCACAAACGTCATTACACCGTACTTGGGTCTACGTGCCACACAAGCAATGAAACCATCGATCTTTTACGGGAAAAGTTTCCGGACCGTGTTATCTCTCGAAGAGAGAGGCCACCGAGATCTTGTGATTTAACACCTTGCGACTTCTTCCTTTGGGGCCACGTGAAAGATAAGGTCTACGCCAACAGCCCAGCGTCGATTCAAGACCTCAAAGATGGAATTCGTGAGGCTATCGAGGACATAGGGCAGCCACTTTGCGATTTGGTTATGGAAAATTTAATGAAAAGGATATGGTCCTGTAAGCGTGGTTGTGGCGGCCATTTGGCTAATGTTGTGTTCCATTATTAACGGCATACCTTCCTCTTTATAACGAAATAAACATCCGATCATTTATCTCAAAAAATGCCATTCTTCTTTGAATATCAAAATAACACCTCTTATTGGAAAACCCTTTACCTATGCATAATGTTTACGCGTGATCTCAGCTACCTATAAGTAAAAGAGAAAACTTTTAAACACTTTGGGTGATGGTAATTTTCGGAGTAGTTGCTCCGTTTGGTATATTAATGGAATTCTCGAATACTATATTATTTTCGTAGTATGTACCTACCTGTGTACTTTTCTATTTTGAGCACATGCTCTGAGCACTTGCTTATTTTCAAAACTCCTTTTTTCGATAAGCCAATACTTACCTATATGTAATGAATATTTTGTTACATATATTTTATTTTAAAAATAAAGTGAAACTTAAACATAACTCATAGTTTTTATTTTAAGTACCTACAAAACGCGAAAAAACACCCTGTGTGAAAGTTTGTTAGAAATCAACATAAGAAAGATCTGCATCCTTGAGATGCAGATATCATTGCGAATTGTATATTAGGCCCCCGAGCCCAGACTATTGTTTTTGAAATAAAACACAAGGAGAAAATATTATTCAAACCATTTCATGTTCATTTCCATAGTCCCCTCTCTGATGTTATTCTATGCCTCCTTTTTATTTATACTTCTCTAACTCTAGCATTCATTCACAGGATGTTTTATTTATTATTTGTATGCATATACCTAGTCTTTCCAATTGACATCTTTCAGGGAAACATCGTTCATCTGTTGCATTGATTTTATTCAACTGACAGAATTCATTTCCCTCGACAACAAACTTCTATCGAAACTCATCATTTCCGCAAAAGAGCAAACAAAAAAAAGCCTCGAGTGTATAAAAAGTGGTCTGCATATATGCAAGTGCATATATGTGTTTTAGCGTTCAACTTATCACTCGAACAGTGCCATCGAAAACAGAAACACTCTACAGCAGCATCAATCGATTTCAATGCAGTATAAACATATGCAATACTGATTGATGCAACAAAAGGCACACTAACTTCGACTTCAAAGCAAATACCATCACGCTCACGTCATAGCTTTTCAATGTATATGCATATGCACTTATACTTCTCCAACCATCACAAGCCCCATTAAGCATCATTCTTCTACAAAAAATAACCTCTTGACTGAGCAAACAACCCTGACGCAATACTCATGAGTGTCAGAACCCCCTCTAAACAAGAAGATATTGTCAATTTTCGCGTGTGAAGACAAAACACATATATGTAACACCCTTGCATGATGATGGAATACGGACAAACCAAGCGATGCATCGCGTTGCCATGCGGCGAAAGGCAAACCACAAACTCAAAATATTCAATCATTTCTGCAATCATGGATGCCAGACGTATCATTTTGAAGTAAAATTACAGAACTCTAGAAGAATATTTAGAACATTGTGAACATTTTTAAAATTTCTTTTGATGTCTAAACATTTATGCCTGCGCCAGCGCGTGGTAGAGTGCAATAAAAACGTGAACTTTCCTCTGTGCAACGTTGACGTTACGAGGTCACACTTTACGATGTAGCACATAACGTTGCGGAAGTCAGCATAGCAGGATATAGAGTACGTTCAGTGACAAAAATTTGAAGATACCTTTCAAGCAAATTAGTCCATTTTGGTTCCTTGCACGTATTCAATAACGTATGGACGACTTCATACTACATGCGGATCCAAATATAGACCCTAAAAACTAATTGATGTTTACCGGCTTCGCACAGGTAGACAAACCTAAACTTCGCAAAATAATTAAAAAGAAAATACTATAGATAAATATTTAAGCTACTTTTTGTAATTGAATACTTCTTTCTGGGTTTTAACCCAATTTACGTTATGGGTGGTGAAATTCGTAAAAATTAGATCATCTAAGTCCAAAATTTATTACTGTGCCAACACCGAAAGAATTTTTCAAAAACACTTTTTTGTGTTTATCCCCATTTCACTCTATAAATATAATTTTTTTTAAAAAATAACCTTTCAAAATCAAACAGCAGGTATTTTTGAAATCGGATCTCCCTTTTTTGTCTTTACATATATGAAATTTTATTTTTTTTGAAAAAAATCCTTAAGTTTTCGCCTAAACAAACCAAAGAATTTTTGAAATCGAATTAAACATTTCCTTTTTACCCCATTACTAAACTACCAATTTTTTGAAAAAAAAATAACCTTAAAGCCATCCAATAAAAATAACCTTTCAAACAACAAAAAATTGTCTAAAATCAAACATTTTTATTTTTACCCCATTTCCCCTTACAAATAATAAGATTCAAACAAAAAAAAACAATTTTTACCCCATTTCACCTTACAGATCACAAAATTTGAAAAGAATATCCCTAAAGCCATTTAATAAAAAAAAAACTAAAGAATAATTTCTTTAATCGGTAATTTTTTTTTTATATTTATCCTATTTCACCCTAAAAATTGCATTTTTTTTTAAATAAATATCCTTGAAGGCATTTTCCAAAAATAGCCTTTTAAACGCAGGTAGAGTTTTTTTTATCGGATAAGTCTTTTTTATTTTACCCCGTTTCACACTAAAATGTGAATTTTTCCGATATTTTTATAGTTCTTCTGCTATTCGGGGCGGAGACGAATCCAACATATAAAAGATCATTAAAATCGGCCCAGCCGTTCTTGAGTTATAAGTGTTGTAACTAAACAGACTTTGTTTTATATTATTAAGAGAAGAAAGGGCATGTTTCACAATGTCTGATTAAAGTTCGATCTGTGCGTCCACTGTTATTAGGGTTAAGGCTTAAAGGAATGGGTAAATAAATTTGCTCCAAATTTTTTACTAATCATTTTTATGTGATTCTATAAATTTCGAATTTTATTTTAACTCATCTTATACAGAAACTTTGGTTAAGATGGTAAATACCCGATTTTAGCCATTTTTAAAAATATTTAACGGGTCTTGGTGGCTGAATTCGTTCGTACCTTTTTACTCTTATTGGTCAAACACCTATAAGAATTTCAAAGATTTACACACGGTTTCACATTGGGTGAGAAAAGCTCTGTTAAGTTATCCGACAATAAAATATTAGCACAGGGTCATAAGTCCACAGGATACAAATTCAACCTGAATGAGTTATTCATATATTAAATTAAATCCAACGAATAAGGTTACTAAAACACTGTAAAAAAGACTGAGAGTGAAGGTAGGTTGGGTTGAAAGTAGACACAAATTCAATTCGAGGGGGTTTATTTCCCCCTGTTTAGGTAGGGCGAATAAATATAAATATTTATCTCAATTGGACTGTGATACATGTTTTTAAAAACACTTAAAAAAAAGTAAAACAAATTTCTTTTCTTTTGTCCAGCATCAGTGTAAAAATACTTAACAGTTCATTTGTTTTAAATATACATAACTGTATTTTTGTAAATGTTTATTTTTGTCACAGGTATACTAGGAAAATGTTTTTTTTTTGTCTGCATTTTGTCATTGTAAAAATTTTGTCTGTTAAAAAGTACTTATATGTGAAATTGAAACAAAATCGATGGAGCCGTTAAGGAGATATACGGTAAAACCCACAAAATATGACCCTAATTAGCAATTTAACAGAACTTCTCATAGAAACAGGGCCAGCAAGAAGTCAAGTTACAAATTCGAAAAAAATCTGAGGCAGATAGGAGTAATTTTGTAGCCTTTGGAAACTCTACCATATACTATTAATAGTTCTCATAATAAATAGATACCGTTGTGTGCTATTTCTATAAAGAAAGTGTAACTATAGAATTTCTATTTCGTTTTGAGAATTTTAATATCCGCCAAAAGGTATTTAGTTTGCAAGCGCCGCTCCAATGTGGCGCGCTACCGTTGGATGCAAAAAATAACCCCATTCACTTGTTACAGATTCCATGTCTTTCAAGGACGTACGCAGCATTTTAATTAGAGGGGGTGGGAGGATATGTACCCACTTAACATTACTCCTCTAGAACTAATTTAAAATTCTAATGGCCGATTCCATAAAGCCCTTTTAACTATTTAACAGGCTTCTTAATCTTAAAATGTCATTTGCTCCATACAAATACGTCATTTAAAAATTTAAAAGCCTGTTAAATATTTGTGAAACCGAATATTAGTATACTTTTTATAATATATTTTTTGATTATTCTTAAATAAATATTATTACGAAAATATTATCAACGAAAGCTCAAACAGAGAAAAAATTACAAAATAAATAATTTAATTTATAAAGAATTGGTTTTAATGTAAAAAAAAGGGTCCGCCATCTAACGTTTTTTATCAACTAGTGTTTATTTCGTGAATGGTAACACTTAGCTCATGTCTGATTTGACAGATAATTAGTTTCATTCTCCCGCTGAACGAATATGGTTGTGTAAACGCTTCGCTAAGTGGGCCTGCGATGGACTTAGAGAAGATGCCGATTTTGCCGACGAATTTTTGTTCACAAAAATTGAAGAGGAGGATATTGGCAACATTTGGTTTCAACAGAACAGCGCTACGTGCCACACAGCCGAAGCTACACTCGATGTTTTGCGCCATTTTCAAAAAAAAAAGAAGTTATTTGGCGGACCCTTTATATAATACCCGTTATTATTCTTATTATAATTATTATTATTTAATTGCTATAAACAAATTTAAGGAGTAAATCTGAATTAGATAGAGGACAAGTGCCCCCCTGCTTTCCTCCTGAGTACGCCCTTGATGCCCTTAAAGGCTTTACCAACAACGTATAGTGCAATATAGACCTGTGAACAATTGAACAAGTTGTTCACTGCTCAAACACAATACCATACCACCCCATCCCCAATCTCCTTCCCAACATCAAAACTGAGAAAATAGTTACAAAAATGGATCGACTTTTGTGTAGGTTTGGCACCTATGTTTTGGTGCAATGAGAAAATTAATAATTTTTAACAAAAGTATTTCAAGTGACATTAAGATTGCTTTGAAATTGCAATTTTGTTTTGTTTTGAAATTTTAATTAAAGTCTTAAAATAAAATAATTATTATTGAAAATGTTTGTACTCATTGTTTTAATGCATTAATACTGAACATACATAATCTTTCATAAATATACAGGATGTTTCCTATGTAATGAATTAATGAAAATTTGAAAATGATTATTCGTTTGTGCGGAAGGAGCTATTTTCTCAAAAAATTGATTTAAAAAAAAAAATTTTTAAAAAAAACAACGACAACACTTACATTACAATATCATGCAATAGCTTTTTAAAGACAGAAATATTCCTTCTTTTATTTAATTTTTAATAAAATTCTTTAAATGAACAGTTTTTAAAAATAAATATTTTCAAACTCAAAATTTTGAAAAATAAAATGTTTTTTTTTCGGATTTTTCTCAAAAATCTACCAAAACAACTACACAACATTACATATACATCAAGGCTCCCACACGACAGTGATGACGAGGTTCTGCTGCCAAGCATAGAACAAGACAACAACTAATGAAGCTGTACACAAAGAATAATTAGTGTAGGTGTTTTTCTACGTTTTCTTGATTCACACTTCCTAATGACCATTGAAATCAGGATATTCTCCTCTGCGGTGATACTCGATCAAAAACCGAGAAGTAAACTGCTGAGTGTGTAATACATCAGGAAGAAGTTTCTAAACTGGTTTTTGGCTTTTTGCCGTGAAATCCTTATCCCCCTTTATTTTGCCCTAGCCTCAAGTTAAGGCTAGGGATCAATCCTAAACTAGCAAACCGCATCCTGATTCCAATAAGGCTATAGAGATTAAATCCCATTGCCTATATGTTTTTGCCTTAGAATCTATTGGGGCTAGGGAATTTATCCCATCGTCCGCCGCCGTACCGCCCTTTACTTTTTATAAAAGTAGGGAATTTATCCCACAATTGACTTCGTACTTCGGTTTAGGGGCTAGGGAAATTTATCCCACCGTCTGTCCCGATTTGTGAAATAACTTGTTAATTAATTAGGTAAGTTATAAGCAAATTGGATTTAACCTTCAGTAAGATTGAATAAAAAAGTTTTATTAAGAATTGGAGTGGGAGTTCATAACTTTCTAAAACCGAGTTTTTCTTGCTTTTTCGGTACGAACCTTGGACTCGCTGACCTACCTCAGGTAGAAAATAAAAACAGCATCACAAAATGAAATCGGATTCAGACGGTAACATGTATATTTATGTATAACAAATTTTTT
This sequence comes from Leucozona laternaria, assembly GCA_932273885.2. NCBI lineage: Eukaryota > Metazoa > Arthropoda > Insecta > Diptera > Syrphidae > Leucozona > Leucozona laternaria. The sequence goes on along the minus strand of OW026367.1, from coordinate 53,469,685 downwards.
GTGTTCAGGTCGAACAGTGTTCCCATCAGGGTTATTATCTCAAAAGAATAATTTTTTAAGAAAAAAGTAGTTTTCATTGTTTTCGATTTTCGCATTTACCTACTAAATAGAAGATGCAACATCGTCTTCTTTTTGGCGTTCGAATTAAAATATTTAAAAACATTTAATATTTAAAGACAAATAAGTACGTAATTACAAATGTAAATTTTTGGGATAAACCTGAATATAATTTTTGTCAACAACTTTTTTTTGACGGAAACAACTTTATTAAATAAAATAATGAAATAAAAGTATGAATTTCTGATTTTAAAAAGCTATTTCATGAAAATGTAATTAATGCCTTTGTTTTTAATATTTGTCTATTAATTTAAAGTCCCCACATAAACGGGGGGAAATAGGCCCTCCCTCCAAAACGATTTATTTTCTAGGGACATGCTGAAAAATCATTATCTTAAGCTTTGTTTATTAATTAGGAAACACCCTGTATATGTATAAAAAGAGCTACCGTTTAAAAATCAGTAGAATCGTTAGCGAAGATAAGAACTGTTCTTTGGGCGGCACCGTTAATAACGATTCTTTTTATTAGTTAGCCCAAAGAAACAAAAGTTTTTTTAACGCCCAAAAAAAAAGGAAATATCGCCCAAATCTATATTTTTCCAAATCTCCAGCTGGAAATATTTTGAATGTAGATTGTTTTTGTAAAATTTGGGCGTTTTTTCTTCAATTTTGGGCAATATTTCCAATATTTTTTTTTAATTTGGGCGTTCATTAACAGTGAGGTATGTATGAGGGGGGGGGGGGGGCATGCTGGCCCCCTGCTTAGGCACACTATAGGATTTGGGGTAGGTGCAAGGCGAGTGTATGCAAAGTCTCTTTTGCATTTAAAGAATCTTGATTTAAACAAACTTTGCATGCACCCAGCCTCGCACCTACCCCAAATCCTATAGTGTGCAGCATGCTCCCCCTTACATACCTCACTGTTTATTTTATTAAAGTGAAATAAAGTTGATTTGATTTAAAACATAGTTGTTTCAGTACAATTATTGTCAAGATTTTGATTTGGGAATTTTTTCCTAGAATTTGGGCGTTATTTCCTTTCTCTTGATTTTTTCGGCGATATTTCCAATTTTGGCCGTTATTTACCATTTAACTTTTGAAATTTTTGTTTGGCGTTTTTTTCCTTTCAACAAAATTTAAAAAAAAAATGGAAATAACGAGAAAAAAAACAGCAACTATTGTTGAGAATTTTTTGGGCGATATTTCCAAATCGATTTGGGCGTTATTTTTTTTTGAATTTCTTGAAAAAGGTTCAACTACTGATTTTGATCAATTTTTATATAAATAATATTGTCTACCAAAACTATCAAAAAAATATATTTTTGCTGAATATAATTTTAAAACTACTAAGTCGATATTTATTAAACTTGGAAAAAAGCAGGTTTTTAACTTTATTTAGAAACCCTTAAGAAAATATTTTTTTTTGCTCGAAAACGACTCCGACGATATTTATAAAATTTTTGTTTGTATCAAAATTAAAACGATCTGCCATTTAAAATTATTAAATTTTACATTTTACTTTTATTAACAGTACCTACCCCTCATAGAAGGGTTCTTTTGATTTTCGACTATCTCATTATCTGAGTAACCGATTAAAACTAAATTTTCTTGAACAGAAGCTTGTAAAAAATATAAATAATTATTGCATATCAAAATTCAAATTATATTCTAGAAATGTAGAAATTTACATGTTACCAATCTATTGGAAGCATATTGTATCTGCGCCACAATGAACTCCACTAAATGTTTATTTTGTAGTCAACAAATTAATATAAATTCAATAACTACTGTCCTCTGGAAAACAACATTTCCTTCCTTATAAATAGAATATTCAGACATCAGGAAAGAAAGCAGGACCAGATCGAAATTGTAAAGTTGACAAAAATATAAATTCTGAATACAATTTTTAAAAATAGATTTAATTCAAGACATTAAAATTCACAAATGTTGTGTTGATCCCTTTGTCACCATTTCAAATAACATTCTAGCTATACAGAGATTAAATTGAATTTGAATTTGAAATTCGGTTATTGAGTGAAAAAAGAGCTGGTTCATTATAATTCCATCAACAAACAACACTATTACTTCTCCATTTGCAAGCCCATTGGGACATATTAATTTTAATTGGACAAACATTTCATAAAGCCTTCAAAGAACCATGACATTTTTATAAAGAGAATCCACACCAAAAATGATGATAAAATATTTGCAGTCGCTGTCGAAAAAGCACCGCACATAAAGCTGAATATTGTTGCCTGCTGTTGGCTCTCCTTTTAAGTTGAAAAAATATAAATAATTTAATAAGCTTAACGTCTGTTCCTCTCTTTACTGTGGCAATGTCCTTGAATGGAGCATCTTTTCATCATCCAAATAATAAACATTACCATACGACTAAGCCAGAAAGTCATTTACCACTTAGGCCAATTTTCCACTTTAGATGTGGTCATATTTTCACCATCAAGCAACAAAAGAAATAACAAAATACCCTCATTAGAAACAGTCAAACGGATCCTTCTTTTCATTTGCCAGACAAATTAATCAACACCGAACAAAAAAAAAAAAAAAAAATAAGGACCAACGAATCCCTTTTTCGCGTGGACACAATTTTCACTTGAAGATGGTTATATGGTTGCTCTTTCATAGACCGTCAAATGCAAGGCCCTTTTTCCAGTGCGGCAACAAAGGAATTAATGTTTTTTTTTTGTATCTAGTATCTTTTTGCCAAATTTCCCATCAACTGGCCCGATGGACGTCTAACCCCAACCCATCCGATAACCTTTTGGGATTCTCTTCTATACTTCTTCAAATTTCTTTTTATGGTGAAAAACTGAAATCCATTTGTGAAAATGAAATTCCCAGTGTGTATCCTTGGCTGCAACATCAAAACTGAAGGAATCAAGTCCATTTGGAAGGATAACTACAGCTTTGTCGTTGTTTGATTATAATGTACCACCAACACCACCCGGTTGGGTTAGGAGAGGACTTTGTGCTGTCTGTGGTGGTGATGATGATGGTTATTCGTAGAAGTTCGCTAATTAGAGAAAATTCTCATTTGCAATAGAATTCCGAATTTATTGTAATTTTGTTGCTGGGTATTTCTTGAATCAATGGCAAATTGGAAAAGTTCAACAATGCGTCCACCGTCGACCTCTTACTCGACTTCTCTTCGATCGCCCTTTGCAAAGGGAATACAAGTTGAAGTTAAGGATAATACTTCTTATGGTATAGTAGAGTATAAGGTTTCTTTTGTATTATTTGTTGAATAGATACATAATGTATCTCTGCATATGTTGCACAACACAAACACTGTAAACATCCTTATACATCCTACAGGAAAAGTTGTATTCTTTGATGGGATATATTCCTTATGCATATGTATGTATGTAGGTACATACATAAATAATGTGCTTGTACATTTGAGTTGTATTTTTACTATAGAGAAATTAGGAGGTGATTTTAGTTAGTGGATACCAATACGAACTATACTTTTTTTTGATGTATTCATTTGTAATCAAATAGAAATTACTTTGATTTTTAAGGCCGATGCCGATGAAGGGAACGTGAGATTTGTTGGCAAAATAGAATATTAGTGTACGTATATGCGTTTGGGTTTAGAAACTAGCTATTTGGGAAGGTTTTTTGATGGCTAAAAATATAACGAGGTTCCAAAATATGATAGCTTGTTCATGTGAGCACCCTCGCAATCTATTGAATTAATCTTCTATCATAACATGTTAAAAAGTAATGCAAAATCACGTCCCAACACTTCATGTTCTACCGCAAACCTGGCAATTATTTGCTCAAGTTTGAGTGCTTTATGTGTAATAAGAAACACAGGAGGGCGGAGGATGTGGCAAGTGTTTCCTCCTCAGAACGCTAAGGTCTCGCCAGCCGTCTTCGGCCGATACGCGCGCTTCAAACTGCAGGAAGTTATGTCATTTTTAGTTTGGGGGTTATTTTTTGGGTAGTTATTTCATTGGGGAGTTATTTCCCCGATCCGTCCAAAACAAATAAAATACTAAAATGTATTGGCTTACCAAATTGTTTAGGGTGATATTTCCTACTTTGGGGAATTATTGTCTTTTAAAATTGTTCTCTTTACTATGAGCTTTATTTCTTGTTTAAAAAAACAAACCCAAAAGAGGAAATAAGATCCAAAATGAAGACAAAAATTACAACTGTTGTTCGAGATTTTTTTTTGGGAGTTATTTCCAAAAACCACTTAGACGTTATTCCATTGGGTGTTATTGCCTAACGCCAAATTCTTGCATAATTTCTGGTATGTCAAAAATGGATGCAGACAAGGCGATGCGCTTTCATGCTACTTCTTTAACATCGATCTTGAAAGACACTAGAGGCACAGTATTTCAAAAGTCCGTCCAATAACTCGCATACGCCGACGATGTTGACGTTATTGGAAGAACATAGCGTCATGTCAGTAGGGCTTTTGTCAGAATTGAGGCTGAAGCGAAGAAAATGGGTTTAGTGGTCAAAAGACCAAGTATATGCTGTCATCAAGAAAAGACATCCAACACCAAACGTCTTGGACAGAACATAACGATCGGCAGCTATAACTTTGAGGTAGTTAGAGACTTTGTCTACCTTGGCTCCGCTATCAACTCAGACAACGATAACAGCGGTGATATCAAACGAAGAATAACTCTTGCCAATCGCTGATTCTTCGTTCTGAGAAGACAATTGAGTAGAAAAACTCTCTCTCGAACAACTCAAGCATCCCTCTGTACAAGACTTTGATCATCCCGGTCCTGTTATATGGTGCAAAGGCATGAACCTTATCGAAGGCGGACGCAGGGCCTGATCCAGATTTTTCGCCGCCCTGGGCACAAATTTAATTTGCCGCCCTTTGCAATGACAACATTTGAGTTATAAACATTTTTTTGCAGAGATGGTGCGATTTTTAACCGGCTTTTAAAAATGGAGGTTATCATTTCGCCCAGATTATATTCACATCCATATATGTTAGTCTGAAATGGCTTCTAAACGAGTAGATCAAATTACATGAGTGTATGTGTCATGTTTGTTTACATATTTGTTTAGAAATTTCTCAGAAATTACTGATAGGATTTAAATAACTTTTTTCATTCAAATAAAAAATTAATTAAAATCGGTTCAGTAGTTTAAAAGATATACACCGAAATTTTTTACTAAGTAAGTTTATATTTATGAAAATTTTGTTACATTTACCTTTTTTTTTGTCTTCAGTTTAAATCATTGACAAAAAAAAAAAACACAAGAAATAATATTTTTTTCTTATTTTATTCAAATAAAAATACACAGTAATGAAAATTATGTAAAGCAACAAAAAAAATAAATAAATTAAGAATATATATTAGACATTGAATTAATTAATGTCATTCAAATTTTATTTTTTGAAAATATTTAAATGTGCCTATAGTAACTTAAATGATTTTCTTGGAAATTTATGTTCTGGAATTTTTTCAGTAATTTCCAATAAATTCATACTATCGCAAACATTGTGTTCTATAGAAAATATAGCCAAACCAGATAATCTTTGCTGTGTCATGGAAGACCGAAAATATTTTGTCATTATTTTTAATTTAGAAAAGCTTCTTTCACCACTTTCAACTGTAACTGGTGAAGTCAAAAGAATTCTAAGAACAATGTTGATCTTTGGAACAAATCTTAATTCTGTAATAAATTTTAAAATGTCTTGACGAGACAGTTCTAGTCCATTTATGTCAGATGAGTCCTCTTTGGATAAAATAGTCTCGAGGTTCTTACAATTCATCTTTCGTCAGAAATTTTTTTTATTATGCTCATTAATCTGGGAATATCTTAGCTCCAAGGAGTTTATAGCTGTATCTATTATGTGGAAAAATACTTCGACTTTATATATCTGACGGGGATCAATGATTGGTTCATCATCAGCATCACACTCCTAACCAAACTGCCTCTTTTTGGAGCGAACGCGTTGCTAAGGTTATGGCATCTTAAAGAACTTGAATGTCGGGCTCAAGTGTGCACCCAAGTATCGTGTGTATTGATTAGAATATTATTTCCAAAAGCTATTTTAGAAGTTCAGTTTTTGAGATTATCCTGGAACCTAATAAATTTCAATATTTTCGCCTTGATGTTTCTTATTAGAAGGAAACAAATAAAAATATCTTGGAAAAATTAACGGATAGTTATATTTTTAGTATGCACCAACCGCCCTCAATTTTCAAATTTTGCCGCCCCGGGCAAATGCTCCGCGCGCCCCCCCCCCCCCTGCATCGGGCCCTAAGCGGACGAGAACACTTTAGAATGTTTTGAGAGGAAGATTTCAGAGTGATCTTTGGTCCCGTCTGTATAAGCGGGGAGTGGAGGAGAAGGTACAACAACGAACTGTACGGGCTGTACAGCGACACCAACCTAGCCCAAAGAATAAAAAGATAGAGACTGAGATGGCTGCGCCATTTAGACCGAATGGACACCAAAGCTCCAGTCCAAAAAGTCTTTTAATCCAACACTGAGGACGGTGCATTAGAGGAAGACCGCGACTCAGGTAGGAAGAGGACCACAACCAACTTAGCGTGCGAAACTGGAGACAGCTATCTAGGGACACAACTAGTTGGATGAGGCCTACTGGTCTACTCCGGACCGTATCGCCACCTTAAGAAGAAGTAATTTCAGGGAGCCGTTACCGCCACTTAGTCATTGAGTGACAAGCGATATTTCTGAGCGTCAGACTATATTCGTATTGTACAAAAATAGGCGTGTCTGGTGATTTGTACTCATTTTTCTTTATTTTAAATAAAATAATACAAATTAGTAAAGCGTGAAATTTATTTAATTTTGTTTTTCACAATGAAATTGCCGTGTCAAAAAACCACGTTAATGCAAAATCGGCACTGCAGGTACGGAACGATTAAAATTTTTGAGAATCTTAGTTATTTATTAGCAACGGAATTTTCACAACTATCTTCTGAAGAGAGAAAACTGTCGCTTGAACTTGACGCTCTGTTTCTCTGCCACTCAATCACTCTGTTGCAATATTATTTCGCGAAGGTTAAAAGACGATTAGGATGACGAAGAAAACTAAAAGACCGTGACTCAGGATTATATACGAATCCAATTATAATTAAAAACACAAACGAATTTATTTTATTATTAAAAATGTGCAACCGGCACGCGCGAAAGAAAAGATCGAATTGACGAACTGTCAAACGATCAACCAAAGATGAGAGATAAGAGAGAGACCTAATATTGCAACAACACTGCAACAACGATGCAGCCAACCGGCTAGTCAGCTGGGGGTGGGTTCGTCGAATTAAGAAGGGCGTACTTACGCTACAGGGTGGGCGCCAGGAAACTGTTGAGGGTCGTTTGCCTTAACCGGGAATCTGAAATTCGTCTTCAAAAATATGAAGGAAACGCAAATATTTTTATCCCCAATGGGAAGTTTAGAAGTTTATTTTAAAATATCTGGGAAACCTTGGCTTGCGCCTGGATTAAAACCCAGAATTTTTTCGATAAAAAGATGAGTACAAAAATGAATTATTGTCCGAAGAACAATCAAAAGAAAAATGAAACAAAGAAAAATTACAAAAACAAAGACCGTAAGAATGGACCGCTACTACTCGGTCCCGAAATAAAACGGATAAAGAAAACTACTTTAAAACTGGGTCACGAGTCCCACAAAATTACAGGGATTAAACCGAATGAAACAAGGGCCAACCGAATCTTATATTTTCACAACTTATGCCACGAATTAACCACTAAATAAACACTCTACTTATCTTTTATTATCCAACTTATTCTTTTTCCTTTCTCCTTCTTTCCTCACTTCTATTCGCTCCGTTCTGGCGACTTCAAATTATAATTCCTCTTTCTCCAAATTATTTCCTCCACCGAAACACTTTCAAAATAAATTATAAAACCTAAACTCTTTCCAAAATTTAACAAATTCAAATTTATAATTTATTTTCAACTTTTTTTTCTTTTCTTTTAAATTTCTCAAATTTATAAAAAACCTCTATCGGCTTAACTGGTCAACCAAGAAGTGGTTGGTCATGCGTAGCCTATTCGTCTTCCTTGGCCCCTCTCTCACTCACACTCTCAAACAAAAGCTTTGGTGGAACTCGGTTGCGGTACCACTCCGACGTTGAGTTCCATCGAAACTCTCTATCACTCACACATTCAATGGATTCCCCAAGTTGTTGGCGTTCTTCCAAAACTTGACGAATCCTCGGCCGAATTCCGACTTATTCACAATAACTATTTTCGAGAAAAGCAAAAGAATAAAAAAGGTTGAAAATATTATTCTGAGCATTTTCTCAGCTACTCTACTCAATATAATTTTTTTGAAAATGTTTCGAAGAAGGAGCCTACAATTTAATATCGATTTTCTTAACATATTGAGGAAACGAAGGAGGAAGGCAAATACTCAAATTAACTAATTATCGCGCAATCTACTATTCAGTGGACCCTTGTGCAGATTTGGGGAATTGGGGACAAGCGTTTAGCGTTCCATTCTTTTCTGCGGTCGATGTTAGATTAAGATTAAATTTATATTTAAGGATGGGCTTATAGCCATGATTAAAAAAGAAAGTTAACTTTAGGTTGGTTTAATGATATTGTTGTTGTGTTGTTGTTTAGGTAATATCCACTTTAAGTGTACGTGTATGTTTCGTTCTGGCGTCTCCTCTGAATATTGTTATTTGTGTTATGAGCTTCCTCGCTCTCTATATAGATGGCGTGCGAGTCTCCAGCCCATCCGCTGGCTCAACACGGTCGAGTCAAGTGTTACCTACTTTGTCATCCTCTCCGAGTCACCCTTAAACTCCCAGAGGACGACGGACTCAATATGGGGGTCGAAAAATAGGAATGGTTGGGATGGAGGGGAAAACAGATATCAAGGGTTAGACTATGACCAAACAACATGGTCAGAAGAAGGTTTTAAGAACCAATTAAGGAATGGTTTTTGTTGCGGTAAATCTTACCGTAACAACTCTGTCGCTTATCGCCCACTGTATAGCTCAGCCCTTAGAGAGCTCACCAGCTGACAATAAGGCCCAGTGTTTCAGCGGTGAGTTAAACCAGAGTTAGCTAATTCAAATAGAAGTTAATTAACCCACAGTTAACTGAGGAAGCAGTTTTTCCGTATGGAGAATGCATGCGGAACGACTAACAAATCTCAGTAGATAAAACATTAAAAGAATCTGTTCAGTTAATCCTGAGCTAACTCACCAAACTTGATGAGTTAGCTCGGTTTTAAATTTAATCTTGTGGTTGAAAAAAAAAAAAAAATAAATAATTGCCAAGTGCACTGCCGATAATTCTGGTGGATACTTAGGGCCAGTTTCACAGTCAGAAAAGTGACACTTAAGTGGGGAATGTGAAAGATTAATTCCCAATATCACCGTTCGCTGTTACCTGAATAAGTGGCACTTAAGTCTCCGATGTTGGTGACCTAAGTTCCACTTACGCTAGCTATGAAATTTAGCTTAAATTCCTAATATGGAAAACTTAAGAGCCACTTATTTCGGTAAGTGTCGACTGTGAAACTGGCCCTAATTCCTAATATCAGAGCGCATTGTTAACTGAATAAGTGGCACTTAAGTCTCCGATGTTGGTGACTCACTTGCAGAATTTCACAATTAAATCCCTTAAATTCAATTAATCAATACCTTATCTTCCTAAAAAAAATGCAGAAATCTTTGGTATAAACTGTAAAATTTTATAAAATAAAAAAATGTAAAATTTTTAAAATATCAGTTTTGTTTTAAATATAAATGTAGATATCATTTCAACCGTAAATTTATGTATGGACAAAAATGTTATCCTATATGGACAACACTATACCTACCTACAAAATAAATACTGCCTTGTGTAACGAAAATACATATTCTGTTGTGACAGCTGACACACACACACACACTCAGACACACGCTGTGTCAACCCTTTTCGATTTCTGACAGGATTTTGATTGGAATACGAGTATATTCCCCATTCCATTAGTTGCACCCCCATTCAAGATGGATTGAATGATAAATTACCTCGTAAAAACGTTTTTCTTCCTCGTGTGATATTCGTAAATAAAATATGTATGAAGGTAACTTATAGTGATGGCGCCTGAACAAAAGAGACGAAAATGAATTTGTGTGATTTTTTATAAACCAGTTGTATGGTTAAGAATAACAATCAACAAGTTTCCATACTCAAAGAAAAATAAATAATTGATTTTTCTGCTCCCGGTCGTATTATGTACATACATTTATAATAAAATGTGGGTCCTTTTTTTTTTTTATCTGACTTGAAAGCCTGATCATTTCAGCCTGTAATTGAATACTTGATTACGTTATGACTTTATACGCTCCCAGCAGATCCTTTGATTCAACTTATATATGGAACAAGACTATTCTGTTTGAATAAGCTAAATTATAGCCAAACTTATCGGTTCGGTATACATGTGTTCGTGATGTTTTGTGGTGGACACAAGTTCTATGCTTCAATCGATTGGTAATCTTAATGAATTGTATTAGTTCGTGTTAATGAAACCTATTTAGTTTCTTCTAAAGACCACTGATTTTCGTAAAATAGTTGCCTAACTTTGTCTAATTGAAATTCCTTGAAAACTTTGTTAAGACCTTGTAAAAAGTCTTGGAATGGATTATCTAAACATATAGTAGGAATAAGCTTGCAAAGTTAAACATATGATTTATTTATTTTTAAACGTTATATTGTTGGAACTACACCCGTGAGCAACAAAATGGAATCACCCCATTTCGACTTCGGAAAACAACAATCGCAAATTCTGGGATGAATGCAAAATGGAGTGCAAAATGTGTCTGCATGGAAACTATGGTGGAGGCAGAGTATGCAGACGACCTGGCAAGTGATTTGCAAAATGCTGTTTTGCAGAAACCGTCGCTTATACGGAAGAGGATCTTGTAAAATATGGGCAGGCATTTCAATTAAAGGGAAAAGCAAGATTGTTTTTGTACCTGATGGTGGTGGTCGAAGGAAATAGATTTAACTGCGGATCGGTACATCTCCGATATAATTCTGGGTCACGGCGCGGCCTTCCTTATGCTGGATTTATTGGATAGATTTCGTACTTATGCACGATAATGCTGCATGAAACACTGCGCGGGGAACGGTCGAATTCCTAAGGTTGGTATTGCCAAGATGGGCTGGCTGTTGCTTAGCCAAGACTTAAACCCTATAGAGCATTTGTGGGACGAGCTTAAGCGAATGTTAAGGGCCAGAAATCCAGCTCCTGAAACCATTAATTAATTCAAAGAAGCACTGGCAGACGAATACAAGAAGAATACCGAAAGAAACAGTCAAAAAACGCATAACATCAATGGCAAATAGTTTAGAAGCTAAAGGGTTTTCCAATAAGAGGTGTTATTTTGAATAGCCCGCTATTTCGGTAGCTGTCACTTTTGAAGCTGTCATTTTTTGACATTTGACAAGTAGAAACTACGCCATTAATAAAAATGGAACGATACACGCTTCAACAACGCATTGAAATTATTATTCACTATAAAAATGGTGAAAATTTGGCAGAGACGGTTCGTAAAACTAAAACATTTGGGTCGTCGTGAAGCACCTTGTCGGACCGCAATACAGAAATTGGTGGACAAATTCGAGCTGTTGGGACAAGTTAGTGATGTGAAAAATAAAACCCGTGCACGTCGCTCAAGAACAACTGAGAATATTGCTGTTGTAGCCCAAAGTGTTGAAGAAAACCCAGGTTTGTCCATTCCTCGTCGTTCTTTGGAATTGGGCATTCCACAAACGTCATTACACCGTATTTTGCATAAAGACTTGGGTCTTAAGGCTTATAAAGTTCAGTTAATACAAGAACTCAAGCCGGCTGATCATCAACAACGTCGTGTCTTTGCTGATTGGGTCCTTGAAATGCATGAAAATGATCCGGAATTTCATCGAAAAATCATCTTGACTGATGAGGCCCATTTCCACCTCGGAGGCTAAGTCAACAAGCAAAACTGTCGCATCTGGGGCTCAGAAAACCCAAGAGTTATTGTTGAAAAGCCTCTCCATCCTCAACGTGTGACTGTTTGGTGCGGTTTATGGTCCGGCGGGGTCATTGGACCTTACTTTTTCGAAAATGAGGCTGGAGCAACAGTTACGGTCAATGGATTGCGCTATCGAGAGATGATTAATGATTTTTTATGGCCGGAATTGGATGGTATTGATCTGGACAACGTTTACTTTCCACAAGACGGCGCTACGTGCCACACAAGCAATGAAACCATCGATCTTTTACGGGAAAAGTTTCCGGACCGTGTTATCTCTCGAAGAGGTGATCACAATTGGCCACCGAGATCTTGTGATTTAACACCTTCCGACTACTTCCTTTGGGGCCACATGAAAGATAAGGTCTACGCCAACAGCCCAGCGTCGATTCAAGACCTCAAAGATGGAATTCGTGAGGCTATCGAGGACATAGGGCAGCCACTTTGCGATTTGGTTATGGAAAATTTCATGAAAAGGATATGGTCCTGTAAGCGTGGTCGTGGCGGCCATTTGGCTGATGTTGTGTTCCATTATTAACGGCATACCTTCCTTTATAATGAAACAAACATCCGATCATTTATCTCAAAAAATGGCATTTTTCTTTGAATATCAAAATAACACCTCTTATGGGAAAACCCTTCATAAGGGTTATACACGCTTGATTTTGTTTTAAATGTTTAATCCTCAACTACTCCTTGTTTCAATTTGTTTTTCTTATTTAAACTTTATCAAAAAAACATGGAATGCCTATTTACATTTTTAAAAATTTATAATTTCTAATCTTTAAAAGCTGAATTTTGAAAAACAGAATTTTGAAAGCAGAATTAAAAAAAAATTGTGTGAGTGCCGTGACTCACGGTTAGTATGTGCAAACATCAACGTGCGCGGATCCAAAACGGACTTGTTTTTGCTTGAAGGGGATCTAAAGATTTTTTTCACTGAACGCACCCATCCTAGTATGCAGATCGTAACGTTGCACACCGTAACGTTGCACGACGTAACGTTGCACACGAACGTTCACGTTTTTTTTTCACTCTACCGCCAGCATAGATGTTTACACATCAAAAAAATGTCTACAGATCATACACAATTTCGTTTGCTTTATCGCACATAATGTAGGCATCTCTAGGGCGTATTTTTCTTATTTATTTTTTGCACTTTTACAAAAGCCACAAACGAAAAAAGACGCCCGAAGTAAATAAATTAATGCCAAAACATTTGGACGACTTACCAAATGTCATAAGTCATAACAATTGAAAGTTTGTAAGCCACTGTGCCCCATGGGCATTTCATTGCGCAGCTAAAACAACTCCCAATTTGTTGATAAATTGTTGGCATTGGTCTATGCCTTATAGTCCTTGCCTAAATCTTCACGGTCCTCCGTACAAAAAAAAAAATAAAATGGACATTTGTTTCGGTGTCACTGATCTATAAAAAAAAATATTTAATGCATTTTAATATTTCAAAAATTCTTAAATAAAATAAAATTAACTTACATTTTACAATTTTTATTTTTTGTCATGTTTAACTCAAACAGAAAACGACACAAACCAAAATTTGCCGAATTGTCACTTATGCCGGCGAAAATGACATTTGAATTCTTGTTTCAGATTCCAAGGATTCTCAAACTATGATTTTTAAAATAAATCGATTGACGAGACGATAGTGGTTGTGTTACGTGAAGCAAATTGATGACAATAACGTGCCCGATTATCGTTTTAAAAATTACGGACTGACCCCCAGGTGTAAATTTCTATTTCACATTCTGGATTTTTTTTCGATATCTCTCTGGCACAATTGGCAATATGACTTACTTTGCAAAAAAATGTATTAATTTTTTTTGTTATATTTTTCCAAAATAAATTTTCTGTCATTTTTTCAAAAAAATTAATTCTGACGTAATTTTCGGTAACCGCCTAAAGATCTACGCCATTGCTCTTTTTGTTTTTGAGTTACATAAGACTATTTTGGATGTGAAGTTGCAATTTGGCGTAATCATATTTCATAATCATACTGTACCTACTGGCCCAAAGTCGAATAATGTCGCAAAATAAAATTCTTCGATAAAAAAAAGCGTTGGCATAACACTGATGCTCAATAATTGAATGATACGAATCTGCCGTCTCTGGTAAGGCTTTTCATGATGATTTTAAAAACAATACTGCACAAAATGTGTCGAAAATGATTGCACGTTTTTATTAGCTATCCTTAGAAGAAAACCTATATCAGTATTTTGAAACATTCTCGCCTAATTTCATCTAAAACGTACTTTATAAAGTAGGTACATATATACATACATAGCTATGTACTATGTACCTTACTGAATATTAATAATTTTATTTATTGGAGATATTGACTATGTCTAGACAAAAAAAAAAAAAAAAACGATGCAAACAAATAATAAACTTAATGTTTTATCTGCGTGAAATACATAATAAATCGACAAACAGCACTAAGACATTGAATAGTTATGTTTGTGTATTTCGTCTTAAATTTGAACAATTTTTTTTTTTTGTATGCGGTATTTGTTCATAAATTGTTCTTCAATTCATCATTAAGTCTTTAACTGTATTCGACCTTGCAAAAAAAAAAAAAAAAAAAAATCATACGAAAGAACACTCAAAGGACCATGTCGTAAACTTGTGAACACTGAACAGTTCTGCGAATTCCCATAGCATTTAATGATGAATGTGGCCAACATGCCACAAATGACATTGTTTAACAACAATATAAATGCTTTGAGAAAACAAAAAAGTCATAGGTAGCAGAGAACAATAAAAAGGACGATGGAGAATATTCTCCTAGCATCACTTGTTTCATAGAAACGAAGAACCCAAAAAAGTTTTTTTTTTTTTTCTTTTATAGCCGGATATTGGCTAAGCCATCCAATATAAAAACAGTAAAAGTAAATATTAACCTAAGTGTATATATATGTACATGGTCAGTGGCGGATTTAGGTTCTCTGCCGCCCTAGGCCCGGTTGAGTACGCTGCGCCGCCCCCCTTATTTTTTTTTTTACTAAATTCTTTTAAATGCACTTATTCTTAATCGTTCTTTCAGAGCAGTTAGGTGCAGGTATATTGGGGAAACACAAATCAATAACAACCTTTGAAGGTGTGTATACGTATTATGTTGTGATTGACGAGTATCTATTTTATAGATATACATAGCTACATTATGTAGGAATAAAAAAGGGTGATCGTAATTTTTTTTAATCTAAAATTTCAAATCTGCTAAATAATCCTAAAAAAATTCTTGGTGTCAAGTATAAAAATACATCAAGTAGTTTTTGAATTAATTAATTCTCAACAAAAAAAATTTCAATTTAAATAAAAAAAAAATTAAAATTTTGGTATACAATTTATTTACAACTTTTTTAACATTCTCCATAAAAAATGATTGTTAGATCCCGGAATTAACGGGTGATTTTTTGGTTGGTTTGGTTTTGGCAACACTGGTTTTGACAGCTGACGTGTGTTTAGTACCTTGTGTCACTGTCAAACAGCTTCAGTTTGGTTTGCAATTTAACCATGGATCGTCTTACAAATGAACAACGCTTGCAAATTATTGAATTTTACTATCAAAATTCGTGCTCGGTTCGAAATGTTCATCGCGCGCTGCTTGTGTTCAGCGATGAGGCTCAATTTTGGTTGAATGGGTACGTAAATAAGCAAAATTGCCGCATTTGGAGTGAAGATCAGCCAGAAGCATTGCAACAGCTACCAATGCATCCCGAAAAAGCCACTGTTTGGTGCGGTTTATGGGCCGGCGGCATTATTGGGCCTATTTCTTCAAAGATGATGCGAATCGCAGCGTTACTGTCAATGGTGAACGCTACCGAGCGATGATAACAAACTTTTTTTTGCCCGAAATGGAAGTTCTTGACTTGCATGATATGTGGTTTCAACAAGACGGTGCCACATGCCACACAGCACGCGAAACAATGGCGCAATTTCGAGGCGAGTTTGGTGAACAGTTAATTTCACGTTTCGGGCCGGTCAATTGGCCGCCTAGATCGTGCGATTTGACACCATTAGATTATTTTTTGTGGGGGTATGTCAAGGTTAATGTCTATAGGGACAAGCCCGCTTCGATTGACGCACTGGAAGCCAACATCCATGCATTCATTCGTGAGATACCGGCCGATATGTGTGAAAGAGTATGCCAAAATTGGACTCAGCGGATGGGCTACCTGAGACGCAGCCGCGGTCAACATTTGCATGAAATTATCTTTAAACATTAAATTGCAAGGTTCAAACTATCGATTCAAATAAATATTTCATTCATTTTTTCGAATTTTTTGTGTTTTTTTTTTTTAAAAGTTCTAAACCTCTTAAAAAATCACCCATTAAAAATAAAACAGAACATATTTATCGTTTTAAAATATGTGGGTGGTTTTATTTCCTAAATAGATATTATAATTAATAATAGATATGCTTTTTTGGTCGATTTTCAAGCAGCCTTTGACTCTATACTGCGAGAAGCTCTCTTCTACAAATTATATACTATTGGAACATTTTCAAAAATGTTAAATGTATTGAAAGCTTTGTACCATAATAATACAGCTCGTATCTGGGACGGAAAATGTCTCTCCGAAGATTTTGAAACAACAGTGGGAGTAAGGCAAGGGTGTGTTCTTAGCACACTACTATTTACACTATATATAAACGATATCACAGATGCTGTTAGAGGTGGAATTGAGCTCCGTCGGACAAAAATTCCAGGCTTATTATATGCAGATGACATAGTTTTCCTCGCAGAGACAGGTGTTGGCATGCAGCTTATGATAAACAGATTAGAAAGGTATTGTAAAAGTTGGAACCTATCTGTCAACCTGGAAAAATCGAAAATGATGATCCTAAGAGAAGTAGTGGAGGCAGGCACTCACGAATCGAGAAGTGGGCGTTTCAAAGGGGAGGAAATAGAAATTGTAAAGGAGTACAAATATCTGAGAGTGTTGATTTCTTCTAACTCTAACATGAAAAAACATCTTCAAGTCAAACTAGCAGATGCAAAGCGAGCTATATATTCGGTTTGGGGCAGTTGTATCCATAAGAAGAGTATTTCACATACTTCAAAACAAACAATATTTCGTTCAACTGCAACTTCCATTCTTCTTTATGAAGCACAAGCTTGGGGATTCCGACCCTTCGAAACAGTAGAGAAGTTCCTTCGTTACTTTATTAGGAGGTTCTTTAGAATACCCCCTAGTTCGCCCAACTATATGTTACATCTGGTGTTCCCCCTATCTTTTTGGATACTCTTAGGATTCATTTCAATTACATAATGCGAGTTTTAGCAATGAATGAGCAGAGAATACCACAAATAGTACTTATGCACTTAATCTCGAATGAAGGTGGATGTGTCCAAGAATGGAAGAAACTGGCGTCGGAATGTGGAGTAAACTTGGTGGTTACAGCTGAAGAGCACGTGGAATCCCTAAAACCAAAACTGGAAGAATTGCTAAAGAAAACGGGAAACAGAATGTACCAAAAATTTATGGAGGAAGCTCAGAATTCGCAGTACAGATTGTATTATAGTAAATTGAATCACTACTTAAATGAAAGAACTTACTTTTTAGAAGAACATTCGACGGAATTAATAAGCATAATATTCCGATTAAGAGGAACCCTATTAAACCTCAATTTTATACCACACCGTCCTGAGTTACCTATTTTATGTACTTTATGTAACCGTAATGAAAGAGAAGATGTGTTTCATTTTATAGCTGTCTGTGCCGTTTTAAAAGAATTTCGAGTTCATTATTTTGGAGTGCAGTTATTGGATTTAGAAGAAACCCTACAAATCTTAAATGGATCTCGTGGCTGGAAAGTGCCTTATAATTTCACCGTTAAAACCTTAAAATATCGCAACTGCATTGTAAACGAAGGTTTTTAAACAAAAAAAAAAAAAAAAAATGTATACACATATTATCTGTTAAACATAATCAAAATCAAAATTTTAAAACAAAGTATGTCAGTCTGGTAAACGGCTTTCGGCCAAACCAATAGACTTTTAGCTATAATTATCAAAATGTTTGTATACTTCATATATTATTTTAATGAGTCAATTAAACTAAACTAGAACAAAATTAAATCAAATTATAAACTTACGCTTTTATGCGTCCTTTCAGATCCAGGATCTTACGTTAAATGATAAATTAGAATTTGAATTTGAAGATAAAATGATTTGTTAGGAAAAAATAACAAACATTGTCAAAAAAATTTGTATGGACTAAATGCCGTTAAAAGCTATTTTGAATTAATAATTCAACAAGTCCATTTAAATAGTGCTAAGTCTTCTACTTGGCTGATGTATTTCAGTAGTATGTAGAATTTGTATGATAAAAACCTCCTTCATATAAAAACAAAGCCTGGCCCTGGGCAAAAACTTCCAGCTTAATGATGAATTTTAATCTTGTTGGATATAGTTCACATTGGATTTTTGTCAAAAAGTTCATGTAAGTTGCACTGAACTTAATAAAAATTGCCTTTTGACAAGGACCTCACTAGTCAACTGATGAGTCCAAGTGAGATCGCCGGGACGAAACGCCAATTTTTATGGACTAAAGGCCGTTAAAAGCTATTTTGAAAAATTTACATTTTTCGTATATTTTTTCATAAAATGGTAAAAAATTGTAGAAATCACTAAGTGGGCATGTTTTTTTTTTTTAAATGAGATTTTTATTATTTGCTAAAAAAAATTATAGCAGATACCGTAATTTTAGGTTAACATAAAATGAAAAAAGAACGTGTGGGGGAATACCCAAAAAAAATAAAGAAAATCGACCCACTCGTTTAGGCTGCAATATAAAGGACAGAAATACGGACAGAATTGCGAGACCCATTTTTTTCGACTTTGCTATAATCGTAATGTCAAGTTAGATCAAAATCTCGTGTTCGATTTTTTTACGAATCCATAACTTGCAATAATGTACCTTCCTATATATCACAAGTAAAAATATTCCTACATGCAATGGGTTTTTTCTTACATGTTCATATTGCTTAGAGATGGAAGTTGCAAAAGAAGAAAATATATTATGTAACAATTGAAAAAAAATATATAAAAGTACAAACCTATATTGCGATTTTTGCAAAAAAAACGCAAAACAGACCTTTTTTCTAAAATTTAAATATTAAAACCTATGAATATATTATGGTTTTTATTATTAAATCTAATATAAAAAAAAAACGCTCAAAAAAAAATTAAATAAACAACGACATTTCACATGTTGATAAATTAAATTGCAATTTTTAATGTGTACAAATCATTTTTTTCTTGCAAGTTCAAACTGAATTCATTTATTGCCCATTTTGAGAATCAATTATTTTTCAGCGCCCCCAAAGAAAGAAATAAAGTATAAAATATTATTTTGTCATTTTTTCAACAAAATTGAACTTTCTCAACAAATTATCCAAAGTCCTCCTAAACTACTTTTTCATAACAAAATATTCTCATGTCTGTTGCCGCCCCCCCATGTGGCCCACTAGCGCCCACAGGCATCATCGCTCACTTTGAGAATCAATTAATTTTCTGCGCCCCCAAAGATTTTGCCGCCCTTGACCCGGGCCTCACGGGCCTAAGCCTTAAACCAGCACTGTACATGTACATGGTATCTATATCTGAATAGGTATATTTAGTGTGTAAAAAATGTCCTATTGACTCCTTAAAGTGAGCTGAAAATGAACTTGTATAAGAGAACAAGGTTAAACTTAATGTTTTTATAGCAAAATGGTATCTTACAGTATAAAGCAAACTCTATGGGTCAATTTTCCCATGATTCATTACTTTGAGTATGAAAATAAGAACATCTACATAGAAATATCGTATTGAGATTGATTATGGCAGACATTTTTTTTAAGGTATGGCTAAAACTACCAATTAATTAATTTTATTCATATATTTTTTCTTTACAAATAAAGATATTTTTTAAAAACTTGTTCATATTTTTTTTTATTTTGAATTAACAAATTTAGGTAGTAAAATTTTGTGAAAAAATTAAATCCATTCTCCTTTTTTTTGATTAGCTATTTGATTCTTCAGGGATTACATCGATCTGTTTGTGAATATTCAAAAAAGCTAAACCGCCGAAAAAGTTTGGTGTATCAAAAATATTTTGTTTTATTTGTTGGCACATCAAAGTCATAATAAACTACATATTTTAATAATATATTTCAAGTTAAACAATAGTGAAAAAGGTTAACGGACCAAACATTTAAATATAATTACAAGATTTCTTGGAAATTTTCAGGGTGATTTTTTTTTGTCAAAACTTTGAGTTTGAAAATTAATTTTTCAAAAACTATTCTCTAAAACAACTTTATTTAAAAACACAATAAAAGAAGAGATTTCTGGCCTTTCAAAAAAGTGTATCATGGCGTTGTATGTCTTACTGTTGATTTTAATTTTAATTTTTTACTGTTTTAAGTCATTTTATTAGAAAATTGGTGGGTGGAAATGCCCCCCTTTCCTGAACGACTTTTTTCTTGTCTGAACCTAAACTACACGCTCTAGCTTTTTGTCACACCGTATGCGAATGACCCTGTATAAAACTTAGTCGGTTTAGTTAACCAAGAATTCAAGAACGGCTGGACCGATTTTAATGCTCTCTTATTTGTTGGATTCGACTTCGTCCCGAATAGCCGAATAGCTATTGAAATATCGAAAAAATTCACTGTGAAGGGTGAACTGGTGTAAAATGAAAAAGACACTTATCCGATTGTAACAATTCTACCTCCGTTTGAAAATGTGTTAATAAGAAATGGCTTCAAGGATATATTTTTTTTTTTAATTTTGCTATTTGTAGGGTGAAATGAGGTAAAAATACAAAACTGTCCAATTTAAGGAATTCCTCTTTTGTTTGAAAGGTTTTTTTTTCGAGGAAATGGCTTTAGGGATATTTTTTTTCAAATTTTGTTATTTGTAGGGTGAAATGGGGTCAGATGAAAAAAATGTCCGATCTAAGAAAAGCTTTTTGTGTTTGAAAGGTTATATTGAGTGGATGGCTTTAGAAATATTTTTTTTTTTTAATTTGGTATTTGTATTATCCGATTACAAAAATTATGTTTGTGTTTGAAAGGTTATTTTAAAAAATGCTATTTATGGAGTGAAATGGGATAAAAATAACACAGTGGGTACCTATTCGAATACAAAAATTCTTTTTGTGTTGGGAAAGCAATAAAGATTGGACTAAGAGGATCGTATTTTTACAAATGTTGCTTTTCATTACGTGAAGT
Source organism: Leucozona laternaria (assembly GCA_932273885.2). Lineage (NCBI taxonomy): Eukaryota > Metazoa > Arthropoda > Insecta > Diptera > Syrphidae > Leucozona > Leucozona laternaria. Next base: position 53,448,383 of record OW026367.1, on the reverse strand, counting down.
GTGCTTAAACCCAGAAAGTAGTATTCTATTAGAAAAACTAAAAAACTAATATTTTCTTTTGTAATTTTTATACAATGCTTAGGTTTGTCTACCCGTGCGAAGCCGGGTGCCTCAACTTTTCTAATAAACTTATCATAAGATTTTGGAGTTTAGCGTGTTTTTAAATTTTTTTACTCCTGACATACCTTAGCTAGGAATTAAGTGGGTCCGATGAAGCTGCAAGAATGTTGAATAGGTATTCATTTTGTCGAATCCTTCAAACCTTATTGCAAGTGTTCTGATATCTATATTACTTTAATTTTAGATTCCTGAGCTTCTTCTGAGCATTCTTCGAGTTTTTATGTTGGCTATAGTCATTGATGCTTTGACTATTTATGCCAAAATTTTAGGAAGAGAAAGTTCAAGTTGTTTTTCGGAATACTTTACTTTCAATAAGTCTGCTGTATGGTCTACTACTTCCCAAACTTGACTGGGTTCAGCTTTTCCCGGAAGTTAAAACCGTTGGCGTAATTCCATCATTGGTATTTCCAAATTCTTGTATTAGTTTATCAAACCGTTCACCGACTTCTGCCATTCAAAGCTCTCTAGCGCAGCTTAACGCAATTGAATTTTTAGATATCAGTTTCGATACACCATAATGTACTTATGCGAGTATGTACATAGGAGTTAATTTTCCGTTGATTTTACTTTGAAGACTTTTGAAGTATTTTAAAGTCGAAAAAGTGTCACGAAAATAGTATTCCAAAAAAGATTAAAATTAATGACGCAAGATTTAAAACAGCCTGATGTTAAAAAATGTAAGCATGATACTAGTTAGCACTTTACTATCTTTAAAGCTCTTTACTAAAATTTTGTTAGTTTAAAAAAAAATTTAACTAGTATCATACTTAACCTATTTTCTTACGAAACTACTCAAGCTGAACGCGCCTAAAACAGTGACATTTCGTGAAAAAAATAAAGCAAACATACCTTTTTAAAATTTCTCTTTGTCAAAGTGATATATGGATTAAGTAATGTGTTAAAAAGATAAAACATCAATCTGGCGATTTTAACTTTAGTAAAATGTTAAGAGATAGTATCATGTTAAACTCGTTTAAAATCAGCAAAATCCACTTTTTAACCTTGTATCATATTAAAAATGATTTAACACTTTACTAAATCGTCTAAAATTTTGCGCCAATAGTTTTAAAAATGTATTTATAATACACATTTTTTTTTTTAATTTTAAATTGGAATAATTATCAATTATATCAAGCAACGAGAAAAAAAAAATATTTTTCTAACGCTTCGCCTAACTTAAAAAAAAAAAAAAAAACAATTTTTTATGTGTAACTTAAAAATGAATCTACTTTGGCTGGCTCTACAAAATAACCAATGGTCCAAGAGAAATAATTTATCGATTGTTAGAGCTCCAAACATTTGCTAATTCAGGATACTTTAACTTGTTGCATTAGGTATAGAGCCAACCAGTTTTGCTTAAATGCATCACTGTGCGCCGTAAAGTATGTTGTTTTTTTTAGTTGTTATAAAAAACTACTGTAGATTTATATAACAATGATGAATACGTCTTCTAAAGAGTTCTTACAAATTCAGGAAAAAACTTATTTTGATAGAAACAAATGTGGATTTTTTTTAACGATTTAGCCAGATGTTAAAGAATTTTAATATTTATAAAAAAAATTATGTGAGTGGCAGGACTCATGGTTAAAATGTGTAGCGTTTGTCCGAGACTCCGACTGCCAGGACTCCGAGTTCCAGATTTCTTTTTTTAAACATACCCAGTATATCTACTTAATAAAAGCGTAGAGTATAACATATAACGTGCTACACATAACATGCTTCACGGAACGTATTACACGTAAGGCCAAGTTTTTAGTACACCCTGCTGCCGGCATAAATGTTTACACATCAAAAGAAGATTTTCAAAACTTTAAACGAGTTTAGCATCGCAATATCGTTTTAAAAACATTTTTATTAAAGTTGAAATCAAGAAATGTCTGTTTTAACTTTTTATTATCATTCTAATTCCATGTAAATATAATTTTTTAAATTACAAATGTGAAAAGTAGGTTTGCTTAATTCTTTGGACAATGGTTTTTAATAAAAAATTGTAATTTTGATTTTCTGAAACCCAAGTTCGGAACATGATTTATCACTTCCTCACCATTTTTGTACTTAAGGTGGAAGAGGCTGGGAATCGAACCCATATACCTCCGGCATGAACAGTCATATGCACATAACCCTTATAACACGGGGTCTACCAGAGTCTTACAGCCATCACAACCAAAGGAACTAATGCGCAACAACATTGATCATATTATTAATTGAGCGAAGGATTTTTTACTCAAAAGAGGACTTTCCAATTTTCTGTACCTTATATCATATATGTAATATGGAAGCTTGAGAGGACATATTCCATTTCATCGCTGTTTGTCCAAACTTGAGGAATTCAGAATCCTTAATTTTGGCGTTGACAAAGGACAATTACAATTCTCAATGGCAAAGAAGGCTGAAATCTCTTATTTTTGTACTGCAAAGGAGCCTTTCAATATTGAAACCGAATAATCAAAGAAGAATTTTAATAATTTAATTTATTTTAATTAATTTTTTTTAATTTAATTTGTTAATAATTTGAATTGGCAACCAGGGCGACGGCTATATACTTATTATTGTATACTTATTATTGTATGAAACTATTTTTTGGAATACTGAATAGTAAATAAAATAAAATAAAATAAATAAAATAAAATAAAATAAAATAAAATAAAATAAAATAAAATAGAGTAGATACATGGATTAAGATGGGTATTTACAAAATTTGTATTTTGTGTTTTATTTTTCTTAATTTTTGCTATTAAATCTTACAGCCAAAGTTTGATCAAATCCTTGCCATACACTGTTTGTGATTCCACGTTGCCGCATCCCATACGTTTGTAATTTGCGTAGGTACAACGTACGTAGGTCCGTTTTAAAGGCCTTATAAAATTTTCAAGAATCTCTTATTAGAAATAATGGAAGAAAAATTATAATAATCAATCCATTTCTAGTTGACACTTTTATTTTTTTTTTCCAATATATAGGAACTCAATTTTTCATTTAACTATAAGTATATACCTGCCTATACCTACATTGCTTCTCTCTCTCTCTCTCTCCTTCTTGTGTCACTTCATTTCCCGGAAGCGAATATGTGACTCGGGACTTTTTCCCATAGTTAAATTTCACTGATCCAATTTTATTTGATGATAAGTCCCCAATTTTCCTTAGACCTGTTTGGCTTTGATTAAAATTTCATTATTGCTCCTTTTATTGGCATGATAGTGTCCTTTTTCAAAGCTTCAATTTTGTTGAGGGTTGTGTAATTTTCCTGTGGTCGTCGTCGACGTCGTCGTCGATGGAATTACGGTGATGAAGTCGATGACAATGACTATAATCTGTGATAGCACGAACAAAAAAATTAACTCAATAGGTGGTATATGTAGGACGTAGGTATACCAATTCTTGCTGCTAGTATATACTTAAAGTTTATACACAGAGCGCAGACGATCCAGGACGGCCGGCAGGATATCAGCTGAGAATATCCATTAATCACCCGCAGTGCCGAAGGGAGCAACATTTGCATTTTATACAATTTATGAGGCTCACGTGACTTGCTAGATTTTCTTATTTATACTGCCAATTGGAGCGTTTGCATACTTTCATCGTGTCGTTTACTTCGCGTTACTTCGCCTTGGCTCTTATATCTCTTCTATAGGTAGGTACACTCCGCGTCACGTGTATTGCATATTTCCGGTTTTTTTTTCACCAAAAACCTGAGACGCAGTTTTCTTATAGTTACTTTGGTCGTTCCAGGTACGAAGTTTAATCAAAATCGTTGGAATCGTTTTCGGGAAAATTTGAAAAAAAAAACAATAGTGTTGTATGGCAGCTATCCATTCTTGGTGAGCTAAACACAAAAATTCGATTTTCTCCCCTATGGAATCACATTGAAATGCCCTGTACCAAATATCATGCAAATTGGATCATCCGTTTAGGCTCTAGCTAAAACTACAGTGGACGCACAGACTGGCGGAAGGCAGTGTTTTAAACTTCTCGATCATCGTAGTGTTAGTTTTGATTATATACAACTTCGAATTTTGTTTTTACATGAAACCAATACTTGAACTATAGCAAGTAGAATTAGTTGGGGTCTGTGGGTCCGTGCGTAAACCATAATTTGACCCTGTTCTTGACCTATCCAACAATTTCGGTTTTTTTTTTCATATTTATTACGGTTTAAACGTAATGCGTGAAGCAAATACAAGGTGTTTTTTTAGACGCGTGGTTTTCAATCTGGCAATACTTTTTTCGGAGTTGGTCTTTTTGACAGCTGTCACTTGATTTATGCTCAGTTTGGTTTGCCATTTCATAATAAATAGACTTACTTCTGAACAACGTTTGCAAATTGTGCAAATTTATTACCAAAATAATAGTTCGACGTTTTTTTTTATTTTGCACCACGTTTACTGTACTGGATAATGCGCATCCTCAGAGACGCAGTACAGTGCGCACCGAAGACGCTATTGCTGCTGTAGAGCAGAGAATCGAAGAAGACTCGAATGAGTCCATCGCCGTCGCGCGCAACAATTGGAGCTGTGCCCATCCACTTTATGGATGATTTTGGGCAAGGATCTTGGTCTGCGGGCTAAAAAAAATCCAACTCGTGCAAGAATTGAAGCCGAACTACCATCAAGCGCGTCGCACGTTCGGTGAACCGATCCCGATTTTCACAAGAAAATTTTGTTCAGCGATGAAGCTCATTTTTAGTTGAATGGGTACGTACGAACATAATCCACAAGCCATTGTTGAGACGCCGCCGGCCGCGCCGTTACATCTTCAAAAAGTCACTGTTTGGTCCATATTTCTTCAAAAATGAAGTCGGCCATAATGTTACAGTCAATGGGGAACGCTATAGAGCCATGATTAATGACTTTTTCGTGCCTGAATTGGGGGATGTTGATGTGGACGACCTTTGGTTCCAACGAGACGGCGCGGCGCTACATGCCATACAGTCAGCGAAACAATCAATTATGTAATTGAAGGAAGCTTTTGATGAGCGCATTATCTCGCGTCGTGGGCCTGTGGCGTGGCCTCCACGATCGTGCGATTTAACACCGCTGGACTATTTTTTGTGGGGTTATGTGAAGTCGCTTGTCTCCCCAGATAAGCGCGAGGCTATTGACGCATTGGAAGAGAATATGCGGCGCGTTATTGCTGATACACGGCCCCAATTGCTGCAAAAAGTGGTCGAAAATTGGGCCTCTCGGCTGGAATTTTTTCGAGGCGGCCGCGGTGACTACTTGCCCGAAATCATTTTTAAGACATAATGGCAAGCCCTTATTTTTATAATAAAGCTAAATTTTTGGCCATAACATTAAATTATGTGCATTTTATTTCTTCTTGAATACCACACGTCTAAATAAACAGCCTTTATAAGAAAATTGCATTTCACGTTTTCGCCAAAATATTCGAATAACATAATGAAATTCTGATTTTGGGCTGATTTTGTTATTATTCATGCAACACAGGGCTTCTTAATATTTTATTCAATATTATCAATATATCATAGTCCTTTCGGCGCCTTAGTATTGAAGTGCCGTAGATATATGCCAAAATGATCTTTTTGATCTGGGTATGTAACCTCATGTTTTCTGGGGCGCTCTTTTCAAATCAGCTATCAGTTTTTTTCTATCTCCTTCCATTGCTGAGATATACAGAATAGTTTTGACGTATATCCATCAAAATCATCGATTTCAATTATTGTTTTGACGTAAACGCCAAATTTTGGCATATACGTCAAATTTTCCATACAATTTTTGAATATTTTTTTTAAGGATTGTTTTGCCGCATATCTTATTGTCTTAAATGTACACCATATAATTTCAAACGCATGTTTAGGATTGTTTTGACATATGCGCATAAAATGTGGGCTAAGTGGGCCTGCGATCGACTTAGAGAAGATGCCGATTTTGCCAAAAAAATCATCTTTTCAGATGAAGCTCATTTTGATGGCGGGTAGTAAACAAGCAAAATTGTCGCATTTGGGGCACAGAAAACCCGCACGCATACATTGAAAATCCAATACACCTAAAACGAGTCACTGTTTGGTGCGGATTTTGGTCCAGAGGCATAATTGGGCCATTTTTCTTCGAAAATGAGCAAGGAGTGGCCGTTACAGTCAATGGCGATCGTTGAACGAATTTTTGTTCACAAAAATTGAAGAAGAGGATATTGGCAACATTTGGTTTCAACAGGACGGAGCTACGTGCCACACAGCCGAAGCTTCACTCGATGTTTTGCGCCATTTTCAAAAAAAAAGAAAGTTATTTGGCGGACCCTTTATAAACCCAAAAAAGATCAATGTGATCGGTGAATGACTTTTAAAGCCAAACAAAAAAACCTATAGCTAATGGCTAATGGCTAATGGCTGAGTTTAAGATACCTGGAAAAGCCAAAAATTTCATATTTTGAGAAATTAATATAGTGGTAGAACTGGTGGAGACATAGCAACTGTTTTAATCAAGATCTTAAAACAAGCTTTCATTGAACACTCTGACATGGAAATATTGACACTTTGAAGTGAATCTTGTGTGACTCAAAACATTATGCAGGACGAGCTGCATTACTATTTTTTTTTCTCTACCAGTCACCTAACGTAAAAATAATCTTACAAACATTTTCCGTTACAGGACATTCGCTTATAGGTACAGGAGGTAGACAATCTTCATAACGTAATTGGCAAGCTCCTCAAAAACACTGAAATACATAGTTCTTTGGCACTAATTAGGCTACTTAAAAATATGAAGTATGAGAAAATTAATTGATTGAAAAATTTATTATAATACGAATTTATTATTGAAGTACGTGTATGAAGAAAATAAGAATCTTATGATTTTGATTATACGTATACGGCAAACTCATTTTCGATGAAAATCTAAATATTTTAAAAATCAAAAGCGTTTGTGGAGATATCCAATAATGGCGATTAATAGAAGATTTGCAATAAGATATTGTGTCAAAAAATTAAAAAAATCCCAGCGGTTGGTTTTTTTGCAATAGTCTACCAAACCTTTAAATGCGATTTCCCAAAAACGTAAAAATGCCTAAAATGAGTTGCGGCCTCAATCAATTTACTTCAAGTGTACGACAAGAAACAGGAAGTAAAAAGTATTGTTGAAAGAGATATAGGGTAGGGAGTGTGTGTGTGTGTGTGACTTGGATGGAGATGGAGATGGAGTCTTCTCCAACATGCATTGCTTCAATTTTAAATTAGAACATTATATGAGCATTGAGAATGGTTGTCTTAGGTGGAAATCTGTTGAAAATTTGCATGGGACGCAGTTAATTTTTTTGTTCTACTTCCCTCATCATTGTCTCTCACTGCCGCACGTTCGCTCATCCCCAAGATGCGTTTTCTTTTCTTGGGTTGTATCTGTAGATTATGTACTTTTATTCGAGTTGGTGCTACTGTACTTAGTGACAAAACACTTCTGGGAAATTTTCAGCCAAAAAGGAATGAAAACAATCATCTACATATATGTAGATTGTTTTGTTGTTCTTCGTGCGAAAGGTATATCCAGGTCTTGAGAGTGTAAAAGCTTTCCCAAATTGCTCCACTCCTAATTGAGGATTGGGATTTTCAATTTATGTTTCAAATGTTGTATGTGGAGGAAATACATGTGTAGATACGATTTTGTTTTTATTTTTTCTTGTTATTTTGTAGAGAGTTCGTAATCTTTTTTGGAATTAAGGCGACGATGAGATTTTCTAAATCAGCGAAACCAGCTTGCTGTGATTGATTACTCTGTGATTCACTTTATCCATGGGGAATATAAATCACTCAAGGGACGGCAACAAAAAAAAAAATTAAATAAATTGTAACATGTAACTTAATTGGGTAGAATTTAAAAATACGGAAAACCTACACAAAAATTGAATGTTTTGTTTTTCGTTACATAAATTTCAAGTATTTAACTAATAGGTGTTCAAGTTGATATAATTTAATTTGCAGATATTAAGCATTGTGTTTTTTTTTCTATTCAGCGAAAATGCTTAATTGGATTAAAGCTTACCACCACTAATAAGAGGAGACTGATGATAGGTGGCTTGGCACCCCTTGAAACAGCTGTATCTCTAGCCAAAATAAACGAATTATAAATTAATTCGTAAACAATTGGTGGTAGCACCTTTAAGTTGTTGTTGTTGTTCAAAAATTCAATGAAATTGGCGGAATAAAGAATGGCCCATTCTAATAAACTGACATTCTAGTATATGAATAGTACAATAAATAATAATGAAAATGCTTAGTATTTAGGTACTCATGCCTATTTAATTTGCCAAGAAAAGTTTTACGATATGAAATTAAATCGAACACAAAATTTGGAAATCATTACCATTAAAGAGAAGACGAAAAATGTGGTACCCATATTATGCCTGTTTATCTTTCTCCAGACTAAGAAGCTGAATGGATTTTTTTCAGACTTTATACTATTTACTTAAGAGCATAAGGTGATGTCTTGCAGGGGAATTATAAAATGTTTCTCCTTCTATTATGGGAGAAACTTGTAACCAAGGGGGGGTTAAATTATTAAATTTAGAGGCATAAAATCTTCGTTTCGCATTTTTTATTTCAACAACTACATTATTACGCAATCTTTTATAATAATCGAAGAAGTGCTGAATCCGAAATCTTTTCCAACGCTTATATGCTGCATTTCTCTTGGCTATAAGTTGTTTAATGTTGTTGTTATACCATCCTAGTTCATTATTTCTTGCTCGGATTGTTTTGATTGGTACAAAAGTATCGAATAGGTTGTTGATTATGTCGGTGAACAAATGAACCTGCTCATCAACATTTGAGAGAGAATATATGTATGCTTTCTAGGTTGGAGTATAAAACATTATAAATTAATGCCTGCATGTTTATGGATTTAAAATCTCTAAACCAAAAAGTTAGTTTGTTTAAATTCGGATTAATGTCGAGATTATAAAAGGCCAAAATCAGATCATGCTTTGAAAAATCAGGGGCATCGAGCTGCCCATAATAGTTAACATAATTAGGCTGGTTAAGAGAAAAACATCTAACAAAGTTGAGCTAGTTGAAGTGAAATGCGTTGGGTACTTCCGGTTTATAGGGAAGAGGTTAAGGGAAACAAGGCTATCGCTGAAAGTTTTGACACTTCTATCATAAACATCTAAAAGGTCTACATTCAAATCTCCTGCAATAAAATTGTGATTGTAGTTCACAGTTAAGTCTTCTAAAATATCTGAAATAAAACTTGGATCAGTGATGTATGTTTGGAGGCTTGTAAATAACCCCGACCAAAAGTTTATCAGTAGCCACCATACTTTCAATGAAAATGAATTGCAGACTACTGTTTCTGTCAGAAACCCTAACAATTCTACTTTTAAAATCTTTTTTGATAAATATTGCAACCCCACCTCCCCTAGATTCCACACGATCAGATCTTAGCACCCTAGAATCACTCGTACTTAAAACACTATTATCAATTTGTTCCGTCATCCACGTTTCAGAAACGCACACGATATCCACGACGGAGTCATTGAAAGTGCCCTTAAACTCATCCAGATGTTTTCGAAGGCTTTGAGCGTTTATGTGACAGATGGATATTCCATTGTATCGTTTTCAAAAAATATTCAACATTGTCTTTGTTTTGTTAAAACTTGTGGTGCTGCAAGTCTGAGAAACCCGCCTATTGTCAATTAATGACATGTTCACAATTACCAGTTTTTGGCAGTTTAGAGCACCTCCTAGGAAGAACCAAACAACCACAGAGAAAAGAAAAATTAGGCTTACCACAATAAGATGCTAAAAAGTTTTACAATCTCCAAAATGAAAACAAAAACAAAAACTTACTAAATATAAAAATGTTATAGTAAAGTTTAGTAGAAAAAAATTAAATTTAAAAATTTTAAAGTAAAAAGTGTGATTGAGAAAAATAGGAAAAGGAAAAATTGAAATAGGATTAAAAGTTTTGTGTTTATACTGTTGACAGCACTTGTTGATCATCTTCATCATGATTTGGTGCATTTTCATATCTGCTTTCTCTTTGCTCTTCTTCTTCGTGATGATGGTTAATTAAGAGTTGTTTACGTTTGTGTACAATTGAGTTTAGTTTCTCTAAGGTGTTAACTGTTAAAGCCTTATCGATACTGTTGAGTTTGATGCATACAAGGCCACTTGCAGTAAAAGCAGAAAAAATAAGATGTTGTCGTCTGTGGCTTATTGCATGTCGTAGAATAATACGATTAATAAAAGTTGTCGCGAGTTATTTTTACGGAAATTAGCAAATGCCTTGAGTGTATTGTTTTTATCGTTTGCGGAGAAAAATTTAACAATAATAACCGAATCTTCCCTCGAGTTTGCACGAAAGATTCTACATAATTGCGGTGGTTGAAACTTAAGCAGGTGACATATGTTGTTGAAAGTGTTTTTTAAAACTTCTCCCGATTCTGATGGAATTCCGATTAGAATGGCATCGGTGGCCAAAGCTTTTATGTTTAGAGCTTCAATCTGTGACCTTAGATTTTCCACTTCAGAGCAGACGGTTTTGTTGTTATGGGAATTGCTTTCCACGGTGTTTGTTGTTGTGGTTTTAATTTCCTTGACTTCATCCTCTATACAACCGATCCTAGTAAAAAGTGCCTCTAGAGCAGTGACGCGTTCTTTCAGTTGTTTTATATCGCGGTCCATGTCATCGATCTTTTTCATATTCAATTCAATAGCGGACATTCTAAAACTTAAATTTTCCTCCATTGTTTTTAACTGTAGGGAAATTGACTCACCCTGAGATTTTATTTTTGCCAGATCTTCGGTGACGTCATTTGTTATTGATGATGATGCAGTGGGTATGTTTGGTTGTACAAGATCTTGGCTAACGCTGGTTGTTGTTGCTGTTTTTATAGTTTGAGTTTTCTTTGGTGGTCGTGCAGATGATGGTGATGAGGATGACAGAGAATGAGATGGCGATTGCGTTTGAAGTGGTGAGTTGTTTGAGGATTTAACAAGCCTGGTGTTATGTTGACGTTGCACAGTGGATGTGTGAGTGAGTTAATAAAAAAGTTTAAACAATTGTGAAGCAAACTTTGATAGAACAAGAAATGGTTTTATTAACTTATGACAAATTATTTATCAATTTCCATTCAAAACTTCAATGTATCATAGTTTTTGAACTTTATGTAATAAATTTTGTTAATGAAAACTCGGTTAAGTAAGCAGGAAATGGTTAAAAAGAAGCAGCACTTTGAAAGACGTCTGTTCACTACCACATTTAAGTTTGGTCCGATTTGTGCCGATTGTGTTGTCTTCAATAATAAACCACATAATTACCTACCTTGATAAACTACATACGATATAGGTACAGGATTGTAACTAAGGGATCTTTCGTTAAGCGCATCTTATCTTTAAATTTGAATATAACAAATTGTGTGTGAGATATCATCGAAATTTTGTAATCGTTTGAAAGGCCTATTGATATTACTTCAAAAAATTTATTAAAGGTCAAGGTGGCCAGTTCACATCACCTCGACGTGCGATCACTATTCCCTCGAATCGGTCTTGAAGAATTTCCAATGTGGCGTGAGCTGTGTGGCACGTAGTGCGCCATCTTGTCGAGACCAAATGTCGTTGGTGTTCATATAATCCAATTCAGACCAAAAAAAAATTGGATTCCATTCGCAGAAAATTGCGATAAGACTCCGGCTCACAATTTCGAATAGAATCCCTCCTTCTGTCGAAGAGCCACCCAATACTTCGTCCAAACAATTCGTCTTTCTTGTGGAAATTCCTTCTTCTCGCTGTCTTCCAACACGTAGGCCATTCAAATAGTTACAATTGGAATATACGTCATGGGATCCATTTGGACCCTAGAGCAAGTTTAAACACTCATAACTTTTTTGTTTTTCATTTTTTCGCCTTGGGATTAATACTCAGTAAACAAAATTTAATTTTTTTTTTCATTTTTTGTGTTTTAATGATCACTAAAATTGAATTTTCTGCGATTTTTTTCTGGAAATAGTCCATTTGACATGGGGTCCGTTTGGACACCACTATACTCAAGTTCTAACAAAAACCATATTTATTCTAATAATTATGTATGTATTTTATTTCAATAAGAAAATATCTATTACATAAAACTAATGTCGTTTTCGATTGGATTTTCAGTCTATTCTACTCCTTTTTAAATCCAATCGAATATGCAAACACCGATTTTCATACCTACCACACACATACTACCTAAAGCCGCCATTTAACAAAATGGCTGCTTCAAGTATTTATCACTTTTGACAATTAATCCAACGAAAAAGCTTATATGTATGTGTGTGTTCCTCGTCTACTCCAATGTGAAATTGGGAACAGAAGAACACTCCGAAAAGAGTACTCGGAACAGCCAATCGAAGACTTTTGGAGAAGTAGGAGTGAAAAGGAGTGAAAAAGGAGTACTCCGAACATCCAAACGAAAATGACATAACTAAGCTTGAAGTTGTTGGCAGTTCCGGGAGACATTTGACGCATACGTTATTTGTGTGACGAAGGCAACAAAATCTACCACACAATCGCAGTTGCTTCTGCTTTTGGGCAAAGGTGACATCTGTCCCTTTTACAAGAAAGCCTCTCTGGGAATGTTCGTAAGACCGGTTGAACTCTCTCCATATTGCGGGGGGCATCCAAAGCAGTTTATCCTACTGTATTTTGTGATGCAGGTTGTGAACGATCATTCAGTTCTGACTCCATCGCTGCAGCTCCTCCGCCAGTTTGATAAGCTTATCATTTCTGAACATATTTTTGTTACTACTAGGTGGGTTGAAGTGTCGAAAAACAATACCTATCATAGATATCACGCAATTTTCATAGAAAGCCTTATGGGGTCCAAATGGACACCATGTCCACTTGTACCGACTTTTCCGGGTTGTAAAGGAGGGTTAACCATCAGCAGTTCCATTGAATTTTATTTCTTTTTAACGTTTATTGGAGACTTAAATTGATAAACCACATTTTTGATATTGGAAGTATTTATCCTTAGGAAAAACTTTTTATCTTTCTCTGAAATCAGCGATTATATACTTGGGATTTCTTATTTCGAGGAATATAATAAAATGTATAGTTATGTTCTATTTCAAGATGAAGTTGTAAGTGACTAAATAGCTTTTAACGGCCTTTAGTCCATAAAAATTGGCCTTTCGTCCCGGCGATCTCACTTGGACTCATCAGTTGACTAGTGAGGGCCTTGTCAATACGCAATTTTTATAAAGTTCAGTTCAACTCACATGAACTTTTTGACAAAAATCCAATGTGAACTATATCCAACAAGATTAAAATTCTTAATCATTAAGCTGGAAATTTTTGCCCAGAGCCAGGCTTTTTTTTTATATGAAGGTTTTCATAATACAAATTCTATAAACTACTGAAGTGACTTGTAAGTGACTGTTTAACTACGACTGCTGACAATATTGGCCCTTAAAGTGGACATATTTTTTTTATTTTTTGGTGAAACTTTTTTTTAAGATTTCTTTCACGAATGACCTGGATGTTTTCATCATCATGCGATCATCTAGAGGTCTGCCCCAGGGTTCCCAGGTTCCCAAAACATTTGTTCCCTTTATTTTGCACCAATATGTTTTGTTTCCCCCTAATTTTCAAAAAAAATCCCTTTTTTTTTCCTCTATGTAAACTACGTATAAATTTGTTAAGAAAAAATTTTAAATCATATTTTTTTAAATATATTTTCTTAAATCCATGTATCAATTACATAATAACGGCTTGTCCCTTTTTATTCTCTTTTGCTTTGTAAAATCGTCAAAAATGGTGCTTTTTCCCTCAATCTGGGAACAATGGTCTGCCCGTACTTCTTAAGTAGGTTCATCTCTAACGTTTTCCCATATTGCTCGAATTTGATCACCACAGTACGAATTATCGCAGTTGTTGGAAGATTTTGAAAACGATGAAATGTGTAAATGTGTGTAAATTATTGACCGGCCATTTTCCAAGAATAATTCGACAGTTTTTGTTTGCTATACGATCTAGAGCTGTGTAAATCGTTCATTTCAAATGATCGAATCGCCCAAGAATCGATTACCAAAATTATTCGATTATTTTAATCAATCAATCATTCAATCATTTTCATTCCACTCAATTCATTATTTCATACTGTTCCGATTCGATTTTTGATGTTTAAACATCTAAATATATGTCGGCGGTAGTGTGAAATAAAAACGTGGACTTTCCTCTGTGCGACGTTACGATGTACAAACTTACGTAGCGCGTATTCTCGGAAATGAATTGACATTTGGATACCTGTCAAATTAAAAGTGTTCTTCAGGACTTAGAGAACTGGCGTGACTTCAGGTAATTTCCACCTCGTAAATTGACGTACTCCGTTTTTTGATCCGCGCGCCGCGCCGTAATAAAAATCTTAGTATATTTTGACACTTGTCAAACTAAGTGTTCTAGTGGTCCCAGAAGGTCGGCCGTGAGACTAGGGTTATACCCACCTCCTAAATCGATTGGCGTACTCCGTTTTTCGATCCGCCGGCGCCGTACCAAAAATGTTGGCATATTTTGACACCTGTCAAACTAAGACAATTTTTTTATTTCGGTTTCGATGAAATTCCATCTCCGAAGTTAACGAATACTGTACCGATTCGATCGACCCCATTCTGACCCATATTTCTTTTCTCCGATAAAATATATTAATAATTCAAAAGATATTGATATCAAAGATCGAGATTCATTGAAATGATTGAGATTGGGATTGAAAATCGAGAATCATCGAAATGATTGAGATTGGGATGGAAAATCGAGAATCATCGCAATGATTGAGATTAGGATCGATTGAAACGAAAATTTGTGATTTCAATCATCAAGACTTTTCGATGATCGGATCAAAAAAATCGAATCGTTTCTGATTGACACAGCCCTAATACGATCGTGTAGTATTCAATTATTAAATCTCCTAATTTGTATATCTAGGTTAGGTTAGGTTGGAAGCTAGCCGCATCACCTCACTCGGTTCTCAATAGATCCATTGTGCTCCTCATGGACAAGGTAAGGTATAGGTATAGGGAGGGGTAGAGCAAAGAATTATGAAATTTACATGTCTAAAACAATATACAAAATAATACGAAAATATCTTTAAATAAAAAAATTATTATTTGTTTGCATAGAAAAGGGACTTTTGACCCACCCTGTTACTTCCAAAGAAAACCATCTAAAAGAATGTCAAAAAGAAATCTAAATTCCTACTTGGTTTCGTATAAGAGTCAACTATATACACTTTATTTACAATAAACGACTTTATTATACTAATCACCTTCTTTTCGTTTCAAATTCAAATTCAAATCAAATCAAATAAAGAAATCATTTTGGAATTATGTAGGTATGTCCTTGGGGCGCATATTCTCCTTCAAGCATTAAACCATAAAAATACGACAAGAAATCTAATTATCTTGATTTCTTTTATGCACTAAAGTAATGACCAAGTGATAAATGGAAATGTGTACTCAGAGGAGCAAATCTCCATCTGAGTGACCAAATTAAATCACCACACACTACTATTATAGCACATAAGACCATTGATAAAAATACAGTTGACCCTAAACATAATCTTTGTAAGTACATTTCCACAAGGTATCCATACCATATATTCCTACATCACTATCGAATCGACTATATATTGGGCAAAAGCAACCAACAGAATTAAGAGTCCTCCCAAAATATACTTCATCCAATTTACACCGCACCGATGCGATAGAATGGTGGTGCTAAACCCCTTCTTACGGACTTAAGTCGTTCACATAAATTCCGATTTTTTTCTTTCGGCACATTAAACTAACTTATAGTTAAACCGTTTCCAGAAATGTGTATATCCTCTTTCTGCTTGAAAGCTATTTCAATCTGTATCAACGTGTGACACATATACAAGACACTGCCGAGGTTTTTCCTTAAACTGAGATGGATTGAAGAGAAAGACCAAACGGGTAATTAAGTTACCATTCGCATCCCTCTGTCTTACCTTCATATTTTCAATACTCCTCTTACAATGAAATTATCCCATCAAAGCGGATCACATAAACTCAGAAACAAGTATAAGGACAAGAACCAGCGTCGTCGTCGTCCTCACACAAGACCCAAGCCTAAACATGTTTTGAACGAATCACCTTTTGTTTTGAGACTAAAGGGCCAGTGTCCTGGATTCTAGGAGGATACAACCTCTACCACCCTCAGTTTTATTCGATTTCTGAATTAAGTTACCATTCCTGTCTATCCCATAAAAAAAAGCATCACACAGGGATAATACGAGTGCAAAAAATATCAACAAAGGTGGACACATTTTTGAAGGTCCTTCATTCAAAACTGTGCGTGCGGATGATGGTCCTCTTATAGTATAGGTACTCGTATATAGTATATATCTCTGAACTTCAAGCTGTGCTAATGTCTTGTCGACAATCGTACAGCTTTAGTTTCTTTTCCAGCTGTAACCTTGTGATATTTGTTCGATACGAGTATACACTTTATGTACTTTTGTATACATATATGTTCAGATTGGCGTATATTTTTTGTCAACTAATTCCTTTTTGCTTCTTTATAAGGAAACCATTGTTTTGGATCATATATACCACTGTGTATGTGGATTTCTGTGGAAATATCGGATATAACACCAAAGAGCTCCATATTGGACTCATATTATAAATTCTCTAACTTTTTTCTCTCGTTTTTGTAACCTTAACATTATAAAGGGTTTTTTCAACAGGGACGCTAGAAATTGATTTGAGCTCTATACGCTGTCGGAATGTTATGAATTTCAAAACTAAATCGATTCATTATTTTTAAACGCTACAAAAGTAGAGTAACAGGGACAACAAACGATGCCATATTTCTTGCCGCTCTTTTGACATTTCTCTTCAGTAAGGTTTGCCATTTCATGATGGAAAGACATACGAGCCAACAAGGAGTCGAAATTATTAAAATTTACTACCGAAATTCGGAGTCAGTGGCCTCAACGTTAAGAGCACTACGTCCAATTTATGGTCGTCATAATCGTCCTAGCAGATCAACAATTGAGCGTCTAGTGGAAAAATTTGAATCCACAGGCACAGTACAAAATGTTCCCGTGCCAGTGAGACAAAGAAGTGCCCGTAGTGTCAAGAATATTGCTGCCGCTGAGGCTTCAGTTGCAGAAAGCCCAAATGTGTCTCTCACACGTCGTTCTCAAGCGTTGGGCATCTCTGTGACGTCGTTGTGGCGAATTTTGCGAGAAGATCTTGGCCTACATCCAAACAAGATTAAATTGACGCAAGAACTGAAGCCGCTTGACCACCAGAAGCGTCGTATGTTCGTGAATTGGGCTGAGCAACAACTTGAAAATGATTCGGGTTTTCATCGAAAAATCATCTTCAGCGATGAGGCTCATTTCTGGCTGAATGGCTTCGTCAATAAACAAAATATGCGGTATTGGTCAGGCAGCAATCCACACGTACTCCATGAGTCATCATTGCATCCCAAAAAAATTACGGTTTGGTGTGGTTTATGGGCCGGCGGCGTTATTCGGCCGTACTTCTTCCGTGATAATCAAGACCGGCACGTTACTGTGAATTGGGATCGCTACCGTTCAATGATAACCGAATATTTTTGGCCCCAATTTGATGATATGGACTTGGAGGACATGTGGTTCCAACAGGACGGCGCGCCACAAGCTACACAGCGAATGTCACAATCAATTTATTGGAAACCAAGTTTGGTGAACGTGTTATCTCACGAAATGGTCCAGTCGCTTGGCCGCCTCGGTCGTGCGATTTGACGCCGTTAGACTATTTCCTGTGGGACTACGTCAAGTCTATGGTCTATGCCAACAAGCCAGCGACGATTGATGAAATTCGTACGAATATCGAACGTGAAATTGCAGCAGTATCGGCCGATTTATGCTTGAAAACCGTCGAAAATTGGGTTCAGCGTCTAAACTTCTGCAAGCGTGCCCGTGGTGGCCATGCAAAAAAAATCGAGTTCCATACATAATGGCATTGAACGTACTTTCACAAGAATAAAGAACTTCATTGATATCCAAAACAGTTTTTGTTTTATTTAAAAAAAACTTTTGTAGCGCTCTTATTGAAAAACCCGATATATAACATTATTGGGATTAACTTCTTCAATTATTTTACCAGTCTGGCAGCATATAAAAGGGTTTGAACAAAAAGAAGAAAGCCATTTTACTTTTATGCTTTATGCATCAATAGCCGTGTTTTTTTGCAATCCAGGATGAAATTGTTCGAAAAAAAACGACGTCCTGTCCTGCAATTTACATGTTAAATGCAACAACAACTAATCCCCTTCGGGCTTAGCTAAGCGCGGAGAATTCTCGGGGCTTGACTTAAGCACGGAGAAAGACTGTGTTACCGGCGTGAATTGCATACTTGTTATTGATAGTTTGTATGGAAACTCCATTTTGTTTCTGTAATGGCGTCGCTAATCTCCGATGTCGTTTTTTTTCAACCAAATCTCCCCGGGGTTGCAACAAAAACACGGCTAATGCATAAAAGAGCAGTGCCATTATTTTTTCTTTTTGTCAAGAAATGGTGTAAAAACGTTTTGATGCATGCGATTTAATGCAATTAACTAACTTGTTTTTGATGTATTCAATTTTTTAACGGGCTTTTTGTTTTAAGAGGTAAAGAACTTTAAGTTGGCAACACTATTTTAACTGGCGGCCATTTTGTCAGCTGTCAAGTGATTTATTTTTAGTTTGGTTTGGCATTTCAACATGAATAGACTGACGCCTGAATAACACTTCCAAATTGTGACCAAATGGGCCCAAAACAAGATTTCCGTTGATCCCAATTTTTACAAGCGAATTTTGTTTAGCGATGAAACTCACTTTTGGTTGAATGGATACCTACGTCAATAAACAAAACTGCCGTATTTGGAGTGATGATAATCCTCAAGTGTATGTTGAGACACCGTTACATCCTCAAAAACTGACTGTTTGGTGTGCTTTATGGTTTGGTGGAATAATTGTTCCGTACTTCTTTAAAAACGATGCTGGCCAAAACGTTACAGTCAATGGTGACCGCTGTAGAGCAATGATTACTGACTTTTTCGTTCATCAAATGAACAACCATGATGTGCAGGAGCTGTAGTTACAACAAGACAGCACAACATGTCACACAGCTCGAGGCACAATTGATTTATTGAAGGAAACGTTTGGTAACCGCATAGTTTCACGTTACGGACTCGTGAATTGGCCTCCAAGATTGTGCGATTTAACGCCGCTTGACTATTTTCTGAGAGGATAATATGTGAAGTCGCTAGTCTAAGCCGATAAGCCCGAAACGATTGGCGACTTGGAGGACAACATTCGCCGCGTTATTGCCGATATACGGCCACAATAGTTGGAAAAAGTAATCGAGTAATCCGAGCCTCCGAGCCAGCTGTGGCGGTCATATGCCAGAAATCATATTTATCTTTCGAATAAAATAAATTTCATGTCAATTTAAAAAAAATCATCCTTGTTTTATTACATTTCAAAGTTCTATACCTCTAAAAAAACACGATTTAAAAAGCCTGAATGTTTTGATATTCAAAAGAACCCCTTTTTTCATCTGACGACAAATGACAATATCCTTTTCTTAAAAATTGTAAACAAAACACTACAATACATAAACTTGTCCCCAGCAGAAAGTTTACCTGCCGTGGTTTGGCTCGTAAAACTGATCTTTCATCCTCGTGACAATTATTAAAGTTAAAGTGCTCTTTAAAGAAAAGTCATTTCATCTGCAGAAAACCAGATTCATGTTATAATCGCCTTGTTTTCTTTTCTATAAATCCATTGAAGGAGAAATTCTATGTCAGTTTATAGGGTTGGTAAATTGCATCTCGGCCAATAATACCATTTTATATACCTACTCTAAATTCTATGAAAATACCATGGAATTCAATCGAAACAGTCTCTTTGATCAAAAGTTCATGTCAAGTTTTTTTGTGTTTTACTCCCAACACCAATACCAACAAAAATCAATTGATGTGAGCTCTTTGGGTACTTAATTGGATGTCAATATTGCACTAAACTGTCCAATTTTCAGAGGCACAATTTCAAAATTTATCCCAATAATGCTTCTTCGAAAATCTAATACCTACCCAATTGCATTTTCAATTTTCTAAAACCCCTCTCTTTTACAGTGTTCTACGGATGCAATGGACAACAGCAGCAGCAACAGCAACAGCAGCAGCTGAAGGGCAACCAAGAGGACCCATGCAAGACAAAACAACGTGTTGTGAGTGACGAGGTCTATTGCGACAGATATTGGGAATGCGTCAGCAATCAGCCCCAACTCTATGATTGCCCCAATGGACTGGTGTTTGCTGGTAAAAATCGTGGCGTCACCGAAGGGTGCGACTATCCATGGAGGGCAAACTACTGCGAGGGCAAGCAGTTGGCAAGTGAGTGTGAACTACCATTTCTATTTGAATTTCCATTTAGCTCCAGATGTGACCACATTGGTTCGGGCGTATACACAATACGCACAATGAGTTGGGTGACACTTATTGCTTGGTTCCCACTTTAAAAGAATTATTTGTTGTATGAGGGTAGCTAATTTGTTGGAAAAATGCGAATGGTATCATTTTGGATAATTTCTGTAGTTAAGGTCAGCGTATTATAAAAATTGAATTTTTTTTTGAAGCTTCGAAGGCGGTAGGTAGGTACTTGTCATGTAGCTCATACTTAATAAAAACTGCAGATAAGCATTCCCTTAAAAGTATCCTTAGTTTGGCAACATTTTGTAATTTATAAATTGCTCAAAAATTATTAGTTTTTGTAAGATAAATGCGCTTGTGCATGTGAAAATTCTAGCTTATAAAATTTTATACATAAAGCGATATGGAAATAGCAATTAAAAACAAACAACAACGACTGCTCACGTATTTCTCAAAGTCTATTGCCCTTGCTTTTGTTGATGCGAGTCCGACCACTTTAATAAAAAAAATTCACGATTGAATCGCATGAATTTGCTCTTGTGGTTAATACCTATTTGTACCCACATACTGAAGAAGCATGTGTTAAGATATCTTTAACGAGAAAATATTCCTCCCTTTTGAATAATTTCCCCGTAGTACCTACTTGTTTTGCCAGGAATGCCCATCAGTATTCCCTTGAGCCTAATTTTGGACGTACCGTTACATACAGATATTCTTTTCTTAGCCGAACGGCACGAATGTGGAATACCTTATCCAACTCTGTTCTTCCTTCCCATTTCAATATCCAGTCATTCAAGACAAATGTACATCGTTTGCTCTTATCTAATTCGGCTATAGACAATAACGCCCAAAGAAATAACACCCACATCGATTTAGAAATGTCGCCCAAATTTTTGTATCGCCCAAAAAAAAACATTAAATTGGAAATATCGCCCAAATGATTTCAATGTAAATTATTGTTGTAATATTTGGGCGTTATTTCCTCAATTATGGGAGATATTTTCAAAAATATTTCCAATTTTGGGCGTTATTTCCTCAATTTTTTTTTTTTTTTAATGAAAATAACGCTCAAATCGTGAACAAAAAACAACAGCAATTGTTCAGAATTTTTTTGGGCGATAATTCCAAATCGATTTCTGCGTTGTTAGCCTAACGCCTCTTATTCTCCCTCTATATCCTAAATTTCCTAAACACTCGCAATGTGTTAAAAATGACATTTAAAGGGTAGTCAAAACCCTTTGTTAATTATAAGAAAAAAAAATACAGAAACAATACCATATTTTCTCAAAAAACGTGGAATTTTTAATTCAGTTATGTCATTACAAGTACGAGCTTAAACGAAAATTTGAATTTTTCCATAAAAAAATGCTTTGTACCAAATTTGTAGAAAATCGACTCAACCGTTTAGGCTGTATAGCTCAAATTACAGTAGTCTTTTAACTTGCTCTATAGGTCAATTGTTTGTGCGTCTTTATATCGTTTCTCAAATTTTCCCGAAATGTTTGTTATCTACGACTTTTTATCATTTATAAAATCTATAAATAACAAAAAGAAAAGTGTTTCAAAGAAAAACTGACTTCAATCTTTAAATGAAGATGGTGGAAACCCTAAAAGTGGGTGGTGGTCAAAAGAAATGTCTTTTCCTACTTTCTATATTAAATATCCATACGAGTCTTGTATAAAATATACTCGACTATTTATTTGTAAAATATTTAAAAACAAAAGTGGGAACACGGCTAATGAAACGCATTGCCCCAGTGTGAGCAAAAAGTTGTATTTGGCTTGGAATTGTTTATGATTTTGTATTTCCGAACACATTTCAGACGGACCTATTTCCACCGAACACTGTGACTGGTTATATGGCATCTTTGGACACGAGACATCATGTACTCGGTATTGGACATGCTGGAATGGTACGGCTGCTGAACAGCTCTGTATCGGTGGCTTACTCTACAATGAGGCTTCGCACAGCTGTGATTGGCCCGAGAATGTCGATGGTTGCCAGAAACATCGTAAGTTCTTGTTAGATTAAAGGTCTACTTTTGCAAAATTGTTTTTCAATAAGAATCTCTCTTTCTCTCTTTCTCCCTCCCTCTATCTCTCTTTCTATATTTTGGTTGTCTTTGTTCCTTGCTAACATTTTTCTCGACTTTTTTCCAATAATTTACTTAGCACTCTGCAATGAGGACGCAAACGGAAATGTTCCATTGGGAAAGTCCTGCAATCGTTATTGGCAGTGCCAAGGTGGGTATCCTCGTTTGCAGCGGTGTCCGGCTATGTTGGTTTTTGACAGACATTCACTAAGGTGTATTGTTCCACCAACATCGGAGTGTGATGTCCCAACAACACAATCGCCTATCGATGGCGAAGAGCTTCCGGATGATGGTGCACCATCAAGGAGTTCCACTTCAACAAAACAGGACGAACAAGAAAGACAGGTAAGTGTTGGCAACGGAACGAGGAACGGTGTTTAAATGCGGTTTCTTTTGTGGAAACTAATCTGCATCTATAAGGTAGAATTATGCATCCTTTAAATGTTAGTAGGTATATGGTGGGCGTACTTTGAAATACTTGAAACAATCCTGAAGGAACATTGTGCCTTGTTTAAGGATCCATTCAAATGGCTTTAATTTGGGCAGCAAATGTTAGCCAATCTCTTCTAAAATTTTGCCTGCCAAAAGAGGTAAATTGAAAACGGATATTAGAGTTCATTTAACTTTTGGATGGTAACACTGTGGGTGTGGGTGTGGGAGTGTTTTTGTTCCTATGGAACTCTATGCATATTTATACAAAAGATATATGAGGAAGTGTGTTAGAATGTAGTCAAGGTAGTTGTAAAAAGGCATTACTGTGATTTCATATGCAGAGCAAGGTACCATTGTTTGTCATCGGATACAAATGGAGAATTGTCTGCATTGCGTTAGTATTTTAAGCTTTACAAACAATGCACAAGAAATTAAGACTAGAGCTTATGGTTGTTTCTTTGATATTCACGTTTTTCAAATAATCCTAAATACATATGTATTTATGACGTATAGTGGTTCAATGATTTCTTTGATTATTATTTTTCACAATCAAAATATTTAAACAGTTACTTTTTGCACAAGAGAAAGGGTATATGAAATGGAAGTGACTTTAGACATGCCAATTATAACAGTTTTGGTTTATATAGAAGTACTGTTCATGCGACCTCGCAGGTCCAGGGTCCTCTGCCGCGCCGCGCCGGTGGGCATATTTTAGACACCCAGAGTTTTTTTTTTCAAGTCACGCGAAGCTCGTTAAGGCACGCCCACTTTTAATGGCGAAAAACTGTTATAACTATTATAAATTGGCATGTCTCTAGTCTCGTGCATATGAAATACAGTGGTGGTCCAGTATAGCCGATGATATAATGTCTAGAGTGCATTAGTTATATCAAAAATTTAGGTAAAGAAAGTAAATCTTTATTTTGCAAATCTGTTACAGTCTTGTGCATAGCGAACGAACGCGAATGTAAAATTGTGTATATATCTTCCAATTATATCATCATGGATATTAGCACATTTATAGGTCCAATTTATCAGTGCGAGATTATTCTAGATTAGGGGTTAAACCCGAGTTAACTCCTGAAACATGTTTTTCAGTCAATTTATGTAGATCCCAAGTTCACTCAACAAATTTGGAGAGATAACTTTGCATTTGCTGAATAGGTGTTTCTGAAAGACGAGTGTCAAAAATCTATTCAAGCAAAAATGGAGTGCTTGTTTTTAATCGAATGCGGAGCTTTCATAGGGGTCGCTGTTCAAGTTTCGGTCACTGAATTTTCTGCACATTGGAGAAAAAAAAAACTAAAAATGAAGTTATTGAAATCTTTAAAATAGTAAACAAACACTTATTAATTTCAAAAATTACTTCAAAGTAGAACAATTTAGAAAGAAAATCAGCAAATTATGACTTACAATTGATAGCAGCTGTAGACTTTATCTTAACCGAAAGTGATATAGCGCCCCCTATCATGGCCCGAGGCACTACAATGGATTAGGGATAGAAACTAGCACTCCATATTATATATCCTCTAAGGGTACACTATGGAAAGGGTGATTTCCTTAATGGCGCCATCTCGAATTCGATAGCGAAACATCATTGACTTCTATACTGTCGCCCTTCAATTCGATAGATTAAACAGCTACATGTACATAGTTAAACTAAATACTCCACTGAAAAACTACTTTTGAATTAAAGTATTAGCTGGATTAACTAACTCTTATTTAACTCAGGGTATACTTATTCACTAAAAAACTGGACCTTGCAGTCAAGAGTTTTTGTTTTGTTTTTTTTTTGTTTCATTATATAGAATTTTATTCGTTATATAGAATACTTATAAAAAGTGTTCGTATTATAAATATCATCTGTTATATCGGCATTCGTTATACTGGACAACTACTGTCAGATCTAGAACTCTAAGCGGATATTTTTGAGAAACTATAAGGCGAACAGTTGCATATTGATGAATTTTAGAATATTATTAATTTATTTAAAGCAACTTTTCAAAGTCTTTTAAAAACATAAACTTACGATAAAAAATTAAATATGTAGGCATGTTAGTAGTAAGTAATAGTAAGTATTGATTATTTAAATTCATACAATTCATTGATAAAATTTTCTTTAACTAAGTTTTAATATAATCTAAGTGAGGCAAACATAAACGATTTATTATTTTTTTAAAGAATCGCCGTCTGTCGCGAACAATAATCTTTTTAAAATACTACTCTAGGTTTAGAAATATTACATAGGCAAAATATTAAAATTCTATTGTATTGTATGTAAAAGTAAAAATTTCTAGTTGTGGAATTCACTAAAACATTATATGCTATTGACAATATTTCAGTGCTATTTGTGGATATATTTGATCGATTGATCCGCTCAAGAAATCAGTTATCGTGCTCAAATCGAACGACAAACTTCCTACTATCCCATGACGTACATATTAGGGTGGATCGAATTTTTTTTTTTTAATTTCAATTTCGGCTACTGACAGAAAGTTGTCACTATCAAATATATTAAAAATGGTATATTTGAAAACTCGGAAATATTTCATTTTGTACTGCTCCAAACCATTTGAAAATTTGGACAAAATATGGTTTATTTTTCATACAAATTATATGGAAAAAATAGAGTAAAAGATTTATTTGTTTTATCTTTGATTGACGAGCCATATAATATGTAATTATAAATTATGGACTCAGGTCCATATTTGGTGAGAATCAGGGCTTGATGACTTACAACTCTCAACCTATCATCTGTGTGTTCTGTCAGCACCGACCTACAATTTTCTGCCGAATACGAATGGCTTAATTAACAACAAGACATGACTAGAGATTCTCTTGAAGGATTTGTCTCTTCTCGCTAAGTGAAAAAACATTTTTGTTTTTAGGTAGAGAGGCAGCTCTGTCGTCACATTCGAACGCACTTAACATAATTATTACGCCAGTAGCATTTACTATGTATAAGGCGTTTTGAACATTTTGATCCGTGGCTTCGCGGAGCTGCTTTTATAATCAATATCTAATAGGAGAATTAAAATACCAGTGGAACTGACTTTAAGACTTTGTTTCATGAAACTTATTCCTTTGTCAAGGTTATGAACTTCTGACCTATATTCAAAAAAATTAAACATCTATGGGTCCATTCATAGTGAAATAATGACCCAAGGCCCACGGCATATATTATTGAGTCAAAGACTTCTTGGGTATGACACTCGAAATCTTCTCAATCTTTTTCCTTGTGCCCTTAAAAGTTTAAAGGCTCTCCCAAACCAACGCGAATAATTCCGAACGACGACGAAACTTGCGCCTGTCTTAATTTATTTACATGGAGATTTATGGGAACACCCCAACTGGCGCGATGCGAATCTTCGAACATTATTCAGTCGTCGCATATTCGCGCTAATGTTTCGCGTTGGTTTGGGAGAGCCTTTTAATGCGTTATTATGAGACGTCATAGTATCGAACGTATCGCACTTCCCTTAGGCTTTAGGTCCTCTATTGACAAAAGTTTCACTTTATGTAAAAAATAAGTTTTCGTAGTCAAAGCACAAGACGTAGCGTCATAGGTCCAGAGGTCAGGCGGCTAATAAATCCACAAATCAACAATTGTGGTTGGTCAAAAGTCCTCATAAAATTCCTGTGGACTTTTGAGCCATCCATCAGCCCATTTAAGCAAGCTTAAAAGGGTGTTACACAAAAAATGTGTTTTTCAAATTAATGTTTGCACTATTTTTTTCAAAATATGTACTTATAATGCTGCCTTTATACAACAAAATTGAGTGGAAATTGGCCGCCGTTACACTGTGCAATATTATTCTCCAAGATTATAGTCTTTCTGCCTTTTTTATTTTGTATTTGTTTATTGCGTGAAGAAATATGATATTAGAAGCTGCAACACAAATTTTATTTTTTTAAGTATCCTTCAATATCCTGCACTATCCGCAATAATGGCGTAATACAGCTCCCACACGGTAAATAAAATATTACTGCACAATACTTGATACTGACCATTAATATTGCCAATTCTTAAATTTAGTTGTATTTAAAGTAATTTTAATAGAGCTGATTTGCCTTTGTTTAGATTCCAAAGTTTTGGTGAAGTTGTGTTCTTTTAAATTTCTTTAACTAGGCAATGAACCTATAACCCACAAGTGGTTTAAAGGTAAATTACGGACTTTTGGCTTATGAACCTATGACCCTGTGCTTATGCACAACATACTGTATTCAAAATATTAACATAATTTTGTCAGGCCACTTTTTAATTGATTCAAAAAATAAGTTAGGTATTCATTTTTTTTTGTTTAATTCTACTGAAATAATAGTACTGAAAATACAGAGTACTGTATCAAAAAAAAGGTTAAAATTTTAAGTGGCTTAGGGCAGTATTAAGACTTTTTTGATTCAAAAAATATTTTGGATTTTTTTAGGGTATACTTTCGGTACAAGTTTTGAACGGCGCGGCGGCCGAACTCGATTTTCCGAAAAAAATATGTTTTCATAATAAAACGATCCACCCTAGTACATTATGTATATGCTTCTTATGCCCGATTTCATAAAGGACTTTTAAATATTTAAAAGCCCACTTAGAGTTAAAATGGGATTTTTTGGTTTCACCAAGTGCTTTGTGAAGTCTAATATGTCAGATGTCAGCCGATGAGTAAGAAAATTATACATAGATGATCACTTTTTTATTTAATTTCTTGCAAATATAAATTGTGAATAGGTCGAAACAAAAATATAGGTTGTGTGTAGATAATAATCTTTTAAGGCTCTCCCAAGCCAACGCGAATACTTCCGAACGACGACAAGACTTTTGCCTTTCTTAATTTATTTACATGGAGATAAATGAGAACACCCACATTGGCGCGATGTGAATCTTCAAACATTGTTCAGTCATCGCATATTCGCTCCAAATGTTTAGCGTTGGTTTCGGAAAGCCTTAATAATTTGTTTGTTTTTAGAATAATTGATTGTTCATCTGAGGATGAAGAGCAACATAAAGTAAGACGTCCAAGAATATTCCGAGTTCGTATTGGAATCCGTTCTCCAAATATTTTTTTTTTTCGTAGCATTTTTTTCTACATATAATGCTTTTTCACGTGCATTTCGAATGTGAGAGGGAAACAACCTATTTCCATATCCAGGGATGTGAGGCAAACCAAATTTTAACTAAAATTTCCCTAAAACTTCCTTTTTTTAGATGGTGAAATTGGAAATATTTGAAGGTCTGATAAAATTTAAGAGGACTTTAGATAAAAGGGAATTTAGTGTATTTTTATGAAATCGGGCATTAGAATCTAACAAATCTGTAGAAAATGCATAAGCGTCTGCTCCTCATTCATGTTGCATAGGGTACAGTTTAGATTTTGACTTGGTGTCCTTGGTGTCGCATTGAAGATTGTAAGTCCTGTTCTTGACTTTAATACCCAGCGGATTTTTGAATTATATCAGTCGTCCGAGAAGTAAGTAAATTTTTCCAGCACTAAAATCGAGCATGTGGTATAAGCTATGTGTTCTTGTTTGTTGTGCTTTTTGGAACGACTCTTCATTCTCTTGAGCAGCGCTGCAGCTAAAAAAAAAAATCTCAGTGCCAACTTTAATTTTGTTGCGTGCCACAGAGTGCCAAGTTAGTAAAAGGAAAAAATCGGATGTTCGAACAAAAACTATGAACATTATTTATTGCTCATTAACAAAAAAGTATAACAAAATAAATTAGAAGAAAACAAACTCATTTATATACATTTTTTTTTTTTAATTTAATACAAGATAAGATAAGATTAATGAGATTTGTGTGTGCATGTACTCGTATACCTATATAATAATATTTTGTATTAGGAATATTTGACTGTTAACAGTCGAATTGTTTTATCCTGAACACCGTTTATTTTAATAAATATGATTTAAAATCACGAAAACAAAAATAAACCAGCATAAAAGTGTTCATATATGCGTTTCGCCCCGATGTAATGGCTGGGCTCATCAGAAGATGACCATTACACCTTGTCTTGACGCATATTTTCCCGAATGAATCGAGATTCCATATAATCCGAGCTACAAAGAGCAACTGCGAATTATATAGTCGTTCAGTTTCAGAAGGCCAATTTATAACTCTTCAAAAGTGATTTTAATGGAGGCCAACCGGACAAACTATCGTTTTTAATCATTTGGTTTTTTATTAATAAAGCGTTTACTGTAGTTATTTATAAAGAATTACGATTTTTTGTCAATATACCAAATCTGAAAATATTCTTTCTGCCGCTGCAGTCTGCACTGCTGTGCGGAAGGCTTAGGAAGGCGCCGATAAAAATTTGTAGGTTTGGATACATTATTTCACCCAAACCATTTTTCAACAAGTAAAATAATAATATTCGCTTGGTTGTTTTTAGCTGGTTTGGTTTTGGCAACACTGGTTTTGACAGCTGACGTGTGTTGAGTACCTTGTGTCACTATCAAACAGCTTCAGTTTGGTTTGCAATTTAACCATGGATCGTCTTACAAATGAACAACGCTTGCAAATTATTGAATTTAACTATCAAAATTCGTGCTCGGTTCGAAATGTTCATCGCGCGCTGCTTCCATTTTATGATCGGCATTCTCGACCTTCTGAGCAGTCTATTCGGAAGATTGTGACCAAATTTCGCACCAAATTTACTTTGTTGGACATTAAACCACCAACACGTTTACGTACTGTGCGTAGTGAAGAAAATATTGCGGCCGTATCAGCTAGTGTGACAGAAGACCGCGAAATGTCGATTCGGCGCCGTTCCCAGCAGTTAGGCCTTTGTTACAGCACTACGTGGAAAATTTTGCGGAAGGATTTGGGCGTAAAGCCTTTTAAGATACAGCTGGTGCAAGAACTAAAGCCAGCCGACCTACCACAACGCCGAATTTTTGGTGAATGGGCTCTTGGAAAGCTGGCCGAGGATCCGCTTTTTTATCGAAAAATTGTGTTCAGCGATGAGGCTCATTTTTGGTTGAATGGGTACGTAAATAAGCAAAATTGCCGCATTTGGAGTGAAGATCAGCCAGAAGCATTGCAACAGCTACCAATGCATCCCGAAAAAGCCACTGTTTGGTGCGGTTTATGGGCCGGCGGCATTATTGGGCCATATTTCTTCAAAGATGATGCGAATCGCTACCGAGCGATGATAACAAACTTTTTTTTGCCCGAAATGGAAGTTCTTGACTTGCATGATATGTGGTTTCAACAAGACGGTGCCACATGCCACACAGCACGCGAAACAATGGCGCAATTGCGAGGCGAGTTTGGTGAACAGTTAATTTCACGTTTCGGGCCGGTCAATTGGCCGCCTAGATCGTGCGATTTGACACCATTAGATTATTTTTTGTGGGAGTATGTCAAGGCTAATGTCTACAGGGACAAGCCCGCTTCGATTGACGCACTGGAAGCCAACATCCATGCATTCATTCGTGAGATACCGGCTGATATGTGTGAAAGAGTATGCCAAAATTCGACTCAGCGGATGGGCTACCTGAGACGCAGCCGCGGTCAACATTTGCATGCAATTATCTTGAAACATTAAATTGCAAGGTTCAAACTATAAATCCAAATAAATATTTCATTCATTTATTCGAATTTTTTGTGTTTTTTTTTAAAAAAAAGTTCTAAACCTCTTAAAAAATCACCCATTATATATGTATTTCTTTTGTATATTTAATCCAAAATTGTTTTTTTTACTCATTTGCAATGAAATTAAAGCTAAAAATGAAATGTTGATTGTTGAATATCTATCTATGCAACGTATAACGGAATAAGTAATACTGTGATAGTCAGCTGTCTTGTTTTATTTAAACGTAGCCATTTCTGCGTTCAAGAATCTATCCGAGACGGTGTCAACTTATCCAAAAATTTTCAGATATGTACCTAGAGTTCTTGTTGCGTCAGCTGATTTTTCACAAGGGAATACATTAACACAAAGCTATCCAGATCGCTTTGGATACAATCCTGAACGTGGCCCATTTCTTTCTCTATTTTAAGCATTAAACACAATTTGACACATTCAATGTAGTAGCTTTTTTTTTTTTTTTTTTTTTTTTTTTTTTCAATGATTGTAGCGAATATGTCACATAAATTAGTATTCATGTTTATTTAAAAAAAAAGAAGAGTGACAAATTTTAAATTTTTCAGTGCCAATGGGTGCCATAGTGCCAAACTCATTTGAAAGTGCCACTTTGGCACTAAAGTGCCTGTTTTTGCAGCGCTGCTCTTGAGTCTAAATAAATTTTTCTTAGAAACAATTTTATTCAGTTGCTGAATGTCTTCACGGTTGAGGATATTTTCCCAGCTCCTAAACCAAAATATTCTCTTCTCAATAAGATAAGCTTAGCCAAAGATTTTTACAGCCTATTATTTCCACAGGAGTTGAGAACTCTTGCTATACGTAATTCATGTGACATCTGACATCTCATCGTATGTTAGAAAACAGGTTTCATTTGGCATTCAAGGCTTGAGTACATAGTTAGGAGTTGTTCTTGGTAAGCACAGTACTTTTTTTTGTAAAAATTCCTCTGAAGCTTTTCTATATCATCATGCTGCCCAGACTTGGGCTCCATATCCCAGAGTAGAACTGGCACCCGCGTTTAAAATATCAATCTTAGAGGATAATTTGATAACATTATTGGTGATGAACTCATTCCACGTTAAGTTGAAGTTCTGTCTGGCTTGTTCGGAACGCTCCTTAAAGTTCCTCTGTTATATGCTTAATGGGGGTACGGTTAGCCATACACCTCGGTACTTGTATTTTTGTACAACTTCTATAGTTTCTCCGTTGAGTTTCCAGTTTTCTTGTGGGCTTAACGCCTCCACCTCTTTTTATAAAAACCATATTTTTGGATTTATCCAGATTTATAATGAGGTTCCAATGTTGACTGTACTCTACAATCCTGTTGATTATGGCCTGAAGCATACTTCTGGAAATACCCCCTCCTATTAAATTCAAGGATGTAGTTTATGTAGAGTGCGAAAAATAGTGGACTAAGATTATGATTTTTTTAAACTGCTTTCAATAAGGAAAATATTAACGTCCTTGTTTAAATAAGTGAACAAAAAGACAAGAAATCAGTCGTATTTGTCAAAAGTCTTTAGAGAAAAAAATAAAAAAAAAATTGCTTAATTTTGTATGTTCCAGAGGGCAATAAAAGCCAGGTAAATAATTGCATTCACATTATTTAAGATTTAGCTCACTAACTCCAGTCTTTTTTCGACGAAAATTTAATTTAAAAATGTATTGGAGCGACAAGTTTGAGGTTTGCGTAACAAATTTGCTTTAAAAATTGAGCCCTCTGGGGCTTTTGTTTTACCTTTCTCTCTCCTAGTTAAAAAACAATAAATCATATCAAATTATCACTGAACTAAAAATTTTAAAATACATTTTTTATTAGATATTATTTTTTTTTTTTTACAAAAAACAAAAAACGACAAAAACAGTAAATCGAAACACAATAACCACCTTTGTCGTCCTTTTTGTTTGGGTTATCTTTCGTTTATAAATCAAAAATGTCCTCCTGTTCGAAACAGCCGGACGGAACACCATCAACAAATAACAACAAGAAAAACTACAGTGCTTACTTTAACAAAACAAAATAATTCAACTCAAGCAGATTTTGAAAAATCCTTACTTCCGCCTTAAGTCTTTCCTTTATCTCTTTGTGTGCCCCCCCCCTCACAATAATCGGTCCAGATTGTATTTCCTGAGAGCTGCTATATAGCGATGATGATGATGACTGCTCTCCGACAATAGCAACGACGCGACGACAGGAAAGCGAAAAACAAAAGAAATCAAATTCCAAAATCACCCCAACATAAAAATCACCTCCAACTCCAATATTCTTATATTCACCATCAGCAGGAAAATCGTCTTCCTTTTGCAAACAGGCACGCAGTGCCAACATAGCCTCACATATAGCTAAGCGTAGTTTTGATTTAGCTTGCGATTGGAAAATATATTTCCGACCTCGTTTTTTTTTTTTTTTTTTTTTTTTTTTTCCAGAATGCCGCCGCCGTCATAAACACCGATGTTGGTTGAAACTTTTTATTCCTTATTCCAATGTCTGCATTCAACAGCAGTTCGAATGACGATGAGGTGCGGTATACCGTGTACAGTGTACACCTAGCTATTAAGGTAGAGACTTGCTTTCACCTGGAATTGTTTCTATAGGAAACCCTTAAGCGGAAATTGAAAATTTCTCCTTTGAAAAAGATTCCTTCCCATCTGCCTCAAACAGGGACAACAAAATACATACATACATAAATGAAATGAAAATAACATCACGAAAGCTAATCTCCTTTAAAAATAATAGCAGGGAGCTCGTCTCGTCACAAAGTAAAGCTCTTGTGTCACTGCATGTATAGTCAAAACTAGCAAAAGCTTAACGAAATAATTTTGTAAATCGATATAATTGACAAAACCAATTAACGGGATGATTGTTTAATAAATTTATATGTGGGTGGTGTGAATTTCCTAACCTCCTGTCACAAGAGACTTGCGGCCACTTGTTACTTACATACACGGTAAATACGACGAAGGCCATTCCATGCCTTTCAGTTGTCATTATTTTATGAGCTTTTTATTTCACATTTTGTTGATGTTGACTGTCTGTAGTCTATGTGGGCTTGTTCGTGGAGTAATTGCTATCCGAAGAGAGTTGAGGCAAAATGAGTATGCGAGAAGTTAAAAACTAAATTTTTTATTCAAAAGATGATTATCGAATGGAAAGTTAAATATGGCGCGACGTTTGTTTCAGTTTTATGAGCATTGTTTGAATGGCTTTAAAATGCTTTCAGTCTGACGTGGATGTCTGATTTGCTTTGTCTGCAATAACACAGGCAAAAAGCTAAGTGTTCCAAACAAAATGTTTTATTAAAATTAACCGAGTTTGTACGGTTTCGTTTCACATTTAACAATTTAAGTCTGATCGATTTTAAACTACGCACGCTGTCATTTTATGTAAGCATAAATTGGAGACCTAGTATTTGCAATTTTGTTCTTACTTCTGGGGACATTAGATATTTTTTTCTATTTACAAAGCTCAAAGTATGTTTTGGTTGAATTTTGTATTTAATTCTTAATATGAACTGAGCTTATTGCAAGTTGATTCATTATAAAAGGTTTTCCAATAAGAGGTGTTATTTTGATATTCAAAGACAAATGGCATTTTTTGAGATAAATGATCGGATGTTTATTTCATTATAAAGAGGAAGGTATGCCGTTAATAATGGAACACAACATCCGCCAAATGGCTGCCACGACCACGCTTACAGGACCATATCCTTTTCATGAAATTTTCCATAATCAAATCGCAAAGTGGCTGCCCTATGTCCTCGATAGCCTCACGAATTCCATCTTTGAGGTCTGGAATCGACGCTGAGCTGTTGGCGTAGACCTTATCTTTTACGTGGCCCCAAAGGAAGAAGTCGCAAGGTGTTAAATCACAAGATCTCGGTGGCCAATTGCGATCACCTCTTCGAGAGATAACACGGTCCGGAAACTTTTCCCGTAAAAGATCGATGGTTTCATTGCTTGTGTGGCACCTAGCGCCGTCTTGTGGAAAGTAAACGTTGTCCAGATCAATACCATCCAATTCCGGCCATAAAAAATCATTAATCATCTCTCGATAGCGCAATCCATTGACCCTTACTGTTGCTCCAGCCTCATTTTCGAAAAAGTAAGGTCCAATGACCCCGCCGGACCATAAACCGCACCAAACAGTCACGCGTTGAGGATGGAGAGACTTTTCAACAATAACTCTTGGGTTTTCCGAGCCCCAGATGCGACAGTTTTGCTTGTTGACGTAGCCTCCGAGGTGGAAATGGGCCTCATCAGTCAAGATGATTTTTCGATGAAATTCCGGATCATTTTCATGCATTTCAAGGCCCCAATCAGCAAAGACACGACGTTGTTGATGATCAGCCGGCTTGAGTTCTTGTGTTAACTGAAATTTATAAGCCTTAAGACCCAAGTCTTTATGCAAAATACGGTGTAATGACGTTTGTGGAATGCCTAATTCCAAAGAACGACGAGGAATGGACAAACCTGGGTTTTCTTCAACACTTTGGGCTACAACAGCAATATTCTCAGTTGTTCTTAAGCGACGTGCACGGGTTTCACATCACTAACTTGTCCCAACAGCTCGAATTTGTCCACCAATTTCTGTATTGCGGTCCGACAAGGTGCTTCACGACGACCCAAAAATGTTGTAGTTTTACGAACCGTCTCTGCCAAATTTTCACCATTTTTATAGTGAATTTTAATAATTTCAATGCGTTGTTGAAGCATGTATCGTTCCATTTTTATCAATGGCGTAGTTTCTACTTGTCAACTGTCAAAAAATGACAGCTTCAAAAGTGACAGCTACCGAAATAGCGGGCTATTCAAAATAACACCTCTTATTGGAAAACCCTTTACATAGAAAGTGTCACAACCGTAACAAAAAATATTTAAGTGTAGTATACTAAACAAATGAAATTTTTATCAAAACCAATGAGAAAGAATATTTTGTGATCTACCATCAAATGAAATTTTAGTTTCATCTAAATTATATTGAGCCTGACTTTGTAGGTTGTGTCACTTAAAAGGGCTTTCTTTGATAACCTTGCCGAACTTTACGAACTGAAGATCAAAGACATGATCTCTTTCTTATAAACGCAACGAAATGGCTCTGAGACGAAACTCGGATTTTTGCTCTGTCTAACTCGGGGCTTTAGATTGTTGTTCCACAAACCCATTCCTCAACCATAGGTTCAAACGAGTTTTGGTATCAAAACGGCGCTAATTGGGTCAGTGACCTAGTCGACTCGTTGGCCGCCAATTCTACCTTGTATAGGTTGTGTAACACCCGTAACAATCTTACTCTGATTTTATTTCATTTTGATGAATGTAATTGTTCCTTCTACGGCCGGTGCGGCGTTTAAGCATATTAAGTATGATTCTAGGTTATATGTGTAGATGATTTTCCAAAATTTAAACGATTATATCTTTTTAATATTTTATAAAAGTTAAAATCACCAAATGCTTATTTCATCTTATTAGTATCATATTTACTCCATATGTGTCACTTTCACAATTAAAAATGTGAAAAAGGTATGTTTGATTACTTTTTAGCCTCAGCTAGTGTCACCCATTGTAACAAAAAACAACACTGAAAGCCATCCTGTTAAGAAAGAAACAACAAATATAAACACGAATAAAAATCAAATGTCACTTTTTCGCACACAATGGGCCGAGAAATCAATTATGTACGAAAAAAGAGCAGAGCCTTCTCTGAGCAATCTGCTACAATTATTAATTTTGCTCGTGGAACAGCGTACTGCCTAACGAAAAGCACATTAAAATTTTTCGTTTATGATTTTGTGGGGGATTTTTTTGTTTCACATCATCAGCGAACTAGTAGTCCAATGACCAATTTCCTAACGCTAGTTCCTCCTTCCTTAAACTCGCAGCTAGTACCTCGTTAATATACCAGTTGCTATAGTACTCAAATCGGTACCAAATGATTTCTTCACTTAAGCACTAAGCCCTAGTTCTGTCAAGTTGGTGTCGAGTACTATTCAGGACCGGGTATTAGCTACGACTTTAAAATCGGCAGTCTATTGGTGCTAATACAGGAAAACCCAGATAAGTTCCTCATCATAAATTTCTCGCTTTGAGAGGTACTTATGCGGGTTAGGCAGTAATAAAAAACCCGCTTAAGTGCACATAAACACTTATCTCTATATGAAAAAAAAAAAACTTGGTATCAAAATAACATTTAATGTTATTTAAAAAATAGAAAAATACTTTACATCAAGTCACTAGTAGCGGTAACCTTTTAAAAAGTGAACTTTGTATTTACAAAGTAAAATAATGAGTTTGTGTTGCGTTATGGAATCTAATTGCATGAAACACAAGGAAGCGCTAGATGAAAAGAAGCTTTTGTCTTTTACTGCCGATTTCAATTGAGCACTGAAAAAAATTTTCTTAGGTAAATTTCACTAAAAATATACAAAATAAAAGGCAATTAAGCGGGGAAGGTAGTTAAACGAAATGTTCTTATTAGATGAGTTTTATATGAAAAAATCCTCAAAATTTTGGTTCTCAAAAAAAAGATAGCTACTTATGCGGCTTAGGCACTTATGCGATAGGTACTTATCTGGGTCTTACTGTACCTAAACCAGTTTAATTTCTTCCATTTTCTTCAATGAATTCGTTGCTGAATTTCGGTAGTGTCTTGGTTGTTGTTTTTTAAATAGGTAATAAATTCGGCTTTTATTGATTTTAATTTTTTTTGTATGGTTTATAATGTTTTCAACTAGTGCTTATTTCGTGAATGGTAACACTTAGCTCATGTCTGATTTGACAGATAATTAGTCTTATCCTTCCGCTGAACGAATATGGTTGTGTATACGCTTCGCTAAGTGGGCCTGCAATCGACTTAGAGAAGATGCCGATTTTGCCAAAAAAATCATCTTTTCAGATGAAGCTCATTTTGATCTTGGCGGGTAGTAAACAAGCAAAATTGTCTCATTTGGGGCACAGAAAACCCGCACGCATACATTGAGAAGCCGATACACCCAAAACGAGTCACTGTTTGGTGCGGATTTTGGTCCAGAGGCATAATTGGGCCATTTTTCGAAAATGAGCAAGGAAGTGGCCGTTACAGTCAATGGCGATCGTTATCGGGCCATGTTGAACGAATTTTTGCTCACAAAAGTTGAAGAGAAGGATATTGGCAACATTTGGTTTCAACAGGATGGCGCTACGTGCCACACAGCGGAAGCTACACTTGATGTTTTGCGCCATTTTCAAAAAAAAAAGAAGTTATTTGGCGGACCCTTTATTTTGAATTGGTCTTACGTGTATGTGTAGAGACTGAACTTAATTTTTGGTGGTAGAAATTTGAAATATTTGTTTGCAAGCAGACTTCCTACTGACAACACCTTAAGGTTAGGTTAGAAGGGGTGATAATACGACAAGCCGTATCATCGCCCTCGGATCTCAATGGACCCATTGTGGTCCCCAGGTTAGGTGAGGTGAAAGAGGAAAGGTGCGAGGGAAGAATTTAGTATGGAGCTTAGGTGTGGTTATAAGGTGCCTCCCTGAACCACCCTGAACTCTTGATAAATTTCAGGATGTTCCTTAGTGGCAGAGACGAGATGTCATTCAGTTCTTCAAAAAAGTACTTTCCGAGCTGATGTCCATTCTTCCCATGTGGGTTCTCATTAAGTTGTGACCTGTTATAGGATTCCAACCAAAAGGGATAGTTGAGGTATGTTTAGTTCGAGAAGGAAGTCTGTTTTTTTCTAAGAAAAGTTCGGCCATAGATTCCTCGAGACCCGACAAGTATCAATTGCTGACCATCTATCGTATGCGGCTTCCATTAAAAAATTGTGAATTCTGCCTTTCTATACTTCTAGTGAAAACTATCATCTAAGTCCGGGGTAATGCGTAATAAACTTATAATTTTCGGTGAGTATTGTGCTTTCAGATCTTTTTGGTTTCTTACATACCTTAAGGTAGTAGTAAGTGGATCGGATGAGATTGCTAGCATGTTAAATAGGTCTTCATTCTGTCGAATTCTTGAAACTTTGCACGCAGACTCCTGGGCTTAGTGGTAGTGATTGGTATTCGATGATATTTTGACTATGAACCAAAATTTTATGAAGAGTAGGTGTGAGTTGATTTTCAGGGTACTTTTGTTTCAATAACTCTTCGGTTTTTTTGGTGTACTCTCCAAATTTAACTGTATTCACTACTTCCCTGCTATTCAAAACATTAAGTATTATTTTGATCCTGGTTATAACTTCTTTATTGACTCCAGTTATTCGAGCGGTTGCCTCAGATTGTTCAAAAATCTCCTTGAAGTGTTTCCATCATTGCTATTTCCAAATCCTTGCTTTTGTTTATCTACATCAAGTCCAAACTCATTTATCCGGTTTTGATATGGAGAGATGGAGAAAGCCATTCCTCATTTTTGTTTATGAAAAATAATCTCGATTTATGGGCTGCGACCCATTTTTTATCAAAGTTGTAATAAAGGCTTTTAAATTTTGCTTCATTTTTCCGGTAAATTTTCACCGGATAGTTGGTATTCACTTACTATGGCAAAAAAGAACTCTTCAAGACTCTCATCTTTGAGAAAAAGTTCAAACAAAATATTGTATATTATATCCATTTTAAATAATTTTTCCTTATACAACTGCTCGTTCAAGTTTTCAATGATAATTTCATCCCAATGTTTCATCTTTTTACACAACTACTTTTTTATAAAACTAAATACCTACACAAAAAATAAGATTTAAATCTTTAAACAAAAATTCTAATCCATTTAAAAACTCTTATCCATCAAACTACCTGACAATAATTAATCATACCCGAAGTTAAAAACATTCATGCTTAAAAGTTTTATTAGGGGTCACAAGAAATAAGCTTAAAAACCGTTTTAAAAAAAACTTAGGTAAGTTTTTCCTTCTAAAATACAAAACCATTTTATTTAAAACAAACACTCATACCTGGAAAACAAAGAAAAAATATTTTACATGATTTTTTTCTGCACCTGACAAAAAAAACTCAGAAAAAATTACTGACTTCATTAAATCAAATCGCTCTAGCTCAGCTCTATGCAACTTTATGCAGCTGAGTTTTTGGTTTTATATGAAGAGATATATAAGGATTTAGTATCCGTCGAGCTTGGCTTGATTATGTTCGAACATTTTGTTTTCTACTCAGTGTAAAGTCGAAAAAGCGTTCAAAAATGGGAGTTTAAAAAAACATTTAATTTAGCAGTTTAAAAAAATTTATCATTTTTTTTTTCATTTCTGATTATAGCAATTAACACATATATCAAGTAAAAATAACAAAAGTTGTATTTACACATTTTTCCTATTTTTTACACTCAAAATAAAAAAAAATTTTAAAACATTTTATTTTTCTAATTATAAAAATTTATCAACTTTGACTCGCTCTACAAGTCAAACCATTCATACAAATGAAATTATTTTTTCGATTATTAGAGCTCCAAGCATTTGTTAATTCAAAAAAAGTAAAAGTTTCGAAAAATGAATTTCGCAAGCACTTGTGCCTAAACGGGCCACTGTGCGGCGTGAATATTACGGCGGTAAATACAGTCATATAGATAGAGTTGATGGAGTATAGCAGTATCCACTCTTTTCGCTATTGACATACATTATTTTATTCATATTACACATTTTAAAATTAAAAATAAATTAAAATTAAAATAAAAACAAAAACAGAAAAAAATTTTGAGAAGATAAAGCTCTTAAGCAATGTACAATCAACAATTATAGAGGATTAATGTAGCTTATTGTATTCAGTGGGATAAGTTGTAACTGATTTGTGCTTTTAAGTGGTGCGATTCTATTTAATCTATTCTATGAATTCCTGGACCCATACACGAGGTCCAAGAATTTAATTTTCCTTTTAAACTTAAACAAAAAAAAAATCTCTCTAACACTTCAACTCCACATCTAAATACTGTCTTGTCTTTTATATTTGCCATCCTACTATCGCTAAACCAATTGCGACAAACACACTTAAGCCAACATGGTCAGAACATCAAGAAAACAACTAAAAATAAGCACTCAAACAAAATCGTTTGCATTCCAAAAGTCGTAAAATTAGGATAAGCTCTGCTGTCTGCATAATTTAGCCGTCAGGTTATTCCTTGGCATGAATTTGTAATGAAGGATCAATTCTCGCATTTCCTTCCGCACATGGTGACCGTTTCCTTAAAGCTAAGAATGTAGGTAATTTATTTTTACTGACATTCCCGCCCAGCATATACCATTTGCCTTCTTCTATGACAATGTAATTTGATCGTTTATATATATATATATTTTTTTTTCTCATTCTTATCGTTCACAGCTGGCAAATGAAGGTGTCCCACCGCTGCCACTTCAAGGAAAGAATTTCCAACGTGCAAGAAATTAGAAAGAACGAACAAAAAAATATAGAAAAAAAAAAAAAATAAGAACCTGCACTCTCACTCAGAAGAACGACCATAATAAATAGTGTCCTTCCGCTGCGCGAAAACCAGCCAACGGATAACCTCATCACATTCCAGCATCTCATTTTACAGTAAAAACTCAAAACTTTTGCACCAACCTTCATAGATTTTTTTTTTTTTGTTAAAGTTGGCAACTCACCGACTTTAAGCGAATCGTCCTTGGTCCTGCACAAAAACTTTTTCCTTCAGTCTCTTGCATAGTTATGTAAATTAAATAAATAA
This sequence comes from Leucozona laternaria, assembly GCA_932273885.2. Taxonomy (NCBI): domain Eukaryota; kingdom Metazoa; phylum Arthropoda; class Insecta; order Diptera; family Syrphidae; genus Leucozona; species Leucozona laternaria. The sequence continues at coordinate 53,407,091 of OW026367.1, read as the reverse complement.
AATGTTCACAAAAAAAAAAAAAAAAAAACTGACTCAACACAGCAGAGACAGAAAAATGAAGCAAACTAAGAAAAAAATCCTAACAAAAAAAGAAATAAATAAGTAAGCGGAAATCATCAAGAGCAATAGTGTCGCAAATTGTAGAAACAATGAACAACCCCAGGATTAACTAGAAACAGGAAGAAAAAGTGTACGAACATAGAACAAAACCACAGGAAATAAACCTGTTCGGACACCGGGGATCTCACGTCCAATCTCAGTTCTTCAATTTCAGCGAACCGGGCTGTTGACGTAATTTAAATTAATTGCCAGCAAATTACTTTCTTTATAGAAAATTTCCCGACGGAGTCACCAACACTTTCACAACACCACCACACTTTGGCCTTGTCGTCATCCTCGTCATCATCATCATCATCATCATCATCATGTCGCAGCCGCAGTTACACCGTCCTTCGTTTTGATTGTTTGCCGTGTTTATTATTTAATTAGAGTATTTTAATTTTTCTTGTCCGCTTTGGAATTTATTTTATTTTTATTTTTTCTTTGCTTTAAAAATGATTTTATTTTAAATGAGGAAATAAATTGCAAGATATATAATACGTTTTAAAATTTAATTTTTATTTGAATTAAAATTATCTTCAATTGTTTTTACTAATTAAAGTTAAGCTAAAAATAAAGAAAATGATAATAAAGATGAAATAATAATTCATTTGAAGTCACAAAGAGGAAAATGATATTTAAAAAAAATCATGATATTCCAGTATAACAGTTAGGTAGATTCGTATGAGTAAGTATGATGCTGGGTAAGAATTTGTATGAATCGAGTTTTCGACCACCAGCTCCTTGCAGAGTTTCCAACCATCTTTACTGCAAGAGTGCGTACTACTTTTCAGTTATTTTATAAACGAGGAGAAGAGAAATTTAGGGCGAGTTTCACAGTCGACACTTACCGAAATAAGTGGCACTTAAATTTCCCATATTAGGAATTTAAGCTAAATTTTATAGCCAGCGTGAGTGGAACTTAAGTCACCAACATTTGCAGACTTAAGTGCCACTTATTCAGGTAACAGTGCACTGTGATATTGGGAATTAATCATTCACATTCCCCACTTAAGTGTCACTTTTCTGACTGTGAAACTGGCCCTTAATGTTTTTTCTGTAGTCGATTGATTTGTTTTTCATACAGGGTGTGACAACATAACTTCCTTTGTTGAAAACGCCATAAAACCCATGTAAAGGGTGTTTTTTTTTTAAAGGTGTAGAACTTTGAAATGAAATAAAAAAAAGATGATTTTTTTTAAATTGACATGAAATTTACCTTACCCGAAAGATAATCTTCTGGCATTATAATTCAAAGCCGCGTTCGAGAGAAAAGTCTTAAGGAGAATTGTTGGCCCCATATGTGAGGAAAGATGATTCCGGAAACGGTACAATCATGAATTGTACGCAATCTACATTGAAGCAGATATCGTGACAAAAATTAAGCTCGGTAGACTCCGGTGGGCAGGGCACCTAGCTCGCATGACCGAAGAGGACCCTGCTCGGAAAGTTCTTTGTGGTACATTCTATGGTAGACGACAGCGTGGTAGACCATGCTTGCGCTGGAGAGATGGCGCGGGTAGACCAGGACGCCTGGAGCCTTGGGGTACGCAACTGGATGGCGGCGGCTCGAGACCGGGATGGGTAGAGAGACTTGTTGACGGCTGGCTCGGACGTAGTCTAATCTGGAGGTCCAATTTTCGATGACTTTTCCAACAATTGTGGCCCTATATCAGCAATAATTGTTTCCTCCAAGTGGTGAATAGTTTCGGGCTTATCGGCGACTTTACATATCCCCACAGAAAATAGTCAAGCGGCGTTAAATTGCACAATCTTGGAGGCCAATTCACGGGGTCCGTAACGTGAAACTATATGCGGTTACCAACCGTTTCCTTCAATAAATCAATTGTGGCACGAGCTCTGTGACATTTTGTGTCAAATTGTCAAATTTTCGAAGATGGGAAACATTCCAAGGGACATTTTATTCACGATATCCCCCATTTAAGTTCTAATTCATTGTCTTCCTTTGAATAAATCCTTAAATACCAGATTTCGACCATCAACCTCTTACAGGGTTTTGGCCATCTTGATTTAAAAGGTGAATTTGTTTTTCTTGACTAACAAGCGTCCTTTTGATTTTTAAAGAGAACTCCAATTACCTATACATATTACAAAAATTATAAAAAATCAGCTTTTGATTTTAAATATAACTTCTTAATTCTTTCCCATATAAAAACATGCGTCATCTATGGGTCGGGTTAATATTAGATAAATTATTAAGAGTTAAAAATATGCTAGGCTTTCTTTTGTATTTGGAAGCTATTAAAATTAAACAGTGACCTTTCTAGGCCTCACCTTTATATGAATATGATGTTTTTTCACATCAATAAGTTTTTTTTCTTAAAATCAATAAGATGTCTCAAAAACCCAATCAGATTTTTTTTTTTAATAGAAATATTTTTTTAATAGAATATTTTTGTGTGTATTTAATACGAAATACAACTAAATTAGTTCCAATTAGTAGCCAATCTTACTGATTTTTTAATATTTTTTTTTTCTGTGTAAATATTTTTTTTTAAATAACTCAAATGTTATTTCAAAAGCTATCTTTTAAACAACGAATGTAGTAGATTTAGCAATAGAGTGTTAATTAGTTTATCTAAACAGTTATTGAAGGATTGGTTAAGCATTAATTTATAACAAAAAAACTTAAAACACGGTAACGAATTTATGTTTTAAAATTGGAAGTGACTCTAGAAATGCCAATTATAACAGTTTTGGTTTATAGTAGTGATGTTTATGTAGCCCCACAAGGCCAGGGCCCTCCGCCGGTAGGTATTATTCAGGCCCCGAGAGTTTTTTTTCAAGTCGCGCGAAGTGCGTTAACGTACGCCCACTTTTAATGGCGAAAAACTGTTATAAATTGGCATGTTTCTAGTCTTGTCCTTTAAAATAAGCTTCCCCGTAGAAGGACTGTTAATATACCTATCTACTTATCTACGTTAAAGACCACCAAACACATACATATCAATAGTTTAAATAAAGTGCCAATACAAGTCTAGCTATAGAAATTATTTTTTAACATTTAAATACTTATTGCATTAAAATACAGCAAATGCCATCCAATTGAAATGGATTGGGTTTTGAATATTTTTCATTCGCTTTAAATTTTATTTCTAAAATAAAATATTTTTTTTCTGAAAGCCGTATAAAATAAATACCATTTTATTTATTTAGGTTTTCAACAATGCACTGCAGTTATTTGAAAGGCTTCTAATTAGGTATAACCATTTATGCAGAACATTAAGAAAGACTTGCGGGAGAGATATATGTGCCGACTATGTGTATGTTATATTTGTATGTATTTTTATTAACCAAAATAAACTCATAAAATATTATACTTCAGTTTTTCCATTTCCATTGGCAAGAATAATATAGTTTTATTGAAAGAACAAACTGAATTTTTGTAGATTTCTGTTTTCATAGTTCAACTGCTATTAATGGGATATCACGTAGGTAAATTTTGGAAGTATACGTAAGACTCGTAACACTTTTTTGTCATATTAAATGTTTTTCCAGTATTACGTTATCCGAAATTGTTATTCCTTTAAAAATAAAAATTGATTTCTTATCTCAAAACAGGGAAGCAAAGTTATTATATATTTTTTTTTTATGTGTTTAAAAAGGTAGCACTTTCCAGAATTTAGGCTGTGTCTTTTTTAAATTGCTAGGATGCTTGGTTCAGTTTGGTTGAGCAGTAAATCGCTGTTAAAGAAATACAAAGCATTTACCAAACGCGCCTTGGCACATAACGGGTGATTTTTTGGCTGGTTTGGTTTTGGCAACACTGGTTTTGACAGCTGACGTGTGTTTAGTACCTTGTGTCACTGTCAAACAGCTTCAGTTTGGTTTGCAATTTAACCATGGATCGTCTTACAAATGAACAACGCTTGCAAATTATTGAATTTAACTATCAAAATTCGTGCTCGGTTCGAAATGTTCATCGCGCGCTGCTTGTGTTCAGCGATGAGGCTCATTTTTGGTTGAATGGGTACGTAAATAAGCAAAATTGCCGCATTTGGAGTGAAGATCAGCCAGAAGCATTGCAACAGCTACCAATGCATCCCGAAAAAGCCACTGTTTGGTGCGGTTTATGGGCCGGCGGCATTATTGGGCCTATTTCTTCAAAGATGATGCGAATCGCAGCGTTACTGTCAATGGTGAACGCTACCGAGCGATGATAACAAACTTTTTTTTGCCCGAAATGGAAGTTCTTGACTTGCATGATATGTGGTTTCAACAAGACGGTGCCACATGCCACACAGCACCCGAAACAATGGCGCAATTGCGAGGCGAGTTTGGTGAAAAGTTAATTTCACGTTTCGGGCCGGTCAATTGGCCGCCTAGATCGTGCGATTTGACACCATTAGATTATTTTTTGTGGGGGTATGTCAAGGTTAATGTCTATAGGGACAAGTCCGCTTCGATTGACGCACTGGAAGCCAACATCCATGCATTCATTCGTGAGATACCGGCCGATATGTGTGAAAGAGTATGCCAAAATTGGACTCAGCGGATGGGCTACCTGAGACGCAGCCGCGGTCAACATTTGCATGAAATTATCTTTAAACATTAAATTGCAAGGTTCAAACTATCGATTCAAATAAATATTTCATTCATTTTTTCGAATTTTTTGTGTTTTTTTTTAAAAAAAAGTTCTAAACCTCTTAAAAAATCACCCATTATATAGGAGGAGAGTTAAACAATATATTGTTACGTTACTAATGAGCGTGTCTATTTGAGTGAACTTTTACCAAAAAACTCTCGAGATGAGATTTACTCTCGATTATCTGATTAACCTTCCGCGAGTTTATCTCATGATCGGTTTATGCTCTCGAAAACTGTTTGGAGAATTTTTACTCTCAAATGAATCATACCAATTATTTAAAAATATACTAATTATGTATTCTTTTCTCAAATTATTTTGACGCTCAAATAAAACAAAATTGTTGTTGAAATATATTACCTATCCCATATTGTTGGACTTTTTTTTTTAAATCGAAAAATACTCCTATCGAAATCATAGATAATAAAATAATAATGTATTTGCTCAATTGACTTTTAAGACGAAGAAAGGTCAACATTGGAAGACCTGAAAACATTTTTAGATTAATTATATTTGTGAAAACATATTCGAAAATACCTTCTTCTATGTAGATAATTAATGTCTGAGCTTCAACCAACAAGATGTGCTCAGTTTACCCTCTATGAATAGCTAACAACCTGCAGTAGATACCCTACTCAGCCTTGAAAGAGAGTAATATTGAAAAGTAGTGCAAAAGCCAATAGAGACAAGTATTTTGAATAAAATATAGCAGTACAGAAATTTTAAAAACTTCATTGGATCAATAAGCTAAATAATTTGGACAGTCTAAAATTGAGCTTTTTAGGTGCGAGATTAAAGATAAACCCGGGTTGACTCATCATATCAAAACGGCTCTAGCGCTAATTGGGTCACGGAGCGAGATTGCCCTGGGCCGCCATCTCTAAACCTAACTCATCCAATTTGCTGAGTTAACTCATTATTAACTTCACCGAAAATCTGTTTCCTCAGTTAACTGTGGGTAAAATTTGTTTCTAAAGTTAGCTAACTCTGGTTTAACTTTCCACTGACAAACTGGAGCCTTAGTTACCTGAAATAGATTAGAAAAAATATGTAAAATTTTGTGATATCATTCAGTTCTTCTTGAATCTTTTAGATTCTATGGATTCAAATAAATTCCCTTAAGCGTAATGTACCAATGTCCTTGCACAACATGTTCCAGAGCAGGCCACCTAGTAAAAGACGATTTTAAAATCGTAAGTTTGGGTTTCGTCATGCCGTGTCGGGCTGTGCGTTGGTGCTTCAGTGCGTCTGTGACTCTGCTGTAATTTGAGCTAGAGCCTAAGCAAGCGTGAGCGATTTGTTTCAAATTTGGTACAGAGCATTTTCATGTAATTTGACAGATTTTTCTTCATATGCAGTGGCGGATTTAGATTTTCTGCCGCCCTAGGCCTAGTTGAGTACGCCCCCCCCTTATTTTTTTTAATAATTTTTTTTTGTTTGCCTTTATTCTTAATCGTTCTTGCAGAGCCTTTTTTCTGTGCTGCCAGAATATCCCCATACATTATATGGCAGCATCTTTATTTTAAGACTTAAAAATAAATTATAGTTTTATGAAACTAAAGCTCTAATATAAAACCGAACTAAAAAGCAGTGATGCCACATGAAAACAAAAGAAGTACGTACCTACAGCATGAACGAAAAATCCCTACATTTCCCCTTCACCCGCAAAAAATGCTTAAAATAAATAAAAATAACAAAATGAAGATATTTTTGTTTTTGTTTATTTTTCTAATTTTTTATTTTATTTATAGTTTTATATATGCGCAAATAAATAATAATAAAGTTAAGAAATATTTTAAAGTATTAAAAAAATTGTAAAAATTGCATTTATGGTTGTATTACTTATTGAAAATAAAAATTTTAATGCAACATACAAAATGTTTGCATAGACAAAAAAAAAAATTAATGGAAGTTGAAAATTATTTGCATTAAAAAAAATTTGAATGCAAGTTGAAAATTATTTGCATTACAAAAAAAAATCAAATTCAATTCGAAAATTATTTGCACTAGGAAAAATTCAAAGTAAATTCGAAATTTTTTTGAATTGAAAAAAAAATGCAAGAACATTTCTTGCATTCTTTCTATTAAAAAAATGTAATAATATTTTTTGCATTGAAAAAATGCAAATTTAATTCAAAAATTTTTTGGATTACAAAAATGCATATTTTATTCAAACATAATAATCTTATTGCATTCAAAAAAAAATTATATTTTATTTTAAAATTTAATTTTAATTAAGGATTGTGATAAGATATTTATAAAAAATATTTTTTGGGAATCAAGTAGATAATATAATTCTAAAAGTCCTTCCGCTTTCATAGAAAATTCTAATATTTCAAAATCCGTCCTTTTTTTTATACGGTGTAGTTATCAAACCAAAAATCCCTTCGTGTATATCTTTTGTAATTTTTTGTTAAAAAAAAAAAACACAAACAGACCTTTTTTCTAAAAATTAAATAGAAAAACCCATGAATATATTATGGTTTTTAATATTGCTTCTAATACAAAAAACGCTCAAAAAAATAATTTAAATAAATTAAAGTTGTGTTGATACACTAAATTGCATTTTTTGATGTGCAAATATTTTTTTTTTACTTTTTAAAGTTCAAACTTAATTCATTTATTTCCCACTTTGAGAATCAATTATTTTTCAGCGCCCCCAAAGAAGGAGATAAAATATAAAAAAATATTTTTCGATTTTTCAATAGAATTGAAATTTCTCAACGCCCGGGCCTAACGGGAATAAGCCTAAGTCCAGCACTGTTCATATGAAAACTTACAGCTGAAGTGTGTTAAAAATTAAATCGTACAGCTATGATCATACTCTGCTCAGAGCAAACTTGATTCGCTTAGGCACTGCTCAGTGCAGTGCTCAAAACTAAAAAAGAAAAACACCTATTTTTCACTAAATAGAGATCGAGATCATTTAAACGTAGAATCCGTAGCATGCTTTGCGTCGACGTATACAACCGAGAGCTCGATTAATTACGTACGTTTTTGTGAGAAGCTACCCATATGCTACGCATTCACTGGATGCAACAAAATTGGCACGGTTGGATTTTAGATTTTAGTTAATTATTCAGTTACTGATGCCAAATCACCATGTGAAGTTACACGATTCAACAGCACGTCCACATGATAAAACTTTAATATTCAAATCTTTTGAGGCAACGATACGGCCGGCGTTGCATTGCATTGCAGCTATTTTACGGTTAACATGGTTGTCATTCCAAGTCGATTATCCAAAGTTTGGTGGCCAAATTTGAGTTGACTGAATCAGTGAAAAATCAGTCAACGCCATATGCGTCAACGAAACGCGAGATCCGTAATTCTTCGAAAACAACGATGCCAGGCAACCGGATCTATGCGACAGAGTCATTGGAAATTGGACCACTCGGATCCGTTGCCACCGTAAAAAGCCGAGGTGGGTGTTTGAACGATTTAATATTTCATACAATGGCATATACACATATGGGTCTTTCAAATAAAAAAAAAATGATCATTTCAAATAAAGATATAATACCTCACACACAGCTCTTTTTATACCATTTAAACATCTACCCACCCTACCCTCATTGAAAAACCCTGTATAAGCTCTCAAAAACAAAGTTGAACTCACATACCGAATGGTTTACCCATAGATTCCCTTAAAACCACAACAAACCACTTTGTTCACTTACCAGGAAAAAAAACATAAATTAAATCATGATTTATTATATAACTGTGAAAAATAAATTAATCAAGGATCCATGCAATCTACTATTTGGTACCTCATGCTCACTGTGACGTATACGTAATCTTTTTGAAGTAGCCACTTTGAAACGATAAATTTCCATTACAATGTCATTTATCAGTGTATACAATGTACAATTTATACACTACTCAGCAGAATGATGGTTTTTCTGCTTCTTTATTTTTTGTTTGTTTTTATATTTTTATTATTTTATTTGTAAAATCAGAACAAACGGAATCTCGCAGTTAAAATATTTGCGATTATCACTGCCCGACACGAGCAGCTGACTGCTTGTCATTCGGTTTGGTACTTCAGCTTTCACACCAGATCTGCAGGAAAACATTGAATGCAATTCATTATCTTAAGTGCTTTACAGATTGTAGGCCAGCGTATTTACCGTATACAGTCTGCACGGATAAGGTTGATGATGGTTATGTTATGAATTGATTCCTTGCCATCCCAGACAGGGCGATGAGGTCGTGATGAATGTATAGGGAAATAAGATGAATGTTTTTGCAGAGATTTACATGAGATTTATGGTTAATTTTTCTTTTAAATTATTTGGCAAGCATAAATAATATATAAATTAATAACAAATGTTAACAGAACACTTTTACACATATACTTGCATATTATTGATCATCAAATATTATAACACCAAGTCATAAAAGCATGATAAGGAATATTTAGGAGCGAGTGATTACTTCAAATGCTCTCTTTGGATATCAATATCATAAAAGCTTTCGTATGAGGTTTTGATAAGATAATTAAATATTGTCTGTACTGACTTCCTTCGTTTAGACTTAGGGATATCATTTCAAGCAGATTTGACATTTCAGTTCAATTTTTGTAATAAATATATTGATTCGAACTAATCGTGAAGTTGGGAAAAAATGATGTCCCTTACTTTGGGGGAAATTTATTGTGGAGGAATTGAAAAATGTTGAATATAAATAAATAAGTCTTAATATCTATAAGGCTTCTATAGGACTTTCTTACAAAAAAAACTATTTTGGTAAATGATTCTTTTAAAGCTAGATAAGAAACTCTATCGAGGTTAGTCACTGTTTTTCGGTTAGAACTCTTTAAATGAAGTTAGAGAATCTTAATGAAGCTAGTTGTAGTTGTATAAAGATTGTATAAGTTATTTTATAAAAGCTATTATCTTTTAGTCTTTAAAAGGCTTCTTTTACAGAAGAAGAAGAAGTTTTTCTAGCAGTGTTATCGAAGAATTGGCTAAGGCTAACCAGATTGTAACAGGCTCAAACATGTAAAAGTCGTTTTAAAGAAGCTTTTTAAAAAAACTAACAATTGTCTTTTGTGATATAGAGCAGCGACTTTGACAAAATTGTTGATTCAATGGTAGTTGTGATATTGGGCTTCGTGCATGCCCAGTGGATGTGGCAGCTAGAATCGTTTTTTCAAAAGTGCAAACTAATGTTAGAAAACATGAAAATAAACTTTTGTAACTCACCTTTATTTGTAATGTTTTTTTTTTTAAACAAACAAATTGTTTGATTTGTAATTCACAAAACATGATTAGGTCCGACAGGACAAGGAGTGTTGTACTCCAATTGCAAAATCACAATAGACAACACAAAACAACAATACCAAGTTTTTGACTAGACAGATTCAATGTAAGCGAAGTTGCAGCACTTTTTTTGTGACATATGTGTTTACACGCCAAATTCTTTGACGCAATCTAGTTTCAGATGATTGAATCTGGTATCACGGCAGTTTATGGGTGAGAGAAGTGCTGTGTGCAGAATCTCTGGAGGCGTCAAGAAAACATAAAAACTGGACTTAAATGTAAGCACGATGAGACCCACCAGTCCATCAGATTCAATATTTCTAATCAAAATAGGGTCTATGTTTGGTTTATTACACACTAGGGTGTCCCGACAAATTTTTTTTTGGATTTTCCGAACAAAAGACCTCTCAAAACTTGCGTAATTGGACTTAGATTACAAAAATATATAAAAAAAAATATTAAAATTTGTCTAGGGGGTTGTACCGACCCTCAAAATTTTGACAAATTGATATTTTTTATGCTTTTTTCCCGTTCCTTAATTTCGGTTCCTGAGCTACTATTTATTATAAAATAACTTTTTGATCTTATTAGGTTTAGAACATATTTGACGTTTTGATTTGCATGCAACAATACGTTTCCAGCGGTTTTAAATTTATAAGGTTTTAAGCTAAAAATACCCCCAATAGGTGAACAAAATTGAATTTTTTTAATTTTTGGCGCATATTGCTATTATCATCATTTTCCTGGAACTTAAAACTACTGCTCTATAAATCTGACACAATTTGAAATAAAGTTTCTATACCTATCCGATTTTGAAGAAAAATTTGTTTATAAATTTGAGGGCTACCTGCACAAATGACTTAATTTATTGATGTCCTTTAAGGATATGGGTTTTTACCTGTTTCCTACCTGTAAAATACACAACTCAATCCGGTAATAAATTCGGATTTAAAACTCAAGGCTGTTTTCTACCTGACAAATATCTACACAATTCAATCCGGTAATAAAGTCGGATTTAAAGCGCAAGGATTTGAAAAGTGGGCGTTTTGTGGACAAATATGGGAAAAACCACATATGTGGTTTATTGAGGAAACGTAGAGGTTTTTCATTCACCATTTGTTTATGACTAAATGAGTTGTTGAACTCCATAATTTGTAGACCTGATCTTATAAAAAAGCCACACTTTGAAGTCCTTAGTATTCATTCGGGTTGTGTAAAGTGCGTTGTAACAGTTTTAAAAGCAATTTTTGTGATTTTTTTAAAATAATGAGTTCAAGACGTAGTGGGACTACTTGTGCTATATTGGGATCATAAAAAAAACTTGACGATCGGCAGCTACCAACTACAAGAGATGTCATAGTTATGTCATGGTTATAAGTTTGACAAGAAAGAAACAAATATCTTTAAGAAACGACAGCAGAGGCAAATTTAAGAGTCAAAGAGGGAAGCAAAAAAATGGTCTACGCAGGAAACGGATATTGTCTCAGGAAACTGCAATGAAGAGTTGGTGCGTGAATCTTCCCCAGAAACACATTCGGTAACAGAGGCATCACAGAGTGTAACTGACCCTACTTCTAGAGATGGCTTTATTAAAAACAAGTTGAAATCTCGTGCAGAAATGCCAAATTTTGGACACAAAAATAAGTTTAAATTCTAAGGTTGTGTCATTAATTAAAAATTATTTCTTGCTTATTTTGTTTTTATGTGATTTGTTTAAATAATATTAATAATAAAATACGTTTAAAACTTAATTTTTTTTATAGTTTTATTCAAACGGTTAAAGAATGTAAAAACATGAAATTTAAAAATCTTCAAAGCCCGGTACTACCCCCAAGATAACATGTTTTTTTCAGTTTTTTTGACGTTTTCTTTATCTGTGTAAAATTACGCAAATTTTGATACCCCTTTTGATAGTGTAGCTCGAAAAAAAATTTTTCTCATACATCGACGGGACACCCTATTACACACACAATGCGTTTATTGTTGTTGTTAAGCCAATTAATTATAAGTATTAAGGCTTAACTACATTCAAGACTTTTTGAAAGAAAGTGGCAAAAAGTGGAAAAGTGAAAAATAAAAACATGCTCTAGAGATGCCTTTGTGCGAATAATTGAATGTATAATATGTTTTCAGACTAAAAATGGAATAAATGCAGTGAAAATCACTCCAAAAAAATTGAAAGTAAAAGCTTTTTTAAATTGACATAAAATTTACTTTATTCGAAAGATGATCTTCTGGTATTATAATTTAAATATGATTTCTGGAATATGACAGCCACGGCTGGCTCGGACGTAGTCTAATCTGGAGGTCCAATTTTTGATGACTTTTTCCAACATTTGTGGCCGTATATCGGCAATAACACGGTGAATGTTGTCCTCCAAGTGATCAATCGTTTCGGGCTTATCGGCGTAGACAAGCGACTTAACATATCCTCACAGAAAATAGTCAAGCGGCGTTAAATCGTACGATCTTGTAGGCCAATTGACGGGTTCGTAACGTGAAACTGTATGCGGTTACCCAACGTTTCCTTCAATAAATCAATTGTGGCACGTGCTGTGTGACATGTTGCGCTGCCGTCTTGTTGAAACCACAGCTCTTACACATCATGGTTGTTCAATTGATGAACGAAAAAGTCTGTAATCATGGCTCTATAGCAGTCACCATTGACTGTTTATAAAGAAGTACGGACCAATTATTCCACCAAACCATAAAGCACACCAAACAGTCAGTTTTTGTGGATGTAACGGTGTCTCAACATACACTTGAGGATTATCATCACTCCAAATACGGCAGTTTTATTTATTGACGTATCCATTCAACCAAAAGTGAGCTTCATCGCTAAACAAAATTCTCGTATGAAAATTTGGATCAACGGCAATCTTGTTTTGGGCCCATTTGGTCACAATTTGGAAGTGTTGTTCAGACGTCAGTCTATTCATGTTGAAATGCCAAACCAAATTAAAAATAAATCACTTACCAGCTGACAAAATGGCCGCCAGTTAAAATAGTCTTGGCAACTTAAATTTCTATACCTCTAAAAAAAACTACGTTTAGGTATAATAAAAACCCTATCGGAAAGTTCAAACTTCTATTATACATGTGTTTAAATTTTATAGAAACATTACAGAAGCTGAATCTTCTGAAAGACTTGCGTGGTACTTGCAACAAGATTTATCGAAATCATTATAGAAGTTTATAAAAGGTTAAATAAGCTCCTATAACATTCTCCTTTTTATGCTTTGAAACATTTTACAAATGTCTTAACGTGTGTGTTAACCTGACTCTTAAATAGTTTATTGGTGTCATTCAATATTTAGAATCGACTTAACTCTTAAGTGGTTAAGAATGAAAAATAAATAATAAAAGATTAACAGAGTCCTATTCTGAAAAACCTCATTGATACCTCACACAAGTCACAACATAGTGACAAATTGAGGTAAAAGTGATTTTTTGAAATATTCGTCTTCTGGCAGCAATCTCATAACCTTTGAACCTCAAAAAAGACGTTCATGTTTTGCATCAATTAAGCCCGAACCACACTACTCTCGTGTGGTGTGTTGTGGATTCATGTGTCGCTATCGCTCTTATGTATTTCATACGCGTAGAGCCATATTTATATCGTGTGATGTGTTGTGTCGAAATTTATTGGAATGACAGCAACACACTACTCAACAACACACCACACGAGAGTAGTGTGGTTCGGGCTTTATTTATGTAAAAATTAATTTTCAACAAAGTTGACAATTGCGCTCTGGCGAATTTTAGCCTCAGGGTCAGGATCTCTCAGCCTTCAGATGCAATATCTTCTTCTACCACCTCCATCTCATTGAAACTTCAACATTCAAAATTTAAGCATGGTACTGGTACACATTATCGATCATGACTGACTGACAGAGAGTTTTGACTGAATCATGCAAGCAAGTACATGCAAGGCAAGTTCATCATACGCCAAACCAAATGAAAAACCTGATTTGTTTTAATCATTTGTTCAGTAATTTGCGTTTTTTTAAATCCTTTGTTTATTCTGTTCAGCGGCATTAAAGTTGTGTAAGTAAATAAATAAATGGGCACTCAAGATTACATATTTGTTCCAAAAATTCGAACACATTGCTTTCAAATAAAACCAAATCTTGAGTATTTGAAATGTGCTCTATGCTCTAGCCTTACTCAGATATACTGGGTGTACATAGTTTCATTCTTATCAATGAGATATGTTAAACGTGATTACACAAATTGATATAAAAAAAATATATAATAATAATTATATACAAGAGAGCGGACAACAACTGTAAACACTTTAAAAAAAAACACACACATAAAGCTATAACTAGGGGGTTTGAGTTGAAGCTGAGTGGTCGTGTAGGTACTTTATAGTAAGAGTGAAAAAAACAAAAAGAAGAGTAAGAAATAAATTGATTATGACAATGACAGTGACAGAGAACGAGGAAAACACAACTAAATGCAGCTCGCAGCTCAGTCCGCTTCGAAGTCGTTTCGCTGAAAGAACACGGGTACAACTTTCTTGACCGATATCGGATCATATATAGCTAATAGAATTAAAAACACCGAGTAGTACCTAGAATCCAACAAAAAAAAAAAATAAAAATAAAAGAAAAAAATTAAGCCTAAGTCGAGGGAGGATAAGTTTTTCGTTTTCGGATTAGTTTTCTGAATAAGGTGAGTAAGTCATCTCTTAGCATCAACATCAAAGTCACTTTTCGTCCAAACTTTAACAATTGTGTTGGCCTGTTTTTCATTCATTTATTGGTCGATGTGTATGAAAAAAAAAATGAAACAACAAAAAGTTATTCAACAATCACTCATCTAGGAGTGAAACTTGTTCGTGCACTGTGTTCAAGTGGCTTCCCTTTCCTATTATCTCCCATTTTGAGAAACCCACTCAACCTGGTCGAAATAGTCTTAAGAAAAGTTTCTTATTTTGTGTGTTCCATCTTTTGGCATGAACATGGGCCTGGACTATGTTGTAGTTACTTGTAAGCGATGGTTGCCCAAAGGGGCTATCTAAGGGGTTACAGTTGTTGTTGTGGGACTGGTGAACTGGTGGTCATGGCTATCAAAAATAAAACCAAAGTAAAAAGAACAAAGTTTTGGCTCTTCAGTTTTATAAGTTGTTGTAGATATAGCTAAGAAACCGAAACGACTGACGATGACGGAACTTCTGAAATTCAAGATTCAAGAAAGGCTATATACAACATACCTATAGTATGAATGTGTTGCCTTTGGTTCCCTTTGGCGAATGGCAAACTGCAGTGAATGGTCAATTATTGGCCGACACACAAACATAAGTCAAGTTACTGGAAATTCATGTTCTTAATAGTTTAAGTACTTCTGAAGTAGAAAAATGTTCGCAAAGGGTATACGGTGGCAGGAAGCGGTAAGCGGCGAAGGCTTCGGATTCGGACTAGTTAAAGGCTTTTTCTACTCTATGCCTGTTAGTGTTTGTGTATATGTTTGTATTTCCTGGATACTGGATGTAAACCTTTATTTATCTAGCAAAAGTAGGTAAATACAGACCGGCAAATAACTTCCGAATAAGACGTTAAAGTTTTGAAGTCAAAATGCAGCATCCTGAATATAATAACATCTATACCTATATGAGAATAATATGTTAAATTAAAGTGAGGTATACACATATATGTACATATTTAAGATGAGTTTTGGGTGTTGAATTTTGTTGGAAGAATAAAGTAACAATCCACCTATTTATCTTTTACGTATGTCTTAAGAACAAAGAATTGTTTACTCCTGTTAATGCAACTTAGAATATTGTTATTAATTAAAATATATTTCAATTTAACAATAAATTTTTAAAACCCAAAACTATTTCAAAACTATTTCAAAAATTTAGCACCCTAACTTCTTACTTATCATAAAGCTTTCAAAATTAATACATGTTTTAAAGATGTTATAATGTGTGATTTTTTAAGAGGTTTAGAACTTTTTTTAAAAAAAAAACACAAAAAATTCTAAAAAATGAATGAAATATTTATTTGAATCGATAGTTTGAACTTTGCAATTTAATGTTTAAAGATAATTTCATGCAAATGTTGACCGCGGCTGCGTCTCAGGTAGCCCATCCGCTGAGTCCAATTTTGGCATACTCTTTCACACATATCGGCCGGTATCTCACGAATGAATGCATGGATGTTGGCTTCCAGTGCGTCAATCGAAGCGGGCTTGTCCCTATAGACATTAGCCTTGACATACCCCCACAAAAAAATAATCTAATGGTGTCAAATCGCACGATCTAGGCGGCCAATTGTTCACCAAACTCGCCTCGCAATTGCGCCATTGTTTCGCGTGCTGTGTGGCATGTGGCACCGTCTTGTTGAAACCACATATCATGCAAGTCAAGAACTTCCATTTCGGGCAAAAAAAAGTTTGTTATCATCGCTCGGTAGCGTTCACCATTGACAGTAACGCTGCGATTCGCATCATCTTTGAAGAAATATGGCTCAATAATGCCGCCGGCCCATAAACCGCACCAAACAATGACTTTTTCGGGATGCATTGGTAGCTGTTGCAATGCTTCTGGCTGATCTTTACTCCAAATGCGGCAATTTTGCTTATTTACGTACCCATTCAACCAAAAATGAGCCTCATCGCTGAACACAATTTTTCGATAAAAAAGCGGATCCTCGGCCAGCTTTCCAAGAGCCCATTCACCAAAAATTCGGCGTTGTGGTAGGTCGGCTGGCTTTAGTTCTTGCACCAGCTGTATCTTAAAAGGCTTTACGCCCAAATCCTTCCGCAAAATTTTCCACGTAGTGCTGTAACAAAGGCCTAACTGCTGGGAACGGCGCCGAATCGACATTTCGCGGTCTTCTGTCACACTAGCTGATACGGCCGCAATATTTTCTTCACTACGCACAGTACGTAAACGTGTTGGTGGTTTAATGTCCAACAAAGTAAATTTGGTGCGAAATTTGGTCACAATCTTCCGAATAGACTGCTCAGAAGGTCGAGAATGCCGATCATAAAATGGAAGCAGCGCGCGATGAACATTTCGAACCAAGCACGAATTTTGATAGTAAAATTCAATAATTTGCAAGCGTTGTTCATTTGTAAGACGATCCATGGTTAAATTGCAAACCAAACTGAAGCTGTTTGACAGTGACACAAGGTACTAAACACACGTCAGCTGTCAAAACCAGTGTTGCCAAAACCAAACCAGCTAAAAAATCACCCTTTATTATGTTAATTGAACTTACGCATGCATTTTTACTGCAGATCGTATGCAGGCCCAGGCATTGATGCCAGACTTTTGCGTCTTGTTTAACCACAAAGATGATGAAAGTAGGTACCATTTTCTCCCACAAAGTGGTTGACAAAGTTTTATACCATGTATCTTTGCAATAAATATGAAAAAATGCTAAAAACTCTTCATTCAATAAAATGCAAATTAATTAAAATTTTGGCTACTTTTCATTTCGCAATTTTTGTCGTGCAAATTAATCATTTCGCAATTTTTGTTAAGCAAATTTTTATTCGAATATGTTTTATGTTATTGTTTTGCAAAATCATCATTTCGTAAAAAACACATCGCAATTTTAAATCTCGCACTTCAATAATTCGCATTTTATTTCTTTTCATATTATTATTTCAAATAATATTCGCTAATTATTATTTTGGTAATTATTTTTTCACAATTTAGTATTTTGCATTGTATTATTTAGCTTTTGAAATATTTTATCTTTTGATATTTCTTCCAATTGCGATTGATTTAAATATGAATTTTCAATTTTATTTCAAATAATATATATAAAAACGAATACAAACTATTGTAACATTTTTAAATTGTCTGGTTGTGATGTAGAAGTCATACAAATACGCTTTTTCTCTTTAAGCATATTTTTTTAATGTAAAATTCCAACGAAATAGATGTGGCATCACTGTATGCAAGCTTTAATCACAACATAAAGTGGCATTACTGTTGGAGTTCTATGCTCTCGCAAACCCTTTCAGTTATAAAAAGTATCATATTACCACCTTTTTCGGAACTTAATCGACCGACGTCTTTACGACATTTGATTAGAATCGGTCTGGGCGTTGGAACTTGATTGATCACGTGGTGGTCCCTTTTTTTAGGATGAGACGATAGAAAGACTGTGGATTCAATGTACTTAACATATTTAAATGATTTATTTTGTTCAAAAAATCCCTTAAAAAATAAATTTAACCCACACCATTTCTTGAAGTCTATGACTTCTGTTTGTAAAGTTCCGTGTAAACAGGTGCGGATCCAGAATTTCGTTTTATTGGAGGGTTGGTTCAATTTTAGTTTGTGGTCCATTTTTCATACTAAAGTCTTTTTGAATAATGCTCTATCTGTTTGTCTTAAAAAGGTACTCAATCGCCAACCGTATTTCATGTTGGATTGTGATTATACAAATTTTTGGGCCAATAAAGAAGTTCTTATAGATATAACTTTTTTGATTTATTTGTTTGTTATTATATTTTTTAGTGAGTTAGAAAATTGTGCACTTTTTGAAAAAAAGCATGAAATGTTCACTAAGAGTACTACATCATGTAAAAATAATTTTGAGCTATTTGGCAACCTTGAACTCCATCTGAAAGTGTAGATACAAGAATTTTTCATATTGCACATATTTTTTTAAATTCCAATTCATAGAACAAGAGTGATGAAACATTCTTACTTATATGATACGTGATTTTTAAGTATTTTTTAACGCCTGTGCGTGAAATTTTGTTGGCTGAAAGGTTGTATTTTTTTGAGAGATATAGAAATAAATTAAGAACATCTACCAAAACACCCTGTAAAATATTTTGAAAATTTTTAAAATTTCATAAAAACTGATGCTCTGTTGTTTTTCCTTAGTTTTAAGACCTCAAACTTGACGATCCGATAGAGATAAATCATTTATTTGAAAGGTTTTATCAGCTTTTTCTTTCAATAATTATATCATTCATCACATTAAACATTTTTTTCTCAAGCATTAAAACATTTTTGATTGTATGTATATAATATGTATATAATGGCTTGTTATGAATTACTCTCCTCACCTTAGCTGTTCGGATTTGGCAGAAAATTGTAGGTCTTAGGTCTTCCTCCAAACAAACAACACGCACACGCTGAAATTTTAGTCACTAGGCCCTGACCCTCCAAGATCTATCGCGCCACCAAATTTATTTCTTAATTTTTACTTGCGATACACATAGGTTTGTACCTAAGGGCAAGTTTAGGATTTGTAAAAAAAAAAATTAATCAACCTGACATTAATATGATAGAGAACATAAAAAAGTGGGTCCGGAAATTCTCTCTGAATGTGTATTGCTGTACATCGACCTACAGCCTAAGCGAATGAAGCAATCGTCTTCAAATTTGGGACAACGGTTATGAAAAAAAAAATATTTATCGCAGAAACAGCTCTAGCACTTTTGATAAAATGGCATCCCAATTTTTTTTTTTACATGTTCAAGAAATTTTATGTACAATACAATTAATTTTTAAGAAAACAATGAGGTTGGGTACGAAATCCCGCGTCACAAAATCCCGCAGCACAAAATCCCGCAGGATATACTACAATGCGACAGCGCATTAAATTCTCCTTTCCCGTAGGAATCGGTGCCTCAATTGTATAGGATCACGAAGAACGATGTTTCCTACTATTTTTTTCTGGACTACGACTATGGTCTGGTGTTCGGATCTGGTCGGTCGATGGCGCCTGTGATCGACTTAGAGAAGATGCCGATTTTGCCAAAAAAAAAACATCTTTTCAGATGAAGCTCATTTTGATCTTGGCGGGTAGTAAACAAGCAAAATTGTCGCATTTGGGGCACAGAAAAACCGCACGCATACATTGAAAAGCCGATACACCCAAAACGAGTCACTGTTTGGTGCGGATTTTGGTCCAGAGGCATAATTGGGCCATTTTTCAAAAAAGAGCAAGGAGTGGCCGTTACTGTCAATGGCGATCGTTATCGGGCCATGTTGAACGAATTTTTGTTCACAAAAATTAAAGAGGAGGATATTGGCAACATTTGGTTTCAACAGGACGGCGGCGCTACGTGCCACACAGCCAAAGCTACACTCGATGTTTTGCGCCATTTTGTCTATTAATTATTTTTTTTTCAATAATTCAAACAGTGTTCTTCATTTTATGATTAAAACATTTTTAAGAGTTGTTTTAGCAATTTAATAAAAAAAACGATATTGTTTTATGCTTCTTTTCCATTTTCTCATATTTGTTGCATATTAATTCCAAGCTACTTGAACAGCAAGAGCAAGTTCGTGCGATCCAGTCGTGCATTTAATTTAAATCTACAAATGGCATAGCGCCCATTCAAATTGATTACTGTTGTTGAATGCAATTGTGTTATAGGTAACTCTTGAGATACCTACTTAAAAGTAACCTCTTCATTCAAATGTCATTTTTTGTAGTAGACGTAATCCTTATACGATGATGTAATGGACTTACTTATGAAATTTAAAACTTCAAATCTTAGTCCACTTCATATACATAACTTTTCCGATAAAATTTTAGAAGTGCAAAAGTTAAATAAGACATAAATTATTACCTATAGTTCAAGTCGTTCTTCGTAATAAGCTATCGTAAAGAATCTATTTTGTTATCATTCAACGCGCTTAACGTAATGTTTTCAAAAACACTTGTTGTCCTCCACTCAATATCTGGAGACTTCTTTATGATAAACGAATAACTTTATCCACTTTCTCTATTTATTCATTCAAGTTGAAATATAAATTAATTTTCCCAGTGTTGTTTAAGCAAATAAAGACTCCAACTTCTCTCGCAGTGCGATCTAAACGTAACTGTAATAAATTATTGAAAAGCGCGACAAGACAAACAATAGCTTTCTGATGTATGTTCTGTACTGTTCCACCTACTTCTCTCTGTTGCACTATTGCAACAAACGTGGTACCTATACGTATACACCGTTAAAATGTCTTCTTCTTATCAACATTCAAAATAAATCCTGCCTTCCGTGCACGTCGTAATTCAAAATTAGCATAATAACATTACGACACTCATATTCGAGGAAAGGGTCCTTTTTGCATCCGAGTCGCGTCTTCGGCGAGAGTGGCGTTGTGTTGTCTTTCAATGAGAGAGTATAACTTTCTAATTGTCAGCAAAACATTCGTTCACACTCGCGCTTCCTTCGTGGGTATATGCTTTTTGCATTTTGATGGTTTTCTTAGTTTTGGTGTTGCCATTTCAGTTTGAAACGGAAATTAATTTGCGGGTAAAATAATTTAATTAATTATCAGATTTGAAGAAAATTATTATAAATTCATAAAGTTCTTATATAGTTTATAAAGTATGAAACGAATTTTATAATCGAAATTAATGTATACAGCACGAAACTACGTGATGTGTTATAGCCAAGGAAAATTAGACAGAGTAGGTCAAAACTTCAAAACAAATTCCGACAAAGCTGAATTTTGATGGAGAACTTCATTTGTATGTCTATGTATAATCTAAAGCACATCCTTAAAAGTATACATAGGTATCATTGATTGGGAACAGGGCTTTTGATTTGTTGGGATGATTTGGGAAAAATTCAGTAAAAATTAATGTTTTCGAAAAACTTTCAAGTCGAATATGAAGCTTTTAAATTCTACACAAAAAAAAAAAACATTTTTTTTCCGTTAGAGCAATAGATTTTAAAGTATTCGGTTACCGACCAATATATAAGGGTATTGTAAATAAAATAAAAAGCTAAAGCTAGAACTTGGATTTTTAAGTAAAAGCTAGGTTTTTGGTGAGTTAAATGGTATTGTGAATAAAAAAAAAGCTAAAGCTAAAACTTGGATTTTTAAGTAAAAGCTAGGTTTTTGGTGAGTTAAAGGGTATTGTGAATAAAAACAAACCTAAAGCTAGAACTTGGATTTTTAAGTAAAAGGTAGGTTTTTGGTGAGTTAAAGGGTATTGTGAATAAAAAAAAAGCTAAAGCTAGAACTTAGATTTTTAAGTAAAAGCTAGGTTTTTGTGAGTTAAAGGGTATTGTAAATAAAAAAAAAAGCTAAAGCTAGAACTTGGATTTTTAAGTAAAAGCTAGGTTTTTGGTGAATTAAATAAGCTTAAACTAGCTAGTTAAAGATGTAGTCTTTTAGTAATAGCTATTTTAAAATAGCCAACGCTAAATGAATTTAGTTGTAACTTGTTTTTCCAGTCTAAGCTTCAATTTGTGTGAATAAAAATAGCTTAAACTTGAATATTTTAGTTAAAGCTACAAACAAATCAAATTTTATTTTACGTGTCAAAAAAGCTTTGACTAGTTCTTATTTTTAGTGTTGTGTTTAGTTAAAGTGCGAGTATGGCCGAGTTTATTGGCGTAAGAAAACCAAAATTGTATAAGAAACGGTTGGAAATTAGTGATGAGGATTTTCATAGTTTATTTCAGTTTTCAAAAGAAAATGCTTACTGGCTTTCTGATTACTTTAAAGGAGATTCAACAGAGTGTAAGGGAGGTGCACTGAAATCTGAGTAGAGCATGCAAATAATTTTGAGATATCTGAGTGAACCTGGATTTCAGTGCGGGGTATAGGACAAGATCTTGGAGTTAAACGCTCTTCTGTACACAAGACTGTTAAGCACGTGGCTAAGGAAAAGCCCACATTCAAATTAGATTTCCGTCGAGTCGCAGAGAAATCGAAACTGAAAAGGCAAAATGAGCGGAAAAATATACGTTGCCTGGAGCTTTTGGGGCAATAGACCCCAAGATTTTCCGATGAATACATTAATCCAAAAAAGGCTTCCATCACAGCTTTAATGTACAAACGACATGTAATGCAGCCAAAGAATTCACAAGTTTGGACGCCCTGTGGCCATGGTCAGTTCATATGAATGAAATGTACGATTCAATCGCACGAACTTGCTCTTGTTATAAGATGGCTAGACTTGGAATATAAGAATAGGTACAATTACAAAGTTAATGGAAAAGTATGAAGAAAGGCATTACAAACTTGTGCGAGGTGTTAATTAAATATTAGAGAATAACTCAAAAGTAAGACAATTTTTTGCGAAACTTTTTTAAATATCAGAACTCTTTTATTGGGGAGCTAGCTGGCCTAGATGAATTATAAAATCAAATTTCTCTTCTAGGGTATTACGTACAATTTTGAATCAAATTTCTCCACAGTGAACGCATAGACACAGAGACTGACGGAAAATATGATAAATAATTTTTATACTCAACCGATACTTGTTCTATAGAACAGAACAAAACAACCTTCCTTTCCGCTTCGGTGTATACGTATATAAAAACAGTTCTAGCTAAAGCTACCTAAGTCAAAACATGTGAATAAAAAGCCGAGATATTCAATATCCAAGCTAAAGCTATAGAATTTTCCAGCTCAAGCTATTTAGCGTTATCATTTTTTTATTCACATAAAATGAAGCTTAAGCTAGAACTGTCTAGCTTTAGGTGCTATTAAAGGTGCTATTAATGGACTCATTCGGGTCTTCTTCGAAACTCTGCTCCACAGCAGCAATAGCATCTTCAGTGCGCACTGTACGACGTCTCTGAGGACGCGCATTATCCACTAGAGTAAACGTGGTGCGAAACCGATCCTTGATTGCTCTAATTTATGCGATTTTGCGATTATGTCGACAGAATATTGGACGCAGCTATTATTTTGTTAATAAATTTGCACAATTTGCAAACTTTAATCAGAAGTAAGTCTATTTATTATAAAATGGCAAACCAAACTAAGCATAAATAAAGTGACAGCTGTCAAAAAGACCAACTCCGAAAAAAGGATTGCCATATTGAAAACCACACATCTAAAAGAAACACTCTTTAGAAAGTCGAATTTGTCGGAATTTTTCGAAGTCAATATTTAATTTTATTGGGCTATTAGAAAAATAATAACAAGGGGTCGTATGCTAAAAGATTAGCAAGATCTCTGAGTCGGAGTAAACGAGCTTGAACTCACACGTGAGTTCGATCGAGCAGAGTCGAACTCGGACTCTCAGTTCCATATGCACAAAAAAATTAATTCGCTCTGAACAGCTCTGACGGATGTGAGTGAGATCGATCTTAAAGCTCTTCATCTTAAATAGTTATGATCGTAATTTCGTTGCAGTAAGTAGAAGAAATACAAATGTCTTGGGAAAGCTAGAATGAAAGTGTTGCATTTAACGAGTTATCAACCAAGCAGGAGTGATGCCATACCCTTCATCGCCCAGTAATTTTGCTGTGGAGTTATTACTCATATGGTTATTATAAGACGGATTTTTTTTTTTTAATTCGAGCGTCGTTAACGGATCGTGGCTGGCAAACTTTAACACTTGTAAATTTTTCGGGTTTCTAGGTTCGGTCGCAAAAACTCTTCAGCCAACAATTGCACACCCTCTTAACTAAATCGGTACAACTGTCGAAAATCTTCACCAACGGGAAGTACAATCCATCTTTATAAATTCTATTCGAAATTAAAAATTGCTGAAATTCGGCATCTTGACGGTTGTATATGAACTGAGTAAAAGAAATGCCATGCTTGATAATTGGTGAGATCGATTTCATACAATCAACCATTTTCTGATCTTTTTGTATATCAAACCGAGTTCTATCTCATAAGAGCTTACGAAGTTAGATCGATCTCATCACTGTGAGATCAAGCTTACCACATGACATCTAACTTGATCAGTAAATTTGTGTGCAATCTTGTGGATTTCCAAAGCCGTTCCAATTCTTAAAAGATTCGTGAGACTCTAACTAACTCGCGAGAGAGAACACAATTTTTCTACATAGGTATTTGTGATTTTATGTGCATGACGAGGACGAGATGACATAATTCTGAAATCCAACTCAGCTCTCGGCTTTGGCAAAAGGTGGTCCAAAGAATTCTCCAACCCCTGTGTGATAAAGGTCGCTGCACATAACATTTTTGTTCAACCCCTTCTGGAATACGCTTGTCAAGCCTGGTTGCCTTATCAAGATATTCATATATCTAGAATTGAGAGCATTCAACGCCGATTCCTCCATCCTCGGGGCCTTCTTTGGAACGATCCTTTGATCTTACAACCTTTTCATGATCGCTCACAACTAATTAACCTGATATCGCTAGAGAAACGAAGAGAAATAGCTGACATTCTATTCATTCACCGTTTCCTTTCTAATTCTGTCGACTGCCAAACTCTTAACAATCCTTTCTTTTTCAACACTAATCCCCGAAATTCAAGAAACCCTCACCTCTTCTACTTGCCTACCCAACGCACCACATATGGATCCAACGAGCCTTTAACTCGAATGCTGCGAAGTGTTTATTTGAACGCAAACTGTTTCGACTTTAACCCAAGCAAGCTTCAGTCTTGAACTCCGTTTTCTCAGTCCTACCCCCAATACATCCCTATCTTAGCTTTAAGCTTCTTAATTTTTAAGTTACATAAAGTCCTTAGTTCTAAGTTAGATTAATGTATGTTTGTAGCTTGCATTAAGCCGACAAAATGGGAATTTTACCCCCACCTAAATTAAATAGCTGTAAAAAATTTTGATAACTCTATAATTATCTGAACAATTTTAATCTGCTTCTTTACTGTTTTAATACCATCTTCAATATACCTAGACATATCGCATGAACATTATGTATATCAAAACAAGTAACTTTTCAAAAACTTTGGTAACACTAATGCTGCAACACAACAGAGAACACATTTCTTCATAATAATACGTGTAAGCCACAATTGAATTGCTTGGTGTTTCATGTACTCATGCAAACAAATTGAAAAACTTGAAAATAATCTAGGATCTATTTGTACTTTTGGTTTTATTTTATATAGTTCTGCTACTCAGCTACTGGATTAAGGATTTTATAAGGACAAAACAATATCTTCCATTCTTCTCCATATATCACCTCATTTTCTAACCTCTGCTCCGCCACATACGAGTATATATATTCAACACAAGAAGCAAGCAAGGTTGTGATATGCATTATGTCTGATTTCACCACAAAGCTACCAACGTTCGAAGAAATAGAAAGGATTGCCAAAGAAACGTACAACTTGAGTTTTGGCAAAGCTCCGGAGATCTCCTGCTGTGCACCAGGACGTGTTAATTTGATTGGCGAACATGTTGATTATAACGATGGATTCGTACTGCCTATGGTAAGTTCTATGTATATTTCATCAATTCCCATAAGTTTGTGTGTGTGATTGTTAGAACTGGGAGCAACCAAACTGCAAGGACAATGAAAACTTTTGATTGCATTGTTTTTGAGAGAAACCAAAGAAAGTTCTACTTCTACTTCTACTTTAACACTGTTTTTGTTTTCTAATTATACATATGTATGTAACTATATAGGATAATTGCAATTTCATCCAACAGACTTATACGGGAGGTTAGGATGCCCATACATTCCTCTTTTAAAAATGAGAGCTTAGAAAATTTAAGTAAACTTATCTACTATAGGTTTTTGGTAAGCATACTTATATCAATCATGCTGAGTTTTGATTGTAAAAGCAAAGTATTCAATTATAGGTATGCGTTCAGGTAAATAAGCCTCAAAAGATTTCGCTCCGTCAAAAAGTGAGCGAACGAATCCAAATTTGTTTCCTCGTTCATAATTTGACAGCAAAACTGAGAAATGTTGATGAGAATTACTGTTCATGTCACTGAGATTAGTGAGATTTCATTTCAATATATTTTTTTTTTTTCGAAAATAATCTCAAAAATTTAGTATTTTATTCTCCCTTTTTGCTTACTCTATAAGAAATAGTAGTTAATTAGTTGTAGTTTAGTTAAGTTTTAATTTAAACACATATTCATTTAAAATTATTTTGTTTTTAAAAAAAACAGGTAGGCTTGGCATTTGCCGTCTGCCGAATTGACAATTAATTATAATTTTAGTTCTGTGATTGAATGAATTTAATTTGACAGAAAAGTATTTTATGTAGTATTAAAAATATTTTAGAAGTCGCCACTAATTATTTAAGTTCTTTATGTTAAGCAATTTTGGAGAAGCTAAAGAATTTTTCAACACTAAGTTCATTTAAAGCATTGATGCATTCATCAACCGTAAGGTATACTTTTTCCCAAACACATGTTGCGGGTTTCACACAAAATTGGACATTTTCCCAAGAAATGTACATAATATATAACATCTTGTCGTTCCTTAAGGTTACACAACTCGCATATACATGGACAAAAGCTCACCTCCCCTAAGCTTCATCATCGTTGGTATTATTTGGACATTGTTTTTGTCATGGAAATATGTAGTTTTTTCCAGATAGATTACGGCTCAAGCGATTATAAATTGATCTGTGCACTGATGCTGCAGCGTCTTCCCTGTATTTTGATGCATATAGAGTAGATCCACGTTCCCAATTAAAGTGTATGAAATTGATTTCCAATTAACGATGTTTTCGATATTTAAGTCGACTCCTATACCACAACGCAGAGCCAAGTTCAGTCATTCTCGATTTGTTGGCCACAGTTCTTAAAGCCACTATTTTTTAAGACGTACATCTGGCATATTCATTGCTTTATATAGATATAGTTAACGTGAAGCGTGAGGCTGAAAGTCCTGTTTCCCCCATAAGCATATAGTTTGGTGAATATGAAGGGAGATGCAAAATTCGTTAGATATTGAACCTCAGAAGTTTATCTACGGGATCGTACTCTTTATATCCCCATACCTGAGTACTATATAGCATCACTGAATCAAATACTGCTTCGAAAACTCTATACTTGCTACTGTGCGAAATATTACTATTACATTACATTTTTAGCCTTAAACAATTTCTCAAGAAGGTGTTTGTTCATACTAAGGTTCTGTGTTAGAAGCACGCCTAGATACTTATATTCAGCCACCACTTCTAATTCTAAGCCGTCGCGTCGTAATGCCATTTTTCCTTAAAGCTGCGTCTTCCTCCCCCCCCCCCCTTTTTTAAAGACCATAATCTTAGACTTTTCACGATTAACTACTAGGTTCTAGGTTAGATTTAATAATTAACAAAATATTACACATTTTCTTGATACATTTTGCATTGCATATTCAAAGAAGTAATATATTTTGAATTAAATGCTTAATATTTCCCTGAGCTTTACATCTAAAGTAAAAGTCTTTTCAAACCCTATCCGAAACTCTAAACCAAAAAAGTGTCGAAGGTCTGGTTCTCGAAATATTTTCATCCAAAGTGATTGTTCGATTTTAACGAATAACGGGCTTTGGATAACGATATTTCCGCAACCAAGCCTTGTAAGCGGTTGTAATTTTCAGCTGCGAATGCAAAATTAACAGGTCTTTCCGCCGAAAAAATCAAAAAATTTGCCAGGTTCGGTTCTCGAAATATTCACTTCCAAAATGATATTTATTTGTGTACTTCGATCCAACCTTAAAAAAGGTGTCGATGGCGATATTTCCGCAACAAAGCCTCGAAAGGGGTTGCGGTTTGCAGTGGCGAATAGCAAATTAACAGACCTTTCCAGTGACGTAAAAATTTCGCCAAACTTTTTCCAAAATTTTTGTATTGATTTTTAAAAAAAAGATGGACTTACCCCTTGCATCTTTTTTTCACCTTTTAAAAAATGTTACCAAAACCCATCGAGCTTTACATCAAAAGAAAGGTCTTTTCAAACCCTATTCGGAGGTCTAAACCAAAAGCGTGTGGAAGGTCTGGTTCTCGAAATATTTTCATCCAAAGTGATTGTTCGATTTTAACGAATTTCTGTCTAAAACATTCAAAAGCGTTTATGTTTGGATAGCGATATTTCCGTAATCGAGCCTCGAAATCGCTTGCGGTTTTCAAAATTGTGCATTAAATTTTTAAGTGCTTTCTAAAATTCAAAACCAAAATACTCTTAGAGGTTTGGTTCTCGAAATATTCGCATCCAAAGTCAAAATACTGTATTTCGACGCAACCCTAAAACGGGCTTTGGATAACGATATTTCCGCAACCAAGCCTTGTAAGAGGTTGTAATTTTCAGCTGCGAATGCAAAATTAACAGGTCTTTCCGCCGATATAAATCAAAAAAATTTGCCAGCTTCGGTTCTCGAAATATTCACATCCAAAATGATATTTATTTGTGTACTTCGATCCAGCCTTAAAAAATATGCACGGCTTGATCGCACGAACTTTCTCTTGATGTTAAATACTGTGTGTAACCCCACATTGAAGATATATGATGTATATTTTTAACGAGAATATATTAAAAGAGTCAAAAGTACTAAAAACTTGATTTTTTGTTTGATTGGTTTTTTTTTATAGAAAATGTTTTTTTTTTTTTAATTTTAAATGCATTATTGTTTAAACTATTAGGGAGCATCAGACTGAAAAATAATTACAAAATCGGTCTTACCATGGCAAAGATATACGCGAATAACCCAAAATTAAGACCATTTTCTTAAAAAAAACGTGGAATACCTTATTCCATTATGTAAATTTTGTGAGAAAAACCTGAAATGCAATTTTTTCTTACAATTGACTTGGTTATTACAGGTACGAAGTTTAATCAAAATGTTTTCGAGATGAGCTAAAACAAAAATTCAAATTTCCCCTCTAGAGAATCACATACGTACCAAATTTCATGCAAATCGGTCCACTCGTTTAGGCTCTAGCTCAAATTACAGTGGACGCACCGAAGGCGACGCACAGACGCACAGCCACACAGACGCACAGCCACACAGACGGACAGACCGACGGACAGCATGACAAAACCCACTTTTTCGAACATCATGTTGGTCATATTGACATAGCATGGCATAGAAACAAATTCACAAATGATTTGTATTATTTATTTTTAAATATTTAAACATAATATATATTATTTAGTTTTTTGCATCTGTTGAGTATGAAGCTCGTAGATTAAATAAATAAAGCATTTTTTTGGATTTTTTTATTGTTTTAGATTTTGGCAGCTCATCTTTTGAGCTAACTTAAAACTTGAATAAAATCTTCTATATATAATACTTCTAGGCACTTCCTATGGTTACAATAATTGTTGGAGGTCGCAACGATACGAAGGATGAGGCTGACATTACAACGTGCTGCCCTGGAGCCGATGACCCAAAAAGAATTCGAGTTAATTTGAAAGCTCTTCAATCCGGAGTTCCAAAGTGAGTAGCAGAAAACGAATTTTGGCATTTTTTTTCTTCATCTTTCCAATTTTTTTTTTTTTTTTAATTTGAACTTTAATTTCTTTGATTTCATTAAAAACAAGAATAGTCTTAAGATATTTTGAAGGGCTGTGCTCTAAGCTTAAAATACCAAAAGTTATATAGCAGCTGCCCTATAATGTACCTACAAGGTGGGGGAACAGTTGTCACCCGGAGCTGTAATTTTTGTTATGAATTAAAAGTTTTGGTGACATCGGGTGACAGTTTTTGCGCCACCTTGTAAAGGGTGTTGTTTTTAGAGGTATAGAACTTTGAAATGGAATAAAACAAAGATGATTTTTTTCAATTGACATGAAATTTACTTTATTCGAAAGATAATCTTCTGACATTATAATTTAAATATGATTTCGGGCATATAACCGCCACGGCTGGCTCGTACGTAGTCTAATCTGGAGGTCCAATTTTCGATGACTTTTTCCAAAACTTGTGGCCGTATATCGGCAATAATGCAGCGAATGTTGTCCTTCAAATTGGTCAATCATTTCGGACTTATCGGCGTAGACTAGCTACTTCACATATTCCCACAGAAAAAAGTCAAGCGGCGTGAAATCGCACGATCTTGGAGGCCAATTCACGGGTCCGTAACCTGAAAATGTATGCGGTTACCAAACGTTTCCTTCAATAAATCAATTGTGGCACGAGCTGTGTGACATGTTGCGCCGTCTTGTTGAAACCACAGCTCCTGCACATCATGGTTGTTCAATTGATGAACGAAAAAGTCTGTAATCATGGCTCTATAGCATCGTTTTTAAAGAAGTACGGACAATTATTCCACCAAATCATAAAGCACACCAAACAGTCAGTTTTTGTGGATGTAAAGGTGTCTCAACATACACTTGAAAAATATCATCACTCCAAATATGGCAGTTTTGTTTATTGACGTATCGATTCAACCAAAAGTGAGCTTCATCGCTAAACAAAATTCGCTTATGAAAATTGGGATCAACGGCAATCTTGTTTTGGGCCCATTTGGGCACAATTTGGAAGCGTTGTTTAGTCTGTTCATGTTAAAATGCCAAACCAAACTAAAAATAAATGGCCGAGTTCAACGCACATCTGAATATTCAGAATTCTGAATTTTTGAAGCTCTTGATTGGCCAGCTGTCAGAAGTCATCTAAATTTTCAGAACTTTTTCTGACAGCTGGCCAATCAAGAGCTTCAAAAATTCAGAATTCTGAATATTCAGATGTGCGTTGAACTCGGCCAATCACTTGACAGCTGACAAAATGGCCGCCAGTTAAAGTAGTGTTGGCAACTTAAAGTTCTATACCTCTTTTTGATTTAATTCCCTTTTTTCATTGTGAGTACTTTATCCTAATTGTTCTCATTTTTTTTTTGTTCATACATATCTGCATCTCCTTGCAGAACTTATTTAATGGTACTCACTTACCTACAATAGTGTTCCAATGCTGAGGTATTTTGATTTTCAGATGGGCCAACTATGTTAAAGGCGTTCTTCATTCCTTCCGACATTCTGTTCCGGGTTTCAATGCAGTCATCGTTAGTAATGTACCCGTTGGCGGTGGTTTGTCAAGCAGTGCAGCACTAGAGGTTGCAACACTAACATTCCTAGAGCAATTTACTGGCAAGCTAGCCGAAAGGTAACACACGCCAAAATTGAATACAATTAAATTGAACATTTTTGTCTTTTTATATTTTTTATAAGAGACTTTACCTACGTATGTGGATGGGTCTGGGTGATGTGATGCAGATGAATGATTTAATATTTTATTTTATTTTTATTTTTTACTGAACAGCAATTCTAGAAGAGCGCTGATATGTCAGGAAGCTGAACATAAGTTCGTGGGTATGCCATGTGGAATAATGGATCAGATGATATCCGTTGCCGGAAAAAAGGATCATGCATTGCTTATCGACTGCAGGTGAGTGTTATGGTGGATGGTGGTATTTTTTATTGAATAAAATAATACAAAAAAAATGTTAAATTTAATTTTATGAGACTTGCTGATGTTTTCACTGTGAATTCGAATTTTTAATTTTTCGGTTGAGAATAAATTTGAGATACATATCCGTCAAACAAGGGAAGTCGGGAAATGCAAATTTAATATGCGCAGATTAAAAATAGTCTTCATATTTAATAAGCCGAGTACTTTTGAATATTTAAACTTGTGAAATTGCATATATATACGAGTGGTGATTAAAATGTTAAGAAATTCTAAACAGCTTTCGCTGTCGGAGTGGAATTTTACGACAATACTTTAATAAAAAATGGCTGGAAAAGAATGAATCTTATAATTTCATTAATAAGCTGGAGTTTTTAATTTAAAATTAAACTTAAATTTAATTAAAATTTAACTGTAGTTTGTGCGTTTTTACTGCTTGAGACTTGAAAAATTCAAATTTATAACAGTTATAATCGATTTTCATCATTCTGAGTTGGTGTGCATGAAAGCGCTTTGTGCAGCTTAAAACGAACACGTAGAATTCCCACCGGTGCAGGGACTTGCGGGGCAACATAAGCAGTATTTTTATAAGGAATTGACTCTAGACATGTCAACTATAACAGTTTTGGTTGGTCACATATTATATATAATATAACAGTTTTGGTTTATAAAATTTCAGATGGCCCTCCGCCGATGGGCACCGTCCATTACTAATTTTTTTTTTACTCAAATTCTTGCCAAAAGTAATATCAATTTTTATCATTGAAATATTTTTGAGTTTTTGCACCGTTTTGCTATAAATTAATAATAAAAATTATATTTTGATCAAACCTAATTTTTACTTCAATTTTAGTTTCTCTATAGGGCAATTATATTGGTTTCGCGTAAAAAAAAAATTTCGAGATTGCAATAAGAACTAACACTATTCCGAAAAAATGGATTTTGTCATGCCATCGGTCGGTCTGTGCGTCTGTGCGTCCACTGTTATTTGAGCTAGAGTCTAAACGGGCGGACCGATTTGCTTCAAATTTGATACAGAACATTTTTATGTTATTCCCTTGAGGGGAAATTAGAATTTTTCTTTTAGCTCATCTAGAACGGGTAACTGGCAAACAAATATTTTGTTTTCTTTTTTTTTCAAATTTTATCGAAAACCGCTGTTACGATTTTGATTAAACTTTGTAACTGTAATAACCAAGTCAATCGTAAGAAAACTGTGTTTCAGGTTTTTGTTAAAAAATTCACATAACGGAATTAGGTATTCCACATTTTTAAAGAAAATGATATTTTTTTGAGTTATTCAAGTGAAGGGTGTTTTTTTTAGACATGTGGTTTTCAAGAAGAAATAAAACGCATATAATTTAATGTTATGCCCAAGAATTTAGCTTAATTATAAAGATAAGGGTTTGCGATTATGTTTTAAAAATGATTTCGGGCAAGTGGCCACCGGGGCTGACTCGAATAAATTCCAGCCGAGAGGCCCAAGTTTTGACAGCTCCAATTGTTGCGCGCCATGTCGGATGGGCTCATTCGGGTCTTCTTCGATACTCTGCTCCACAGCAGCAATAGCGTCTTCAGTGCGCACTATACGACGTCTCTAAGGAAGCGCATTATCCACTAGATTAAACGTGGTGCGAAACCGATCCTTGGTTGCTCTAATTTATGCGATTTTGCGATTATGTCGACCGAATATTGGACGCGGCTATTATTTTGTTATATAATGATTATTTATTATAAAATGACAAACCAAACTAAGTATAAATCAAGTGACAGCTGTCAAAAAGACCAACTCCGAAAAAAGGATTGCCAGATTGAAAACCACACGTCTAAAAAAAACACCCTTTATATCTTCTTGATGGTTGCCCCGATTTTGTTATAATTTTGCAATCTAGTGCTTCTGAATATTGAATTTAAAATTTTTGAAAAACATTGTTTTATAAACAAAACAAAAAAACCACAAGAGCAAGTTCGTGCGATCAGGTTGTTTTAAATCAACAAAATTAGAAAGAAATTGATTAAAATACTTAAAATCTGTTTTAACCCAGCGCGATGTACACCATTTGATTTCTTATATAAATCTTAATTCATAAGAAAAAAAAATTTTAAAATCGTAGGAGTGGTTTTAAGTATTTGTTAATGTTGAGTTAAAAATTGAACTTTACAAAAAAATCTGCTACCCGTTTTCGAAATATCAAATTTTCAAAAAATAATTTTGAATTTTTTTTTCAAAAATCCATTTTTTAGAAAATTTTGCTACACATTTTTATTTATATTTGTTACAAGCTTCTGTATAAAAAATCTAATTTTATTCGGTTGATCAGATATTGAGATAGTCGAAAATCAATGAAACCGTTCAATGAGAGGTACTGTTGATAAACGTAAAATATAAACTTTAAAAATTTTAAATGGTAGATCGTACTAATTTTAACACACAAAAAACTTTTATGAAAATCGTAGGAGTCATTTTTGAGAAACAAAATATTTTTCTTAACGGTTTTTTAACATTTGTATGGGAGGCACCGTTATTTTTGGGTATTAGAATAATTTTTGTCAAAAATCTGCTAGATAAAGTTAAAAAACTACTATTTACAAAGTTTACTAAGAATCGACAAAATCGTTTTTGAAATATTGAGTTTTCAAAATAAAAATTAAAACTTGTTTTAAAAATCTAAAAATTTTGTTACACAATATTATTTAGAAAGTGTCAATAATTCTTCATAAAAAATTGATCAGAATCAGTTGAACCGTTTTCGAGAAAAACGAAAATCAAAAAAATGGTTCTTTGGGAGGAACCATTCATAACCATTTTTCGGAACCATTTTTTTTTTATTAAACGGCAACTTATAATTATTTAAATTTATTGAGTTCTTTAAAACAAATTCGTTAGCGCTGGATTTGAGAAAAATAAGTTTTTTCTTTTTGGCCAAGAAATTTTGTATGACAGTTACTGTTAATTTGGTCCTAAAAAAACAGAAGAAAATAACGGGTGGGGGAATGTGCTAAAAACGCTAGGTACCAAGTTTAAAGAAAATCGACCCATCCGTTTAGGCTGTAGTCGAACAGACAGTAATGTCAAGTTTGATCAAAATCTCGAGTTCAATTTTTTGTACGAATACATAACTTGCCATATAATTAGTACCTATATTCGCAAGTAAAAATTGTTGACAGTAGGTGTTTTTCCAAATTTCAAAAAAAAAACAGTCGTTAATCGAAAACCGTTATTAATTGGTATGGAAAAAGTTCTAAATTCTGAGAGGTCATAACCTGGCCTAACACTAGTTTCAGTGTGGACCATTCATTATGGGACACCCTACATAAATAGACGCACAACAGAATTATAACTTTCTTAGCGGCCAGTTTTAGTTGTCATTGCAACTCCATATTGAATATTTAGTCATTATTTTGATGCCAAAATAAGGGTTCAATAATCATTGTATGCGGATTTAATACACATGCCTTTTCTGATTGAATGATTTACATGATCTTACAATGAATTTATCCTTCAACTTAAACTTACAATAATTATGACTAATGGAGCCGATTATGCCTTTCGATGTAAATCCAGGACTGGTGGAAATTTCTTCGCTCTTGGTTTATTTGTGTCTTTTATTCTTTTCTAAATGCCGGAAATTGTTTCTTCATTCACTGCAAGTC
Organism: Leucozona laternaria; assembly: GCA_932273885.2. Lineage (NCBI taxonomy): Eukaryota > Metazoa > Arthropoda > Insecta > Diptera > Syrphidae > Leucozona > Leucozona laternaria. The sequence goes on along the minus strand of OW026367.1, from coordinate 53,371,447 downwards.
AGGAAGTTCAAACACAGAGAGAGAGAAAGAGAGAAGAAGTCCTCCTGTCATGTGCAAATACAATACAAGTAAAACATTTTTGATATTTGCCAAACCAAGGATTTCAATGTTCTCGACGACGACAAGTGAAGATTTTTTGTTCTTGTTGTTGTTTTTTTTTTTTTTTTTGAACACTTTATTATTCGTTCTAAGAAATTTCTAGTTTTACTTTTACTGACTTAACTATAAGGATATGGTCGTCCTTTGTTCAAGTTTTTCTTTTTTTTGTTTTTTGTTTTTTTTTTTATTTGAAACAGAAGAATGCCTTTTGCCAAAAGCAGTTTGCAACATCACTATCAGCCGCAGAAGAGTTGAAAACGGGCTCGCCATCTCATTTCTATTCAGCCCGTTGAGTCGCTATTTGTATGCATGTCACTCTTGTCCTGCTGACAGGATACTTAAATCTTCTGTTTTCGCGTACATTATATTTAAGAAGGGAGATGCTCCTGAAAAGTATACAAATGTACCTATACCACGCTCTGTGCAGTGCAGTGTAACTTATTCTATAAAGAAAATGCTTACTGCATGCGATTTTATTGCATTTTGTTTCGGTATTTGTTTATTGAACAATTTGTTAGTATATAGCTATTCCTTTCTATATTATGTTCCTTTTCTGGAATAGTTGGGCTTCCGTTTTTTATTGTTTCCCACTGTATGAGTTCTTTTATTCTCAGTTGTCCTTTGTAGCTTCGGAGCAGCAATATCCTCTAATATGCGCGCATTTAAATGCATATTGTGTACTGCTGGTATTCCTTCCTATACTGTATACAGTATACCAGAAGCTGACAAATATTTTGTGTAAATAAAAATACGATTTAGTGCTACGCGCGAAATGAGACTGAAGTTGTGAGATTAGTATTTGTCAACGACAAATAATGCACTCTTTTAGCTTTCAAAAAAAAAAAAAAAAAAATATTCATGTGCATAAGTTTGCATAAAAAAAAAACGCTGAGAGGCAGGAAATATGCTATGTGATGGGGTCCAAAAGAAAAAAATGCATTATATTTCTAGTTGTACGACAGAAAACAAACACAAACTATACAAAATTGAATGATGTGTTCCTAGCTAACGCAGAGAAAGGAAGAATTTATTGCTTTATGTGAGACTTCTGTAATAAACATGTATTGTTTGAGCTGAAGCTGTGATTTATTGGTAATTGCGTTAGAGTATTTTGCAGGAATGTCTCATGCATCAAATAAAAAAAAAAAATGAAAAACAACTCATGATTCATATGACAAAGCCCGTTCACATATCAAATAAAAGTCATATATACAGTAGGGTAGGTCAAAAAATTATTTTTTGGAATTGAGAGTTCTAATAGCACTAAAAAGTGGCCATCTGGTGTCCATAGCACATATGCAAAATATTTTTGAAATCGGTTGACTTTAATTTATCTTTAAAGTTTTGACGTTTTCAACTTATTTACCATCATTGATTTTTTATTTTTCAAATTTTTCAAATTTTTAAATGAGGTGGCTTTGTTGTACTTATTTCGTTATTTGAACTTTATTTAAAAAATAATCAAAGTAGGCCGTTATCCAAATTTAAAAAAAAAACACAGTAACTGGCATCCATTTAAAAAGTTCTTCATCTTCAGTGTAGTCATAAAATTGAAGCTTAGTTTATATTATAGTTGTGATTGTGATTGCTTTAAAATTTTCCTTGAATTACATCTGTCGTAATGGAACTTACTAGAAAGGCTTTCAAATGTCCTATATTTGGCGAGACTTGTGATTTTAAAACTAATGTACTCCCCACTTACGAAGAGGTAATGAAATGTTATGAATATGGAACAGGCAAAATTTGAAAATTAATAAAAAGGAACCAACGTTTCAGGAAATAAGTGATATAGTGTGTGAAAAAATCGAATTTGTTTGGAAACAGGCATCACTACCGGTTGTTTCAACTACGAGATCATTACAAATGATTAAATCTTATCATGGCAAGTGTAAACAACTTCTAAGTTCCATCCCAACATTCCAAAAAAAGAAGCAAGAGGAATTTGTTTCTGCTAGCAAAGTTTTATTTGACATTTCATCTTGTAAATGCTCCGATTTTTCAAAATGCAACTGTCCAAAAGGAAGAAAGGTACCACTAATTGAAAGAAGTTTTTTAAATGATCAAAGAACGACAAGGAAAATGATAATTGGGAACACAGATGTACTGGCTACAAAAAATAATCTGAAGTCTGAAAAGAAAAATGGATAGAGAAACATCAGCAACTTGTCTGGCGAAAACATTTCTGCTTCTGTTCTTAACAATATTTCAACAAGAGTACCATCGGATTTATGTGAAGATTCAGATAGCGAAGATATTTTTATAGTTGACGACTCCAAAGAAAAGAAAAAAAAACAGCAATCCGTAACACTGAATTACTCCGTTTTATCTCAAACCTGCGACCGATATGGGGTATCAGACAGAGCGGCAGCTGCCATTGCTTCTGTAATCTTACATTAATCTGAATTACCCATTATTGACAAAAATAAACTAAGAAGGGAGCTAAAAAAGGCAAGAGAAAGTGTTCAAAATAAAGAATCTGTTTCTGAGATCAGTGCTTTGTATTTCGACGGTCGAAAGGACAAAACTTTAGTCAACCGGAAAAGAAATGGAAAGTATTATCGCGAACAAATGATCGAAGAACATAATTCACTTATAAGCGAACCAGAGTCAAAATACTTAGGTTACATTGCTCCAACATCAGGAACTGCTAAATGTGTTGAACAAGAGTTATTTAACTATTTCCTGACTGAAACATATCATTGGAAAATTTAGTAGCTATTGGATGTGATGGTACCAATGTCAATGTTGGGAAATTTGGAGGGATCATGCGTCTGTTGGAAAAAAGATTAAAAATACCATTACAATGGATAGTTTACATGTTGCATATGAATGAGCTGCCATTCCGTCATTTATTTGCCCATATTGATGGCGTAACTTCGGGACCAAGAACATTTTCAGGAGTGATTGGAAAGGATCTGGAAAATTGCGAAGAAAAGTCCATCGTTAAGTTTAAGAGCATTCGAGGAGAGTCGCTGCCGATAATGGACACGAAGAACCTTAGCTCTGACCAACTTTATTTATTCAGGATCGTTTCAGCGGTTTTGACCGGCAGTTGTCCCAATGACCTAGGTGATAAATCCCCCGGAAATATGTCCCATGCTAATCGTATTCTTCGTCTGTATATCGGAACAGCAACTCCTACGTATAGTTTGATATTGTTAGCAACTTACGTCGTGAAGGCGTATGCTCCAACTTAGTTCAATATCAAAAGCCAACCGACCTGCAAAGATGGAGCCAGGCATTTATGGGGTTTAATCTCGAAAAGTCGCTATCTTTCCGTGGAATATCAGACTATTATTGATCCTGTAATCAAACGAAACAGTTTCTTTGAGCATTCAGAAAATTTATTGCTGGCAATGTTAACTGATCCAAGAAAACATATCAGAGAATTGGCTATGCGCCGTATTTTAAAAGCTCGCACCGAAAAACCTACTCGGTTAAGAGTTTTTGAAGTGCCAAATATAAAATTGGATGCAAAAGTGTACTATGACCTCATCGATTGGCAAAAGGATATTTTTGAACCACCTATATTAAAACATATTACAAACGATGAACTTCAATACTTTATTGTTCAGGAAGAAAACAACTAGATTGAATTTTTGCGGCTACCATGTCACACCCAGGCCGTTGAGAGGGCAGTTAAGACCGTCACAGAAGCATTAGCATCTTTATGTACAAAAGAAGCACGTGAAGGATTTATACAATCTAAGATTGTATCACGTAAATTGATGCCAAAATTTGTCAGTAAAAACGACTTTTGTGTAAAATGATTGTCAATTTAAAATCAAATATTTATAAAGTTCCCTTTAATAAATCCAATGTGATAAAAAAATGATTTTTGTTGCATTTTTAAGTGAAAATAATGAATTAAGAAAGAGATTTACCTTACTTTGGAAATTTATTACTCAATACTTTTTTTTATTAAGAATTGGAGGCAGAAGGAGTTGTCTGATCTCAATAAATTTTTTTGTATTCATTCACAACATAATTTCGCAACTTTTTACCGCTATTAGAATCAAAAACTATGAAACAAAATTTTGTTCATACAAATGTGGCCCACCCTAATATACAGCAAACCAATTTTAGTTGTCTTCCATTCATGTGCGAAGCTCAAAAAGGACACTGGAGTGGAATTGGTATTAATTTGATAAGAAGGAGAAGAGCTAATTGACTTTTGGGTCAATGTATTTTTTTTAATTTTGATTTGTAATACCAAAAGAGTTATTTTACGCATATAAGAAACATTCCCTTAAAAGAAACGAATTCCAAACCACCTTTGTAAAAAATGTTTCATTGAAAACAACAACTCAACTGTGATTTGTAAATTTTAAAATTGGAACTCCACTGGAATACGTTAATATGATTTTTAACTCTGAGCTCTGGCCTAAGGGAGTACGAATTCGCCCATTCAACTTCAGGCCAAAAAACGATCCGCTACCCAGAAATCGCTCTTGTGACCAAGTCAAATTTTCAATCAATCCCGATGTTGGAAATTTTACTATTGCTGCTGATGCATTTGTCGCTCAGGACAAGGTTGTTGCTGTTGATGATGTTGTTGCCGATTTTATTGTCGACGATCTTGTAGCTGTTGGTGAATTTGTTATCACTAATAATACTATTGTTGCTGATGAAGATTGTGTTGCTGTTGATGCTGCTGAAGTTGATGTTGCTGATAATGTTGTCAATGTTGTTGATGATGATGCAGTTGCTCCTATTGAAAATGATCAATCAAATTGTGATAGCCTAAATATTTATTACCAAAATGTTGGTGGAGTAAGAACTAAATTAAATGATTTGTTTTTATATTTTGCTGCCAATGATTATCAAATAATTGTATTAGTTGAAACCTGGCTTAATGATGGTCACCTCACAACAGAACTATTCAATTGCAATCAATATATTGTGTATAGAAAAGACCGCTGTTCCTTGAAAACCGGTCATTTTCGAGGTGGTGGAGTTATTATCGCTATTCGTTTAAATTTATTTTCGAACCAAATTGAATTGTTCTCGAGTGAATATGACACTATTTTTGATATTGATCAATTGATTGTAAAGGTTAATCTAAGAAAAAATGTAAATTTGTATATCTCTGCCAGTTATATTCCTCCAGGAAGTCCTTTAGAATTATACAATTAACATTTAGAAAATTGTCGATCTTTATTAAGTTCCTTGGATCCATCTGATCATGTTATTTGTCTAGGTGATTTCAATATTGGTGATGTTAATTGGAAACTTGATGCTGATGAAAAATGCTTGATTCCTTTCGATGTAAAAACAGAAATTGAAATGTCAGTAATTGATTTTTTTAGCCAGTTTAATTTGTTGCAACTGAACAATATTCCGAATTTATTAAATCGTATTTTGGACCTAGTTTTCGTTGACAGTGAATTAGAAGTTAAAATTAATAAGGTTGATTATCCTGTAGTAAAAAATTCACAGCATAATATTTGTCTAGTCATAGACTGTAAATTTTTATTTTATATTCAAACCATAAATGGAAATGAAAAACTGTATGACTACAAGCATGGAAATTTTGATGCAATGAATGTGTATTTAAACTCAAAGCCGTTGAATTCAATTGTGGTTAACCAGGATCTGAATCAAGCTTTCGCGACCTTTAAATTGTATTTAAAGCAAGCATCTGACAGCTTTATTCCAATGTAAATAATTAAACAGAATTCAAACCCACCATGGTTTAATAAAAGATTGTCAAATCTCAAAAATATAAAAAATAAGGCATATAAGCGGTATAAAAAGACAGAAATAATTTATTTTACAGTCAAAACTATCATGCAATTCAGAAATTGTTCGATGTTTTAAACAAATTTCTTTACAATAAATATGTGTTAACAGCCGAATCACAAATAAAAAACGATAGCAAATGTTTTTGGAATTTTATAAACTCCAAAAGAAAAAATACAGGTTTACCTAATTGCATGCAATTTTCTGGATCTACATCTAGTGATTTACCTACCATTTGTAATCTTTTTGCAGGTTATTTTGAAGCGGGATACTCAGTTACGTCTCCTAGTGATTCCCCTTCTTTTTCTCCGACCAACGTAGTTGATATAGGGATTATTCAATTAAGTTTATCTGAGGTACTTAAAGCGTTGAATGGGATTGATGAAAACAAAGGAGTTGGCCCTGATTGTATATCTCCCAAAATAATTAAAAGATGTGCAGCGTCCCTTGCGTTGCCTTTATGGTTAATTTTTAACAAGTCTCTTAAAACAGGTCAGTTTTTAGATGAGTGGAAAACATCTTTCATATCGCCAATTTTTAAATCTGGTGCAAAGCAAAAAGTATGTAACTACCGCCCCATTTGTAAATTATCTGTAATTCCTAAAGTGTTCGAAAAAATTGTTTGCGATAAGCTTAATTTTCTGACAAAGGAACTTATTTCTGTCTCAAAACATGGATTTGTTTCAGGGAGATCCACATCTACAAATCTTACTATTTTATGGAATTCAGTTATAAGAGGATTCGAAAGTGGATTTCAGACTGATGTAATATTTACAGATTTTGCAAAAGCTTTTGATAGGGTTAACCACGCAATCCTTATTTATAAACTGTCTAAGCTCGGATATCATTCCATATTTCTCAAATGGATCTGTTCTTACCTAACTGATCGAACACAATATGTAAAGATAGACAGATTTGTTTCCAGATGTATAATTGTGAGCTCGGGTGTCCCCCAAGGAAGCCACATTGGTCCTTTATTCTTTAATATATTTATCAATGATATTCCAGATATTTTTCAGTTTTCCAGGAACCTATTATATGCTGATGATGTAAATTTTTTTAAAATTATTAAATCTTTAAATGATTGTCACTATCTTCAAGAAGATTTACTTAAGCTAGCTTTATGGTGCTCTTTCTTTTTTTGAATGTCTCTAAATGTCAAAGTTTTATATGTTCAAGAAAAAAAGCTCCTATAATTTTTGATTATACAATTAATAATATTATTTTGGAAAAAGTCACACAAAAAAAAGATCTAGGTGTCGTGTTGGATCGCCAGTTTTCTTTTACTTGTCACTATGATTATGTAGTAAATAAAGCATGTAAGATGTTAGGTTTCTTAAAAAGGAATACCAGAGAATTTTCTGATTCGTATGCACTTAAGTCTCTCTATATGGCTTTTGTTAGGTCTAGCTTGGAATACTGTTGTGTGATCTGGAATTCCTATTATGATACCCTTTCGTTAAGAATTGAAAGAATTCAAAAAAGTCTTACCAGATATTGTTTTTATAAGCTAAATTGGAATATTGATATGCCCTCATATAATGTCAGATGTCTGCTTTTTGGCATGCAAACGCTTGAGCTCACAAGAAGATATTTTTCAATTATGATGGTAAAAGATATTATTGATTGCCACGTTATTTGCTCCTACTTGCTTGAGCGAATAAATTTTTTTTTCCCTTGCAGAAGTCTCCGTATGAGTTTTCACCTACGAGAGACTTTTTCAAGAAGCAATTACGGTAATAATGAACCGATTACTCGTTGCATCAGAGAGACCAACGCGGTTATTAATTTGATTGATATATGCATGCCCAGTCCAAGAGATTCTTTTAAAAAAAATGTTATGATGATTTTGTTGCTATAATAGAATAGTTCATATATGTACATATTTTTAAATTATTTATTTATTTATCTAAAAAAGAGAATGTCTCAAAATTGATGAAATAAACTAAACTAAACTAAAACTAAACTGAAAATATTGTTGGTTGATTTTGTTGAAATAGACCTCTAGCATTTACCAGTGCATGCATTCTAAAAGTAAAGAATGGAGTTTGTAGTATGGAATAAAATAAAATTTTCCCATGTCTCTGATGAGCTAAACTTTATTTTTAAACTAACAATCCAAGGATTTGACCAAAATCGGGAATTTACAGTGACATATTGGTATTCTAAATTGATATATGTATACAGGGTGATTTGCATAACATTTGTGACAAAAGGCTAGAGCGTGTAGGTTGGGTCAAGACGGGAGTGTCAATTTTCTAAAAAAAAAATTGACTTTAAACAGAAAAAAACAAATATTAAAAAACAACGGTTAAACTAACATTGCCATGATATTCTTTTTTTAAAGCCAGAAATCTCTCCTTTTATAGTGTTTGGTTTTTGAAAAATTAATTTACAAACTCGAAATTTTGAAAATAAAATTAAAAAAAAAGTTTCAAACAAATTTTGTTTTAAATTTACGTACTTAAGTACTAATTTTGTTTTCAAAATTCAATGCTTTTATTAATTTCAATTGAAAAAACAGAGAAAACCGGATGCCTAAATGTCTTTCACTTTTTGATAAAATTGAAAACAACTAAATCTAATTTTATTAGCTACGTAGTGGAAATAGGATCTTTAGAACAACTTAAGCAACGGATTGGAGTCAAATTAAGGGAATTGTAAAGGGTTTTCCAATAAGAGGTGATATTTTGATATTCAAAGAAAAATGGCATTTTTTGAGATAAATGATCGGATGTTTATTTCATTATAAAGAAGAAGGTATGCTGTTAATAATGAAACACAACATCAGCCAAATGGCCGCCACAACCACGCTTACAAGACCATATCCTTTTCATGAAATTTACCATAACCAAATCGCAAAGTGGCTGCCCTATGTCCTCGATAGCCTGACGAATTCCATCTTTGAGGTCTTGAATCGACGCTGGGCTGTTGGCGTAGACCTTATCTTTCACGTGGCTCCAAAGGAAGAAGTCGCAAGGTGTTAAATCACAAGATCTCGGTGGCCAATTGTGATCACCTCTTCGAGAGATAACACGGTCCGGAAACGTATCCCGTAAAAGATCGATGGTTTCATTGCTTGTGTGGCACGTAGCGCCGTCTTGTTGAAAGTAAACGTTGTCCAGATCAATACCATCCAATTCCGGCCATAAAAAAATCATTAATCATCTCTCGATAGCGCAATCCATTGACCGTAACTATTGCTCCAGCCTCATTTTCGAAAAAGTATAAGGTCCAATGACCCCGCCGGACCATAAACCGCACCAAACAGTCACGCGTTGAGGATGGAGTGGCTTTTCAACAATAACTCTTGGGTTTTCCGAGCCCCAGATGCGACAGTTTTGCTTGTTGACCTAGCCTCCGAGGTGGAAATGGGCCTCATCAGTCAAGATGATTTTTCGATGAAATTCCGGATCATTTTCATGCATTTCAAGGACCCAATCAGCAAAGACACGACGTTATTGATGATCAGCCGGCTTGAGTTCTTGTGTTAACTGAACTTTATAAGCCTAAAGACCCAAGTTTTAATGCAAAATACGGTGTAGTGACGTTTGTGGAATGCCTAATTCCAAAGAACGACGAGGAATGGACAAACCTGGGTTTTCTTCAACACTTTGGGCTACAACAGCAATATTCTCAGTTGTTCTTGAGCGACGTGCACGGGTTTTATTCTTCACATCACTAACTTGTCCCAACAGCTCGAATTTGTCCACCAATTTCTGTATTGCGGCCCGACAAGGTGCTTCACGACGACCCAAAAATGTTTTAGTTTTACGAACCGTCTCTGCCAAATTTTCACCATTTTTATAGTGAATTTTAATAATTTCAATGCGTTGTTGAAGCGTGTATCGTTCCATTTTTATTAATGGCGTAGTTTCTACTTGTCAAATGTCAAAAATAGACAGCTTCAAAAGTGACAGCTACCGAAATAGCGGGCTATTCAAAATAACACCTCTTATTGGAAAGCCCTTTATTTCTGTTATTTCCAATTTTCTAAAGAACTAGAGGAGATTTAAGCATCCATTTTGTGGGGTTTGACTAAAAATTTATAAGATCATTGAATATTAAAAACAAAAATACTACTTAATAACGTTAAACTTTGAACAAATTTTTTTTGTCAAAATTTTGACTTTGAAAATTAATTTTTCAAAAATTACAAACCTAAAATTATAATGATAAAGAAGATAAAAAGCTGGTCCTTGCGACTCTGTCACTCTGTCTGTACGCCACGGCTACATTCTAAATGATTTGGTCTTGGGAATATTTTTGTTCAGCTTAAAGAAACCATTTTTGTCTCAAGAATGGATTTTGATTAAATGTTTCTGTAGGTGTTTATACATTCTAAATACAATCCACGGCTGGATTGCACGAACCTGCTCTTGTTGTTCAAATCGTTTATAATTTTAAAGATTTTAAATTATGAAACATGCATATAATATTATACAAAAAATGATAAACAAGCATTAAACTCGTTATTTTAATTGCTAAAACATTTCCAAAGAAAGTTTTAATCCCAAAATAAAGAACGAACATGTGGCTCGCTTTGACTTTTTTGGTTGCAAAAAGAATAACTTTTGAACGAATAAAGGTTTTTTTAAAGAGAATTTGTAAGGCTATCAAGCTGGGTACGGGGTGTTTCAGAATTTTCTGGTGAAAATGAATATTTAAATAAGGCGAACTCTCCTGTTCCTCTCTATCACCATACTTCTTCTCAAAGATGTTTCTTTCAACCTATACTGAGAGAGAGAAGGGCAACCATGGTCCATATCTAGCCATTGGTTCACTCCCTCAACTCAAAAACAATAGTTGTGGATGTCAAGCTTGACAGCCCCAGTGGATAGTTGACCCACTCACCATATACAATTGGCAGACAGATGGCCTTTCTAACTTTAAAAAAAAATTCATTTAACTCCTTTCAACTTTTCACAATTTTATTTTATTTTATTTTATTTTAGCATTGCAGGGGGAAATTGGACGTGTGTGAACAATTAGGTTTCTTTCGGTTTCAAAATAATTTTAAAAATCTAAAAAACATGTTTTGAATTTTTGTTTACAATAATATGTATATAAAATGTATCAATCATTCTCCATAAAAAATGAAATCAAAATAAGATAAATCATTTTCCAGAAAATAGAAAACAAAAACAAAAAGGTGTTTGAAAGGTTCTAAAGGGTCCGCTAAATAACTTCTTTTTTTTTTGAAAATGGAGCAAATTCTCTTCAATTTTTGTGAACAAAAATTCGTTCAACATGGCCCGATAACGATACCCAATGACTGTAACGGCCACTCCTTGCTCATTTTCGAAAAATGGCCCAATTATGCCTCTATATCGGCTTTTCAATGTATGCGTGCGGGTTTTCTGTGCCCCAAATGCGACAATTTTGCATTGCAAAACAAACAAACATTTTTTAGGATCTTTTTTTGTTCTTAAAGGTAGCTTTACCTGTTAAAATTTACTGATTTTATTAATCTGTGGTCAATTTAAAAAAAAAAAATAGATTTTGCTTACTGGCTCAAAAATTTTGTATGGTAGGTATCATCATCATCATCGTCGGCTCGACAACCGGGGTCCGGTCCTGGCCTCCTTCAACAAGTCTCTCCACCCATCCCGGTCTCGAGCCAATGGTAGGTATACCTACCGTTATTTTTGGTCCTAAGAAATAAAAAAAAAGAAATATCCAAAAGATGCGAGGCACCAAGTTTAAATTAAACAGACCCGTTTCGACGGTAGCTGAACAGACAGACGGACATAATTGTGAGACCCACTTTTCTGTCTTCCCTATCATTGTGTAATGTCAAGATGGATCAAAATCTCGAGTACAATTACGGATCCATAAATAGCCATATAATAATAATAAAAAAACTATGCTTGTAAGACCTAAGGCTAGTTAGCTTGTAAGGCTCTAGTTACAAGGATAGGAAAGAATTTTCGCTGGCACAGTGAGAGTAAACTGAGAAATAAGGTATTGATTATTATCTCATGGAATCCCACGGGTCGTGTCCAGTTGCAACTGGGCGAGTAAAAAAAAGAATGCTCCCTAGAGTGGTGCTCGAACCCACACCTCTAAGTAAGCAGTCAAGTACTACACCTATTGCACCATTGCCAATATTGCCACCCGTGCAATGTTCCTACAATAACAATATGGCACGTAAAAAAAATGCTGTTAAAAAATAATAAACTCACACCCCGCTCCAAACCGTCAAAATATATTATAGTAGATACCAAAACGTATATATGTATTGTCATTATAAATCAAATTAAATCTCCAAGGGGCATGTGATAACAACTGACAAACACACACAGTAGGTACAAATATACCTACTCCATTCTTTTGGCGCTACATTCTGAAGATAATTCTATTTGTTCTGTTTTTTGCATTCTTAAACTTATCTTCTTTACATTTTTTTTGTGTGCGATTTTTGTTCTGATTCTTTTAATTTTTGCATACAAAAAATATGTAAATAATTTACCTGGAATTTTTCTTTTATTCTATATAAGTTTTTTTTTTTTTTTTTACTCTTTTCCCTTGTAGGTCTCTGGAAACTTTCCAAATTCCCTTTTTAGCCAAGGATCTGGTGGTTTTAATTTGCAATTCAAATGTGCGGCATGAGTTATCCGACAGTGAATATCCAACGAGGCGAAAACAATGCACAGAGGCACTCCGGTTAATGGATCTCAAGAGTTATAGAGATGCAACAGAAGGCAACTTGTCAGGTAATTAATGTTTGGTACTTAAGATTCTCTAGGTTAGGTAGGTACTTTACCTACCGTGTGCTTGCTCGGGGTGCACCCTTCTTCTCAAGCTTCGTTGGTTTTTAATGAAACACCAGCAGCTATAGATATGGGAGAGTCCCGCTCTGGAGCATACAAACAGGACTATCTACAGGACTCTCCATAGTATGTAATATTGTGTTGTAGTGCATGTATATAGGATATAGTTTGGGGACAAATTAAAAAAGAAGTCAAGTGAAAGTGAGTGGAAAATTGATTTTGCTTGTCTGTGTTGGGATTCTCCAAACCTTCTAGTTCTGTTTTAACTACAGCATACCCAGATATCAAATTGGATTTCAAAGTTTCTCGGAGAAAAAGTTTTCTGATTGATTTTAATTAGTTGAAATTTTTCTTCCTCTTGATTTTTTAATTCTTTGTGTCTCACATTATTTACTAAAATGCAATTTTTTTTTCAATTATCGAGTGTCTTTGTTTCAATAAGACATTATGTTCGACGCGACGTAGCTTCAGCGCTTCATGAAAGACCCTGTTTATATGTTGTACAAATTAGCTCTTTTTTTAACATTTATGTTTTTGGTGTGATTTCACTTCTTTTTTTATTCTTTTGTCAATTGAATATTGGATGCCACGCCCCTTGAATATATAAAATCTCAAATTTCTTTTAATGCAGGTAAAGGGTGTTTTTTTAGAGGTATAGAACTTTGAAATGGAATAAAACAAAGATGGTTTTTTTAAATCTACATGGAATTAACTTTATTCGAAAGACAATCTTCTGGAATTCTGGCTCGGACGTAGTCTAATCTGGAGGTCCAATTTTCGATGACTTTTTCCAACATTTGTGGCCGTATATCGGCAATAACGCGGCGAATTTTGTCCTTCAAATAGTTCAATCATTTCGGGCTTATCGGCGTATACTATAGCTACTTCACATATCCCCACAGAAAATAGTCAAACGGCGTTAAATCTTGGAGGCCACTTCACGGGTCGGTATAGTGAAATTATGCGGTTACCAAACGTGTCCTTTAATAAAATTCAATTGTGGCACGAACCGTGTGACATGTTGAAACCACAGCTCCTGCACATCATGGTTGTTCAATTGATGAACGAAAAAGTCAGTAATCATGGCTCTAAAGCGGTCGTCACCATTGACTGTAACGTTCTGGCCAGCATTGTTCTTAAAGAAGTGCGGACCAATTACCAAACCATAAAGCAAAGCAAACAGTCAATTTTTGTGGGTGTAACTGTGTCTTAACATACACTTGAAAATTATCATCAATCCAAATATGGCAGTTTTTTTTTTATTGACGTATCCATTCAACCAAAAGTGAGCTTCATCGCTAAACAAAATTCGCTTATGAAAATTGGGATCAGCGGCAATCTTGTTTTGGGCCCATTTGGGCACAATTTGGAAGTGTTGTTCAGACGTCAGTCTATTCATGTTGAAATGCCAAACCAAACTAAAAATAAATCACTTGACAGCTAACTAAATGGCCTCCAGGTAAAATGGTGTTGCCAACTTAAAGTTCTATACCTCAAAAAAAAACACTCTTTATAAACTAAAGGGTGATTTTTTAAGAGGTTTAGAACTTTTTAAAAAAAAAAACACAAAAAATTCGAAAAAATGAATGAAATATTTATTTGAATCGATAGTTTGAACCTTGCAATTTAATGTTTAAAGATAATTTCATGCAAATGTTGACCGCGGCTGCGTCTCAGGTAGCCCATCCGCTGAGTCCAATTTTGGCATACTCTTTCACACATATCGGCCGGTATCTCACGAATGAATGCATGGATGTTGGCTTCCAGTGCGTCAATCGAAGCGGGCTTGTCCCTGTAGACATTAGCCTTGACATACCCCCACAAAAAATAATCTAATGGTGTCAAATCGCACGATCTAGACGGCCAATTGACCGGCCCGAAACGTGAAATTAACTGTTCACCAAACTCGCCTCGCAATTGCGCCATTGTTTCGCGTGCTGTGTGGCATGTGGCACCGTCTTGTTGAAACCACATATCATGCAAGTCAAGAACTTCCATTTCGGGCAAAAAAAAGTTTGTTATCATCGCTCGGTAGCGTTCACCATTGACAGTAACGCTGCGATTCGCATCATCTTTGAAGAAATAGGCCCAATAATGCCGCCGGCCCATAAACCGCACCAAACAGTGGCTTTTTCGGGATGCATTGGTAGCTGTTGCAATGCTTCTGGCTGATCTTCACTCCAAATGCGGCAATTTTGCTTATTTACGTACCCATTCAACCAAAAATGAGCCTCATCGCTGAACACAAGCAGCGCGCGATGAACATTTCGAACCGAGCACGAATTTTGATAGTAAAATTCAATAATTTGCAAGCGTTGTTCATTTGTAAGACGATCCATGGTTAAATTGCAAACCAAACTGAAGCTGTTTGACAGTGACACAAGGTACTAAACACACGTCAGCTGTCAAAACCAGTGTTGCCAAAACCAAACCAGCTTAAAAATCACCCGTTATAAGTATTCTGAGGAAGTCGGTTGATGCCACGTCCCCTAAATAGGAAAATCTCAATTTTTCGATTTTCCTTATCTGTCAGTCAGTAATGAGTGAATCAATCAGTTACGATTTTAGAGATTTTTGAAGTTCTATATCTATCTCAGGAACCATTAGGCCAGAGTTTGTTCCTGTAATTGCCTAACGGATGCCTTAAGCATTTTTCTGCATCTCTTACCACTCGATTGACACATTAAATATCGGGTATCTTGCAGGGTGATAAGACTGAATGAATCGAATTGCTGATGGTTTACCAAACCCTATCGCCATGTCAATATCGCAAATTTGATTTCCAATGATATGTTTTCGACTTCTACCGGCAACAACTGAACTCCTACTTTGAGCATCGGGCTATAATAGGGAAGCATGCAAAATATTCAAACAAGACCCAAACCAATCGAAATACTGCAATTGTGACAGACAGTCAGGTGGCTATTAAGGCAATTGCCGCAGCTACATCATATTCAAAATTGGTCCAGCAATTCCGAGATGTGCTTGCAAGCCTGAACGCCGATTTTAGTGTCACTCTCATCTGGGTACCAGGTCACTATGGAATTGAGGGAAATGAGCGGGCAGACGAACTAGCTAGGCAAGGATCAGCCCTTCATAGCTCGCACTTGCGGAATGAGTTTCCGCATGAATGGCGATATACTTTTAATTTTTCTCATCAAATCAATGGTAGGTGGAGCAGTCACAGCAAATGTGTTAAATATAGAAATATTTGGCCCGCCTACAATAGACCCCAAACAAAAGATATAATGTGAAGACCAAGGGTCGTTGCAACATGCACCGGACATTTGCCAATAGGAAAGCATGCGGCGAAACTGGGTATTTCCTACAACACCCATTCTCGTAGCTGTGCCAACCAGCAGGAAAAGGAAACAGTAGTTCACTTCCTTTGTAAATGCCCAGCTCTAGTCCGTTTAAGGATACAATCACTTGGAAAGGCTTTCTTTGACGACCTTGACGAACTTTCCGAGCTGAAAAACAAAGCCTTAGGTTTGGTTAGGTTAGGTTAGGTAAGGAGGGGCGTGCACAACCCGAAGGCTGTAGCGTACACGGGGGCCTATTGGTCCATTGTGATCCCCTTAATATATAAAGCAGAGATGCTTCCAACTAGCGACTTGCATAGACTGGTTCATTTACGAACCAACCTGTGCTGTCTATATATTTCCTCATGTTTGCCATTGAGACCTGCGCTAGATCGTCCAGTTCTCCAACAAATCTGTTTCCAAAATATCGGAGGCGGCTTGTTTGAAGGTTTGGACAATCGCAGAGCAGGGGTTTAATGGTTTCAATTTCTTCGACATCCTGATAGCTCCTACAGAAACAAAGCCTTGATCTCTTTCTTAAACGCGACTAAATGGCTCTGAGACGAAACTGGGCTTTTTGCTTTCTAATTCGGGGCTTTAGATTTTTGTTCCACAAACCCATTCCTCAACCATAGGTTCAAACGAGTTTTGGTACCAAAACGCAAACGGAGCTTTTTGTGCTAGTTGGGTCAGCGAGGTCGTTAAACCGCAATGTCTTAAAGTGACTTAACTCTACCGAGAACCTTAACTTTTTAATAATAACAACAATGCGTGGTCCTCAGTTCTTTTTCTTACCTATACACTGCCACTGCTGTAAGAAATATACAAAATATGTATATTAATTGGATGTGATGACTCGCCCGGGCCACAGTTTGGTAAGCTTCTTACGAATTTCCCAAAATCTTTTTTCAATTTAAATAAAGACAACAGAATAACCATCCCGCATATCCAACCTCGGAAGGTAAACAAATCCCCCCATCAATGCAAAACCCGACCCAACCCAACATCAACATGGACGGATGGTGGAAATTCTCAGCTATGGTATTGGTATTGGTATTGCGATTGTACACATCAACGCGTCTCAGATGGCCATATACCCTTAGGTATTTATTAAAATTTACCAGATGCCTCCATAAAAATAAGCTCCCATTAATAATTATTATGCCCCGGTCACTGCAACACCCACGAAATGGAGACGATGATGAAAAGGGACAATTTGAAGGGAAATTGGGTTAAAGCTTTCATCTGATGACAGGTACTTTTTTTTATACAACCCGAACCGGGGCCGAGACCAGGACCCGGACCCGGACCCGGACCCGGACACGAGGGAGATATACCACTGATTGCTGAACGGACGCCCGACTGTTTTATGTTTAATTCACCCGCGGCTGCCAAACGGAATGTAATTTCCGAGGTCTGTACGAACTACGAAGAGATGCTCTTAATAAACTTGTCGATGTGATACCTCAGTCGTTTAAAAGGATGAAATGTCCTTTTGGTGGCTTCCGTTGTGCCCACAAGAAGTTCGTCGTAACACAACAAAAAAAAAAAAAAAGGCAAAAAAGCCGGGCTGGGGCTAACAAATTATGAAGAACGATGAATAAATTTTTCCTTACAATCACATTGTGGTGTTTTTTTTTGTTTGTTTGTTGTTTGTATCCATGTTTTGAGGAAGATGTTTCATTCGGCCTCTGTGTATCCTTAAGGATAGGCTTCTTCTTCATTCATTATCGTCACGTCCTGGAATTAGAATTAGTTTGGTAAAAGGCTGTCGCTTGGATGGCTTGGCTATTCTATATGGATATATATGAAATAGCGTGTAGAGCTGAAACACTACTATCTGACTGAATGCCGCTGCAGGCTGTGTTGGTGTTGGCATTATGGTGTATATTTTTATTTCACATGGAAGGATTTCATTTTGGGGCATACGGCATAAGGCATACCCAAGATGACAACACAACGATGTCTTGTCTGTGGAAACGGCAACGACGAAGAAGACATATATCCCAAAATGATAACGAAGAATAATAAGGAAATATTAGGGCAAGTGTCATTAAGGGATTTGGAAAAGTCTGAAATGAATCTATAGGCTCTGTGTGTTATGAGTGGCCTTTGTGTATGTCAATTTTTATCCTCAGATTTTTCTGTTGGTATGGTTTTTTTTTTTCCTGTGTATATAGTTATGTTTGGTATAGGTATTGCCTCTATGCCTATGTTAAAGTCCAGAATGAAATGCCTTTAGAATAAACAATGTTCAAAATAATAACATATAATAAAGTCACATGGCGATAGGGTTGCCATTGCCATCAGTGCAAGGTGTTCTTTTCTCTTTAGATCCAGGGGATTTATTTTTCATTAGGTAATGATGTGGGAGAGAATTATTTAGTGGTAAACCTAAAATCTAATGCTAAAGTTGAAAATACAAAATTATGGTGCGAAACCTACAAATATTAAGATTGATTTATTCAAATTGAAGTTTTCTACTATGTATATTTAAAATTCATAAATCATAAAGTAGATCAATTTGTAATAATCAGTCAAACACAAGTTAGTAGGTACTATACTTATTCTTCTGATAAAACAAAAAAAAGTTTTCATTCCATTTCATTCCATTCCATTTCATTTCATTTCATTCCATTCCATTTCATTCCATTCCATTCCATTCCATTCATCAAATAGTTAACTGAAAGTTTAATTAATGATTAAAAAATCTCTTCATTCCATTGAACGTTTTGTTCATAAATTAAAAAGTAATGAACCGCTTGAGCAAAACGGGCCTTAATCTTAAAAAAGCAAGATACTTAAATCTTCTATAGAAAAAAAATCCATATAGTAAAATTTCAACGTGACTAACACATACATAGGTCGTTTCGTTTGTGTATTTATGTGTCTCGTTTTATTTCGAAAAAGTCAAAATCTTAAATAAATAAAATAATTTTTCTTGAAGTTAGACTTTCGAAACTCAGCTCTGGCAACAATGCATTCGAACACATTTGTTTTAAAGAAAGAAAAATATTTGAATAATTTAAGACCTATTATTAGGTCCGGTCCTTTATCCTTCTGAATTGAAAATTCCAAGGAGATGACAAGCTGTTGGGGCTTTTTGCGTTTATACGGTATACAAAAGGTCTGTTGTTCGTATGGCCCGATGATATTTTTTATGTTATTAAATTTATTATTATTTAATAGTCGAATAGAACCCAGATCGAAATTGAGAATTACTGTTAGTATTTTAAAATTTCAGAAACATAACTTGAATAAAATAAGATATCAAAAATGGAAGTGACTCTAGACATCAATTATAACAGTTTTGGTCTATAAAATTAAAGTAGCCATCCGCCGGTGATGGGCATACTTCAGCCAACGAGAGTTTTTGTTCAAGTCGCGCGAAGCGCGTTAACGCACTTCCACTTTTAATAGCGAAAAATGTTATAACTGTTGTAGATTGGAATGTCTCTATACTCTGTCTAACAAAAATTGGTAGTGTATAGGCAAGATAGGACGTTTGCCTCTCATTCTGGCTTCAGTGGATTGCATAAATTCTGTCCTTCATTAAAGCTTTCATAGGGTTGTCGTAGGGTACACGATAACACTCATCATTAAAAGCTTTTTCTTAAAGCTCGAAAATCAAAAGCACCGTAACAGAAACTCAAGGAAAAAAAGCTGCACGAATTACCAAATGGACACGGGTAACTCTGAATGCACATCAAGCTGCAGCCAATCGCCATTGGCCACAGCAATTCAGTGCAAACTGACACTCAGATGTGCCTTGAATAGGACGTTGGGTCTTTGTCCGATGGAAATTCACGGGCGGGCAAACACTTTTTGTGGAGGAGTTATTTCAATTTAAAATGGTGCAAAAATATGGCACGCTACTGATTTTGACAAATCTTTCCCATAACACGTGTACTGCCTATTTTTGTTGGACAGAGTATAGTCTCGTCCATCCAAAATATATATATAAATGTTTGTATTAAAATCTTACAATACAACACAGCAGTGATACTTAAGGTGGCTTTCAATTTAGGGCAGTTGGCCCATTGGCTCCGTGCACAGTAAAGGGTTTCTGCCTGAGACAAGTCGGTTCTCCATTCTATTCCAGTCAACGAAGGAAAAATAAAGGCGAAAAATCATGTAGTCTGGGTTATTATTTTAAGTGGTAGGGTTGACCCCCAGGTACAACATACCAAACGTCTCCAGCCCAGGCCCGCTAGCTTTAGCCAGGAAGGGGGGGTAAAGGTCCCCTTTTCTAGTATTCAGCGAATATTTTGAAAACCAAGGGTATTAGCGGAAAAGTATGCACTACAAAATGAAAGTATATTAAATTTTCTACAAAAAAAGCCGTAGTCATATTTTCGCTTGGAGCAATAGTAAGGGAGATGCGGGGGTTATAAATGTCAATAAATCTGAAAAATCTTGATATTGCGTTAAAAATTTAATCTTTATTGATCAATCAACCCAAAAATATTAAAAAAAGTAAATGCATGTTCATTCATGATAATTCCATTAACGTGATGAGATAGATGGTATGTAGTAAAAGTAGGTGGTGGGGCTTAAAATATCGGTATTTAATTTATTTGACACAGTGTTTGTTGTCAAATGAAAAACACTGTATTTTCAAAGGTAAGAACCTTACAGCTTATTTCCAAGTTATTGACCAATACTATGTGAAATGATCTTGGAGGTTGTTCTAAGAAAAAAATCACTTAAGAGAGGGGGCCTATTTGCCCCCGTTTATAAGGGAGAGATTATTTTCTAAAACATTGGCTTAAACTGCATATGCAATCATTTGGAAACAACGACAACAATTAGAATACTATACTTTAGCTTTTTGAAAATCCAAAAACCTATTCTATTATTTTATTGTTGAATTAAGTTATCTCAGTCAACGGTTTAAGAAAAAAATGATTTTGAATTAAAAATTTTGAAAAAAAAAAAAAAAATTCAATTTGTATTGATTTTTTTCAATTTTTTTTGTTGTAAGGTACTAAATTTTTATTTGATTTTTGATGCTGTCATTAATCTTTAGTCGAACACTAAAAACTAGAGAGTTGTACGTCTTTTAGTTTTTGAGAAAAATTAAGATTATGAATACTACTACTTTCTTAAAAAAATTCTTTCTTTTCAGTAAGTTCTACAGTAAATTCAAACCGTCAATTTTCTAACGAAAGAAAAATAAAAGCAAAAAATCATGTAGTCTGGGTTATTGTATAAAACGGTAGGGGTAATCCTCAGGTACAACATACTAAAAGTCCCCAGCCCAGGCCCGCGAGATTTAGTCAAGAGGGGGGGTTAAAGGTCCCCTTTTGTAGTGTTTCGCGAATATTTTGAAAACCAAGCGTATTAGCGCTAAAAACTATAAATAATTGATTGCAAACGAAATTTAAATGACAGAAAAAAAAAACAAATGGGCAACGGTCAACTGCGCGAAAATCTAAAGCTTTGTTATACTAAAGTAGCTGCATGAAATAAGTTGTTTGTGAGTTTTTATTTTATTGTGCAATTTTTTATTTTATTGTGCAATTAGTAACATAACTTTCAATTTTCATAATATATATCTGAGATATTAAAAAAAGATATAAGGCAGTAGTTACCCCCTTTGCCTTGTTTCAGGATAACCGTTGAATAAAAAATGTATTTTTACTTTTTCCATTTTTTTCTAAGTAAATTGATCAGTAAACACTAAATTTGTAAGGTAATTGCCGATTTTTATATTTTTTGACACTTCTTCACCCCGCATCTCCTTTAATATCGCTTTTAGCGAAAATATCAATAAAACATTTTCGGTAGAAAATTTAATTGTCTTTCATTTTGTAGTGTCGATTTTTCCGCTAATACGCTTGGTTTTCAAAATATTCGCTAAATACTAGAAAAGGGGACCTTTACCCCCCCTTCCTGGCTAAAGCTCGCGGGCCTGGGCTGGGGACTTTTGGTATGTTGTACCTGGGGGTCACCCCTACCCTTTAAAATAATAACCCAGACTACAAGATTTTTCGCATTTATTTTATGATTTAAGACCTTCGTTGACTGGACTATTCTCTATATGATCTCTAGCAAGCTTCTTTCAGGGGCTCGGGCATCTACGATAGCTGAATCTTTAAATAGAAACTTCAGTATTCCTTGTCATCTCGAAACTGGGGGGTAAGCATTTGAAGACTTTATTAGATATTGCATTGTTGTCCATTATTGCTCGATGTGGGGAGTCAAGTGCTTTAACTTATTGGACTGCATCGGTGGTGGTTCGATGGAATTTCTAACCGAAAAGTAGAATCAATCTTTACATCGCTTCAGGGAAATTAAAGTTATTGCCCTCCCACGATATTACGATATTGCTAAGCTTTTGATAGAGTTTGGCATCAAGATCTCTTAGCGAAAATTCGTGGTTTTAGTCTCGATGAATAATTTATCTTTTGGATAAGTTACCTTTGTGGCCGATGAATTCAAGTTGTTTTGAATGATTTTATTTCTGAAGTTCACAATATAAATGCTGGTGTGCCCCAAGGTACAATTTTGTCTCCAACTCTGTTTCTCATCTCTATATAAATTATAACTTTTGTCTAAAACTTCTAATCTACGAAACTTATTTGCTGACGACAGTAGGTACCCTCGTACATTTCATATTCAATTCCAGATTCAATGATGATCCTGCCTATTCCTATTTTTATCATTACTTTTTTAACAGTGGTCAATAGTGAAATGCATTCCTCCCCCCTTAAACATTTTCACCCTAACACAGTCTCCAGCAGGAATGCTCATCATCATATACCCTTGAGCCTAACCGTTAAGTGCAGAGATTATTTCTTTAGTCGCACGACACGAATGTAAAATTTCTTAGCCAACTCTGTGTTTCCTATCATAAGTGCATCGGCTTTGCAGTTGATGAACAGATGATGGGCTTTGATATGTGATGCGTTGTGCTTTTCCAGGGTTTATTTCAGTATGAATATTTAGTCGACGAAAAACTTTTTACAAATCCTGAAAAAAAATTTGTTTGTTTTGATTTTCAGAAACTGAAAACCAAATACTCACAGAACTCGAATCCAATGTGTGATATCAGTACTTCGAAACGGCCCTAAAAAATAAGTTGGATTGTTGAATGAGGATATTTCCGCAAGTCTCGTAAAATCTCGGGCTCTCATGGGATAATGACTCCGAAAAACTTTATCCATTTGGTACAAATTTTATATGGCTCACTAATTTCAGAAACTAATTGATATTTTCTGACAAAATACTGACTTTTTCGAAGGTTTATTTTTTTGCGAATATCCCACATATTGGGTGCTAAACGATCCAAGAGTCCTCGTCTCGGTATGATCTGATGCTGTCTGACCGCTTTTCGTGTTTTCATAGAAGAAATATCGAACTTAATTTTAATAAAGAAACTGCAAAATATTTACATTAAAAAAATTCGACTTAGTGATTTAGAAATTCACGTTAATCATTTAATTCCGGTAATAACTCGAATGCACAGAAAGTCCTTGTGTGCAGTTGTTATAGAAAAAAATTATTTATTCCATTTTGAAATTATATAACTAAGGTTTTTTGAAGCTTTATTACGATTGTGTGATAAAGGTGCATACAGAGAAGTCGACATTTTTTATTCACCAAATAGTTTCCACAATCTTTTACCAAAAAATTTTCTTTAAAAGTAAGTTTTCCAATAAGTTGATGGAAAATTTCTAAGCTTAACATCTTTCGATTTCAATAAAATTGTACACAAAGTTTGTTTGTGTTATATGATAACTTGTCACAAAAATGACAAAAAAATTCTCAAAACTACCAAAATTATAGCCACCCTAATATGTAACCATATACCATAAAATGGGATAATCTTTTTCATATGTATCACGATATAACAAATACAAAATAACGCACACAAAACACTTCTTTTAAAAACATTTGCATGAATTTCTGTGATATGAACACCTTAATGTTCTTTCCGACAAACCTGGAATACAGTCAATAATTTGTTTTTAGAATATCATAAGATCCTCGTTCAATAAAAACTTACTAAGTTAATTTTTCATGTTTCCATTGAATGAGAAAATGTATGCGGTTTGGATAAACCCTACCATTATTCAATTGCCATGGCAAACAATGGAATTAGATGGTTTTCCTATGAAATAAGAAGCTTCGTGAAATAATTCAATTAATGAAAGTTCCCCCAAAATAATATAAGAATGCGTGTCACGAAGTCGGTTAAAGTTGAGGTAGGTAAATTAAGGCTAAAACATGAGAACACGTGGCTGCAATATGAGATGGATTTTGAACAAAAACCTTATTCAAATTACTTACCTCACATAATAATTTTCTTTACTTACATATAAATATATAGGTATAGGTACACCATCTCATAGAAATACCAAATCCAAGAAGCACTTAAATGGGATGCCATCAAATTATCTCTTTGGCGATTTTTAAGAAACCACCACCAATACATCTCATCCAAGGCAATTTCTGGGCTCTGACATGTACTTTCGTTCGTATACCTACATTTATAAATTCATCCCCACTGAAAACGGTTTCTAGACAACCCCGCCCCCGCCCGCCATAACCAATGCTAAGCACAAATAATGGCGTAACCCTATAATGAAATGAACATATTTCCTCTTTAGACTCTAAGACGATCTGTGGCAATGGCAACTTCTTAACGCCTGCAGATAATGGCAGCAATACTAATACATATTTCCATGAAATTCACTTCACACCACCATCAGGCAAGAATATATCCAAAAACGGATGGAAACCTAGATAAGTATACATACTCTCGTACTTTGAAGGAGTTTACTATTATACCAGAACTTAGGTTGTTACATGCCAAGCGTTATTATAATAAAATTATTATTCCATCGTTTGCAGTTACTCCTTGTAGGTATCTTAAAAATTTAATGAATCATTTAAATGCCCAACTTTGGTACCTATTACGTATGTACTGTACGTATAGCGATTCAAGGAGAAACATTGACGCTCTGACGCACCGCATTTAAACTCCACTCAGCCAAAGTCTGGAGACAGAAATCTAAATTATTTATCCTGCCGTCATCCATTTTAGTATTCCAAAACAGGCAGATTAACATAAATACAATTCAGCTTGGAAAAGTCTATACCTACTCAAGTCCTCAAGTGTGCTGCGCCAAGCTCCAACCAGCGGCAACGTTAGGGTAGGTATAGGTATACTAGCTACGTACGTAAAGTATGCATGTTTTTTTTTTGTATGGTAAAAGAGGTTAAGGGAATTATAATAAAGGGCGCCTTGAAGGCCTAATCCTGCACATTTGTATACACTATACACTACACAGGCTTTTGAATAATATGCTATTGCAGCTGTCTCGACTGAAAGCCATACCGTCAAATTTATATTATTATGCAAACTATTACAGAAAGATGCTGTTTTTACAGTTATAATAATTATTGTAAGAGTTGGATAGAATTTCTTGAAATTGCTTGAGTTACTGATGGGTAGAGGAGTGCATTGCATATAGAAACTTTAAAGGATGATTGAATGGGGATGGCGTTTGGCGAAGTTATACTCTTTGAGAATCTATGTGGCTGTAATAACATGGCTTGATGGTTTAACAGGTTTCTAAGGAATAAACTTAACGAGCATGTTGACAAGAAATTCCACAAAATGTTAATGATATCATGTGAAATTAATTTAAAGCAAATATGAAATGGGAAATACGTAGTTACGGAGATATTTGTTTTACGGCAAAACAAGAAAAGTTCTAAAGTATAATAATGACTCAATGAAAAAAGTAAAAATATTTGTTTGCAACTTCAAAATATTAGCTTTGTGCATAAGCAAAGTTTCGTAGGAAGTATAGGTATATACCTAAAGAATGCAAAATTTTAAAATTGCAAGATTTTGATAATGCAGGGTTTTTATTACTGCACTGCCATTACTAATTTTCTTAAATAAAAGGTTGTCCTGAATACCTATATGATTTTTAGATGCTTAGCAAATTTTCAACGTGAATTTTAGCCCCGCTATTTTCGATTTTCAAAAAAAGTTTTGCGCAATTATGCTCAGCTTATGATGCCATGTCGGAAATATCAAAAAAAAAATAATTTCGCAACTTCGCAATTTTTTTGGTTTTCAAAATTTCAAAAATAAATGTTGCAAAGCCGGAAGTTAGCATAACCATTTTTTTTCAATTTTCAATAATTAAAAGCTGTGCTATAATGTGCTCAACTTGTGCTCAAAAGCTATGGTAAGTGCTGCCAAATGTAGAAAACATAATAAAAAATACGCATACTTACAACTTTTGTGGCTGACAATAAATGTTGAAAAGCGCAAAGTAGATCAGCACCGCCATTTTCGATTTTCAGTACAAAAAAGATTTGTTGTTAAAAAAAATTGTTCCGCAAATTTGCTATTTTGCAAAGTGTACGATTTTCTTAAATAAAAATTATTGCTCTGTTTTGTGCTTACAAGTGTAGAAGAAATAATACAAAAATTCACGTATTTCCAACTTTTATGACCGACAGTAAATTTTGTGAAGCTTGAAATAGATAAGCACCTTAATTTTCGATTACCAGAGCAGTTGGAAGGCACTTTCATGGAAGCAGAACTTGAGAACGAAGGGAACATTTTGTGTTTTATGGGAAAATCGAAAATAATAAAATGGTCCTTCCGTAAAATTTGCGAATTTTGTTTCTTATATTTTATTATTAATATTTTGGCAGTACAAGTTGAGCATATTACAGCAGAACTTTTGTTTTGAACATCCAAAATGGTGGTGCTAATTTAACGCATAATGGAGAACCTCTAAAACCACAATGTAGCACAAGTCAGGCACATTGCAGCGAATATTTGTATAAGAAAATTAAAAATGGTGATGCTTACTTCACGCACAAAAGATTTACAAATTGCGAGATTTTTTAAAGTGCGCCCATACAAAATTTTCCGGAGTCCAGTTAATGAATTAATTTTTCATACAAGAGAAGGAGTTGTGGAGGCAACAGCAACCGCATTTTGAATGAAATTTCAATGCATTTTACCACTTATTAAAAAAAACATAAAAATTGTAAACCACTGGGAGGCAAAGTTGCAGACCATGTTTAAATGCGTCTTTATAAATTTTTGAATTTTCGCCACAAACGAAAATGTTTAAGAAACGTTTAGAAAGAGGCTTCAGTAAAATACGCCTGCCGCAACTTTTGCCACTTTTCATATGCCTACATATAAAGTGTTTTTTTCAAAAAGGACGCTACAGAAGTAGAGCAACAGGGACAGCAAACGACGCCATATTTCTTGCCGCTCTTTTGACATTTCTCTTTAGTAAGGTTTGCCATTTCATGATGGAAAGATATACGAGATTACGAGCCAACAACGAGTCGAAATTATTAAAATTTACTACTGAAATTCGGAGTCAGTGGCCTCAACGTTAAGAGCGCTACGTCCAATTTATGGTCGTCATAATCGTCCTAGCAGATCAACAATTGAGCGTCTAGTGGAAAAATTTGAATCCACAGGCACAGTAAAATATGTTCCCGTGCCAGTGAGACAAAGAAGCGCCCGTAGTGTCGAGAATATTGCTGCCGCTGAGGCTTCAGTTGCAGAAAGCCCAAATGTGTCTCTCACACGTCGTTCTCAAGCGTTGGGCATCTCTGTGACGTCGTTGTGGCTAATTTTGCGAAAAGTTCTTGGCCTACATCCTTACAAGATTAAATTGACGCAAGAACTGAAGCCGCTTGACCACCAGAAGCTTCGTATGTTCGTGAATTGGGCTGAGCAACAACTTGAAAATGATTCGGATTTTTATCGAAAAATCATCTTCAGCGATGAGGCTCATTTCTGGCTGAATGGCTTCGTCAATAAACAAAATATGCGGTATTGGTCAGGCAACAATCCACACGTACTCCATGAGTCATCATTGCATCCCGGAAAATTACGGTTTGGTGTGGTTTATGGGCCGGCGGCGTCATTGGGCCGTACTTCTTCCGTGATGATCAAAACCGGCACGTTACTGTGAATGGGGATCGCTACCGTTCAATGATAACCGAATATTTTTGGCCCCAATTGGATGATATGGACTTGGAAGACATGTGGTTCCAACAGGACGGCGGCGCCACAAGCCACACAGCGAATGTCACAATCAATTTATTGGAAACCAAGCTTGGAGAACGTGTTATCTCATGAAATGGTTCAGTCGCTTGGCCGCCTCGGTCGTGCGATTTGACGCCGTTAGACTATTTCCTGTGGAGCTACGTCAAGTCTATGGTCTATGCCAACAAGCCAGCGACGATTGATGAACTTCGTACGAATATCGAATGTGAAATAGCAGCAGTATCGGCCGATTTATGCTTGAAAACCGTCAGCGTCTGGACTTCTGCAAGCTACCCGTGTTGAGTTCCATACATAATGACATTAAACGTACTTTTACAGGAATAAAGAATTTCATTGATATCCAAAACCGTTTGTGTTTTATTTAAAAAAACTTTTGTACCGCTCTTATTGAAAAACCCGATACATACATATACAACTAATTGCAAGCTCTTTTACAACTAAGACATGACATTCGAAATTTTTGTAACTTATTCTTACACCCACTGCCACGACCACGCTCACTTTTCTTGTAGAAAAACTAGCTGGCCCGTCCCGGCTTCGCACGGGCATTGAAATCTTAATTTCTTATTTGTCATGTGATACATTCGTTTTAATATAAACGAACTTCGGATATCTGCAACTTTAGTTCCCCGATTTGTTGTGAAATATTTCCAAAGATAGACAAATAAAACATAAATAACCTCGAACAACAAACAATAAAACTTTTAATAATTGTGACACTTGAAAGGATTGGAACGATGAGAATGGAATGGAACTTGAAATGTCATTTTTTAAAAGCGTTTAAACTTCAAAAAATTATGGATGCGTTCAGTGTTTCACTTAAGGTTAAGCGGAGTTGTTTCAGAACAAAATAACTATTTGAGGGAAAGAAAAATGTTTCAATTAAATTGAGATTTCAAATAAATCGAGTGCAATTATCCGTACTAATTTGCGTGAAAAAGCCCTCACAAAAAATCCGCGATAAATTTCTTCTTGCATATAACCGAAAGTTTCATTTAAGCAGAGTGCATGTAGGCGGATTTGACTGTATTGTGTTTATTTATTCAATGTACCTATATAACAGAAAAAAAATTCAAATTCTATTTTTATTAGTTTTACCATAAAACAACCTTTTTATTTTTGTATTATCTCAGTTGTATAATATTTCCTTTGGCGTCTCATACATAATGAGGATTTCTGATTTTTATTTTCAATATAAAGGGTTTTCCAATACGGATGGGTGTTTTGACAGTCTGTGGTGGGCTTTTTGTCTCAGCTGCGCGTCGTCTGTCAAATCTGTAGTTTATTATTCAATCACCGATGCCAAATCACCATATCAAATTACACGATTAAGCATCACATCCAAATGATAAAAGTTTAATATGAAAATCTCTTGTGGCAATATGATGCGCACGTTGAGCCCAATTGTTGGTTTACATGGTTGACTCTTCCATTCCACTATTTCACGTTTTGGCGGCCAAATTTGAGTCAACCGATTCATTGAGAATCAGCCAACACCCGTTTACATATTATGTACGTCAAAAAAACTCAAGATCTACCGAAAACATTGCTGCTGTCCGTGAGTGCCCGTACTTCTTCGAAAACGACGATATCATTAACATAACATAATTCTAAAAAAGTTTGTATTCATGTTTTTTTTTTAGAATTATGTTTCACCCAAAAAATATTTCACATTCAAATTTTTTTTTCGCCCGAAATTTTAAAAGCTATTGTGAGTTTGGCCCGAACGAAATTTTGTTCGCCTCCAAAAAAAAAAGTGAAAATGGCATTACATTCCGCCCGAAATGAATGTTCACAATAATGGGAATTTTTCGATCATGAAATTTCGGGTGAAACTCACAACAGGCGAAAAGTAATGTCAAGTTTTCCGGGTGGAATATTGTTCGGGTGAAACTCACAATATATCGACCGACAGTCAAACTAGAATACTACTACATTTTACTACATTTTCAAAAAAATGTTTTTTTTTTTTGGGTTTTAAAAAAAAGTGATTTTTTTTAAACTCAATATTTCAAAATCCACTTGGTCGATTTGTATTAAACTAGGCAAAAAGTAGTTTTCTAACATTATCTAGATGATATGAAACAAAAATTATTCTTTTGATCAAAAATAACGGTACCTCCCATAAAAATGTTTAAAACCCATTAAGGAAAATTTTTTTTTCTCAAAAACGACTACTCCGACTTAGCTAAAAATTTGTATGTATCGAAATCAGTACCATCTATCATTTAAAATTATTAAATTACTATCAGGTTAACCGTCTATTAAGTCTATTAAGGTAAAGCGTTAAAATAGATGGAGGATATCAGCTTTTTTGGTTTTTAAACAAATTTATTAAAATAGGCTTAATTTCTATATTATTATTGTATATTTGGGTGATGCAACGCTTGTCGGTTTCCGCTAGTGTTAAATAAATAATGAAATCCTTTGTTACCGACAAACTTATTACTGTCTTTAACAACCAGATTTTTAACGCGAGGTCATTCAAGTTTCGGATTCAACTCTGAAACTTTGACGATCTCGCATACTATAGAAAACTGACCCTTAGGGCCAGTTTTTCATTGGTGATTTAAACCAGAGTTAGTTAACTCTAGAAATTGATTCACCCACAGTTAACTGAGGAAGCAGCCTTTTGATGGAGAATGCATGCAATGCACGATTTAACAAACTCCGTTGATAAAACATCAAAAGCATCTGTACAGTCAATCCTGAGTTAACTCACCAAATTTGATGAGATAACTCGGATTTAACTTTAAACTCGCACTGAAAAACTGGACCTTAAAGTACTAAACTTCCATTTCAAAATTTAAGTTGAATTTTTCCTAATCTTATCTTTCCTGCTCGATAAATCTTTAAACAAGTTAATTGTTCTGGCTGAACTTTTATGGGAGTTAGTTCACATAAACTAAGACCATGTTTTGGTTGGGGTAAGTTCATTAAGAGTTGACTCTTTTGGGAGTTAATTCGTAGAGGCACTTTTTATAGTTTCCTCAAAAACTGAAAAATCTCAAATTTTAGCTCGTTTCCGAATGCAAAACTTGTCCTCTATAACATCTATTTAATCCTACATTTATATTGCAATTAAACAGATTGAGGCCAGAATATTCTTCCAGAATCTTATCCTTGTTTTTAAAATAAAAATACATCCAAAGTCTCTTGGATGCATTTGGAGCTTTTCATCGCTTTAAAATCCTATATTTATCTTATTCTCGAAGTTCATTAAACGGAAAATTGTTTAAGGTGCACTTAAGTTGATTTCACTTCGGTTAATTTTCCTCTTCATCTATTCGAATTAAAATCAAAAAGCGTATAGAGTCGTATCTTTGGAACTTTCAAGTAACAAAAAAAAAGGAAAAAGTGAGGCAAGAATCTTATCCTATATGCTCACTCACCCAAATCACTCAGCCACCATTTTTTTCAATCCAATTCCACCATCCATATCCACCTACACACCGCATTTGGTATAAGGGAGAAAACACTTTCTAATACCAAATTGAGAATTGAAAATTCCTCAAATGTCCCACAAACGACAAAAACAAATCTCTCCAAAACGTGAATTTGTCAAAAGGAGACCATTAAATTGCCCGACGACATGACTGAAACGCCTGGAAGCCTGGAACCATCATGAAGAGCCAGTAGTTGTAGTTTTCTACTGCTGCACTGCCCACAACTGATGAGAATCGATACTACCTCCGAATTCAGTCACGGACTACCACGAGGGCATTTTGGCAATCAAATTGAAAACTCAAGAAGGAAAAATTTCACCGTCGTCTTAGATAATCATTTGGCACATCAGGGAAAGAGCTACCTGTATCCTCTTTGGCAGTGGTGGCCAATCAAACCAGAAAACTCATAGAAAGTTCCATGCTTGGCTAAAACTGCTGCGAGTCCCTAATCCAACCGTAGCCGGCCGCCGCCGCCGCCGCGCCGACGGAAATACCATCAGCACACGAAAAAAAAACATTGATCCACGTTCGAACTTTAACCAATTCCTGCCCATACATTGCCATAATGGAGCCTGCCAGGGAAGTCGTGCCGTGATGGTCGGCTAGGAGAGTGGCAACCAATGCCGGATCTGGGCAAGTGATAAATTTCCACATGCTCTGCTCCGTTGCCTTTGTCTGAAGTTTTACCACACATGTGAACCTTCGAATTCTTTAGAACAGCCAAATATCAATGGAATCAACATTCGCCTAAAACGTATGAAGGCCATAGTTCCCAACGATGCCGATGAAGCCCATACCCGTATAGCGTACATACATCCACCGGATATCATACCGATGATGATGGCTGAGCAATTTATCGCGTTTGATTGCAGATAATCGCTTCATATTTGCTTACCTTGAATGGCAGTCATGTATCCTGGTAGGAATGGATAGAAAAGAAAAAAAAAAAAATAAGGCGGAACCGAACCGGAAATGTGCTGAAGTATGAAACCATCCAATTGAGTGGAGTGTATTTGAATTTGGATGCCCATCGGGGTGAGTGAAAGAGTAAAGTGATGACAGAATATAATACTTGTTAAAGGATTTTACAGTAGGTATAAAAAATACCCTTATTCGAATAAGCATAAATATATAGCTTGCATGTCGCTTCATGGTAACAATTTGTGTCGTTTATAATAAAAATGTTTTAGAGAGGTCTTTAGGTAGGTATACTCGTATTACAGTAGATACAAAACAGTTTTTGACTTGCGATATAAATACAATAACATAACTATTAAATAAAAACTTGTTTACTTAACCATGGAATTAAGGGTTAAGCTAAGGGCTAAAGTTTTCAATTATTAAAAACAAAATGTTCATCGAATAGTAAAGTGACGTTTACGAAAAATTCGTCAAGAAAATCTACTACAATAAGTATGACGCCTGTTTGTCAACTTGAAATTTTCACCAAGTTTCGCAAACTTGGGTTTTTTTTTATGTATAAACATCTATGCCGGTGAAAGAGTGAAATAAAAACGTCGACTTTCCTCTGTGTGACGTTATGAGGTCACACTTTACGATGTAGCACGTTACGTTGAGAAAATCTCTATAGTACGATATTGGGTACGTTGAGGGACAAAAATCTGAAGATCCCTTTCAAGCAAACTAGTCCGTTTTGGATTCGTGCACGCATAGTCAACAACGTATGGATGACTTCACATACGGATTAAAACTGCGCTTCGACAAACGTTGATGTTTACGCATATTAACCGTGACTCACGGTACTCACCGTGATGATTTCTGGCATATAACCGCCACGGCTGGGTCAGACGTAGTCTAATCTGGAGGTCCAATTTTCGATGACTTTTTTCAACATTTGTGGCCGTAGGTATATCGGCAATAACGCGGCGAATGTTGTACTCCAAGTGGTAAATCGTTTCGGGCTTACCGGCGTAGACTAGAGACTTCAAATATCCCCACAGGATATAGTCGAGCGGTGTTAAATCGGACGATCTTAGCGGTCAAAATTAACTGTAACGTTCTGACCAGCATCGTTTTAAAGAAGTACGGGCCAATATTATTCCACCAAACCATAAAGCACACCAAACAGTGAGTTTTTGTGTATGTAACGGTGTCTCAACAAACACTTGAGGATTATCATCACTCCAAATACGGCAGTTTTGTTTATTGACGTATCCGTTCAACCAAAAGTGAGCTTCATCGCTAAACAAAATTCGCTTATGAAAATTGGGATCAACGCCAATCTTGTTTTGGGCCCATTTGGGCACAATTTGGAAGCGTTGTTCAGGCATCTCATGTTGAAATGCCAAAACCAAACTAAAAATAAATCACTTGACAACTGAAAAAATGGCCGCCAGTTAAAAAAGTGTTGCCAACTTAATATTCTGTACCTCTAAAAAAACCAACCTTTTATTAATCATACCTCATTACGACCCCATCAGTATCAGGAAAATATACCCAAGAAACATTTTTAGCTGCTTAAATGCTTTAAAAGCGCTTCCAGAGCTAATCTTAAAGCTCGTTTATTTAAGAAAGAGCTCTAGATGCACCCTTAGAGCAATTGTAGAGCTTTCTCACAGCTAATTCATTGAGTTTGAGAGCACATTTTTGCTTGTTAT
Organism: Leucozona laternaria; assembly: GCA_932273885.2. Taxonomy (NCBI): domain Eukaryota; kingdom Metazoa; phylum Arthropoda; class Insecta; order Diptera; family Syrphidae; genus Leucozona; species Leucozona laternaria. Next base: position 53,337,397 of record OW026367.1, on the reverse strand, counting down.
AAGCTTGTTATAAGTGACTAGTGACTTTGAAGCTCTTTAATATAATCATATGATATCCTAAAAGGAGCACTTTTGACAGATTTTTGTTTGTATTAGTTTGTGGAATCCAAATGATAAATAAGTATAATAGTAGCACACTATAATTCATGTGTGTAATGATAGGAAGCGTAAACTTCATTTATTTTGATGTCAACAAGCTACATAGTTATTATTTATTCCTAGAGAAAATAATGTATCTAATCAATATTTTTCGAGTTAATGCCAGTGAATTTTAAGTGCGCGCTTAGTTTTTTCATAAATGTTTTGAAGGTACTTCGCAAAATTATAACGCGCCTTCCAAATTGTGTATATTAAGCAATGAAATGTGAAAAACATTAAGTTGAACAATTTAAAAATTGGGCAAATAAATTTATCGAAGCATGAAATAAAAAGCTTTTTACATTGCAATACATATTGTGTTTTCTATTTAAAGTGAAGATTTTAAATGTTTTTAAATGAATGGAAACAAATATTTCAAATAATTTTCATTTGTGTCGCCATTTTTGTTTTTATGGACAAAATGTCTCTTTAATAGAGCTGCAATATCGCTCTGAGAGCAATGTGTCAGTTCGTCGTTCAGGGCTTTTTAGAAAATAGGGTGTTTTGACAATTGAAAGTAATTTTAAATTGTAGAAATAATTTTTAATTCGAAGACTAGGTACCTACTTTCCATTGAAGTGTATAAAGTTTTATAAGCACCTTAAATTACAGGACCAAGTACTTTTTAATTTTTTTAGGAAACTGCATAGTTAATTTATTTTAATAAAAAATTGTCAAGTCCGTGTCTAATTTTAATCTTAAGATTTCCCTTATAAAGTGAAATTAATTAATTTATTTTCCACTGTTTCAAGTTTTCCAGTTGAAATAATTTTTGTTCTAGTTTATAACACCCTATAAATCTATAATATGATTGGGAGAATTGTCTTGAAAGAGGATTAGTATTCATTCAGCTTTATATGTGCATTATTGTAATGGGTGATTTTTTAAGAGGTTTAGAACTTTTTTTAAAAAGAAACACAAAAAATTCGAAAAAATGAATGAAATATTTATTTGAATCGATAGTTTGAACCTTGCAATTTAATGTTTAAAGATAATTTCATGCAAATGTTGACCGCGGCTGCGTCTCAGGTAGCCCATCCGCTGAGTCCAATTTTGGCATACTCTTTCACACATATCGGCCGGTATCTCACGAATGAATGCATGGATGTTGGCTTCCAGTGCGTCAATCGAAGCGGGCTTGTCCCTATAGACATTAGCCTTGACATACTCCCACAAAAAATAATCTAATGGTGTCAAATCGCACGATCTAGACGGCCAATTGACCGGCCCGAAACGTGAAATTAACTGTTCACCAAACTCGCCTCGCAATTGCGCCATTGTTTCGCGTGCTGTGTGGCATGTGGCACCGTCTTGTTGAAACCACATATCATGCAAGTCAAGAACTTCCATTTCGGGCAAAAAAAAGTTTGTTATCATCGCTCGGTAGCGTTCACCATTGACAGTAACGCTGCGATTCGCATCATCTTTGAAGAAATAGGCCCAATAATGCCGCCGGCCCATAAACCGCACCAAAGAGTGGCTTTTTCGGGATGCATTGGTAGCTGTTGCAATGCTTCTGGCTGACCTTCACTCCAAATGCGGCAATTTTGCTTATTTACGTACCCATTCAACCAAAAATGAGCCTCATCGCTGAACACAAGCAGCGCGCGATGAACATTTCGAACCGAGCACGAATTTTGATAGTAAAATTCAATAATTTGCAAGCGTTGTTCATTTGTAAGACGATCCATGGTTAAATTGCAAACCAAACTGAAGCTGTTTGACAGTGACACAAGGTACTAAACACACGTCAGCTGTCAAAACCAGTGTTGCCAAAACCAAACCAGCCAAAAAATCACCCGTTAGCTCTATTGATGAGTTATTTTGGCAGCAAATTTTGTGTGAGAATATTAGTAATCCAACTCTACAGCCGCTTTCAGTGTAGCTCTGTAAAAGCAATTTTTTGATATTTTGACAGATTATGCGTTAGTGTTTTGCGCATGTGTTGTTAGCAGCTCTACAATGCCTCTATGTATGCTGATATTTAGAGTTTGCTCGTTGCAAGATATCATGAACTGTGTTAGGGAGCATATATTTAAATATGGAAGCGTTGTAAAGTTAATAGAGCTAAATGTGTTCTAAAACTTCGAATATAGAACATTATTTTAAAATTTAATGTAGGGAGCTGTGAAATAATCTCCAACAGAGCTGTAGCTTTGGATTTCACTATCTAGGAGCTGTAGAAGAACAGTTTTGATTCTAATAGCTCCAACGATGTTACTTGGGTATCCACCTCCTATATCCCCATTTAGGTCATCTTCAACAATATTGCTATGAGTTTCCACATATTTTCCTTGGAAAAGCTATATTTCTTCCTGAAATCCTCCTCACTAAAAACTTGCAATGGTTTAAGAACTCGATAATTCTATTAGGCATTATTATTTTTATTCAAAATTAAATTTGCAATCTTCACTCATATTTTTTAGTTCCAGAATAAATTTGACACATCTGGTTCTTATTCCTCCGCTAAACCACCTTCTTCGATGGTTTAGCTTAGTAAACTGCACTTATTAGAAATTTCGTTTTATTAATATAATTTTGCACTTAGTCTACGGAATAAGGCCTAACCTATATACTATGAAAAAGAAGACGAAAACAGTGTTTCTGTCTGACTGTCGAATTGTGTATCTAACTACATCCTGAGCCGCTCAACAATTTTCTTCAAACTTGATACTTAATAGATTATATTGAAGCTCTAGTCCAATGGAGGAAAATTTTAATTTATTCTGTTCAGGGTTGAATACGCATTTTTTAGGTTGGTTATTGTAAACAGTGACTATAATCACTCGTGAATTTTCTGAACCAACAAATCACTGCCAAAAGTCTGCAACATTTTCAAAATGTTGCTTAACAATAAAACCGTACTGTTCGTACTGTTTACCGGTCCATTCCTAATGACCCTCAACTGTCAGCTGTTAGGCTGTGTTTTTTTTTTCGTTGGCAACACTTAACCGCAGAAATAGCTCGATATTCAAATCTTCCGTGAATTTTGTGGTCAAAAAGAAATTCCAATACTTTAGATGGTTAGAAGGGTACAGAAAGTAGAGAACGGTATAGTTTTAATTTTACTTAAAAGCCATTTATCGTTTTACTAAAATGCCTTACGGAATAAGGGTGAATTCGAAGTTTTAAAAGTTTGTCATTAATCAGGGTGCGGTTGATAGCATTACAATTTGTAAAGTTGGGAAGAAAGTAATGTACTAAATATTTGTGTCCATATATACTATTATTTTTGAATGAATTAAAAAAAAATATTTATAGGTAGGTACCTACATAAAGCCCGTATTTTGTTTTGTGCTTAAAAAAATATTTAAATTTTGTTTGAATTATAAATATCAGATGAAAAATTATAGCAAAATCGGTCTAACCATTAAAAAGATATGCTCTAAAAATCCAAAAATAAGACAATTATCTCAAAAAAACGAGTACTGCCTATTTCCTTTAAGTGATTTTTTTTTGGCAAAAACCTGAAACGTAGTTTTCTTACAAATGTTTGGGATATTGCAGGTACGTAGTTTGTTCAAAATCGTTAGAGCCGTTTTCGAGAAAACTTAAAAAAAAAAAAACAACTTGTTGTATGGAAACTATACCAAGTCTAGATGAGCCTAAACAAAAATTCAAATGTTCCCTCTAGAGAATCATATAACAATGCTGTGTACCAAATTTAAAGCGAATCGTCACACCCGTCACATGGACGCACAGATCGACCAAAATTCAAAGGCAAAAGACAATAGATTATCCATAATATGATAACTCAGTAGCAATAATAAATCTTTATTACTACGCAAATAAAATAAAGAATATTAAAATTAAAATTACCTATACTATGACACACAAAACCTACGTGCACAAGAAAACAAAAATTTGTATTCCTCTAAAATATGTAAGAATGCAAGCAAAAGCGGAAACAACAACTAGCTAGGACTATATTTTTGAAGTTACATCATCGGCAGAGCGATTAACTTTTTGGGAGTTGTGCCAATTTTTTTTGTAGGCTAATGGATGCAAAGATAACTGGATTTTAACGATAAGGGAATTGAAATGTAAGGTTATGGTAATGGTAATGGGAGACGGAATTAAATTTTTTTTTTTTGTAACTTGCAATAGTTTTATGACCTATAATTATTTTAACAGTAGTTGAGGTAGGTACATATATATTGTTACGATAATTGACTGCATAATGCAACTATCAGAATGAGAAGAATGATTCAACTACTCAAAAAATAAAACCAAGCTTGAGAATAGTATTGGCTCGTAGAAGCATGGAGTTCTCGAAAACTAGGTTTCCATATGTGGTCCAGCACTCACCGTCCAGTGGGTCAATTGCCGATCTGTGAAGCTGTGAAGTGATAAATTTTATCACAGCTTCACTCATAATTCGATTCTGTAAGTGTAAAAAAGTGAAGTCAAATGTCAAAATTTTTTCATATGATAACTTTTTTATCACGGTCAAATCATTCTGTGAAGTAAGTAGTGAAGAAAGGATGGACATAAAAAAAAGCGTGGAGCACGTTGAAATCTACCCGTGGCAAAAAATCGCAAAGCATTCAACACTTTTACATGACAAGGAAGCACATTTCTACGTTGAGAATTCTACTCCATGAGTCTTGGTGTGGTTTATGGGCCGGCGGCGGCGTTGTTCGGCCGTACTTCTTCCGTGATGATCAAGACCGGCACGTTACAGTGAATGGGGATCGCTACCGTTCAATGATAACCGAATATTTTTGGCCCCAATTGCATGATATGGACATGGAAGACATGTGGTTCCAGCAGGACGGCGCCACAAGCCACACAGCGAATGTCACAATCAATTTATTGGAAACCAAGTTTGGAGAACATGTTATCTCACGAAATGGTCCAGTCGCTTGGCCGCCTCGGTCGTGCTATTTGACGCCGTTAGACTATTTTCTGTAAGGCTACGTCAAGTGTATGGTCTATGCTAACAAGCCAGCGACGATTGATGAACTTCGTACGAATATCGAACGTGAAATTGCAGCAGTATCGGCCGATTTATGCTTGAAAACCGTCGAAAATTGGGTTCAGCGTCTGGACTACTGCAAGCGTGCCCGTGGTGGCCATGCAAAAAAAATCGAGTTCCATACATAATGGCATTGAACGTACTTTCACAGGAAAAAAGAATTTCATTGATATCCAAAACCGTTTTTGTTTTATTTAAAAAAAACTTTTGTAGCGCTCTTATTGAAAAACCCGATATATCGCTATCCTGTGCCTACGTTCTGTAACTCTCCCATCGATAAAATTGGTCGTGCAAATTTGAATGATGAAATGATTTGATCAAGTTTCATCGTTTCTCGACTGATATTTTCGATGCGAGAGTTACAGAACGTAGGCACTTCATAGCTTTGGTACGTTTATTGTTAATTTTTACTGTTTATATCTAGATATATGTATGCATATGTATAATTTATATAGTATAACCCTTACCCTTAACCTTTTCTGGCTGAACATAATGGGATGGGTTAACACAATCGCTATAGCACAACCTGTCATTAAAATCGATCACTCATGTAGCAAACGACGCACGGCAACGTCTACAATCGTGTAGTTTCTTCATTTGCTTACCTAATTTTCAGAATTTTTTTCCAGGACGATTAAATAGACCCCAAATCTTCTCGTGAACTTGTTCACGTATTTTAAGAATAATCAAGAAATTTTAACATTTTAACTGATGGTTAAGCTTGAATGAATCCATTTATTGTTTCGAACTTGCTTTTGACTTTTGAAACACGCGCCATTATTATCAGCTTCCTATAATTTGATCTAGGTAGCTACCTATGTCTTATTTCAACATAAACTATCATACAAAGCAAACAAAAATGAAATAAACCTTTCTCGGGGAAAAAGTTAAAAGAGAAAAATATTTTTCAAAGTGGCCTTACTCGAAAGTGGATTCCTCGAATCTTCAAGGATCAATTAATCAAATTTGAGTCATTAAAAGCATTTTATATAATAATAATAAGTATACAGTATTAGTAGGTATTGCAATTACTCTCTCTTTGTTTGATAAGTCCTTTGTAAGTTTTTGCGTAGGTATTCCTGTCAGAAAATTGCGAAAACATTTTTCACTCCTAACTATTGAAAATCAAAAGCAATTAGTGTCTTCTGAAAACAATAACTGAGGTTATAAAGTAGTGACCGAGAACAACATCAAGGGCCACCAGAAAGATTATTACATCATTATGTGGGTAGTCAAAGTCGCATCTCTCATTAAAACTTGCCTGTGCCAGTGCCAGCATTACACATTTCAAAGGACGCAACATTATACCTACTCGTAAAGCTAAATTTCAAGAAAATTCCCGATAATTTTCCTTCATTTTGCTGAGAAATAATACCCCTTCAATGATATTGCCAGAAAATGGTAGGTGTTACTGGGTGGAATTTATGTATGCATAGGTGACCGTCCACCTTTGTGTTATACTTGGAAGTCATTTTTACTTGTTTTTGTTGAAAATTTCCTTTTTCCTTTGTGTCGTATTATAAACAACACTTTATTTTATTTAAAAAAAATAAGACATTTTTCGTTTGGTCTGTTTCTGTTGAAAAAGAGCCAGCAACTACCCCAAACCAAGCCGCCTTTATCCTATACTCACAATCACATTGATTTTAATTTGACATTCCTTTCATTTGCAGCCTTGGATGGAGCCGAGGATGTGCTATTGAAAAGAGCCAGACACGTCATTACGGAAATTAAGCGCACACAACTGGCTTGCGAGGCACTGCGGAACTGCAATTTTGAAAAGGTGAGTTAAGCTGAGTATCTTTGGGTAGAGTCAGAGTCAGCCCTTACAAAAGTACCTGGTGCTAGTGGGTATAAGATAGGTATATAGTCACTGTTATGCAAGAGAATGCAAATGGAGTATATATATGATGGTCTAAAGTGTCAATGGGTTTTGATATTGCCTTTGCGCTGATGTTGTTGAATTCGGTCCTGATATGGCATAGAGTGTTACTTTTGGCTTCTTTTGTTTTTTTTTTTTCTCCGGTTTTATTAAAATTCTTTTGGTACAATTTTTTTTGTACCTTCTAATTACAGAAGAGAGATGGCGCGATGTGTGTGCGGATGGCGCTCAACTCAGTGCATTATGTGTTCCCTTTTATATCAATGGAACTTCCGGCTGCTTTTAATCTGGTTATAATACTTTTGAGAACGAGAGCTGTGCTCTCCATTCAGCCATGCCTTCATCTTTTTGTAAAGGTGTTAAATTGCGCTGAGGGCACATTCCAACAGTGTTGCTTTGTGATTTATTTTTTTTTTTTTGGTTTTTTGATTAAAAGTCATAGGAGGTGTAAGGCATTTTTTTTTTTTTTTTACATTTTTACATATTTTTCTTTGTAACACATTAAATTAAGCAAAAGAGATGGATTTAAGCTTTAAATTTCTTTGTTTGACTTTACAATATTTTATGTTGTTTTTTTTTTTTTTAATTTAAAGGTAGTTTCTTTTGACAAAAATGCTTGTGAAATTTAATTTTTAAGTTGGTTTATAATGCTTAAGGAGACTTAAAAATTTTCACCGATTTCAAATTGACTATTTCGCTAAGCAGGTTGATGAATAAAATTGTTAAATCAAGATGATAATTATATACGTTTGTCATTTTTTCATGCACGCAGTGGTCACATTGCAAATTTGAAACTACGAATTTGCTAACATAAATTTGGATCAGCTATATCTACTTCAGAAGATGATATCATTTCCACCATTGCCAAACTCTATAATATCTGTAGAGACAAAATAAAAATTGCTGTCTTAAAAACGATATCGTTCATGATGATGTCCCGGGTGAAATCCACCATTTTGAAAAAACGCGATCTTTTAGGAGGTGGCCTGTTGAAGCACTGATTTTGAATTGGAATGAAACTGGAAAAAATTGAATCAGGACAGGAAAGGAAATTTGAATTTAGACACCCTGTTTCAGTCGCAAAAATGGGCTGGCTCTATCATCACCGCCCGTTCATCGTCCCTTCCAATTACGGTTAGCGATTCGGCGTTGTGATGGGGCGTCGACGCCGTTCCAGTTTCATTCAAATTTAAAATCAGTGCGGTTCGGCGCCACCCAAAGCTATGATTTAAATTTTTTTTAGTGAATTTTGTTGACCAAGTTGATTGTTAGATGTGTATCTGAGAATAGATAAAGATGATTCTCATCGGCTTTGTTGGTCGTTTTGATGACGAAAATGAAAAAATTAATTCATTTTAAACAATTATGTATATAAAAAAAAAAAAAAAAAAAAAAAAACAAAACAATATTTGGAAATATTTAATAATTTAAACTTGAATAATTTAAGAGCAAATTAGTAATTAAACACTTCAGATGAAGTTTAGTCCAATGAGTACAATCAAGTTTTGGATCTACTGTTGGAAACTAAGGAGCAGTAAACTGCTGAGATGTTTTGTGTGTCTTGTTTACGGTTCATGTTGTTCTTGTTATTGATTATGTGTAGTGTTTCTAACGTGTATCGTTTGGAAGTGTGTTTTTCCGTTGCCAAGATCTCCACACCATCAAAGTCCAGTTGGTGGCCAGTTTCAACGCTGTGGCAAGCCAGTGCTGTCTTTCCTGAATTTTTTGAACGAATGTCTGACTTGTGACCCGCCATTCTCTGTCGAAGGAGTTGTTTGGTCGTGCCGACGTAGCATAGATTACATGGATCATTGGTTTTACCTTGGCAGTTTACTTTGTACACCACGTCTGTACAACGGTCCTTTTCTGTCTTCTTTTTTAGACCTGTGAAGAGGGAAGCCATGGTCTGGTTCGACTTGTACGCCAAGTTGACATCAATTTTGTTTTTGCCGATTATTTCTTTAAAGTTTTCGGAAAGCTTTGGGACATAAACGACACTTTTGTAAACACCTTTCCTCTCTTCCAATATATTTTCCGATCGAGCTTTATATTTTTGACGTTGTATCAAGCTTCTTATGATTTCGATCGGAAAGCTATTATCCAAGAGGATTTTCGTAACCTTTTCTTCGTTAGCGGAGTGGAATTCCTGATCACTCAACGCAAAGACTTTGTTTATCAGGTTCGATGCGGTGTTTACACGAATGTGTTTAGCTTGGTTTGACCGGAAATTGATCAGTCTTCCCGATGCCATATCTTTTTGGTACCAGTCGAATGAAAGCCGGTAGTTTTTTCGATGGATCTTGACATCCAAAAATGGTATCGATCTACTTGTTTCTTTCTCTACGGTGAATTGGATTTTCTCGTTAAATTGGTTGAGGCATCGTAGCACATTTTCAATCTCTTCTTTGTCCACAATCGCAAAAATGTCATCGACATATTTAGCGATGAATTTTGGTTTACACTCCTCCTTGATACACTCATCGAGAAGAAAATCCAACACCAAATCTGCGATTGTCGGCGAGAGCGGATTTCCCATTGGCATTCCGTGCACTTGTTTATAAAAATTGTCTTTAAATTGTAAATAGTTGTTTTCTTTCATACAAAAATCAAACAACTCAAGAAACTTACTTAGGCTCAGTTTTGTAGCTTTACTTATTGTTTCCCACTTCTTTTTAATTATATTAATCGCGAGTTGAATGGGAACATTGGTAAAAAGAGAAATAGCGTCATAAGAAACCAAAACATCATTTGTGCCAAGTACTAAATTTTTCGCTTTATTCTTAAACTCAAACGAATTTTTAATCGAATAGGGAGATTCTTTCGTCACACACTGTAGTATTTTTCCTAGGTACTTGGAAAGTTCATAGCATGGCACCTTCATTGATGACGTAATTGGTCTGAGCGGCATGTTATGCTTGTGGATCTTTGGTAATCCATATATATAGGGTATTTGTGCTGTGTAGGTAGTCATTCTTGTTTTGTCTCTATCGTCGATGATTTTGTTGGTGTGCAACCATTTCACAAAATCATTGTTTTTGTTCTGAAGAGAATTGAGGGGGGTTCCCCTTGCGACTCTATATGTTGAGCGATCAGACAGTAGTTCTGTCATCTTTTCTTCATACTCAGTCCGTTTCATCGCAACCGTCACATTCCCTTTATCAGCTGGTACAATTACAATGTTTTTGTGTTTCTTGAGAAAATTTGCAGCATCTTTGTACACCTTCGAAGTGTATTTGTCGAATCTGTCATTGTGGTAGTGACGTTGAAAAGAGTGGAGCATATTACTATATTTTGACCTTGTTATTTCTTGTTCCATTTCATCTTTGACGTTTCTTATGATTTCTTCACCATCTGCAATAAGTTGGAAAAGAGGGAATGTATGTTTGCCGATGGGCAACGAAAATTTTTTTCCCAAGGAGAAAAGCCACTTGATTTCAATGGGGAATTCGGTGTCGGTCTTATTGACAAACCATTTATCATGCATTTTAATATTTAGTTCTTTCCAAAGAACAGATTTAAGTTTGTCAATCTTTTCTGTGTGGATCTGTTGCTTTTTCGTGCAAATGGCTATGAAAGTTTGTTGTTGTTTAGTGATAAAATGTTTATGTTCTATTGCGGTTATATTTTCTTGTATTCGTTTGTTTAGCATTCTGAGTGTGTTGTTGGATTGTTTTATTTTGTGACAGGTTTCGGAAATCTCTAGGTTGAGAACTTTTAGATGAAATTTAAGTTCTATTTTGTAGAAAGAGCCTTGTGATTCTTTGCTAGAGAAAAGTGATTTGGTGTTGTTTGTAGATCTATATAAATGATTTGGAATAAGACCATATTGTCTGCATGTTAACAGAAATTTCAGAGTTTGTTTTAGGTTCGCTGAATTGCGTTTGACATTGCTATATTCATTGCACATAATCAATAACAAGAACAACATGAACCGTAAACAAGACACACAAAACATCTTAGCAGTTTACTGCTCCTTAGTTTCCAACAGTAGATCCAAAACTTGATTTTACTCATTGGACTAAACTTCATCTGAAGTGTTTAATTACTAATTTGCTCTTAAATTATTCAAGTTTAAATTATTAAATATTTCCAAATATTGTTTTGTTTTTTTTTTTTTTTTTTTTATATACATAATTGTTTAAAACTTTAATGTAAGTGTATACCACGTCCGCCCTACATACATTGACACTTTTATGTAATTACTTCTCTTTTTTACAAATAAAGATCCCCTGAAGAAGACGGCAACCACCGTCGAAACGTTGGGAAAAAGCAAATGAATTAATTTTTTCATTTTCGTCATCAAAACGACCAACAAAGCCGATGAGAATCATCTTTATCTATTCTCAGATACACAGCTATGATTTAAAGCCTACGGCCGTTGAATACTTTTTTGTAAGGTTTAATTGAAGATAAATGGCATGCAGACAATCCAAAGACAATTTAGGGACTTAAGAACAATATTGGTTAAGCTTTTATTAAAATAGGAGCTTCTACTTTTTTAAGGAAAATGACTTCATGGCACGCCGCGCCGCCGTCACCAGACCATGGTCCAGAAATTTTTCTGGCATGCATTGGAAGGAACAGAGCTTGCAAACATGGTGGTTTCAACTTGATGGGGCCTCAGTCTACACAGCTAAGATGGGCATGGACTTTTTGTCCCAAAAATTTACCAGGTGATCTCAATTGTCATGTACGAACTATGCTGATTCAACCCCATTTTCTTATTGAGAGACTGACAAGGTCTAGATATTTCTTTAATATATTGGGGCATATTCATAGTCACTTTTAAACTCCAGTTTATCTTAGACCTGGGATTATCCTATCTGAATAACATTGAATAAACCCCAGTCTAAGATAAACTGGAGTTTAAAAGTGACTATGAATATGCCCCATTATATTTGAAAGTATCTATAGCTCATTCGAGTGAAAATTTACAAGCCATCTTCAAAAGATCTGTTAATGTTCCTATTATACCTATAAATATTTATTTTTTTTTTCAGAAAATATTTTTTGTACAGATACACATTATATATTGCATAATCATACAAAACAGCTCTGGAAAAAAATTTCCTGAAATTTTTCTGCAAGATTCTTTCAAGATTTATAATAATTATAAATTAAACAAGAATACAAGTTTCCCAAAAAAAAAAAAAATTAAATATTAAAAAAAAAAAAAAATTAATTTTGAATTTTTTCGGGAAAGTTTTGTTTTTCAATTAAAATCTTAAAAGTATGGAACTAATGCAAAACTGTGAACAGAACAATTTGTATAGCGTTTATTAGTTTGTAAGACTTTGATCATTCGGTTTGGATAGACGGCTCAATGAGTCGTTGAGAGTTTAATAACTTTCCATTCCATTCATTCTAAAATCCAATGGAACAATGTTAACTATTTACTTCCACTCAACTTAAACGATTTGTCATTTTATCAGTTAAATACCCTCCCCTGCCAGTTACAGTTATTATAATTATTAATTATTTTTTCTGTTCTTTGTCTGGAAAAGAATTACATAATGGCGTCGTTTTATTTGAGTGAGTTTATTTTGAGGTTAGAGCAGAGCTTAAATGTATTAGTGCTTCTTGAGTGGATTCTGATTTCAAATCGAAAAGCGAAATTTTCTTCTCAGAAGAGTCGGGACTGCTATTTCTTTTGTCAATAAAATGGTTTCAGAAGAATTCTTTTTGATTCCAGACCACCAATGAAAAACGATAGAAAGTTGTGGAAAATGTGTTCAAGTCTTTAAAAACTCCTTTTTAATTATCTCTGACGTCCTTATAGATATCTCAGAATCATAGAAAGGCAAACAAAAATTATAGCTTAATAAACATTTTATTTGACCCTCAAAAAATTTTTGCTAAAAAATTTGAAAACTAAAAACTTGAAGCTTAAGAATACATTTTGTTCATCTCAGAGATAATAAAAGGTCCGCCATCTAACGTTTTTAACTAGTGCTTAATTCGTGAACACTTAGCTCATGTCTAATTTGACAAATAATTAGTTGTATCCTTCCGCTGAACGAATATGGTTGTGTATACGCTTCGCTAAGTGGGCCTGCGATCGACTTAGAGAAGATGCCGATTTTGCCAAAAAAATCATCTTTTCAGATGAAGCTCATTTTGATCTTGGCGGGTAGTAAACAAGCATAATTGTAGCATTTGGGGCACAGAAAATCCGCACGCATACATTGAAAAGCCGATACACCCAAAACGAGTCACTGTTTGTTGCGGATTTTGGTCCAGAGGCATAATTGGGCCATTTTTCGAAAATGAGCAAGGAGTGGCCGTTACAGTCAATGGCAATCGTTATCGGGCCATTTTGAACTAATTTTTGTTCACAGAAATTGAAGAGGAGGATATTGGGAATATTTGGTTTCAACAGGACACACAGCCGAAGCTACACTCGATGTTTTACGCCATTTGGCGGACCTTTTAGCTCTTCAAAAAACATTAAAAAACACCAAATTAACAAAACTGTATTTTGTGGAAGAAATATCGTACGAGAGTAAATAAGATTAATTCGTGATTTCGATGGTTTTGTCAGGGTCCACCCCAAAAAGATAGCTACGCTATCTTAGCACTCCATGTGTGGAATTGATCAGCCACAGAACATTTTTAAATAAAGGTTAAAGTTTTTAAAAGTCATCTTTGATTTTTCGTCAAAAAAAAAGTTTACCATCTAAAAAGTGAATTAGTTTCAGAAATTAGTCAGCCATAACCTTTTTTAATAAAGTTTTGAAGATTTTTTCAAGGGTCACATTCTTTACGACATTGGAAAAACTGACCAATTTCTTAAACAAGGTTAGGTTAGGTTGGAAAGGGTGATGCTATACGGCAAGCAGCATCATATTAGTGGATATCCATTGCAAGTGAGGACACTAGTTGGCCTTTAATGAGGTCACTTAGACCTTACAGACAGATTACACAAATAAATTCCTTAAAATCTCTACAGCATTGAAAAATAAAAATTTTAAAAATTCCCATACAAAATCTTTGGGTGACCAATTGCAATTACAATTATTAGTTGATCTTTTATCCTGGAAATGAGATGTTTAAAATCGCTGATGACTTTAAAATATGTTAACCATTGATATCATATTTTCAATATGGCTGACCAATTTCTGAAAAATGTTGACTCAATTACTGACCCCATAAATAACATACTTTGTTGCAAATATCCCACTTATTTGGTGCTAAAATCCCGAAGCCAAAAAGGGTGAATTGAAGTTCTTTTTATCTAATATAGCCCACTTTTAAGTATAAAGAAATAGCCTTCCTATATTTCATTCCACAATATTGGTGTTTTGGTTGCCCGGGAAATAAACCAGAGGGACCTAACTCTGATCATCCAGCCCAGAAATTGACACAATGCATGGCACAACATTTCAATGTTCGCCTAGATCAAGAAAAGATAAAATGCTGTTCATTCGAAATTTAGTTTGAAAAACAGAACTTAAAAATAAATTTGTTGCTGCGAAATGTTAAATTATTTCGATTCGTGATAATTGAAAAAAAAAATATAGTTAGATTTTATGCAAAATTTCAAAAATTAAGCTATCTTAATTAAGTCAAATCAATTTAACAAGTTAAAATAGGTTAAATTATAAAACATTGTATTTCAGAGGTCTTAGTCGTTGTTCCCGGGACCTTATACCTACAACTGCACTAGTTTGAGAAAGTTTTTAGTTTCGAAGTGGCGATATAAATCCTAAGCATTACCAATTTCTAAATAACAAGGAACTTTTGTTTGGAAAAATACGTAGTCACATATTTCACACATTTTACATTGAACTTAAGGTGGTTCTCGAATATATTGTAAAAAGTACTAGATAGATAGATTAGATACAACAAAGCATTTGTACTGAATTCACTTAGCAGCAACCAGTTGGAACCATTCAGCAGGTTAAAAATCTCGTTCTCTCCCAAGATGCTTTTGCCAAAAAGAGTTCTTCTGATTTCCTGTAGAACCGGGCAAACCCCAATAAAATGGCCAATATCTTCCCTAACTTGTAGATTGCAAAGGCTGCAAATATACATCAAATCGTTTCTATGCGGCATAAAGTTACGATGTAACATTTCCCCTCGTACTTTAAAAAACCGTTCCAATAGCTCCACTTGAAAGGTTGGTGTTGAATTAATTGAGAGAACAGATATTGTAATTTACTTTAGAATACTAATTTCTCTCTACAGATGATCTGGCTTTTTCTATAAAGGTGTATCTTTCGTTTTCGTCTGTGATTTAAATTATTTCATACAACAATTTTCGTATCTGCACACCATTTTGTTCTTCTACGCCAAAGGTTAAACCACAATCTTCCGCCAATCTCTACCAATCCTCATACCAGATTTTCTTGTATTGCGCTCCATACCTCCAGATCACTTTTGAAAGCCTTGAGTTATGCATTTCTGTTATTCTACCTACATAGTCTGCAATAGTCTGCATTTAGTTTTAAAGTTGATACGAAAAGAGTAGAAAGTCATGTTTCAAGATAGTACATGTACTTTGGAGAGTTATTCGGTAAGTAAAATATTTTCTTTAAAAAGAAGTGGGTGGCAACACTGTTTCGAAAGTGTAAGATTTTGCTTTAAAGAATTAAAAATTAAATAAAAAGTATTTGAACTAATGAAATCATAGTTTCCGCTTAAGTAAAAACTACTATTTGTCTTTTAAGCTAGCCAATGGGCTTAGATAGTGTGTTGTTGGAGGTTTACAAAATTTTGAACTTTCCCATGTACCTACATAATTATAATTGTCAACATAAATTAAATCAATCTTATCCCTTAGTACATTTTGATTCCTTTGCACACACTAGACAAACATACCTATGTATATACAAACTAAACAGAAACTTCTTGTAATTCATTTTCTTATCCTCTATTCCTCCAGATGGGTAAACTAATGACTCAGTCTCATGTGTCATTACGTGACGACTTTGAAGTGTCGTGCAAAGAACTCGATGTCCTTGTGGATTCAGCTATTAATTGTGACGGCGTTCTGGGATCACGTATGACTGGTGGTGGATTTGGTGGCTGTACGGTGACACTAGTTGGTCAAAGTTCAGTTGGGAATGTGATCGCAAGGATGCGAGAAAATTTCAACCAAAAATTCAATAATACCGGACAGAATCTGGAGTTTTACATCTGTACTCCCAGCGATGGAACTAGGAGAATTTAATTTTGAATTGAATCCTCCGTGAAGTGCAACAACAGCATCAGCATCAGCATCAGCATCAGCATCAGCATCAGCATCGCATCACATTGCCAACAGCATCGTTCATCGTCCCTTATCTATACTATATGTGTGGACTTCTGCAGCATCATCAGGGATTGTGATACAACTTTCCTCACCATCGACCGACACGGCGACGTGATGAAGGGATAATTTATTTTTGAAAAGTCCATGAGTCTAGCGTTGTGGTCTTTTCTTTTCTATTCTTTTTTTTTGTTTAATTTTGCGATGTGATTGTTGCATTGTGTTTAATATAAAATGTGTACTTTTATTCTATTATCTACTAAAGGGTTTTCCAATAAGAGGTGTTATTTTGATATTCAAAGAAAAATGGCATTTTTTGAGATAAATGATCGGATGTTTATTTCATTATAAAGAGGAAGGTATGCGGTTAGTAATGGAACACAACATCAGCCGAATGGCCGCCACGACCACGCTTACAGGACCATATCCTTTTCATGAAATTTTCCATAACCAAATCGCAAAGTGGCTGCCCTATGTCCTCGATAGCCTCACGAATTCCATCTTTGAGGTCTTGAATCGACGCTGGACTGTTGGCGTAGACCTTATCTTTCACGTGGCCCCAAAGGAAGAAGTCGCAAGGTGTTAAATCACAAGATCTCGGTGGCCAATTGTGATCACCTCTTCGAGAGATAACACGGTCCGGAAACTTTTCCCGTAAAAGATCGATGGTTTCATTGCTTGTGTGGCACGTAGCGCCGTCTTGTTGAAAGTAAACGTTGTCCAGAAAAATACCATCCAATTGCGGCCATAAAAAATCATTAATCATCTCTCGATAGCGCAATCCATTGACCGTAACTGTTGCTCCAGCCTCATTTTCGAAAAAGTAAGGTCCAATGACCCCGCCGGACCATAAACCGCGCCAAACAGTCACACGTTGAGGATGGAGAGGCTTTTCAACAATAACTCTTGGGTTTTCCGAGCCCCAGATGCGACAGTTTTGCTTGTTGACGTAGCCTCCGAGCTGGAAATGGGCCTCATCAGTCAAGATGATTTTTCGATGAAATTCCGGATCATTTTCATGCATTTCAAGGATCCAATCAGCAAAGACACGACGTTGTTGATGATCAGCCGGCTTGAGTTCTTGTGTTAACTGAACTTTATAAGCCTTAAGACCCAAGTCTTTATGCAAAATACGGTGTAATGACGTTTGTGGAATGCCTAATTCCAAAGAACGACGAGGAATGGACAAACCTGGGTTTCTTCAACACTTTGGGCCTTTGGGCTACAACAGCAATATTCTCAGTTGTTCTTGAGCGACGTGCACGGGTTTTATTCTTCACATCACTAACTTGTCCCAACAGCTCGAATTTGTCCACCAATTTCTGTATTGCGGTCCGACAAGGTGCTTCACGACGACCCAAAAATGTTTTAGTTTTACGAACCGTCTCTGCCAAATTTTCACCATTTTTATAGTGATTTTTAATAATTTCAATGCGTTGTTGAAGCGTGTATCGTTCCATTTTTGTATGTATGGCGTAGTTTCTACTTGTCAAATGTCAAAAAATGAAAGCTTCAAAAGTGACAGCTACCGAAATAGCGGGCTGTTCAAAATAACACCTCTTATTGGAAAACCCTTTACATCATTCTGTTTCTGTATGCTTAAGCAAATCAAAGATAAATTAAAATGTCAGATAACTCTGTAATATTGTTGTCGAGTTTTTAATGATTCACGTAATATGGATGTATAGTTTAAAAACTATTTACATTTCAGCAAAAAATGAGAAGAAAGCAGGTGTGACTGTAAGCTATATGTACACATTGGCTATACAGTATAAACATGGTAATATAATGTGTAAATTCGAATGTCTTATGCTAGCTCTATTTACATTTCTGTTACTTGGCACGCACAATAACTTTTGTAAAACATGAATTTTCGCAAAATTGTTCAACTTTTCATCAATATTTCATTTTTCATTGAAAATTAAAAAAAAATCAAATTGAGAATAAAAAAAATATTAATTTTTTGTATACAAAAACCAAGAGATGAACAAACTCTTCTCACATTATCTAAGGCTTACATTTGAAACATTATTTTTCTCGTCCTTTTTTTTAAATTTAAGGACATTTGGGCATTTTGGGAATTTTGGACCCCTTTTCAAAATTGCTCAACAGTGATGAATTATGTGTAATATTTGATCTTATAAAGAGTAATTTATTTCATTATATGTATAGCAGCTGAATTGAAATCGGGGTTGAGAATGGTGTTTTGACATATTTTATAAAAAAAAAGAAGTATTTAAAAAGAAAAAGAAATGTTCATATGTTTTGAAGACCCTTTTTGGCAATTTTCTTTTTTTAATCTCTTTTTTTAAAGTGCATTGGTCCTCGGTAGCAATAATGGAAAGTCTGGCTGGTGGGATATATTGCGTATTAATGAGTACGAAATTTTTTAATGGTAAAATACTGATTAAAAAATCTTAATTTTTGTTCGTTAGGTTTCTTCAAAATGTGTGCAATACTAATTAACTATTGTCTGGCAGTTACAAAAACCGTGCCAGAAGCATATGCATATACTTTGTTTTTAGAATAAAGTTTGATCAAAATCAAAATCAGTTCAATTTTGTTTACAAATCCATAACTTGCCATATAAATAGTACCTATACATTTATAATGCAAGTAAGCTTTCAAGTTACTGTGATGCTTTTTTTTCCTGAGGCTGAGATAAGCTCGTCGTAGTCCAAGGTATTCCCGAAGAAAGCAAGTAAAACTCGTGTTAAGAAAGTAGAACTCCAACCAATTATACCAGTTTTATTAATCAGTATGTATTGCGTTTAAAGATAGGATTTATAATTTTACAATTCTTTTAAAACTTAAGCTAAATAACACAGTATTTCATATATCGCAAAGCTTCGGTAGAGAGCTACATGAGTAGACTCGGCTCACGATATGCACTTAGAGGAAAGGCCCAACCATAATAGACTTAACACAACTTAAGCAACCAAGCGAATACACACTCTTATATATTGTTAATCATAATAGCCGTTCTGCTAAATTTCGATATAACTTTCGCGAACTTAAGCAAGAGCCATTGAAATGGCTCTGAACTTAAGCAAATGTTTGACATTCGCTTAAGTTCGGATTAGTCTATTATGGTTCGGCCTGAAGAGTATCAGGGACTTAACGGTAGGAATCTGATTCCAGCCCAAGGCTAACCCAAGGGAAAACTACTACACAAATTTAAATACCCCAAAAAGGTTCATTCTAAGTAGTACACGCATGCTCATGCACCAAGTAAAGCAACCTAAAGCAATCAGAAGTTGCTACAAACTAAGGTCAGCTGGAACCTTATTCCTCAGGACTTCCAAATCTTAAATAAGGAATTACAACGAGTCGACAAGCTTCGAATAATTCGGGTTTTCGTAGGTCCTCTTGTTATATTTCGTGCCAAGTGAACTCTAAAACTCAAAAATAAAATATAATCATTTTGAAAACAGATTAGCCACATGAAGATGAGAATGTTTCGTACGTTTCACCCTCCAAAACCCATTTGTTTACATTGTTGTATTTGTAAATTCTTCCCGCGTCGATGAATAGATGTGAATTGCAACAACAATTTAACCAGGTGTCTCAAGATCCCTACTGTCTATGTGTGAGGTTTTTATACACACATTCTCATTTTTTATCTGATATCTGACAGTACAAGCTTGTAGGCAAATTAAAATGTCTGCCGGGGATTCTCATCTTCATGTGGCTAATCTGTGATTTTGAATGATGACGCTGCACTATCCTGTATTCGAGGACAGTGGTGTGCACGATGCTCTGCTGTTCGGGAGGTGGGAGTGAAAGTGTAACGCTTCGTTACTTTACTTCTCTAAAAATTGCGTAGTAAACATATTGATTTAATACTTTTTACATCTTATAAAGGGTCCGCCATCTAACGTTTTTTTTCAACTAGTGCTTATTTCGTGAATGGTAACACTAAGCTCATGTTTGATTTGACAGATAATTAGTTTTATCCTTCCGCTGAACGAATATGGTTGTGTATACGCTTCGCTAAGTGGGCCTGTGATCGACTTAGAGAAGATGCCGATTTTGCCAAAAAAAAAACATCTTTTCAGATGAAGCTCATTTTGATCTTGGCGGGTAGTAAACAAGCAAAATTGTCGCATTTGGGGCACAGAAAACCCGCACGCATACATTGAAAAGCCGGTACACCCAAAACGAGTCACTGTTTGGTGCGGATTTTGGTCCAGGGGCATAATTGGGCCATTTTTCGAAAATGAGCATGGAGTGGCCGTTACAGTCAATGGCGATCGTTATCGGGCCATGTTGAAAGAATTTTTTTTTTACAAAAATTAAAGAGGAGGATATTGGCAAAATTTGGTTTCAACAGGACGGCGCTACGTGCCACACAGCCGAAGCTACACTCGATGTTTTGCGCCATTTTCAAAAAAAAAGAAGTTATTTGGCGGACCCTTTAGAAAGGAACTATGGATTCGTAAAAAAATCAAGTTTGACGATCATATAGGGAAGGCAAAAAAAGACAACGAGTTTATTAGCAGAATTCTTTAAATAGACGAATCTTAATTTACAAAAAAAAAGAATCACAAATTTTTACAATCTTCATAAATGGGCTGCGGCGGAGAATCCACACAGGACGAGACAGTCATCAATTGAACACAATTTCAGCGTCAATGTGTGGGAAGCGGTGTAACTATTTGAAACAAAAATAAAACATTGATCGGCCACTTCAAACTACTACTCAGGGTGATTTCATAAACTATCTGGAATTTTTGCGAAATGATTTACCAGAACTATTAGATTAAGTTCAACTGATTTTATTAGCTTTAACATACTTACCAGCAGGATATAGGAAGAAATGGATCATTTCACAGGCCTGCAAGATCTACCGACTTTACAGTATTGGATTTTTATTGTTGTTTGGGGAAGAATTAATGAAATTTTGTATTCCACAGAAATAGCAACTTTATATAAAGGGTGATCCAACGATATTCACGATGTTAATTGTAAATAAAACAAAAAGTTTTCAGAGAATTATCTTAATATTTTTTGTTATGATAGAAGGATCTATGACAATTATGTGTGAAATAAAATATCAGCCTATATAGCGAAAACCAGTCACGGTAACTGCTTGGCCGACCTCATATTCGAAGAACTACGGCCCGATGATGCCGCCAGCCCTTAAACCGCACCAAACAGTCACTCTTTTGTGGATGCATCGTCTTTTCAACAATAACTCGTGGATTCTCATTTGCCTAAATGCGCACAATTCTTCCGATTGTGGACGCATTTGGTCGATTATGCTGACCAAAATAGTCACGAAGTGCACGAAATGCATTTTGATTTGAACGCCCCTTTTCGTAAAGGCTTCAACAATCTTAACGCGCTGCTCAATTGTGTACCTCTCCATGGTTGAATTTGTCAAACACTGAGATGAGACAAAGAAATGTCAAATTTAGTTAAACAAAAAACTTGACGTTAAGGTGTGACTCACAATAATTAACATCGTGCATTATGGTTGGACCACCCTTTAGTTTGGAAGGGCGTTTCCCCGAAGCGTCATCCAACGTAAGGCAGCAGTTATAGCTTCAGTAAAGATTTGCAGTGAAATCCAAAAACAGGCTCTAGTGCATGCATACAAAACCTAGGAGGATACTTTGAGCACTTGCTTCAACTGTTTTAGTACATAAATAAAATAAAAACAATCTATAACCAAAATCATTTTCACTCATAACCTTTGGAGCTTACAGTTTAGTAAGCAGCTCACGCTAAATTTTAGCTTCCACTTTTCTCTCCAAACATAAGCTGAAACCCTAGCTAAATTTTGACATGAGAGCTTTGTGGAGAATATGTCACAGAGAACAGCTGTTATCTGAAAAAATTTATATTTAACAATTTCAAATTATTTTTTTTTCATTATTTCAAGTAGTTTTAAGCAAATAAATTAGATTCTTCTCTTTCACTGAGATAAATAGTTTTTTTCCAAATATTATCCACATCACTTTTTATTTTCACAAAGAAAAATTCACAAAAAAAATTCCAGAGTTATAGAAACCTTCAAAATTTAGCTCGAGAATTATTAATGTACCGAACAATTATTTCGTGCGCTAAATTTTTACAGATAGTGATGTTGTACAGTAAGAAACTAAATTTTGATTTTTTAGCATCTTGGATAAATTTTAGCTTGGCTAAATTTTGGAGAAAATATTGTATGAAAAGGAAAATTTAGCGCCATCTGCGTACTAGCAATAAAACCATATGTTTATTACGCAATTTTTAAAGAGAAATTTGACAAGGAAATTCAAAAATTAGAATTATGTAGAAGAAAAATGGAACGGGCTTAGAAATTGGACTTAAATAATTAATAGCTTAACATTATCACTATACTATGTCCAACAAAAATTAGGAGTGTAGGGAAGATAGGACGTTTGCACCTCATTCTGGCTACAGTGGATTGCATAAATCTTTTCTTCATTAAATCTTTCACAGGGTTGTCGTAGTGTACACGATAACACTCATCATTAAAAGCTTTTTCTTAAAGCTCGAAAAGCACCTTAACAGAAACTCAAGGAAAAAAAGCTGCACGAATTACCAAATGGACACGGGTAACTCTGAATGCACATCAAGCTGCAGCCAATCGCCATTGGCCACACCAATTCAGTGCACGCTCAAATGTGCTTTGAATAGGACGTTGGGTCTGTGTCAGATGCTATTGGAAATTCACGGTCGGGCAAATACTTTTTGTGGAGGAGTTATTTCAATTTAAAATGGTGCAAAAATATGGCACGCTACTGATTTTTAAAAAGCTTTCCCATAAGACGTGTACTGCCTATTTTTGTTGGACAGAGTATAGTTTATAAGATATTATATCTTAATGTGTAAGCAGTCAAATAAATAAAAAAATACAAATACCAAATAGAAATACAAATACAAATAATAGGCGTGACTAGGGTTGCCATCTACAAAAAAATAAAAGCCGGTTAAGAGAAAAAAGCCTGATTTTTCATAAAAAAGCCTGAAAAAATAAATATTTTTTTTTAAAATAAATTTTATTTAAAATATATATTAAGATTCTTAAAAATAACTGAAACTGTTAGACCGGGGCGCAACCGTAGGATTACCTATTCCATCAGGGCTGTTGAAGAACATATCATTTGATACCCCATTCATAGAAATATCCTTAATGTGATAGGTGTACTTAGCCCAAAGGGCAACCGAAAAGAAGATTAGGTACCTACTTTTGGTATCTAAAAGAATGAAAAAGCCTGACAAAGCACGAAGGCTGGCCTGAGCCTGACAGAGGGGTTAAAAGCCTGACGTGTCAGACTATATTCTGACGTTTGGTAGCCCTAGGTGTGACCAGAGTAAAAAAGGCAGCTTTACTTGGGAAGAACTTATTTTTTATTTGAATTTGATTTACTGTGGAATGATTTTTTTTCTTAAAATATGCCCAAGAATCATTTCTTATAAAGATTTGTTCATTATTTAGGAAACACCTTGTATAACTTTAGTACTTTACTTTTTTGTTGCTAAAGAAGAGTTGATACATGCAGTAAGATGCTTTAAATATTTTATTTTTGCCATTCAATCATTTTTTACCTAGAAAGTTTCTTCTCCCACATTTGCTTTGGGATGTAAGTTTTTGGACAACTCATACTCGATCCTTGAAACAACATCCTTGTTAGTGCCTCTTAATGCAAGGCATTGTATTATAGTGCCCCAAAACATAGCCCGAAAACGAAACATATCCTTACAACATCATGCCTGCCTGATATGCCATTTATCTTCTGTATACACATACATATAGTTCCTTACCACATCAAGGCAGCCAAGATACACGCTTCCTTATTCGCGTAGACCAACCGACTCAAAGCTCACATATATGGTATTCGCTTTTTTGGGAATGTTGTCTGGTCATGTCCTCAAGATAAATAGCAGTCATTAGATGTGATACCAAATGAGTGGAGTAGATATTAATCCATATTTGTTGGTAAGTTAATAACTCAACTAAATCGTGGTATTTATCTCTTTTTGTACATACATATATAGCAATAGCTCCTCTCCAATAAATGTCCTGTTTGTTGGTTTTTTCTTTATGGTGTTGTTTTTTGTTTGATGTCTTTATTATCCCTCACGCAAAATTCATATGAATCCTTACTAATTTTGTGTTCACAACTTACATTTTAGTTGGTTTTGGTTAATAAATATTAATTGTTATATTTATTCGAGCTCGTGCTTTATTAGTTCCTGGGGGATAATCTCTCGACAGATGGGTGACAGTGTGGGATTGGGATCTTTGCAATATTGTAATCTAAAATAATTATTTAAAAATTTGTCTTTCTGCAGGAATTTTAAGGGGGCATTATAATAATCTCAATTTTTGTGAAGAAAAACTTATTTTTGGTGGGAGGTACTTTCAATATATTCGTATGATGATATAAAACAACATCCTTGTGTGTGTATGAGACAATCAATTCAATCTCATATAAAAATCTTTTTTTCGCACAGAAATGAAAAGCTAGGATATGGGAAGGTGTGATACTGGTCATACAATAAAAACCATCAACAAAAATTAGAATTAGAAAAAGAGAAAGAAAAAAACGTAAAATGTGCAGAAATTACAAACAATTTTTTTATAAAAATAAAAGCTAATATCTTGAGTTCAATTAATTAGATCATCAAGATCAAAGTCCTTTAAACTGTGGGAGAATACGAAGAAGGAGAAAAGCGAAAACAATGAAAATATATTGGTTTTGTTTTAATGAACTGTAATGAATTAAATTTAGTTGAAAGTTTTTTAGCGACCTTTAGTCTGCGTTTCGCCCCAGGCACGAAAATTGGGCTCAACAGTTATAATAGATGTTATCGTACCCTTAAGACGCAAGATTTAAGTCGGTAATTATCGACAGCAATATATTAAGGAGCAATGATACGCTGTAAATTATATTTTTTAGGGGAATTTGGTTAAATTATGTAAAATGACAGATTATATCATTAGCTATAAAAAAAAAATGATTTTAAGTTATAATGCTTCTGAAAAAAATTTTAAAATATTTTCAAAGCCCCAACCCAACACTGGCGTAGAAAAAAAAAAACAGATTTTTGTACCTACAAACCCCCGTACTCATATTGTGTCTATTTGTACTTGCTCACCCAAAATATGCTGTCAGGTTTTGGACTATAGCGGTTACTTGTGTAGACAAAATTTTTGAACTGATATTATTTTCTGTAATATTCTGTGTACTGATTTTAATTTACGAAAGGTTGGTTTTGACGTTGGTATTTGAGATATATAGATTTCAGCCCAAAATAAAATTTTGTAGTAACGTTTTTCTTTATTTTTAAGTAAATTTTTAGAAAATTGCCACTCCGCCTAAACATGGTAAAATAGAAACCGCCCCCATTCCATACCATTTTAACGTGCAATACCTATGGGTATTGAAAGGAAAGTTTTGGATTCTCAAAAAATAAAATTGAACTGCAGATTGTAATCACACAGCGAGCACGCAAAAAATTAAAAAGAATGGCGCAAAATTTTGAACATTTAAAACCTACTCTAAATCATTTTTAAAGGGTGATTTTTTAAAAGGTTAAGAACTTTTTTAAAAAAAAAAAACACAAAAAATTCGAAAAAATGAATGAAATATTTATTTGAATCGATAGTTTGAACCTTGCAATTTAATGTTTAAAGATAATTTCATGCAAATGTTGACCGCGGCTGCGTCTCAGGTAGCCCATCCGCTGAGTCCAATTTTGGCATACTCTTTCCCACATATCGGCCGGTATCTCACGAATGAATGCATGGATGTTGGCTTCCAGTGCGTCAATCGAAGCGGGCTTGTCCCTATAGACATTAGCCTTGACATACCCCCACAAAAAATAATCTAATGGTGTCAAATCGCACGATCTAGGCGGCCAATTGACCGGCCCGAAACGTGAAATTAACTGTTCACCAAACTTGCCTCGCAATTGCGCCATTGTTTCGCGTGCTGTGTGGCATGTGGCACCGTCTTGTTGAAACCACATATCATGCAAGTCAAGAACTTCCATTTCGGGCAAAAAAAAGTTTGTTATCATCGCTCGGTAGCGTTCACCATTGACAATAACGCTGCGATTCGCATCATCTTTGAAGAAATATGGCCCAATAATGCCGCCGGCCCATAAACCGCACCAAACAGTGGCTTTTTCGGGATGCATTGGTAGCTGTTGCAATGCTTCTGGCTGATCTTCACTCCAAATGCGGCAATTTTGCTTATTTACGTACCCATTCAACCAAAAATGAGCCTCATCGCTGAACACAATTTTTCGATAAAAAAGCGGATCCTCGGCCAGCTTTCCAAGAGCCCATTCACCAAAAATTCGGCGTTGTGGTAGGTCGGCTGGCTTTAGTTCTTGCACCAGCTGTATCTTAAAAGGCTTTACGCCCAAATCCTTTCGCAAAATTTTCCACGTAGTGCTGTAACAAAGGCCTAACTGCTGGGAACGGCGCCGAAACGACATTTCGCGGTCTTCTGTCACACTAGCTGATACGGCCGCAATATTTTCTTCACTACGCACAGTACGTAAACGTGTTGGTGGTTTAATGTCCAACAAAGTAAATTTGGTGCGAAATTTGGTCACAATCTTCCGAATAGACTGCTCAGAAGGTCGAGATGAACATTTCGAACCGAGCACGAATTTTGATAGTAAAATTCAATAATTTGCAAGCGTTGTTCATTTGTAAGACGATCCATGGTTAAATTGCAAACCAAACTGAAGCTGTTTGACAGTGACACAAGGTACTATACACACGTCAGCTGTCAAAACCAGTGTTGCCAAAACCAAACCAGCTAAAAATCACCCGATAAAAGGCGCAAGTGGGCGGTCCGGTAGTAGGAATTAAGAAGATAAATTGATTCTTAAAATCTTCTTAATTCGGAACTAATATTTTCTTAAATACTTCCTTACTCCTCCAAAAAGCCTTCTTAAATACTTCTTTACTCCTTCTTGGAGAGGTATAGCATTTTCTATGAAAAAAAAAAATAAATAAAATTTATTTATTGTTTTGTTTTATTTATTTTATTTTATTTTATTATTTATTTTGTATATTTACTCATTTGTTTTTGTCTTTCATTTTTGTATTTTTTTTATTTCTATTTTTAACTATATTCGCCTTTTCCTGTTATGATTTTATTATTTCACTGTGTTGAAGTAAATTTTTTTTTTATTTATCTGTTTTTTTTTTTTTTTATTTATCTGTTGCTGCCACCGGGATTCGAACTCGAGTTCTTTTGCATGCCTTTCCTGTGCGCTACCTACTCAGCCAATCTGATGCATTTCAAAGATTGGCTTAATAAAGAGGTAGTTGAGAGAAAGTTTTGAATTTTCACTTGTGCAAAGGAATTGACGTAGGTTACTCATGATTAAAAATAAGCAAGTATACTACCGAGATCGTATTAAATTAACAAATATGCACGAAGAAAACTTTACGAGTTTTTACGAGTTCAAGTTGCGTCGAAGATTGTATATTCAAAATTTATTCATATAATGTATGAAATTAATAATAATAATTATTAAATATTTATAAATATGAGAAAATAGGCATGAAACTCTATATAAATTGCTAAAACAAATTATAAGAATTATTAAAGTGTTGGAGCGGTTTTCTTAAGAAAATATTTGTTTGTACCTAAGTGAAATTTCTTGAATATATCTATGTACATATCTATGTACCCATATTAAAAAAATGGAATCCCATTTTTAAGTATTTAATAATACACACGTTAAAACGTAATTTCAAACAAACGCAGTAACCCATATTCAAAATATGTATTGATTTTTCAAAAAAAAATATTAATTTTTTGAACCGAGGCTGGGAATCTAACCCAGGCCAGCCCAACGCACTAATTATTACGCTATCGGTTATATAGTATACTATACTTGTATAGTAGTGCAATTAATGAAACCATTTTAAGAAGACTTAAAGAATTATTAAAGAATCACAAAAATGCCGATTTAATTCCTCAAAAAAAAAGCAATTTTAGAAGGATTAAAGAAGTAGTAAAGAAATAAAAAAAACACCGATTGAAGAAATGCTAATTGAAGTAGTATTAAAGAATAATTTAAGTAGAAGTTAACATACCAATTTAAGTTCTTGAAGAAAATAATTAATTAAGAAGAAATAAATATTAAATAAAGAAGCCATAAATTGGAAAAACCAATTTAAGTTTGAATAAAGTATGAATTAAGAAATGTCTTACCGAAATTATACTATTTTGTGCTACTTGTGACAGCTACAAACATCACCATTTTTACAAATTATGTCCTCAATTCATTAGAAAAACTTTACCAAGTTGATGTTATCTACACCGATTTTGCCAAAGCGTTTGATAGGGGGCATCTTGAAATCCTTACATCAAAATTAGAAAAAATAGGTTTCCACTCAAAAATTCTTAAGTGGTTAATGTCATATCTAAATGGACGCATCCAATATGTTTGCATAGATTTAATTATCTCAATTCCCATTTAAGTCTCTTCTGGTGTTCCTCAGGGGAGCCATTTAGGTCCCAATTTGTTCCTTTTATTTATAAATGACTTACCTGATGTTCTTTTAAATTCAATGAGTCTGTTGTTTGCTGATGATCTAAAATTATTTAGATGTGTGTATAGTTTGAACGACTGTTTGCTTCTTCAAGATGACATCATAAAGCTTTCCGAATGGTGTAGACACAACCAACTAAGACTAAACATCTCGAAATGTCAGTGTTTTTCTTTTACTTGTCGCTTATTACCTATCAGATATGATTATAATCAATTTTGCAAAGCATATTGAGTTCACTGTGATTAAGGCTAACTCGATGCTTGGTTTTATCTTCCGCAATTCTTATGGCTTAAACGATCCTTATACATTAAAGTCACTATATATTTCCTATGTAAGATCGATTCTAGAGTATTGCTGCGTTGTATGGAATCCATTTTACAATAATCATTCAATTAGAATTGAATAAGTTCAAAAAAAATGTACAAGATTTGTAATAAACAAACAAAGCTGGAATATGGAAATTCCATCTTATAATACAAGACCTCAACTTATTGGCATTCAGTCTCTTGAAAACCGCCTCAAGGTGTTTGCTTTAATTTTTTATTAGAAATATTTATAATTTTGTGTCGTATAAATTGTCCTTATCTACTATCATTAATCGATTTATATCCTTCTCGAGAGCTAAGAATTTGTATCATGTTTCAAGAGAAGACCCATAGGGTGAATTATGCTTTTAACGAGCCTATAACACGCTGTGTCAGACAAACATTATTGATTTCAACTTTCATTTGAGTAGAGATTCTTTTAAAAATATGCTAATATTATACTTTTTGACATGTTTATAATTAAAACAATCATTTAAATTATTGTAATAGTAATAATAATAATAATAATAATAATAATAATAATAATTTTAACTAAAGGGTTTTCCAATAAGAGGTGTTATTTTGATATTCAAAGAAAAATTGCATTTTTTGAGATAAATGATCGGATGTTTATTTCATTATAAAGATGAAGGTATGCCGTTAATAATGGAACACAACATCAGCCAAATGGCCGCCACGACCACGCTTACAGGACCATATCCTTTTCATGAAATTTTCCGTAACCAAATCGCAAAGTGGCTGCCCTATGTCCTCGATAGCCTCACGAATTCCATCTTTGAGGTCTTGAATCGACGCTGGGCTGTTAGCGTAGACCTTATCTTTCACGTGGCCCCAAAGGAAGAAGTCGCAAGGTGTTAAATCACAAGATCTCGGTGGCCAATTGTGATCACCTCTTCGAGAGATAACACGGTCCGGAAACTTTTCCCGTAAAAGATCGATGGTTTCATTGCTTGTGTGGCACGTAGCGCCGTCTTGTTGAAAGTAAACGTTGTCCAGATCAATACCATCCAATTCCGGCCATAAAAAATCATTAATCATCTCTCGATAGCACAATCCATTGACCGTAACTGTTGCTCCAGCCTCATTTTCGAAAAAGTAAGGTCCAATGATCCCGCCGGACCATAAACCGCACCAAACAGTCACGCGTTGAGGATGGAGAGGCTTTTCAACAATAAATCTTGGGTTTTCCGAGCCCCAGATGCGACAGTTTTGCTTGTTGACGTAGCCTCCGAGGTGGAAATGGGCCTCATCAGTCAAGATGATTTTTCGATGAAATTCCGGACCATTTTCATGCATTTCAAGGACCCAATCAGCAAAGACACGACGTTGTTGATGATCAGCCGGCTTGAGTTCTTGTGTTAACTGAACTTTATAAGCCTTAAGACCCAAGTCTTTATGCAAAATACGGTGTAATGACGTTTGTGGAATGCCTAATTCCAAAGAACGACGAGGAATGGACAAACCTGGGTTTTCTTCAACACTTTGGGCTACAACAGCAATATTCTCAGTTGTTCTTGAGCGACGTGCACGGGTTTTATTCTTCACCTCACTAACTTGTCCCAATAGCTCGAATTTGTCCACCAATTTCTGTATTGCGGTTTGACAAGGTGCTTCACGACGACCCAAAAATGTTTTAGTTTTACGAACGGTCTCTGCCAAATTTTCACCATTTTTATAGTGAATTTTAATAATTTCAATGCGTTGTTGAAGTGTGTATCGTTCCATTTTTATTAATAACGTAGTTTCTACTTGTCAAATGTCAAAAATAGACAGCTTCAAAAGTGACAGCTACCGAAATAGCGGGCTATTCAAAATAACACCTCTTATTGGAAAACCCTTTATATGCCTGTAAGACCTAAGGTCTTTTAAATGCAACCTGAATTTCACTGCACTAGTTAGAAGGAATAGAAGGATGGGAAAGAATTTTTTTGGCACAGTGGACTGAGAAATAAGTTATTAATTGCCTCATGGAATCCCATGGGTGGCGTCCAATTGTATAACTGGGAGAATATAGAAAAGAATGATGCCTAGAGTGGGGCTCCAACCCACACCTCTAAGTTAGCAGTCAAGCACTACATCCACTGCGCCATTGCCACCCGCTTATTAATGCATTAATGTATTTTTTATATATATATCGTTGGTCTATTTTGAGAAAAATTTTTACTCTAATTTATGATAAATAAATAGATGGGAAATTGGAATTTTCTTTTAGCTCTAAAAATAAAAGTATAGCTGACATAAAGCCATTCTTTATCTCGGAAACTGCTTAGATGGTTGGCAATTGCTGACAAATAATATCTTCGTTTGACAACTTCCCAATTTTGTTCTATACAAGTTTTGCTTTAAAATTTACGCATCCTGTTGTTTATTATTTAAAATTGATGACTGGATCACACGAACTTGTTCTTGGCGTTAACAACAGCAATATAGCCCATCAACACTTAAGATGTATGAAATTCTTAACGAGAAAATGTAGTTTTTTCTAATCCTTTATACAATTTTTGTTTGGTAAATTTTCAAATGAGACTTTCATACCCCAAACCAAAATCTTTGTGAGAAATTTTAAGGAACGGGATAAAGAAATGATGGTTTTGACAGGTAGTAAAATAAAAAACTTTCTAAGAGCTACATATGTTATTTAAAAAAAAATATTTATTGAAGAATTGTTGATTCTTGTAAAAACACTCTTATTGTCAACTTTTATAAGAAACGTATGGAAAAAATCATAAATTCCATTTTTACTTGCTGCCGGTTTTCTCCAGTCTCATCAGTGGCGGATTTAGGTTTTCTGCCACAGTAGGCCCGGTTGAGTACGCCGCCCCCCTTATTTTTTTTTTTAACTAAATTCTTTTAACTGCTTGAGGAGACTGTACCTTAAAGCAGTCTATTCGTCAGTCTGAAATAAATTAAATAATTAGAACAGACAATATCTACTAGTTTAAGTTCTTTATTTATCTTGACTCGATGACAATCTTAATACAACTGACTGCTTATCTTGAATCAGTTAAATGTTCTTACATTGTACATAAATGATCAGATCATGCTATGACAAACTAGCGGCTTATTCTCTATTTACATTATACATAGGTTACGTTAAAGTATTAAGTACAGTGGAGTGCGAAAGCTTCGCTACAATACTCCCCTTCGGCGGAAAAGAAAATTAGTTACGAAGGTTAAATCTAACGCGTCTTATTGGTGTTGATGCATTAGTTACTGACAAATCGGTGCTTGGTCGAAATGATGATGATGAGTATCCAGACGGTCCAAGATGCGATGTCTCTGGAGTTGTTGAGGTGGTAGACTGCTCTACGACAGTGCTGTTGATGTCGTCTGTTGCGTTATGCATGGTGTTGTTCACTGTAAACACAGGCTTTAATCGATCGATAGATATAGTCGCTTGTCGTCCAGATATATCCACTATGAAGTACTTTTCATGTCTTGAAATAACGCGATAGGGACCTTCATATGGTGGAGTGAAAGCACTGTGCGCTGCGTCTAGACGGATGAGTATATGCGAGCAAGTGGCGAGCTCCTTAAATATGAATACTTTCCTTTGACCATGACGTGAGCCAGGAACAGGTGCTAGGTCCGCAAACTGCATCCTCAGACGTTCGGCAATATCTTGGGGTGATAAACTGTTAGAAGGAGAAGGCAAAAGAAACTCACCAGGCAATCGCAGAGGTTCTCCAAAAAGAATATCAGCTGGAGTGGCTTTCAAGTCATCTTTCCACGCTGTTCGAATACCAAACAATACTATTGGCAAGGTGTCAATCCAGGAGGGGCTTTCATGGCATCGAATCGCCGCCTTAAGCTGTCGGTGGAGGCGCTCCACCATACCATTAGACTGGGGGTGGAATGTAGTCGTGTGGATGTGCTTGCTGCCGAGTAGCTTACTGAGGGCGTTGAACAGCTGACTCTCAAATTGAACTCCTTGGTCCGTGGTTATCCGAAGAGGGACACCGTAGCGGCAAATCCAACCTGCGAATAACTTCCGAGCCACACATTCAGCTCCGGTGTCCTCCAACGGAAAAGCTTCGGGGAAACGTGAGAAGCGGTCGATTATCGTAAGGCAGTATCGGTATCCTCTTGATGGTATATAAGGTCCGATGATGTCGACGTGTATATGCTCGAATCTACGAGTACGTCCGCCCGGAAAATCGTTGATTGGCGACACAACATGGCGAGAAATTTTGTTGCGTTGGCACGCAAGGCAAGCACGAGACCATTGACGACAGTCTTTCTTTAGGCCAGGCCAAACATAGCGCTGCGAGACCAGCTTAATAGATGCGTTTACTCCAGGATGACTAATACTGTGGAGAGACAAGAATATTTTTTGGCGGAGTGCTGTGGGCACGAAAGGGCGTGCTAGCTGGCCGTTGACATCGCAATATATTGGCAGGTTACATTCAGGTATACTTACAGGTCGCAGACACAATGAGTCTGTTGGTGGATTTTGGAGGCGCTGTTGGATTTCTTCATCAGTTGCTTGGGCCTGGGCAACTTCATTGGCCGAGACGGCGGTGGCGATTGATTCCACACGTGACAGGGCATCAGCGACGAAATTATTCTTGCCGGATACGTGTCTAATGTCAGTGGAATATTGGCCAATTAAATCAAGACGCCGAAACTGCCAAGGTGTAGCCTTGTCTGGATCCTGCGAAAACGCATGCAGGAGCGGTTTATGATCTGTGTAGATCGTTATGTGGCGTCCCTCCAAAAAGTGCTTGAATTTTCGAATTGCAGCATAAATTGCGTGTAGTTCCATATCGTATGGGCTTCGTTTTCTCAGAGATGGTTGAAGTTTCTGACTGAAAAATGCGAGAGGCTCCCAAACTTCGTTTCGTAGCTGTTGAAGCACTGCACCTACAGCATTCTGGGATGCATCCGTAAAAATAGCCCATGGTAAACTTGTGTCTGGGTAGACAAGTTGTGTAGCGTTTCGAAGCTGTTCCTTACACGCTGTGAAAGCAGCATCTCGTTCTGGGGTCCATTTGATTCGGTCTGAACTTTTGACATTGGAACCTTGGAGACACTCATGAAGAGGAGACTGACATGTGGCTGCGTTTTTCTGAAATTTACGATAAAAATTAATAATACCAAGAAACTCACGCAGCTGTTTGACAGTCTGTGGTCGGTTAAAGTTAATGATGGCTTCTACTCTGTCTGGCGGAGGCCGAATTCCTTCAGCAGACACGTGGTATCCGAGAAAGTTAACCTCGGACTGACCAAAGAAACATTTTGCGGTGTTAACAACAACACCAAATTGTGACAGTCGCTTGAAGAGGATGCGGAGGTGATCTCTATGTTCGTTATCGTTCTTAGAAGCCACCAAAAGGTCGTCGATGTACGGAAATACAAAGTCGAGTTCCCTTGTCACCTCATCGATGAACCTTTGAAAGGTCTGTGCCGCATTTCGAAGCCCAAAAGTCATAAATGGGAACTCGAACAGGCCAAACGGTGTAATGATTGCCGTTTTGCAAATGTCATCGGGTGCTACAGGAATCTGGTTGAAAGCACGAACCAGATCGATGGTAGAAAACACCTTTTTTCCAGCTAGGTTTGATGTGAAGTCCTCGAGAACTCGGATAGGATAGCGGTCGGGCACGGTCCGTGCGTTGAGTTGACGAAAGTCACCGCATGGCCGCCAATCACCACTTTTTTTAGGTACTAAGTGAAGCGGTGACGACCACGGGCTTGTTGAACGACGTGTAATTCCAAGCTTTAACATCTTTTCGAACTCGTGCTTTGCTATGGCTAATCGATCCGGAGCGAGACGGCGAGCCTTACACTTAAGCGGAGGACCAGGCGTAGTCGTGATGTAATGTTGCGTTTCGTGCTTGGTTGGTTTGCAGATTCCATCGGGTTTCGTGATGGTTGGAAACTCGGCTAGTATGCGCAGCCAGGATGAAGTGTTGGGAAGCACCTTAATTGATGAAACGCCTGCCATGGAACACGAAGGGCAGGCAACTGAAAGTCCAGTTGTTGAATCCAGCATGCGGTTGTTCTTGAGATCTGGAAGTAAACCAAAATGGGCGAGGAAGTCAGCGCCTATGATCGGTTTTTCGATGTCCGCCACTACGAAGCGCCAAGTAAAGTTTCGTCGCAGTCCCAAATTAAGTGCGAGCAGAATACATCCATAAGTCTTGATTTGTGATCCATTTGCTGCAAAAAGACAGTAGCCAGTTTCTTCTTGACGACCCGATGTTAGATTTCTTGGATAGACGCAAAGATCAGCGCCAGTGTCCACGAGGAAGCGGACTTTGGTAGCGCTATCTGATACGAAGAGGCGGTATGAGTTAAGTGCAGAGTCGTTTACCGCCGTTAGCGACTCTCTGCTCCGTTTCCCTGAAAACAACATGGATTACGGCAATTCCTCGCAAGCTTTCCCCATGTGGCGTGGTACCAGCAAAGGCCGTTAGTTGATGTCGGTTGTGAACGGGACCTTGAACGGGATCGTGATCGACTTCGCACACGTTGACGTTCATGATTTGAGTTTTTAACAGAACTTACCAGCTCACTGATTACCTCTTCGAGTTTTATTATTCGGGGCTCCAGTGGTGTAGCACAAGCATCACGTGAACTGCCAACGGCTGCCAGATAGTTGGAAGACGAAATCTCCATTATATGGTCGGCGAGCGTAGATAATTTTTCCAGAGGCATGTCTTGCTGTGTCGCGAGAATAGTTTGAACTGCTGGTGGAAGTCTACTTAACCACTTGGTCCGAAGAATATTGTCGGGGACGTTATCCACGAGGCCTTTCAGGTGGCGCAAAAATTGTGATGGCTTGCGGTCACCCAAAACCTCTTTGTCAAGCAGCTGATGGAGTCTTGTTTCCTGCGATGATGTTAACCTCTCGATGAGTGCAGCCTTCAATTTCACATACGGTGTAGCAGCAGGTGGGTGCAGTATTATATCTTGCACCTCGGCTGCGGCAAGAGCATCTAAGTGAGATGATGCAAAGAAGAATTTTGTGGTTTCGTCGTTGATGCCAGCAAGATGAAATTGGCCTTCTAGTTGCGCAAACCACAAAGCAGGGCGATCGGCATTGAAAACAGGTGGTCGAACGGCGAAACGGTGCTGCTGTGGCGTGGTGTCAGATGTTGTCACCGTTGCGTTCGCAGGCATAGTTCCTCAATATATACAGATTTGCTTATGGGTAAACGTGTTGTCGGGGTCACCAAATGAGGAGACTGTACCTTAAAGCAGTCTATTCGTCAGTCTGAAATAAATTAAATAATTAGAACAGACAATATCTACTAGTTTAAGTTCTTTATTTATCTTGACTCGATGACAATCTTAATACAACTGACTGCTTATCTTGAATCAGTTAAATGTTCTTACATTGTACATAAATGATCAGATCATGCTATGACAAACTAGCGGCTTATTCTCTATTTACATTATACATAGGTTACGTTAAAGTATTAAGTACAGTGGAGTGCGAAAGCTTCGCTACACTGCTTTTATTCTAAATAGTTCTTGCAGAGCAGGTAGGTGCAGGTATATGGGGTAAACATTAAATCTATAACAACCTTTGTAGTACGACCCAAACGCAAAATAGTTGGCCTCCTAAATATTTCTTCTTAATAAATTTAAATAAAAGACTGGCAATCCAAATTAAGTAAAATAGTTCAAAATTCATTTCGATATTTTTATTTTTGTAAGAAAAACACTTCTTATAACGGAACTTAAAAAAATAATAACAGTTCATTTATTAATAGAAAACAAAAAAATTAAGTGCATATAACGCAAAATAGTTAGCCCATTCTTTTAACGACGCAAAAAAGTTGGCCCAATACTAAGAACTCGTCTTCACCATTGAGTAACGTCATCTTTGTTTTTCATAACGGCCGCAATTCGACTTGGGAGTGTTTCCACAAGATTGTAGCAGCATTCAGGGGTTATCCATCCCAAACTTCCTCGATCTTTTGCTTTAATTCGCTAAGGTTTTTAGCTGGATTTGCCCCCAATTCTTTTTTCATTTTCCCCCACAAAGTCTCAATTGGAGACAGATCGGGGCTATTTGCAGGCCACGTTAGCACTGGAATGTTGTGTTCTCGAAGCCAGCTCATATTTCTCTTGGCTGTGTGACATGATGCGCCATCTTGTTGAAAAGTAAAACAGGCATCTTCTGTTTGTAGCCTTGGAATGGAGGATAAAAGATGGTGTTCTAAGATGTCCTGATATTTACTGGTATTTACAGTGCCTTCGATGAAACAGAGGTTGCCCACTCCTTGGGCAGACATATATCCCCAGACCATAACTGATGCGTTAAATTTTGTTTTTCGGCGAAAACAATCTGGGTGAAATGCTTCGGCTTTCGTTCTCAAGACTCTTGATCGCGAGTCTCCAACACAAAGCTCGAACCGAGACTCATCGCTCCATATAACACTTCTCCATTGCCTCAACGTCCAGATCTGATGTTCACGAACCCACCCTAGGCGCTTCTTTTTTTTGCAAAGGAGTTAAAAGCGGTTTTTCTTTTGCCTAAGGGTCGATTTGTAAAAAAAAAATATTTTCAAAGACTGAATAAAATTAATACAATAGTAAAAATAACTTTATAAAATTTATATCCCATTTTCTTCATTTCTCTAATACAGGTGTCTCTAGAAACTTGTTTTTTGATGGCGTTTTTCCACTCTAAGGTGATATTTGCGGTTGTAGCTCGACGATCTTTTTTCAGTATTTTTCTCAAAGTTTTTTTGTCACGACCGGAAGCAATTGGTGGCCTTCCGGTTTTCTTCAATGAGTTCACATTTCCCGTCTTTTTAAATAAATTGATTATATTTCGAACTGAAGACCTAGAAATTTCCAATATTTTTCCGATATCGTATGCCGAAACTTAATTTTTGTAATTTTTTATTATTTCGTTAAGCATGTTTTCCGATAAGCATTTGCCACGCGCCATTGCGAATTTTGACTGATTGAAATCAAAGCACACTTCACTTAAGTTACCCGTACTTTAATAACAACATAATTTAAAACGGTAAATATCAAGAGAAAGAGACATAACCAAGCCTAGGCCAATTATTCTGCGATTAAAAACTACCGGGCCAACTATTTTGCAACACAAAAAAAATTAGTTTACAGTTATAAAAGCAAAACAAAATTTATTTGTTTTATATCACTATCAAGAAAGAAATATTAGCTTTTTAGTAATTCTGTATGATAAAAAGATATTGAAAAATTAGTATTATAAATATTATAATATTAGGCCAACTATTTTGCGCTTGGGCTCGTATATGCTGTGATTTATGAATATCTATTTCTTAGACATAGCTACATTATATAGGAATAGAATAGGGTGATCTTGAATTTTAAAAATCTAAAATTTCAAATCTGCTAAATAATCTTAAAATAATTTCTGATCGTCAAGTTTAATAAAAATACATCAAGTAGTTTTTGAATTAATTAATTCTCAACAAAAAAAATTTCAATAAAAAAAAAATTTTAATTTTGGTAGGTATACAATTCATTTACACCTTTTTGTAACATTCTCCATAAAAAATGATCAAAATCAGTTGATATGTTTTTGAGAAAATCGGAATTAAAAAAAAAAACTGGTCTATGGGAGGTAACGATTGCATTTTTCGTATAATTTTTTTTTCATAAAATGGTAAAAAAATTGTAAGACTCAATGAATTTGGCTTAGTTGTGGGCATGTTTTTCAAAAAAATGATATTTTTATTATTTGCTAAAAAAAAAAATTTTACGGCAGATGAAATAACCCAAGTAACATCGTTGGAGCTATTAGAATCAAAACTGTTCTTCTACAGCTCCTAGGTAGTGAAATCCAAAGCTACAGCTCTGTTGGAGATTATTTCACAGCTCCCCACATTAAATTTTAAAATAATGTTCTATATTCGACGTTTTAGAACACATTTAGCTCTTTTAACTTTACAACGCTTCCATATTTAAATATATGCTGCCTAACACAGTTCATGATATCTTGCAACGAGCAAACTCTAAATATCAGCATACATAGAGGCATTGTAGAGCTGCTAACAACACATGCGCAAAATACTAACGCATAATCTGTCACAATATCAAAAAATTGCATTTACAGAGCTACACTGAAAGCGGCTGTAGAGTTGGATTACTAATATTCTCACACAAAATTTGGTGTCAAAATAATTCATCAATAGAGCTACAATAATGCACATATAAAGCTGAATAAATACTAATCCTCTTTCAAGACAATTCTCCCAATCATATTATAGATTTATAGGGTGTTATAAACTAGAACGAAAATTATTTCAACTGGAAAACTTAAAACAGTGGAAAATAAATTAATTAATTTCACTTTATAAGGGAAATCTTCCGATTAAAATTAGACACGGACTTGACAATTTGTTATTAAAATAAATTAACTATGCAGTTTCCTAAAAAAATTAAAAAGTACTTGCTCCTGTAATTTAAGGTGCTTATAAAACTTTATACACTTCAATGGAAAGTACCTACTCTTCGAATTAAAAATTATTTCTACAATTGTCAAAACACCCTATTTTCTAAAAAGCCCTGAACGAAGAACTGACACATT
Source organism: Leucozona laternaria (assembly GCA_932273885.2). NCBI lineage: Eukaryota > Metazoa > Arthropoda > Insecta > Diptera > Syrphidae > Leucozona > Leucozona laternaria. The sequence continues at coordinate 53,297,742 of OW026367.1, read as the reverse complement.
ACTCTCAGAGCGATATTGCAGCTCTATTAAAGAGACATTTTGTCCATAAAAACAAAAATGGCGACACAAATTAAAATTATTTGAAATATTTGTTTCCATTCATTTAAAAACATTTAAAATCTTCACTTTAAATAAAAAACACAATATGTATTGCAATGTTAAAAGCTTTTTATTTCATGCTTCGATAAATTTATTTACCCAATTTTTATATTGTTCAACTTAATTTTTTTCACATTTCATTGCATAATATACACAATTTGGAAGGCGCGCTATAATTTTGCGAAGTACCTTCAAAACATTTATGAAAAAACTAAGCGCGCACTTAAAATTCACTGGCATTAACTCGAAAAATATTGATTAGATACATTATTTTCTCTAGGAATAAATAATAACTAGCTTGTTGACATCAAAATAAATGAAGTTTACGCTTCCTACCATTACACACATGAATTATAGTGTGCTACTATTATATTTATTTATCATTTGGATTTCACAAACTAATACAAACAAAAATCTGTCAAAAGTGCTCCTTTTAGTATATCATATGATTATATTAAAGAGCTTCAAACTCACTAGTCACTGATAACAAGCTGATAACGAGCAAAAATGTGCTCTCAAACTCAATGAATTACCTGTGAGAAAGCTCTACAATTGCTCTAAGGGTGCATCTAGAGCTCTTTCTTAAATAAACGAGCTTTAAGATTAGCTCTGGAAGCGCTTTTAAAGCATTTAAGCAGCTAAAAATGTTTCTTGAGAAGCGTGTGGGGGAGTGCCCAAAAAAACGCAAAACGTTTAAGGCAATCGAACCACTCGTTTAAGCTGCCATATAAAGTACATACAGACGGACAGAATTGCGAGACCCATTTTTGTCGACTTTGCCGTAATGTCAAGTTTCATCAAAATCTCGAGTTCAATTTTTTTTATGAATCCATAACTTGCCATAATGTACCTATGTTTTTCGTTACATGTTCATATTGCTTAGATATGGAAGATGCAAAAAAAAAAAATATAGGTATGTAACACTAGACAAAATAAATAAAAGTACAAACCTATTGCAATTTTTTTTTTTTTTAACGGAAAACAGACCTTTTTTTCTAAAATTTAAATAGGAAAACCCATAAATATAAATATTATCGTAAAAACGAATCTAATATAAAAACGGTCAAAAAAATAATTTAAGTAAATTAAAGTTGTTTAGGCTTACAACGACATTTCACATATTGATACATTCAGCATTATTGTGAGTTTCACTTGAAAAATATTTCACCTTGAAATTTTTTGTTTGTTTGTTTGTTTGTTTGTGAGTTCGCCCGAACGCTATTTTGTTCGCCTACAAAAAAGAAGTGAAATGACATCACATTCCACCCGAAATTAATGTTAACAATAAGGGAAATTTTTTTTATTATGAAATTTCTGGGGAACTCACTCACAATAGGCGAAAAGTGAAAAGTCAATTTTTTCCGGGTGGAATGTTGTTCGGGTGAAACTCACAATAAGCAATAAGGCTGATTAAATTGCAATTTTCAATGGGGAAATATTTTAAGAATCAATTATTTTTCAGCGCCCCCAAGGAAAGAGATAAAATATTAAATATTATTTTGCCATTTTTTCAATAAAATTGAACTTTCTCAACAAATTATCCATAGTCCTCATATAAACTACTTTTTCACTACAAAATATTCTCAAGTCTGTTGCCGCCCCCCTGTGGCCCACTAGCGCCCATAGGAATCATCGCTCACTTTAAAAATAAATTATTTTTCTGCGCCCCCAAAGATTTTGCCGCCCTAGGCCCGCGCCTCACGGGCCTAAGCCTAAATCCAGCACTGAGTATCATAAAATCTATCGGTTTTTCACGATCGTTTCATTGATTTTTATTTTTATTATTGTTACGTTCACAAGAAAAAAAGTAGTAAAAGTTTATGTTTATTACGCATTTTCTCCAGAAAATCGACCTCAAATTCAAATAATTAGCAATGGACAGGAAAACTGGAATATTCTAGAAACTGGCTATCTTAAGACTTAGACAAGATATATTAACTTTATTTAAACGTAGTTTTAATGGCTGGTATTTCTTCTTAAAATAAAGTGTTAAACTTATACTTAGAGCAATTTTTTTTTTTAACATGGGTCATAGGATACACCAAAGCAAGCGTTCTCTTAAATTCACGATAAATGATGTCAAAATTATAGATAGATCTTCACTGTGAAACGATTTTTTTTCTTTGAATTTACCCAAGAACCACACCCTAAAATACTTCCAACCAGGTCCGGGAAATCCCCCCGTATTTTGCCTTATATTGACCCAACTCTAAAGCTATGTCTCTCTGTCGCATCTTATTATGCGAATCAACCTGTAGTTCATCCTAAAATTATATGAGACAATAATTATAATATGATACCTACGAAAATTAAATCTATACGTTGGAAGTTTTCAGCAAAATCTGGGCACATTAAATAAAGAGGCTTATAGGCAACACAATAAAAAAAGAGAGACTCAAATATCCAACACGTGTCGACATATAAAATGATGCTCACAGCTAAGAGGTTTAACCTTACACGCATCCTTCAAGAAAGATTATTAAGACCTTTACCTACTATTACGTATTTCAGTCATGAGACAGTAATAGAGGTACACTTTGCAATGTCTCATAAGTTTGGCTGTCTCATATGTCCTATCGGCATAATACGACACCGACCGATGCCGATGATGGTGGCGATAGGGGTCAGCAAATCACCTTGCCCAGCCATTGACTTTATTATTTAAAGGGTCCACGTTTTAGATTATCGCCCAACCTTCTATAATCTGGCACAAGAAATAGTTTAACAATCTCCACATAATCCCAAAGTCAAAGAATCTCATAATCATTTTATAGGATATCGACCATATGGCCAATAAACTCAAAATTTCCCACGGAAGATGAAAACAAAAAACCTCAATCCCTATCCCACACCCACATCATCCTACCCTCTAAACGTATAAGCTGAAGCTCCCAACTCTCGTCTCGGCCCCTTAAGGCCTTCTGCTGTAAATATAAGGAATGTTATGTGGGCAACAATGAAATAGGTACCTACATACATATACCTTTACCTAAACTTGTATTTTTATAAAATATATAAAAAGGTCCAGCATTTTTTATTGCTTCTGATTTTTATATCCACTTTGTTCGCAACTTTTTATATTCCTATTTTTTCTCGTCCTTTGTCCATCCACAACATGATTTCCTACTTAAGCTTTTCGACCGAGCCCAACCGGACAAAAAGTGAATAAAAAAATGTAGAAAAGTAACTTATAGATACGAACAAAGGAAACAAAAAAAAAAAAAAAAAACAAACGGCAAAGGAAATCAATGCTGGCAATAGGTTAATGGCTGAGCACATTTTTCTGCAAGGGATTTATAACTTTGGACTCGTATGAGGATTTGGAATCGTTTCTTCTTCTTTTTTTTTTGTTGTGGCTTGCCTCCCTCGGTCATCACAATATTATTTTTTTTTTTATTATTTATTTGGCTGTGCCGTGATGCAGAGTTCATGAAGTTTAACTTTGTGTCAGAAAGTTTGATTTTTGGACATCGGACTCGAAATGCTTAATTGGAGTGTGCTGGCTGCTGGCGCTCTGGCTGGGCAGATGAGATGAAGTTGATGAAAACTCGTTTTAACTTAATCCCTGACAACCCGATTATATTTTGTCTTCAGTTTGTTTTATTAGTTTTTGTTTTATTGATGATGACAAGATGAAGTTTTTGTTGTTTCTTCATTTCATTTAGCTATCACTAATGAGTTATTAAATGGTGTTTATTTCCAGATTAAATACGACGTCATGATGTTAAGGATGAAGAATGATTTCTGTTGGAATTCTTATGGAATAAAGTTTAGGAAAATTAAGTTCAATACCTATAGTAATGCTTTTATTGTAATAGATGGTTGCGTATAATTGTTAGTCCATATAGGACGGTCATGCCGGAGTTCTGGGTACGATACCCAGCCTACTTCACCTGAAAAAAAAAAAAAAAAAAATCGTCTACTGCTGCTGAAAAATCTCCAAAAGTTGTTTCTTGTCATAAATGCCTCTCAACTTAGCCATTCGGATTCGGCAAATTCCTGCAAACAAACAACACGCATAAAAGAATGGTTAAGAGTTATGTAACTCACTATAGGCCATGGCTCTACACGAGCTGCCGCGGCACCAAATTTATTTAAGTATCTAATAAAAAAACAACACAAAAACAGAGGCGTTTTCGATAAAAAATAAGATTTTTCTTAATGGTTAAGAAAATTTTGTATATGTACCGTTTATTTTGGTCTTTAAAAAACCAAAAAAATAAAGTTTAAAGTAATTTACGTTCAGACTGCAGTTGAGCAGAGAGATATACAGAATTACAACACTCGCTTTTGTTTTCTACACTATCATCGTTATATACAGGGTCTTCCATTAAGCGCTTCACATCTTTAAATTTAAATAAAACAAAGTGTGTGAGAGATATCAGCGACAATTTGTATTCGTTTGAAAGACCTATTGCTGCCATTATGTATGGAATATGACATCGTTCAAATGTCCACCGCGGCTTCTCTCGGTGGGGCGTATTTGAAATGTCCAATTTTCCATGACTAGCGCATATATCAGGCTGAATTTGACAGATGGCATGGGTTATGTTGGCTTTGAGGGCCGCTGTGGTTTGTGGGTTATTCGCATAGAACTGCGACTTCAGAAAATCCCACAAGAAAAAGTCTAACGGGGTCAAATCGTACGATTTCGGTATCCAGTTCACATCACTTCCACGTGAGATGACCATGCTCTGCGTGAAACGTAAAACCACAAGTCGTTGGTGTCCATACCTTCCTATTCAGGCCAACAGAAGTTGGTAGTCATCGTATAGCGTTTGCCTAGCCAACATAGCCAACATCGTTCTCAAAGAAATGTGGACCGATGACGCGCGCCGCCGCCAGCCCAAAATACACACCAACCAACGACTTTTTGGGATGCATTTGAGGCTTTTAGATCGCATTGTCGTCCTAAATTCGACAATTTTGTTTTTTTGACGAACCGCCATTCATCCTGAAATGGAACTCATAGCTGAAGATGATTTTTCGATAAAAATTAGGGTCGGTTGCAACTGCTCCAGAGCCCAGTCAGCGAACACAAGTCGTTGTCTATGGTGGTTTACCTTCAGCTCCTGATGGGTCAGTTGATTTTTTTACGGGTGCAGGGCCAAGTCACGAAGCAAAATTCACCAAGTTGTAGTCTGCAAAAGGCAGACATGAAATTTACTGCCTCGGATCTTGCGTTATGTCGTTTACTGAACGAGTTGAATTAAATTTATCCACCACACTGCGAATAGTCCTCTCAGTACGACGAAAAAGAACACCCATTTTGATTAAACAAATTTATCATTTCCACGTCTTGTTGAACGCAATATCCTTCCATGGTGAAAACATCCTGAATATATGGCAGCCAACTCACAGATGTAAAGCTTAAACAATATGGCTGCTATCAACTGTCAATTTTCGGAAGTCTCAATTTGAAGACCCTTTATAACAGTTTGATCAGAATACAGGGTGTTTTTTTAAGCCAGTATATATACTAATTTTGGTTTTGAACTAATCGCATGAATTTTCATTAAAAAGCCATTAATTTGTGTTCAATCTATAGTGAATACATTCTGGAATTAAATTTCCAACACAAATTGGGCATATGCCCAGATGCCCACCCTGGCTGATTTATCTGATAAATATAATCCTAGAGACAAAGTTTTCGACTACTTTTAAAAGCATAGGTATGTGGGCGTATATGTGTCCTTAATAACGTGAATAATGTTGGCTTCCAATGCCCCGATACTCTTATTGGTTTATCAGCGAAGGCGAGTGAATTTAAGTATCCCCAAATAAAATAATCAACAGGCATCAAATCGGAAGATTTTAGTGGTCAATTTACAGATCCATTAGGCAAAATTATGCCTTCATCGAATGTTTCCTTCATATCTAAAGGCAGAAAGCTCTTCTTTTATTTTCTTTTTAAATAAAATTGTTTTCAAAAGTTTTTGAAAAAAATATTTTTCAAACTCAAAATTTTAAAGAAAAAAATAAGTTCAAACTAATTTATTTCAAAATTTTACGTTACAAAGTACTAAAGGGTCCGCCAAATAACTTTTTCTTTTTTGAAAATGGCGCAAAACATCGAGTGTAGCTTCGGCTGTGTGGCACGTAGCGCCGTCCTGTTGAAACCAAATGTTGCCAATATCATCCTCTTCAATTTTTGTTAAAAAAAAAATTCTTTCAACATGGCCCGATAACGATCGCCATTGACTGTAACGGCCACTCCTTGCTCATTTTCGAAAAATGGCACAATTATGCCCCTGGACCAAAATCCGCACCAAACAGTGACTCGTTTTGGGTGTATCGGCTTTTCAATGTATGCGTGCGGGTTTTCTGTCCCCCAAATGAGACAATTTTGCTTGTTTACTACCCGCCAAGATCAAAATGAGCTTCATCTGAAAAGATAATTTTTTTGGCAAAATCGGCATCTTCTCTAAGTCGATCGCAGGTCCACTTAGCGAAGCGTATACACAACCATATTCGTTCAGCGGAAGGATAAAACTAATTATCTGTCAAATCAAACATGAGCTAAGTGATACCATTCACGAAATAAGCACTAGTTGAAAAAAAAAAACGTTAGATGGCGGACCCTTTATTACTGTTTTCAAAATTCAATGCTCTTAGAAAATTTAAGTCAAATACAGTAAACCAGATGCTTGAATGGCTTTTACTTTTTGAGAAAATTGAAAATAACTAAATCTATTTTACTACTTTACCTATGCCGTGGAAATAGACTCTTTAGAGCAACTTAAGCAACTCTTATTTTCAATTTTCTAAAGAACTACATAGAAGAGATTTTAGCTTAAAAACAAAAATAATTCTTAAAAAAGTAAAATTTGAAGCAAAATTAGTTTAAACAAAATTAAATTTTTTTCCAAAATTTGGAGTTTTAAAATTTATTTCCCAAAATCTGTTCATTAAGATAACTTTATTAAAAAATAAAGCGTTTTCCAATAAGAGGTGTTATTTTGATATTCAAAGAAAAATGGCATTTTTTGAGATAAATGATCGGATGTTTATTTCATTATAAAGAGGAAGGTATGCCGTTAATAATGGAACACAACATCAGCCAAATGGCCGCCACGACCACGCTTACAGGACCATATCCTTTTCATGAAATTTTCCATAACCAAATCGCAAAGTGGCTGCCCTATGTCCTCGATAGCCTCACGAATTCCATCTTTGAGGTCTTGAATCGACGCTGGGCTGTTGGCGTAGACCTTATCTTTCACGTGGCCCCAATGGAAGAAGTCGCAAGGTGTTAAATCACAAGATCTCGGTGGCCAATTGTGATCACCTCTTCGAGAGATAACACGGTCCGGAAACTTTTCCCGTAAAAGATCGATGGTTTCATTGCTTGTGTGGCACGTAGCGCCGTCTTGTTGAAAGTAAACGTTGTCCAGATCAATACCATCCAATTCCGGCCATAAAAAATCATTAATCATCTCTCGATAGCGCAATCCATTGACCGTAACTGTTGCTCCAGCCTCATTTTCGAAAAAGTAAGGTCCAATGACCCCGCCGGACCATAAACCGCACCAAAAAGTCACGCGTTGAGGATGGAGAGGCTTTTCAACAATAACTCTTGGGTTTTCCGAGCCCCAGATGCGACAGTTTTGCTTGTTGACGTAGCCTCCGAGGTGGAAATGGGCCTCATCAGTCAAGATGATTTTTCGATGAAATTCCGGATCATTTTCATGCATTTCAAGGACCCAATCAGCAAAGACACGACGTTGTTGATGATCAGCCGGCTTGAGTTTTTGTGTTAACTGAACTTTATAAGCCTTAAGACCCAAGTCTTTATGCAAAATACGGTGTAATGACGTTTGTGGAATGCCTAATTCCAAAGAACGACGAGGAATGGACAAACCTGGGTTTTCTTCAACACTTTGGGCTACAACAGAAATATTCTCAGTTGTTCTTGAGCGACGTGCACGGGTTTTATTCTTCACATCACTAACTTGTCCCAACAGCTCGAATTTGTCCGCCAATTTCTGTATTGCGGTCCGACAAGGTGCTTCACGACGACCCAAAAATGTTTTAGTTTTACGAACCGTCTCTGCCAAATTTTCACCATTTTTATAGTGAATTTTAATAATTTCAATGCGTTGTGTGTAGTTTTTACTTGTCAAATGTCAAAAAATGACAGCTTCAAAAGTGACAGCTACCGAAATAGCGGGCTATTCAAAATAACACCTCTTATTGGAAAACCCTTTAAAATTAAAGAAGAAGAGATTTCTGGCTTCACAAAAAAATATATCATGACATTGTAAGTGTTACTGTTATTTTTTAATAAGGTTTTTTTTCAGTTTTAAGCCATTTTTTTTGTAGAAAAATCCAGGCTAAACAGGGGGGGGGGAGGGTAGAATCCCTCCCCCTATATAGATTTTTTTCTTGTCTCGACCCAACCTATACGCTCTAGTTTTGTGTCCCACTTTATGCAAATCACCCTGTAGGTACCAATAATGTTTTATTTTATAATTCCTAGTTGGGCCACTGTATATGCATATACCCTTTGCCGTTACACGCTCATTTTTGAAAAAAATATTGTTTGATGACTCCACTATCCCACTGACCACACAAAACTGTGCATTTTCTTGGAGGCAACGGCGTTTCGATAGTGTCAAGGGAATTCTTCCCGCTCCAGTTATACGACCGTTTTGCTTACTGCCATTGCCATCCCTATTTAACCGAAAATGAGCATCATCCCTGATCACAATATTGTTCAATAAAACTGCGAATTCAATGCCAGTTGATTCCCGGCCCATCATTCACCGAAATTTCGAAGCAATTTTTTTTAAATTTTCTGACTTTGTTGAAGCAATTGCAAAGATTGTTTTTTTGACACTGACAGTTTTCAATCTGACAATTGGTTTGACATATATAACTGTCTCTAGTTAATACATACTGAGTATGAAAAAAACACACTCACTATTATCACAGGTGAAAATAATGAAAATCTGGCTAATTAAACCAACCTCAAAGAGTTTAACAAAAAATCATAGAATTGTGTACAATATTATCCCCATTGACCTTAAAAAGATATTTTTGATTTATCTATGTTCAACCATTTTACTTTGTCATTTCTCAATTTTATACGACTTTAAAAAAATCTTTTTATTTTTGAATTAATCCAACATAACATAATCTTCATCCTTCAGCATCAAAACAAGATATCATCATATTTCATTATTAAACCCCTTATTTTCTACAAACCCTCCATATCATTTTAACAATTTTATGTTTACCTATATCTACCTACCCCTCCGCCGCCGCGCGCCGCCGCTAGTAAATCTTCATCTCATAAATTTGCATATTGATGGTTGATGGATTTCAAAACCCCGACCATAGATAACATTGTCAAATTGCTAAGCGAAACATAACTTCGAATTTACGTATTCCGTATTCGAGCGGAAATCCAAACAATTCATACATTTTTCAGTTCTCCATACACAAAAAACCAAACCCAAAAAAATAACGTTAACAAAATCAAAACCCTTATTTCCACAACCAATCCTGCTTCACATGAAAAAAAAAAATACCAAAAAACTTGTATAAACAAATCCGATTTTCTCATTCATCTACTGAAAAAAAAACACATACACAATAACAATGCACATACACCGATACACTCAGCTTCGAATACAGCTCTGGCAGTTGGGTTGGTTCTGGTTTTGGTTATTTGTATATATCTGTGTTAGAAGAGTGGAATGAGTTATTTATTGTCTCCGTTCAGTGAAAAGTTTTAACAAAACAACAACAAAAAAAACACTTTTTAAACCCGTTAGTTTACTCATAAGCTTTGCATCCCTCGCTGCTACTGCTATGCTGGGCTGGTGCCGCTGGGAACAACGTTTTCTTTTCGTGTGTTGAAAGGCTTACAATTTATGCCAACGAAATATCCGTTTACAGCCGATAAAATTTATTGGCGTAAATATTCCAAGAACAAAACTTAACAGATTATTAAAACTTAAGAGTTTCGAGACTTGACTTTGACTCTATGTATAGGGGCGATAAGGAAGGACGCATTTCGAACGTTATAATAGGTTGGCATCCTTTGCTTAGAGGACCATCAAGCGAAGAAAAGGTTCTCGGTCAAAGTCAGTGACTTACAACATAGTTCGGAAAAAGTTTGTCAACTCGCAGGCTAAGATTTATGAGAAATTAGCTAGTTGGGCTCAGACGTATAAGGAGTCTGAGACAGTGGCACTGCTCTATTCGGCCAAAGGATGATGAAATGGAATTTGTATGGAGATTTGGAGAATTTGCATAAAGCTTTCACACTCCCATGGTGACATACCGACGCAGTGCAGAAATTCGTGGAAGATCGTGGTGGTGGATGGTGGTGGTGCGGCCGGAATTCCACAGGGGCTATTGTTTCTCCATTTAAGGCAACATAGAAAAAACTTACACTTGTCGCGCTTATAATATCTACATAGCTAGCTGCTTGGAAACAAAGTTTCAATTGGAATGTACATTGTATACAGCGTATAGTAGTTAACAATGTCTCACGATGCTCTTCTGACTGCGAATTCTGTGACAATGAAGACGGGCACGTCACGACGCAACGCCATCCATACCACCAAGACGACGAAAACGGTTTTGATTGAGTGCACAAAATGGCTTCGCCTTTGATTTCCTGTCATCAAAAGTTTGATTGCATTTTATATAGTTTCGCTGTGGTGGTGCTGATAAGAAGGATAAGATATAGAGCCAAACATGCGATTTTCTATATATGTACTCGTATATACGCTCGCACCCACAGTTTGCCAGTCAGAAAGAGTTTGAAAGGCATTATTGTATTAGAAGTTTTCAAACCAACGCATTTAATAGAGTTTCTCAAGAATTAGGTTGTCTCTTCGTCGTCAGTAAGGAAGCGGTTTGGCTGGGATTGGGATTTGTCATACTTATGTGGAATGACTTGGAATTTGTAGGAATCTTGGTGGAAAGTTTTAAATTAGTTGAAAAAGGCTACTACCGATGAAATTGAAGTACCTACTTCTATCGAATAGTTTCATGTAAATGTTTGCGGGGAATTTATTTCAAATTATAAAAGGAAAATTATGCCCAGAGTTTGGAATTTGTGTTATACTACATATTATATAAAACAAAGTCGGTTAAGTTACACCATTAATATCTCAAGAACAGATAAACCGATTTTAATGATCTCTGATTTGTTGAGCTTGTATCCGCCAAAAATAACAGAATAACTATACTAAAATATCGAAAAAATCACTTTGTAGGGTGAAATGGGGTAAAATGAAAAGTATCCGATTGAAAAAAACTTGACCTTTGTTTAAAAGGTTATTTAAATGGCTTGAGGGTTATTCTTTTTCAATTTTTAAGGGTGAAATGGATATTGGTTTATCCATCGTTACATGTAAACTCATGTTGAAACAAGATGCTAGCATAGATTGCACATTAGCTCCGCGGTGGGATAAACTCCCTGGCCAACACCGAAGTGAAGGCACGGTACGACGACAGGCGGTGGGATTAACTCAATAGCCAACACCGAAGTGAAGGCACGGGCATTTAATTATAAATTGAAGTTAAATATTGTCTTTTAAAAAAATTTTATGTACAATGACAGGCTGTGGGATAAATTCCCTAGTCAACACCAAAGTAATGGCACGGTACGAAGGCGGACGGTGGGATAAATTCCCTAGCCTCCAAGCGATTTTTAGGGCAAAAATGTTATTTGGGATTAGCTCCCTAGCCTTATCGAATTGGAGGCGGATTTAATTGGTCAGGGCTGGGATTAATCCCTTCCTTAGCCGTAACAAGAAGTTGTGGCAAAAATAAGGAAGGGGAAGGAGTTTTTTACGGCTTAAAGCCAAAAATTAATTGAAACTTCTAACTGGTGTACTACACAACCAGCAACTTACTTCTTGGTATCTACTCACTAAGTTCAAAGGATTGAATTAGCAGAACTACAGAGGATAAAATTTTCCTGATTTGCAGTGACCATTTCACCCTTGGTTATAGATTCGGCGGTAACAAGGAAGTGTGAATCGAGTGAGGTAGAAAAACACTACCCATTAATTTCATATAAGTCGTTGAATTGTTGTCGTGCGCATTGGTTGTATTGTGCTGTCGTGCGCTGTTGTTGTCGGCAAACCTCGTCATCAATTCTCGTGGGCGCCTTGAGGTATGTGATAAAATTGTAATCGAGTTGATGATGTTGAAGATGTTGAGTTGGAGGATAGGCGCTGCTATGAAAAGGTGCAACTTCGTTACAACACTGATGTCTAATAGGTAGGCACGCCAACGAGACTTGGCATCTACTTAAACGATTTTTGAAGAAGCTATATGGAAGAAGAGAAAACGATTCCTCAACTGCTCTGTACATATGTCCTGCTCTATCCCAAAAACGTAGAATGCACTTAGGTGAATTCTTCTACAACGATCTCAGTGATCTGGTAAACATTGAAATAAGGTGTCTTAAGCCCGAACCAAACTACTCTGGTGTAATGGGGAGTAATGTGTCGCTATCACTCTATTGTATTTCATATGCGTAGAACCATATTTGTATCGTGTGATTTGTTGTGTCGAAATCGCAATACTTTGGAATGACAGCGACACATTTCTCCCCAACACACCACAAGAAAAAAGTGTGGTTCGGGCTTTACTTCATAAGGAACTCAAAATGGTTGAACGAGTAGGGAAAAGATTTTCATAGATCCATTTGGTATGACAACGGGCCAAGATTTGGTCTAATTGTGTCGACTTTCCGTCGACAGCCACTTCTATACCTAACCTAACCTAGGGTGAAATAGGGTATACAAATAAAAAAAATGTCCTATTTAAGAAATTCTTTTTGTGTTTGAAAGGTTGTTTTGAGTGGATGGCTTACAGAATATTTTTATTTAAAAATTTGGTATTTATAGGGTGAAAGGGGGTACAAACGAAAAGTGTTATCCGATTTAAAAAAATCTGTTTGTATTTGAAAGGTTATTTTTAAAAAATGCTATTAATAGAATGAAATGGGATACAAGATATGTTGGGAATGTTATAAAAGTTGGACTTGGATAATCATATATTTTTACAAATTTAGCCTTTGACAACGTGAAGTGGGTTACACACCCAGAAAGTAGTATTTGATTAAAAAAAGTCGTAATTGGTGTAATTTTTATGCGAAGCTTAAGTTTGTCTACCCGTGCGAAGCCGGATGGGCCAACTAGTTGATGTGTAAACATCTATGCTGGCGGTAGAGTGAAAAAAAAACGTGAACGTTCGTGTGCAACGTTACGTCGTGCAACGTTACGGTGTGCAACGTTACGATCTGCATACTAGGATGGGTGCGTTCAGTGAAAAAAATCTTAAGATCTCCTTCAAGCAAAAACAAGTCCGTTTTGGATCCGCGCACGTTGATGTTTACACATATTAACCGTGAGTCCCGGCACTCACACAATTTTTTTTAATAGTTTCAGACAGCCTCATGAAATGTAAAGATTTTTATGTTAATGACTGTCAACTTGAAAATGAGCTGTTAAAAACATACCCGTTTAAAAATGCTTTAAAACATTCTCCTGTCTGAATAACTGTGTGTAGGTATTCTTGTGATACCTATATATACAAAACCAGGTACAGCAATTATTCTATACTATAATTTTCATGAATTAAAGCATGCGATAACGTTTGTGTGGGAGCTAAGTAGGCACCTATACCTCCCTGCTAGTTGTTGAGTGCTACCAATCGGCGTGGAATTATTTCAACCATTTCAGAAATCGTTCATATGTATATGTGGAAAATATTTCTCGAGTATTTTTTTTGTGTGCAGCTGAAACATGTTTGCATTATGGAGTATAGAGTGTGAGTGAGTATAATTGGTTGAACAATTTAAATCAAGCATTTACGAGGCACTTTTGATACTTTTAGGAACAATTAAAAGCAATTTTGTTTTGAATTTTAAAGCAAAAGTTTCTAATAGTCTGAAGAAGAATTCTTGAACGAAAAAATATCCAATCAGAGTCTAACCAAATTTCGAGTGAATAAAGAACAAATTAAAAACCATCTCTACCTATGTATGTATGTTATGGTGAGACAATGCATGGAATTACTTTACAAACACCAAAACCAAAACCAAAACCAACAAAAAATGATTTCACTTTGTTCTTCGGCTTCGGTGCAATGATCCTGAACCCCTATCCTATAGCTTTTTCTCTTTTGTTGAAGAAATTCATTTAACTATACCCGAACGAGTAAAATGAACCGCATGCACTGCACAATTTTAATTACATTTGAAGTATAATGACGGCGATTAACTTTTTTTTTTTTTTGTTAAACAACTTTCAGGGGTTACCCTTACCAGAACCTGGAACAACTATTACCATAGCAATATACGTTCCTGTTCAAATTAAAAACTAATTTCACTGTCAAATAATTGGCGAGAGTTTCCGCTGTCCCAAAATTACTCTGATTTTGGTTTCGTCTGAACTTTAATCCCTAAAAAAAGGGAGAATAGGTGTGCTTGTTGGCCTAAGTATGTGCTGTGAACTTAAGGGTATAAGGTGTAATATAATACGGAGTTTCATTAAATCGCGGTTAGTTAAGTGAAACTAAGAAAGAGAAACTATTTTACTATCAATTAACTAGGTATGCAAATTAGTTTTTTTTTAAATATTCGTTGCTAAGCTTTATATGAAGGTAAGGTGTCTAATAAAGAGTAAACCTATACGTAGAAAATAAGCAATATAAATGGAAATTTATTGCCTTTGTGGGCATTTAATTGCCAAGAAATTTCAGTTTTCTTGGCGGTAGATCCAATGATATTAAAAAGCTCTGCTTTCAAAATGACCTAAAGAAATTAATAAGTAGGGGAGAGTGGGTACGAATATTAAATTTTTACGAAAAATTAGAATTGTATGCGTTCACTTTTTCATGCACAATTCTTTGAAGTTAGGTCCTGAATGCTAACACAAAAATCCAAAAGTCAGTACAGTCGAATGTACCAACAAAAGCCAAAAATGTGAAATTTTGGTGAAAACGTAATATTATTGGTCTTGAGTTTTGTCATAATTTTTCTTGAAAAAAATAAACAATTCATTGAATGGATGCGACGTTACCGTGATCCAATATTTCTTAAATCGAATAGATTCAATATTTTTACGATAGACATACGGGTTGCTTCTTACTTTGATCTGTTGTAACAATTTTTGTGTGGACGTTCATTTGTAACATAATAAAGGGTGTTTTTTTTTTAGACGTATGGTTTTCAAGAAGAAATAAAACGCAAATATAATTTAATGTTATGACCAAGAATTTAGCTTTATTATAAAGATAAGGGTTTGCCATTATGTTTTAAAAACGATTTCGGGCAAGTGGCCGCCGCGGCTGGCTCGAATAAATTCCAGCCGAGAGCCCCCCAATTTTTGACAGCTCCACTTGTTGCGCGCGATGGCGGATGGACTCATTCGGGTCTTCTTCAATACTCTGCTCCACGGCAGCAATAGCGTCTTCGGTGCGCACTGAACGGTCTCTGAGGATGCGCATTATCCACTAGAGTAAACGTGGTGCGAAACCGATCCATGGTTGTCCAAATTTATGCGATTATGTCGACCGAATATTGGACGCAGCGCGCGATGCGTCGCGTGAACCAAACCATTATTTTGGTAATAAATTTAGACAATTTGTTGTTCAGGAGTAAGTCTATTGATTATAAAATAGCAAACCAAACTGAGCATAAATCAAGTGACAACTGTCAAAAATACCAACTCCGAAAAAAGTATTGCCAGATTGAAAACCTCACACGTCTTAAAAAACACCCTTTACAAGCACAAATAACTGTAAAATTATTTGTGTTACAACCGTCCACACACAGTTTTTGGTGACTTTGTTTATTCAACAGCTGGAGATAGAGATCAGAATAGTTTTTTTTTTTTTAAATAAATTCGAAATAATGTTGTACTACATATAAATTTATTTATTATCAACACTGTATAAGAATGCCTTTTTATTGGCATTCATTTATTTTATAATAAAACATAAGTAATTTATAGTATTAGCTTAGAATAAAATTCTTAGTCTAGGCACCATTTTTGATTTGTTCTTCATTTATTTATATGGTGTTACAATCGTCCTTTCAGCGTGTTACAATCGACACACCGAAAAGGACGATTGTCACATTTGACCTTGGCTTCATTTTCCAATTAAATCAAAGACAAAGTTGGAAACCAAATTAGTATTTAACGGTAGCTTAATGTTCATTCATTAATATGCACTATGTTTCATTTAGATATGCTTACTGGTTATCAAATTATGGCATGAAATGTCAAAAATGTTACTTTCGTACCCACTCTCCCCTAATGACCAATTTATAATAGGCGGAGACTTTAACTCCAAGCACCCAGACTGTGGCTGTCTTATAGCCAATACGCGTTACATCGACCTATTTAATTTAAAGATGAAATATATTGCAATTTGGGTTGAGGAAAGAGCATAACACATCGCACTAGGTTGAGTAGGCATGTAAGAGAAAAATTGCTCGATGTAGAAAAAGCTTTTGATACGGTGTGGCACAACGCCCTCATATGGTAATTATAAGCTCACTTTGAATGAATGTTCATGTCCAGGTTTTTTAATTATGATCATACAAGTTTTTTGGGTGACAGACCATTTGCAGTTCCATTAAACGGATTATGGTCTCCCCAGAAAAATGTTTTTGCAGGCGTTCCTCAAGGACCCATTTTGTCTCCTATGCTCTTTAATGTTCTTGCATCGGACTTTCCAGCTTTTAAAAATTGTGACTTTGGTATTGACATTGCGATATATATGCAAAGTCCTACGAATATAATTATTAATATTCAAAACGCTCTTATACCATTTCGAGACTATAAAACACTAGAGGCTACAAATTAATGCTGGCAAAAGTCAGGCTATCTTTTTTAACCTAGCCGTAATTTAAAAATTAATAATTCTGATATCCCATGGCTCAGCTCTGTCAAGTACTCAGGTGTAGGTGTTCCCTTAGACAAGACGCTGACTTTAGGGAACACACGAAAATGCCAATAAATAAAATATATGTATGTTGGAATTAAATTATTATATCCCCTTATTAACAGCAAGTCATAACTTAGTAAACACAACAAATTAAAAGTTTTTAAAGTCGTTTTTAAAGCGATATTGCTACAGTAAAAGCCGGATAAGTGCATTATAGTGCCTAACCCGCATAGTACCTTTTATTTGAGAACCAAACATTTTTATAATTTTTTCATTTAAAACTCATCTAATAAGTACCTTTCGCTTAACTACCTTTCCAGCTTAATTGAATTTTATTTTGTATACTTATATTGAAATTTACCTGAAAAAAATTCTTTAAAGTAAACAATCAGCAGAAATAGACATTTCATCTAGCGCTTCCTTGTATCTCATGCAACAACAAAGATGATGGTGAAATCGAGCGTCTTGGAGAAAAGATGATTAAAATCAGATTCCATAACGCAACACAATACGAAATAACTGATTACTTTACTTTGTTAATACAAAGTTCACTTTTCAAAAGGTAACCCATGCTAGTCAGTTGATGTAATGTAGTATTTTATCATATTTTTATAAAACATTTAATGTTTTTTTAATGTCAATTTTAAGCTGGTTTTTATAACTGCCTAGCCCGTATATGTACCTTTCAAAACGATTAATTTATGGTGAGGCACTTATCCGGGTTTTACTATATATATATCTTTTGTTTATGGAGAATGTGCTAAAATGCATAAGAACAAAACTACAGGTATTGCAAAACTAAATTTTAAAAATGATCCCTCGAGTCCCATACATGGCATTTTTCAAATAAATAATAACATGACTTACGAAAGTATTAACTATAGAAAATTAAATTGATTTTTTAGCTGGTTTGGTTTTGGCAACACTGGTTTTGACAGCTGACGTGTGTTTAGTACCTTGTGTCACTGTCAAACAGCTTCAGTTTGGTTTGCAATTTAACCATGGATCGTCTTACAAATGAACAACGCTTGAAAATTATTGAATTTTACTATCAAAATTCGTGCTCGGTTCGAAATGTTCATCGCGCGCTGCTTCCATTTTATGATCGGCATTCTCGACCTTCTGAGCAGTCTATTCGGAAGATTGTGACCAAATTTCGCACCAAATTTACTTTGTTGGACATTAAAGCGTAAAGCCTTTTAAGATTCAGCTGGTGCAAGAACTAAAGCCAGCCGACCTACCACAACGCCGAATTTTTGGTGAATGGGCTCTTGGAAAGCTGGCCGAGGATCCGCTTTTTTATCGAAAAATTGTGTTCAGCGATGAGGCTCATTTTTGGTTGAATGGGTACGTAAATAAGCAAAATTGCCGCATTTGGAGTGAAGATCAGCCAGAAGCATTGCAACAGCTACCAATGCATCCCGAAAAAGCCACTGCTTGGTGCGGTTTATAGGCCGGCGGCATTATTGGGCCTATTTCTTCAAAGATGATGCGAATCGCAGCGTTACTGTCAATGGTGAACGCTACCGAGCGATGATAACAAACTTTTTTTTGCCCGAAATGGAAGTTCTTGACTTGCATGATATGTGGTTTCAACAAGACGGTGCCACATGCCACACAGCACGCAAAACAATGGCGCAATTGCGAGGCGAGTTTGGTGAACAGTTAATTTCACGTTTCGGGCCGGTCAATTGGCCGCCTAGATCGTGCGATTTGACACCATTAGATTATTTTTTGTGGGGGTATGTCAAGGCTAATGTCTATAGGGACAAGCCCGCTTCGATTGACGCACTGGAAGCCAACATCCATGCATTCATTCGTGAGATACCGGCCGATATGTGTAAACGAGTATGCCAAAATTGGACTCAGCGGATGGGCTACCTGAGACGCAGCCGCGGTCAACATTTGCATGAAATTATCTTTAAACATTAAATTGCAAGGTTCAAACTATCGATTCAAATAAATATTTCATTCATTTTTTCGAATTTTTTGTGTTTTTTTTTTAAAAAAGTTCTAAACCTCTTAAAAAATCACCCATTAGTTCTCAATGAAAAAACTCGCGAAAAATGTGAACATAGTGAAAATGATCTCATAAAAAAATCTCATGTAACAAAATTGTATCTTATTAATATACCTATCTATATTACTGTATATTTTCATTTATTTATTTATTCATTATGTAAGTATATTTATATTTAGATATAAAATTATTTTGTATTAATTTATTTATTTATTTGTTAATTCATTTTTTTTTTATTATTTATTTGTTTATTAACTTGTTTATTTAATTATTTAATTATGTATTTATTTTATATATTGTTATGCATTACTTCATTCAATTCCATTATATATTTATTTTATTTATTTATATAATTAACTATAGTTGTAATCATAATCTTTGTTATAACTAATAATAATAATAAACGAAATTCGAATCAAGGTTTTTTCCTCTATTATTTGCCTTCAACTGTCTTTATATTTAACTTTAAGGATCTCAATATTTAAATATGGATTTTAGTAAGATACAAATTTTGCTTGCGAGACCCACTTCCCGCGTGTTCTATATCGTATTGATATGTCAGGTTTGATGAAATTCCGAGGTCGACTTTTTTTACGAATCTAAACTTGCTCTATAGTAAATACCTATACATTCATTGTTCATATATCTCAAGTAAAAAAAAAAGCATTTAAAAGATAAAATATCTTAAACGGTACCTATATCTTATCTTAATAAACCAATCGATAAGATGTCAACCAATAAACCATTCAATTCAGCAATTAACTTAACCACATTTCTTACATATAAGCCTCATAAAGTTTATGGTCACTCCTTCTGGCACTCCAATATAACCAATGACAAATAAATTGAGTTTTTAAGGACTTCCAGGCAAGTCAAGTACAAAAACACGACAGCCAGCACCACCAGAGTTTTCTCTTCTGCAACCAAGAGATAGCCATCAAAGGACCTTTTTCCAAAAGCAGACATTGAACATTGAACATCACATCCGCGAAGTAGCAGCATCCTGCATCATCAGTACCAGTAGAGCTCTCAACCTTATAACTTGCCCCATACATCAGATAATTTACTTCAAAGACAACTTTATTGTTAAGTTCATAAAAGTCGCTTGGCTAGGACATCTCTGGCTCTGCAGGCCATTGCCATGAAGATGATTGCCATTGCCACCCTCTATACAGCAGCAGTGATGGTGTTCGAACAATAAAACACTTCTCTCCCTCTCTCTCACACTCTACACTTCTTCTTTACTTTATCTAGCATCTGTATAGGCAAGATACGATATCGCTGATGCTGATGGAGAACCACTAGGTTTTAATTGCCTTCGTTTACGCGTTGTCAATAAAATTTATTTATTATCCTTGCAAAATCGAACACAGAAAAAAAAAACCAGAAAAAGAAAAATGATTGTGCCTCTTTCCTGGGGCTTCATGATATTCAACTTGCACTTTCATTCATATAATCGCACTCATATATAGCTTTGACTTCAAACTAGCCAGAAAATTCGTCCTTAGAGAGCATATACGCAGACACACTTACATAAATATTACTCCAAACGGACATCCTATGAGATATTACCAGGCAATGATCCTGCCTGATGCGTTAGATTCGATGATTAACGTGTTGCAGTGAACAATATTTCAGTGTGCATCGTAAATTGCACAAGATACATGTATTTCTCTGTTCCGTATCCGATTCATGTGGTCGTTATACGTAAATATATTTCATACCATTCAACGCATACCTATATACATAACATGGTTGAGAATACATAGATGTGTTTGTGTTCGAAAATACTTACAAGAAACGTCCCATTTGATGTAAGATGCTAATTTGTTCAATTAATTTCGATTTTGTACGAAACGCATTCAGTGACATCGACCATCGCTTTAGTACTTATAGGTGTTGCGTGTGGGAAATGCATCAGCACCATAAGTTAGAACAGGGACTCAACGTTATAGTTATTTAATGAAAAATTAATGGTTTTCACGCTTTGTCTTCAATTGATGTTGTTTATTGTTTCTTGGATTGTTACCTCATTGTCATAATAATACTTCACATCGTAGATGAAAGGATTGTTTTTGATGAAAATATATTTGTGATGTAGTCGGGAAGTTCTAAAATGCTAAAATTGAAGAAAATTAAATATTATATATTAGCGCCTAGCACTATGGCGTTATCCGCCATTTTGAATTTAAGGTTAAGGTTAACTTTCAACATTTTTGGCATAAAATGCAAGTAGCAAAAGTATTTCGAAATTTTAAAAAATTATTAAAAGAAAAATAAATAGCTGACCAATTTAGAAGCCTGATATTTCTGCAATCGAGCCACATTATGTACACATATGTGGCACGTCCTTCAAAGCTCTGCGTTTTATAAAGGGTATTTTTCTTAGACGTGTGGTTTTCAATCTGGCAATACTCTTTTCGGAGTTGGCCTTTTGACAGCTGTCACTTTATTTATGCTTAGTTTGGTTTGCGGGTAGAGTACGATAACTTTGGAGCCAAAAATTGATAGTGGTTTCTTGTAGAAGGGTCAAAAATAACCATTTTTTACTATAGGTGGGGGGGGCGGGGTCTACCTCACCCCTTTTAGGAGGTAGGGGCAATTTTAGAAAAAATGACTTTAAATTAAAAAATAATTATAAAAAAACAACGTCAACACTTACAGTAATTAAATATACCGTTTTTGAAAGCTAGGAATCTATATTTTAATCCTGCATTTAAATAAAATTATTTTAGCCTATAGTTTTTAAAAAATTCGCAGGTAAACTCAAAATTTTGATAAAAAAAAAATGGAAAAAAAAGCTTAGACTAAATTTTCTTACTTGTGAACAACGGTTGCAAATCGTGCAAATTTATTACCAAAATAATGGTTTGGTTCGCGCGACGCATCGCGCGCTGCTTCCAATATTCGGTCGACACAATCTCAAAATCGCATAAATTCGAGCAACCATGGATCGGTTTCGTACCACGTTTACTCTAGTGGATAATGCGCATCCTCAGAGACGCCGTACAGTGCGCACCGAAGACGCTATTGCTGCTGTGGAGCAGAGTATCAAAGAAGACCCAAATGAGTCCATCCGCCATCGTGCGCAACAATTGGAGCTGTCGAAAATTCGGCATCTCGGCTGGAATTTATTCGACCTAGCCGCGGCGGCCACTTGCCCGAAATCATTTTTAAAACATAATCGCAAACTCTTATCTTTATAATAAAGCTAAATTCTTGGCCATAGCATTAAATTATATGGGGTTTATTTCTTCTTGAAAACCACACGTCTAAAAAAAACACGATTTATAAAGGGTCCGCCATATAACGTTTTTTTTTTTCAACTAGTGCTTATTTCGTGAATGGTAACACTTAGCTCATGTCTGATTTGACAGATAATTAGTTTTATCCTTCCGCTGAACGAATATTGTTGTTTATACGCTTCGCTAAGTGGGCCTGCGATCGACTTAGAGAAGATGCCGATTTTGGTCATTTTGATCTTGGCGGGTAGTAAACAAGCAAAATAGTCGCATTTGGGGAACAGAAAACCCGCACGCATACATTGAAAAGCCGATACACCCAACACGATTCACTGTTTGGTGCGGATTTTGGTCTAGAGGCATAATTGGGCCATTTTTCGAAAATGAGCAAGGAGTGGCCGTTACAGTCAATGGCGATCGTTATCGGGCCATATTGAACGAATTTTTGTTTACAAAAATTGAAGAGGAGGATTTTGGCAACATTTGGTTTCAATAGGACGGCGCTACGTGCCACACAGCCGAAGCTACACTCGATGTTTTGCGCCATTTTCAAAAAAAAAGTTATTTATATGCAAGAAATAAATTGTGACCTTCAACCGCTTTTTGACATGTGATAATTATATTAATGGACTCGTTGGCAACCCAGGCTTTTTCACCCGTAAAAACCCGATTTCTCCTAGCTAAGACTTTGGTTATTCCTACCTTGATATATGGCTGCGAAACTGTAATTGTATAATTATATAAGCAAGCGAAAGCTCAATGTTGCATTTAATTCTACGGTTCGTTATGTATATGGTCTACGTAGATATGACAGGATATCTGGTTTAACTACTCGCCTACTGGATATGCCTTTTCAAAAATATATATATAGAATTTCGAAGTTTAAGTTTGCTTTCTAATATACTCTTTACACGCGAGTGTTGTCGTTTCGCAAATTCTGAGGGTAGCACTTGTCAGAAAATTTCGGGAGCTTTTTTAGAAGTTAAGGAGCTCTTCAAAAATTCAAAATATTTATACAACATAACAATTTTAGATTCAAAATAGCTTTTAACGGCCCTTAGTCCATAAAAATTGGCGTTTCGTCCCGGCGATCTCACTTGGACTCATCAGTTGACTATTGAGGGCCTTGTCAATACGCAATTTTTATTAAGTTCAGTTCAACTTACATGAACTTTTTGACAAAAATCCAATGTGAACTATATACAACAAGATTAAAATTCTTAATCATTAAGCTGGAAATTTTGCCCAGGGCCAGGCTTTGTTTTTATATGAATTAATTTATATATATTAATTCATCTTTAACAAAAAAAAATAATATAAAACATTCATTGTTAATATTAAAAATATTTCGGAAAAACAATTTAAACGTTTAAAAAAAAAATAAATAGATGTGCATACATGCATACTTACGTATGTTAATATAAATAGTTATTATTATTTTGGGAACAACCTAAAAGACTATAGTCATAAAAAGTAAGATGTCTTTTCGTGACTTTCAATTACGTTTGGTTACGTTCCATTTGAATTTTCAGACAGAAATTCTCATCTGAAAATTCCGAATAAAGTGATTGTGGTGGGGGCTGGAGGAAATGTTGAATTATTATACATAGAAGTTGAACTTTATTATTTTTGCACTTTATGGTGCTTGATTTGTGTTAATTAAATTTCATCACTAACAAATTAATACTTATTTATTTAAAAGAATTTATTTTTTATTATTAAGTGAGTTTTTCAATCAAAAGATTGACTATTCTTAGAAAAATGTTGCGAGAATTTTCCATCGCAATGTTGTGGAACCTTTTTTTTTTGTCATTGAACTTTACATAGTTTAGCTGTATTTTGGAGGCCATGCATCTCAATAAATAGATTTTAAAACAGAAACAGAATTTACTGCTTAATAGAAAACACTTTAAATAAATTTTAGAAAACCTTTTGCTGATTTATTTATTTATGATACCATCCCCAAAACTACTCACGCAAAGTACTATGTTATTTCATTTTAACGTAAATCCTACAGGTGAATGCAAGAATTTTACTCTGCAACTTTCGACTGAAACTTTTGTTTTTATAAATTCATATCTGAATTTTCAGATTTCTGATTGAACGTACCCATTATATCACTATCCTCTTCTGAAATTTAACAGAGATGTGCAATCTTTTGTTAAAACAGCTATGTTAAAAAATATAAATTTGTGTTTTTTTTCATATCATTTGTTTTAATGTTTTTAATATGGTGACTTGGGGAGCCATTTTGAGGTATGGGTAGCACAGTAGCCCTTTGTGCAGCAAAGTAGCCAAATATGCTACTATAGTAGCCATTACGAAAACACTGATACCACAGTACTGTTTTGAAAAAATCAGTTAATTGTCCCCCGCTTCTCATTCTTAACATCGGAGTGTCAATTTTTTGTAAATTCCGTCCGTCTTTGGAACTCTTTACCTCGAAATGTTAAAGAAAATCAAAACCCAAACAAGCATAAAAAAAGTGTTGAAATCTCATTTTTTAGTTTAAATTTGTTAAATTGATTGTAAATATTACTGAAAATTTGATTCTTTTTTTCTTCTCTTTAATTTAAGATAGCTTCAATTTTATTAATTTAAGTAACCTATTTTGCTCAGTTTTGTATAATAAGCTTCCTACTGTATTATAAGAATTTTATATTTTACAGTATGTTAAGCAATCACGAAAAATAAAATAAAAAAATAAATAAAAAAAAAATAATTTTACACCATGAGTTTCTCTGGAATACAAACAAGATACCAAAATGCCTTTACATTTATTTTGACACACCATCTAAAATTCTAATGAATATCGACGCTTCATTGACAAATGGTTCACAGCAAAAACCCCATTAACCATTTGGTTGGGTTTCCAATTACATTAAACTAAGTAGTCCAGTGGGAGGGAGTAAACCCATTTTCATTTATTGCTGTTCTGGCATAGTATATACTTAATAACCCGCGAAAAAGTGAAAAATTGAAAACCAATATTAATATATTGTTCCAAAGTCCCAATAAATAAGCAATGGCACACCGCTGGCTGCTGCGCTGCGCTGCGTTGGCTGGCTTAATAATTATTTATTCATGAAACCGATCTCAATACGCGTTCGCGGTTAGAAAAATGGAAATCCTCCAAATAAAGTGAAAACAAAATTAGATTTAGGTAATTTTGTGAATATTGTCTGTGTGTTCATTCTTTCAAGTATGTATAGGTTTATCTTTACTTACATAAAATGTTAAAATGGAGGTTCCTACTTAAATTTATTGATTTTTTTTTCTATTGTTACAATTTTTGTTTGTGTGAATTTTTTTAAAAACCTGTGCTCGCCATCTTGAATTTAAAGTAAATTGGTTATTGTAAAAAAAAACTGGCCCATTTTTCTCTATAAATAGTTGATCTTTTTCGAATTAATCCAGAAAATATAATATGAAACTTACAACCACATACAGGGTGGGCCAAAAGTCTGTTTCTTATGTAAATCTGTAATAACTTTTTAACGATATTAGATAAAAAACAATAAAACTAAATAAAAATTGAGTTTATTTTGCTGACATTGTGTACATAATGTATGGAAAATTATGTTGGTTAATGCACTCACCGGCTCTATTGTTAGCACTTTCCATGACAGTTTGAAGTGTTGCCGGTGTAATTTGCGTCATTTCTGTGCGAATGTTTAGCTTAGGCTCTCTTGTAGTTTTTGGTTTGATAATGTTTACCATTTCCTTTAGATTATTATCCAATCGCGTCAGACATTCAAAGTTCCAGCTTTTTGAGATGATGATGATGAGAAATTTTATTTAAATTGAGGACTTCAAAAAAAGAACTGCAAATTTGGAGCCATACTAAAGGGTCTTCCAATAGGAACTTCCGAAGTTTGACAGTTGTTAGCGGGCATATTGTTGAAGCTACGTCTGTCGTTTATTCAGTGTCTTTGCCCCAAATCACCATGGACGGATATAACGTTCAACAACAAATGATTAAATAGTTTTATAAAAATGGGTATCCTGTTCAGGCAACTTTCCGCGCGCTTCGCCAATTTTACGGTCGTCATAATCGTTTTACCGAGAAGACTTTTCGCAGTGTGGTGGATGAATTTGAGTCCAGTGTTTCCAGTAAACGATCAACCATCACCCGTACGTCAACGAAGGGCAAGATCTGCCAAAAAAATCGACGCTGTCCTTGAGAGTGTGCAGGAGGATCCGAGGCTGTCGATTTCGCGTCGTTCACATAAACTCGATCTTTCGCAGACCACAATTTGTCAAATTTTGCTTCGTGACTAACCCATCAGGAGCTGAAAGTAAATGACCATAGACAACGACGTATGTTCGCTAAATAGGCCCTGGGACAGTCGGAATCTGACCCTAATGTTCATCGAAAAATCCCACATCAGGATAAATGGGTACGTCAACAAAGAAAATTGTCAAACTTGGGACGATACTAATCCACATGGTGCTTGGATTTTGTGCCGGAGGCGTCATCGGTCCATATTTCTTTGAGAACGATGTTGGCCAGGCCATCACCGTCAACGTTGAGTGCTATAGGTAGATGATTACCAACTTCTTTTGGCCTGAATTGGATGATATGAACCCCAACGACATGTGGTTTCAACAGAACGGCCGCCGCAACGTGCCACACAGCTCACGCCACATTAGAAATTCTGCACGAGTGATTCGAGGACATGGTCATCTCATGTGGAGTTGATGTGAACTGGCCACCGAGATCGTGCGATTTGACCCTGTTAGATTTTTTCTTGTGGGGTTTTCTGAAGTCGCAGGTCTATGTGAATAAGAAAAAAACCACATAATTTCATCGGTAGGCCTTTCAAACCTTCCTTTTATTTAAATTTAACGATACGAAGCGCTCACTGAAAGACCCTGTTGATACATCAGAAAATAAATTATTTAGGTAGTGGTTTTTCGCAAAAAAAATTAAAGCCCAAAATTTCTTTTCCGATTAAAATAAGTAGATAGATATCGGTACAACATACAGTACTTGTACTCTGTGGTGTGGGTACAATATTCCTACTTGTGTTGCAGCTACCTTTGTAGCTATATAGATATTTGATTTGAGGAGCACCACTTAATTTATAAATTTCTGCCGAGAAACAATGCCACTTTTACAGATTGTAAGGATCTCTAAGAGGCGTACAAGTGTAAGTGTGTAGGAATGTCTATGAATTACCTTTGACTTGTATACAAAACATGAAAGTTAAAAGTTTAATTAAGTTCTTATAAATCTTCTTCTAATTAGTTGTGACCATTGCCAAGAAGACCTTGTTGTATAGTTGTATTATATAGGATTTCCATTTCTAGCTTAAGTTAGCATTAGGAATCAATGATCGAATACAGCCATTTCATTTATTGTACATAAAATGACTTGATATACATATCTGGAAAAAGGTATAATACACCATTCAAGGCCCATTACCATTTTGCCATCTTCAACATTGGAAAAGGTTTCTTCCTATTCCATGTTCAAGAGCCATCAAACCAAATTACCCCACACAAAACAGGAAACTAGGAAATCATATTGGACAATTGAATATATCCCCTTGGATTTTTATAGATAAAAATAACTTATATACATATACATACATGCAAACTTCAGGGAAGTGACAACACAGAGAAATATAAATTTTCTTCTTGACCAAGTGGTGAGATACAATCTTTCAAGTCAGCATGAGAAACGTATTTATAAAGGGTGATTTTTAAGCTGGTTTGGTTTTGGCAACACTGGTTTTGACAGCTGACGTGTGTTTAGTACCTTCTGTCACTGTCAAACAGCTTCAGTTTGGTTTGCAATTTAACCATGGATCGTCTTACAAATGAACAACGCTTGCAAATTATTGAATTTTACTATCAAAATTCGTGCTCGGTTCGAAATGTTCATCGCGCGCTGCTTGTGTTCAGCGATGAGGCTCATTTTTGGTTGAATGGGTACGTAAATAAGCAAAATTGCCGCATTTGGAGTGAAGATCAGCCAGAAGCATTGCAACAGCTACCAATGCATCCCGAAAAAGCCACTGTTTGGTGCGGTTTATGGGCCGGCGGCATTATTGAGCCATATTTCTTCAAAGATGATGCGAATCGCAGCGTTACTGTCAATGGTGAACGCTACCGAGCGATGATAACAAACTTTTTTTTGCCCGAAATGGAAGTTCTTGACTTGCATGATATGTGGTTTCAACAAGACGGTGCCACATGCCACACAGCACGCGAAACAATGGCGCAATTGCGAGGCGAGTTTGGTGAACAGTTAATTTCACGTTTCGGGCCGGTCAATTGGCCGCCTAGATCGTGCGATTTGACACCATTAGATTATTTTTTGTGGGGGTATGTCAAGGCTAATGTCTATAGGGACAAGCCCGCTTCGATTGACGCACTGGAAGCCAACATCCATGCATTCATTCGTGAGATACCGGCCGATATGTGTGAAAGAGTATGCCAAAATTGGACTCAGCGGATGGGCTACCTGAGACGCAGCCGCGGTCAACATTTGCATGAAATTATCTTTAAACATTAAATTGCAAGGTTCAAACTATCGATTCAAATAAATATTTCATTCATTTTTTCGAATTTTTTGTGTTTTTTTTTAAAAAAAGTTCTAAACCTCTTAAAAAATCACCCATTATATCGGAATAAAAATATCTATGCTAAGATATATCTACATATAGACAACATCCTACATAAGACATAACATACATTTATATACACTATGTATAAAAACGGTTGTTGATAGTTTTCTAAATATTGCATGCATATGTGCAGTACACATCATCTTACATATACATAATCTGAGCTGCCTTCTCACTTCATTACGTTAGGATATATGAAGCTCACTGTAAAGAAGCTAGTTTAAAAATCATATCCAAGAAAAAACGAAAGAGGATATGTAGCCATGTATACACTCGTACATACATACACAAATAATCGAACAACCGGATGAACAGAAAAGGGAATTGACAGGAAAATTATTTTAAAAGGAATTCATTTTACGCTCTTCAACTTGTAATAAACCAATTTATGCACAAAAGAAGGCAGTGAAATCGAATGCAATTCGACAAGGAAATGTTGGAATACATAGAACATTCGAACAGGATGTATGGAAGTCTTTTGTCCTGGAAGAAGGTTTTTTTTTGTTGTGAAGATGTTTTAGTGGCAATACCTCGTTAGGAGGACATTTTATCAGAATCCTTGCATCCTTAATTAGGTATGCTTCATATGATTCTGATGGTACTCAGGGTAGTAAGGTGGGTGTAACTAGTAAAGTAAAGCAGAAATGCAGTGCAGTGAGTCATGGGCCACGGAAAATGCAAAAATACACATTCTTTGTTACATTTTAAAATGTATATTATTAATCTGTGTGTGTATATCTGTCCGTCTGTCTGTACCTCAACCTACAGCCTGAGTGAAGTTAAGTGAATTTCTTCAAACTTGGAACATAACGTTTTTTTGGCGAAACTGAATTTTGCTTGCACCAAAAACAACGGTATCGGAGATACAACAAACCGATACGAAAAAGGTAATATTTTTCGGAAACGACTCTAAAGATTTTGATAAAAAAAATATGTAAGCACAATTGTAGTTATTGTATGCATTTTGGTATACAAGAATATGCACGACTGTGGTTGCACGAACTTGCTCTTGTGGCTACCAACTGTAATGCAGACACCGTGATGATACATGTTAATGGTTCAATAAAAGGTGTGTTTTTAAGTGCATGCTTAATGTACCCGTCCCCGCTTAAAAAATAATTTTCATGTAAAATACAACAACTATTCCGCTTAGTTAATGGCGATAAACCTCTCCGCTTATGAACTGTAAGAACATATAAAAATGAAAGTGACTCTACATATGCTAATTATAACAGTTTTGTACCTACTGTTTATGCGGCCCCTCAGGCCCAGGGCCCTCCGGTGGTGTACATTAAGGTCACGCGAAGTGCGTTAACGCAAACCCACCTTTAATGGCGAAAAGCTGTTATAACTGTTGTAAATTGGCATGTCTCTAGTCTCGTCCTATAAAAAAAACATATTGATAGGTATTATAACAATTATACGTGACGTGTTTTTGTGTACTTTTATTTAAAGCAAACAAGTGAGTAGGTACACAAAAACACACCTAATATTACGATACCTATCTTTAACGATAAAATGTTAAAAAGTAAAAAGTAACACAAAAATGGATTTTTTTTTTTAATTTTTAAATGCAGTATTAGATATATTAGCTGTGTTTTATTATATTCTATCAGGATCCGGATCTGGATCTGGGTTTACTTTTAACACGTAATACAAAAACAGAATAATGGGAAATTTTCAAAAGTGTTTTTGTAGCACGTGTTAAAAGTTAATCTAGATCCAGATCCGGATCCCGATAGAAGATAATAAAACACAGCTATTATGAACTATTGAGAATCACCCGATTACAATATATTAACAAAATCGGTCCAACCATGGAAAACATATACGCGAATAACCGAAAAATAATACCATCATCATCATCATCATCGTCGGCTCGACAACCGGGGTCCGGTCCTGGCCTCCTTCAACAAGTCTCTCCACCCATCCCGGTCTCGAGCCGCCGCCATCCAGTTGCGTACCCCAAGGCTCCGGGCGTCCTGGTCTACGCCATCTCTCCAGCGCAAGCATGGTCTACCACGCTGTCGTCTACCATAGAATGTACCACAAAGAACTTTCCGAGCAGGTTCCTCTTCGCTCATGCGAGCTAGGTGCCCTGCCCACCGGAGTCTACCGAGCTTAATTTTTGTCACGATACCTGCTTCAAGGTAGATTGCGTACAATTCATGATTGTACCGTCTCCGGAATCGTCCTTCCTCACATATGGGGCCAACAATTCTCCTTAAGACTTTTCTCTCGAACGCGGCTAAGAGGTCGGAGTGCCTTTTGCTAAGCACCCAAGTCTCGGATCCATATGTGAGTACTGGCAGGACCATGGTCCTGTACAGCAGCAGTTTTGAAGTTATGGTGAGATTTCTGGATTTGAAGAGCTTTGACAGACTATAGTAGGCTCTGTTGGATTTGAGAAGCCGCCCACGTATTTCTTCTTCTATATTGTTATCGGCTGCTACTATTGACCCAAGGTATTTAAAGGATTGCACCACTTCAAATTCGTGCTCCGCTACCTTGATTGTTTGACCAACTGTTCCTCTCGCATTCGACGCCACCATGTAAAAATAATACCATTTTCTCAAAATAAACTGTATTGCCATTTCCGTTCTATGAATTTTTCACCAAAAACCTCTGTAACGCAGTTTCCTTACCATTACTTTGATCATTTCAGGTACGAAGTTTTATAAAAATCGTAAGAGCTTTTTTAAAAAAAAAAAATTAAAAAAAACTAAATGTTTGTATGGCAGCCCGTTCTAGGTGATCTAAGAAAAATTCGAATTTCGCATAAAAATGGTCTTTACCAAATTTCATGCAAATCGGGCCACCTCGTTTATAGGCTCTAGCTCAAATTCCAGTGGATGCACAGACGCACCAATAAACTGACGCATAGACGGCAAAACGAAGCCCAACTTTTCGGACTTCTCGATCATCGTAGTGTAAGTTGTGATTATAAATACAACATTGACACTTTTTTTTTACACGAAACCAATACTTGCCCTATAGAGCAAGTAAAACATTTAACAAAAACTGTTATCAACGGTATCTGCATAGAACCATTTTTTAATTTATATTTTCTCATTAACTGCTTGACCGATTTCGTTTAAATTGACAGAAGGTTATTTTGTGAGTAATTGAGAAAAAAAGAAAACTTGCCAAGTAAACTTATACCAAATATCAGTCAGTAATCGCATGAAATAACAAAGTTCACTCATAATAATGTGGTGTTATTTCGATATTGCCTACTTCATAAACTTAAAACTTGGCTTTCTTTTAGATCTCATTTCTTTTCGCGGCTGACTTAATACATACTGGGTTTTTGTGTATTTTTGAACAATTTTAAATTAAGATTACCGATTTTGCTGCTAGATAGAAAATACACATGTTTGGAGAGATTCATTTGACTAAGCCTAGTATGCTGCTGAAGCGAAACGGATAATCCTACAAAAAAAAAATGACACGACGAAATCATAAGCGAAACATTTCGTTCTTCTTTTCCTTTTGCAGTATAGGTACGCTGCTCGACAAGCGAAATTGATAATATTGTAGCAGATTATTTGGAGAAGTCTCCGCCCTTTTTTTGCACAAATTTAATTGCCCGGACCAATAATTCCGTGTTCAGAAAAGTGATATTTGAGTTTTATTCGTGTGATTTTTGCTTTTGTTTGTTTTTTTTTTTTGCAGTTGGTGACACTTTCATCAATATGGTTTTTTCGCTGTAGTTTTCATAAGCATTTTGCTGTCATATTGGAGACTATACAGACAAATTTCCTTTCGCATCTGCAGCGAACTAGGATTAACGGTGAAAATGTGTGTATGTAAAGGATTTTCAATAAGGAAAACACCATATTTTGTATTTAAATAGAACACAGAATTATTGAGATATCGAAATGAAATGTATGGAAATCAATCTCATTCATATCACCACTATCGAGCACGTTTGCAGTGATCGATTCTTTGGAGACAATTTTTCACTAGATACTCTTTCACACATATCGGCCGTAACGTTGACAATTTCGCATTCAATATTGTTCCTGAGCTTGTTTAAAGTCGTTGGGTTGTTGGAATAAGCCAACGGCCTAATAGAACTCAACAACAATGAAATGAAAATGGCGCTAAATCGCATGAGCAAGGTGGAACGATTACCGAACTTCCTCTTTAACAGATAAATTGTTTGACCAGCTGTCATGTGGCATGCGGCACCATCTTGTAAAAACCACATATAACACATATCAAATTCCATTCAATTCTGTCCAAAAATAATGATTTAGCATGTTACGATAGCGAACTCCATTGAACGTTACATGGCGATCATTTTGATCGACGAAAAAATACGTTCGAATCACACATCAAAACATTCACTCTTTGTGTATGTAATGGAGTGTCTTGAAGACTTCTGGATTTTTGCTGTCCAAAAACTAAAATTCTTCTTGTTAACAAAGGCATTAAGCCAAAAATGAACTTCATAGGCTGAAGACGATTTTTCGATGAAATTCATGATTTTCTTCAAACTTTTTCATAGCCCAATCGGAGAAGTTTCCCTACTTCAAATGAAAAGAGGTCTTCAGTTCTTGAGTTAATTTGATCTTATAAGGGTGTAAGCCAAGATCTTTACGAAAAATTCGTCACAATGTGGTTTCAGAGATTCTTAACTCCTTTGAACGGCCGGCGCCGAGGTGCAATTGACTGATTTGGCTCATTTTGAACTGATTCACGTACGGCTGCGACCGGGGAGTAGTTTCACTTCCACTCACTGGCACAGGAGTATTCGATACCTAGTGAATATATCGCACATGTATTTCAAAAGTGGCGGTCAGCCATCAGCCGAATAGGGGGAATAACATGTAGCATACGAAAACATGCACGTGCCGTAACTATTCGGACTGGTGGAAGTGTGATCATAGCCTCTTCGCGGCGGCCGCTAGAAACAAGCCTTTAAAAAGGTTTGGCTAATATGATCAGGCTGGTTCCACAGGTTGGCAACAGGTTAATTCCCTGTTCCGTAAAACAAGAAGAATTACGAGACCAGCAACAAGCCTCGGAAACGGACTGATCTCACGACGACAACCCACGCAAAGAAAACGGAATAACGATTTACGAATTTTCTTATGGAACGTACGATCGCTCTATAGAGCTCGAGCTGCTCAGCAGCTAGCCGATGCCCTGTCAAAATATAAAGCTGACATAACAGCACTTCAAGAAATAAGATGGACAGGGAATGGTGTTTTACAGAAGAAAGATTATGACTTATACTACAGCTGTCATACAAAACACCATGTGCTCGGGGTAGGCTTCCTAGTCGGCGAAAAAATGAAGTCTGCCATCATCGGCTTTAACGCTATAAGCGAAAGGCTATGCACCCTTCGCGTGCGAGGCAAATTTAAGAACATCAGCCTCATTAACGTTCACGGACCTACGGAGGAGTCCTCAGACGAAGAAAAAGAGACTTACTACGAACAAGTCGAGAGGGCCCTCAATGCCTGTCCAAGGTATGACGTAAAAATCATCCTTGGGGATTTGAATGCAAAAATAGGTCGGGAGCCGGTATTCAGGCATTACGCAGGCACCCATAGTTTGCATGAGAACACTAATGACAATGGACTTCGAGTCTTAGAATTGGCAGCATCGAAAAACATGGTCGTTGCGAGTACCAGGTTCCCGCGTAAAGATATCTACAAAGCCACCTGGGTATCACCTGATGGAGTCACTCGTAACCAAATTGACACCGTGTTGATAGACCGTCGCCACTACTCGAACTTGATGACGGTACGAACGTACCGAGGTGCCAATATCGACTCGGATCACTATCTTGTTGGTATGGTTTTCCGAGGGCGGATTGCCTTGCGAAGACGTATTGCATCCGCCGATCAGGTTCGAATCAACACGGCTGCTCTGCGCAATGAAAACACCAGTAACACCTTTGGTAATGCGTTAGGACTCGCCCTAGAACTAGGTAGAGTAAGTCCTGGAGCCAGTATGCTGGGCGTAGATGAGAAGTGGACACGCCTTAAGAATACTGTCATTAGTACTGCCAACTCCATCTTAGGCAGCAGTCGTAGAAATCGGAACGACTGGTTTGATGATGAATGCAAGCTAGCGACTGAACGTAAGAATGTTGCGTACCGAGCAAAGCAACAATCTCATAGAACGCGGGCACGCGAAGACGAATATAAAGAGCTCAGAAGAATTGAAAAACGGCTTCACAGACAGAAAAAATCAGCCTGGGAGAAGAACATAATCTGTGAAATAGAGAAAAGCCGAGAGCGAGGTCCGCACCAGGCGCGAAAGTTCTACCAATCCGTCCGAAACATGACGCAGTACACACCACGTTGCACATACTGCAAGGACGGAGAGGGAAATCTGATCACCGATCCTCAAAGCATACTGAAGCGATGGGAAGTGTACTTCAATGAATTGCTAAATGGTCAGCTCACTGCAGAAGTGGAGGCTCCACTACTTCAAGAAGAGTACCCTATGTTGCCGCCACCAAGCATAGAAGAGGTTGAGAAGGCTATAGGCCGGCTAAAGAAAAACAAAGCCCCGGGAGCCGATGGTATACCAGCCGAACTATTTCAACACGGTGGGCCAGCTTTACATCAAGCAATTCATGAGATTATAGTGCACGTGTGGGAGCATGAAGAAATTCCAGAAGACTGGCGAAAAGGTATCATTTGCCCCATACATAAGAAGGGAGATGTCACAACGTGCAGCAATTATAGAGGTATCACGTTGTTGAGTACCGCCTATAAGATACTCTCCTCTATCCTACAAGACCGGATAACCCCATACGCTTAAACCATCATCGGACAATATCAGTGTGGTTTCATTCCAGGCAAATCAACAACTGATCAGATCTTTACCCTTAGGCAGGCGATGGAAAAATGTCTAGAATTTAACATCCCAACATACCACCTGTTTATAGACTTTAAGGCCGCCTACGATAGCATAGCCAGGGTAGAACTTTACAAAGCCATGAGAGAATTCGGCATCCCAAATAAATTGACACGACTATGTAGGTTGACCATGACCAACGTAACAAGCCAAGTAAAAATAGCCGGATTGCTATCCAAACCAATCAACATCTTTAATGGACTCCGACAAGGGGATGGTTTGGCCTGCCTCCTCTTCAACCTGGCGTTGGAGAAAGCAATCCGTGACTCTGGCACGGCAA
Source organism: Leucozona laternaria (assembly GCA_932273885.2). Lineage (NCBI taxonomy): Eukaryota > Metazoa > Arthropoda > Insecta > Diptera > Syrphidae > Leucozona > Leucozona laternaria. The sequence goes on along the minus strand of OW026367.1, from coordinate 53,261,655 downwards.
CAAGAGGGACCATCGTCAACAGGTCCAGCCAGATACTGGCTTACGCAGACGAGGACGACATCGACATCATCGGAAGAACTGAGCAAGCTGTACATGATTCCTTCATCCAGATCGAGCAGGCGGCACAAAATCTGGGGCTGCACATTAGTGAAGGTAAAACAAAGTACATGGTGGCGTCGAATGCGAGAGGAACAGTTGGTCAAACAATCAAGGTAGCGGAGCACGAATTTGAAGTGGTGCAATCCTTTAAATACCTTGGGTCAATAGTAGCAGCCGATAACAATATAGAAGAAGAAATACGTGGGCGGCTTCTCAAATCCAACAGAGCCTACTATAGTCTGTCAAAGCTCTTCAAATCCAGAAATCTCACCATAACTTCAAAACTGCTGCTGTACAGGACCATGGTCCTGCCAGTACTCACATATGGATCCGAGACTTGGGTGCTTAGCAAAAGGCACTCCGACCTCTTAGCCGCGTTCGAGAGAAAAGTCTTAAGGAGAATTGTTGGCCCCATATGTGAGGAAGGACGATTCCGGAGACGGTACAATCATGAATTGTACGCAATCTACCTTGAAGCAGATATCGTGACAAAAATTAAGCTCGGTAGACTCCGGTGGGCAGGGCACCTAGCTCGCATGAGCGAAGAGGAACCTGCTCGGAAAGTTCTTTGTGGTACATTCTATGGTAGACGACAGCGTGGAAGACCATGCTTGCGCTGGAGAGATGGCGTAGACCAGGACGCCCGGAGCCTTGGGGTGCGCAACTGGATGGCGGCGGCTCGAGACCGGGATGGGTGGAGAGACTTGTTGAAGGAGGCCAGGACCGGACCCCGGTTGTCGAGCCGACGATGATGATGTATTTCAAAAGTGTCACAACTCAAAAATCTTCGTTTTTCAATAGAAACAGTAAAATTATGAAATAATCAATGTTTAAAAAAGAAAATACACTTTTAACCAACTATACATAACAACCAGCATCAATTCTACATCTTAAACCATGAAAATTCACGTTTTAGAGTTATGACACTTTTCGTGTTTTTTTCATAAAATTGAAACAATTTTTAGTTTTTTTAAGAAAAAATATTTGTCCCAAGGAAATTTTTTTTTGGGAAAAAATTATTTCAAGTGATTATTTTTCAAATCGTAAGCTAACACATTCAATTATCCAAAAGAAAATTTTTCCTGATGCGTTTTCCTGATCCACATGGTGGGCCCATTTTTTTTGCAGGAAATCGTTTCTTTGTTTTTGATGATGAGATATAAGTTTTTCCCGAATTTCTTAAAAGTTTCACTTTTTTGCCGGCCCAACTTTTGGGATTTCGGTTCCGTTTCCGTCTTTTTAATTCTTGTTCTTCTTCAGGCTCAGAGGAACTATCTCCACTGTTGGAAGAACTAGTTGAAATGGTAAAAGAATTGTGAAAATGAGGATCTGCGTCAGAATCGTCAAAATCACTTTCATGACTTTGTATTGGGGAAACTGAGTAATATTTTTGTTTGGCCTTGGTTAGACGAATTTTGGTTGTGACTTCTGGGTTTTGCGAAATTTTATAAAAATTAATCAAAGCATTATTAGATGTGGTTGGCATTTCATCAAAATCTCTAATTGTTTCGTGCACCTGGTCATTGGTATAAATATTGAAAGTTTTACTTTCCAAAATTTGTATTGGCGTTTCGCCTGTGAAGCTCGCTGTATTATTTAGGATTAAATCGTTAAAATTCCTTATTTCAGGAGTGATTAAGGGTGTTGAGAAGCTGAAAACATCTTAAGGGGTCGTCAAAGTTATTAATTCAGTTGGCTCGTTCTGAATCGAATTAGAAAAAGTTGAAATATTTCCAACTGGAAGATGTTTTTTGGTAGCTAATTGCACCAATAATCTTGAGCGACTCCTCAAATTAATTATAAAATACCTACCGAAAAATAGCACTGGTTAACAAAAGTAAAACCGAAGAACAAAACTACGTTTTCTAAAGGTTTTTGGTACGATGAGTCCCAATCTGGATTCGAGGTCAGCGTACCAAAATTATAGTTTTTCTTAACAAGTGTGATTTATTCATCTAAAGTGTCATAACTCGGAAAATCATGCAAAAATGTATGAGAAAAGGCTTGTTTTCGAATTAAAGTGATTGTAAAATATCTGCCATGACAAGATTAAGGTTTTATATAAAATTGGAAGCATTTGGTATTTAATTGAGCTTTAAAAACTTAAATCTTTATTGAAACAACAAAACTGTATTAACTCTATATTTCAACTTTTCATGTTTCTAAAGTGTAGTAACTAAAAATAATACAAAGGATTTATAATTACCGCAATCAACCTAAACGTCACAACTCAAAATGAAACAAATATTTTTCCACAGAAAAGACAGCAAAAATGTTTCAACTCAAAATACAACACTTAATTTTTTCACAAATGTAACCACTAAAACGACACAATTCAAATTAAAACACTGTTGATATTTATTGCACAACTGTTAACAACAAGAATCGCGTCACAACTAAAAATATGTCATTTTTGTCAAAGCACCTTTGATTTCAATTGTAACATCTAAAACGACATTTTACCTTTTGAAAAAAAATTATTCAATTTATATCAATGGCAACTAGATAGAAAGGTCCCGGCAAATTTCAAATATTTTTTTGCGTCCAAAACTCAAAAAATGTGTTTTTTGAGTTGTGACACTTTTGAAATACATGTGCGATATGTTGACTCGAATTTACTCACAATAGCACTAGAAAGTGGTCTTAAAGTTGCGATCACCGACTCAGAATATTTTGTAAGTATTTTGTATAATTTCCAAAGGTTGGTGAACTTCATCATGATGAAAATGTTAACCTGGACCAACTTTTTGACATTGACAGATCATAAAAAAAAAAAAGATAAAGGAGCTCGTATTACAATAACAAATTGTTATGTCCGTATTGAAAAACCCTTTACAATTGTGTAAAAATTGAGGTTTAAAATAACCTATCACATATTTGGGGTGGGATTGCAATTTCAACGATTAATTTTGTTTTCTCGAGTTATTCAACAGATATTTTTAAGCTTTGTTTGTTGATTTTTGTTCTATGACTATATTTTTTTTGTTGCGCAAACAAAATTTCTTTAGAAAATCCCATACCTATATAAGTTTATTTAATTGGCGCATATTTTATATTATGGAACTGATAAGATTCGAGTTCATAGTTTGTTTATAACCTTTAATTTTTTAAGTTGATAAGGAAATGTTTTGCCTTCAAGTAAAAAAAATTATCATCATGTTTATTTTACAAGTTTTATTTTTTTATTTTAAATGATCATATTTACAGTCAAAATAACCACTTAGGAAATATATATATTTAAAACTAATTTCTTAAAATTCTATGTTTTGTTTTTATATACAAAAGGTTGGAATTTACTTGCCATAGCTACCGCTTTTAGCAGAAGCTGATGCAGAAGCAGAAGCAGAAGCCCCAGCAAATGCTCCATAGCCACCTGATCCTCCAGGACCTCCCCCACCTCCACTTCCACCTCCTCCGCAGCCACCTCCACCGCAGCCTCCACCATGATGGCCACCGCTACCACCTCCGCATCCACCACCTCCTCCACATCCACCACCGCCTCCTCCACGTCCACCACCTGAACCACCTCCAGGACCGCCTCCGTAGCCACCACCAGGCCCACCACCAAATCCACCACCTCCTAGTCCACTACCTCCAGCAAAACTTGAGCTATGTGCATTAGCACTACTGAATGAATTTGATGAGGCTCCACCAAATCCTCCACCACCGGGGCTGCCTCCACCTCCACCCCCACCATTGGGTCTGCTTCCCCAAATAGGACCACCCCCACCACCTGGGGATCCACCACCACCGTGAGGAGAACCACCTCCACCGGGAGAACCACCACAATTTCCACTTGAGCATGGTGAAGAACCTCCTGATCGAAAACCACCTCCCCCACCACCATTACCGCATGATCCACTTCGACATCCAGAACCACCACCACCACCGCAACCTCCTCCACCACAACCGGGTGAAGGACCACTATTTGGAAAGCCTCCACCAATTAAAAATCCACCACCATGTGGTCCACCGCTTGGAAAACCACCTCCGCCATGCTTTCCACCACCTGGTTTTACAGTTAGAAAACTAGGCCCAGAAATGGCATTAGCCTGGGCAGATGCAGATGCATCAGCACTTGCACTGGCTGATCCGCCTCCAAATAAACCGAATCCGGGGCCTCCAGAACCTCCAGCGCCACCATGACCACCCGCTGCACCGTTAGGCCTTCCACCGAAACCGCCTTTTCCCGCTGAACTACCACCAGCTCCACCACCAGCTCCACCACCAGCACCTCCTCCATAACCCCCATGAACACCTCCGGCACCACCTGAACCAGCGCCTCCTGCACCACCCCCAGCGCCTCCAGCTCCAGCACCTCCTCCATAACCACCATGACCACCTCCGGCACCACCGGCGCCTCCTCCTGCACCACCAGCTCCAGCACCACCTCCTGCGCCTCCAGCTCCGGCACCGCCTGCTCCACCAGCACCTCCTCCATAACCTCCGTGACCACCTCCAGCACCACCGGCACCTCCTCCAGCTCCAGCACCACCTCCTGCGCCTCCAGCTCCGGCACCTCCTGCTCCACCAGCAGCTCCTCCATAACCTCCGTGACCACCTCCGGCACCACCGGCGCCTCCTCCTGCACCACCAGCTCCAGCTCCTCCTGCACCACCAGCACCTCCTCCATAGCCTCCGTGACCGCCTGCGGCACCACCTGCACCACCTGCGCCACCTGCACCACCACCTGCACCTCCTGCACCACCTCCTGCACCGCCAGCACCAGAGCCTCCTGCTCCACCTCCAAATCCACCATGTCCACCAAATCCACCATGTCCACCAAATCCACCAGCTCCACCGGCACTTCCAGCGCCTCCACCACCTCCACCACCACCTGCACCTCCTCCACCACCAGCTCCTCCTCCATATCCACCTCCATTACCACCAGCTCCTCCTCCATATCCACCTCCAGAACCACCAGGGCCACCTCCAAATCCTCCTTTTCCACCTGCACCACCAAATCCTCCATTACCACCTCCTGCACCTCCAGCGCCACCGGCACCGCCACCAGCACCTCCACCAGCACCACCACCGCCACCACCGCAGCCACCTCCAGGTCCACCACAGCCTCCATTGGATCCAGCTCCACCTCCTCCTTTCAATAAGCCTGTACCAAGAAGGCCACCGCTACCAAGAAGGCCACCCCCACCGCCGCCGAGAAGGCCGATACCGCCACCTCCACCGCCACCACCATTAAGTAGACCCGTACCTAGTAGACCACCTTTTCCACCAAATCCAAAATGTATATCCTTTTTCAATCCAACAGATAATCCACCTCCTCCACTGAGGAATGGATTTCCACCACCACTTCCGCCACCACCGCATCCACTGCCTCCACCACATCCATCACCTCCATTATATCCACCTGCACCGCCACCACCAAAGCTGCTTGCCGATGCTGCTGAGCTAGCACTTGCACTCGCTGCTGCTCCGCCTCCACCGTAAGAGCCATAAGGGTTGGCTTTCACTAAAAGAATTTATTATAATATTGTCTTCACTATAATTATTGATCTTCCAGTCTTACCAAATCCGCTAGTAACCACAAGGGCTATAGCCAGCAAAGTTCGTTTGATCATCAGTCGTCCCATCGAGAATAACGTTTGTGTCGTTCCTGATCAGAACATTCAGTTTTATACCTCGAATTGCAGTCATCGTGAAGCAAATCTTGGAAAATCCATGACGTCAAGACAAAACGGTATATGTAGAAAACCAGCATCATTATAAGAGAGTAAGCTAGATATATAATTTACACAAGAGAAAAACAGAGAACCAAATCATACTTTTAAATTTGAATGCAAGTTTAAAATTAGCCAATGCTGTAAACAAGGTTTTAAGAACTGATTGCACAGGGTGGGATTTGTTTTGAGTTTGTGAGTAAATTTCAAGCTCAAATAATGGTTTAGACAAATTGGTACAAGAACAATGGAAAAACTCGATCGCTGTAAGCATATAGAAAGTCTATAGTTAGAAAGTATATGTACATAAGGGCTCCCAGAGGTAATGTCAGGAAGCCTTCCTGTGGGTTATAAATGAGTCTTAGTTATACGTGTCGTATACCTATGTATGTCCATAATGGAACCCGCAGCATTTTACTCCCGGAGAGTTAGGAACGAGGACCTACTGATTTACAACTCTCAACTTCTCCTGTTTGCGAATTATTGGCAGGAATGTACCGACCAACAATTCTATGTCAAATCCAAACGCCGAATCTTCTCAAGAGGCAGTATATAGGTAGGTAGGTAGGTAAAATGCCGGTTCTAAAAACACCTGTTCCCGAAGAACCCAATTAGCGCTGTTATGCGCCGTATTGATATCATAACTCGTTTGACCTGATTTCTTTGTTGATATAGAGGTAATGTGTTTAGTATTAACAGAATTACTTAGGTTATTGTTTTTTTCAACGAAGCCCTAAAAGAGGATACCAAGCCCACAACTGTGTGCTAGGTGGTTCCGATAGGGTTGCGATCCAACCATATAGCCCTTCACCAAATTCAGCCTGTTCCAAGCAAGGTAATACCTACTAGGTATATGTCAATGCTTATAGGCTTGCGCCAGTTATATAGAGTAAGTGATTGTCTGAAAAGTAAAAGTTAATTACGAGTTTGTTGATTGATAGGGCCTAGGTTTTGGTCTGTGCCCTCGACCTCAAGGAAATGTTAAGCTCACACGGTGTGCCAGGTTGTTCCATTGGGGTTGAGAGCCGGTCGCATATCCTAGCACTAGATCTACTTGTGGTTGGGCTTTTCAAAGTCAAGGCAAACCTACCTAGATTTTGGCAAAGCTTTAAGCCTTTCACCAGTTATGGATTAAATGGTTGTCCGGAAAGTTAGTGACGATTTTTGTATATAAAGGGTTTTCCAATAAGAGGTGTTATTTTGAATAGCCCGCTATTTCGGTAGCTGTCACTTTTGAAGCTGTCATTTTTTGACATTTGACAAGTAGAAACTACGCCATTAATAAAAATGGAACGATATACGCTTCAACAACGCATTGAAATTATTAAAATTCACTATAAAAATGGTGAAAATTTGGCAGAGACGGTTCGTAAAACTAAAACATTTTTGGGTCGTCGTGAAGCACCTTGTCGGACCGCAATACAGAAATTGGTGGACAAATTCGAGCTGTTGGGACAAGTTAGTGATGTGAAGAATAAAACCCGTGCACGTCGCTCAAGAACAACTGAGAATATTGCTGTTGTAGCCCAAAGTGTTGAAGAAAACCCAGGTTTGTCCATTCCTCGTCGTTCTTTGGAATTAGGCATTCCACAAACGTCATTACACCGTATTTTGCATAAAGACTTAGGTCTTAAGGCTTATAAAGTTCAGTTAACACAAGAACTCAAGCCGGCTGATCATCAACAACGTCGTGTCTTTGCTGATTGGGTCCTTGAAATGCATGAAAATGATCCGGAATTTCATCGAAAAATCATCTTGACTGATGAGGCCCATTTCCACCTCGGAGGCTACGTCAACAAGCAAAACTGTCGCATCTGGGGCTCGGAAAACCCAAGAGTTATTGTTGAAAAGCCTCTCCATCCTCAACGCGTGACTGTTTGGTGCGGTTTATGGTCCGGGGGGGGTCATTGGACCTTACTTTTTCGAAAATGAGGCTAGAGCAACAGTTACGGTCAATGGATTGCGCTATCGAGAGATGATTAATGATTTTTTATGGCCGGAATTGGATGGTATTGATCTGGACAACGTTTACTTTCAACAAGACGGCGCTACATGCCACACAAGCAATGAAACCATCGATCTTTTACGGGAAAAGTTTCCGGACCGTGTTATCTCTCGAAGAGGTGATCATAATTGGCCACCGAGATCTTGTGATTAAACACCTTGCGACTTCTTCCTTTGGGGCCACGTGAAAGATAAGGTCTACGCCAACAGCTCAGCGTCGATTCAAGACCTCAAAGATGGAATTCGTGAGGCTATCGAGGACATAGGGCAGCCACTTTGCGATTTGGTTATGGAAAATTTCATGAAAAGGATATGGTCCTGTAAGCGTGGTCGTGGCGGCCATTTGGCTGATGTTGTTATTAACGGCATACCTTCCTCTTTATAATGAAATAAACATCCGATCATTTATCTCAAAAATGCCATTTTTCTTTGAATATCAAAATAACACCTCTTATTGGAAAACCCTTTATTAGAGTTTTATATTTGTAGTGTTATTACCTAACTTATGAGGCTAGCAATAGTCTATCGAGAATCGGTCCGAAACCGGAGTCAATAGCGATACAGTCCATGACTTCCGATCCACCGAACCCTGGTAGATCACCGTTATAGTCCTTACACTTGCAATGCAAGAGTTGAGGAGAAGATTTTGTTTGATCTTTTAGATCCATCTGGTGCTGTTTAGGAAAGAGATAAAATCGTTTATCCTTTTTAGGTTATCGAGAAAAGGGCTTCCAAATGACAGGCAGCGAGACCTGGCCAGGGCTGGGCAGTTACAGAGAAAGTGTTCGATGGTTTCTTTCTCTAGAAAGGTTCTTGCAGCTACGGGAGAAACTATTAAAAGGTATACTTAGCTTAGCCGCATGTTCTCCTTAATTGGCCATTGGCTAATCTAATCTATTGTGACACAAAAATGAGTCTGACTTTCGATGGATTCGGTAAACGTAGTGATAGTATTTGGGATTCTAGATTGTTTGCGATTACCGCCATCTTGAATTTTAGGCAAAATATTTTTGTACATAATAACTCGCTCAATTTGTGAATGGGTTGATATTTTTCGAAATAATCTGCAAAATAATATTATCATTGTAATATCTATAGTTTATTTTAAACTAGCTGACCCGCCCGGCTTTGCATGGGTAGACAAACCTAAGCTTGGCAAACAAATTACAAATGAAAATATAGTAATTACAAAAAGGACCTTAAATATTTATAAGGTCCTTTTTGTAATAACTACATACTACATACTGATTTTTGACCCACTTCACGTTATGAATGGCGAAATTCGTTAAAATATGATCATCTGAGTACAACCTTTAATACTTTTCTAACGAAGAAAGATTTTTTGTAATCAAAAACCACTTTTTTGTGTTTATCCCATTTCACTCTATAAATATCAAATTTTGAAAAATAACCTCTTCAACACAAACAGAATTTTTGATATCGGATACCATTTTTCGTGTGTACCTCCTTTCACCCTATAAATACCATTTCCTGAAAAAAAAACAATTTTTCAAATAAAAAAGAATTTCTTAAATCGGCCTATTTTCACCCCAATTTACTTTATAAATAAAAAAATTGAAAAAAATATCTTTCATTTCCTAAAAAAAAACCTTTCAAATAAAATAGAATTTCTTAAATCAGACATTTTTTTTATTTTTACTCTATTTCACCCTACAAATCGAAAATTAAAAAAAAATACCCTTGAAAAAATACCCTTAATCGCATACGTCTTTTTCATTTTATCCCATTTCACCCCAAAAATTGAATTTGTCAAATATTTTTACAGTTATTCTGCTATTCGGGGCGGAGGCGAAACCAACAAATAAAAGACCATTTAAATCGGTCCACCGGTTCTTGAGTTATAATTGTTGTAACTAAAACGACTTTGTTTTATATATCAAGATTAAGCCCATTAATAAACAAAATGTAAAACTGGTGTTGAGTTACATTGTCTACAACTTAAGTCTTTGATTGGTAGGTGGAGCCGGTTTAGTCCTTTTGAAGCTTTCTCCTTAAGAATCTCCAAAGTTCCCTAAATCGAACACACTCGACATCTTCAGTCATGCATAAGGGCAAAAACCTAACCTACCCGCATAATGTGAAAGTATTTATTTTATGTCCTTTTTGAGGAACTGATAAATATTGACGCAAATCTTGACATTTCTATACAGGTTTCCCTAGCTGAATCTATAAGACCAAATCCACCCAGTAATCTAAGGAAGTAAAAATTCACATGCTATTGCTATACCCATACTCCAGACCAGACTATGAAGACAACACAGAGCAACGAACATCTGCGATAATGATCTTAGTTTATTTCTTTTTGTTGGTTTATTATTGGTGTTGTTGTTTTTGCCATCAGTTATGCAGTTCAAAGGGTTTTCAGCAACAAATCGAACAGCAATAGCAATTTTAATAACAACAATCAATTAAAACTATGAATACTAATAAAATTCAAGATTATTTCAATGTCTTTACCTTGGGCGTACATAACGTACATAGCTTTAGCTAGTTATAGCTGAGGTCTGTTTCGAATAATATAAATACAACACATCATCACACAATATACCTACCCCTTTGTGCCCCGCCTTTGATTAGCTATAGTTAATTTTGACGCGATCAGATTGTGGTGAAGATTTTTCATTCAAGCCGGAGCTAGTTATGCATTCACTTGAGGTTTTGGAAATTCAATTTAAATTGAAGTATTAGTTCGTGCGGGGATATACCTACCAGTTTTTTTTTTTTTTTTTTTTTTTTCTATCGTTGGTATAATTTTCGTTGATGGTTGAATGGGTTATCGTTGGTGGTGGGTATCCCCCCAAAAAAAAAAGATGGATGTTTACGAAAATAATATTGACTAATTCACAAGATTTCAAATTTTATTTATTTTTCTTTAAGTTCGTGAAAAAAACTATAACCTATGTGTGCAATTAATAGCCAACTTCTGAAATCCCATCGCGTCAGGGGAAATTTATTATCCTTATTGTTTCATGTGATATTCACCCCGATTACCGAATCCTTCGCCAGGAGTTAGACTCCCTTTTGCCATGTCCACGATCATCTAATCTGTTAACATTCGGATAATCCGCTTTGAGAAAAAATACTTTCCCTTCTTATCCGGACCAAAAGTGATGTGGATATTGAAAACAATACAATTATTTGGTACGCAAGTGCAAACAACAGTCAAAAGTCATCGACTAACCGGGAGTAATATTTTTCGGATTCCATAATTCGAATGATTATTTTCTTTTGAGAAATAATTGCAATCCAAAAAGTCGATCCATCAGGATTGCTTTCAAAATAAATCTACAATTATAAATATATTATATATATTTTTAGTTTGGCATTTCAACCTGAATAGACTGACGCCTGAACAACTCTTCCAAATTGTGACCAATTGGGCCCAAAACAAGATTGCCGTTGATCCCAATTTTCATAAGCGAATTTTTTTTTTTTTTTTTAATCAGCGCACACTAAAGGGATTTTGACTACCTTTAAAATGTTTTAACACAGTGCGAGCGTTAGGAAAATAGGGAAGGATTTAATAGGAGATACCGATGCACATTGGTTTTGAATTTCTGAATATCAAAATGGGAGGTACAAATAGATCCAGGCAGAGCATTCCACATTCTTGAAGTGCGGCTAAAGAATGAATCTTCATACTTGACGGTACGTCCGAAATTAGGCTCAAGGGTAAACTGATGAGCATTCGTAAAAGCGCGAGTATTATGGTTGAATTGTTATAGGGGAGGAATGCAGCTGGCTATTTCACTAGAACACTGTTTGTGGAAGTAGCGATAAAATAGAGAGAGACATGAAACATTACGGCGGCGGTGTTCCAGAGTTGTAATTGTTTCTGTTATACTTATATCACCTATCATTTTAAAAGCTCTTTTTTGAATTCTATCCAAGAGATTCAGATGAGTTGAAGGAACACTTGCCCAGATGTTAGAGTTGTACTCAAGCTTTGGACGGATAAAGGCTTTGTAGATTACAGCCAGATCAGAAGGGGAGACAAATTTCTTTCATCCCCGAAGAAAGCCTAAACATTTAGGAGCATTTTTGGCGACGTTAAGTATGTGGTCATTCGATACAGCTCACTTTTGGTTGAATGGATACATCAATAAACAAAACTCACGTATTTGGAGTGATGATAATCCTCAAGTGTATGTTGAGACACCGTTACACCCACAAAAACTGACTGTTTGGTGTGCTTAATGGTTTGGTAGATTAATTGGCCGTACTTCTTTAAAAACGATGCCGGCCATAACGTTACGTTAAAATGGTGACCGCTATAGAGCCATAATTACTGAGTTTTTCGTTCATGAATTGAACAACCATGATGTGCAGGAGCTGTGGTTTTAACAAGACGGCGCAACACGTCACACAGCTCGTGCCACAATTGATTTATTGAAGGAAACGTTTGGTAACCGTATCGTTTCACGTTACGGACCCGTGAATTGGCCTCCAAGATCGTGCGATTTAACGCCGCTTGACTATTTTCTGTGGGGATATGTGATGCCGCTAGTCTACGCCAATAAGCCCGAAACGATTGACCATCACTTGGAGGACAACATTCGGCGCGTTATTGCCGATATACGGCCACAAATGTTGGAAAAAGTCATCGAAAATTAGACCTAAAGATTAGACTACGTTCGAGCCAGCCATCGCGGTCATATTCCAGAAATCATTGATTGACCCAATCGTTGATGCAAGATATTCTGTCCATTGTGGCACTCGTTGGCGTTCAGATCCATTTTATCCGATCGAAGCCACAAAAAACTGGTTATCATCGATTCGTTGCGCTATCCATTGACGGTGATGGCAAACATCGTCGTTTTCGAAGAACTAGGGACTCTTACAGCCGTAAAGACAATGTTTTCGTTTGATCTTGAGTTTCGTTGATGCAAGGGCGTTGGCTGATTGTTGACTGAATAAGTCCGATCGAATCAAATTTGGCCACCAAACTCAAGGGTGTACGCAGGATTTTTTGCAGCGGGGGGGGGGGGGGGCAAACTCATTTATAACTCAATTATTATAAAACTTAAAACAACAATTTTCAGATGAACAAATAAATAAAAATAAATTAATAAGTTAAGGAAGTTTCGTATGTGACATTTAGAATTTTAAAATATGTAGGTAATTCTCTTTTAAAAATGTAGGTACCTAATAAAAGCACAAAGGAAATTGCCCATATTTCTGGTCTAGAGTGTACAGGTACGAGTTCGATATAAAATGAAAGTTGAGGTTAAGTTTGTTATATGAATGAAATATTTTGACAATGATTCATGGTAAAGTCCAGATATTTGAGCTTGAAGATGCCGATTGTAAAATTAAGATTTCAGTGTGTTTTTCAAAATAATTATTCATTACGTGCGCAATTATTGACGTAGAAAAATGATATTATCAAATGAAATGTAGTTTTCTTGTCTTTCAAATATGAACAAACATTTTGAAAATATTTTATTCATATAAAAAGCTCAACGTCACCTTTTATTTCACACCAAACTAGTTCATGTACTCTCTTGGCCAAGGCTCCATAGAAATAAAATGGGCATTCCCTTTGATAGTTTTAATTTCAGACTTCAGTTCAGTTTAGCTGAATACAGTTTTATTGAAAACAGATTGTATTATTTAAAATAGTAATTTTCGGTTTTGTTAAAACGAAATTTTTAGGTTCTTAAAGATTCATTAACGAATTTGCGAATAATAAAAGACGTCTATGTTACATAAATGTTCCATCTGGCGCTAGGCAATAACGCCCAAATCGATTTGGAAATATCGCCCAATTTTTTTTATCCAAAAAAGCCAAAAAAAAATAAATATCGCCCAAATGATTTCAATGTAAATTAATGTTGTAAAATTTGGGTGTTATTTCCTCCATTTTGGGCGATATTTCCAAAGTGAAGTTTCAGTGAAACTTGTGGCCCATAAACAGTGAGGTATGTATGGGGCATGCTACCCTCCTGTAACCCCTCAGCTTAGCCACACTATAGGATTTGTGGTAGGTGCAAGGCGGGGGTATGCAAAGTCTCTTTAGCATTTTAAGAATCTGGATTTAAAGAAACTTTGCATTATACCCAGCCTCGCACCTATACCCCGAATCCTACAGTGTGCCAAAGCAGGAAGGGCAGCATGCCCCTCATACATACCTCACTGTTTATTTTATTAAAATGAAGTTAAGTTGATTTGATTTTAAACGGAGTTGTTTCAGTACAATTATTGGCAATATTTTGATTTGGGCGTGTTTTCCTAGAATTTGGGCATTATTTCTTTTCTCTGGATTTTTTGGGCGATATTTCCAATTTTGGGCGTTATTTCCCAATAAACTTAAAAAAAAAATTTTTTTAATAAAGCCCAAATCGAGGAAAAAAACAACAACAATTGTTTCAGAATTTTTTTGGGCGTTATTGCCTACCGCGGTTCCATCTAAATTCACGAAAAACGGCGTGATCCAGCGATTAGATTTGTTTTGACTCTTCTTAAGGTACTAAAGGTACTTTTAATCGAACTGGTAGCACAAGCTAACGCTAGTGCAATATGAAGTATGGATGTTTTGTTGTTGGGAAAAAACTTCTACTTCTTGCAGAACATCGCATAATTAAAGTTTTTGAAGATCTTCAGCTGACATTCTTATATTTTTCCAAAGATTTTACCACAATTCAGCTTCTCCAATAAAACTTTGTAGAGCGTAGAACTATAGCTAATTTTTTTTTTTTGATTTTTCTTTGAATTCATTTATGTATGTTCATTTTCAACAAATTCTATAAATAAATAGAGAATATTATGCTGATAGGTTTTCATCTGGGAATCTACGTTCAAGAGTGCTACAATCCTAAAATCAAGAAATCGAAACTGGGATTTAAGAGCGATCTCTTCCAAATTCAATTGCCGTTGATGAAGGGTGATTTGAGCGATTTATTTGAAGGTTCACTGTTCTTGGCATTTTGAAGTTTTACATCAATTTCTTCTGCAATCAACTTCGAATTAACCATAAGTTCTTCAGCTCCTGTCTCCTGACTCCTGAGTATTGGTTCGATTATTTTTTTTGCGGGGCAACCACCCCATTATAGTCACAGAGCCCTTTAGATCTTGTCTTACAGGTCCGTTTTCAAAGACACTAGAAGGGATGAATAAAAATAATAAAATACAAATCTTTTAAATATTCATTAATCAGTCAAAGCAGACACAAATCAATTTTATTACTTTTTACTATTTTCTTCAACTCAAACAGAACGCGGTTATAATTCACCAGTAGATAGCATAGCAAACTATAGCTACATATAGTCAAGAAAAAAAATTCTTAATTGCTTCTAATGATTCCATTATACCCGGATTATAGCTCGTGAGCAAAATAAAGTACAAAGCCAACGCTTTTAATTCACACCTTATAATCCTCATTCTCATCAATTCGGAAATTCCAATCTTATTTTTGTTAAACTATCGTCTCTGACGGTACATATACTGGTTTGACGTTTACCTACATAAATAATGTTATAACTATAGTGACTTAAAAGAATTGTACTGATTTAACCACTGCTATTTATAATTTCATTATTTTTAATGAGAAAACAAATTAATTGATTCATTAAATGTCACGATGGAGAAGCTTACGCTATAATTTCTATTATGCAAAAGACTTACAAATAAGTAATTTAAATAACTAATACATATATAACATCTTGTTCAACAATAATTAGAATACATACATTATTTTTGGCGTCTATTGTGTCTATAATAGTGATCATGATCAATAATCGTAATTGCAATTGTTATTTCTCCTCGCTGCTGCTTGGCATAAATTATTATGTCAGATTCTGAAAATGTGGGAGTTAAATGATGCCGGAAATTAATCAAAACTTGTTTAAGAAAAAAAAAATACTTTTTTATGACTATAATCGCTTGGGGGCTGAGATGTTTAGTGAAATAAGTTATAAAATTTAATGGCTATCGATTAATTAAATGTATGATTATTTTTAAAATTTTGCAATTACCTCAATATTGAAGCACTTTCTCGATTGTGTTCCCCTTTAATCATCCAAACCTTGCAACACAATTTGGTTTTAAGTATAGTTATTTTAGTTTAGCTACCATATGCGAGCAATGATGGTCTTTTTTATATTGATTTATTATTTTTTAATGTTAATTGCAGCGCCAGCAGGCAAATTCATTATTTTTAATCGGGCTTTCATTGAACCAATGAATAGAAAATAATTGTATTTTTCACATATTATCTTTAAATTAAAGATTTCAGCACTAATAATAAAAACAAAAAGGATTGTACGATTATAATAATATATTATATGAGAATGAAACTAAAAGTACCTACCTATACCTACCTAGCAGTTTCTAGAGAAAAAGTGAGAGTGTAGATTTCTCTTTTATTGGGATTCAGTTTTGCAATGACAATTCGTATAGGAACAAAATTATTCCACCTATAGTTAAATTAAATTTAAAATAAAAAAAACAATTAAATTCTATTTGAAAAGCATATTAATTAACTGTTGAACTACGAATTACTGCTCAAAACATTTTGATGAACTTCCAATTATGCGGGGTTTGTTACAGTAGACGCTCAATATAGGGAAGTAATTTAAAACAGACGTGTTCACAATATTGAGATTGTTCACAATTCCGAAAGAGCAGCTCAAAAGGTTTTCCAACGTAGAATTTGATTCAAAATGAATACTTTTTTAAGGTGTAATATTTTCATAACTAAACTATAGTGTACCCTATGTTGCCGCCACCAAGCATAGAAGAGGTTGAGAAGGCTAAAGGCCAGCTAAAGAAAAACAAAGCCCCGGGAGCCGATGGTATACCAGCCGAACTATTTCAACACGGTGGGCCAGCTTTACGTCAAGCAATTCATGAGATTATAGTGCACGTGTGGGAGCATGAAGAAATTCCAGAAGACTGGCGAAAAGGTATAATTTGCCCCATACATAAGAAGGGAGATGTCTCAACGTGCAGCAATTATAGAGGTATCACGTTGTTGAGTACCGCCTATAAGATACTCTCCTCTATCCTACAAGACCGGATAACCCCATACGCTAAAACCATCATCGGACAATATCAATGTGGTTTCATTCCAGGCAAATCAACAACTGATCAGATTTTTACCCTTAGGCAGGCGATGGAAAAATGTCTAGAATTTAACATCCCAACATACCACCTGTTTATAGACTTTAAGGCCGCCTACGATAGCATAGCCAGGGTAGAACTTTACAAATAAATTGACACGACTATGTAGGTTGACCATGGCCAACGTAACAAGCCAAGTAAAAATAGCCGGATTGCTATCTAAACCAATCAACATCTTTAATAGACTCCGACAAGGGGATGGTTTGGCCTGCCTCCTCTTCAACCTGGCGTTGGAAAAAGCAATCCGTGACTCTGGCACGGCAACAAGAGGGACCATCGTCAACAGGTCCAGCCAGATACTGGCTTCTGGCTTACGCAGACGACATCGACATCATCGGAAGAACCGAGCAAGCTGTACATGATTCCTTCATCCAGATCGAGCAGGCGGCACAAAATCTGGGGCTGCACATTAGTGAAGGTAAAACAAAGTACATGGTGGCGTCGAATGCGAGAGGAACAGTTGGTCAAACAATCAAGGTAGCGGAGCACGAATTTGAAGTGGTGCAATCCTTTAAATACCTTGGGTCAATAGTAGCAGCCGATAACAATATAGAAGAAGAAATACGTGGGCGGCTTCTCAAATCCAACAGAGCCTACTATATAGTCTGTCAAAGCTCTTCAAATCCAGAAATCTCACCATAACTTCAAAACTGCTGCTGTACAGGACCATGGTCCTGCCAGTACTCACATATGGATCCGAGACTTGGGTGCTTAGCAAAAGGCACTCCGACCTTTTAGCCGCGTTCGAGAGAAAAGTCTTAAGGAGAATTGTTGGCCCCATATGTGAGGAAGGACGATTCCGGAGACGGTACAATCATGAATTGTACGCAATCTACCTTGAAGCAGATATCGTGACAAAAATTAAGCTCGGTAGACTCCGGTGGGCAGGGCACCTAGCTCGCATGAGCGAAGAGGAACCTGCTCGGAAAGTTCTTTGTGGTACATGCTTGCGCTGGAGAGATGGCGTAGACCAGGACGCCCGGAGCCTTGGGGTGCGCAACTGGATGGCGGCGGCTCGAGACCGGGATGGGTGGAGAGACTTGTTGAAGGAGGCCAGGACCGGACCCCGGTTGTCAAGCCGACGATGATGATGATAGTGTTCATAATATTAAAAAATACAAAATAAACTTTTTTAATCATAAAAAAAAAAAAAACAAAACACTTCATAACAAACATAGCGCTCATTTGATTTTTGTATGGCATCGTGGGTAAAAATCCTTTTTTTCTTTATTTTTGTAAAACATCACACACATCACAGATATCTATTATCTCTTCTCAATTTTACACACGAGTTTCTTAATTGTTGCACTACTGTAGTTTTTACATTTCTTTTTCACAAAAACGAAATTTTCAATCTTATTTTTCTCGAAACAGAATTTTTTGAGTAGAAAATATTTTTTTTTTTTTTTAAATAGATAAGTATTAAATTTTATAAAAATAATTTGTAATTTTTATTTGTGTCTGCAAAAACAAACTTCAGAATTTTAATGAATTACTTTTCAGAATTACAATTTGTGATAAAAGTTAGAATACACACATCGCTTTTTCAAAATCTACTTCAAGTTTTTTTAAATTGAAAAAAATCCTCAATCATTTAATGAAAAGACAGCACTGATTACCACGTACTACATTGTTTTAGTAAGAGACAGCACTATTGTTTCGAATAAACTCAAAATGTCAAAATCAATATTCGCATTTGAAGACATAAACATATAAGTGTTTAAACCCAAAACAAATTCAAGAATGGGATTTAAATTCAATTTTAAAACTGGTCGAGGTATTTATTTTTAACAAAAGCTCCATTCATATCTGAACTGATGAATGGAGGTCATTTTGGATTCACGATACAAGTGAAATAGACTTTGATCTATTTGCCTAAATTTTTGAACTCGATATAATGAA
Source organism: Leucozona laternaria (assembly GCA_932273885.2). NCBI lineage: Eukaryota > Metazoa > Arthropoda > Insecta > Diptera > Syrphidae > Leucozona > Leucozona laternaria. Next base: position 53,242,831 of record OW026367.1, on the reverse strand, counting down.
AACAACAATGTACAATATACCTATATGTTGAGAAGCGCCGCAGCTGAGAGGAAGTTTTCGGAAATAAATTTAATAAAAATTTAGTAGAAATTGTTAAAATGTAAAATCTGTGATTTTTTTATTTCTAAATCTACTTCGGAAATTTTGGATTCAATTCGATTTTTTTCTATAGTTTAGCTTAGAAATTTAGAATCTGAAGTTCAAATCTTGGGTGGAATATTCTTATTAAGCTCTGAAAAAATGTGTGGTCAATATAACGAGATGTTTTTGTTCACTATTTAGAGTAGTCTGTACAAAAATTTTGTGTTTTCACTATATTGGATAATTCACTCTACCGAGATTCACTATATCGAGCGTCTACTGTATTTGTTTTTTTTTTTTATGGTTTTATTTTCGTTTGCTATGTTTTTCTTTGAATTTTATTTGTATCTTTGATCTGTTAAAGTTGGTTAAAAGTTTTTATACACTATAGATACTGAGGGTCATATGCTTACGAAATGAGAAAGAAAACTCAAAGTCCGAGCCAACAAACCCGAACTCACATGTGAGATAAATCGAACAGTGCGGAACTCGGACTCATTTTCATTTGAAAAAAAATGGTTGCTTTCAATTGGAGATCGATCTTGAAGCTCTGTAATCATATTTCGTTGTTGAGTTGTAATTGACTCACTAGTGCAGTTAGGAGTTGAGAAACAAAAATTGTACCTATAGGTACCTACAATAAAAATTGGAACTGACTCTAGACATGCCAATTATAACAGTTTTGGTATATATATTCGGCCCTGAAGGGCCAGGGCCCTCCACCGGTGGGCATACTGCAGGCACCCAGAGTTTTTTTCAAGTCACGCGAAGCACGTTAACGCACGCCCACTTTTAATTGCGAAAAACTGTTATAACTGTTATAAATTGGCATATGTCTCTAGTCTCGTCCCTAAAAATTATTGGATCGCAAATTCGTACGAACTCGCTTGTTTTTGGGTGGACAAATTCAGTTTTTTTTTATTTTTAAGATAAATAAATAAATATAATTTAAAAACAAGTAAAATTTCAGTATTGTATTATGTACTATAACTAACATAACATTTATAACATTTTTCAATAAAATAGCAATTTTGCTAACGATAAATCAACTAATGGATTTGTTTGTAGAGCGTTTAATTTTCTTCAGAATAGTGATTAATTGACTTTTCAAATGTGTATGTTTTGTCCCATACAATTCTGATGTAAAAATTGAATTGTGATAAGTCAATTCTAAATATTAATATCAACATTTTGAAATATTTGTTTTTTATTAACTGGAATTTTTGAACCTGTTTGTATGGATTTTTTTTTTTTTTTGGAACGCAGTACCGATTGCCATAATTTCACAAACTGAAGTACATATTTTTTTTTTTTTTTTACATTTTATGGAAACATGTGTTTTATTCCACAAAAATAAATCAGATATATCTACTCAAAGAAAATACACGCTAAAATTAAAAAGAAATTAAACAATTATTTGCTATTTTCCAACACTGTTGATCGTGTTGAATAATTAAAACTATACAAGATCGTTACTTTAAAAACCAGCATGAAACTCTTTTAAGCTTTACACTCACTATCTTAACCCTCTACTGCATGAATTATGTATGAACAAAATATTCTATTATATAGAATATATAGTATATATACATTTTTGTTTATATATATACTAGCTGACCCGCTGGGCTTTGCTCGGGTAGACAAACCTAAGCTTGGCATACAAATTACAAATGAAAATATAGATAAATATTTAAGCTCCTTTTGGCTGACGGCCACTGGTGGCCATGCCTTTATAGATTTAAGTTAATTCAATAAAATGTTTTTTGTAATTTTTTTCTTGATGTATCAATAAATTCTATTCTTCTTTAAGCTCCTTTTTGTTATTGAATACTACACACTGATTTTTGACTCACTTAACGTTATGAATGGCGAAATTCGTTAAAATATTATCATCTGTGTACAACCTTTATTACTTTTGGGACTTAGAAAGAATTTTTGTAATCAAAAACCACTTTTTTGTGTTTATCCCATTTCACTCTATAAATATCAAATTTTTAAAAATAACCTCTTCAACACAAACAGAATTTTTAATATCGGATACCATTTTTCGTTTGTACTCCCTTTCACCCTATAAATACCAAATTTCTGAGAAAAATATTCCTAAGGCCATCAACTCAAAATAATAACCTTTCAAACAGAAAAAGACTTTCTTTAATCGGACATTTTTTAGTATTCTTACCCCATTTTACCCTACAAATTAAAAATTCAAAAAAAATAGCCTTGAAGCCATTTCCTAAGCATAACTTTTGAAACGCAAGTTGAGTTTTTTTAATCGCATACGTCTTTTTCGTTTAACCCATTTCACCCTACAAAGTGAATTTTTCAAATATTTTTATAGAACACGTTACATTTTCTGCACTTTTTATAATGTCTTTTGTCTACAAAAGTTGCATATTTTGCGACAGATTACCATCACTTCGATAGAATTAACCAGGTATAGGATTAATATGCTTATGATTTCGATGGAAATCCTTTGAATTCATTCGAGTCTCAATTTTGGTAAAGAAGTTTTTTTTTTAACGTATCACTAAAACTTGCACAAAAAATCCTTTCTTGCTATAAACCACTTTATATGAGTAACAAATTAAATTTCAATTTCAGTTTTCAGGAAAACACAAACAAAATTCCTACATTTAAAATTAATTGTAGGTATTCATATTTTTTCTTTGTATGAAAATAGAGATCATTTTCTTAAATTTTTTTGATATTTTTATTCTTGTATAATAAATTTATTTAGTAAAATTTGGTGAAAAAATGAAATCCATTCTCTCATTTTTACTTGCGATAATATAGGTACTATATGGCAAGTTATGCATTCGTACAAAAAATCGAACTCGAGATTTTGATCAAACTTGACATTACGATGATAGCGAAGACGAAAAAAGTGGGTCTCGCAAAAACGTCCGTCTGTCTGTCTGTCGGTTCGACTAAAGCCTAAACGGATGGGTCGATTTTCCTTAAACGTGGTACCTAGCATTTCTTGGACATTCCCCCCACCCGTTTTTTTCTCTTTTTTTTTAGGACCAAAACTAACAGTAGCTGTCATACAAAATTTCTTGTCCAAAAAGGAAAAACATAGTTTTCTCAAATTCAGCGCTACGTATTTTTTTTAAAGAACCAATAAATTTAAATAGTTATAAGTTGCCTTTTAATAAAAAAAAAAATGTTTCCGAAAAATGTTTATGTAGCGAAGCTTTCGCACTCCACTGTACTTAATACTTTAACGTAACCTATGTATAATGTAAATAGAGAATAAGCCGCTAGTTTGTCATAGCATGATCTGATCATATATGTACAATGTAAGAACATTTAACTGATTCAAGATAAGCAGTCAGTTGTATTAAGATTGTCATCGAGTCAAGATAAAATAAAGAACTTAAACTAGTAGATATTGTCTGTTCTAATTATTTAATTTATTTCAGACTGACGTATAGACTGCTTTAAGGTTCAGTCTCCTCATTTGGTGACCCCGACAACACGTTTACCCATAAAGCAAATCTATATATATTGAGGAACTATGCCTGCGAACGCAACGGTGACAACATCTGACACCACGCCACAGCAGCACCGTTTCGCCGTTCGACCACCTGTTTTCAGTGCCGATCGCCCTGCTTTGTGGTTTGCGCAACTAGAAGGCCAATTTCATCTTGCTGGTATCAACGACGAAACCACAAAATTCTTCTTTGCATCATCTCACTTAGATGCTCTTGCCGCAGCCGAGGTGCAAGATATAATACTGCACCCACCTGCTGCTACACCGTATGTGAAATTGAAGGCTGCACTCATCGAGAGGTTAACATCATCGCAGGAAACAAGACTCCATCAGCTGCTTGACAAAGAGGTTTTGGGTGACCGCAAGCCATCACAATTTTTGCGCCACCTGAAAGGCCTCGTGGATAACGTCCCCGACAATATTCTTCGGACCAAGTGGTTAAGTAGACTTCCACCAGCAGTTCAAACTATTCTCGCGACACAGCAAGACATGCCTCTGGAAAAATTATCTACGCTCGCCGACCATATAATGGAGATTTCGTCTTCCAACTATCTGGCAGCCGTTGGCAGTTCACGTGATGCTTGTGCTACACCACTGGAGCCCCGAATAATAAAACTCGAAGAGGTAATCAGTGAGCTGGTAAGTTCTGTTAAAAACTCAAATCATGAACGTCAACGTGTGCGAAGTCGATCACGATCCCGTTCAAGGTCCCGTTCACAACCGACATCAACTAACGGCCTTTGCTGGTACCACGCCACATGGGGAAAGCTTGCGAGGAATTGCCGTAATCCATGTTGTTTTCAGGGAAACGGAGCAGAGAGTCGCTAACGGCGGTAAACGACTCTGCACTTAACTCATACCGCCTCTTCGTATCAGATAGCGTTACCAAAGTCCGCTTCCTCGTGGACACTGGCGCTGATCTTTGCGTCTATCCAAGAAATCTAACATCGGGTCGTCAAGAAGAAACTGGCTACTGTCTTTTTGCAGCAAATGGATCACAAATCAAGACTTATGGATGTATTCTGCTCGCACTTAATTTGGGCCTGCGACGAAACTTTACTTGGCGCTTCGTAGTGGCGGACATCGAAAAACCGATCATAGGCGCTGACTTCCTCGCCCATTTTGGTTTACTTCCAGATCTCAAGAACAACCGCATGCTGGATTCAACAACTGGACTTTCAGTTGCCTGCCCTTCGTGTTCCATGGCAGGCGTTTCATCAATTAAGGTGCTTCCCAACACTTCATCCTGGCTGCGCATACTAGCCGAGTTTCCAACCATCACGAAACCCGATGGAATCTGCAAACCAACCAAGCACGAAACGCAACATTACATCACGACTACGCCTGGTCCTCCGCTTAAGTGTAAGGCACGCCGTCTCGCTCCGGATCGATTAGCCATAGCAAAGCACGAGTTCGAAAAGATGTTAAAGCTTGGAATAACACGTCGTTCAACAAGCCCGTGGTCGTCACCGCTTCACTTAGTACCTAAAAAGAGTGGTGATTGGCGGCCATGCGGTGACTTTCGTCAACTATCCGAGCTCTCGAGGACTTCACATCAAACCTAGCTGGAAAAAAGGTGTTTTCTACCATCGATCTGGTTCGTGCTTTCAACCAGATTCCTGTAGCACCCGATGACATTTGCAAAACGGCAATCATTACACCGTTTGGCCTGTTCGAGTTCCCATTTATGACTTTTGGGCTTCGAAATGCGGCACAGACCTTTCAAAGGTTCATCGATGAGGTGACAAGGGAACTCGACTTTGTATTTCCGTACATCGACGACCTTTTGGTGGCTTCTAAGAACGATAACGAACATAGAGATCACCTCCGCATCCTCTTCAAGCGACTGTCACAATTTGGTGTTGTGGTTAACACCGCAAAATGTTTCTTTGGTCAGTCCGAGGTTAACTTTCTCGGATACCACGTGTCTGCTGAAGGAATTCGTCCTCCGCCAGACAGAGTAGAAGCCATCATTAACTTTAACCGACCAGAGACTGTCAAACAGCTGCGTGAGTTTCTTGGTATTATTAATTTTTATCGTAAATTTCAGAAAAACGCAGCCACATGTCAGTCTCCTCTTCATGAGTGTCTCCAAGGTTCCAATGTCAAAAGTTCAGACCGAATCAAATGGACCCCAGAACGAGATGCTGCTTTCACAGCGTGTAAGGAACAGCTTCGAAACGCTACACAACTTGTCTACCCAGACACAAGTTTACCTTGGGCTATTTTTACGGATGCATCCCAGAATGCTGTAGGTGCAGTGCTTCAACAGCTACGAAACGAAGTTTGGGAGCCTCTCGCATTTTTCAGTCAGAAACTTCAACCATCTCTGAGAAAACGAAGCCCATACGATAAGGAACTACACGCAATTTATGCTGCAATTCGAAAATTCAAGCACTTTTTGGAGGGACGCCACATAACGATCTACACAGATCATAAACCGCTCCTGCATGCGTTTTCGCAGGATCCAGACAAGGCTACACCTTGGCAGTTTCGGCGTCTTGATTTAATTGGCCAATATTCCACTGACATTAGACACGTATCCGGCAAGAATAACGTCGTCGCTGATGCCCTGTCACGTGTAGAATCAATCGCCACCGCCGTCTCGGCCAATGAAGTTGCCCAGGCCCAAGCAACTGATGAAGAAATCCAACAGCGCCTCCAAAATCCACCAACATACTCATTGTGTCTGCGACCTGTAAGTATACCTGAATGTAACCTGCCAATATATTGCGATGTCAACGGCCAGCTAGCACGCCCTTTCGTGCCCACAGCACTCCGCCAAAAAATATTCTTGTCTCTCCACAGTATTAGTCATCCTGGAGTAAACGCATCTATTAAGCTGGTCTCGCAGCGCTATGTTTGGCCTGGCCTAAAGAAAGACTGTCGTCAATGGTCTCGTGCTTGCCTTGCGTGCCAACGCAACAAAATTTCTCGCCATGTTGTGTCGCCAATCAACGATTTTCCGGGCGGACGTACCCGTAGATTCGAGCATATACACGTCGACATCATCGGACCTTATATACCATCAAGAGGATAACGATACTGCCTTACGATAATCGACCGCTTCTCACGTTTCCGCGAAGCTTTTCCGTTGGAGGACACCGGAGCTGAATGTGTGGCTCGGAAGTTATTCGCAGGTTGGATTTGCCGCTACGGTGTCCCTCTTCGGATAACCACGGACCAAGGAGTTCAATTTGAGAGTCAGCTGTTCAACGCCCTCAGTAAGCTACTCGGCAGCAAGCACATCCACACGACTGCATTCCACCCCCACTCTAATGGTATGGTGGAGCGCCTCCACCGACAGCTTAAGGCGGCGATTCGATGCCATGAAAGCCCCTCCTGGATTGACACCTTGCCAATAGTATATTGTTTGGTATTCGAACAGCGTGGAAAGATGACTTGAAAGCCACTCCAGCTGATATTCTTTTTGGAGAACCTCTGCGACTGCCTGGTGAGTTTCTTGTGCCATCTCCTTCTAACAGTTTATCACCCCAAGATATTGCCGAACGTCTGAGAATGCAGTTTGCGGACCTAGCAAACCTGGCTCACGTCATGGTCAAAGGAAAGTATTCATATTTAAGGAGCTCGCCACTTGCTCGCATATACTCATCCGTCTAGACGCAGCGCACAGTGCTTTCACTCCACCATATGAAGGTCCCTATCGCGTTATTTCACGACATGAAAAGTACTTCATAGTGGATATATCTGGACGACAAGCGACTATATCTATCGATCGATTAAAGCCTGTGTTTACAGTGAACAACACCATGCATAACGCAACAGACGACATCAACAGCACTGTCGTAGAGCAGTCTACCACCTCAACAACTCCAGAGACATCGCATCTTGGACCGTCTGGATACTCATCATCATCATTTCGACCAAGCACCGATTTGTCAGTAACTAATACATCAACACCAATAAGACGCGTTAGATTTAACCTTCGTAACTAATTTTCTTTTCCGCCGAAGGGGAGTATTGTAGCGAAGCTTTCGCACTCCACTGTACTTAATACTTTAACGTAACCTATGTATAATGTAAATAGAGAATAAGCCGCTAGTTTGTCATAGCATGATCTGATCATATATGTACAATGTAAGAACATTTAACTGATTCAAGATAAGCAGTCAGTTGTATTAAGATTGTCATCGAGTCAAGATAAAATAAAGAACTTAAACTAGTAGATATTGTCTGTTCTAATTATTTAATTTATTTCAGACTGACGTATAGACTGCTTTAAGGTACAGTCTCCTCAGTTTATTAATGGGACCTCCCGAAGAACCATTTTTTTTGATTTTCGCTTTCCTCGAAAACTGTTCAACAGATTTTGATAAATTTTTTTATGAAGAAGAATTAACACCTTTGAAATAAAATTATGTGTCGAAATTCTCAAAAAAATATTTTTTGGATTTTTTAAAAAAGTTTAAAATTTTTTTTTTCTAAGAATTAATATTTTGAAAACAACTCAGTCGATTTTTACTAAACTTGGTAAAAAGAAGGTTTTTAACTTTACATAGAAGATTTTTGACAGAAACTATTCTAATACTCAAAAATAACGGTACCTCCCATACAAATGTTTAAAAATCATTAAGAAAGGTATTTTTTTTTCTCAAAAATGACTCCTACGATTTTGACAAAATTTTTTTGTGTTTTAAAATAAGTACGGTCTACCGTTTAAAATTTTTAAATTTTATATTTAACGTTTATTAACAGTGCCACTCATAGAACGGTTTCTTTGATTTTCGATTATCTCAATATCTGATTAATTGAATAAAACTAGATTTTTCATACAGAAGCTTATAACAAATATAAATTAAAGTGCATAGCAAAATTTTCTTAAAAAAACATTTTTGGATTTTTAAAAAAGAATTAAAAATTATTTTTTGAAAATTCGATATTTCAAAATGGGTAGCAGACTTTTTTATAAAGTTCAATTTTTAAATCAACATTAATAAATACTTAAAATTGGCATACCAATTTTTTTTCTCAAAAATATTAACGCAATTTTATATATAAAAAATGAATTATATTTAAAACCGCTCCTACGATTTTTAAAATTTTTTTCTCATAAATTAAGATTTATATAAGAAATCAGATGGTGTACATCGCGTTGGGTTGAAACAAATTCAAAGTATTTTATTTAATCAATTTCTTCCTAATTTTGTTGATTTAAAACAATTTTCCAGTTTTAAATAATATAATTACCTTTCATGCATATTGCATATGTGCAACACTGGGCTATATTGTTAATTTTTATACACTCGCATACATAGTACCACCTGCAACTAAACTAAGTTTTAGCAAATGGATAAAATAAAGACTCCCATAGCTAATTTTTTTCAGCTATAGAACCACAATGGGATGGCACATATTATTATGAGCAAGTTTGTGCGACCCAGTCGTACATATTTTTTTCATTTGCAAATTGATTCAACACATCTTCAGTGATTACATCGAATTCTTTGTGAATATTCAACAATATTCCGTTAAGCCTGGTTTTCGTTGTTGTGGCCCTAATCCACGTTTTTAATTGTCTCAAAGTGGAAAACAAACGTTCTGGCTATGCAGACGTAACTTGAAGCACACAAAGAACTTCAATAAATTGCTCAAATTGGGATACAAGTCCGGATTGCTAAATGGTAGTGAAGCTAAAATAGTTTCTGGTATAGTTATTTCGGTTTCATCCTTCCACATTTGTTTAAATATCTTAATATTGAAATAAAACAACCTTTTGAAAACAACGCGTGTTAAATAACCCCTTTCACCGATGCTGTTCACTGATGAACAAATAGCTGTACTTTTCAAGTCGTGCACCAAATAAGAAATAAGATATTCATGTTTCCAGAGCAGTCGGTTACTTATTGTCATTGAAAAGGGAAGTGTGAAAAATTTTCTTATTCCAAATAATAATAACTTTGGTGTTAGGTGAGTTAAGTGGTCATAAAAATATATTTCTGATTGTGTGTCTAATTCTCTTTGAAATTAATGCATTTTTATAAAAAAAAATATTATCTTGCTCGTTTGAGAGGTAAAAATGTACAAGCCAAAATGACGACAAATACGGCTCATTCGCTTTATACAAAGAGTATGAGAAGATTGTCTTCCTCCGATTCAAGTTGAAGTTTATTGTGTTTATGGGTGCAGTGTATTAATGTGGCGGGATTTAATTTGGTCTTACCGGTTTTTTTTTTCTTCATTTGGAAAAATGAAATGCGTGAAATAGTTTTGAGACTTTTGACGATTGTAAATGAACTTTAATTTGAGTTTCTTTAATACTGAGATTCGCTTGAAATGTCAAAAAAATCTAGATTACGTGTGGTATGATCTAGAGTGCTTTCATTACGATATCGATATCTATAGGTTTTTTTTTAATTAAAATTTAAGAATTTTGTTAAAAATAAGAAAAAATAAATAAGAATTAAATTTGAACGAAAAATAATAAAAACGATGCTTCTATTTTATTGAAAATCTAAGCATACTAATTTATTTAGCTTGGTGGGGGCTCGAGCCCCCTGAGCCTCCTCCCTTGGGTACGCCACTGTTAGTAATACACAAATATAAACAAAAATTTGTGTGTGTAAACAGATCCAAGCTTTAGTAATTTCTCACCTTTTTTCATATAAAAACAAGTTCTGGTTGCCTTTAAATTCAGATCGATCTCAATTCAGTAAGATTAAGCTCACAATATGAGATCTAACTTAATTTTGTTTTGCATACCTATCATAAATATTAACAATAAGTGATATGAATAAGAAAGGAGCAAGTGCTCAGAGCAGATGCTCAATACAAAGAGCTGAGAAAGTGCCATGAAAATGATACTATTCAAGAATTTTATTCATATACCTACCAAACATAGAACCTGCTCCGAAATTTGAAATTTTGAACAGGTGCTCGGTTTTATTCATACCACCTAATGTTTTCAAAAAAGTGAGTAAACATTTTGAATTCATATTTTAGCATGTGACATATGTAAATCGATTGTGTTTCACATTAAAGTGAAGTTTTTGAAAAATACTCTCCTTTTTTCCAATAATAATTGTCCTTGAATTTTTGAACAACAACAACAACTTAAAGGTGCTACCACCAATTGTTTACGAATTAATTTATAATTCGTTTATTTTGGCTAGAGATACAGCTGTTTCAAAGGGTGCCAAGCCGCCTATCATCAGTCTCCTCTTTTGTCCTATTCAGGCTATACCTTTAATCAGAACCTATTATTTAAAGCACTGTTAGTTTTTTAACTTAATTTAACTTGTTAAGAAAAACGTCCTGCCAAACGAAATATTTGTTATAAATATATGCTTGATTATAAACTAGTTTCTGGAAAGGTTAATGCGCATATGACATCATCGTAGAAATGGGACCATCTCGGTACCGCTCTTGCTATTTCCGACAGATTATATACAAAATACTTTCAAACAAGAAAATTTCAATTATGAGGTGCAGCCATTAAAATGCCATTTCCAACTTAACATGGCAATAAAATGTTCATTTTTGTACAATCTTGTTCTACATATATAGCAATTTGTCGGTATCGGTCTAAATAGGGCTATAGCCTATAGCAAAACAATCGTGGGGATTGAAAGAACCTTTTTATGATTCGTATCATCATCATCATATTGGAGAACAACTGTACTTAGATACAGCAAAGCAAAAATGTGTCGCATTCCATAATAAGAAAACCTAAATAACCACCCAAACCGTGGTTTTGCAACGGGGGGGAGAGGAAGAAACAGTACCTCCAGCTATACCTACACACATAAAATTGGGAACTTTATCTTGGCAACGGATTTATTCGATTTTAATGGTCAACTTTAATGACAGTTGTTTCGAAAAGTTCGGCTCAAACTTTTAGCTGAGTTATTTATAACAAAGAGGCTGAGGTTGTACGTATTATGTTTTTGTGCCTCTGAAAAACGATTTTCGTATTTGCTTCCGAAAGTTGTCCACTATATAGTTTTTTTAATGTTTCATAGAAATGATGCAGAGGGCGTGGTGCTGGTATGCTGGGCTGGGTGCTTGTGCTGGTGGCTGTCTTTTGTTTTGCCAAGATTTGCTATGAAACAAATGCCTAATTTTTTTTTGTATTTCATACATGTAGGTACCGATGTTGAGACAATAATTTATTTTGTTTTATTATTTCATGTGTGGCCAAAGTTATTTATTGTAGCATCTGTAAAAACACTGAGAAAGTTTCATTTTTTTTTTATGTTGGTTTTGAATTATGGACTTGGTGGAAGACTTGAAGCTTATCTAATGTTATGCTGGAATATGGCTTATGTATTTTTTTTTGTTAAAGTATACCGCATGCGGATGTCAGAAACTTTTTAAACACAATTTGTGGTCAGGAGTTATGCAGGGAGAACATACATATGTATATGTGATCATATGTATTTATATTAGACTGAGGTAATTTAATAAATTAAACAGACAACATAAACCTGCCTCTTGTCTGCATTGCAATCGAATGGGAGCATTGAATTATTTTTGTATTGCATCCATTATTTTAAGTAGAACAGAGGTAATGACGAAAGTTACTTTTATTCTCTTTTCATTCAGGCACACTTTCCTTGGCATATCTAAAGGGTCTCTCCATAGGGACTTCCGAACTTTGACAGTTGATAGCAGTCATATTGTGGAAGCTACATCTGTCAAATTGGCTGTCATTTATTCAGTCTGCTTTGCCAAATCACCATGGACGGATATAGCTGTAACGAACTTATCAGCGTACAATATCTAGCTGACAACAGACATTCAACACAATACAGGGTGTCCCGTAATGAGTGGATAGGTTAGGTTAGGTTAGGTATTAAGGGGTGTGCACAGCATGAAGCCGTTGCGTACACGGGGGCCTACTGGTCCATTGTGATCCCCTGTAAAAGTAAAAATTTAGCATCGATGCCCCTCAATTCTGTTGATTAGCGTAGACTGGCTCGTTAACGAACCAGCCTGTGCTATCTATAAATTTCCTCATGCTTGCCATTGAGACCTGTGCTAGATCATCCAGTTCTCCAACGAACCTGTTTCCGAAATGACGGAGTCGGCTGGTTTGGAGGTTCGGACAGTCGCAGAGCAGGTGTTTAATGGTCTCCATTTCCTCCTCATCCTGACAGCTCCTACAAAAATCGGGTGCAAATGCCCCTATTCTGTTAGCCATTATGCCAATGGCGCAATGACCTGTTAGTACACCTATCAAGATTTTAATGTTCTTTTTACTCAGCGATAAAATATACCGAGTTTTCTTTTCATTTGTGTTAGGCCATAAACTTCTAGAGATTACACAATCGTTCCTGGATTTCCAGGAGATATTGATTTTCTCTTTTAATTTAAGGTCTATCTTCCTCTTGAGTACCCCAATCGGGACGAGTGGTCCCCTAACTGAATGGTCGCTACTACTTGTGTCTGCTTCTGACCCTTTCCTGGCTAGTTCATCTACTATATCATTCCCTTCTATATTGCTATGTCCGGGAACCCAGCAGAGCTTTACCTGGTTAGTGTGGCAGATCTTGTTTAATTCCTTTCTACAGTTTAAAACTGCTTTTGATCTTATGGTCTCACTGGCTAAGGCTTTGATAGCAGCCTGGCTGTCCACGAAAAAAGTAATCTCCGAAGAGCTTAGCTTTTCGTGATGTGCCAATTCAGCTGCTTTTCCAATGGCAAAAATCTCGGCCTGAAAGACACTACAGTCAGCCGGGAGTGTATATGACGCTCTGATGTTGAGAGATTGGCAAAACACTCCAGCACCTGTTCCCGATTCCATTTTTGAACCATCAGTGTAGAAAGGGATACCCTGTTTACTTATAAGTGAATTGGGATCCCAACCCTGTCTTTCTGGTATGAAAATAGAAAATTTCCTATCGAAATCTAGTAAAGGGGGGATGTAATCGGTGGTCTCCCTCAGTCCTGGAATCGTGTCATATCTTTGTAAGATTGACCCGTGGCCATAAGTGCTGTGCCTCCAAAAACTCAGTTTTCTTAAGCGAATTGCAGTTTTGGCTGCCGTGCACTTTATGAACTCATCCAGAGCCGGGAGGTCCAAGATCATTTCCAATCCAGCTTGTGGTGTGGTTCTTTGAGCCCCTGTTATTCCTACACAGGCTAGTCTCTGTACCTTATTCAGGTTCTTGAGATAGCTTGATTTTTCCACCGCCTTCCACCATACAATAGAGCCATAGGTAAGAATGGGTCTGACAATCGCTGTGTACATCCATTGGATGACTTGCGGTCGCATACCCCAACGTACACCGAAGGCCTTTTTGCATGTGTAGAATGCACATAGTGCTTTTTTCATTCTTTCCTCAGTATTACGCTTCCATGTAAGCTTGGAGTCAAGGATTACTCCTAGAAATTTAGCTTCCTTAGAAGGTATTAGAGGAATGCCATTTAGTTTGGGAGGGTTGAAGCCCTCCAGTTTCCTTTTCTTCGTGAACAAAACTAGCTCTGTCTTGGTGGGGTTGACCCCGAGACCATTCTTAGTTGCCCAAGAAGATAAATCCTTTAATGCATTTTCCATAATGCTTTCGATGATGGTAAGAAACTTGCCCGATACCAAAACCACTATGTCATCTGCATATGCTACTATTTTAATGCCCTGATCTTTGAGCTTTGTGAGAATTTTGTTGACTACGAGGATCCAGAGCAGGGGTGAGATGACTCCTCCCTGTGGTGTGCCTCTTGTAACTGTTTTCTCAATAGTGCTAACTCCTATTTGAGAGTTGATAATTCTGCCATTTAACATGGTGAAGATCCAACCGACCATGACAGATTCAACCCCAACTTCAACTAAGGCAGTCTTGATCGATTCCGTTTTAACGTTATTAAACGCACCCTCGATATCAAGAAATGCTGCCAGGGTATATTCTTTATGTTCAAGACTTTTCTCTATATGTGAAACTACTTCGTGCAAAGCAGTCTCCACTGATTTACCTTTAAGGTAAGCGTGTTGGTAGTTGCACAAATTGTTTTCGTTGAGAAGTTCTCTTACATGTAGATCAATTATCCTCTCTAGTGTCTTAAGGAGAAACGAAGAGAGACTTATTGGTCTATAATCCTGAGCGGTCGAGTGAGTCGGTTTCCCTGCTTTTGGGATAAAGACTACCTTGACCTTTTTCCAGTTATTAGGGACGTATCTAAGTTTGATACAACTTATGAAGATTACCCTAAGCCACGGAGTTATTACTTTGAGAGCATTTTGAAGAAGAGCTGGAAAAATCTCGTCTGGGAGAGCATTTTTGCAGCTGGTGATAGCTGGCCTTATGACTGCTCAGAAAAAAAATATAAAAAAAATATTTTTCTTGTGGTCTCCATGGTATAATTTATTTTCGAAAAATGTTAAAAAATTCAGGGTCTCCTAAAATACCTAATTACAACGGCCACCCATAAAGGATTCTTGTTATTTTTGTATTTTAATAATATTCTTGAATAACCGTTCTAAATGATGGGTAGTAAATTTTAACACCAGCTGATGCATTTTTTGTGTTATAATTTTTTAAAATAATTTTTTTATTCAAAAATAATTCAATATTTTTTTTCACCAAAGTTTGAAAATTAATAAAGAGAAAAAAATGTATGAGAACATAAGTGGCAAATTTGATAAAAATTGGCCTGTTTAATGTACTTTCCAAAATGGTATAACACATGTTTGTGTCTACAACCATGACCAATAAAATTGGCATTTAATCTACTAAAGTAGTTTTTTAACATTTTATCAGATGAAATTAAGTTACAAAGTTAAGTAAACACTACGACGACGAATAAAATAAATTTTAATTTTTATTGCATTTAAAAATAACCGTTATTAAATAAAGGCACTAACATTTAACACTAGTTGCTGGATTTTTTTTTAATAATTTTTTTAATTAATTTTTTAATAAAAAAATGATTAAATATTTATTTTGATGTTTGATAACAACAAAAATTGAGTTGGAAGGAAAAGTCAATAGATATACCAGTGCCACTATTATGTCTGCTAAATTCACTAACTAAAATAATAGTATGCACTTTCAAAAAGGTTTTGATTTAGGTATGGGAAATGCGATAAATAAAACAACAGTATTAAAAATTATGATATATTTGTAATTTAAATAAACTTATATTAAATGTTCAAACTGTCCCCCATTCACTGTGATACAGGCTCTGCATCTTCTAATGAAGGACCTCTCAATAAAACAAGCATATTGGCGCTCATTTATTTTCATCACAGCGTCTTGAACACGACGACGCAATTCCGTAATGGAGGTAATTGGTTTAGTATAAACCATTTCTTTCAGACATCCCCAGTAGAAAAAGTCCAAAGGATTTAGGTCTGGCAAACGTGGTGGCCACAAAATTGGGCCCAGACGGCCTATCCCTGTTCGTCTTGCAATCACCCGTGTGATGTAGTTGAATCTGCTTCAATTTCATTCAGCACAATACGATCAATTTCTTCTCGCGGTAAACGTCCTCCGCTAGTACCGCCCAGTCCATTACCAGGCATTCGTCCTTCTGAAAAACATTGGTGGACTCTGATGAACACTCGATAGTCCGGATGTCGCGCATTTGGATATCGCTCTCTATAGAGAGCTGCAGCTGCGTTAGCGCTTCCTCTACATTCCCCGTATATTAAATGCATATTCGCATACTCCAGCGGCGTATACTGTGACATTCTTAATCAGTATTAATTTAATCAAATTCAAAAATTCGTTTAAGTGACGAAACCAGTATAACAACGTTATACGTTACGTAATGACAGAGAATTGACAATATTTGCAAATAATACTTTTATATGCATTTTAATGCCTATTTTATTACAAGTCAATTTTTATTTGAGAAAGTGTTAAAAATCTTCTCTAGTAGATTAATAGCCAATTTAATGTGTTATGTGTTAGTGCCTTTATTCAATAACGGTTATTTTTAAATGCAATAAAAATTAAAATTTATTTCATTCGTCGTCGTAGTGTTTACTTAACTTTGTAACTTAATTTCATCTGATAAAATGTTAAAAAACTACTTTAGTAGATTAAATGCCAATTTTATTGGGCATGGTTGTAGACACAAACATGTGTTATACCATTTTGGAAAGTACATTAAACAGGCCAATTTTTATCAAATTTGCCACTTATGTTCTCATACATTTTTTTCTCTTTATTAATTTTCAAACTTTGGTGAAAAAAAATATTGAATTATTTTTGAATAAAAAAATTATTTTAAAAAATTATAACACAAAAAATGCATCAGCTGGTGTTAAAATTTACTACCCATCATTTAGAACGGTTATTCAAGAATATTATTAAAATACAAAAATAACAAGAATCCTTTATGGGTGGCCGTTGTAATTAGGTATTTTAGGAGACCCTGAATTTTTTAACATTTTTCGAAAATAAATTATACCATGGAGACCACAAGAAAAATATTTTTTTTATATTTTTTTTCTGAGCAGTCATAAGGCCAGCTATCACCAGCTGCAGTATTATCCACTCATTACGGGACACCCTGTATATTGGGAGACAGAAGATTTTCTTCCACAGATTTGTTTGTCATCGGCTATGTTGCTTTCTGCCATTTAAGACATCTTCTTATTTTCGCCGTTGAGCAACTCAGCCACCATCTCATCGCCGTCAGCAAACCAAATAAAAAAATATTCTAATTAATAATCAAATATTAAATAAATTTTATTTCATTTTACTAGAGGAAACCTTTTTTGTCATTTAGATCATCCTCTCAAGTGGTGACACCAACATGGACGAAGGACAAAAAATCATCTTTCAATGCACACGAGCCTACAATGCCGAACGATCACCCTCCTAACAACACAGTTCCGTAGCAACACCATCTAAACTGGCTGGAGTGTCTGTCAATGTTCCCCCCTTCTGGAAAGAAAAACCTGAGCTGCGGTTTATTTAGGTTGAGTCGCAATTTTTTATGACACGTGTTAGCTCAGATAGCAGCAAATATCACACAGTGCGTCGTTGCAGTGATAGAAGGTAGTATTTTTAGTTAGGTGAGCGACCGACGCAAGTATTGTTGAACCCTCCAGCTGAAGATAAATACGAACATATAAAGAAGAAGCTAATCTCACGATTCACATACTCAGACCGCCATCATCGGTTGCGAAAGCCGCTGCAGACATTGAGTTGGGAGATTGAACGCTATCCCAATTATTGCGAGAAATGCGAGATTTAGCTGGTTCTAAAATGGATGATCTGAGTTGCTGAAAAGTCTCTATGGTTGCACGTGCAACGACTACCTTCAAACTTGCGTTCCATTATTTCTGTAAGTTCTGAAGATCTCAATAATTTAACAATATTAACCAATAAAATTGAGCTCAGTGAATCGCGCACCTGCGCAAGTTTTTGAAGTTAAGGGAACAGAGCCGCAACATCATCAGACATCAATCGCAAGTAACGGCACTGGAATCGAATATCAGATTTAGAGCTTACACGTACCATTAACGGCCTAAAAGCACGTTTTTAACCTCAATCTCGCAGCCAAAATCAGACTTATTCTTTCAACCAGGGTCACAGCAGAAGTAGATAAAAGAGTTCAGCAAATAATAAAAGCACAACTTCTTGTTGGTATTTTCGTAAGCACGGATTAAATGCAAGAAATTGTAGAATTCCTTGCTCATTCAACGCTTCGTTAAACCCAGAGGAAAATCTCACCTGGCAGCAACCACTGGCCCTTATAACTGTAGCCTTTTTGTAAGAGACAAAACTAGCAACTTATCATTCCTCACCGATACCGCGGGAGCTGATATTTCCGCTATTCCGCCAACATCACAGCAAAAGCAAATTGATCCAGAGAGAAGAATCAACATTATACGCAGCGATTTCACTTTTCGGGAACAAAGTGCTCGTCCTTGTCCTTGGATTACGACGTCCTTTCAAATGGAGCGGATTTTCTGAAATATTTCGGAATTTTAGTTGATCTAAAGCAACGTCGCAATATAGATCAGCAAACGTCCATATCCGTATTCGGATACCTCACGAACAATCCATTTAACGAGCTTATATGGCTGTCAACCGAGAAATGCCATCTACTACACGAGTTCAAAAATATAAGCTCGCCCCACCTTATCAGCTAGAACTATATGAAGCAACAACCGGACCACCAAAGTTCACGTGGCATATAGACGACTGCCACCGGGCTAACTGAAAGCAGCTAAACGAGAGTTTGAAAGCCTAATGAACAAGGGCATTTGCCGTCCTTCAAAAGTACTTGGCAATCCCACTGCATAGGATGCCTAAGTTAAATGGAGAGTGGAGACTTTTTGGGGATTATCGGTGACTCAACGCCAATTCCATTCCTGATCGATAAAATTCACGCAACACATCAATTTACTCGAGTTTAATTTGTTTGGAGAGTAAACTAACTTTTATTTAACTCAGAGTTAACTCATCACTTAAAAAGTGGCCCTAAGAAATACAACAGATTAACCATGTGTTGATTAAGATTGTAACCACTACTCGAACGTGCGGCGATAATGACGATAAGAATTAATTGAGATGTGCCTGGGCAAAAGGAACATTTTGTGACAAATTTGAGTTTCATTTCTGTTCTCTCGCTTACAGAATCCGATGAATGACCTGCGGAGGGAGTCAGGCTCAATTTCGATATTTTTACTAAGCAGCAGCTCATTCGTAAGATTCTGTAATCGGAGTGAATATATTAACAATTACCTACATATTGCTTTAAGGGAATAATGTTACAAATAATTCTTCAGTTAAACCAGAGTTAACTCAAGTAAAGCTCAGGTTATAACTTTTCGATAAAACCTTGTGCCATATAGCTAGCACCTGGTCTAGCTAAACTGGCTTAGTACTAATATACATATGTGAATAAATTGGGCAGTAATTTGATGGTTAAACCTAATTAAGCTCATGATTTAAATTCACTTGGCATTTTTCTTTTTTGGCTCTGAGCAAAGCTCTGAGCAGAGGCTGAGCGATCAGATCAGAGCTCTGAGCAGATTATGATCAGAGTCCTCCTCAAATATAATTATGAAACACACTTGAGCACTGAACTGTCATTTCATAGGGAATCCTTTTTTAATTTTTAGTTATGTGTGAAGTTGGGGATCGTTAAGAAATCCAGCAGCATGTTATTAATTTCGAATATATTTGTCTGGATTTCTGGACCTGGACAAAGGTGGTTCTGGACCTGGACAGAGATGGAAATTTTTTTTTGGAAAAAAATATTTAAAAAAAATTAACTTTTCTTTTGGAAAAATTGTTTTGTTTAAAAAAAAAAATTATTCTTCTGTCCCACCTCCAGAATTTTTGTTTTCAAATTGTAAAAAAGTTGTTTCCAAAAACAAAAGAAAAAAATTGTCCAAGTTCCCAAGATTTGTCCGGTCATTTTATTCTGAGCTAATT
Organism: Leucozona laternaria; assembly: GCA_932273885.2. NCBI lineage: Eukaryota > Metazoa > Arthropoda > Insecta > Diptera > Syrphidae > Leucozona > Leucozona laternaria. The sequence goes on along the minus strand of OW026367.1, from coordinate 53,222,902 downwards.
GAACAAGCTCTGAGCTAACTCAGATGGAAAAAAGAAACACACTTTTTCTGCTCTGATATGTCTGAGCTAAAAAAAAAACATAAATTTTTTTTTGACAGTTCCGTGATCTGCTCTGAGTTAAAAAAGAAAAACGCCAACTGATAAAGTCAACTTTGACCTCGAAACTTGCACTTAAAAAACTGCGCTCAAAAGTACTTCACAGATTTGTTTAACTAGCGTAACGGATACAACTATTGGCACCCCCTCATTCATTAGCGTTTTTTTCAAAAACTATTAATCTAAGCGAGCCAACTTCATTGTTTTCTTAAACTGCAACTTACTCCTCACAATTGTGCGTCTTTATTTTGATAAATTACCTCTTCAGACGTCCCTTACTTTGTGTGTGGTAGTAAAAGTTTTAACACATTTTAAAAAATTGAAAAACTAGCAAAATTGTGTGTGTTCCTGTTAAGGACCTAAGATTTGGTAAGCCTTATTTAGTAATTAATTTATGTTTATTGTATTAATAAATTATGTTTATTGATATCAGAATATAATAAATTATTTGTTTTTTACAATTTTTTGTAAAAAAAATTGGTAAATTTTTAATAAAAAGGGTGCCAATAGTTGGGGTTAATTATTGAGGTTCAATTATTGGCATCTGGGTGCCAGTAATTGGTTCCATTGAACTTTAACTATTGGCACTGCCAATAAATATGCTCTAAGGACTGCCAATAATTGTATCATTGAACCGTTACTTTTTAAGGTTTGAAAAAATGCAGAACACAAGGAGGAGTTATCAAGAAAAAGATGTTCAGGAAGCTTTATCGGCCATAAAAATGGACACACATGTCTAAAAAAGCAGCTTCCAAAAACTATAAAATACCGCGTTCTACTCTGCAGTTCCGATTTAACGCAAATTTAACAAAGGCACGTTCAAAGCTCTTAACAGTTTTAACTGACGAAGTTCTTTCTTCTGTTGTTGAATGGTTAAAAGTTGCGCAAGAGAATGGATTTCCGAAAAGAAGATGTCCTTTACGCTATCCAGGAATTTCTAGGGCAAAGCAACTGATCATATATCCTCTTTACAGTTTATGTATTTTTTTTTTTTTTGCTGTAGACTTTTGTTAATATATTTTAGTTTTATCCCTTATAAACTAGAAGAAGCGGTAGCTATTTGTTCCTTTTTATATTTTTTTCTTGTTTAGATGAACATTATATTAATACAAATCTAAAACGAAAATACTGTTTTATTTACATTCAAGAGTGCTAATAATTGTACATTTATGGGATGCCGATAATTGTGGTTGGGTGTCAATAATTGTAGTTTTTGTTAAGTTTTTTTTTTTTAATTTGCTGGTTTAACCTCTTTTTAAATAATAAAATAAAAAGGTACAAATATTTCTAAATAAACAAATTTCTAAATTTTAATTTGGTATATTTATCATATTTTTAACTCTATAAATACTAAATTTAGGCGCATTTGAATTCGAAATTTCCTTAGGGGTGCCAACAATTGTATCCGTTACGCTAGCTAATTGTTTGTGCCAAAAAGTGAAGATTTTTAGCTGCGTCATTATTCTTCCAGATCGATTGAATTATTTATTTAAATATCATTCACATCTTCAAAAATAGTTATATTTTACAAAATGTCCTCCTTCTGCAAAACAAATTATCATAATGCCACTTTGGCAACTCTTACACCAAACGAAACATTTTTGTATTGAATTTATTCCATAAAGCTATTGTTTTCGTTCTTCTTCTACATTCTATCACCAAACATCACGCCCATTTCCTTAATTGTACACTTATCAAATCAATTTGCCTTCAATGGATTTTAACATGTATCACACCCTACACTCTTTTTAAATAAATCTATAAATTTAAGACTGGAAATTAAATTTCAATCCTTTCCTTTTGATATTAGACTCTATTGCTGGTAATGAAATCTCTCTTGGTGCCAGATTTTTTTTTTTTTTGTTGAACATTTACCTACCCTCAGAATGTTTTTCAAAGGCACTTTAATTCTTAAAAGAGAATCAATTGACATCCGAAGAGTGTATAGATTCCATTCACATAATTGAGCAAACAAATGATTTCCTTCGTTGGAATGCACTCAAGTGCCAGAAGAAAATCACAGACGAATATTTTACACCACCTATATCTATACATACTCAACCCCATACCTATACAAAGTCTTGTCTTCTTTAAATCCATCCATCGAATGCATGATTAATACTTGGGTATGAAGATAGAAGGGTTCGTTTGATGTTTTTACCATAGCTATACACACACATACATCCATAAAACGATTTACGTCCTTAATATTTTATCGTTTTGATGGAATGCTAATATGTATAGGACTCTTCAAATCATCAGCATTCACATAACTCTGATTTATCAGATGTCTGAAAACTCTTCTAGGTGTAGATATAGGTATCGACGGTATCGTATAATCCTTGTATTGCTTAACGTTCTTTGTAGAACCACTATTTCCGTCTATAATAGTTATTCAATCAGAAGCATTTCATAGAGAGCATACCAAGTCGCACGGTTACCTCTTATTCTTTCCATCATCATAGACGTAGATATTCCTGTGCTATCATCCTTTTTGTCCTTGCGTTGCCGCTGTCGCCGTCGCCGTCGTCGTCATCATGTATCGTGATGTGTTACCAAGAAATTGACAGCAATTTCAAGCATTCCAGATATTATTAGACTGTTGTATCTGGATTGTAGATTTGTATTTGTAGGTTCTTTCATATAAAGTTCATCCTTATATTGATGTGAATTTCACCATCAGTTCTCCTGTGGTTAACAACTGTAATACAGCTACAAAGTGAAGATACAATATGATTTGATGACATCTCTTTAACGAGCAAATTAAGAAAAAGCCAAAGCAGGTTGACACTAAGAAAATGCATCTTTTGTTTGATTTTGTATGTTTAAAACTTTTAAATGCAACGTTACACCATTTGAACAACCGCATCACCGTACCGGCATGCAGTAGGTATAACAAAACGCAGTTTACAAGTGAAGTATGCAATGAATGCACTTCCATTGACGACGCATCAAAGTAGGCAACATTTTATACTCATTTTTCTTCTAAGTGCAAGGTGGACGGTGGACGCTATCTGAAGATCGGGCCCAGACTTATCTTTCCTTTAGCTTACCGTTGAAGGCATAGATACACCATATAAAGATGACAATCTCGGCTGTCATCCGAGTTTGCCTACAAGCTAAATCAGGGGAAATTCAGGAGAAACACGCACAAACATGCAGTTGGCGTCCTTTCACCACGATTATTTGCACACATATACAGTTGGCGTCCATTCACCACCAAAATGCCGGTTATTTTAAAAATGTCATGAGTATGTTCAAAAAGTAAAGTATAAATGGAGCAACGAGTTATCAAGTGCTAACCCGACCTTATTTGGATAAGTTTGTGGAAACAAAATTATGAAAGTGAAAATTTATAATCGATTTAAGTATATTCAATTGTCTTTTTTTTTACTCTCAATTTATTTAAACAAACAGTGAATATGATACAAAAAAAAAACCATAAGAATGAGAAATCAGAGAATCAAATCAACGAAACTGCCGTAAGACAACTTAAGGCGTGTTTTTTTTTGCAAGCCCGGAGGAAATTAGTCAAAAAAAAATATGTGAGTGCCGAGACTCACGGTCAAATATGTGTAAACATCAACGTTTGTCCAAGTGCCTAATTTTTGTTACTGAACTTCATCAAAAGAAACATATTGAATAATTAACACTACATTACCTATCTGTAGGCAGTGCTTAAGAAGCTTAGTGTTGAAAGAACGGCAGCGAAATACCCAGTGGGGGAACCGCTGTAACCAAATTTCCAAGCACTAAAAGGCTGGTGGTGAAGTGCCCAACGAACGGTGAAGGTTCAGTACTGAAAGGTCCTGCTTCGTAGTTCACTCTCAACTTTAAAATGACTTCACATTACACATGGTTATTGTTTATGGTAATCACTCTCTGAGCATCGACAAACAACAACTGTCAGCGAAGAGCACTAAAATCGTGCGGTTTCAATTAAATGACACCGTACCCAAATTTCAAAGGAACTTAATGGTTTGACTGACAGGGGCCGAATTAAAATATCCATCTAGAACTGTCAACGAACTTGCAACCCTTATGAAACTCCATCTTTCCATCGAGTAAGACTTACAAAAAGTTCAGTCTTAATTTTATACTGAACGAACCTCAAATGAATGTCACTATGAGATAGCCGGCGAATTATATATCTTGAGTTTTTAGAATATTTAATTGCAGTTGTTGTCAGTGGAAATCACTAAAACCGCAGTTTCAATCGATTGACACCATCAATCGCCTATGGAATTGGACGCTGTGATTTTTAATGAATGTTAACTTTGTGCAAGCCGATAACTCTACAATTTTTTCAACCTCAGCTATTTTGTATATCCCAGCCTACAAATTGCAAGAAGAAATTGCATCGTTTAAAAGCAGTATAATGTAAATGCAGAATTTAAGTTCAAATTTGTATCACTGAACGCAGATGATATCCTACCATACCTACAGCTGTTGACCTACCATACCTACAGTCAATTGTCAATCCCTACAGCTGACTATTATTATTTTTGTTTTGATTTTGATTTCTTTTTAGTTACTAGTGTCGCGTCCATTTTGTTCGGGGAATAATTAAAAATTAAAGAAAAAAATATAAAAATATAAGTGTTAAAATGATAAAATCGTCGGTCGCGCTAAAAACAATTTGCTTTCGTCGTTGACAAAAACAATATAAATGAGTGGTCGCGATAAAGTATAATCTAATTGTCGGTCGCGTTAAAATCAATTTGTTTTGGTCGGGTCAAATCAGATTTCGTAACGTAACGTGCTACAACGTAAAGTGCACGACGCAACTTTGTACACGAACGTTCACGTTTTTTTTTCACTCTACCGCCAGCATAGATGTTTACACATCAAAAACAACGTTGGGGCTAATAAATTACGTGTTAAATGCAACAACAACTTATCCCTCCGGTGTTAGCTAAGTGCGCTGAATTCTCGGGTCTTCACTTAAGCACGGAGAAAAACTCTGTTATTGGCTTGAATAACATATACTTGTTATCAATAAGGGTATTCATGCAACGTCGTAAAACACTAGATAAGTTTATCTTTTGGTAAATGAACTGTCAAAATTTGTATGGGAAATGGTTAACGCAAATTATATAAAATTATCTAAGGATTTTGCTGCGGAAACTTATACAAATTTATTTGCATAAACTTATAACGGGTGATTTTTTAAGAGGCTTAGAACTTTTTTAAAAAAAAAAAACACAATAAATTCGAAAAAAAGAATGAAATATTTATTTGAATCGATAGTTTGAACCTTGCAATTTAATGTTTAAATATAATTTCATGCAAATGTTGACCGCGGCTGCGTCTCAGGTAGCCCATCCGCTGAGTCCAATTTTGGCATACTCTTTCACACATATCGGCCGGTATCTCACGAATGAATGCATGGATGTTGGCTTCCAGTGCGTCAATCGAAGCGGGCTTGTCCCTATAGACATTAGCCTTGACATACCCACACAAAAAATAATCTAATGGTGTCAAATCGCACGATCTAGGCGGCCAATTGACCGGCCCGAAACGTGAAATTAACTGTTCACCAAACTCGCCTCGCAATTGCGCCATTGTTTCGCGTGCTGTGTGGCATGTGGCACCGTCTTGTTGAAACCACATATCATGCAAGTCAAGAACTTCCATTTCGGGCAAAAAAAAGTTTGTTATCATCGCTCGGTAGCGTTCACCATTGACAGTAACGCTGCGATTCGCATCATCTTTGAAGAAATAGGCCCAATAATGCCGCCGGCCCATAAAACGCACCAAACAGTGGCTTTTTCGGGATGCATTGGTAGCTGTTGCAATGCTTCTGGCTGATCTTCACTCCAAATGCGGCAATTTTGCTTATTTACGTACCCATTCAACCAAAAATGAGCCTCATCGCTGAACACAAGCAGCGCGCGATGAACATTTCGAACCGAGCACGAATTTTGATAGTAAAATTCAATAATTTGCAAGCGTTGTTCATTTGTAAGACGATCCATGGTTAAATTGCAAACCAAACTGAAGCTGTTTGACAGTGACACAAGGTACTAAACACACGTCAGCTGTGAAAACCAGTGTTGCCAAAACCAAACCAGCTTAAAAATCACCCATTACAAACGTCATTGTGACTTTTTCTTTCTTTCTTTTTATCTATTGTTAAAAGTTAATTAGAAGGATTTTACTTTTTAAACAGAAAATGCACATACCATCATTTTGTCCGAATAGTTTTAAAATGAGTAAATCATTAAAGTCAATTTATTCATATAATTGCACTAAATTCTGTTTAGCTTATTGTAGCTTGTTTTTTTTGACTTATTTTTAAATTTTTTCAGGAAATATTTTTTTTGCACAAATAAATTTTTGACGTTTGACGAACAGGTGATTCAATTACCCAGCATTTATCCAAATGAATAAAAGGACGTTCACGTAAACTTTTGCGTGAACTTATTTTTTTACACAATTGGTAAACTTATCTCATTGCATGAATAGTAATTATCGAAACTCCTTTTCTTTTCTGTGATAGCCTCGCTTATCTCCATTGTCATTTTTTCAACCAAATGACGAAAGGCATTTATGAGCATTATGATATATCCGGTACCAATAGAAAACTATCAAAGACCTAAATTTCAATGCATAAATAATCCTTACTAGTCACGATATTTATTTTATTACTGACTTTTCTATGATTCTCCGTCCAAGAAATTTCCTTGGATCGAAAATCACAGTTCAGCTAAATGTCATTATGAGAGTAAAAGAATGAAGGCCAAACATGGTGTCATTCACGGCAAGGTGGTCATGTACATATATATAGAGAGAATTGAAGATTTCAATAACCAATCAAACTAAAAGGAAATTCCAAATTTGAGTCAAGATTTAAAAATCAATGTGTAACAGCTCACGACTCACAAGATGAATTTTCAAAAAAAAAATTAATGAAGTTTCATCACGCCAAAGTCGTAGTATAATAGCGGACTTAGCATCATTAAATTTGTGTTTCTTTCAACACAACCCTATATCCCACCTTACATCCCCCATTTTCATGGTGAAAAGCTGGTGAGTTGGAATTTTTTTTAAAGATGGCTTCTTTATTTGCACATACAAAATGGTCGATCTAACAAAACAGATAAAACCCACCCCATTAAATTGTTGTTGCAATTCACATCTATTCATCGACACGGGATGAAATTACAAGTACAACAATGTAAACAAAAGGGTTTTGGAGGGTGAAGCGTACGAAATATTGTCATCTTTATAATATGGTGTATCTATGGTTGAAAGCACGGATTTAATTATTGTAAGTGAAAAAAATAAACGAAAAAGAGGAAAACGAAAACAATAGAAATGCATTGTTTTTGTTGTAGTGGACTGCAATGAATTAAATTCAAATGGAAGTTTTTTTGCAATCTTTGGTCTAAATGCGTTTCGCCCAGGCACGACAGTTGCCAGTTGGGCTCATCATCAGTTAGATGTTGTTGTACCCTTCTAAGACGCAAGATCTTAGCAAGTAAATTTTATTCGGAGTTTGGAAACTCTTAACCCAAGTTTTGTGCTTTCTTTGGGATAAACACTGGACACGGTCGAGTCTAAATCAGCCTCGACAAAAAATCAAATCGGCTCTAGCCGTATAGGCTTTAATCCAAATTACAGTGGCAACTGGCAACACGAATGCACAGACTGACGGACGGTATGATTTCTTTTCTGTCTTCTCGATCATTAGTAGATATTAGTTTTTATTACAACCTTGAACATTTTTACTTGCAAATATATGTACTATGTGGAAAGTTATGAATTCGTTCAAAAATCGAACTGGAGATTTTGATCAAACTTGACATTACGATGACAGAGAAGTCGAAAAAAGTGGGTCTCGCAAAACCGTCCGTCTGTCTGTTCGACTACAGCCTAAACGGATGGGTCGATTTTCTTTAAACTTGGTATCTAGCAATTTTAGCACATTCTCCCCACCCGTTTTTTTCTTTTTTTTAGGACCAAAACAAAGACAAACAGTAGCTATAATACAAAATTTTTTGGCCAAAAAGGAAAAACTTATTTTTCTCAAAGCCGGCTATACAAATTTTTTTTTTTTAAAACTCAATAAATTTAAATAGTTATAAGTTGCCGTTAAATAAAAAAAATGGTTCCGAAAAATGTTTATTAATGGTACCTCCCAAAGAACCATTCTTCTGATTTTCGCTTTTCTCGATAACGGTTCAACAGATATTAATGAATTTTTTTATGAAGAAGAACTAATACATTAGAAATAAAATTGTTTACCGAAATTTTCAAGAAAATATTATGTAGATATTTGAATTTTTTTTTTTGAAAACTCGATAAGAATTTCAAAAATGTTTTGGTCGATTTTTATTAAACTTGGCAAAAAGCATTTTTTTAACACTATCTAAAAAATGTTTGATAAAAATTATTCTTATAATTAAAAATAACTGCAGGTACCTACCTCCCATACAAATGTTTAAAACCCGTTAAGGATTTTTTTTATCAATTAATTGAACAATTAATAACAGCACCTCCGACACAATTTTTTTTTTAATTTTCGACTATCTCATTATTTGATTAACCGATTAAAGCTTAATTTTTTAAACAGAAGCTTGTAATAAATTTAAATAATATTGAATATCAAAATTTTCATAAAAGTATGTTTCGGATTTTTAAAAACAATTTCAAAATTATTTTTTGAAAATTCGATATTTCGAGAACGGGTGGAAAATTTTTTTTTGAAAATTAAGTTTTTAACTTCAAATTGATAAATATTTATAATTGAATTAAAAATTCTCTTTCTTAAAAATGTTAGCGTAATTTTATAAATACAAAATTGATTATTTTTAAAACCGCTCCAACTAAATATTTTAAACATTTTTTATAATAATTTAAGATTTATAAATAAAAGAAATCAGATGGGGTTTCGATTCAAAACAGTTTCAGAAGTATTTTAATCAATTTATTTCTAATTTTGTTGATTTAAAACCATTTTCCAGTTTAATAATATTATTTCCTTGCATGCATATTGCATTATGTGCAACAATGGACTATATTGTTAATTTTTATATACTCACATACATAGTACTACATGCAACTAAACTAAGTTTTGCCAAATGGATAAAATATAGACTCCCATATAGCTAATTTATTTCAGACTATAGAAACACAATGTGATCGCACATAAAAGCAAGTTCGTGCGACCCAGTCGTGCATTTATTTTTTTTTAATAAAATCAATACTTGCCGTATCTATATAGCAAGTACAAAATCCTGTATAAAATATTTGAAGCAATTCTGTCCATCCGTTTAAACTTAGTTTTATATCTATAGATGGACAGATTACCTCAATGGCTCCACGCACCGACTTCTACGCACAGAATAACCTTATTTAAAAAAAAAGTAGATATTTAGGTGAAGTGAAATTCACCTTTTCCTTCTCTGTGTCCGCTTGAACATTCGACGAGCAGAACGTTGAAATTGCAAAATAAAATTTGTATATTTGCATATCATTTTTATTCAAATCTAAGGACATACATTCTTGTGTCTGGATACAAATAATCATTCTGATGAAAAAGGAGACGTATAAGCGCACATTCCCAAAGTTATAGAAGATATCACCTTCCTGCAGTTCGTCCCGCAGCTCTGGTAAGAAAAATCCCATATTCGCATAAGAATCCACTTAAAGAATATACTCCATTATTTTCTGTAACATTTTTTTTCTTATACTTGATCCTGATAGGGGCCAAAAGGATACCATGGAAATGGTGATAGCGAAAACGACGCAATGGCAGTGTCAGGTGTCAAGAAGACGTTCGCTATAGCAAGCAGAGTGTAAATAACCTAAGGATGTAAAATATCCCTGTAATTTGATTGTGTGAAAATAAATGATGAATGTGGGATGAATAGGAGGGAATTGTATCGAAATTATAGAACAATTCGTTATGGTGGTGTGGATGGAGGACTTTACAAAAAAAAAAAAAATGTCCACATTCGCGATGACAATGAGAATTTTTATTTAACCTCCCTCCCATGGTATATGGTTTCGTGATTGCAAGCATTTTGTCATTTTACAAGACAAATGCGTTTGTCGTTACTGTGAGGCGGAAGAGAATGGGTGTGGGTGTGAGGCAGTGAGGCAGTGAGGGTGAGGGTGAGGGTGAGGGTGAGGGTGAGGGTGAGGGTGAGGGTGAGGGTGCCGCCTGCCGCATGAAAAGTGGCAGCACATTATCATTCTGACGGGGATAAAAATCATCGTGAAAGTAAACGTGAGTCAAATTCGAACAGGAGAATTGACGGGAAGGTATACATAATACATATACAAACTGTGTTCCATGGCATCCTTTTTCGATCACACACCGAACACCCGGAGTGCTTTTGCTATTTAATACTTCTGCGATGGCTGCGGAATGGAATGTTATTTTATCAATTTTTTTGTTTTTGGTAGGTAGGTATAGGTGTAGGTAAGGATTCGACAACGATGATGATGTATGCATATTTCACCTGTAGCAAATTTTATTTACATTCCAGAGATAGCAAATATCTTTTTTCCGACATCTCAGAATGAATTGTGCTTATTTGATTGATGGACGGAAAAAAAATATAAAAAGTCCAGAAGAATTTGTGTTCGGGGGAATTTAATAAATCTCATATGTGTATGATGTGACAAGATTCAGTGATTCGTCTAATTTTAATAAAACCAAACAAACACATAAGTATGTAGATACGTACCTACTAAAGGATCCGCCATCTAACGTTTTTGTTTTCAAATAGTGCTTATTTCGTGAATGGTAACACTTAGCTCATGTTTGATTTGACAGATAATTAGTTTTATCCTTTTCCTCGAACGAATATGGTTGTGTATACGCTTCGCTAAGTGGGCCTGCGATCGACTTAGAGAAGATGCCGATTTGGCCAAAAAAATCATCTTTTCAGATGAAGCTCATTTTGATCTTGGCGGGTAGTAAACAAGCAAAATTGTCGCATTTGGGGCACAGAAAACCCGCACGCATACATTGAAAAGCTGATACACCCAAAACGAGTCACTGTTTGGTGCGGATTTTGATCCAGAGGCATAATTGGGCCATTTTTCGAAAATGAGCAAGGAATGGCCGTTACAGTCAATGTCGATTGTTATCGGGCCATGTTGAACGAATTTTTGTTCACAAAAATTGAAGAGGAGGATATTGGCAACATTTGGTTTCAACAGGACGGCCGGCGCTACGTGCCACACAGCCGAAGCTACACTCGATGTTTTGCGCCATTTTCAAAAAAAAAGTTATTTGGCGGACCCTTTATTTTTGATACGTACCTACTATTTTTTACAAAATAAGGATGAAAAATTTTTGATTCTGAATATAATGTTCGCAGTAACGGAATTCCTCAGCAGCTAGAGAGTGCATGATACACTGGAAAATGCATGTTTATGAGGAATTTTAATTTAATCTGTCTGGCTGCTTGGGAAATATTTGTAAATAGTTTCCTAAGGAACATAATATGCAAACTTGGTTTCAGACTATAACGTAAAAGACAAGAACATTTTTACAGCATTTAAGCATTTGGGTGATGTAAGGCCCCACTGTAAATATCTATGGTTGCTTATAGGTTAAGTATTTAGCACTATTGTTACCTAATTAAAACAGTTCTCAGTAGACATTTGTTCCTAACCTACAATACTGTACATTAGTGTTTCACTTAGTTTAAATTTTTTTAAATTTATTTTGTCCGCTCCCCATTAAAAATTATCAAAAAAATTTACAAAAATTCTGTATAAAATTTGATTGATATGTAAAAGTAAACAAAATGACGGAAAGTCTTCAAACATCGTACATACAGGGTGTTTTGCAATGGTCGATGCAACAAAAGGCTGGGTAGTGTAGGTTGGGTCAGTATATACAAGTTAATAATCGAAAGTGAAGGGAGGGTCTATTTCCCCTGTTTAGGTGAGAACTGAAAACAGGGGGAAATAGACACCCTTTTAAATTACAATTTATTTCTTTTACTCACCCAAACCTCATGCCTTACAGCCTTTTGTTGTATCTTATGCGAAACACCCTGTACATTAGCTATCAAAACGAGTAGATACAGGGTCTTTTATTAAGGGCTTCCTATATTTAAATTTAACTTAAACAAAGTGTGTGTGAGATATCATCGACATTTGTTATTTGTTTGAAAGGCCTATCGCTGACATTTTGTATGGAATTTAACATCGTTCAAATGTCCGCAGCGGCTTTTCTGATGTCCAATTTTTCATGACTCTGGCAGATAAATTAGGCTGAAGTCGACAGATTGCATAGGTTATGTTGGCCTTGAGGGCCGTTGTGGTTTTCGCATAGACCTGCGAATTCAGAATACCCCACAAGAAAAAGTCAAACGGGGTCAAATCGCACGATCTCGGTGGCCAGTTCACATCACCTCCACGTCAGATGACCATGTCCTCGAATCGCTCATGCAGAATTTCCAATGTAGCGTGAGCTGTGTGGCACGTAGTGCCATCCTGTTGAGACCACATGTCGTTGGTGTCAATATCATCTAATTCGGGCGAACGTTGGTAATTTTAATTATCGACCTATAGCGTTCGCCTTTGACGATGATGGGCGATGACGCGTGCGCGCCGCCAGCCCAAAATCCACAAAAAACAGTGACCTTTTCGGGATGCATTGGACGCTCTTGGATCTCATGTGGATTGCTATCGTCCCAATTTCGACAATTTTGTTTGTTGACGTACCCATTTATCCATAAATGGGCGTCATCGCTGAAGATGATCGTCAATGGGTGCAGCGCACGGAACCTTGCCCGAAGGAAACACCCATTTTGGTAAAACAATTTTAACATTTGGACGTGTTATTGAACGCTGTATCCGTCCATGGGTCCATGGTGATTTGGCAGAACAGACTGAATAAATTACAGCCAATTTGCAGCTTCAACGTTATGGCCGCTATCAACTGTCAAAGTTCGGATTCCTAATTGCAAGACCCTTTATAAGAAAAATTTGTTAACGTTGACCGATTTCAATAAAATTGAACACAATTTTTTTTAGTATACATATCTTGATTAGGGGAGGAGACAAATAGATATAAAGGGTGTTTTTTTTAGACGTGTGGCTATTAATCTGGCAATACTTTTTTCGGAGTTGGTCTTTTTGACAGTTGTCACTTGATTTATGTTCAGTATGGCTTGCCATTTTATAATTAATAGACTTACTCCTAAAACACGTTTGTAAATTGTGCCAAAATAATGACTCGGTTCGGGTGACGCATCGCGTGCTGTGTCCAATATTCGGTCCGCATAATCGCAAAATCGCTTAAATTCGAGCAACCATGGATCAGTTTCGCACCACGTTTACTCTTGTGGATAATGCGCATCCTCAGAGACGCCGTATAGTGCACACCGAAGACGCTATTGCTGCTGTGGAGCAGAATATCGAAGAAGATCCGAATGAGTCCATCCGTCATCGCTCGCAACAATTGCAATTGGAGCTGTTGATGCTCTCGGCTGGAATTTATTCGAGCCAGCCGCGGCGGCCACTTGCCCGAAATCATTTTTAAAACATAATGGCAAACTCTTATCTTTATAATAAAGCTGAATTATTGGCCATAACATTAAAATATATGCGTTTTATTTTTTCTTGAAAACCACACGTCTCAAAAAAAACACAGTACAATCATTTCAAAAATAAGAACGAACCACTCTATGGTGTACATTCACGGAAAAATATCTTGGCTTCGATAAAATGGTATAGATCTGGCAGCCCTGATGCAGGATCTTGGTCTTTTCAATAAATTAATAAATAGTGAATTATCATTTTAGGGTGAATTTGGGCCTAAAAGGCTCTCCATTAGCTAACTGCAGCCGTCCAGCAAGTTGGTTTGAGGTTCCTTTCTTAACTCTGTACTGCACTGTCCCTTATTCAAACCAAGTAAACCTATGAGTTCGTATTTTTTGTTGACTATGTATCAGTGGCGTTTTGTGGATTATTTAGACGGGTGTGCGATTCTAGAAAATATTTTTTTTTAATATCAGTAAATTAGGATATTGCAATGAATTTCCTGAAAAAAATTCTATTTAGTGTTATCTCTATAGAATTTTAAATCAAATTAACAAAAAAAATTTGTGAGTGCCGGGACTCACGGTTAATATGTGTAAACATCAACGTTTGTCCAAGCGCAGTTTTGAGGAACTGAAAGTAAAGTTAAAGTTAACGCCAGCATAGATGTTTACACATCAAAAACAATGAATGAATTTGTCCATTCTTCGGTAAATCAAGCTTTAGGTCTGAAATGAGGTAATTTCGCAAATTTCAAAAAAAGTGTTTTCATTGCAAATTTGCTAATTTCGATTGACAGGTCATTTCATTTTGACTTTGATGTGGCTTGTTTTTGTTGTTTTCAATGAATTCCACATTGAATAAATCCCACTTGGGTGTGTTCATAAAGTTTTTACGTAATTTCCTACCTACGAAATTCGTGCAAATTTAGTTTAAATTACCTAATTTCGAAATGTGAATTTGTATGGGAAATGAGGTAATTTCGTATCGAATTTGGAAATTCTCAACGAAATTACCTCATTTGCTCTGAGGAAAACGTAGTATAAACTTCAAGAGCAATGAATTTGTCCATTCTTCTGTCAGTTTTTGTCAGTTTGGTGACAGGAGACCACCAATTTGTCAGTCGTAAAAATCAAGCATCAGGCTTATACTAGACTTAAACGACTGACGTATTGGCAGTTTTCTGTCACTAGACTTCAAAAACAATGAATTGGTTCATTCTTATACGTTTTTTGACATATTGCTGATAGGAAACCGCCAATTATGCAGCATTAGATTTAAATTTATTCCAAATGTTATTTGTTGATTTTTGTTCAATCGATTTTTTTTTTTAGAACGAACACCTACGCCACAGCAAGTACACAGATACGAATTTGATATGTAGTTTATGTACCCAATAGTCTAGCCAGTACCGTATCGTTCTACCTTCATTTATCTAACATGCCAAGTATGCAATTTACGCCGGTAACAGTTTTCCTCCGTGGTTAAGTTAAGCCCGGAGAATTTTCCTCTCCTCGCCCGAAGGGAATTAGTTGTTGTTGCATTAAGCTTGAAATTTCTTTTGTCCCAACGTCGTTTTTATCGACCAATTTCCTCGGGACACGGCTAGTATCATCTCACTGCACTCTTTACTCCACTAGAGTGGACGATGAAAGAAAATAAAACACACTCAAACAATAAGGAAATGCAAAAAGAAGAGCGATAACTCTGCAATTTGTTCAACCTCAGCATTTTGTACCCCAGCCAACACATACGTGCCTCGCCAACGTGTTTAAAAAAAGAAATTGCATCGTTTAAAAGTAGTATATGTGAACGTAGAATATTTGCGAACGCGCGTTCGAACGCGCGTCTCTTGTCTTCAGCCAGTAAAGTGATCTTCAGATTTGTAGATATTACTGAACGTAACCTATATCCTACTATTCTAATATTATTATTATTTTTGGTTTGTTTTTGTTTATAGTTTTCTATCTAGGCTCTAGTGTCGTGTATCGGGCGAATGTAAAAAAATAAAAGAAAAATAATATAAAAAAGCTAAAATGTATCGGTATATACATGATAGTTAATAATTATGAACAAGTGATCGTGATAAAATATAATTTAATCGTCGGTCGCGTTAAAAACAATTTGTTTCGGTCGGGGCTAGGAATATTTCGTAACGTAACGTGCTACAATGTAATTTGCACGACGGAACGTTGCACAGAAAAGTTCACGTTTTTTTTCCACTCTACCGCGAGCATAGATGTTTACACATCAAAAACAGAAAAGCAGCTCAGACTCAAGTGCGAGTTCACGTAAACTTCATCAAATTAATAGTCGTAAGAGTGACAAAGACAGTGCGAAGATAGTCTATGGCCACGTTCGGGGATCAATCCAAAGTAATCCCTTGTTCAAAAACATCTGATGTCAGCTGATGCAACAACAACTCAAGCTATCTGAAAATTTTTGGGATAGGTGGATAGCCTATCGGATAGTTGCCCGAAAGCGGCCGATGTAATGTTCATTGAATTTTTTACCTTCTTTGATGCTTTAAGGAAACGGAACAGATACAAAAGAAAATAGAATAGAATAAGAGCAAAGACGTGCACGCAAAACTTTCGCACGAGTTCACTACAAATTCATCAAAATATATATCATTTTTATGTGTGTGTAAAGCGGGCGATGAATAACGATGGGGATGGCTACTGGGGAAATCTAGTAGGCGTAGTTGGAAGTTTGAAAATCTTGGATGAGTTATAGTTATATGACGAATACAAGAATACAACAGAATAAGTGCACAGTGTGGTTTCGTAAGAGTTTACTTTATTTTTTTCTCTTATTTCACTAAACGGTGAAGGAATTTTGGAAGAGCAATTATGATAGATGAATATTATGTCCCTGTGTAGGCTGTGTCTTAGGCGGTATTATGTTTTGGTGTATGTTTGTGTGTGTTATAAGGGATTCGATGATTAATTTTTCGCCGTTTGATCAGGGAGTGCAATGCACACCTTGCACACCCTAACGAGATGCCACTGCTATGTATATAATGGATTCATTCTCAGAAACAGACCGCAGTGAATGTTTTTCCATTCAAGTCTTGCTTTTTTAAAATATTTGGCAGAGATACATAATTCATGACAAAACGGTAGAACTTCCTCAATAATAATAAACAATTACTTTATGAACAATGTACAAACATATCCTCTTTGGCCAGGCATGAGACAATTTTTTTTTAAACTTCACCTTTCGTCATATTTTCCTATGTTTACTTTAGGCTCTATATATGTCTTCATGCCAAACAAATTCAAACACAATCATGCCTTTTGTGTATCTGATCAAAACCAAACAAAGACTTTCGCCGATTCAACCGCACGCGACTATAAAGAAAACCAAAATATTTGAGCACATGGTTGGTTGTATATTCATTCATGATTTCTCATCATCTTAAGATATCCTGAATCCCTGTGGGATGTAAGAAAAAACCTGTGGTCCTCCTACGAAATGTTGCTTTACGGAACAAAGGATATATAAGTCGCTTTCTTATCTTTAGAATGAATGTGCCGCGAAGTCAACTCCCATGAGAATACCAATACAGAACCCAGATTAGGGTGCCTTTTCAGCCTGGCTACAGATAATGTCTCTTGCACCACTAGCAAAAAGAACAGCAACCAAAATATATTTTCAAAAAAGAAATGGAATGTGGAAGAATTTGTATGGATTTTCTAAAGTCACCTTCTCTGTTGTATGATCAAACTTAAATTTATAGTTAGTATAGTATAGGAAAGTTGGAAACAAAACCACCGAAAACAGATTACAGAAAAGCTATTTGTTCATACCTGAAAAGCTTCAGTTGAAATATTCGGGACGTCATTTTGAAAAACGAACTGACATAAACTTCTCCGAAACTATGGATTTTAGTGGGAAAGTTGTCCACACCATAGTTGTAGGCAATGAAATAGTTTTAATTCATGTATCTAAGGCCCATTTGTTTCGGCGCAAGTATTATTTTCTAGGTTATGTTACCTTAATATTTTTTTCTTTTTTGCACTTTTATCGATATCCAAGAAGCTTACGAAGTTAAAAGATTTTTAGATATTTTTTGAAGATGATGTGATATTGCAGTTCAAAGATTGAGCTATCCACAGCCACGTAATTGTTGGGTTAAAGCCTTATACCTAATACTCTTTTCTTCCAATACAACAGTTATCGGTTCTGTCGATATGGTAGTTTTTGGAAAGCTGACGACACTCAATAAATAATTTTTAAAAGTTATTTTGAGCCAATAAGGTATCTCAATTGTGTCAAATATTATTAAAAAATGTTCAACATTTTGCTACTCAATAAATACGTCAATACGGGTGTTTTAAAATTTCGCCAGAATAAATGCGATGTAATCAGCCTTCCTGTTTCTGTTTTTGAAATGATATTTCGGGAAATTATGATTTTTATTGAGTAACCTACTTTTATGATAGACTCAAGAGACCTAGAAAAAGCATATGGAGGCGAAAGCTCGGGAATAAAGCTTAGTCAACAAGGGGCCAGAAAAAGGAAAATATTTAGAATATTTTTATTCTAAGTATTTTTTCGGCATAAAATCTTCAATTTTCAATATTTTTAGATAAATCTTTGGAACCATTGAATTTGAACAATTTTGAACATGGAACAACTTTTGGATTTCGTATTTTTGAAAAGATATATCGATGTTTTTTTTGAAAATTGATTTCTGAGTGATAATACAGGTTATTTTTTTTTAGACGTGTATGGTTTTCAATGTGGCAATACTTTTTTCGGAGTTGGTCTTTTTGACAGCACCTGTCACTTGATTTATTTTTAGTTTTGTTTGGCATTTAAATATGAATAGACTGACGCCTGAACAACGCTTCCAAATTGTGCCCAAAACAAGATTGCCGTTGATCCCAATTTTCATAAGCGAATTTTGTTTAGCGATGAAGCTCACTTTTGGTTGAATGGATACGTAAATAAACAAAATTGCCATATTTGGAGTAATCATAATCCACAAGCCATTGTTGAGAAGCCGTTACATCCTCGAAAATTCACTGTTTGGGTTGCTCTATGGCCAAAAAGGGATTAATGGTGTATATTTCTTCAAAAATGAAGCCGGCCACAATGTTACAGTCAATGACGAACGCTATATAGAGCCATATGAATAATGACTTTTTCGTGCCTGAATTAGAGGATGTTGCATGTTGTTTTTGTCTCCAAGTTATGTTGTATAAATATAATGATTAAATCAAAAGAAAAACACGAATATTTTTATTTTGTTAAAATATTTTAATAACGAATAAATTTCATAACTTTTATAGTTATTATAAAGTTATGAAATTTATTCGTTATTAAAATATTTTAACAAAATAAAAATATTCGTGTTTTTCTTTTGATTTAATCATTATATTTAGAGGATGTTGATGTGGACAACCTTTGGTTCCAACAAGACAGCGCTACATGCCATACAGCTAACGAAACAATTAATTTATTGAAAGAAACTTTTGATGAGCGCATTATCTCACTACTATGGATGGACTATTTTTGTTGGGATTATGTGAAGTCGCTTGTCTACGCAGATAAGCAGCCCGAGACGATTGACGCCTTGGAACAGAATATTCGGCGCGTTATTGCTGACATAGGGCCTCAATTGCTGCAAAAAGTGGTCAAAATTGGGCCTCTCGGGTGGAATTTTTTTCGAGCATACCGCGGCGGCTACTTGCTTAAAATCATTTTTAAAACATAATGTAAAACCCTTATATTTATAATTAATCTAAATTCTTGGCAATAAGATTTAGCGCCCCTTTTTTTTTGGACCTCTATGTTCAAAGTATCAAAAGTTATGGCCAAAACTCGAAAAAATTCTAACCACCTTATTTTTAATATCGAAGTTTTTTATTTTATTTTTACTTTTTAAAAAAGTGTTCTAAATATTGTTCTTAAAAATTAAGGGTTTTAAAATAAGAGCTTCTTCGTTTTTATTTAAAAAAACTTTTGAGTCTTAATTTTTGATGATAAATACTATTGTGTTATGAAAATATTGTGTTCCTATATTTTAAAAGAAATAAAACGCAAATAATTTAATGTTATGGCCAAGAATTTAGCTTTATTATTAAGGTAAGGGTTTTCCATTATGTTTTATAAGAATAAAAATTCCAGCCGAGAGGCCCAATTTTCGACAGCTTTAATTGTTGCGTGCGATGGGATGGACTCATTCGGGTCTTCTTCGATACTTTGCTCCACAGCAGTAATAGCGTCTTCGGTGCGCACTGTTCGGCGTCTCTGAGGATGCGGATTATCCACTAGAGTAAACCGATCCATGGTTGCTCGAATTTATGCGATTATGTCGACCGAATATTGGACGCAGTGCGTGATACGTCGCGCGAACCGAATTATTATTTTGGTAATAAATTTTCAGGATTTGCAAACGTTGTTCAGGAGTACCTACGTCTATTAATAATGAAATGGCAAACCAAGTTGAGAATAAATCAAGTGACAACTGTCAAAAAGACCAACTCCGAAAAAAGTATTGCCAGATTGAAAACTACACCTCTAAAAAAATAATGTTAAGTTAATCATATTTAGATTACGGTTAAATTGTTATTATTTTAATATTGTCATTACATTATGATTTCATAATTATTTTTGTTATGTTTGTTAATTTTGCTTGAATTTAAGCCTACCTATATAAATTAAACCGCATGCAAAAATAACACTTGAAAAGAGGGGCGCCACAAAATATTTCGCCCAGGGCGCCAGTATGCCTAAGGCTGGACCTTTACATGTTTTAAATGGAAAATATGGTGAATTTTTGACATTTTACCCAGCTGGATTCAATTAATTAAATTACTAATATTGAGCTGAAAAGAAATTTCTTTGGTGGCCAACTGATGGCAATAAATCAAAATAAACATGACGGACTTTCGTTCTATTTACAATAATTCTGAATGTAGATACCTAAACCAAAAGCTTTGAACTAAAAATATTTTTTATTTGCATTTGCAATACTTGTCCTTTAAAAACAAACGAATATAGCAAGGACATCAGGCTACCATGTCGTGCAACCATTTCATCTTCACTATTATTCGTATAATATACCAACAGCTGGAGTTGAGCCAAAGAAACTGGCTATGAAAGACGTTCCTTAACATGGGTGCATCTAAAGAAAATAAAAGCCCCCAACATTCTTTAAATCTTTTCAGAATGCGCACTCTTCCACTTCAATTCCGTTTTTTCGTTGTTTTTTTTTAATATTTTTGGAAAGAGTACCTACCTACAAAAAACTAAAGTTAAGGGATTCTTCTTTTATACATACATATATAACATAACCAACTGAACCTTAAACGTCCCATCACCACACACAGAATCTACTTCAGGTACATTGCATATTTTCCTGCAGACAAAAAAGATGAAAAAATAACTTAAAAATTTTCCATCATAATTGGATTCCGAAAAATGCATGAATAGGGAAATGGGAGTACAGCGGCTCGGTTATATCCTGATCCTGAATGTGCCAAAATCTCTAGTTTTTTCTTGTTGTTGCTGCTTGGTTAGATTATGATGTTGTGTTATTGTGGAAACAATTTTTGGGAGTCAAGTAGAAAGGAAGGTTAGGTAGGTACTATAGGTACCAACTGAAGCTTTTGTTTCATACTGAGTGAATGGAAAATTTTTCCAGATGCATATATTATACATTCTTTGTACCTATACTCTTGGTGCATCTAGAAGCAGATTCAAACCTGTCGTTGTCCGTAGAAATTGAGAATCTTGTATCAGAGATATTTTTGTGTGGAATTTATTTATTTTTTTTTTTTTCAAATAAATAAATAAGATAAAATGAAGTCGAGTACAAAATCCCTTAAATAGAATTCCGTATTTGTATTCAAATAAGAAAGAGTTGATATGTGACTGTAACGTACTGGAAAAATATTGCACGTAGGTTTAAGGTTGGCTAAATCATAAATATGGTATTTTCTGATATTTAAATAAATATTTTTCATACTTAATATGTGCATACAGGGTGTCCCGTTAGTCAACGTCAAGCGGATACTGGGTGATAGGGTAGCTTGTACCTGTACTGGGAAAAATAATAAAAAAAATCTATCTCGCTTGGTTAAGTAATAATAGCAATATTTAGAAAAATAATGAAAATCGATACCCTAGGCCACATTTTTAGGTACTGTGGTCACAATTTTACAAATTTTGCAAAATTCAAAAATAAATATTGTCAGTTTCGTAAGAAAAATAAAGTTCGACTGAGTCATGGTTCAAAAGATTTTTGTAACCTAACTTTGACACTTCATATCTTAAAAAATGTACTTCTCTACTCTCGGCAAGTTATTTTGAAAGTTGGCTCGTTTTATCAAGATTTCAAAATGGTACAACACTTGCTACTTATTCCACCGTAAAAAATATTATTATTAATATTATTATAATATTAGTATTCTGGAAAACTTTAATCTTAATGAAACAAAAGAAAATATTCTAATACATTTATTTTATTGATAAATCTAAAGCAAATGCTCAAAATGTCTACCCTCGGCACGAATACAGGCTCTGCACCGCCCCAGAAAAGACCTGTTCATTAGGCGCCCGAATCTCCTTGAATTTATTTCTTCTCCTGCTTCAAAATTTTTTTTGGCGTAGTTCTTGTCTATTTTCAATTGGTTTGAAGTACACTTTTTCTTTTATACAGCCCCAGCCCAGTAAAAGAAATCGAGAGGGTTTAGATCCGGAGAACGAGGGGCCCACAAAATGGATCCAAGGCGCCCAATCCACCTATCGGGATACTACGTATTCAGGTAATCCTGTACACGATGAGCATAATGCGCTGGGCAACCATCTTGTTGAAACCACATGTCTCATTAGATGTTGAGTGGTAGATCTTCTAATAAAGTTGGCAAATTATTTTGTATAAAATGCAAGTAGCTGTCGCCATTTAAATTTTCTGGCAGCTCAAATGGTCCAATTATTTATCCATTTAAAATTCCGGTCCACATATTTACTTTAAATTGATATTGAGAGCGGTCTTCACGAATTAAATGCGGATTTTCTTGGTGCCACTCATGTAAATTACGTAAATTCAAATAACCGTCTTTTTTTAAATGTTGATTCGTCAGTCCATAAAATGTGGTTGAGAAATTGCGGGTCTTCACAAAAATCGACTCTGGGACCTTAGTCCCGAGGTAGCAAGCTTTGTACACGTTGTAAATGGTACGGGTGGTGATTATTTTGTTTTAAAATTCGATGAGCAATGCTTTTTAGTGTTCCAGTGGATCTTTCAATCGCACGTACTGAAGCGCTGGGATCACTTACAATTTCATTTAAAACTACTTCTTCGTTGTGTTCTCGAGGTCTCCCGGCGACGGTGCCGGTCGTTCGAGTAGTAGGCAATCGTCCTTGCGAGTATGAAAGATGTGAATAGATAAACACACGGTGGTCTGGGTGACGCTTCACATTTGGGTACCTTTCGCGATACAATCTGGCGGCGGCAGAGGCATTACGACGGCATTCACCATAGATAATAAATGCATGTTCGCATATTCTTGAGCTGTGTACAAATACGGCATTTCGCGAAAGTTTTTAGTATCTATTATTATAAACTAACTTACACAATTTTCACTACACGAATCGAGTCCAAGGTAATCGAAAAACAAACGATTAAGACAACGGTTAAAAAAAGCTCAAGAAAAAGAGAAGCTGCGAGTAAAATAAAGGAACGTAGCGTACCATATGTAATGTAGAACTGTGTCCCTCTAATTTACGGCAGCCAGTGTTTTATTATTAGTATACCTGTTTATCATAAATATCGGTAAAACCGATGTTTGAGTACAAAAAAAGACTGTACTGAATTGAGGTCCTTTTTGCAAATAAAAAATCAATAGTATTTCTTATGATGGAATAAGTAGCAAGTGTTGTACCATTTTGAAATCTTGATAAAATGGGCCAACTTTTAAAAGAACTTGCCGAGGGTAGAGAAGTACATTTTTTTTAAGATATGAAGTGTCAAAGTTAGGTTACAAAAATATTTTGAACCATGACTCAGTCGAACTTTATTTTTCTTACGAAACTGACAATATTTATTTTTGAATTTGGGAATGGAATTAATAGCATGGTTATTAAGGATTACGTATAAAATAAAAACACCGCAAAATTTTTAAAATTGTGACCACAGTACCTAAAAATGTGGCCTAGGGTATTGATTTTCATTATTTTTCTAAATATTGCTATTATTACTTAACCAAGCGAGATAGATTTTTTTTATTATTTTTCCCAGTACAGGTACAAGCTACTCTATCACCCAGTATCCGCTTGACGTTTATTTACGGGACACCCTGTATATGTATTTATTAATATTACTGCTGATAAGGATAGAAAGATGTATGAAAATGCAGTTTCCATTTAATGCAATAATTTGTATTATATGTGTTTATCAACTCATCTTGAATGTTTTGTTAACATCGTAATAAATGAGATAGACTTTATATAATTATTATAAGTAGGTATCTACTAGCTGGTTCGCTTCCGAGTCTCTTCCACGTAAAAATAAATATGTTTTTTTACCCCTTGTGGGGAAGTGACAAATGCTTTAAGGGTAGGTATCCCTTGTCACCTATACCCTTCGAATTATGCAGAAAATTGTAGGACTTCTCTAGTCCCGCCAATAACAAGTATATCATACAGTCGAGACTTGCAAGTGTCTAGGACCTGGTTCTACACGAGGTATGATGCGCTACCGAAGTAATTTATTTATTTTATTTTATTTTATTTTATTTTATTTTATTATATTTTATTTTATTTTATTTTATTTTATTTATTTATTTTATTTATTTTTTATTTATTTTATTTTATTTTATTTTATTTATTTTATTTATTTTTTTATTTATTTTATTTTATTTTATTTTATTTTATTTTATTTTATTTTATTTTATTTTATTTTATTTTATTTTATTTTATTTTATTTTATTTTATTTTATTTTATTTTATTTTATTTTATTTTATTTTATTTTATTTATTTTATTTTATTTTATTTTATTTTATTTTATTTTATTTGATTTTATTTTATTTTATTTTATTTTATTTTATTTTATTTTATTTTATTTTATTTTATTTTATTTTATTTATTTTATTTTATTTTATTTTATTTTACTTTATTTTATTTTATTTTATTATATTTTATTTTATTTTATTTTATTTATTTATTTTATTTATTTTATTTTATTTTATTTTATTTTATTTTATTTTATTTATTTTATTTATTTTTTTATTTATTTTATTTTATTTTATTTTATTTTATTTTATTTTATTTTATTTTATTTTATTTTATTTTATTTTATTTTATTTTATTTTATTTTATTTTATTTTATTTTATTTTATTTTATTTATGTATCGTCTTCGAGGCTTAGCAATTTACATATTTAAATTGAAACAAGAACTAATGCCGTTCGGACAGAGAATTCTCCGGAGTTATCTTAAGCACGGAGAAACACTGTGTCACCGGCCGGCCGGCGTGAGTTACATACTTGTTATTAATAGTTTGTATGGAAACTCCATTTTGTTTTTGAAATGACGTCTCTAATCCCCAATGTCGTTTTTTTTTTTAAAGCCCGGGCTTTGTTAGAGTATTTAAGTGGAAGTGTAATCAGTGATACTGGCAGTATCTCAC
This sequence comes from Leucozona laternaria, assembly GCA_932273885.2. NCBI lineage: Eukaryota > Metazoa > Arthropoda > Insecta > Diptera > Syrphidae > Leucozona > Leucozona laternaria. The sequence continues at coordinate 53,197,647 of OW026367.1, read as the reverse complement.
TACTTAACCTCTATGATACATATATACATACTATCAAATCTTCCATGCTTGCAATAACATATATACATTATGTACATGACACCACTATGTATAGATAAAAGTACCATTGTATTCCAACATTAACAATCTCATTTGTTTTAGGTCGTCCAAACTATACGTACATACCTAACCTAAACCTACCATCGTGCAATCCATCTATCTCTTGACACCACCACAGAGGACAATCTCAATCAACTCTTAGGAAACTGTTATAATCATCATCTTGCTGTTGATGATGCCACGATCCAATTATATGCAAGGCCCTCTTAACAACACCTTGATTGCAACCTCTTTTCCTTTCTCAACATTGGTCGCAAATTATTACAACAGGACCAGGATAAAACATAAGTGCTTGCCTGTTGCGCTTTACCCCTTGAGTGGCGCATACTTGATTGTGATGGCGAAGAGAGTTTTAGGTATATTCACCAACCACAACGGCACGTTGGCCCGCGCCCAGCCCTGCTCATCCATATCACGACAAAAGGCTCAGGATTATTTAAGGATGGATTTTGCCAGGGATAAAATGGTAATCATATTTTGTATAGTGCAGTTATGTATAGTGAATTTTTTATATTTTATGATTATATAACTTTTATAGAACTAATGTAGATGGACGAGTCTAGAGATATGCCGATTTATAACAGTGGAACTTGAAAGAAAAAACTCTGCGTGCCTGAAGTATGCCCACCGGCGCGGCGGAGACCCCTTGACCTGCGGGGCCGCATAAACAGTACTTTTATAAACCAAAACTGTTATAATTGGCATGTCCTAAAGTCACTTCCAATGTAGATACTCTTTGGTTTCTGTTTTTTTTTTTTTGAAAAATGTTGTCAAACAAAATGTTCAAGCCCCAATTTATTCACTCTCCATTAAATTTAAAAAATATCATTTATTCAACTTCATTTAGCAATCCTTTCGTTTTAAAACCATAATGCAGCATTTTTGAGACGCGCGTAGGTAAATTGAATTAAAAAGCCAGAGTTTCCACGTTCAGTTATTTGCTTACGACATATACTGTGAGTGAAATTAGAAGTGAACTCATAAAAATTGGAGTGCGAGATTTAAAAGTGAGATTAAAATAGAAGAGGGATATAAATATAAGTGAACTGGTACGAAAAACCTTGAGATAAGGCGAGGTCAAAAGAATCAACCGAAAAATTGATCAAAAATAAGGTATTTAGTTGCGATTTCTTAAATTACAAACAATACAATTTCTTGAAATAAAACACAGTTAACAATAAACGTTTTTTTTAAACCACTCAAAATAGAAAAGCAAAACAATTATTTACCTAAAAATCAAAATAATACCCGACTTATATTCACTCGACCACAAAGCAATAATAATATTTCATAAACTGTCAGAACAGACATCGATTCGAAACTTGACACAAAATCCAGAAAGTATCTTTTCGATGGATCAATCTTACCTGTCATGACGTATGAATCCCAAACATGGAGCATGTCAGCTAAATCCGCACAAAAGCTTGCGACTAAACAAAGAGCTATGGAAAGGTCAATCTTACAAGTATCCAAAAGACAACGAATCCAAAACGAAATTGTACGGAACACGAAGAATTTTGTAGACGTGTGACCCGTGAAACGGGTAATTGTTCAGTGTGAACGCTTTATGAGTTTTCTTAAACTTTTTGCCTAAAACCCCAATTTGGATTTGGTGTGAAAATGCTATAGATATCTAAGGCCCAGTTTTTCAGTGGTGAGTTAAACCAGAGTTAGTTAACTCTAGAAGTAAATTAACCCACCATTGACTGAGGGAGCAGGTTTTTGGTGGAGAATGCATGCGGATCGACTAAACAAACTCGGTTGGATAAAACATCAAGCATCTGTTTAGTTAATCCTAAATTAACTCACTAATTTTAATCAATTACCTCGCGTTTAATTTTAATCTAGAACTAAAAAACTGAAACTAAGTGTTGGTGATGGAGCAGGGCCGTAGCTAGAGTTGAATTTTAGGTTTAGGGCAGCGGGAGTAACAGGTAGAGTGAAAGTAAACACTTTATTTTATCTGATTTGCTAAAGGTACATACTTAATTGTCAGGAGGCGGAAGTGCAAAACATTCATTAGATTTGAGAAATTAGATGGTGAAGCACCAACCCTTCAAAAGGTTGTAATATGATTCTTTCACTACTCTGAACATTAATAAATGTAGAAGCAGTTAAGACAACATTAAAACGATTCTGCCTTCTATATTTCATTTCCTTTGCTTGCGAAACATAGGCAAAAACTCCAAAGTGTTTTTGTTACAACTAAGAGTTGTACCCTTTATAAGTTCTTTGTAAGGCATATGACATAATATATTTAATAGATACAACTATGTTGCATGTTTTGAAGGATCTAAATTGACTGATAAACATGCTTGAATAGTCGATGGCATTGAAAAACTGGGCCTAAAAGTTCAAAATGCTTTGATGGCCTACATACCTGAGTTATGGATCAACAAATTGTTGACTTTTGGTCTGTGGACTATGGACCCTTCGTCAAAAGTAAATATTGGATAATAAATCTGAGGCTAAGCTTGATTTTACGAACAAAAATCTAATTTGGATGGTAGTATACCTAACCTACAATGCAAGCTGGGACTTTGCAATTTAGTGTTCCTCAAAAGTCTTAATCTTGTCGTGTGATCGTCAACGCAGAACACTGTCCTTGCGTTGACGGCTGCGTTGACACCGACGTCGACATAATTTTTACCTTCAACGCATTGACATTTTTCGTTGAACGTGTAATCACCCTGAGCAAATGTTAGGACACATTGACGCAAAGCGTTGACCATAATACCGCAACGTTGCATGGCATACTTTTCTGCCACGTCAACGTAGTCTGCGTTGACTTCCGTTTGACATTGACGGACAAGCGCCATTCGTGTGATCGTAAATGTGTTATGCGTTGACATGGTCAACGTTGACGGACGATTGGCATTGTGTTGATGAGTTTTTTGGTGATGTCAGAGAGTCAATGCGTTGACCATTTACATTAACCGTCTAATCATAGCTTTACGCGTATCCATAATTCCACATGGCGTTTTTTTCGACCATTTTCGACCCATTTCGCCCCTCATTTTCTTAAATCAGTTGAAAGTAAGAGAGCGATAACGTAAAATTTTATACAACTTTCTTATACTGAGAAGCTGGCAACTCTTTTTTTGTGAAGAAATATAAAAAGGCGTTTCTGGTGCATCATCAAGAATAATAATAGATTTTTACAAGTAGTAAAAATCTTTAAATTTTTATAAAAACAACAAAAATTTTAAATTTTTTGATTTTATTATTTTCGGTTGAAATTCACCTGGCATAAAATTTCCAGAGACAAGATATATGTCAATTAATTGCGAGAAGCAAACGAAATTCAAAAGCAATTAACTTCCAGCCGCAAAGTATAAAATTTAACCGAGTTCGCAAGCACCAATTCGAAAGCGCATAATTATTTTGAATGAGTATTTCGTGTAGGTGTTGGGCCTGGGCCTCCCAGAAAGAAGTAATATTTTTCAGAGGCGCAGTATATAAGTAAAGTACATAAGTAGATTATGTACAATAATACTTTAATGATAATAAACTTTGCCATGGGAATGGATGGAACAAGTGGAAGAGATGATAAAGGAAAGATCATTTTGATAAATCACAGGGGCTTCATTCCAATGCTCATTGTTTTACGATTCACTAACCTTAAATCGACCGACGATATGCGGGGTCGGGGAGTGATTGTCACCCGCTTAAAGTGAGTATCTATAGTGCAAAAGGTTAACAATTTATTGTCAGAAGTGGTCTTATTAAATTCGAATTAATGTCATGCGGAGTTGTGAATTCACGGCAATCTATATGCTTGGGGTAGATCGGGGGTGGGAGAGGTGCGAGACATCTTGTTGCGCGGTATATAGAAACAATGGGAATGGCATGAGTTTGTGTGTGAAAGACATTCGCAGACAATTTAAAGGCAATGGCCTGAGGAATTAACACTAAGTAACGGAGATTTCATTGTGACGTGTTAGAAGCTATCCGCCACCACTTTCGTGCAATATTGAAAATCAGATGGCAATTGTAAGGGTATAAGTATAAGCTCCTGTGGTTTTGGAGGAAATATTTCACCCTCTGCCTGGAGAGGAGGCCTTCATTTATTAAGTATTATGTAAATGATTTGATTTTATTTCTGTTGAAATTGATTCTTAAGCTTTTTTAATTGTGTGAGGATAGAATCCTTTAGAGGGATTTAATTAAGGTGCGGACAGGTGTATGATTTGAATAAACTGGGATGTGTATAGGTACCTACCTTTAGTATCGACGAGTATATTTTTGTAATTCATTCATTTTTTATAAATACACAAACAAAATCGCAGAGTTTATTTAATTTGTTTTTATTTCGTTTGGTAAAATGAAAAATGATTTTATTAATGAGTTATAAGTAAGTTTCCTATACCTCTTAGAAAAAACATGGCTTATATTTATCAAACACATTAAAATACAACCATTATAAACTACGTGAGAAACAAAATGTTAATTGCTATCAAAGTTTCCATAAACAAAAAAAACTATTCTGTCGTGTTAACGAAGATGGGGTGAGTTTAGAAATCAACAAGCGTTAAATTGAAGTTAAAGAATATTAATTATAAAGGGTATTTTCAATGTCATGTGTGTTAACGCTTTGGGAAATGATTCTTGGGATAATTTAAAGAAAAAAAAATCACTGTAGAGGAGGGACATAATGTCGGTATCTATGTATTTCTCTCCGGGCAATTCTTCTTCTTCTTTTCTTTCTTGTTTTTCTCTGATTACAATGAGATTGAAGACCGTCTGGTTTTTAGCATTTGACTTAAAATAAATAAAATCATTGAATATTAAGAGACAAATCAGTATACTAACTTATTTATGTAAAGGGTGTTTTTTTAGACGTGTGGTTTTCAAGAAGAAATAAAACGCATATAATTTAATGTTATCATCATCATCATCGTCGGCTCGACAACCGAGGTCCGGTCCTGGCCTCCTTCAACAAGTCTCTCCACCCATCCCGGTCTCGAGCCGCCGCCATCCAGTTGCTCACCCCAAGGCTCCGGGCGTCCTGGTCTACGCCATCTCTCCAGCGCAATCATGGTCTACCACGCTGTCGTCTACCATATAATGTACCACAAAGAACTTTCCGAGCAGGTTCCTCTTCGCTCATGCGAGCTAGGTGCCCTGCCCACCGGAGTCTACCGAGCTTAATTTTTGTCACGATATCTGCTTCAAGGAAGATTGCGTACAATTCATTATTGTACCGTCTCCGGAATCGTCCTTCCTCACATATGGGGCCAACAATTCTCCTTAAGACTTTTCTCTCGAACGCGGCTAAAAGGTCGGAGTGCCTTTTGCTAAGCACCCAAGTCTCGGATCCATATGTGAGTACTGGTCCTGTACAGCAGCAGTTTTGAAGTTATGGTGATATTTCTGGATTTGAAGAGCTTTGACAGACTATATAGTAGGCTCTGTTGGATTTGAGAAGCCGCCCACGTATTTCTTCTTCTATATTGTTATCGGCTGCTACCATTGACCCAAGGTATTTAAAGGATTGCACCACTTCAAATTCGTGCTCCGCTACCTTGATTGTTTGACCAACTGTTCCTCTCGCATTCGACGCCACCATGTACTTTGTTTTACCTTCACTAATGTGCAGCCCCAGATTTTGTGCCGCCTGCTCGATCTGGATGAAGGAATCATGTACAGCTTGCTCGGTTCTTCCGATGATGTCGATGTCGTCTGCGTAAGCCAGTATCTGGCTGGACCTGTTGACGATGGTCCCTCTTGTTGCCGTGCCAGAGTCACGGATTGCTTTCTCCAACGCCAGGTTGAAGAGGAGGCAGGCCAAACCATCCCCTTATCGGAGTCCATTAAAGATGTTGATTGGTTTGGATAGCAATCCGGCTATTTTTACTTGGCTTGTTACGTTGGCCATGGTCAACCTACATAGTCGTGTCAATTTATTTGGGATGCCGAATTCTCTCATGGCTTTGTAAAATTTAATGTTATGGCCCCGACTTTAGCTTTATTATAAAGATAAGGGTTTGCCATTATGTTTTAAAAATGATTTCGGGCAAGTGGCCGCCGCGGCTGTCTCGAATAAAATCTAGCCGACATGTCCAATTTTCGATCAATTTTTGCAGCAACTGGGGCATTATGTCAGCAATAACGAGCCGAATATTCTCTTCCAAGGCTTCAATCTTCTCGGGCTTATCTGCGTAGACAAGCGACCTCACATAACCCCACAAAAATAGTCCAGCGGTTTTAAATCGCACGATCTTGGAGGCCATTTTTGAGGATGTAACGGCGCGGCGTCTCAACAGTGGCTTGGGGATTATGATAACTCCAAATACGACAATTTTGCTTATTAACGCACCCATTCAACCAAAAATGATCTTCATCGCTGAAAACAATTTTATTGTGAAAATCGGGGTCAACAACGATCTCGTTTCGAGCCCATTTTGCACAATTTGTATGCGTCTATTCATTATGAAATGGCAAACCAAACTGAGAATAAATCAAGTGACAGAATTGATAGCTGTCAAAAAGACTGACTCTTTTTCAAATTTTGTTATTTGTAGGGTGAAATGGGGTCAAAATAAAATAATTGTTCGATTTAAGAAAATTTTTTTTTTTGTTTGAAAGGGTTTTCTAAGGCAATGGTATAAGGATATTGTTTTTCAAATTTTGTTATTTGTAGGATGAAATTGGGTAAAAAAAATATCCGAATTAAGAAATTCTTTTGGTGTTTGAAAGATTATTTTTCAGTCAATGGCCTTAGGTATGGTTTTTTTTCAGAAAATTTGCATTTATAGGGTGAAATGGGGTTAACCTGAAAAGTGGCTTCTGATTTCAAAAATTATTCTTGTAAATATTTGAAAGATTATTTAAAAACAATAGATATTTATAAAGTGAAATGGGATAAAAACAAAAAAGTTGTTCTTGATTACAAAAATTCTTTCTGGGTAAAAGAAATAAAGGTTGGATTTAGAGGATCGTGTTTTTACATATCTAGCCATTCTGAAAGTGCAGTAGGCTAAAACCAATAAAGTAGTATTCAATTACAAAAAAATAGCTTAAACATTTATTTATATTTCCTTTTGTAATTTTTATGCTAGGCTTACGTTTGTCTATCCGTGCGAATTCGGGCGTGCCAGCTTTTTTTATTGATATTATTTGAGTGGAAAATGTTTTCCGTCGGCTGTTTTGGTCACGCACCAATTTCGAAGTGGTATCCACTCTAAAAACACTTCAAATTCTAAATATCAAAAACAACATCAATTTTGAATGTCTTAATAATTTCCCATCAGAACGCTAAATTAAGAGTTTAGATATTGTAGCGGATGAAATTCTAAACACAAAAACTGAAGCTTATGAAATTCTTCACTAATAACACTTTTTTACTTGCGATAATAGGTGATACTACATACATATATGCCAAGTTATGAACTCGTACAAAAATCGAACTCGAGATTTTGATCAAACTTGATATAACGATGATAGGGAAGAAGAAAAAATTGTGACTGGCAAAAACGTCCGTCTATTCGGCTACAGCTTAAACGGATGGGCCAATTTTTTTTTTGGACTTGTTACCTAAGAATTTTTTTCATTTTTTGGACATTCCGCCACACGTTTTTTTTCATTTTTTTTAGGGCCGAAACTAACGGTACCTATAGGTCGTACAAAATTTTTGGGGCATGTTTTTGGTAGATCTTGCGTTTCGTTATTGATGAAAGGTCGTTGGGTGATTGTTAACTGAATCGGTCGACCCAAATTTGGCCACCAAACTTTGGATAATCGACTTGGAAGGACAAAAACGTAAACCGTAAAATGGGCGCAACGCACGTATCATTGCCCTAAAAGATTTTGATATTCAAAGTTTTATCATTTATACGTGCTGGTGATTTGTCCTCATCAACTGACTAATAAACAACAAATTTGACAGATGTCACCAAAACAACATCCCACTACAGGACGTCAAAATCTATCCACGCCAATTGAAAACCATTTAGAAAGGTTTAAACAATAATTACAATGAAGTTGTAGCTAAATTAAAAAAAAAAAAAATATCGATTCCATAAGGTACCCTTCAGATGTTCCACCATTTTACTATCATACTTAAAGTGGCACTACAGCCCGGTGTGGACCAGGGCCTCAACCAACAAACTTCTTGAAGCCAGCTCGGTTCCTAGCTAGCTGTCTTCAGTTTCATAACCAAATTAATTGAGGTTATCTTCCACTTCCTCGAGCCACCTAAGTCAGAGTCTTCTATAACAGTAGGTAAACAATTTTAAATTAGTTATCGAGAAGCATAATTTTTTTTGATTAAAGACAAAGTACCAAAGAAAAAACACGTTATGGGAGAAAAGCCCATATTTCTTCAGTTGGGGAAACTCCCAGGACAAAAATCAAATATTTTATAGAATAAAGAAGCTACAGTGTAGAGTATGGCCCATGCGGTCGACACTATCTATATAAGATAAAATTTTCAGTGCTATGTCATCTATGGCTACATTCCCACTTTGCACAAGCAAACCATATACATATACTTGAATATAATGTACATAGTTACTATTGGTACATAGCTACATTAATGTTTTTTAAACTGTGAAATATTTCAGTTCGATCTACTTTTTTTTTTTTTTAATATTTTCAGAAAACCATTTCATCCTAAGTGAAAAAGAGGAGGGCAACTGTAAAAAAGGGCATCCTTGTGCATTGAGTTTTAAAAATCATAAAAAAGACTTTTATTTTCCAAAATTTTTTTTTTTTTTTTTTACTTCACTAACGTTGTTCCTTGTTCCTTTCGTTAGATTGTGTCCTCGAATCATTGCAAGATTCTTTACGATTTCCAAGGAACCCATTCAAAGTCATCCTCGTATGTGCACATTGCCATGAACTTTTATTTCGATCTATAAAATGTAACCGACCGACCATCAGAAAACCCTTTTTGCGTTTCCTGCAACTAGTGCTCTCGTTTCCTGTTTGAACATTTTTCCTAAAGGACTTTTGTTATATTTGTCCTGCTGTCATTTTGATAGTCGAAAAGCAGCTCCCAAACAGTGTGACCATGAGTTGGAAGAAGAACACTACTAAACCAAGTATGTGTGTATAAATGTTGGACCCCACAGGCTCATTGTGAAAACAAGTTATATGAACTAAGGACTACACAAAAAAAAAAAAGAAGAAAAATCCCTTTATAGTCACCACTTAACTTCGCCGGCTATGTGTATCGCTGACATTTGGGAAAGCAAGCACATCAGAAGAGTGAAGGGAAGTGAAGTGAAGTGAATTGGATGGTTGGGGTTTGGTCCATGGTCGTCGAAACAATTTTAGGACAATGCGGTTTTGTCACAGATTCAATTAACGACCCTCCAAGATAGCATCGATTTTGTCATCAACACGTTGCATCGTATAAGTTATTTTACTAAACTGGGATAGTGGATATATGAGAGAAAGAGTGTAGATGCAGATTGCTTTTTAAAATGAACCCTGGGTCGTCGGTCGTAGAAAATAGTTTTTCATTTTTCGATGCCATCAAGAGACTTGATCAAACATATCTATACTGAAAGGATAATATTTTTGCACTCGTGCTGGGTATTTTTCTTTTGTTGTTGTTGATGAGGATGACTTACTAAGTATAGCGTTGGCTCTTTAGAGAAGAGCAGTAAAAATTAAGGAGTTTAAAAATAATAATGAAAGTGGAATGATCTAATTTTAATTATAAGACACAGACAATATTAAAACTTTGTAACTTAAGACATTTTCAAATTAAAAAGTATCTTCATAATAAGAATAGAATATCCTTATAGTTAAAAGTATAGGTATATTTACGCACAGGTTACAATTTTGGTAAGTTTAAATTTACTTTCTAAAGGGTGTTTTTTTTTAGAGGTATAGAACTTTGAAATGGAAAAAAACAAAGATGATTTTTTTTAAATTGACATGAAATTTACTTTTTTCGAAAGATAATCTTCTGGCATTATAATTTAAATATGATTTTTGGCATATGACCGCCACGGCTGGCTCGGACGTAGTCTAATCTGGCGGTCCAATTCTCGATGACTTTTTGCAATATTTGTGGCCGTATATCGGCAATAACGCGGCGAATGTTGTCCTCCGTCAAGTCAATCGTTTCTAGCGACATTACATATCCCCAGAGGAAAATAGTCAAGCGGCGGCGTTAAATCGCCCGATCTTGGAGGCCAATTCACGGTCCGTAACGTGAAACTATGCGGTTACCAAACGTTTCCTTCAATAAACTAATTGTGGCACGAACTGTGTGACATGTTGCACCGCCGTCTTGTTGAAATCACAGCTCCTGCACATCATGGTTGTTCAATAACTGATGAACGAAAAAGTCAGTGATCATGGCTCTATAGCGGTCACCATTCTAACGTAACGTTCTAGCCAGTATCGTTTTTAAAGAAGTACGGCCAATTATTCCACCAAACCATAAAGCATACCAAACAGTCAGTTTTTATGGATGTAGCAGTGTCTCAACATACACTTGAAGATTATCATCACTCCAAATACGGTAGTTTTGTTTATTGACGTATCCATTCAACCAAAAGTGAACTTCATCGCTTAAAAAAATTCGCATACAAAAATTTGGATCAACGGCAATCTTGTTTTGGGCCCATTTGGGCACAAGTTGATAGCGTTGTTCACGCGTCAGTCTATTCCTGTTAAAATGCCAAACCAAACTAAAAACAAATCACCTGACAGCTGACAAAATGGCCGCCAGTTAAAATAGTGTTGCCAACTTAAATTTCTATACCTCTAAAAAAAACATCCTTTATAATTTATTGTTTTCTAAAAATAATACTTCTCGTGTTAACTCGTCATTACGTGTGTATGGCTTTAATATTTCATCAGCCATTACATTTGCATATGCTATATGGATGCTCGTACCATACATTTTTGCATTAGGGAATTCTTTAGATTCAGTAAAATATTTTTATAGTCTCTATGCCTGCTCACCAAACAGTTTTGGAAATGTTTCCTCAACATAACAACTCTCATTGGAACATTTAAGTTGAAACGAGTTGACTTTATATTTCGTTTAAATCTTTGACACAAAATAGCCCCTATATTGTTTGTATTTGTATTCCAGGGAATAATTTAATTGCATCAACTCTTCTCATTGCAACATTCCCTGATGTACAGTACAGCATATATTATTACACCTGGTTTATAACAATTTTGTGTTAGGAGATTTTTTTTTCCGACCTCTGGAGTAAAATTAATGCAAATGGTTCAGAGGCTTTTCTAAAGCCCAACCTGTCATGCAGCCATTACAATTTTATTTGTTCTTGATATAGCTTTGGTGCTTTAACTTTTTCTAAGAATATGCTATAATGAGTATACAAGATTCCAAGTAGCAATAAACTAAGAAATGTTGTGATGCAATAGAAAATTTAAATATCCATTTACATTTTGATCTCAGTTATTTCAAGAGGGTTGTAAAAATTGTGGGGAAGCTATACCGATTCAAAGAAGTGTAAGTTTAAGATGTTATAAAAGCAGTCTCACTGAGAAAAAGCGTAGTAAATTTTGGCGATCATTTGAAAAAAGCATACGGACTTAAACTTCGTCTTCTATAGTACAATTCTTGTCTTCAATGATGCCTCTGCTGTCAACTTTCTTATAAAAACCAAAGTGTTGTGTCTTAGTGAGGGCGTAAATAATTTCATGTTAAAAAGATGCATTTGTCACCCGGAATTTCAGGCGCGAATACATAATTTTGTTAAGGGGGTGGGAAGGGGTGAGTAATGCAGATGTTTATCTGTCTTCCAGTCATGGTTGCTCCTAAATATGTTTTAAAGCGTGTCGCACCGCAACGAAGACAATAACCTCTCAGAATCGGAAGCGTTGTAGTAGTATATAGTTTTGGTGGGGGAAAATACCCCCATTTATTCGACTTAATACAAGCTAATTTAATGTGACTTAAAAACCAAGATCTTAAACTAACTTAAAACAAACAATTAGGATGAGTAAGGGCTTAGGGAGGAGATTGAGAAGATGGTGTTTTAGACAGGGTGAACTAGAGTTTTAGTCGAAACAGAGTTGAAATTCTCATTAATCGTCCTCAGCATCATACGAGTAATAGCTGAGTAATAGATAGAGTTGTAAAGAGTTGTGCAGTCAGTAGAACCAGGGATGAAAAATTACTTTTTTTTATTGACCTGAAAACTCAAAGAAATTGTACTAAAATGGGATCAATTGTACTTTTTTGTGTAGTAAATAATTTAAAAGAATTTTTTTTTTAATTATTTACACATAACACACTGAAATGTATTCGAAAATAATAGGTCTTTTTAACTGACGGGTATGTTCTCACAATTTGGTATAATCGAATATCACACCTGAATACTTCTTAAGGGTAAATATTTTGTTTCTATGGATTTTGGTAACCTTCAAAGTCCGATTTGCTTGTTTTGTCAGATTCGTAAATAAGGCTATAGTAATAGAGTTTTCTAACGTCATTAAGGCCTGTGCAGCATGCTTAGAATTGGAATGCGTTCGTAAATGTTGTATAAACAAAATATAACTACAATAGATGGGTGAGGCAGGAATGGTAGTGATTTACATGATTCAAAAGGATTGTACAATTATGTATTTTGCTAGGCAAAATATATTCGAAGGAATGTACTGAAATGAGGAGTGTTGTACTTCCGTATTTTTTTTAAAATCAATAAATTGTACCAAAAAAAGTACAATTGTAAGTCGTTTTGCAACACTGAGTTTAACTAGAAAAAATTCGATGAATTTTAATTAATTAGTTAGTCTTGATAGAGAGGTAGGATCAAAGGATCACTCCAGGACAGATCACGAATAATAAATCGTAGGAAACGCTGGAAATGGGTTTGTTATGTAAAAAATATGGACGAGGAGGAGATTTGATGCATTTACGTGAAAAAGTGATTGGCATTTGGCAATATTTACCCTTATTTTCGACATAATAAACATAATTGCCCTGCTCTTATAAGCTCATATCTTTTGTTGTATTAAACGCACAGAAAAGCTTGATAAATAGAAACGTTGGAAATTTAGTCATATGCTGAAAATTATTATAATGTTTTCTTTCAGTCAGAACAATGAAATTCGAGTAAAATGGTAAAAACCGTTTCCAAGTACAAACATTTGAAAGTTTTTTGAAAATATTATTTTATTTAAAAGAGTTGTCAAAAATGTAGGCAAAACATTTATAGAATATATTTTTTCCTACAAATAAACAAAAAAAAAATCGTTATAGAGTTAATAGGATCTGAGAAAATCGTATAATCGCTTTTTTTCAAAACGGCAGCCCCTTCCACACGTTTTTCAGTTTCGAAAACTGATATTTATATACCCCACGAGCCACGATATTGAATTTGAATTTCAAATCCCTTGCAAAAAATTTACAGATTGGTCATTTTAAAATCCCTATTACCTGTACTATTATTGCCGACTGCAAAGTAAGGATTTCAGATTTTGTTCGAAATAATTGTCTATAATGGGCAAAATAATTGACGTAGAAACATGATATTGATATCAATTATTAGCTCTAGTGAAAAGCTTTTTTTACTATCTTTAATTTTATATAAAATTATTTGTACTTAATAAATACTTACTAATTAACAAAAATTGTTCTAAAGCCATCTTAGTATGCCTGTGGACCAGGAAACATAGATTAAAGGGTAAAAACTATGCACGACTTGATCGCATGAACTTTCTCTTGCGGTTAACAACTTTGTGTAACAACGCATTGAAGATGAATGATGTATAAATTTAACGAATAAATATTAAAAGAGTCAAAAGTACCCACTAAAAAATTGATTTTTTTTGTTTGCTTTTCAAAATATTTAAATGAAATATTATTTATACTATTGAGAAGCACCAGATTGGAAAATAATAAAAAAAATATACTTGAATAACGTAAACCTAAGACCATTTTCTCAAAACAGGTGGAATACCAAATTCCGTTATATGATGTTTTTGAGAAAAATCTGAAATGCAGTTTTCTTAAAATTGATTTGTTTATTACAGATACGAAGTTTAATCGAGCCGTTTTCGAGAAAATTTGAAATAATCAAAATATTTGTATCGTAGCTAACCGTTCTAGATGAGCTAAAATAAAAATTCGAATTTTGTCTCTAGTGAATCACATAAAAATACTCTGTACCAAGTTTGAAGTAAATCGGTACACCCATTTAGACTCTAGCTCAAATTATTACAGTGGACGCCAACGGAAGCGGTTAAAAATAAATAAAAGTTGACATAAAAAGGAAATACTATTTTTATAACTTTTTTAGTTTTAATCAGAATCATCATATTTATATCAATAAAATATGTTACAGGAACTGAGAAGGTGGCGTAATATTGTGTTCGAGCCTTGCAAAACTTAAATACCAAATTATATATATCACGTGAGCGCAGCCTCCCACCGTTCTTCGACTTAAAGAAATTGCAATTAAATTGCTACTCTACCTAGTTGATTATTATCATATATAAATAAGGTCACTACATTATGTTAATAGTGGGAATAGAGGTTTAGAACTTTTTTTAAGAAAAAAACACAAAAAATTCGAAAAAATGAATGAAATATTGATTTGAATCGATAGTTTGAACCTTGCAATTTAATGTTTAAAGATAACTTCATGCAAATGTTGACCGCGGCTGCGTCTCAGGTAGCCCATCCGCTGAGTCCAATTTTGGCATACTCTTTCACACATATCGGCCGGTATCTCACGAATGAATGCATGGATGTTGGCTTCCAGTGCGTCAATCGAAGCGGGCTTGTCCCTATAGACATTAGCCTTGAAATACCCCCACAAAAAATAATCTAATGGTGTCAAATCGCACGATCTAGGCGGCCAATTGACCGGCCCGAAACGTGAAATTAACTGTTCACCAAACTCGCCTCGCAATTGCGCCATTGTTTCGCGTGCTGTGTGGCATGTGGCACCGTCTTGTTGAAACCACATATCATGCAAGTCAAGAACTTCCATTTCGGGCAAAAAAAAGTTTGTTATCATCGCTCGGTAGCGTTCACCATTGACAGTAACGCTGCGATTCGCATCATCTTTTAAGAAATATGGCCCAATAATGCCGCCGGCCCATAAACCGCACCAAGCAGTGGCTTTTTCGGGATGCATTGGTAGCTGTTGCAATGCTTCTGGCTGATCTTCACTCCAAATGCGGCAATTTTGCTTATTTACGTACCCATTCAACCGAAAATGAGCCTCATCGCTGAACACAAGCAGCGCGCGATGAACATTTCGAACCGAGCACGAATTTTGATAGTAAAATTCAATAATTTGCAAGCGTTGTTCATTTGTAAGAAGATCCATGGTTAAATTGCAAACCAAACTGAAGCTGTTTGACAGTGACACAAGGTACTAAACACACGTCAGCTGTCAAAACCAGTGTTGCCAAAACCAAACCAGCTTAAAAATCACCCGTTATATGCTACCTCAAGCTTTTTTAGAAATTTTTTGTTTACGATTGGGTATTTCTGTAATTAAGTACACTTAATTTTATATAAAACAAAATAAAATTTAAATAAATAATAAAGGTAGTAAAATAAGCTTTTCACTAGAGCTTAAAAAAAAGTACATACATAATATCATCACTGAATTTTTTGAAATATCGGTGTGGCAAATACAGCGCAAATTTGCTTTTCTAGAAGTCAAAACTCAATATCCCAAAATGTGTTAAACATATCAAAATAACTTTAAAATTATTTCAAAGACAAGAAAAATACCTGTCATTTGATATCAATTTTATTTTTCTACGTCAATTATTGTGCCCGTTATGAACAATTATTTGGAACAAAATCTAAAATCCTTACTTTGCAGTCGGCAACTTCAAGCCCGAATATCTCGATTTTCCCATTTACGATTTTGAAAATATTTTACTTATATATTAGGCTTCACGTCACCTTTCATTTGATACTAAACTCGTTCATGTACAGTACACACTGGGCCAAAGCTCCATAATAAAATGGGCATTCCCTTTCTCTAGGTAAGTCAGAGGAATTTTGACTCATAGTCATGATACCACATACAGGCACCACTGTTTTAAAAAAAGCTCACCCATAAGCCCTGTACTGATGAATTTGAGTTGAACAGAGCAAAGGTACTTATACCTGCTAATAATATACGAAGCCTACGAAATGTTTTAATCCAACATAGAATTTCTTCAAACAAAGGCGGATAAACTTTGAAGTTGTGTTTGTTTCTCTAGAACAACAAAGAGCGTGTTCAGCAACATATTTTGATATTATATGTATGTACGTATGTAAGGTGGGTCTAGTCACCTCTAGTATATAGTATCAGTCAACCCATGTCCTATATAATTATCAGTTTTGCACTTGCACGTACTTTGTATATGTGGTTTCCCTCTAAAATTGTTTGAACAAAGTTTGGTTCTAGAAGAAAGAAGCCATTCTATTCATGAAGAGGCTTCCGTTGCGTCAGTATTATAATTAATTCACCCTCACTCCAATTCATTTAGGTACTGGAAATTAGATTTTCGGAAAAAGATAATAAAACAGAAAAGCTATTTACAAAGGGATATTTCACAAGGAAGAAGGTTGTTTTAAGAAAAAAGTGTTTAAGTAAAATAATCTGTTCCCACCAACACAATAGCTTCGTTGTTGTATTTTGTGAATTCATGTTCTCGGTACTTTTGCCTAGTTTACTTGAAAAGAGAATGATCTTCAAAAATTGACAGTTTATCTTGTTTATGTGCACAAAGTAATACATTGGACCTAATTTCTATACTTGCTCTATAGTATAGGACATGTATTGCTTTCGTTTAAAGAAAACAAATTCGAAGTTGTAATCAAAACAAAAGGCGATATTCCACTGTCATGTGGAAGTGACTCTAGACATGCCAATTATAACAGTTTTGGTTTATAAAAGTAATGTTTATGCGGCCCGGCAGGGCCAGGGCCCTCCGCCGGCCAGTGGGCATACTTCAGGCACCCAGAGATTATTTTCAAGTCGCTAATGCACGCCCACTTTTAATGGTGAAAAATTGTTATAACTGTTATAAATTGGCATTTCTCTATACTCTGTTCAATGTGAATGTGCAGTACAGGGAAGATATGATATTTGCCTTTCACCCATACTATATTATGGATTTCAATAAGCTACCTCCATTTTAAAGCTCTCACATGGTTGCCGTAGTGAGCATTTAAAATTGCCGCAAATCTCACAAACATATTGCTATAAAAAGCTCTAAAAAAGCTTAAATCCTGAAAGTTACATAGCAAAAACCAAAGAAAATGCCATATGAGGCAATGGTAAATTGGTAACTCTGATTCAACACAATGTCGATAAGGGCTGGTTGCAAATTGGCGATCATGCCTGATTCACAATGCGACGAGGAAACGGGACGTGAGCGTGTGACGAGAACCGCTGTCATCTTTTTCTAGTTACAAAATCGTCGCCCAATTCACAATGCAGTGAGCGTTTTCACTACAAAAATTCATTTTTGTAAAAAAAATCAATAAAATATAAACAAAATAACTTACAAAACAATAGATTTATCAATAACTTTATTTGTTAGACACAATTTGATTACATCTCTTGTGGAAAATCTGTAAATTACTTAGGAAAAATGAAAATCGTCGTCACGTTGCGTCTTTTTTTCAATTTTTCGAATTCTTGGCGTGACGTGACGAAGAGAAACGCCGCATTGTGTATATCCAGGTATGCTTTCATTGTTTGAAATTGGTTTGACAACTACAACGAGTTCTCGTCACGCTCACGTCTCGTTTCCTAGCCACATTGTGAATCAGGCTTCAGTCTCCTCTCCTTTCACCCGGGGAGCAGAAAGGTCATGGTGGGATGAACGTGGGCTGAAAGAAGATTACATAAATAATTTAAATGTAAGCCAGTGATTTTGTTTCTTGCTTCAGTGGCGATTTCTTAAGTTAAGGTGCCGTTCAAGCAGCAGCAGGCACCAGTGTGTTTGAAAAAGCTCTCTCATTTAAATCCTGTACTGCACATTCAAATTGAACAGAGTATAGTCTCCCCGCTGTCATATATGTCCCAGTATGCCATATACAATATGGACGAGACTAGATACATGTCAAAGAAGTGGCGTGTGTTAAAGCGCTTCGCGCGACTTGAAAAAAAACTCTGGGTGCCTGAAGTATGCCCACTGCCGGAGGGCCTTGGCCCTGGTCCTGCGGGGCCGCTTAATCAGTTCTGTTTTAAAATAAAACCGTTATAACTTTCCTGTCTATAGTCACTTCCATACTTCACTTCCATTTTACACTTTTGATACATATATTTATTTGGCAAAATAATGTTATACTGCCTTAACACTAATACTTCAAAGTCTGTGGGTAAATTCACCTTATTTGCCACCTTTTGTGTTTTGTCCCTTATTTAAGTGGCACACATAATTGAATTCATAGTACACCATCATTTCACAAGATACATTGCCTCCGGATTGTGTGCTAATGACAAGTGAGAAATTTCCTTCCCATAGAAATAGAACTTCAACTTGATGTGTTCTGCGTCGTCATGGCTGGTCAGTCTCAAATTCTATGTACCTATTTAAGTGTGTAAATAAATTCGAGTATGTATGTATGTATGTAGACTATACTTGCTCTCAAATCTCCACTTACCACCTTCAGGCAATTGAGCAGGATTGACATGTCGCCAGTGCAATTTGTCTATACGCGTTTTTGGCTTCAAGTGTTTTCCACTCTTAAGTCCAAAGCCAAATTTTATCTCTGTATACAAGTATATTTGTATAGGTCCATACAGAATTCTATATACTTCCTGTTTCTCTCATCCTTTATGTCTATCTGTGATGATTCGTGGAATCGAATCGCCCACTTTTAATATTGAATAGAATTCCACTCACGATGAAGATTTATGGCGGATTATTTTAATGGCGACCCATCAAACCCTTAGCCGGCAGCCTTTCAACAGAAAAGAAAAGTCCAACTTCATATTGTTGGATTCGGATCGGAAGTGGAGACTTAAAACAAGAACGACCGAACCGACATGGCAAAGTGTCGGCAATGCCAACTTGAATTGTTTTTGACCCAGAGCCCAGGAGAGAAACAGGAACGATGCGATGGAGAGAATGATAGAAAATAGCCAGCGAATTGACTGTGTCACTGTTTTTCTCTCTTTCGGTTTTGGTGAACTTAGGGGATTATTGGCGTTGGCCCTAATCTAGACCGATGACGGGTTGTATCCTCAAAGCGAGTATAGAGGTGCTGATATACCTACCCCTCTGCCCTCTCCGCTTTCTGATCAATGTGAGAGACTGAATAACGTTTAGATGGTATGTAGGTGGAATGAGTTAGGGGGGGGGTTATTCGTTGAAATTTTCTTTTGATAGCAATTTTATGAGTCTCTGAATGGGAATTGGAAGGATCGAGAATTTATGTGGAGATTTTTCTGGACCAAGTCCAAGATTGTGCATTGTGCAAATGTCGTTCTTGATTTTCGGAAAAATGAAATCAATTAGAGATAACAAAAATTGAGTAATTGTCCTTATGATGGTTTTTTTTCGGATTCGAATGGTTTTCAAAGATTATTATTAAAAGGTAGGTAGGTACATCTAGATATAGATATTTTTTTTTTTGAAAAAAAAATGGTTCAGACAGTTAAATTTACGACCACTTATTGTGTCGAGTTTAGGACACATTTTCTTCTTACCTATAGAAATTTTATAGGATTATGTCATTTCATTTTGGAAATCGTTAGAAAGAAGAAATTAGTTGGATATGCTTTCAATAAAAAAGTTCAATAAAACACACCTACCTATCATAAAATATCAAGAAGAAAGCAAATGACTTCAAGGTTCAGTCTTGTATGAATAAATGATGGATATTTTCCCTGCACATCGGTTACAGGTAGTTTTAAGGGTTGCTGCATGTTTCTTCTTTGCATTCAAGTTTTATTGATATAATCCAAAACTTGACTCAGTAAATCTTTAGCTGATTTGATTATTATTCCTGCTGATGGTTCATCATATGTTATAAGTTGTGTTTGAGATATCCGCTAATTAATTTTTAAATTATACTTTTAAAGCATGATACTTTTCTCGCATGAAACTTTTTTCGCATAATACTTTTATTGCATGATACTTTTTTTTTTTGTAAACTGAATTAAGTACACCAACCTTTACCAAATAATTATATAGATACCATTTAGTATATACGATCTCTGACTTATACATATATACCCACTCCTATATACTACAAACAAAATTTTAAGGCGCATCGATAAATCTTAAACGTTTGGTTCGATTCGAGATGAAAATTGAAAATTGTTTCCTTTGGGGATTTTATTTCTTAAGAACGAAATACCGTTTTTTTTCTTTTGGCAGTGTGGTGATATTAGAATACGGCAGAATGCTTATGCTCTCTTTCAAATCGACTTACATCTGTTACCATGCAATACAAGCAACCGAGTATTGTCACCAAGTGCAAAACGAATAGGTACCTTCACGAGTAGCATTCTTCTCCCCTGGCGAAACATGCATGTTGTACGGAAATAAAGAAAGGGACAATTCGAGTATACACTTACACATACATACACACAATGAATAAAAACCTTTGCATCCGGTAAAATCGATTAAAACTTCATTTGAATACTGCAAGTACCTTACCTCCCTACTTCAATGTTACAAAAAAAAGTCGAAACTCCAAGCACCCAAAACTGAACGGATATTGCTTTGCATCCTTGGGTCTTAGTATATGTACTCGGCAACACATTTACCAGATCCAGGGGTGCCAAAGCTAAGAAGAGAATATTCAACAACAAAAAAAGATACCATGCCATGACCCAAGACTAACTTCTTCTCGAGTTTTGATGGAGGCAAATGCTGAGGCAGAGTTTGTGTGTGGGCGGATTTAGACGATTTCATCGAGCTTAAAAGTCGGAAAAAAAACTCGGTTGCGTTTCTAATATATAAGGACAAAGGTGCATCTGAAAGCGCTTTGCATGTTAACGGAAGTTGGTAAACTACAAAAACGGCGTATAGAAATGCAGTATGTTTTCGGTATACAGTTATGCGATAAGAAAAAAGTCGGATTTTAGTGATTTGACTTATACTTCCGACAACCTGCCAGCAGCCTGGTCTTGCCTATTTGATATATTTTATGTATGAGTTCTGTAAATTCAGCAGAGTTTTACGTCTTGCCTCTTGATGAATACAGAAATGTTGGTAGGGATATTTTAGCAAATATGTTATGCACTTAATCTTTGTGTTGAGTTTTTTTTTTTGTGATTGCGATAATCACGGTAGTGACAGGTGTTTAAAAGTGATAAATTAATTGTGGCAGAGCATAGTTCGGGACAACATAGCCCAGTTACTTATTTATTTATTAATTTATTTCATCAATTGATAACAAAGATCTGCTGATTACAAAAATTTACAAATTAATAAAAATAAAAATAAATATAAGGTTTGCAAACAAATTTACAATTCAATTACATTAACGAACAGATTTTACGAAATTTAATTGATTAAAAAGACATTAATGAAAGCAATTCAATAAAGGATATTCGATTATCGAAAATATCTTTAACAAACAAAATGCATTGTGTTTGCCTGCGGCATTTAAGTGTCTTCAAGTCATTGAGGGAACATCTTGAATTATAATCTGGTAACGATTAAATCCAGTTAAGCTTTCGTAGGGCGTAGCGTGTAAACCTTTTTTGAACGCTTTCAATTCTTAAAATATTGCTGTCATAGAATGTTGACCAAACAACTCAGCAATATTCCAGAACCGGTAGAACTAGAGACATAAATAAGGTCTTCAAAGTATAAACATCCTTGAAGTCAATAGAGTTCCGTTTCAAAAAGCCTAGCAAAGAATTACCTTTAGAGACAATATAGTCAATGTGACATTTCAATCAAAAAGCACCCCAAGATCATTAATAACATAAACTCTGAGAAGACTTACATCAACAAATTTGTAGTCAAACTCAATGAGAGATGGTGATGTTGTAGCACTAAAAGTTGTGCATTTTAAAAAATTTAGTTCAAGATGATTGTAAATATTTGCACCAGTTGAGAAAATTATTAATATCTGACTGCATTAAAAAAAGCAATTTTCTAGTAATGGTGTTGCACGATAAATGTTAACATCGTCAGCATACATTAAACAGCTACAAGATCTTAATTTACTGACGGTAAGTCATTGATAAATATAATAATTAGAAGTGTGCCCAGATGACTTCCTTATGGAAGCCCTGATACAACATCTATAAGATTTGAAACGCATTCACCAATCTTAATAGCTTGTTTTCTGTCAGATAGGTATGAATTTAACCATTTTAAGAAAGTTGCATTCAATCTCAACTTTTGCAAGAAAAGACCATGATGTACCCGATCAAATGCTTTTACAAAATCAGTATACAAAACATCAACTTGCTTACCCTTCTTCATATAATTGATACAAAAATTTGCAAATAGACTTCAATTTGTACTAGACCATGCTGATTAGAGGATAACGATTCCTTAACAGCAAAGTAAAGTCTTTGAGTGACCATTTTTTCGAAAAGTTTGGGAATAGCAGAGAGCTTAGAAGTTGGTCTATAATTCTTCACTAAGTGTTTAAGATTTTCTAAAAATAATGGTCAAAACATTGCATAGTGAAGGAGAACATTTTGAAAAGAAAATAGGAAGAATCATATCGAAGCAAGAGTTTTTTGTTACATCGATTTCTTTTAGACTATAGATACATATAGAACATCTCGTTCTGAAAAACTTCATTACGAAAAATCTAATAAAGGGTTAATATCAGAGTATAAACCTTCAATACACTCAAAAAATTCCGTGTGTAAATAGTACGAATAACTGCGTCCATTCTACGAATTTTATTCGTGATTTTCAGCCACGAACTTACACAAACACAAAGTTGTACGAGTTCATCTGAATCATCAATTATAGGTTACATTGTTTACTGTTGAAATTTGATCGAACTACTACTAGCGCACCTCCACCATACGCTCCATCAATAGAACGATCTTTACGATAAACATTGTATGAATAATCGAAAAATTCACATGATATTCCAAAAATTTGAATTCATCCAAGTTCACTCGTGCAGTGAAGATGGTGCATTCAGGGCCCGTCCCAGCCAAACTGGCGCCCTGTCCAAGATTTGTAGAAAGCGCCCATTTTTATATTTGCAAACATACACTGATAAACAAGCATAAGACTTTTCCACATTACCCAGGCGGTAGACTTTGAATGCCTAGGTCTAGTGGGGTTTTTAATTTTACTATATTTTGAGTTCAATTCTCCTTGAATGCAACAATGAAAGTGAAGTTAGTTAGTGAGCAAGAAATATCTTAGCACAGTTGTTGTGATGTATGTTGTTTTGGGATTATTTGAACAAGGTTTGAGGTTAAAATGCAAATGGCAGTACAGATTTGTTTGCCCAATATCAGATTACATTTTCTTACTCCTGGTAATGCGCCGCCAGAAATTTGTGCGCTATGCATTTGTACATCTTTCACATATGGTTGGTCCGGCCCTGGATGCAGTTACTAAATTAATGCTGGTACATAATTATGTTCCAGACCTACATTTTTTGTTTGCTTATTATCATTGATTTATTATTAATCCAATGGGCAAGTATTGGTTTCGTTTAAAATAAATTCGAGGTTGTAATCAAAGCTAACACTACGATGATCGAAAAGTCCGAAAAAGTGGGTTTCGTCATGCCGCCAGCCGGTGTGTGCGTCGCGTCGGCTTCGGTCCGTCTGTGCTTCCACTGTAATTTGAACTAGAGTCTGCACGGGTGATGGTCCGATTTGTATAAAATTTGGTACAGAGCATTTTAATGTGATTATCTATAGTAGGAAATTCAAATTTTTGCTTTAGCTCATCTACAGAACAGGTAGCTGCCGTACAAAAATGTTAGTTGTTTCAATTTTTTCAGAAACGACTATAACGTTTTTAATTAAATTTCGTACCTGAAATGACAAAAGTAATTGTAAGAATATTGCGTTTTAGGGTTTTGGTCAAAAATTCACAATAACGGATAGGAATTTCTGACAAAATGGTCTTATTTTTGGGTTATTCAAGTATATCTTTTCCATATTTAGACCGATTTTGTTATAATTTTGCAATCTGGTGCTTATAAATAGTTCAAACAATATTGCATTTTGAAAAAAAAAAAAAAAAAACAAAGGAAGAAATTCATTTTTGTGTTATTTTTGACTTTTTAAAATTTTCTCTTTAAAAATAGGAAGGTATCATAGTATAAGGTGAGTTTTTTTGTACCCACTTGGGCGCTTTAAATAAAAGAGCACAAACATATGCTATGTATGACAGTTATAATACTTATTATTATGTTTTTCTAATTCATAAAAGAATTGGTGGTAGCACCTTTAAGTTGTTGTTGTTGTTCAAAAATTCAATGAAATTGACGGAATAAAGAATGGTCAAGTCTAATAAACTGACATTCTAGTATGAATAGTACAATAAATAATAATCATAAAAGAATAGTTTAATCGCCATTAACTAAAAGGAATTGTTGTATTTTATTTTATTTTTCAGATGGCATGCCTATGCATGCACTAAAAACACACCTTTTATTGAACCATTAATATTTATCTTCACTGTGTGTCTCCGCATTATAGTTATTAACCACAAAGAAATCCAATCAGACTGTTAATAGTAAGTATCATAAGGTGACAAAAATGGTTGTTTTTGTATTTCCGAATCGACTTCACCGAATTTGATAAAACAAATTTGCGCGACTGGATCACACTTAAATCAACCAAATTAGAAATAAACTAGTTAAAAAAATTCTGAAACTATTTTTAACCCAACGCGATGTAGATGTCTCTTAATTAATGCGATTTTTTTTTTAAATCGTTGGAGCAGTATACAAAATTTTGTAAGCTTTTTGTGAAAAAAATTTGGTACGCTTATTTTATGTCTTTATGAATGTTGAGTTAAAAATTTAATAAAAAAAATTATCAACTCGTTTTGAAAACAACGAATTTTCAACAAAAAAAATTTAAACATCCAAAAATAATTTGTTTGAAAATTTTGATTGATATTTCTTATTATTTAAGTTTATTACAAGTTTTTGTATACAAAATTAAATTTTAATCTGTCAACCGGTGTATTGGAGGCACTGTTAATTATAATAAAATTTTATCTTAAATATATAAGATTATAACTCAAGAACAGCTGGACCGATTTTAATGATGAATGCTTTTAAAAAAAATATCGGAAAATTTCACTTTGTAGGGTGAAATGGAGTAGAATGAAAAAGACATATCTGCCTTAAATAATTCTACCCTCGTTTGAGAGATTATTCTTAGGAAATGGCTTCAAGGAATTATTTTTTAATTTTCAATTTGTAGGGTGAAATGGGGTAAAAATAAAAAAAAAGTATTATTTAAGAAATTCTTCTTTTTTTTTAGTTTTTTTTTAAGGAAATGGCTTAAGGTATAATATTATTTTTAATATTTTAATATTTGTACTGTTAAATGGGATAAAAATAAAAATGGTTGGCTTTTTTTTTCAAAAATTTGGTATTTAAAGGGTGAAAGGGTGTTAATACGAAAAGTGTTATCCAATTTCAAAAAATTCTGTTTGTTTTGGAAAGGTTATTTTTCAAAATTTGATATGTATAGGTTTATAGAGTGAAATGGGATAAACACACAAAATCGTTTTTGACTACAAAAATTGTCTAAGCGTTGGGAAAGTAATAAAGGTTGGATTTAGATGATAATATTTTTACGAATTTCGCCATTCATAACATGAAGTAGATCATACACCCATAAAGTAGAAAAAAATCAGCTTAAATTTATTAATATTTATATTTTCTTTGTAATTTGTATGCGAAGCTTAGGTTTTTCTATCCGTGCGAAGCCGGGCGGGTAAGCTAGTTAATATTAAACGGTAGATCGTATTTATTTTGACACTTAAAATATTTTTTATTTATCAAAATTGTAAAGTAGTCGTTTTTGAGCAAAATAAGATTTTCCTTAATGGGTTTTAAACATTTTTATAAGATAAGATACCTACTTTCTACCAAGTTTAATAAAAATCAACCGTTTTCAAAAATACCTTTTTTAAAAATCCAAAATTTATTTTTTTTTTAGATTTCGGTACACTGTAGTATTTTAGGAACCGTTATTGAAAAAAGCGAATATGGTACTTCTGGAGGTGCCATTACCAACCATCGGAACCGTTTTTTACTAAAATGTAGCCGCCAAGAATATGACTATTTTGTCAAAAAAACGTGGAATACCAATTTTTCCGTTATTATATATTGGAAACATTTTTTTTATAATACGAATTCTTTATAAATCCTTTAAACTTCCTAATAGAAAATGTCAACAAATATACCTTCTCCAGGTTTTCTATAAAACAAGTTTTTCAAAATGGCGGAAAAATTTTATCATAAAGACAATGGAAATTGTTTGTACTAAAGAAGCGTATTTATTAAAACAAAATAAACATAAAACCATGCGTTCACTCGTGTGCATATTTCTCCCAATTCCTATGCGCGATGCCTGTACCTGATGCTCTTAACTGTTTTGTAGTGGTATCCATCATCGTTACTCTCGTAGCTAGATCCGATATTGGAAGATCCAAATTGTTGCTGTGGGACTGAATATTGTGGGGCTGGGGCAGAGTAGTGAGGGGCCGGAGCAGAGTATTGGGGTGCTGCTGGAGGTAAGTATTCTGGTTCTGGTTGAGAGAATTGTTGAACTGGAGCAGAGTACTGTGGAGCTGGAGCTGAGTAATGTTGAGCTGGGGCAGAGTACTGTTGAGCTGGGGCAGAGTACTGTTGAGCTGGAGCAGAGTAATGTTGAGCTGGAGCAGAATATTGTGGAGCTGGAGCGGAATAGTGTTGAGCGGGAGCGGAATACTGGGGAGCTGGAGCACTATACTGAGAAGCGGAGTGTTGATGAGCTGGAGCACTGTATTGAGGAGCGGAGTGTTGATGGTGTTGATGAGCTGGAGCAGAGTATTGGGGAACTGGTGGAAGGTATTCGTTAGATGGAGCTACAGGGGCACCGTATGATTGAGACAGTTGGTGTCCGCCTGATCCTGAGGACCCAAATGATTGAAATGATTGTTGGGAGGGTGCTCCGTATTCAAGTTGTGGACTTGGTGGTGCATATTCCGAAGAATAGTCGGTGGCTCCAAGGTGAGAGACATCGGCTGCCACCACAGCGAAAAAACTCAATGCAACAATGAACTTCTGTCAAAAAAAAAAAAATAAATAAAATAAAATAAAATCTGTACCAAGCCGCTTTAAAATCTTCATCTTACCATGATTGTATATCTATCTATCCTAAGCTTAGAAGCAGTAGATGTATTATGATCATCAAACTCGAAAAAAAACTATATTTATATGTTTTCGATATTTGTTCGATCAGCTGACCTGTCTAACAGTATACGTATCGGTCATGGAGCTATACCATCACCATAAGATGCCCACGATGACCAAGCCAACCTCTTCATCAAGGTAGTAGTTGTGGATGTTTAATTTAAATCTGTTGGTCTTTTGGTAACCCCTTAAGCTGGTCGGCTGTTAGGCATATTAGCATAAATCCAAATGTAAATTATGACTGACCCGAAATATTTAGATTACATAATACCTATAGGCTATAGGCAAACGAAGCTTTTGTTATGATTTGGGCATTTGCGGTTTTTGTCTCTTTGCATGGTAATATTTAATTTAAATTTTATTCCAATCATAATGTTGGGCTGTGCGGATGATAATGTGATGAATTCATTAAAGACTTGAAAAATTATAATTGAGTATTTATTGCTACTGGATGATTTTTTACAATACTTCACCGTGCAAAATTTTAATTAAATAAATTTTAATAATAAAATTATTCGTCTATGTATGCTAATTACGGTCTCGCATTGGATTTTGGGTCATGGGAATCTAGGTAGCGCACGTAGCAAGTTGCACGTGCATAACGTATGGCAGCAGCTAATCAATTCATTCGTTTTAATAATAATTTTATAAAATTAAGGAACTATTTCAACAGCTGGCAATAAACCATAATCTTAAACAACCGCAGCTATACAAACTTTGAGTTTGAATAATTTTTCGAAAGCATTTGAAGGCATTAAGTAATAGCTTGATGGATCAATAAAAAAAAAAAAAAAAAAAAAAAACAAAAAAAAAACAACGATGATTGATTCAAAAAATAGCTATAAGACAATTAACGTGTGAATCAATCAACTGTTAAAACTAGTTGACTTGTTTGCATTGGCTCTACACCAATAGTTAGCAGATCCATTAGGTATAGGTTTGCGCGTAAAGAAGTCACATCAAATTTGTTTGTTTTTGTTGTTGTATTGTTTGATTTTCAAATTTTGCTATCTTAATGATGAATTGAGATTTTGACCTTGAGAAACCAAAAAAAGAACAATACAAACCATATTTTATACTTAAACTGGTTTCTAGTTTCTATACCATATCAAGTTTACTTATAATGTTATAGTTTTGACTGCAAAAACTTAAACACACGCCAATTTTGCATGAATCTTATAGCTTCATCGGAGTTTTTGCGAAGTCAAAGAACTAAATATTTAAAACGAAATGGTGAGGTGGGGTGGAAAAGATTAGTTTTACGAGGTCTTTGAATCGTGAAGCGGGTACACTTATTTAGATAATATAAATAAATAAATTAGACAAACAGAAGAATTTAACAAAAAAAGAAATTAGTAAAAAGAATTCATACTTTTATTAGCAGTAGATTAGGTATTTACCTACATCTACATATAAGAATTGGCGATTTCATTTATACCTAGATTTCAATTTTCTGTGGAAAAAAAATATTATGACTGTGAACTTTGTGCACAAGAGGAATGACAACAAAGGCGTACAAATGAAGTGATTTTAAAACAAAATGAGAATGCCAACCGGTATGTGTATATTTTTACTTGATATAAAGGATTTGTTTTAAAAAATACACCCCGAGATTTTAATTATGACGGAACTCGATCCTTAATATCTACGAATTAATTGCTCCGGTTTTGGGAAACCACTTGAATAAACCAACGTGTATGACATCTAAAACAGCTAACCGTGTGCGAACTAAAGGATCCGCCATCTAACGTTTTTTTTTCAACTAGTGCTTATTTCGTGAATGGTAACACTTAGCTCATGTTTGATTTGACAGATAATTAGTTTTATCCTTCCCCCGAAAGAATATGGTTGTGTATACGCTTCGCTAAGTGGGCCTGCGATCGACTTAGAGAAGATGCCGATTTGGCCAAAAAAATCATCTTTTCAGATGAAGCTCATTTTGATCTTGGCGGGTACTAAACAACAAGCAAAATTGTCGCATTTGGGGCACAGAAAACCCGCACGCATACATTGAAAAGCCGATACACCCAAAACGAGTCACTGTTTGGTGCGGATTTTGGTCCAGAGGCATAATTCGGCCATTTTTCGAAAATGAGCAAGGAGTGGCCGTTACAGTCAATGGCGATCGTTATCGGGCCATGTTGAACAAATTTTTGTTCACAAAAATTGAAGCGGAGGATATTGGCATCATTTGGTTTCAACAGGACGGCGCTACGTGCCACAAAGCCGAAGCTACCTACACTCAATGTTTTGCGCCATTTTCAAAAAAAAAGAAGTTATTTGGCGGACCCTTTATATGAAAATTTTTGGATTCGTAAGAAAATTTAACTCCGGGACGGGTTCCGCAACCTAAACCGCCAAAGCATATTTCCACAAACTTAAGGGTTTTAGGTGATTTCCTTTAAAGACGAATTTACTATTTTCTGGAGGACTATATTTGTTGTTATGTTATACTTTTCTGTATAAAAAGAACCGTTTTAAACGGTAATTATTTTCAAAGAATCGTTTATAACTCTCTAGACCGGCTGCGATGAAATTTTTAACTTTGAACCTTCATCTAAATTTTTTTTTTTTTGCATTGAATCACTTATTCAATATTTCGACTTCGAATTAATTAAGGATTTTTTTTTAAATTAAGTTCTTTTAGTGTAAATTAATAAATACTTAAAATTTTTATAGCAAAATTCTTTTCCTATTAGGTATTTACAAATGTACCTACACACTTTTCTAAGATCAAAAAATCCAGGGATGAAGAAGTCTAAGGAAGTGGTTTTCGACATGCCGTCCGTTGCTCTGTTATCTTTCCAGGTATAAATTGAGCTGAAAACTGAAAAAATTGACTAATTTGGTCGACATTCCGTAAAGAAACTAATATGTATGTTGTTTTGGCGTTTCTCTCAAACATTCTCGAAAACAGCTCAAATGATTTTGATTAAACATACAATTTCTTAAGCAATTAAAAAATGTATTTTTGTTTTATTGTAGGTAAAGAAAATAATTTTTTTTTTTATATAGGTATGTAGATATGTAATTTTTTATGAAGATGAAGATTTTAGACCGTAAATGATCCCCCTGCTCATTTACTACACCTGACCAGAAGGGTTGAAGTCAGGATCGCCTCAACTATTGTTTTGATGTATTGCTTCAATTGAGTTAAATTCCTCTTGGTTTAGTTTTGTGGACCTCTTGCTTGACATAACCCCACGAAACAAATTTGGTGCAGCCAGGTCAAGTGACCTTGAGGGCCAGCGGAATGTGGAGTTTCTGGATAATATTTTGTTTTGGAATTTTCGTTGCAGCTGCACCATAACCGGTGTGGCTATGTGTGGAGTTGCTCCATCTTGCTGGAAACAAATCATGCTGAAAAAAAAAACTTTTTTTCGACATCTTTAAATAACGGTCACAACTGTTATATCGTTTTCTCAAAGAAATATGGCCCGACCTTGATGAAATTGCACACCACACAGCACTAGCTCTGGGTGCAGTTCCGTCTCCTGGATCGTCTTCCTGCGATGCTTCCAGATTCGGCAGATATGTTTACCAGCCTCATAATGGCCACCAAACTAACTTTTGACGAATATGACAGACTTTCGGTCTGCATGGTACCACTGCACCATCCTCGTTTCGGTTATTCCATGGATTCTCGTTTCGTCATTCCAAGGATTCATTTTAATAAATCTAAATAGCAACGTCCAAAAATAAAAAAAAAAATAAGCTGATTACTCACACATAAAAAAAGTTATTACGTTTTTTTTTTTTGTAGCACGATTCGTGCGCCACCCTGTTGTACATGCATATAGCTTACTGAAAACTTTTATGCTACCTGTAGTTTCAAATACCTATAAATGAAATTTTGTTTGGAAACAAAAACACAAAAATTATACCGAAAGTTAGGAGTGATACATTTTAGAAAATCTCTAGGTGGTTGTTAAGAATTGTTTATAAATTATTTCGTAAAGATTTACGAGAATTATTTGAACACTTCTATACTTTTGCAAAAAAAAACATCAAAAGACGTAAGTATAGAGATAAAATATCTTTGCACTTAAGATAAGACCCCCAAACTAGCAACATCTTCCTTGTCCCTTCTTGTCGCTTATATGTGGTGCAGTGCTTGATGTATAAGTTAGTAAAAATATGTGACACTCCTACCATGAAATAACCATTGAGAAAAAGAACAACAAAAATGTGTATGTTGTGCTGCCACAGAAAGTATCCTTAAAAGACATTTCCCCTCAAATATAGAAACGTGGCTATAACGTAAGGCAAGCGCCACGCGGCACACGAGAGATTTCTTCTAATGCGCCAGGAATAAAAATCATTTGTCAAGTTGTCAGGTTTTGTGGCAAAAGCATTCCTATCCTAATGTATGTGAATGTGAACAGCCAACCATTGCTACCAACAGCCTCACAAGTGGCAGACAAGACTATGAATCCCATACCCGCCATTCTGAAGGCTAACCCCATTATTTGCCGCACCCGCTATCCCGAACCCGAACCTACATTACATACTATACGAGTATAGGACTCCATGCCATCCATCACGATTCTATTGTTAGTTTTGCATGTGATATTTTTCTCTTCATATCACACACTGAGCATGAGGAAGCGTTCCTCTTATGCTTTTTCCTTTGCAACAGGAAGATCTGAATGGAAAAATATAAATGTTTCCCATTCTTATCGGATATTGTTCCGGAAGAGAAAGTACGAGGTTTTGATTTTTTGTGTTGTAAGCTTCTTGTCCGAAAAAGAGTAGGACGAGTTGGGTGGATACGCCAATACAGAAATACAGACCTTAATGCCATGTCTGGTGCATAGTAACAGTAAGTGATGTATTTTTTCAAACAAAGAAATGTAACAGTTTTCCAAGGATTATGGCGCCGGAGTACCGTACATATTTTTTTTTTTTTTTTGTTTTAATATGTTTGATGGACAGGAAGATGGAGCTTTCACATGAAGTTCGGTATAAGATAGAGGATATAAGATGATTGCAGAATCTTCAAGTGCTCTCGCAAAGTTATTAAACTTATTGTAAGAGATTTTCATATCTTTAACATGAACTTCATACATTTTTTTTAGACGACGAAGATAGAAGTGATATTTTACTATAATCGCTAACTGAAGCTTCTTAACCTTACTTTTACTAAGAAAGCCAAGTTTCAGCTTAAGGTTTTAAAAACCATAAAGTTTCAGCACTACGTGTCTAAACTGACTTTTGACTTTTTGCGAAGTTCATGAAAGTGGTAAGTGTGTCATTTACGTAACAAAAATATGTAAAGGGTTTTCCAATAAGAGGTGTTATTTTAAATAGCCCGCTATTTCGGTAGCTGTCACTTTTGAAGCTGTCATGTTTTGACATTTCACAAGTAGAAACTACGCCATTAGTAAAAATGGAACGATACACGCTTCAACAACGTATTGAAATTATTAAAATTCACTATAAAAATGGTGAAAATTTGGCAGAGACGGTTCGTAAAACTAAAACGACATGGGTCGTCGTGAAGCACCTTGTCGGACCGCAATACAGAAATTGGTGGACAAATTCGAGCTGTTGGGACAAGTTAGTGATGTGAAGAATAAAACCCGTGCACGTCGCTCAAGAACAACTGAGAATATTGCTGTTGTAGCCCAAAGTGTTGAAGAAAACCCAGGTTTGTCCATTCCTCGTCGTTCTTTGGAATTAGGCATTCCACAAACGTCATTCCACCGTATTTTGCATAAAGACTTGGGTCTTAAGGCTTATAAAGTTCAGTTAACACAAGAACTCAAGCCGGCTGATCATCAACAACGTCGTGTCTTTGCTGATTGGGTCCTTGAAATGCATAAAAATGATCCGGAATTTCATCGAAAAATCATCTTGACTGATGAGGCCCATTTCCACCTCGGAGGCTACGTCAACAAGCAAAACTGTCGCATCTGGGGCTCGGAAAACCCAAGAGTTATTATTGAAAAGCCTCTCCATCCTCAACGCGTGACTGTTTGGTGCGGTTTATGGTCCGGCGGGGTCATTGGACCTTACTTTTTCGAAAATGAGGCTGGAGCAACAGTTACGGTCAATGGATTGCGCTATCGAGAGATGATTAATGATTTTTTATGGCCGGAATTGGATGGTATTGATCTGGACAACGTTTACTTTCAACAAGACGGCGCTACGTGCCACACAAGCAATGAAACCATCGATCTTTTACGGGAAAAGTTTCCGGACCGTGTTATCTCTCGAAGAGGTGATCACAATTGGCCACCGAGATCTTGTGATTTAACACCTTGCGACTTCTTCCTTTGGGGCCACGTGAAAGATAAGGTCTACGCCAACAGCCCAGCGTCGATTCAAGACCTCAAAGATGGAATTCGTGAGGCTATCGAGGACATAGGGCAGCCACTTTGCGATTTGGTTATGGAAAAATTCATGAAAAGGATATGGTCCTGTAAGCGTGGTCGTGGCAGCCATTTGGCTGATGTTGTGTTCCATTATTAACGGCATACCTTCCTCTTTATAATGAAATAAACATCCGATCATTTATCTCAAAAAATGCCATTTTTCTTTGAATATCAAAATAACAACTCTTAAGGTAAATGTTTTATAACTACAAAACCAAATTTTTTATCAAACTGTTGATTTGAATAAGTAAGAAGAATATTCTTTTGTACCGTCAGACAAAATTTCATTGAATTTGAAATTTATTTTGATTAAAAGTTTATACCTATTGGCTGTCACACCGGTAACAGGTTGGCATTTGAAAACACATTTTGAGTGTATGCGGTTCATATATGCAATATAATTATGGAAATCTGCTCCACATACAGAAAAATAATCCACTTTAAGTGAGTATCAATAGTATCATCCCATTTAGTATAGGAAGTTATGAGTTACATGTGTCACACCCGTAGCAACAGAAATATTCTTATTTTAATATTGTTATAAATTGTAAGCAGCTATATACATAGGTAGGTACTACCAACGAAATGAAATAAAGATCATTGTTGATCCCGATTTTCACAAGAAAATTTTGTTCATCGATGAAGCTCATTTTTGGTTGAATGGGTACGTTAATAAGCAAAATTCTCGTATTTGGAGTGATCATAATCCACAAGTCATTATTGAGACGCCGAGCGCCGGCCACCCACAGTGTTTCAGGAGCGGACAAAAATAATTTTATCGACTTTTAAATATTTAGATTTTTGACATTGTAGTTTGATTAAGTAATAGTTGAAGCAATAGGATCAGGATTTTTTTTTTATGAAATCAGTTTGTAAGTATAAAATTTTGAACGCCAAAGTTGATAAACGAAACTTCAGTGATTTTGAAGCGAAAAACGAGCATTCTTCAAAGAAAGTTATTTTTATATATATCTATGATTCTTTTAACTTTTTTTGTTATTTTTTCTCAATTGGGCATAAAAAACAAATGAAATTTTGGAAAAAAACAAATTAAGATTGTTGTAAAATTTTTTTTTTACGAATTTTTAAAATTAGTACCCACCTTTTTTTTTAAGGTGAATTCAAAAATTAAACTAAGAAAAAGTTAATGTTCCCTGGTCTTCCCCGGTCGGGCACATAATAGATACCATACATGGGACCGTTAACTATTGAATACAAAAAAAAATTTGCTGCGAACCTTCAAATCCACCCAATTTATGCCTCAATAAGACCCCCAAAAACTACACAAATCCTTGAATTATACGTTTTTTTAATTGTTTTTTTTAAATAACTTCATATCCTTTCCGTAAACCATAAAAAAAATATATTTTTATTATTTTTAGAGAAAGACCTTTACAACAGTACCATTTTTAATCCACTTTCTTACTAATTTTTTTTTTTGGGGGCATACAAATTCGAATGAATGACTTCCTTAACGCCCTGGATTATCTTTTTTTACAGTTTTATTATGTCGTTTTCGAGTGGACGTTCGGAGCTACTCCTTTTTCACTCCTTTTACTCCAAATTTCCCATTTTATATAGGAATGAAACAGTTCCGAAATCCAAACGAAAAGGACATTAGTTACCTGCTTCCTGGGCTGAAATAAATTATATAATTATGTATAAGCTACCTGTACCCCCCACCCCTTTGCAACACATTATTTTCCAATAATAAAGGATTGTAAAAAATAAAAGGTATAAAAGGATTGTAAGGAAGCGTGACGTTATGTTTTATAAATAATGTAGATATAAAAAACTCGCAATTTTTTACCTGATATTTTTTTTGGGAGTTAAATTTTACAAAATGGTATTTAAAAAAAAGCATTGGTAGATGTTTCGACATACGAGAATTAAAGTTAGACAGAAGAAAAACAAATAATCCAAGAAGATGGAAAATTTTACCATATCAAACGCTGAATTATCCAACATTGCGTTTTCCTGCAATCGCAAGGAAGATCTTTGCATACAACAATTAAAATTAACGTATCGAAACATAAGTGAATCAATATAGTTGCAAGTATAGAAGAATATTTACGAAAACGTTTTTTATCAAATTTAAATCAAAGGTGGACCAAAGCCAATCGGTTATGATGTAAAGGTCCTTATATTAACAGAAGAAAACAAAAATTTAGACCAGTGATTATTTTTTATTTTTTTTTTTTATTTTATTAAAATTAAATTGTTATTTATTTATTTACATTTTATTTAATTAAGCAAACAAATAAACTAAAGTTATAAATTTAATACAGTTTTTAATTATACAAAAATAACACTTCAAAAATACCTAAATTTCAACGATTTTTCCCCATACACCCCCAAAAAGTGGGTGTGGCAAAAAACTTTTGTAAGGATGCTTGTTAAAACACAGCATTTTGTACTCATTCCGGTGTTTAATTTTTCATTTTTTTTTTTAAGAAAAAATTTAATAAATAAGATTTTTGTCAAAAACGCCCACAAAAGTAGGCGTGGTAAATATTTTGCATTATTATTTTTGTGTGCATGTTTTTACAACAACTTGTATCGTTTTCTAAGAAATTGGTCGAAAAATGATTTTTTTGTAAAAAATGACCCCAAAAGTGGGCGTGGTAAAAATTTTGTACTGAAGAATAATATGAAATGACGTTATCTACAAATTTTTCAAAGAACACACCCCTCATTTATATCATAACTATGACAGTTAGAAAACAATTTGTTTTAAGTGGGCGTGTCAGTGGGCGGAAAATTTCTCTCATGATACCTAATGCTATCCTTAACCATGTCTGAAAATTTCATTCAAATCGGTTGGCTGGTTCAGATTTTATATTTATATTTATGACAACCTCTCCATACAACCTGAACCACTGTGGCGCCGCCGTCACATCCTAAAAGTCACTGTTCGGTGTGCTCTATGTGCATAGGGAATTATTGGTCCATATTTCTTCAAAAATTAAGCCGGCCATAATGTTACAGTCAATGGGGAACGCTATAGAGCCATGATTAATGACTTTTTCTTGAATGAATTGGAGGATGTTTGTGTAGACGACCTTTGGTTCCAACAAGACGGCCGCGGCGCTACATGCCATACAGCCAACGCGCATTATCTCGCTTCGTGGGCCTCCAAGATCGTGCGATTTAACACCGCTGGACTATTTTTTGTGGGGTTATGCGAAGTCGATTGTCTACGCAGATAAGCCCTAGATGATTGACGCCTTCTAAGAGAATATTCGGCGCGTTACTGCTGACATAGGGCCCCAGTTGCTACAAAAATTGGTCTAAAATGGGGCCTCTCGGCTTTAATTTATTCGTACCAGCCGCGGCGGCCACTTGCCCGAAATCATTTTTAAACCATTATGGCAAACCCTTATCTTTATAATAAAGCTAAATTCTTGGCCATAACATTAAGTTATATGCATTTTATTTCTTCTTGAAAACCACACGAATGTGAACACCGTCCTTTAAATTTTTGTTCTGGATAATTGCGATTGAATTATACTCCAAAATATAATTTCTCTCCTACGAATTAAAAAGCCTCTGAAAAATCCGAAAACTTTTGTTATTTTGACATTTAAGAAAAAAAATCTCTACACGTCAAAAAATAATACGGCCCCTATTGTTCAGGCTATTAATTGTCAAATCCCATCGAAGGATTTTTACCTTGACGACGGATTAAAAAAACCTCTAAGAAATCCGAACATTTCTCCATTTTTTTTTTCTGTTCCGGAAAAATGAATTTTCAGGGCAATCGGTTGACATTTGGAACGATATATTCTCGATACGATCAAACCTATTCTGTCCCCTATCTGTCAAGCCATCAACTGTAAAATTCCATCGAAGTGTGGCTAGGATGACGATGGATTTAAAACTTTTTCATACTTGATCTCATTCCCACTTTAATAGTAAAGTTTAGTTGTATTCCATATCGATATATCGTCCATCACTACAGTTGAGCCAGTTTTCTCGCCCTCTGTGAAAGTTTTTTTCAAAAAAAACAACACCCAAAAAATATCAAATAAAGTGTTACTAGCCGAACAATAATTTTCATCTGTATTGTGTTACAAAGTGATAGAGTATGTCGACAAGCGCTTATGGCGAATTTCAGGAGTATCAGCACCGCGCCGCTGCGGCGGAAACATCGGCTGCCATTTGAACACATGTTTTCAACACGTTCATTGCGCCACACAATCACTAACATGGATGGATTATTAATTGAAGCCAAAGGTAATGGAACGGATCCAGAGAGACAGATAAATGCATCATGCACAGCATCACCTGCATCATTGCCCCCGCGGCCGCCTCGCCACGCGCCACCAATTTCAGAATTCCGTGGCCATCTTATGTGTGTGTGATGAGGTTGTGTGGGTGGCCACGAGTCCCCGGAATCCTTGGCGTATAGCACTCGGCACTCGCTCAACTGTAGTGTAGCTAAACACAGCGTATTTGCGGCACTAAGAACGAAGTATCTTATTACGTTCTGAAATGGTACTTTAATGATATGGTAACGAAATCAAAGCCTCGACGAATAGTGAACTAACCAGGTAGTTAAGAGTTCATTCCTAGTGCCACCATTGGCGGGTGAGTATAGATGAGGTTGGAATTCGAAATTTCAAATTAATTTCGTATATCTACCTACTTTGTGTACGAGTATGCACGACGATGATGCACGTGCTTTTCATTTAATAGACCCTCATGGCACAACATTAATTCAGTGTACCAACTTCTTGATAGAGTCTCTGTTCCTTATAGTTTACGTAGGTAGGAATAGGTATATCTAGGTCTCATTTGCGTTAATAGTAACATTTCTTCTTCAACTTCCAAATCGAGGCTTTGGCTACACCATAACGCGAAGAACTCAATTATTTGAAGGGGGCATCCTTTAGCTAAGTCATATACACATGTATATTTATACATATACATACATGCCCAGATATAAACTTATAAATTTACTAGAATACAACTACATAAAGCGTTTTCTTTGCAAATCTCTTGACGCCGCCTCTTAAATTTGACGCTTTAGCTTGCACATATACAAATTGACTCCAAGTTAACCCAGTTCATTTAGGAAGGTCCTTTTGCGGTGATGGATATCGTCGTTTGCCGTATACGCTAGTCGTCGACGCACAAGGAATACCTACTTCTTGTATTGGGCTTTTTTTCCCTCGACATCCTGTACTCAATTTCGAATTCTGTGTGTTTGGCTTGGCATGGAGGCTGACGTTAAGTATTTAAGCTCTCTAAGCGTCATGCATACATAATGGCTTTAAATCGTATATGCCTATAGCTAGAGGTTTTAACAGCTTATTTATATGTATATGGTTTATTTTGTCGTATAAAGCGGCCCATACATATACAACACAAATGTTTTCACCGGTGTCAGACATAAAAATCAAAATATTTTAATTTTTTATTCCCACACCAGCCCATACACATCATTCATTTAAATCCACCGACACAAGTGTATGCTCACGTGACGTGTGCTCGTGTGTATGGGCCGCTTAATATGCATACATGCCTCTGTGTGTTTTGGAAAATAATTTTAAAATTCACACAAAATATATGGTGCTCCATATTTTCATTGCAAAAGTGCAAATGCTTTCAGAATTTTTCATCAAGTAACACTCAAATAAACGAGTATAAGGATGTACCTATTGCATAATAAACTAAATGAAGTGTTATAAGTTTTAAAAATATTATTGGAAACTTCGGAATTTCTATTGAGATTTTAAAAAAAAATTATTTTTCTAGAACCGAATAACTTTAGACAAACTTACTCGCAAACTTTCAGCCCCCATTCTTTAGGTTTATACAGGGTTGACCAAATAAGACCTACCTATGTCAATTTTAACAGCTGTGAAGTTCTCTAAACGTTATTTTGGTGGATCACCAGAATTTAGCTTTTTGACCAACTGGAATTTTGTTAGGGTGCAGGTGCAGATCTTTCTTCAAAATCGTGCCCCACGTATGTGGTATATAACCAACTGTGTTGAAAGTTGCTTCGTGTCAATGTTTCAAGACCAACTGCAAAACTTAAGGAACGACCTAGATGTTTTTGGCTATCGTCTATAACAAGATCTGTCCGTACTTCTTACATCTGTAACGTTCCCATATCAATCACTCAAATTTGGTCAATAAAGGATGAATTTTTAGCAGCTTTTTGAACAATTTGAACACCATCACACTATAAAATGTCTAAATTTTTTACAAAACAGGCTATTTTTCAAAAATAATGGGACAGTTTTTGTTCTCTGTGCAATCTTGTATTCCATTATTAAATTTCCCAATCTTTACGTCGAAAACATATAAAAAATAGAGAAAATATATAAATAAAAAAATTATTCCTGTTTAAAATTTGTAGGCCTTTATTTAGCCCAACACGTTTAAAATAATTTTAAGTGTATAAAGTAATTTCTAATAGGAATTGTTGAGATGTGGAAAAGTGTGACATTTGTCAATTAATTTGAAAAAAAGTTCTGAAAAATAAAAAGATACATACATTTACTTAAAAAAATATTCTTGGATGAAACCATAGTCTATACTTTTGCAAATTTATTACTACCAACAGGCGAAAACCTACAAACCGCGGGATGAAAAAAATTATTCATTGGGATTTTTTCAAGGTTCTGGTCAAAATAATTATTCATTAATCGATCAATTTCGTTTTTGAAGTAAAACTTCTTTTCCGGCGTTGGGGGTAAAAATTTTCTTATGGAGCTGTCATGTCAAAACGACTCTTTATCTGTCAAATACCGACAGAATTTTCCGCGATAGATTTTGCTTTAGCTCTCTACAAAAACTTTTACCCACCAGTAAATAATACCGAAATTATACCGAAAAAGAATGTGTTTTTGGCAAAGGAGGCACAAAAACCAACCGGCACAACATTTAAACACATAATTTCATTAAAAAAACTTTACATGAAAATAGTTTTTTTTTGTAATTAAACACAACAAAGAACAACTACCAGAACATAAAATGATTTTCATTATCAAAAAAAAAACACAAACAAACATATTTTTCAACAATATTTTGTATTTAAACTTTTTTCCAACTTAACTTATAAACTAACTACTTAAAATGAAAAAAAAATAAATTTATCTAAAATAAGAAAAACACAAAGTAAACAAAACTATCTAGTTGAATGTTGACAAACGTAGACGAGCATTGCCATATACGAGGAATCCTTAATCCGCTGACAAATCTAAATCAGCATTGCCATATCTATTTGGAATGGATGCGATAAGAAAACAAGACGTGAGTGTGACGAGATCTCCTGGTTCTTGTTAAATTAGTTTCAAACTATGACGAGGATATGCATAAAAACCATTTCACGTCGTCACGTTACGCAAAATTAAATGATTAAGAAATTGTAAATCAGTAAGCTTTAATATCATTTTTTTTTAAATCTCGTCAAAAGTCTCTTGGCATTGAATTGGGAAATGGTTTTATAATTACAAAATGCTAACAGTGAATCATGTCACGCTCTCGTCTCGTTTTCTTGCGTCTCGTTTCCTTTTTTAAATATCGTCACAATTTCGGAGATTTTACTGAAGTGAATCGGTGAGTTGGAATTGCTTAGCCACGGATCAAAATTTGAACCAAAGTTGAACCTCAGTTAACTCGCCGAAATTGGTGAAACAAAATTGCTGCACCACGGACAAAAGTTTGAACGACATTTGTACAGCTGGCCCATAGGGTTAAGCCTGATTAACAATGCGATGAGCAAACGAGACGAGAGAGTGACGAGAACTCATTGTAAATACTTTAAAGTAATTCTTGAAATTAATTTACTGTTGGTTTATTATTTTAATGATATTGAAATACCTATTTGTTTTTAATTTTTTTCTCCAATGTGCAGAAAACTGAGCGCCTTTGAACTTACTGAAACTTGAATAGTGACCTATATGAAAGCTTCGCATTCGAATAAAAAAAAACACTCCATGTTATATATCCTCTAAGGGGAGAGTGGTTCCCCCGGGGTGATGAGAATGTTTGCACCATCGTCACCAGTTTTTTTTTTTTAGATTACAAATTACAGAAACACTCATTTCCTCAGAAAAATGAAATAAAAATTTAAGCTATTTTTTCATGTCTTTCCTCTGTGGACTGTGGACGTGGAGTTCTGACCGAAACTGAAAACTTTTACCGAAGCACTTCTGCTTAATTTTTTGTGGGCATATATACGAATGAAAAAAATTTGCAAGAAAAAATTAAAAACTATAAAAATATGTATTAAAATAAATTTTTTTCTTCAAAAATACGAAAAAAGTACTAAGAAAAACCCAGACAGGCGGACGTTCTTGCGAGACTTTAGACCTTTTTCGTATTTCCTATCATCGTAATGTCAAGTTTGCTCAAAATCTCTAGCTCGATTTTTGTACGAATCCATAACCTCTTTTATTACAACCTCGAATATTATTTTACACGAAACCAATACTTGTCCTATTACAGCAAGAAAAAAGTGCACATGAAAGTGGGGGGAGGGAAACTGCACAAGTCATGCTTAAGGGTTTCTACAGCTCAATTACAATATTTTAGACTTTCCATAAGAAGAAAACTAAAATTTATAAAAAGCACACTTGGCCGGATTCTGGCTCAAACAATTTCTTTTTTAATTTTACGCTACCAAAAGGAACAAACTCCAGCAAAATGTTAGCGAAATTGGTTTAGTACATAGTATTCGATCACATAAGCAAAAAACTACCATAAATATAATATACCATAATTTTTAATAAATGAATTCAAGTCACCATATCTATCAGCCTCTGGCATACAAACTGGAAAATCGCTATTTTCAACACCACCCAACCACACCCTCCCGGCTTTATGTTTTCGG
This sequence comes from Leucozona laternaria, assembly GCA_932273885.2. Lineage (NCBI taxonomy): Eukaryota > Metazoa > Arthropoda > Insecta > Diptera > Syrphidae > Leucozona > Leucozona laternaria. The sequence continues at coordinate 53,155,043 of OW026367.1, read as the reverse complement.
TCGTATACCTACATTATACACGATTCAATTTGGCTGTCAACTCAGTTGTCAAGTAAATTGATGCTTGGCCTAATAGAGCCTACTTCAACGGTCAAAAACATTATTTGGCTAAAGAAATTACAACACTCGAATTTGTATAAAAGATCGTTAAAAATAAGATATTCGAAAAATAAGTACTTTCAGTAATTGGTCATGCACAGCCATAAGATTTTTCTAACGAATGAAAAATTTGTTCAAGGCCACAATCTACATAAATGGTGAATTTTTTTTAAAGGTATACAACTTTGAGATGGAATAAAACAAAGATGATTTTCTTAAACTGACATAAAATTCACTTTATTCGAAATATAATCTTCTGGCATTTTTAATTTAAATATGATTTCTGGTATATGACCGCCACGGCTGGCTTGGACGTAGTCTAATCTGGAGGTCCAATTTCCGATGACTTTTTTTTAACATTTGTGGCCGTATGTCGGCAATAACGCGGCGAATGTTTTCCTCCCAGTAGTCAATCGTTTCGTCGTAGACTAGTGACTTCACATATCCCCACAGAAAATGGTCAAGTGGCATTAAATCGCACGATCTTGGAGGCCAATTCACGGGTCCGTAACATAAAACTATGCGGTTACCAAGCGTTTCCTTCAATAAATCAATTGTGGCACGAGCTGTGTGACATGTTGCGCCGCCATCTTGTTAAAACCACATCTCCTGCACATCATGGTTGTTCTACTTTTGAACGAAAAAGTCAGTAATCATGGCTCTATAGCGGTCACCATTGACTGTAACGTTCTTGCCAGCATCGTTTTTAAAGAAGTACCACCAAACCATAAAGCACACCAAACAGTCAGTTTTTGTGGATGTAACGGTGTTTCAACATACACTTGAGGATTATCATCACTCCAAATACGGCAGTTTTTTTTTATTGACGTATCCATTCAACCAAAAGTGAGCTTCATCGCTAAGCAAAATTCGCTTATGAAAATTCGGATCAACGCGGCAATCTTGTTTTGGGCCCAATTTGGAAGCGTTGTTCAGTCTATTCATGTTAAAATGCCAAACTAAACGAAAAATAAATCACTTGACAGCTGACAAAATGGCCGCCAGTTAAAATAGTGTTGCCAATTTAAAGTTCTAAACATCTAAGAAAAAAAAAAAAACACCCTTTATGAAATACATATAAAGGGTTTTCCAATAAGAGGTGTTATTTTGAATAGTCCGCTATTTCGGTAGCTGTCACTTTTGAAGCTGTTATTTTTTGACATTTGACAAGTAGAAACTACGCCATTAATAAAAATGGAACGATACACGCTTCAACAACGCATTGAAATTATTAAAATTCACTATAAAAATGGTGAAAATTTGGCAGAGACGGTTCGTAAAACTAAAACATTTTTGGGTCGTCGTGAAGCACCTTGTCGGACCGCAATACAGAAATTGGTGGAAAAATTCGAGCTGTTGGGACAAGTTAGTGATGTGAAGAATAAAACCCGTGCACGTCGCTCAAGAACAACTGAGAATATTGCTGTTGTAGCCCAAAGTGTTGAAGAAAACCCAGGTTTGTCCATTCCTCGTCGTTCTTTGGAATTAGGCATTCCACAAACGTCATTACACCGTATTTTGCATAAAGACTTGGGTCTTAAGGCTTATAAAGTTCAGTTAACACAAGAACTCAAGCCGGCTGATCATCAACAACGTCGTGTCTTTGCTGATTGGGTCCTTGAAATGCATGAAAATGATCCGGAATTTCATCAAAAATCATCTTGACTGATGAGGCCCATTTCCACCTCGGAGGCTACGTCAACAAGCAAAACTGTCGCATCTGGGGCTCGGAAAACCTAAGAGTTATTGTTGAAAAGCCTCTCCATCCTCAACGCGTGACTGTTTGGTGCGGTTTATGGTCCAGCGGGGTCATTGGACCTTAATTTTTCGAAAATGAGGCTGGAGCAACAGTTACGGTCAATGGATTGCGCTATCGAGAGATGATTAATGATTTTTTATGGCCGGAATTGGATGGTATTGATCTGGACAACGTTTACTTTCAACAAGACGGCGCTACGTGCCACACAAGCAATGAAACCATCGATCTTTTACGGGAAAAGTTTCCAGACCGTATGTTATCTCTCGAAGAGGTGATCACAATTAGCCACCGAGATCTTGTGATTTAACACCTTGCGACTTCTTCCCTTGGGGCCACGTGAAAGATAAGGTCTACGCCAACAGCCCAGCGTCGATTCAAGACCTCAAAGATGGAATTCGTGAGGCTATCGAGGACATAGGGCAGCCACTTTGCGATTTGGTTATGGAAAATTTCATGAAAAGGATATGGTCCTGTAAGCGTGGTCGTGGCGGCCATTTGGCTGATGTTGTGTTCCATTATTAATGGCATACCTTCCTCTTTATAATGAAATAAACATCCGATCATTTATCTCAAAAAATGCCATTTTTTTTTTAATACAAAATAACACCTCTTATTGGAAAACCCTTTAGCTGACTAGTTTCTTAAACCAGTTGACTATTAAGGGCCATTCACTGACCCACATATCGGGTGATTTGCTCAAATCCCAGAGCCGATACTTTCATGTAGTCTTTTGATTCATTATTTTCTTCTTTTTTTTCAAGGTAAGAATTTTTGTATGTGTCCTAATCTACCCCAGTTATGTCATAAATGAGATATTTCTGGCATTAAATTCCTTGTATGTATAAATTTTAAATTTCATTAACTCACCACTAGCGGTTGCTTTTATTAAAAAAATAAGCCATAAATTGTGTTTTTGTAAGTAATTATAAGCTAACAAATGGTATTCAATACATTTATTCCTTATAAAGTGACAGTTAGAGGGATTTTCACGTCAGTAAAGCAGTTGTATGATCCCCGACTGGCGCTCATATTTATGGGGACACCTTTTACATCACCTATAACATCATGAGTGATGAACTTTGCGCCTATACTTAAATCCAGCTTTTTGTCTAATTTTCCGTAGATTCACCGCTTTTCAATGTCTTTTTTTCTTAATAACTGGGCATAGGTACCAACATTATGTACCAATGCATGTATATTTTTTCTCACTGACAACTAAATAACCTTTGAATTAACTATATTCAATAAAAATTGTTGCATTTCAGCAAGTGTTTCTGATTATATTCATTTTAGAAAAGGATGATTGTAACAACCACGAATACACTACTATTTCCTTTACCCATATACACAAAGTAATCAAAGTTTAGCTAACGTAAAATTATCTTCCTTTTGTAATTCTAGAATTTGGTTTCAAATTCATTGGATTTATAATAAATAGATTGTGGTTCCTTTTATCTTAACAACACAAAATATTGAATATAGGTATCTATAGAAATATCTACAACTTCACAAAGAAGATGCACAGCATTCTAAAATTTCAAGGTTGCACACAGCAATCAAAACAGGATCTGTTGCTTCTGGGTTTTACGTCAGCCATAATGTTACCTTATACCATGGCGCTACCTTTTACATTCGTCGTGATAAATGGTGCTACTTTAAAACGTTTGCCTTTTCCGATTTGTACAAATATCCTGAGTTTACATATTACACACCGCTTTGTAAAGACGGGTATACCGTAGCCATATCCGTATCCTTATACTTTTGTACTGTTTTGTAGCGATATACCTACGTTTGTTAAAGGTTCAAAATAGCTCTCAACCGGATTATCTGTTAAGATACCCATAAAAACAGGTGGCAAAGCGTAAAGGAATCCTGAAATATTGATGGAAATACACCTTTTTTTTTTTTTTGTTAAACTAAGAATCGGGTTTCTGGTGTATACCTACGTTTGATTGTGTAAAAAGAAGGTTAAGGTATAAAGGAAGCATGAACACAGAAAAACAGGTGCTCCATTACAATTTCCTGGCAAAAACCGACTGTTCAACAATGACAAGCAAATTAATGAGAAAAGATACCAACTCAGTTTTAGAATGTTTTTTTTGTTTTTTTTTTTTTTTTAATATTTTGTTGTTGCATTGATTCTATTTAAAATTAAAGACTCTTCTTTGGTTCCTTTGTTGTTGAGGCTCACACTTTATTTAAAAGTATCCGTGCGGTGAATGTTATAAAGCTCAAATCATTTATATTGTTTTGGATTAATTCAATAAAAGAACATATAAATGTTTTGATCTTAAAGGCCAAATAAGATAGCAATTTTTTATGTTTTGAATTAAATTTAACTTAATTTAAACATTTATTAAGGAGAAACATGCATCTTAAGATAAGCTTTAATAAATCATTCAGCATTATAAATATCTCAGCAGAAAGAAGAAGAAGATTAAACAAAAAAAAAAAAGTGGAATGCTTATAATATACCTACCACCCAACAAATAGGTACTGGTACATAATTTGTAATTTTATTTTCACGGGGCTTCCGTTCCGAGAAAGTTGAAAAACAAATTATGTACAGATTGAATTTTTCAGTGCATTAATACGAATTTTATAAACCACTTACCTGTAGGGAGTAATGTACTTTAAACTATCAGGTGTTAAATTGGAAATTGTTTTGGAGCCCGTGGCGCTGTGGTTTGTGCATAAGAGTATATCAAGAAGTCAAGCCGAAGATTTGGGAATCGATTCCCAGCCTATACCACCTAAAAACAGAAATGTTTTTTTCGGTTACTTTCCTAAAGTTGAAAATTCCTCTCACCTTATTTATAAAGGGTTTTCCAATAAGAGGTGTTATTTTGAATAGCCCGCTATTTCGGTAGCTGTCACTTTTGAAGCTGTCATTTTTTGACATTTGACAAGTAGAAACTACGCCATTAATAAAAATGGAACGATACACGCTTCAACAACGCATTGAAATTATTAAAATTCACTATAAAAATGGTGAAAATTTGGCAGAGACGGTTCGTAAAACTAAAACATTTTTGGGTCGTCGTGAAGCACCTTGTCGGACCGCAATATAGAAATTGGTGGACAAATTCGAGCTGTTGGGACAAGTTAGTGATGTGAAGAATAAAACCCGTGCACGTCGCTCAAGAACAACTGAGAATATTGCTGTTGTAGCCCAAAGTGTTGAAGAAAAACCAGGTTTGTCCATTCCTCGTCGTTCTTTGGAATTAGGCATTCCCCAAACGTCATTACACCGTATTTTGCATAAAGACTTGGGTCTTAAGGCTTATAAAGTTCAGTTAACACAAGAACTCAAGCTGGCTGATCATCAACAACGTCGTGTCTTTGCTGATTGGGTCCTTGAAATGCATGAAAATGATCCGGAATTTCATCGAAAAATCATCTTGACTGATGAGGCCCATTTCCACCTCGGAGGCTACGTCAACAAGAAAAACTGTCGCATCTGGGGCTCGGAAAACCCAAGAGTTATTGTTGAAAAGCCTCTCCATCCTCAACGCGTGACTGTTTGGTGCGGTTTATGGTCCGGCGGGGTCATTGGACCTTACTTTTTCGAAAATGAGGCTGGAGCAACAGTTACGGTCAATGGATTGCGCTATCGAGAGATGATTAATGATTTTGTATGGCCGGAATTAGATGGTATTGATCTGGACAACGTTTACTTTCAACAAGACGGCGCTACGTGCCACATAAGCAATGAAACCATCGATCTTTTACGGGAAAAGTTTCCGGACCGTGTTATCTCTCGAAGAGGTGATCACAATTAGCCACCGAGATCTTGTGATTTAACACCTTGCGACTTCTTCCCTTGGGGCCACGTGAAAGATAAGGTCTACGCCAACAGCCTAGCGTCGATTCAAGACCTCAAAGATGGAATTCGTGAGGCTATCGAGGACATAGGGCAGCCACTTTGCGATTTGGTTATGGAAAATTTCATGAAAAGGATATGATCTTGTAAGCGTGGTCGTGGCGGCCATTTGGCTGATGTTGTATTCCATTATTATTAATAATGAAATAAACATCCGATCATTTATCTCAAAAAATGCCATTTTTCTTTGAATATCAAAATATCACCTCTTATTGGAAAACCCTTAGTATTCTTACCAGCAAAATGTATTTACATATGTACCTAGATGTCAAGGATTGGTGAAGAGCAGATATATATTTAGTTACATCTGAGACTAGTTTCATTGCTGTTTCAGACATTTTAGAAAAACGTTTCTCAAAGGATAAAGTCACAAATAGAAACAGCCGGCTTTTCCTAGCAATTTGCCAAGCTTTCAATTTGTAAATACATAGATACTACTTAACAGATGCAGCATTTATTTGATAAAAACGCCGCGACGAGTTAACGTTTGTTGGAGGTTCAAGAAAATCGGTACCTAACAGACATTTGTGCAGTATCAGGCGCATGGAATGGGACCCAAATTTCCTCGGAGCACATTCTCATATCTGTGGGCTCCAAGTTTGAATAATCTATACCTATATTTAAAGAGAAATATTAAAAGAGTAAAGTAATCACTAAAAAGTTGATTTTTTGATTATAAGACGAGGTTTTTCAACAAAATTTTAAAGGGTGTTTTTTTTTGTGACGTGTGGTTTTCAAGAAGAAATAAAACGCATATAGTTTGATGTTATGGCCAAGAATTTCACTTTATTATAAAGATAAAGGTTTGCTATTATGTTTTAAAAATGATTTAGGGCAAGTGGCCGCCGCGGCTGGCTCTAATAAATTCCAGCCGAGAGGCCCAATTTTCACCACTTTTTGCAGCAATTGGGGCCGTATGTCAGCAATAACGCGCCGAATATTCTCGTCCAAGGAGTCAATCATCTCGGGCTTATCTGCGTAGACAAGCGACTCCACTTAACCCCACAAAAAATAGTCGAGGGGTGTTAAATCGCACGATCTTGGAGGCCACGCCACAGGCCCACGACGCGACATAATGCGCTCACCAAAAGTTTCCTTCAATAAATTGATTGTTTCGTTGGCTGTATGGCATGTAGGGCCGTCTTGTTGGAAGCAAAGGTCGTCCACATCAACATCCTCCAATTCAAGCACGAAAAAGTCATTAATCATGGCTCTATATAGCGTTCCCTATTGACTGTAACATTATGCACGGCTTCATTTTTGAAGAAATATGGACCAATTATTCCCTTTGCCCATAGACTACACCAAGCAGTGACTTTTTGATGATGTAACAGCGAGTCTCAACAATGGATTGTGGATTATGATCACTCCAAATACGAAAATTTTGCTTATTAACGTACCCATTCGACCAAAAATGAGCATCATCGCTTAACAAAATCCGCTTATGAAAATTGGGACCAACGGCAATCTTGTTTTGGGCCCATTTGTTCACGATTTGCAAAAATTGTTCAGGAGTAAGTCTATTCATTATGAAGTGTGCAAACCAAACTGAGCATAAATCAAGTTACAGCTGTCAAAAAAACAAACTTCGAAAAAAGTATTGCCAGATTGAAAACCACACGTCTAAGAAAAACACCCTGTATTTGCCATACAAATTTATGTCGTGAATCTAGTAGATTTAAAAGTAATCTTGTCAAATCTTCATAGGGCTTAGAGTTTTACAAATCGAACAAACCTATTTTAGGTCGCACTGAATACATTCATTGGAGAATCAAACCATTTTTGCCTTTTTTGACATAGGTACATACAATTTTCTGTCTTACTTCAACTTTATAAAAAAAAAATCAAACAACATTTGCAATTTAAAAGGTAGATACTGTCAAATTTAAACTGGGGTGATATTCTGTATGGGGAAAGCGATCAAACATTTTCGTTTGTGCAAAAGATTTGCTTGTAATCTTTATGCAAGTCTTTCGCACAGACGAAAACGTTTGATCGCTTTTTAGATACAGAATGTCACCCCTGTGCTTTTTAATTTAGAGCAGTGGAAACACTTTACTTAAGGTGTGTTTTTTTTTTTTGGTTCAGAGCAGAGCCTGAGTTGTAAAAAATAAGTTTGTGTTTCTTTCGGAGCTTGCTCTCAGAGCTCAGAGCAAACGTACTCATAGCCATCAACATACAATTTTAATGTAATTGTATAGATAAGAAAATTTAGTGCTCAGGTGTCTTTCATAATTTAATCATTTCATTTCAGAACTTACTTGGTTCTCCCAGGCTGTACTCAGTGCTCTGAACGAAAAAAGAAAAACGCCTATAGCTAGTTTTACTTAATCTAAATTGAGATAAACTCTCGGTGGAAACAAAGTATAATATACACTTTTTGTCATTCCCAGAACTTAGGTTCCTACATATAATACCCACGGTAAGAAAATTTATTCAAAAATTAATAAAAATCTAGAATAACTGTCAATTATATTGTTAACGAGTGCATAATATTGAAAATGAAAATAAATAAAAAAAAAAATAAAATAAATGAATTCAAAATATCCCTTAAAAATAAAGTTATTTTTAGAACAGTCCCTTGTTAGTTGGTCTATTGTGTTTTGGACAAAATAAAGTAAAGTGTCAACATCTATACCAGACAAAACAATCAAAATTCTCTCTCAGGTATTTAAATGTTTCCAAATTGTTCGAAAACCTTTATATTATATGGAATGTTTTCAACCTAGTCCCAGTCCGAGTTGCCTTCAAATCCCCAAGGGTTTTTTTTTTATTTTTATTTTTATTTTTGTGTTGAAATAAAAACAAAATCACATTTGAATAACATCACCACATTGCTTCAGGAGAGTTCGGGTTCGGGTTTTCATCTGAATATGGATTGTGGAAGTCCTCTTTGCCGTCTTCTTCTGTTTGTGTTGCTTCCGATTCCGATATATTCCCATGATGTGTCTTGAAGACAGAAAACAGTGATTTATTCTATTTGTTGACCAAACACCCACTCATTTGTTTCAATCGAATAACGTTTGGGACCCAAGCTGCAAATAATAATCGTTCTTCGTTCGTTCTTGCTTTATTTGCCTATATAGCATATCTTTCTTATTCCCAAGGATATTCCATAGTGTCTAGCTGATTTGTCAATATCCTGTGCGATAGTATCCTTTGGATTGATTTAATGCCATTCAGTAAATGAGACTCATGCTATACTTAGATCTGTATAGGCTATGAAAGAAGAGGATCTGACGGCAGAGCTTCGCGTTAACGGTGTTGGGACTCTGCTATGTGTATTCTATAGAAAATAGAAGAAAAGTTAATGTATGTATTTTACCCATTTGTAATATTTTTGTCCCATCAAACACAAACTACTTCAAATTTATGTTATGTGTCTGCTGCTGGTTTATTTCTCACTCCCCCATTCTGGCATACACTCATTGTATACATCTGTTTGATGCTCAATGGAGATATCAATTGAATTTGACAGTTACAATAATTTATAACAGTAAATTCTGTATAAATGTAACCCGGAAAATTGTTTAGTATTCAGTTTTTGGACTATAAGCAACTGAACTGAACTAAACATGAACAACGAAAGAAGCAGGATGCCTGTCTGCCTTTCCAGTCAAAGCAGTTAGAAGAATGATTTATAATGCAAAACAAATTTTCGGTGGACAATAATTGACACTGGAAACTTGTCACACACTGTATAAATGTGAGTACTTATATATGTGCATTTGGTTCATATACATTTACACACAAAGGATTATAAGGATATGTGTTGGATTTAGGATATGACTTTATTTGTGTTACTATAGACAAATTATTGTTTCAATATGAAGTAATAAATCACTATTGCTTCCGTGGGGCATATATTATAAACTCATACACAACTATCAATGTTTTTAGGATTCTCTTTATTTCAAAAACATATTATTATTTTTTATTAATTAATATTATTTTATTTAAAATTCTATATTTGTCTTTATTTATAAACTACAGAGCCAACAACTATGGAACGGATTTCGCTGATGAAATATTCCTATACAGGGTGATTGGTATAAGGTGCACCAAAAAGCTAGAGCGAGTAGGTTCGACAAGACAAAAATCGTACAGGAGGGGGGGGTCTCTTTCCCACCGTTTAGTCGGGAGGCTCAATTTTTAAAAAAAAAAAATGACTTCAACCAGAAAAAAAATTATTAAAAAACAACGTTTATACTTTCAATACCATGATACACTTTTTTTATAAAGCCAGATATCTTTTTTGTATTTGTTTTTAAATTAAGGTGATTAAGAGAAAAGTTTTCGAAAAATTAATTTTCAAACACAAAATTAAAAAAAAAAAATTTAAAACAATTTTCAAAATAAATTTCTTCCAAATTGTACGTAGTTAAGTACCATTTTTGTTTTCAAAATTCAATGATCTTATTAGTTTTTAGTCAAAAGCAGAAAATTTAATGCTTAAATGTCTTTTAGTTTTTGAGCAAAATTGAAAATAACTAAATCTACTTTACTAGCTGTGTAGTGGAAATAGGATCTTAAGAGCAACTTAAGCAAACGGATTGGAGTCAAATTAAGGGACAAGAAGAGATTTCAGTATCCGGTTTTCTGTTTTTGAATAAAAACTAATAATAGCATTGAATTTTGAAAACAAAAATAGTACTTAGTAAAGTAAAATTTTGAAAAAAATTAGTTTGAAATATTTTTTTTTTTTTAATTATGAGTTTGAAAATTTATTTTTTGAAAACTATTCTCTAAATCGACTTTATTTAAAAACAAAATAAAAAAAAAAGATTTCTGGATTTACAAATAGGTATATCATGGCATTGTAAGTGAAACCATTGTTTTATAATACAAATTTTTTTCTGTTTAATGTAATTTTTTTTTAGAAAATTGCTCCTCCCGCCTAAACGGGGGGTATTAGACCCCCTCCAATACGAATTTTTCTTGTGTTAACCTAACTTCTGTTTTTAGCTTTTCGGTTCACCGTATACCGATCACCCTGTATAAAGGGTTTTTCAATTGGTGCGGGTAGATTTAGTGTCATAGCTTGACATAGTGTCAAAGAAACGCAAGATCAGCCGAAATATTGTTGCTGCCTGTGAGATCCCGTATAGTTCTTCGAAATCGACGATGTCATTGTCATCAGCACCAACGGATAGCGCTACCGAATGATGATAACCAATTTTTGCTGGCTCCTGCAATTATGGATAATATGGATGTGAACGATACATGTGGTTCGAACAGAACGGTGCTACGTGCCACACAGCGAATCCCGCAATGGACATGAACGATTTGAGGGTAAGATTATCTCTGGCAGAGGTGAAGTGAATTGATCCCGCGAGACTTTTTCTTGTGGGGTTTCCTTAAGTCACAGGTCCATACGAGTACACCACAATCGACCGATGGCTTTAAGGTGAACATAAACACCGGCCATCGCTTAAAATTAGCAGGATCTATGCGGAAAAGTCATTGAAAATTAGACCACCAGGATTTGACCAACCGTAAAAAGTTGAGGCGGGGATTGGAACCTTGTCATATTCCATACATAACGGGTGATTTTTAAGCTGGTTTGGTTTTGGCAACACTGGTTTTGACAGCTGACGTGTGTTTAGTACCTTGTGTCACTGTCAAACAGCTTCAGTTTGGTTTGCAATTTAACCATGGATCGTCTTACAAATGAACAACGCTTGCAAATTATTGAATTTTACTATCAAAATTCGTGCTCGGTTCGAAATGTTCATCGCGCGCTGCTTGTGTTCAGCGATGAGGCTCATTTTTGGTTGAATGGGTACGTAAATAAGCAAAATTGCCGCATTTGGAGTGAAGATCAGCCAGAAGCATTGCAACAGCTACCAATGCATCCCGAAAAAGCCACTGTTTGGTGCGGTTTATGGGCCGGCGGCATTATTGGGCCTATTTCTTCAATTACTGTCAATGGTGAACGCTACCGAGCGATGATAACAAACTTTTTTTTGCCCGAAATGGAAGTTCTTGACTTGCATGATATGTGGTATCAACAAGACGGTGCCACATGCCACACAGCACGCGAAACAATGGCGCAATTGCGAGGCGAGTTTGGTGAACAGTTAATTTCACGTTTCGGGCCGGTCAATTGGCCGCCTAGATCGTGCGTTTTGACACCATTAGATTATTTTTTGTGGGGGTATGTCAAGGCTAATGTCTATAGGGACAAGCCCGCTTCGATTGACGCACTGGAAGCCAACATCCATGCATTCATTCGTGAGATACCGGCCGATATGTGTGAAAGAGTATGCCAAAATTGGACTCAGCGGATGGGCTACCTGAGACGCAGCCGCGGTCAACATTTGCATGAAATTATCTTTAAACATTAAATTGCAAGGTTCAAACTATCAAATAAATATTTCATTCATTTTTTCGAATTTTTTGTGTTTTTTTTTTAAAAAAAAGTTCTAAGCCTCTTAAAAAATCACCCGTTATATAATGGCTTACTTAGACCTTTTCAAATAAGAACAGAATTTTGTTATAACCACATAGTTCACACACAGCTTGTTTTATTCGATTTCAACGTCTAAACCCGCTCTTATTGAAAACCCCTTTATTTTAAAAATATCAATCATTCTTCATAAAAAAATTTATCAAAATCTGTTGAAACGTTTTCGAGAAAAGCAAAAATAAAGGGTCCGCCATCTAACGTTTTTTTTTCAACTAGTGCTTATTTCGTGAAGGGTAACACTTAGCTCATGTCTGATTTGACAGATAATTAGTTTTATCCTTCCGCTGAACGAATATGGTTGTGTATACGCTTCGCTAAGCGGGCCTGCGATCGACTTAGAGAAGATGCCGATTTTGCCAAAAAATCATCTTTTCAGATGAAGCTCATTTTGATCTTAGCGGGTACTAAACAAGCAAAATTGTCGCATTTGGGGCACAGAAAACCCGCACGCATACATTGAAAAGCCGATACACCCAAAACGAGTCACTGTTTGGTGCGGATTTTGGTCCAGAGGCATAATTGGGCCATTTTTCGAAAATGAGCAAGGAGTAGCCGTTACAGTCAATGGCGATCGTTATCGGGCCATGTTGAACGAATTTTTGTTCACAAAAATTGAAGAGGAGGATATTGGCAACATTTGGTTTCAACAGGACGGCGCTACGTGCCACACAGCCGAAGCTACACTCGATGTTTTGCTCCATTTTCAAAAAAAAAGAAGTTATTTGGCGGACCCTTTACAACCTAGCGTGGTGGCATTAAGGTGCAAGTTATAGCTTTCATTGAAAACCATCATTGAAAACTTTAATGACTAAATTTGAGCCGTTTAGAAAGTCAAATCATTAATTATTTTGATGCAAAAATAAAGCTGATGGCTTGAATTATAATATTTGTGAAAAAAAAATGATTCGGGCCCAAACTTCGCCATAAAATGACGTTTAATTTTTCAATGATCATTGGTAATGTAGTTCCATTGAAATAATAAAATTCATTTTATGTGGATGTTTGGGCCACAAAAAAAATTTTTTTTTGGCAAGAATTAATATTTAAGTCAGCACCTTCACATTGGCAGCAAAATATACACTGATTTTGCATTTTAAGCGCCTCAAAACTAAAAACTAAAAAAATTTCCAATGATGAGTTTCAATGAAAGCTATAACTAGCGCCTGGTAATCATTTTTCGGAACCATTTTTTTTTTTCGAAAAAGCACCCTATAGCTAAATCATTTTCATAAAACTAAGATTTTCCTTTTTGTACTGTTATTTTTGATCAAAAGAAATGAAAAAAAAAAAACGTGTAGAAAGGAATGTCTGAAAAACGCTATACATAGGTAGATACCAAGTTTAAAGAAAGTTTAAAATGTCTTAGTCTCTACTTTGTAAAATTAAAAAAGCTACAATTTTTGACTTAAATTTTTTTTTCAAAAAAGTGATAGTTTCCAATATACAATATACCTACACACATAATTGCTAAAAACTGAAGTTCGGCCCCTTTCAGCATGCCTTTGTGTGTTTACTCCTAACCGATTCGAGCATTGTTCCAACAACAACAATCACTATAAAAATGTCTCTAGATTTGCTTGAATAGATGCTCGAATTGTTTATCGAAGCTCCACATAAACACACACTTAGAAACCAAAATTCAACTTAATTGGAAGTTTGGCCTTTTTTTGTCCAAACTTTTTAAACTGTTACTTTATTGTTTGAAAATATATTTTTCCCTGAAAAATTCAGCAAGCTTTTTGTGAGTTCTTCGAATTTTCTGGTGTTTGTTGAAATTAAAGTTGTATATCGGTTTTCCTGTCTGGTAATACATATATATCTACATCAGATACCGAACTTAATGCACATAATCCATACAGAACTTCAAGAACTCCAGAGTTTCTACAAAGCCTTTATCCGTCCAAAGCTTGAGTACAACTCTCACATCTCGGATCCTTTAACTCATCTGAATCTCTTGGATAGGATCCAAAAAAGAGCTTACAAAATAAAAGGTATTATAAGTATAACAGAAACAATTACAACTTTGGAACACCACCGTAATATTTCATGTCTCTCTCTATTTTATCGCTACTTCCACAAACAGTGTTCTAGTGAAATAGCCAGCTGCATTCCTCCCCTAAAACAATTCAACCGTAATACACGCGCTTTTACGAATGCTCATCAGTTTACCCTTGAGCCCAATTTCGGACGTACCGTCAAGTATGAAGATTCATTCTTTAGCCGCACTACAAGAATGTGGAATGCTTTGCCTGGCTCTCTGTTTACCTCCCATTTTGATATTCAGAAATTCAAAATCAATCTGCATTGGTATCTCCTATTATATCCTTCCCTATTTTCCTAACGCTCGTACTGTGTTAAAACATTTAAAGGGTAGTCAAAATCCTTGATAAAAAAAAAAAAAAAAAAGAAAAAGAGTTCAGAATTCTAGTTCCTGAGTTTCAATAAAAAAAGCTGTTTTGTGGCTTGTATTTTACTAAAGAAGGCCTTCATTTTCAGTCTTGATATTCGTAAAAAATTTAAAAAAAAATCAAATCCGAAAAAGTATGTATATGTATGTGTGCACATACAAAGAAAATATTTAATGAAAACCTTCTTCATTCTGGTAAGCAGAAAGAAATGTTTTGCAAACAAAATTTGGTCAATTTCTGAAGCTTGAGTTGCCTATCAAAAAATTCATGCGGTGTCCTTTCTTCTGCAAAGTCAACTATGTTGATTTTTCCAATCAGATCACGCACTTTTTTCAAATGTATGTACAAATGAACATATCTATATAAAACAAACATATAAAAAAAATTATTCCCTGTGGCATACAAATTTAAGCTCCATTTAAAATTCTATCAACAAATTTACGAGTCACGCAATCATATCCATCCCCAAAGGCAAATTAAAAAATTCCCACTTAATTTATGAAACAAAGTTGTCATCAGAAAGAGAGAGAGAGAGAGGGAAAGAATAGAAATAAGCAACCACCTAATACGCACGGTTCCCTTAATCTCATTTATTTTTCCTTTACGCACGACGAATACGACAAAGGAGCTTGCCAAGTGCTTCTTTAAAAAAAAAAAAAAACGAAACGAAACGAAACGAAAAGAGAAAAAAACACATACATATATACAAAATACAAGTATAAATATCCCAAAGCCTAATTTGAATAAGCTTCAGAAGCTACCTTTCTTTGACTTCCGTCTTTTATTAATTTGCGATACACAATTTCCCGCAAAGGATATAAGAAAAGTGAAATCCTTTTGAAAATCACATATTTATGTGTATTTTTGTCAGCCCCCATTCTCAGGCGCAAAGACACTCGCAAGTCGCAACTCCCAGTCGCGCTCGCATACTCCTACGGTTTTGGGTTTTTTTTTTTTCAATATAGAAACAGCGCTAATACCACGCTAACGTTGCCAATGATACCTTCTGGCATACGGAATAACATTTATCCAATTTAAGCCAGAACGAGAAAAGAATCCAATGAAATCTCTAGGCAAACATTATTATACGGAAATGGATGTACTATTGTGATTGCGGTGAGGGTAATTTCTTTTATTTTGTTTTGAAGGCGTCGGCATCGAAGTGAAGTGTCATGGAATAACAAGGCTCAAATGGTTACCCAGGTTTTTGTGGGCCACCTTAGGCCACATATTTGAAGTTTTTCCTATACACAAAGCTCATTTTTGTGGCTTGCATTAAAGGTTTCCTCGAGTAAGTTTCCGCAATGGCAATAGCTCTATTAAGCGAGTGAAATGCATGTAGGTAGGTATAGTTAATGAGGAAATTCCATCAACACGTTTCTTCGCTTATTTGAATACACGTTTCATTCATTTTTTAAATTCATCCTCCAACGTGGACAGCGTTTCTTTTAAGGAATATTGAAGCCATAGCTACATATATGGGAAACAAAATCCAGCTTTATATACATATGTATAGTGGCCTACGTAAGGCAAAATTGAAGAAACTCACTGAGTAAACATAGACTGAAATAAAAATGCTTTACCATAAGGGAATTCTACAATTTTCATTTTGTGTAAATAGAAAAGTTGTTTTTCTCCTTTTTTTTATGGAATAAGTGCACGTCTGTCCGCATAGGAAATGTAAATATTCGGATTGGCAAAACGCTTTGGTTTTTTTAAATGCATAGTTTGTTTTTTAAAGAACAAAGTTTATACAGGGTTTTCCAATAAGAGGTGTTATTTTGAATAGCCCGCTATTTCGGTAGCTGTCACTTTTGAAGTTGTCATTTTTTGACATTTGACAAGTAGAAACTACGCCATTAATAAAAATGGAACGATACACGCTTCAACAACGCATTGAAATTATTAAAATTCACTATAAAAATGGTGAAAATTTGGCAGAGACGGTTCGTAAAACTAAAACATTTTTGGGTCGTCGTGAAGCACCTTGTCGGACCGCAATACAGAAATTGGTGGACAAATTCGAGCTGTTGGGACAAGTTAGTGATGTGAAGAATAAAACCCGTGCACGTCGCTCAAGAACAACTGAGAATATTGCTGTTGTAGCCCAAAGTGTTGAAGAAAACCCAGGTTTGTCCATTCCTCGTCGTTCTTTGGAATTAGGCATTCCACAAACGTCACTACACCGTATTTTGCATTAAAACTTGGGTCTTTAGGCTTATAAAGTTCAGTTAACACAAGAACTCAAGCCGGCTGATCATCAACAACGTCGTGTCTTTGCTGATTGGGTCCTTGAAATGCATGAAAATGATCCGGAATTTCATCGAAAAATCATCTTGACTGATGAGGCCCATTTCCACATCGGAGGCTACGTCACCAAGCAAAACTGTCGCATCTGGGGCTCGGAAAACCCAAGAGTTATTGTTCAAAAGCCTCTCCATCCTCAACGCGTGACTGTTTGGTGCGGTTTATGGTCCGGCGGGGTCATTGGACCTTACTTTTTCGAAAATGAGGCTGGAGCAACAGTTACGGTCAATGGATTGCGCTATCGAGAGATGATTAATGATTTTTTATGGCCGGAATTGGATGGTATTGATCTGGACAACGTTTACTTTCAACAAGACGGCGTTACGTGCCACACAAGCAATGAAACCATCGATCTTTTACGGGAAAAGTTTCCGGACCGTGTTATCTCTCGAAGAGGTGATCACAATTGGCCACCGAGATCTTGTGTTTTAACACCTTGCGACTTCTTCCTTTGGAGCCACGTGAAAGGTAAGGTCTACGCCAACAGCCCAGCGTCAATTCAAGACCTCAAAGATGGAATTCGTGAGGCTATCGAGGACATAGAGCCACTTTGCGATTTGGTTATGGAACATTTCATGAAAAGGATATGGTCCTGTAAGCGTGGGCGTGGCGGCCATTTGGCTGATGTTGTATTCCATTATTAACGACATACCTTCCTCTTTATAATGAAATAAACATCCGATCATTTATCTCAAAAAATGCCATTTTTCTTTGAATATCAAAATAACACCTCTTATTGGAAAACCCTTTAGTTATTTTCAAAAAAAAAACAACAGGAAAGTGTTTAAAATTCTTAAAATTGTGTAATACAGGTGTTTTTTTTTAGAGGTGTGGTCTCCAATCTGGCAATCCTTTTTTCGGAGTTTGTCTTTTTGACAGCTGTCACTTGATTTATGCCCAGTTTGGTTTGCCATTTCATAATGAATAGACTTACTCCTGAACAACTTTTGCAAATCGTGCCCAAATGGGCCCAAAACAAGATTGCCGTTGGTCCCAATTTTCATAAGCGGATTTTGTTTAGCGATGATGCTCATTTTTGGTTGAATAGGTACGTTTATAAGCAAAATTGTCGTATTTGGAGTGATCATAATCCACAAGCCATTGTTGAGACGCTGCGCCCTTACATCCTCAAAAAGTCACTGTTTGGTGTGGTCTTTGGGCAGAGGGAATCATTGGTACATTTCTTCAAAAATGAAGCCGGCCATAATGTAACAGTCAATGGGGAACGCTATAGAGCCATGATTAATGACTTTTTCGTGCTTGAATTGGAGGATGTTGATGTGGACGACCTTTGGTTCCAACAAGACGGTGCTACATGCCATACATCCAACGAAACAATCAATTTATTGAAGGAAACTTTTGGTGAGCGCATTATCTCGTGTCGTGGCCTCACGGCCACAATTGCTACAAAAAGTGGTCGAAAATTGGGTCTCTCGGCTTGAATTTATTGGAGCCAGCCGCAGCGGCCATTTGCCCGAAATCATTTTTAAAACATAATAGCAAACCTTTATCTTTATAATTAAGCTAAATTCTTGGACATAAGATTAAATTGTATGCGTTTTATTTCTTCTTGAAAACCACACGTTAAAAAAAAACACCCTTTATAAACAACAATTTAAATATAACCAGGATGCCATCAGTCCCGGCAGAACTGGTTTCTTTTTTATGAAATTAATATACCTACAATCTTTTTTCTGTGAATCTACCTTATGATAGGTATGTAAGTGTATACGCATCAATTAGCACCGTGAACCATATGATTTAGGGAGCCTTTGAGAGGCAACATCAGGTGCATACTAAAAGCGCATTTTCCAAAAATATATACATCATCTCATCAAACCTGATTTTTATTCGTTCTATAAAGAAAGTTTTGGCTTCGTGCGAAAAAAAAATCTAGGTTTTATTTTTAATCAAACTTAGCATAATGATAAATAAATAATTTTGTGTATTTAACAGCAAATGTGCTCCACATTGACAATTTATTGGGTTGGGTACGAAAAACGAAATGCCGCATCACAAAATCCCGTATCTAGAAATACCGCAGCACGAAATTCCGCAGCACAAAATCCGGCAGGATCTACTACAATGCGACAGAGCATACATTTTTTCTTTCCCATAGAAACTGGTGCCTCGATTTTATGAGGATCACGAAGAACGAAGTTTCCTACTATTTTTTCTGGTCCGAAGGCTATGGTCTGGTGTCCTGATCTGGTCGGTCAATGTCGGTGGGTCTGACGGGGGAGATTCTGTGGGTGGGTCTGGAACTGGGACAAAGGTTCTGTCCCTGAACACTTCGAAATAGGTTTTGGCGTTGGGTCTGGAACTGGGACTGGGGTTCTGGTGCGGATCTGGGACAAAGGTTCTGCAGGTGGATCTGGAACCGGGACAAAAGTTCTGGAGGTGCGTCTGGACTTGCACATCAAAGGACAATTTTCCGCTTAA
This sequence comes from Leucozona laternaria, assembly GCA_932273885.2. Taxonomy (NCBI): domain Eukaryota; kingdom Metazoa; phylum Arthropoda; class Insecta; order Diptera; family Syrphidae; genus Leucozona; species Leucozona laternaria. Next base: position 53,135,676 of record OW026367.1, on the reverse strand, counting down.
GGTATGTTCAGTCGCCTGGCAGACGCCAATGTCAACAGTTTTCAACTAAAAAGATATTCTATTTTTATTTTTTTTTCAAAAAAAATCAATTAAAAAAAAAATAGAAAAAATATTCCAATAGTCTTAATTTTTTTTTGTCAAAAAAAAACCTAAGGAAAAAAGTTTTTTTTTTATTTTTCCAAAAAAAAAAGTTGAGAAAAGTTAATTTTTTTTAGGATTTTTTTTTCAAAAAAAATGTCCACCTTTGTCCAGAAGTCCAGAAAAATATTATATTCGAAATCACCAACATTCTTTCAATTGTATTATTTTATTCGAAATCACAATCAATATTCTGCCAATCCTACCTTTTTAAAAAGTATTGAAAATCCCGCAGGGTATTTTCCTGCGGGATTTTGTTGTATTTGTAATCTGTGGGATTTCATGCTGCGAGATTATGTGCTGGGGGATTTCGTAACGATCCCAATTCAAAGTCTAAGAGCATTTGCTATCATTTTCACAATAAAATTGAAAATGTGATAACAATTACTTGTAGTGCAATTGACAGCGGGTTGTCAATTTTGGTTGTTAAATATAAAAGGATAAATTTGTTAATTTGACAGCGACAACTGTCATTTTCTGGAATAATAGGTTGTAGAAACTGCAGAAAGTTTAAAGTCATTGTAGTAGCTGGTATAAGCTAGTTTATATACATTGTAGCAGCTGTAGGTACATTGTAGTAGCCGATGGCGTAATGGTTAGTGCGTAAGACTGTCATTCCTGTATCTGGGTTTGATTCCCAGCCTAGTCCATCTACAACACTACCTCTTGAAAGAAAGTGACAAATCCTCCAAGTGTGTCCCTTGCCATGAATATGTGCTTCTTATCTTATAGCCTTAGGACCAGTTTCACACTCAACACTTACCGGAATAAGTGGCACTTAAGATTTCCATATTGTGACTTTAGGCTAAAGTTTCATAGGCAGCGTAAGTCGAACTTAAGTCAGTAACATCGGAGACTTAAGTATGCTTCTTTTTCAGGTAAGTGTGCACTGTGATATTGTGCTTTAATCTTTCACATTGCCAACTTAAGTGGCACTTTTCTGACTGTGAAACTGGCCCTTGGGCTCTCTATGAGCTGTCGTGACACAAAATTATTTGTTTTATTTATTTATATTCTGCACATTCAACAATGAATGCTGTTGGTTCGACAAATTTTCTGCAAAAAAATTACAACAGATGCTGTGATCTTTACAATTCGGTTGTGAAATGCACAACCAAGTCTCTGTTAAATTGAAAACAGCGGTTGTCGGTTCGATTATGACAATTAATGCAGTAGTTCGTCGTTTTTCAACATTTTTACAACAACCGTGTGCGTCCACTGTGCATAGAGAGCTAGAGCCTAATAAGGTATTAGACCAGTAAAATTTTTGAATTCATCTCTAGAAAGGGTATTGCTCCCAGCTCCCACATTATACAATTTTGGGCAACGAAATCCCAAAACAAAAACAATTTCTTAATCTTGCATACACAAACATCTCGCATAATGTAAATTGAACTCACCAAAGACTATGCTGGAATACCTCGATATTATTTAAGATATGTTTTACTTTTTTTATATCTTGAAATGCGCATATCTTAATCAGTTTTATAATTTATTCAAATACAAATTAAAAATGGGAAGTTATATCAATTTAAACAGAAATGCACACTTAAACTTGATTTTTTGCAAAAATAAAATTAAAAAAATTTATTAAAAATACATTTTATAAGTGAAGCATCTTCAGACACGCTCTAAGATGAGGAACTACCATAGAACAATCGATGCAGAAGGAAGTAAATTCAGACCAAATTTTAAGCATAAAAGTATAATAAAAAGAATAAATAAAATCGAAAATTAAAAATTATCTGTTTCATCGTTTGTCCGTCAATGACGAGTTTCATTGAAGCGAGAGCCTGTTATTTATGCAAAATCTCTGAAAACTATCGAAATGGTTATGCTTAGTGAAGATAATAACTTGTGTTCTAACTATATCAGATCTTCATGGTTATGGTTTTTTAATGAAGATGAAGATCAAAAGTCAGGCATGTGTTTAAGAGTTATTGGGGATGCGAGCGCTATCGCCGTTGACGGTGATGGCCTGGCCAACGTGCGTCGTTCTAAAAGAAATGTGGACAGATTTCGCGGCCAACCCAAAATCCACACCAAACAGGGACATTTTCGGGATGCATTGAACGGTATATCGTCACAAATTCGACAATTTTGTCTGTTGACGTAAAGCATTCATCCAGAAATGCGGGAAGAGACAAATTCGCCAATAGAATCTCTATACAGACATGTCTTGTTGTTAACTAAGCAATTCGGATTCGGCAGAAAACTGTAGATTTCTGCCGACAGCACGCACTCAAGATAGTCACCAAGCCCTGGTTCTCTACAAGTTGTACCGCCACACATTTTTTTTTTTATAAATGTTTCACGAAACTGAGACTTAAGTCCGTAATTAATAATTATTTATGTTTCGTAAAACTATTTCGGAATTTTTAAATATACCATATTAAATGTACATAAGTATTTGATATACCTACCCAACTTTCTGTCAGCAGCCGAAATAGAAATCTAAAAAAAAAAATCGATTCACCCTAATATCTATATGTCTTTTTCACCCCTTTTGTGCGTAAGGTAGGTAGATTCATGATCTGTGTTATAAGTCATGAAATATTTAAATATTTAATAAATTATTCGCAGTAGGTAGACAAAGGTGAATAATAACACCTTCACTGAGTCAATTTATAATTAGAAATTCTAATGTCTATACAGTCTACATCATATTCAATAAATTTAATTGCTTACTTATTAGTTGTGGTTGCTTTTAATATTCAAAAATCAATGATATTCGCAGGTTTTAAAGACCTTATGCGTTGATTATGTATGTTTACATTTATGTACATCATAAAATTTAGTAAAACCGCAAACGGGTTAGACTTCTTTGACATAGGTTAAGTTAATAAACAAAAAATTTGTTTATATCAGTGTTTTATGGTTAATTTAATTCATGAAACAGGATCTCAAACTATCAAAAAACATAAAGACTATAATAAACCACAAAATAATAGGTATATTAATTATTATTATAGTCAGACAATCTATTGATGATTAATACATGCATTTTCATTTAGGTACTTTCAACATACCGTTGTTTATTCCACGTTATTATGTTTGCCCGTCTGTCTGTCCAAGGGCGTATTCAATGGGTGGCAGTTTATCCCTAACCCAATTTTGCAATTTATTAAAAATTTGCAAAAAACTTAATTGCTATATCAACGTTTACAATTACATACATACAAAATGTAATACTGAGTTGAACTGGTTCCCCCCCCTCCCCCGCATTTTTTTGGAACCCTGGGTACGGCCTTGGCAGTTACCACTGTAATAACCAATTTTCCGAGGAATTAAATAAATTGACTTCCGAATTTTGACAGTTGATAGCGACCGTATTGTTGACGCTACATCTGTCAAATTGGCTGTCATTTATTCATTCTGTTTTGCCAAATCACCCTGGATGGGTATGGCCTCTCTTTCTCTCTCCTACCGAGAGAAATATTCGCAGTGTGGTTGATGAATTTGAGTCCACTGGATCAGTAAACGATCAACCCACACCCGTACGTCAACGAAACGCAAGGTCTGATCTAAAGGAAAACGACCATGGACAACGACGTGTGGTTGCTGAATGGGTTCTGGAGTCTGGATGAGTTGGAAACTGACCCTAATTTTCATTGAAAAATCATCCTTAGCGATGAGGTTCATTCTGAGAAAAAAAAAAACAAAATTGTCGAATTTGGGACGATATCAATCCACTTGAGATGGAGATCCAAAAGCATCCAATGCATCGGCGTCATCGGTCTATATTTTCTAAAGTCGCAGGTCTATGCGAATGAGCCAAAAACCACAGCGGCCCTTAGAGCCAACATAACCCATACCATCGGTCAAATACCCAAATTCAGCCTGATTTATCCGCCAGAGTCATGGAAAATTGGACATTTCGGATGAGGTTTTCTGCCGCCCTAGGCCCGGTTGAGTACGCCACCCCCCTTATTTTTTTTAATTAAATTCTTTTATTTGCTTTTATTCTTAATCGTTCTTGCAGAGCCTATTTTCTGTCCTGCCCGAAAACACCCTAACGTTTTTTACACGCTTTTATAAGGTTGACCTACAATATGATATTATGTACCGTCATCATGGGAGGGAATGTGGGGTCAGATACCCTCATACATTATGTGGCAGCATCTTTATTTTAAGACTTAAAAGTAAATTATAGTTTTTAAAAACTAAAGCTCTAATAGAAAACCGAACTAAAAAGCAGTGATGCCACATGAAAACAAAAGAAGCATAGACAAAAAATCCCTTCATTTTCCCTACACCCGCACAAAATGCATAACATAAATAAAAATAACAAAATGAAGATATTTTGTTTGTTTATTTTTTTCCTTTTTTTATTTTATTTTTTGTTTTATATATATGCGCAAATAAATAATAATAAAGTTAACAAATACTTAATAGTAATTTAAAAATTGTAAAAATGCATTTTTTTAACTTATTGAAAATATGAATTTTAATGCAACATACAAAATTTTTGCATTGAACAAAAAAAATTGGATGAAAGTTGAAAATGTTTATATTACATAAAAACTCAAATTCAATTCGAAAATTATTTGCATTAAAAAAAATGCAACAATATTTTTTTATATTAAAAAAAAAAGAAATTTAATTCGAAATTTTTTTGCATTAAAAAAAATGCAAATTTTATTCGAAAATTTTTGCATTAAAAAAATGTAAATTTAACTTGAAATTTGTATGCATTAAAAAAATGAAAATTTAATTCATATTGCAAGAGAAAAAAATATGCACGACTGGGTCGCACGAACTTGCTCATATATGTATATGCGATCACATTGTGGTTCTATAGGCTGAAATAAATTAGCTATGGGATCTATATTTTATCCATTTGCCAAAACTTAGTTTAGTTGCAGGTGGTATAATGTGAGTACACAAAAATTAACAATATAGCCTAGTGTTGCACATATGCAATATGCATAAAAAGAAATTATACTATTTAAACTGGTAAATTGTTTTAAATCAACAAAATTAGAAAGAAATTGATTAAAATAATTTGAATACGTTTTAACCTAACGCGATGTACACCATCTGATTTCTTATATAAATCTTTATTTATGGGAAAAAAAATTTGAAAATCGTAGGAGCGGTTTTAAAAATAATTAATTTTTTATATATAAAATTTCTTTAACATTTTTGAGAAAAATAATTGGTACGCCAATTTAAAGCATTTATTAATGTTGCGTTAAAAATTGAACTTCACAAAAAAATCTGCTACCAGTTTTCGAAATATCGAATTTTCAAATAATAATTTTGATTTTTTTTTTTAAAATACAAAAATTATTTTTTAGAAAATTTTGATAGACACTTTTATTTATATTTGTTACAAGCTTCTGTATAAAAAATCTAATTTTATTCGGTTGATCAGTTGTTGAGATAGTCGAAAATCAAAGAAACCATTCTATGAGAGGTACTGTTAATAAAAGTAAAATATGAACTTTAAAAATTTTAAATGGTAGATCGTACTAATTTTAACACACAAAAAAACTTTTATGAAAATCGTAGGAGTCGTTTTTGAGAAACAAAATATTTTTCTTAACGGTTTTTTTAACATTTGTATGGGAGGCACCGTTATTTTTGGGTATTAGAATATTTTTTGTCAAAAATCTTCTAGATAAAGTTTAAAAACTGCTATTTACCAAGTTTAATAAAAATCGACCAAGTCGTTTTTGAAATATTGAGTTTTCAAAACAAAATATTAAAACTTTTTTTAAAAATCTAAAAAATATTTTTTTGAAAATTTTGGTACACAATATTATTTAGAATGTGTCAATACTTCTTCATAAAAAAATTGATCAGAATCAGTTTAACCGTTTTCGAGAAAAGCGAATATCAAAAAAATGGTTCTTTGGGAGGTACCATTAATAACCATTTTTCGGAACCATGTTTTTTATTAAACGGCAACTTATAACTATTTAAATTTATCTTAAAAACAAATTCGGTAGAGCTGGATTTGAGAAAAATAAGTTTTTCCTTTTTGTGCCAAGAAATTTTGTATGACTGCTACTGTTAATTTTGGTCCTAAAAAAAAAAGAGAACAAAACGGGTGGGGGGAGTGTCCAAAAAACGCTAGGTACCAAGTTTAAAGAAAATCGACCCATCCGTTTAGGCTGTAGTCGAACCGACAGACAGACAAACAGACAGACGGACGTTTTTGCGAGACCCAATTTTATTGACTTCTCTATCATCGTAATGTAAGGTTTGATCAAAATATCGAGTTCGATTTTTTGTACGAATCCATAACTTCCCATATAGTACCTATGTATATAGCAAGTAAAAATAAATATATGTCACACTATATAAAAGCAGATACATACATACCGTTTGCAATTTTTGTTAAAAAAAACGCAAAACAGATCTTTTTTTCTAAAATTTTAATAGGAAAACCTATGAATATATTATGCTCAACAAAATAATTTAAATAAATAAAAGTTGTGTAGGCTCGCCTCACCTCACAACGACATTTCACATGTTGATACATTAAATTCAAATTTTTAATGTGCAAATAATTTTTTATTTTTTTTTTTTGAAAAGTCCAACTTAATTCATTTATAACCCACTTTGAGAATCAATTATTTTTCAGCGCCCAAAAAGAAAGCGATAAAATATAAAATATTATTTTGCCATTTTTTTTTCAGTAAAATTGAACTTTCTCAACAAATTATCCATAGTCCTCCTAAGCTAATTGTTCACTACAAAATATTCTCAGGTCTGTTGGCGCCCCCAATGTGGTCCACTAGCATCCAAAGGTATCATCGCTCACTTTGAAAATCATTTATTTTTCTGCGCCCCCAAAGATTTTGCCGCTCTAGACCCGGGCCTAAGCCTAAATAACTGCCGCCCAGAGAAGTCGCCACGGACATTTAAACGATGATACACTCCATATAAATTGAGAGGCATTTCAAACGAACAAAAAATGTCGATGATATCTCACAGACACTGTTTTATTAGTAAATATTTAAAGATAAGAAGCGTATAATGAAAGACCCTGTATTTAGTTCTGTTAACAACCTATGTACCTACTACATTTTTGTTTGAAATTTATTTTGTTTCTTAGCAGTGAATCTGCTATTAACATTCGAGACTCTGCAAACAAAACAACAATATTAACCACATACCATGATTTTCACTCAAAAATTTCACTCAAACAGAAACAAAGATGCATTGCATTATATTGGTTTTCATTTGAAAATGAAAGACAAAATTCAAAACCAACCAGCCAGCGCGCAGAATCTTTGCAGAAAATCTGAAACGTCAAATTTGACAGAAGAGAATGTCATCAAAACATTTAAGAATAAATAATACAAAAACCAGCTGTGATTTGTGTTTAAAAAATTAAAATATTAACTTTATCAGAGTAAATAAAACGTACAAATCAACAAAATATGATAAATAAATAAACTAAATTAAATAAACTACTTAAATTAAATCAAAAAGAACAACTGGTGTCGAGTGTGTCGGACTCGTAAGTGTTCAATTGACTTTCTCTTCTCGGAAATACCATTGAAAGTGAAATTATGATTAAAGCACTATATTGGAAATTTTCCACTGAAATGGACAGATAGTGTTGTAGGAGGTGTTTTGCAATTAGTTTCATAATACAAAAATGTTTTTAACACAAAATGTTCTATGAAAACATGCAGTAGTTATTATTAAAATTATAAAAAAAAATCCAAAAAGTATGCAACGTAATATTTAGTTAAATGCCGTGCCGCCACAATGTCTGCAGATATACTATGATTCTCAATGGAGAATTTCCAGCGAAGCCCCCATAGGTATGACACAAAAATGCAGCATAGTAAATAGACGGGTTGAAAAAAATAGGTAACAGGGGGATGTTTATGGTTTAAAAACCACTTGCAAGACAAAATATGAGAATACAATTTTTATGAAAGAGACATTATTATAAATTATTATTATGACTGTAACTGTTAGGTAGAGTTATAATTTATTGAATCTCCTAACATAAAACTTTTATAATCAATTATTATTATAAATCCAATAATACCTGATGCCGGCCAAGCAACAATTATGCATTGAACAAAGCAAGTAGGAAATAAAAATAAATGTTGTTTTGTTTTAGAGCAGATACAGCTACACCAAAAGTAATCATCATAACTGACGACTTGGATATGCATATAAAGAGCATTACTAATTATTCAAATTTAGTTAATAAAGGGTGTTTTTTTTTAGACATGTGGTTTTAAATCTGGCAATACTTTTTTTGGAGTTGGTCTTTTTGACAGTTGTCACTTGATTTATGCTCAATTTGGTTTACCATTTCATAATAAATAGCCGAATGACCATCAATCGAGTCCCACATTTGGTGAATGGGGGAAAAACGAGATGGCCACCGATCCTGATTTTCAAAAGAAAATTTTGTTCAGAGATGAAGCTCATTTTTGGAGTTGTCATAAACCACAACCACATGCCATTTTTGAGACGCTGCGCCGGCCGGCCGTTACATCCTCAAAAAGTCACTGTTTGGTGTGTTCTATGGGCAGAGGGAATCATTGGTCCATATTTTTTTCAAAAATGAAGCCGGCCATAATGTTACAGTCAATGGGGAACGCTATAGAGATACGATTAATGACTTTTTCGTTCCTGAATTGGAGAATGTTGATGTGGAAGACCTTTGGTCACCACAAGAAGGCGATCATGCGATTTAACACTGCTGGACTATTTTTTGTGGGGTTTTGTGAAGTCGCTTGTCTAAGCAGATAAGCCCGAGATGATTGACGCCTTGGAATAAAATATATATAAAATATTTGGCGCGTTATTGCTGACATACGGCCCATTGGTACCTGCAATAACAAAGTAAACAGAGCAAACAAATTATAAATGAGGTTTAGAAATAAAACGTATACCTACTAAAGGGTTTTCCAATAAGAGGTGTTATTTTGAATAGCCCGCTATTTCGGTAGCTGTCACTTTTGAAGCTGTCATTTTTTGACATTTTACAAGTAGAAACTACTCCTTTAATAAAAATGGAACGATACACGCTTCAACAACGCATTGAAATTATTAAAATTCACTATAAAAATGGTAAAAATTTGGCAGAGACGGTTCGTAAAACTAAAACATTTTTGGGTCGTCGTGAAGCACCTTGTCGGACCGCAATACAGAAATTGGTGGACAAATTCGAGCTGTTGGGGCAAGTTAGTGATGTGAAGAATAAAACCCGTGCACGTCGCTCAAGAACAACTGAGAATATTGCTGTTGTAGCCCAAAGTGTTGAAGAAAACCCAGGTTTGTCCATTCCTCGTCGTTCTTTGGAATTAGGCATTCCAGAAACGTCATTACACCGTATTTTGCATAAAGACTTGGGTCTTGAGGCTTATAAAGTTCAGTTAACACAAGAACTCAAGCCGGCTGATCATCAACAACGTCGTGTCTTTGCTGATTGGGTCCTTGAAATGCATGAAAATGATCCGGAATTTCATCGAAAAATCATCTTGACTGATGAGGCCCATTTCCACCTCGGAGGCTACGTCAACAAGCAAAACTGTCGCATCTGGGGCTCGGAAAACCCAAGAGTTATTGTTTTATTGTTGAAAAGCCTCTCCATCCTCAACGCGTGACTGTTTGGTGCGGTTTATGGTCCGGCGGGGTCATTGGACCTTACTTTTTCGAAAATGAGGCTGGAGCAACAGCTACGGTCAATGGATTGCGCTATCGAGAGATGATTAATGATTTTTTATGGCCGGAATTGGTTGGTATTGATCTGGACAACGTTTACTTTCAACAAGACGGCGCTACGTGCCACACAAGCAATGAAACCATCGATCTTTTACGGGAAAAGTTTCCGGACCGTGTTATCTCTCGAAGAGGTGATCACAATTGGCCACCGAGATCTTGTGATTTAACACCTTGCGACTTCTTCATTTGGGGCCACGTGAAAGATAAGGTCTACGCCAACAGCCCAGCGTCGATTCAAGACCTCAAAGATGGAATTCGTGAGGCTATCGAGGACATAGGGCAGCCACTTTGCGATTTGGTTATGGAAAATTTCATGAAAAGGATATGGTCCTGTAAGCGTGGTCGTGGCGGCCATTTGGCTGATGTTGTGTTCCATTATTAACGGCATACCTTCCTCTTTATGATGAAATAAACATCCGATCATTTATCTCAAAAAATGCCATTTTTCTTATTGGAAAACCCTTTATAAGTAGTGAAATACTAGATATTAAAACAGAATACGGAAACACTTAACTGCAAAGTTATCGAAATAATTCTGATTGTTTTTTTTTTGTCGTGATTTTTTTGAGAGCAGCTTTGCAGAAATTTTAGTTGATTCAAGAAGAGCGTGAGGATTTTTTTAGCGTAAGCCGTAAAGGTGAAATTGTTTATTGGTAGGAAAATAAATCTTCGGATTTTTTCTTAAATGTAAATGTGTATATAATTACTTATTATTGTAAATAGATATGAAATATGATAATAGATTGTCTGAATTGACATTCCCTTAAACAAGATTATCTGTTAAAATATCTAACTTTCCAAAATAACGAGTTAGGCAAAGTAGGTTAACAAAACTTAAAAAAAAAACGTATATGTAGATATTTTTTTTGATAAAAGTGTTATAACAGTTTTGTTAATAATTTGTCTATAAAAGTAGATATTACTGCCGCACAGGGCCAGAGCTTTCTGCCAGTCAGATAATCTTTCGGACACCCAGAGTTTCTTGATTTCAAGAGTTTAGCCATAAGTCCATGAGGCTAGGCCTATTATTTTTAATTTTAAAACTAATGTGTAATTTCAAGTTGAAATTTAATTAAAAAAAAAAAAGAAAATTCATGTCGTGCGAACCACGTGGATGCACGCACATCTATAGTACTTTTAATGGCTAGAAACTGTAATAATGGTTTGAAAATTGCATTTCTCTAGTCATATCCTTTAAATCACATATGTTAAGGAGAGTGGGGAGAAACTGAAACTTTTACTAAATACGAAATTTTTACCTTTTTGGAAGCTTCATAACAAAAATATAGCAGGTGGTACAAAATTACTAGATACAAAAATCTTATTTGTGCGAAATTTTATTTTGACAACTTGTAACATTGGTTTTGATGCATAAAAATACATCCGAAAGAATTTATACTCAAAATACTGAAATAAATGCGAAAATTTTCGGTATTTTTTTTTTGAGGATTTTGAAGGGGAGTGATTGTGGAAATTTGTTATTTTTATCTACCAAACATATTTAAATCTATTAAATTTGAACTAAGAACTACCTGACTTTTTGTAGAGTAGCAGTTTTTGAATAATTAATTTTCAAACTCAAAATTTTGAAAAAATAAAATCAAACCATTCAAATCAAATCAAATCATTAAGTATTATTTTTGTTTTCAAAATTTAATACTGTAATAAATTTTTCGTCAAAAAAACCGGATGCTTAAATGTCTTTTACTTTTTGAGAAAATTGAAAATAGCTAAATCTACTTTACTACCTACGTAGTGGAAAAAAAATCTTTAGAGCAACAAGCAACGGATTGGAGTCAGTTTAAGGGAATTTGAGTTTCAATTTTCTGAATAACTAGAATAGATTTTAGCATCTGGTTTTTGGAGTTCGACCAAAAATTCATATGAGCATTAAATACTAAAAACAAAAATACTTCTTAATAAAGTCAAATTTTGAATAAATTTACTTTCAAAAAAAAATGTTTCAAATTTTTTTTTTCAAAATTTCTAGTTTTAAATTAATTTTTGAAAAACTTTTTAATAAAAAACTTTATTTTAGAATAAAATAGAAGAAAAGATTTCTGGCCTTACAAAAACGTAAAGCATGGCATTGTGAGTGTAACCGCGTTGTTTTTAAATATTTTTTTTTCTGTTTTAAGTCAAGTCTTTAGAAAATTGCCCCTCTCGGCTAAATGGAAAGAATAGACCCTCTCCCATATAATTTTTGTCTTGTCTCGACACAACTCATAGACTTTAGCTTTTTTTCAAACCTTTTGCGAATCAACCTATATGTATGTATATATGTAGATCAGAGCATCCCATATAGAAAAAGTCTTTTTGATTTTCGAATTTATCATTATCGGCTTAACTAATAGGTATATTTTGTTCTTACTGAAGCTTATAAAAAGTGTAAATAGTATCTTGCATATTGTATTTTTCAAAAAAAATATTTTTGGATTTAAAAAAAATATATCAAAATATTAAAATTGAATAGCAACTTGAAAATTGTTTGTAAACACGAAAATAGTAAGTACTTGCCTTAATAAAACAAGTTATAATTCACTATATATTCATACACAGACCCCTCTTTACCACTGGGCCCACTGGGCCCGGGCCCAGGGCCCCGCAATTACCAGGGGCCCCCAAATTGCTGAAACATCACTTAACCTCTATCGGTCTATTTTCAAGAAAAAAAAATATTTCGATATAATTTTAGATGCATAAAGAATGATCAGAATTCGTACTTTCTTTGCTGAACAACAAACTTTGCTGAACATTTTAAATCAGATTTCCTGCGAAATTATATTCAAATTAAAACTAAAATATGAAGCACCTATAAACAATGCTCCGCTTTGAATAACTAACTGAGTGGCAATGCAGTTTGCTTTCTGACAGAAGCAAAAAAAAAAAAACACACACACATTTTGAATATCACTGTATCTGTATGGAAAAATAAAGATAATGGTGTTTCTATATTTGCAACGCGCGTACAAGTTTGCATCAACGCAGTAACTCATGCATAGGCGATTTAACTATCCGTCGGATGAACGGCTTTCAATTTTTTAAGATTGGTAGGAGTGCATGTCGCTGTCTGTGGTCCAAAAAAAGTTTTAAAAAGTCTTTATCAAACAAGATAGTCGGCCGGCGGTGATGCACTAAGCACCTTATATAAAGGTCAACAAGAAATTGAAGAAGCTTTTATGTCTATCGCCAACGATTTAGGACAGGCACGAGATGCCAGAGAGGAAGCACTTAGTCCTTGCAAAAAAAAGTCCAAGCTTGAATTTACCATACTTACAGAACTTTGGAACTCTGTATTGCAAAGAATTAATAAAATAACTAAATACTTTACTTCAAAAACAAAATACTACCGTGGATGTTGCAATAAATTTGCTGAGTGTAATCGATGAATTTATAATTGGGCTCAGGGGCAATTTTGATAACGATTCATCAGCCAGACAAAAAAAACCCGGATTCCGAATATAAGGACCTTTCTGAAAGGAGGAGGTGTAGAAGCTCAAGCCAGACTTTTTTTGACGGCTCTGGACCCTAAGTAATTTTGACTGGGAAAGAAAGATTCAAAATTCAAACCTTTATTCCCATTGTCGACACTCTAAGCGTTCATTTAAAACAGCGACTAGGTTCGTATACGAAGATTGGCCAACGTTTTGACTTTGTTTTTCGATTACAAAATCTGAATTCAGAAGACTTAAAAGAAAACTGCAAATCTTTTGCTAACTTTTACACCGAAGATGTGAACGGAGATGAACTGAATGCCTGAACTTAAATAGAAGACTACTTGAAAATTAGTCGAAACGAAAATGAAAAAACTGACAATATTCTAGAACTTTATAATTTTTTTAAAAACAAATAAAATTGAAGATGAATTTCCAAATGTTGAAATTGCACTAAGAATGTTCTTAAGTATGATGGTGGTCAATTGCAGTGGGGAACGTTCCTTCTCTAAGTTAAAAAGAATAAAAACGAACTCAGAACTACAAAGATTCAAGAAAGATTGACAAGTTTGTCGCTGATGACAATCGAAAGCGACATCCTTAGAGGCATCGATTTTGAAGATTTGATCAATGATTTTGCTAATCTCAAATCAAGAAAAGACTCCTCCAATAAACATTTCTCTCTTTTACCTAAAAAAATATAGTCTGTGTCACTTTTTGCATATTATTATATTGTTCTTTAAATTACATTCTGAATAACTTATTTAATCTTCTGTTATTTAAATTTTATTTATTTTTGAATTTTTATATAAAATATTTATTTTTTTTGTTTTTATTTTTACATTGTTTATGTTTATGTTTATGTTTATTTTTATTTTTATGTTTTAAATGCTGCAATAATTATTTATCTTTTTAATGAATTAAAAAATATTATTTATTTAAAAAATTAAAAGAATAAATATTAATTCAAAGTTATGTGATTTTTTCCGTATATCTTTGTTACACAACAAAACATTTTTATATAATCATACAGGGGCCTAATTTTCGAAAAATGCCCAGGGCCCCCAAAAGGGTAAAGACGGCCTTGTTCATACACATCATGCCATCACATTAACAATTAGGTATACATATATGTACATATTTATATTAAGGCATTGAGGCTTATTTTTACTATTCACTATTTCCGGAAAGCGAGACTGTTTCTTCATTCCATTTTGGGCTCATCAAATTTAATGGTGAATATCCGCTGATTTTGACAGCCAAACTCACCGTTATCTTATAAAATTACATTGTATATTTAATGACCACAAAGCATTGACTACTCAAATTGAATTATTAGACCAATACTATTTACTAGACAATTATATTATGCTTAGGGAATCTAAAATCTCTACTTTTTGCTTTGAAATGAAACAAACCATACTGCATAACTACATGTGTGTTTATTTTGTGTATATTTTGTTCGTCGGTGCATTAGTTCATCCAAAAAGATCCGCAAGATTACAAAACTGAATAATAAATCCGAATCCACTACAACCACAGAAAAACCAAAGGGGCTGGGACAGGAGTTGTTTACATCGACGCCATGCCATGGGTAATTACCACTGCACGCTGCCGGCGAAAATATTACATTAAGTTCAGTGGCAATCTCCCACCTCATTCTCATGTTAAAATACAACAGCGAAAGGGGACCACATTACTCATTAGCATTTCAACAGTAATCGTCATCATCAGAGCGCAAAGTTCAACGCACAGAAAATAAACGGTTTACATGAGGGTGCTGATGGGATTGCCTATTTGTAAAGGCTGTTTTGGCGATCTTTCAATTGTAAAACGAAACTTGTTCTGAGTCATAAAAATTAAAAACAAAAA
Organism: Leucozona laternaria; assembly: GCA_932273885.2. Lineage (NCBI taxonomy): Eukaryota > Metazoa > Arthropoda > Insecta > Diptera > Syrphidae > Leucozona > Leucozona laternaria. The sequence goes on along the minus strand of OW026367.1, from coordinate 53,120,524 downwards.
TAGCTAAGTGCGGCAGGCAATTGACATACATACTTATATCTCAATCCAAAATATCAACACGACGACACAGATTGTTGATGCAACAATTTTTGTGTTGCGATAGAGTGAGAATGACTGGTGACTGTGGCGTATACGTCATAAGTATTTTGTTTGCCTGCCGTTCGTCTAGGTGTAACATCAATTTAATACATTAAAACCTCTCTTATGGCCCTTATAGTCATTTGATAAAGCTTGCAGGCAGCTTGATGTGTGTAAGTTTCTCAGATCTGTTTTTGAAATGCGCAAAGTGCATCAGCTCTCTGACGAAGAATCCTCATAAAAGAGGAGAGATAAATTAAGAGACAATCGGCGGTGAAGAGAAATTAGAAGTGGAGACTTTTTTTGTTATTATTATGGCTATATCTATTTTATCAATGAAATAATAATATTGAGTTTCTTATAGTTGTAAAGCACACGGAAGAAGGTTGAGGGTTACCTAAGTGCTGATAAGAGTTTTCTTTGATAGTTTCAGGAAAAATGGGCCGAAATTAATAATCACGGCCGAAACTCTTAAATCAAAATTTAAAACGAATGTCAAAATATTTTAGGTATAAAATAAGTGTATATACCTATAATTACATATATGTATCTACATTTTCGGCCTTACAAATTAAAAAACTAAAGTCGAGTTCATATTTTAAAATCCCACTTAAGGAATTCCTATAATGTTATTGTGTGTCTCAAAACTATTTAACTTAATTAAAAAACACATTCCTCCAACTTCAAAATCTTAATATGAATGTATTCTCAATCCTACACTATTGGCCATAACAAAATGGACTATGATCGAAATCTAAATTAGTCGGTTTTGAATTTCTTTTAATCTCACAGAAAACGGTAGTTGGTACAAGTCATTTTAATAGTTTTGCTACCCGAAATCAAAAATACCTTTTCATTTCCTACAAGTAACCGTTATAAGAATTTTAAGGTTTTAAACCCACCACCTGTTACCATCCACTTCGATAATCGTGGAGATCTAAGTGAAAGGTCAAATAAATTATTTTCCGACTGTGAATATATTTACTACTATTTTGAAGACAATTTGGATTTCAAAACTCCCATAGTAGTAGAATAAAGATGAAAAAATCCAAAAGGAAAGAAAAAATTACATAAACAAAAAAAATTGGGATGGACATTCTTAAGAATAATTTATAAAATGAGAGATTTCCAAACCGATCCGGTGAACGTTAGGCTAGTGACAATATTTCAAAGTTCATGAAAATGTCTCAAAATATTTTTTGTCAGTAGGTTTTAGCGTTTCATGGTCCTTGGAGTTTTTTGTTCGTAAAATTGAAGGTTAAAAACAAGTATCGCAAAATTTACTAAATTATCTAATTTTTCCCATATAACCTCAGAGATCAAGGTGCATTTTTCATGTTGATGAAATTGATTGGTTTCCAAGCTCCCGATTGTTGTTTTTTTTTTGTATTATTGTATGCTATTTTTCCATATCCTCATAAAAATTCTCTACATTTGAATCACTTTCAAAAGACTTTGTTCGTGTCTATGATGTTGACCATAAACTAAAGGGTTTTTTTAGACGTGTGGTTTTCGAGAAGAAATAAAAAGCATATAATTTAATGTTATGGCCAAGAATTTAGTTTTATTATAAAGATAAGGGTTTGCCATATTTTAAAAATGATTGCGTGTAAGTGGCCGCCGCGGCTGCCTCGAATAAATTCCAGCCGAGAAGCCCAACTTTCGACAGCTCCAATTGTTGCTCGCGATGGCGGATGGACTCATTCGGGTCTTCTTCGATACTCTGCTCCACAGCAGCAATATACCGTCTTCGGTGCGCGCTGTACGGCGTCTCTTAGGATGCTCATTATCCACTAGAGTAAACGTGGTTTCTCGAATTTATGCGATTTTGCGATTATGTCGACCGAATATTGGACGCAGCGTGCGATGCGTTGCGCGAACCAAACCATTATTTTGGTAGTAAATTTGCAAGATTTGAAAACGTTGTTCAGGAGTAAGTCTATTAATTATGGAATGGCAAACCAAACTGAGCAAAAATCAAGTGACAGCTGTCAAAAAGACCAACTCCGAAAAAAAAATTGCCAGATTGAAAACCACACATCTAAGAAAAATACCCTTTATAACACTATAAGCTAAGTTCATCTTGCATTTTATTTATTTATTTAGGTTAATATAGAAAACCACAATTATAATCACAACATTTAATCCAAGTCAGAAAAATATTATTGCTGTTATGCTAGTTGGAGCACAGACTCCAAAACGTTACATTTATATCGTAATGTGCATTCCCAGGATTTATACTATCTATTTGGCAAATTTTGGACTTGTTACCTACATTTCTATCTCTTATAGTAAATGCGTTTAATTTTATGTATTTAACATTTATTAAAAAAGTACCCTTTTAACTTTTTTAAGTGCAAGGGGGCAAAATTCAGTATTTTATTTATAACTCTTTTTTTGTTTTTTATATTATTTGTTTCTTTAAATTTTTTTTTGAAGAAAATGCTAAGTCAAAAATTTAAGCTCATAAAATTCTACTTACAAGAACTACGGTTATTTTTTCCTATAGTAGGTACACCTATTGAGCTTTCGAAACAAAACAGTCAAAACCTTTCTTAAGTAGATTTTCTTAAGCTACAACTTACATAGACCTTGAAAATTTTCCAAACATACCGTTAGTTTGAATTGAATTTTGCCCCTTTCACGCTGCAAAATAAAAAGTAGTGGCTCAAATGACGGAAAATTTTTAAAATGTGCTTATGTTCTCAAAACAAAGTTCTCTGCCTAAATTTTATGCTTTTTCAATTTTTTTCAAATTCAAAGTGTAACTATATAGATTAGGTACATCGCATATTCAGATATATACATTTTAATTGGTCTTATAAATTTAACTAGAATTTATTTCAATTGATAAGAAATACTGATTCGACAGTGAAACTCTTCACAAACAATTTGGTTTATACAATTATACTTAATAGCGCCCAGTTTCTTATCCTTAAGGTGATGTGAAAAATTGTACAATTAAAACAAAAACTGATATCGATTTTCAGAACATTGTATAACCACTTCGAATAATTTATCTTGAATATATTATGAAGCTCTGGGATTAATCTTAACTATCAAACTATTAAAACATATAAGGATTTAAAAGTTTTTTAAGCGCACCTGATTGGCTTTTTTTTTAAACTTTCTTTGTTGATATTTTCTTTGCATACAAACTGATAGTTTTCAAAATATTTAAAACAAACTATGACTTTACATCCTTAAAAAAGGCTTGGTCCAAATTAACGGTATTTTTATGGAAATTCTCATCAAGACACCTCTCCACCAAAATTTAGCTGTGTGGGAGTTTTTACGAAGTTTAAACTTTTTTGTCTAATTTTCCTGAGCCAATCTGTCACAATTAGAAACACCACAACACAATACAATTTTAAGTATGTATTTTGGTTATTTATTTTAATCTTAATTGCAGGGTTAGATTTTGGAATAAGAAATTTTAATATCCAATATACCGTGAGTTCCTTGGTAGTTTAATCTGGCTTTTCCTTTCACAATAAATCAATAATAATTTTGATAAATCAGTTTTTGCATCCAAAATAAACCTTTTTAACTGTAAAAATGTGAAAATGCTTCTGAGAAAAAAACTGTAAGAATCGTTATTTTCAACCACCCACCACCAGCGCTAAGAAAAACCTGCCAGATTTTTATTTTTGACATCACAACGCATACACCTACAAACCCTCGAAATCATTTTTTGGTTGTACTTATCCGCACCCGAAATTTGTTGTCAACTCTTAGTCCACTGTCTACAAATTTGTTTATACATTTAATAAAATCTTATTTTTTGCAAAAACGGCTTCTCAGATTCTTATTATCCAATGACACCGCATTGCCAGAACCATTATCTTGATTTTCGGTTTTTATCGAAAACAGTTCAACTCATTTTGATAATATTTTGTACGCAAAAGCTTCTAGAAAATTCTTTCGTTAATTACTTATTGCGATGCTTAACATTGGATCATCACCTTTTCAAGCTTCCAAAAAAAACTATCCCTACGAATCTTGCTAGTCACAGAAAATTTCTAATGCATAAAATTTTGAATTTGGTGGAAAACGTCGCAACCATCGTGTAAAAAATAATATATAAATACATATGAGTCTTTTTAAATATTTCCTTGAACTAATATAAAATCCAAAGTTAACTTAAACAAAACGTGTTTTGAACACAAAAGTTTGCAAAGAGTATCGGTTTCTCAAGAGGCGACGAAGGCCGAAAGTGATTTTGTTCTTTTTTCGTTGCAAGGACTGGAAATGCAATTTTTCTACTGCTGGTGTGTTGGTAATGTCCGACACACAAAAAAGTCAATGTATATTGCTGCTTTTCCTCAAAGTAAAGGTACAACACCACGTTTCTCATAATCACTGTCCACGCAATTAGCGGCAGTAAAAGCGTCTGAGCGTCGGGCGGCGCGGCGTTACAGGTAGTAAACGCAAATCAAAGAGTTTCAGAGGTGTTCGAACTCTTCCAATTTGGCAAATATGTAGGTACCTACTTCTAAAATTCAAATTTTATTTTTTGAAAATATTGTCCTTTCTTTTTCAGAAAAACAGATACATAAAAGGAACAATTAAAAAACACTAAGGTTAAGATAAATCAAAAGTGACACATCTATATTCTACACCCATGTACCTCTTATTCGTTGACTGGAGAAAAAAAGTTATTACATTAAACTCCATTTTCCTCTTTAATATATTCTTACGAAAAAAAAATTGTCATTCTGCATCTTCAGTCTCTCCCCCCTTCTCACAAACCACATTTCAATTGCAGACCATTTTGGTTCTGTTTTGTCATACAAAAAATTAAAGTCAAACAAAAAATCCTTAATTTTAATGCGAAACGAATTTTCCTCCAACACTTGCCTCTCATGCATAATCATGCTACATTCCCTTTAAATCACAAAGAGAGACCAAAAACTAGGTCAGTACTTCATATCATATCAGTTCTTATCGTCAAACAAAATGCATCCTTTTTATCCTCTGCACAAATGCTCTATTTTTGACACTTTGTTCCACCCTTTATCTGAGAGTGTAGAGCATAAGCTGCTAAAACGGGTGATTATAAACTCTCCAAAAGTGAAAAATCTTCTCTTCCTCTGTATTTTTCTAGGAAACGAATATTATTTCCCTAAATTTGAGTCTTTTTCGAGATTTCATAACTACATACATTATATCGCTCTCTCTTTCTGTCTCTCGCTCTCACTGTTCTCTTACTCTCTGTTTACTAATACTTTACATAATCGTAGGGACATCAAGTGTCACTTTGGATGCCCTCTACAACCTATAGTGGGTGGTAATTGACAGTAAAGATGTGTCTGTGACTGGTGCTCCTTAACCTCACATTTGCGGAACTTTTATGTTTTTTTTTTTTTTTTTTTTTTACAGCGTTAATACGCGCCAATGTGTTATCATGATGCGTATCCTTTACTGAGACTAAAATATACATGTAGGTATACCAAAATGCGCATGTTTAATGAGAATGTTCCAAACATATTGAGATTTACCCTATAAGTTCACTTGAGTTGATGCAAGCTTTTTAAATTTCTTACTTTGAAAGTAAAAGAGCCTTTACCTATAATTTATACAAATTCTCTTACTAACAGCTTAGAGCTTGTTGCACCTGTATTAAGATATTTTGATGATTATAGAAGTATGTAGGTACATAATAATGTAATGTCAAATAATCTCTTTATTTAAAAAGAACTTCTGCAAACAATTTATACTAAGCAAGACACGCTTTGATTTATAAACTGTAATATAATCTTTGGAGACTTTGAGTAAACTAAGCTCAGCTCTCACTCTCCTTCTTTCTTTCTCACTCTCTCTCTCTCTCTTTTATTATTAAGTGGCATAAGTGCGGTTAAGTTTAATACTTGCATTCTTCTATCGATGCCATTAGCATAGCTTCATAAAAGCTCGCCTCAACGTACACCCGAACTTGTAGTCAAAGAGAACACAAACAAAAAGAAAGACTAATTTCAAAAGAAAAAAAAAAAATACCACAAGACTTGACGTCGAAAGTGATTTTCAGTTGAAGTTGGAGCGTGTTCAGAATCGGTCGGTTTCACGCGCGCTCTCAGCTATCTTAAATTCTTTGAGCTTCATAGCTATTTTTTTCATACCGCGGTAATACAGTTTTATCTGTCCACACTGTGTAGTAGTGTAGTGAGCCATTGTACGATTATCTCGGTCGTGATTGAAGAAAAAAGAAAATCTGAAAACCAAAAACATTGTATATTCGGTGAATCTTTTTGGAAAGTCTTGTCCTCCCCCACACTTCCAATAAAATTTTGCGGACGTTTTCGCGTTTTTTTTTTTTTTTTTGTTGAACTCTCCGTCTCCACTATCGCGTTGTGTTGTGCCTGTGACATCACGATTTTGTCTTGTCGTCATTGTCGTCGCAGCTCCGGTTTGGGTTTCTGTGTTCGGTATTCGGTATTCGTGTGTGTTGTGTCGTTGCGTTGTGTGTCTATTTGGCAAAACTGTTTTTTCGGAGTCCATCTTGGTCCAGCAAGTATCCAACTATACTATTATGTAGGTAACCCCTTGTGCGACCTTTTTTTTGTACACGAACGTACAACCTATCGGCTATCACTCTCCCGTTTCATTCTTCACTTTAAATTGCAACAGCACTACAGCAGCAGCAGCAGCAGCCTGTGCTCTGTGGTCCAGTGGTGGTGCTGCATGTTTTGAGGGGGGAACAGGTCGGGAGAGATAAGGTTTCTTTTATGCAACACGATATGCACAGAAGCATAATATAATGTATGATGATAGAAGATAGAGTTGTTTGGTCGGTTTTATGTTCTCCCCATCCTCACCACCTGCCGTGCAACTACCACCGTGCAATGACGCCAAGGTACCGGTGCGGTGGCGGAGTGGACGTGTATATAACCCTGGTTTAACAGTGAAATATAAAAATAAACGTGTAGTGCTGGTGCTGCAGACACAAAAAGAGTGGAAGGAAAGGGAAATCATGTGATAAATCTTAGTGTAAACGAGTCGAGTATGAGAAACCAAAAAAAAAAAAAAAAAAAACCGTATTGAAACCGTACTTTCCGCGGCGAGTCATGGGAAGTTCGCCTTTAATCGGGTTTTGTATATATGTAGTATATCTATAGAGACTTATAAGCAGATATAATATGTACCTCTATAATGCATTTTTTATATTTTTTGTTTCCTCTGGTTTTTATTTTGTTTTGTGGTGGTTTTACAATTTCGTTTTCGTTTTCGTTTGGAGCTCCCCTTTATAAACTTAGGTATGTACATATGTATGTACCTATATACCTAGGTATGTATGAGGGGATCTATCTTGTTTCTGTAATAGTCAACTCTTTTCGATGGCCGATCGTGTTTCATGTTGTTGATAATAATGATGGTTATAATGATGATGGTGATGATGACAGTGTTGTTGCACGGAACGGGTCGATAGTGCGCGCTCGAATTCGAGTTTCGAATTTCCTTTCCATTTTTGTTACACTAGGCTCTTTTTTTTTCAAAATAACCTGCAATCCAATTTTTTTCTGTATTGAGATTTCTAATTCAACTTGTGTGTACAAATTGTTGCTTTTAGTTTAACGGTTTAGAGTAGGTAGTATAGGTACATATACATAGTTGCAACTTATGCTGCTTGAAAAATGTAATTATTTAATTCAATTCAAAAGCTTTATATAAATTTAGATTGGTACCTACTCGTATCTAACAAGATTAAAAAAGGCTATCTAGGTCTTCATAGCCTTGCAGAGCTTTAAGTTGCTATAGGTACCTACCTAAGTTTGCGGTGATTTGATTTTCCACACAATGTATTGTCTGTTAGGTTAGGTCATAACTGTATTATTAGGTTTTATTATTCATTAATCATGAAACCTGTTTGAGTACAAAGGGCCTATCACGACGCCGACGGTTTTTTCGAATATACCTACCTATGTATTTATTTTTAATAGATAGGTTTGCTGTAAAAAATTTTTAAGGCAAGCTATAATTGAGTGTATTAATTCAGCAAAACATGAAATAAATAATTATTTTCAAAGAGGTTATCGACCGACTATTGAATTTTTTTTTTAAGATTAGTTTTTAAAGAAGATTACCTTGACAAATCGATTAATTTTAATACAGTTGGGATTGGTTTGTATAGGATTTGGAAAATTTGATCTGGTTAATATGTAGGTAGGTAGGTATCTACCTAGGTAGGTATATTTATAATAATTATATAATGGGTGATTTTTTAAGAGGTTTAGAACTTTTTTTAAAAAAAAAACACAAAAAATTCGAAAAAATGAATGAAATATTTATTTGAATCGATAGTTTGAACCTTGCAATTTAATGTTTAAAGATAATTTCATGCAAATGTTGACCGCGGCTGCGTCTCAGGTAGCCCATCCGCTGAGTCCAATTTTGGCATACTCTTTCACACATATCGGCCGGTATCTCACGAATGAATGCATGGATGTTGGCTTCCAGTGCGTCAATAGAAGCTGGCTTGTCCCTATAGACATTAGCCTTGACATACCCCCACAAAAAATAATCTAATGGTGTCAAATCGCACGATCTAGGCGGCCAATTGACCGGCCCGAAACGTGAAATTAACTGTTCACCAAACTCGCCTCGCAATTGCGCCATTGTTTCGCGTGCTGTGTGGCATGTGGCACCGTCTTGTTGAAACCACATATCATGCAAGTCAAGAACTTCCATTTCGGGCAAAAAAAAGTTTGTTATCATCGCTCGGTAGCGTTTACCATTGACAGTAACGCTGCGATTCGCCCAATATGGCCCAATAATGCCGCCGGCCCATAAACCGCACCAAACAGTGGCTTTTTCGGGATGCATTGGTAGCTGTTGCAATGCTTCTGGCTGATCTTCACTCCAAATGCGGCAATTTTGCTTATTTACGTACCCATTCAACCAAAAATGAGCCTCATCGCTGAACACAAGCAGCGCGCGATGAACATTTCGAACCGAGCACGAATTTTGATAGTAAAATTCAATAATTTGCAAGCGTTGTTCATTTGTAAGACGATCCATGGTTAAATTGCAAACCAAACTGAAGCTGTTTGACAGTGACACAAGGTACTAAACACACGTCAGCTGTCAAAACCAGTGTTGCCAAAACCAAACCAGCTAAAAAATCACCCGTTATTTATTATGTAGAGGTACCTATATGTAAGTACGTATATATTAAGGTACATTTAATCTATGTAGGGACTTTTGGGAAGCCTTAAAATGCTCTCAAGTAACATACCTACCTACCTGCATACAACTTGAAATAATTTAAACTTTTCTTGGTGATGTCTGTGTAAGGCATCTTTCCACAATGAATTAACTTAGCTATCTATCTTAGTAGGTACCTATTTTTATTCTCAGACTTTCTTTGAAAAAAAAAAAAAAATGGCATCAGTCACTGCTTGAAGAGGTCTTTTATGTTGACTAAGCTTTAGTTAAGTAAGTACCTATATGTAGGTAGGTACCTTACCTACCTGCCAAAATAATTTAAAATACATAGTTAAGTGAAAGTTTAGAAAATTTATTACATAAGCGAAATTCAAAATAAAACAAAAAATATCTACATTTGAATCATTAATTTCGATGCTATTAAGCGTCTAAATAAAATGGCTATTGTATGCTAAATTGAGGTAGGACTTAACGATTAATTTAATTTTTGGCTTTCAGCTTGGAATTTTTTAGCATTGATGTTATGATATTGTTATAATAGGCATACCTAGGTATATTTTTGAAGATATTTTTTAACTATCTTCTTTCAAATAGGTAGGTAAACCTGATCTATTCATCTATTTTGAAAGAAAACCTAGTACCTACATAGGTACCCTTAATTTGTATGCCGCAAATAAAAGACCATGAAATCGGTTGGTCATCAGCCCTAATAAACACTTGTCACAACAATTTTGTTTGCCAAAACCATCAGGTTATACCTAGGTATACCTACTTTCACGAAGGTTTTTGATGGCCTCTGAATCTCAAATCTGATCTCAGAATTGCACACTTGTTTCAGTATTTCGAAATAAAAAAATAATTATGTAGGTATGTAGGTAATTGTAGCGTGACAGCTCGTGGGGAAGCAGACTTAAGATTCTTAACTATTTCTGTGTCCTTGTTGTTAGTCGGCAGGAATGCAGGGGACCTATTATTCTATTGAAAATCAAAACGTCGAAGATGAGAGGCTTTCTAACAAATGCCTCATAAGTATAATTTGTTTGATTTCTGAACGATATTATAGGTATAGCTACCATAACATCTCAAATAGCTAAGAAAAAGGCAAACTTTTTGTGTAATTGATTTGAGGTGAATTATTTATTAAACTGTTTGTATTAGTTGCAAATGTTAAAGGGCTGTATTTACGATAAAACATCCTTAAACTTTGATGTATTTGATTCAATTTTTTTAAAAGAAAAAAAAAGTTATGAAATTAGTTTGGGAACTTGTTATAGATGATAAATTTTTAAAAATTCGTACAGGTGTTTTTTTATCTTATCAGGATTATGAAAACTCGAAACGTGCGAAAAGACAAGGCTTAACTTTAACATTAGGTAAATGCTCATATTTTTAAAGAATTTTTTTTTTTAAATAAAAGTTTAAATTTTGAAACTGTTTGAAACATTTGTTCTAAGAACTTGGGCAAAGTGCTCAGCTCAACCCTAAATTTTGAACTCAAAACAAACTGGCTTCATATCAGGGGTCATTTCTATTCATTAGTTTACTTACACACCTTAAATACAAAAGAGGCAGTACCTACCTACATAATAATTCAATAAGGAACATCCGAATAAATGCGAAAACTCTATAAATTAACAAACAAAAAAAAAACTCATTTGGTCAGCTGTAACATGCCTCGGAGTGTTCAAAACTTTATCAATTAAATTAATGACTAGTTCTAAAAATATAACGACTATAACTTCCATAAGATCATCATTAAATAATTATAGTAGCCCTTTTTGGAGGATTTTCATGGCATAGGAGTACCTATATGTATGTACATACATATACATATTAACATATTTGAGACTCGTTAAAGCTTGTTTAAAAGCAACTTAAATCTAATAAAGAGGTTTAAATTTCTGTGATGGTTTTTATCTTACATTAGATCCAATCTTCTATAGAAAAATTTTGTTTTGTAGATAAGTTTGAAAATAGTGTTCGTTACTTGAAACCTATGTAATGTAGGTATGAAGGTATAACCGAATACTTTACCTATACTTTCATTTTCGTTAGAGTTTCTCTTATAAATAAACTTAACGTCTTTTTACGAAGTATTTATTTCGTAAACGTAATTGAGTTTAGTCAAGGCCTTTGAAAATTTTTGAGTTAGGAAAACCTAGACCTTGCTCGTAAAAACTTGTTGAGTGACTTTTGCTATCCCATCATAGATACCCCGTACATCACAACACATTTTACAATTGTATGAAAAATTGGAAAAAATTCATCATTTTCAACTTGCCTATTGGTTAGCGTATCGGACTTGTAGGCAAAAAGTCCAAGGATCGAATCTCTAAAAAAAACTTTTTTTGTTTGTTGTCTCTCGATGCAAACAAATGTTCCCATGGCTGGCAAATGTTCCCATGTAAACCCAAAAGATCTCAGACCTATCAGTCTGTCGTCATTCCTCCTTAAGACTTTTGAACGACTGATTGATATCCATCTTAGAACAAGCATTGACTCGAGGCTCCTGTCTACGGCTCAACATGCTTATTGCAAAGGGAAATCGGTAGACACTGCCCTACACACACTGGTTAGTACCATCGAATACTCCCTCCACCATAAGGAGTACACTATGGTTGCCTTTCTAGATATTGAAGGTGCTTTCAATAACGTCGATACATCTGCGATCGCATCTGCGCTGTCAGGTCTGAATGTGGATGTTCCGCTCGTCGAGTTGATTAATCAAATGCTGATGAGCAGGAGGATTAATTCAAGACTGGGCGGTTTTTCGACAAGAAGATCCGTCAGTAGAGGTACGCCGCAAGGCGGTGTTCTATCTCCCCTTCTTTGGAACTTGGTAGTAAATGCGCTGCTGACAAGCCTGGAAGCGGAGAGCTACAGAGTGATCGCCTATGCAGACGATGTTGCTATTGCTGTATCAGGAAAGCATCTCAACACTTTAAAAGAGCTCCTACAAAACGCTTTAAACAAGTTAATAAGATGGGCAGATCGCTGTGGACTGGGTGTTAACCCTCATAAGACAGATCTTGTCCACTTCTCAAGAAAATACAAAATCCCTCACATAGACCCTCCGTCTATCAAAGGAATTCCACTCAAATTCTCAGACGAAGCCAAATATTTGGGCCTTATCTTAGATAAGAAGTTAAGTTGAAAGCCCAATATACAGGAAAGAGTCAAAAAAGCGACTGTTGCACTCTTTTCATGCAAAAAAGCCGTAGGGAACAAATGGGGTCTTAAACCCAGTATTACTCATTGGCTATACACCTCGGTTGTTAGACCGATTCTAACTGCGAAAAACTAAGCAAGGTCCAACGGTCTGCCTCGCGTTGCATGGGTGGAGTACTTCGTACAACACCCTCTGCTGCATTAGATATTATGTTCTATTTAGCACCTCTCGATATATATGCTAAACAAACAGCTGCAAGCACAGCCATTCGTCTTAAAGCCTCCTCACAGTGGACAAATAATGATATTGGTCACTCCATTATTCTGAATTCTTTCGGAACAATTCCAAGTAACATTGATTACACCATTCCCCAGTTACAGTTCGATAAAAACTTCCAGGTCACCATACCCTCCAGATCTATCTGGGAGGATCGGGCATTTCTGGAAGATGAATCAATCCACTTCTATACGGATGGATCAAAAACTGATGACGGGGTTGGTGGAGGTGTGTACTCAGACAGGATGAATTTAAATCTCTCCTTTCGCCTTCCCAATCACTGTAGCGTGTTCCAGGCGGAACTTTTGGCGATAAAAGAAGTACTATCTTGGCTTAAAAGAAACGTGATATCTAACACAGATATCCGCATCTTCTCGGATAGCCAAGCCGCCATAAAATCCCTGGAATCTGTCTCTACCAACTCAATAACAGCCCTTAACTGTCGATCATCTCTCGTTGAGATGGCACATCAGTTTAATTTTCGCCTCTGCTGGGTGCCGGGCCATAGGGACATTCCAGGAAATTGCAGGGCTGACGAATTCGCCAGAAGTGGAACAATACTACCTATTTCACCAAATAGGTCAGATATAGGTATACCCATTGCTACATGTAAACTTATGCTGAAGCAGGATGCAATAGAGAAAACAAACCTTAGGTGGAACAACATCTCCACCTGTATAGCGACAAAACAGATGTGGCCAAGGTTGGACCTGAAGCGCTCGAAGAGTTTAATATCTCTAAGCAGACTGCATATCAGCTCCGTCATAGGTGTCATCACCGGTCACTGCTTGATAGGCAAGCACGCAACGAGGCTTGGAGTATTCTCAAATGATTTCTGCAGAGGCTGTATGGATGAAGAAGAGGAAGAATCGATTCCTCATCTCCTCTGCACTTGCCCTGCTCTATCCCAACGACGTAAACTCCATCTCGGAGAATACTACTTCAACGATCCTAATGATCTGGTAAATGTTGACATAATTGATCTCGCACGCTTCGTAAGGAGCTCTAAGTGGTTCAACGAATAGGAAGAAAAGTTTCAAGATTCCTGTGGTATCACAATGGACCAACTATGGTCTAAGTGTGTCTAGCCTTGCTCGACAGCCACCTTAACCTAACCTAACCTAACCTCTCGATGCAAAATCGACATACATAAATGGCGAGAACCCAAGCTTATTTCGATAGTAAGCCTTGCTAGTCACTTGTTAGTATTTATGCTAAACTTTCGACGGATTAATTAAGAACTAGATCAGCCAGGTATTTCGGCTCACAGACTCTTGCTAGTCCCTTGTTAGTATTTATGCTAAACTTTCTAAGGGCCTCATTAACAACTTGATTGGTTCTCCATCCAGGTATTTTGCCTCACAGACTCTTACTTGTCCCTTGTTAGTATTTATGCTAAACTATCACAAATGAAACCGAAAGCGTTAGACAGAACCGACATTTTCAAATTTCATAAGTAAAACCTAACTAACCTCTATTTAATGCAAAATAAAATTTATTTAGCAAAACTAATACCCGTGAACTTCATTAAATTTGAATAAATTTCTACCTGTCTGTGAGTTTAACAAACCTTAGTCAATTCTTTTGGTTAAAAAAAAAAAAATTAAAAAATCTTCAACAGGTTTTTTTTTTTTAAACATTATTCTCTAAGATACTACTCAAAAAAATATTTGCTCATTTGTTTGCGATTTATTGCTAAAGGTGTCTATTGTTTCTTTATAATTCGTTCTGTTTAAGCAAAACAAAATTATAGGTGATGCTAAATTCGAATGAATATTCCATGAAATAACCTTTAGGTACTACTGATGGCCCCAAATATTTCTCAGAAAAGGATCGATATTGATTTGATTTTGAAAGCGCAAAAACCCCCCTTTCCTCCTTTCGTGGTCAGAGTTAATTAAACTTGTAATTTTAAAAGTAACATGTTTATGATTGTTTTCCTTAGAAAAAATTAATGTAACAGGTAGTCAAAGTAGCTAATGGAAAAAGTCATATTTTTTTTGTCGGTATTGCAAACAGCGCAGCGGTGTGCATTACAAGGACCGGAAAAATCAAATTAAAACGTTATTCACATTGAAAATTCAACATATTTATATGAAAATGTCCAAAACCTGACTTTTTATAAATTCAACCGACGAAACTTGTTATAAATATCCCACACACACACCAGTTTTTTTTGTATATCATCCATTTCATTGCCAATGAAAGCAGATAGTTCAAAAAGGATAACCTGAATTTTGATTAGATTTATTTATAACATTAGTTTTTTATCGCAAAAAAAAAAAAAAAAATTAAAAAACAAAAATAATATATTTTTTCTGCAGTAACCAAACGAGTGAAGTTAATAAAACCTAAATGTATTTGGTTATTTTTAATGAATTATCTATATATATATTGTGTGGGAAATGAAAGTAGAGTTTCTATCTACTCTTATAGACGTGTTTCTGCTATCTATATAAATTTCCTTTAATTGATTTCCTTATAACTAATCCAGTTTCATCTACGGAAGATTAAATTGTCGTTTGCACATAACATATATGTGTACACACCTTCTTGGCAGCTTCCAAATATTGCATTGATATACAGAGACAGGAGACCATAATCAGTGTTTAATGCATTTGGTGCGATGTCTCCTTAAACCAAATACGATTTCTCGGAAGTCTCAATCAACCTTTATCGGCTGAAAAAGTTCTTCCTATAGTTTATTGTGTGTTTTGTTTACATCAGCAATTTTATAGGGTACTTTTGAATGCTAAATTTAATAAAAAAAATATGCACGACGAACTTGCTCTTATGTGCGATCACATTGTGGTCTTATAGCTGAATTAAATTAGCTATGGGAGTCTATAAGTTATCCATTTTCCGCCCCGTATTGCATACATATGCAATATGCATGCAAGGAAATTATATTATTTGAACTGGAAAATTGTTTAAAATTCTTCTAAATCTTTTTATAATCGAACGCGATGTACCCCATCTGTTTTTTTTTTTTATACAAATCTTAATTTATTAGACAAAAATTTTGAAAAACGTAAATAATTAATTTTTTTTATATATAAAATTTCGTTAACATTTTTATGAAATAAAATTGGTAGGAACGTCAATTATAAGAATTTATTAATGTGGAGTTGAAAACTTAATTTTCAAAAAATCTTCCACCCTTTTTCGAAATTACGAATTTTCATAAAATAATTTTGATATGCAATATTATTTAAACTTATTACAAACTTCTATTATTAAAAAATTAAGGTTTAATCGGTTAATCAGATAATGAGATAGTCGAAAACCAAAAAAAAAAAAACATTCTATGTGAATTGTTTAATGTCAAATTTGATAATTTAAAATCCTAGACCTTACTAATTACGCTACATAAAAAATATTTTATCAAAATCGTGGGAGTCGTTTTTGAGAAAAAAAATTTTTCGTTAATGGTTTTTAAACATTTGTATCGAAGGTACCGTTATCTTTAAATAGAAAAATAATTTTTGTCTAAATTCTTTTGGATGGTGTTAAAATAATGCTTATTGCCAAGTTTAATAAAAATCGACCAAGTCGTTTTCGAAATACCTATCGAGTTTTCAAAAAAAATTTCAAACTTTTGTTTAAAAATTCAAATAATATTTATTTGAAAATTTCGTTACAGATTTTTATTGAAATTGTAAAGGGATTTCCAATAAGAGGTGTTATTTTGAATAGCCCGCTATTTCGGTAGCTGTCACTTTTGAAGTTGTCATTTTTTGACATTTGACAAGTAGAAACTACGCCATTAATAAAAATGGAACGATACACGCTTCAACAACGCATTGAAATTATTAAAATTCACTATAAAAATGGTGAAAATTTGGCAGAGACGGTTTGTAAAACTAAAACATTTTTGGGTCGTCGTGAAGCACCTTGTCGGACCGAAATACAGAAATTGGTGGACAAATTCGAGCTGTTGGGACAAGTTAGTGATGTGAAGAATAAAACCCGTGCACGTCGCTCAAGGACAACTGAGAATATTGCTGTTGTAGCCCAAAGGCCCAAAGTGTTGAAGAAACCCAGGTTTGTCCATTCCTCGTCGTTCTTTGGAATTAGGCATTCCAGAAACGTCATTACACCGTATTTTGCATAAAGACTTGGGTCTTAAGGCTTATAAAGTTCAGTTAACACAAGAACTCAAGCCGGCTGATCATCAACAACGTCGTGTCTTTGCTGATTGGGTCCTTGAAATGCATGAAAATGATCCGGAATTTCATCGAAAAATCATCTTGACTGATGAGGCCCATTTCCACCTCGGAGGCTACGTCAACAAGCAAAACTGTCGCATCTGGGGCTCGGAAAACCCAAGAGTTATTGTTGAAAAGCCTCTCCATCCTCAACGCGTGACTGTTTGGCACGGTTTATGGTCCGGCGGGGTCATTGGACCTTACTTTTTCGAAAATGAGGCTGGAGCAACAGTTACGGTCAATGGATTGCGCTATCGAGAGATGATTAATGATTTTTTATGGCCGGAATTGGATGGTATTGATCTGGACTACGTTTACTTTCAACAAGACGGCGCTACGTGCCACACAAGCAATGAAACCATCGATCTTTTACGGAAAAAGTTTCCGGACCGTGTTATCTCTCGAAGACGTGATCACAATTGGCCACCGAGATCTTGTGATTTAACACCTTGCGACTTCTTCCTTTGGGGCCACGTGAAAGAAAAGGTCTACGCCAACAGCCCAGCGTCGATTCAAGACCTCAAAGATGGAATTCGTGAGGCTATCGAGGACATAGAGCCACTTTGCGATTTGGTTATGGAAAATTTCATGAAAAGGATATGGTCCTGTAAGCGTGGTCGTGGCGGCCATGTGGCTGATGTTGTGTTCCACTATTAACGGCATACCTTCCTCTTTATAATGAAATAAACATCCGACCATTTATCACAAAAAATGCCATTTTTCTTTGAATATCAAAATAACACCTCTTATTGGAAAACCCTTTATTAGTTCTTCTTCATAAGAAAATTCATCAAAATCTGTTGAACCGTTTTTGAGAAAAGCGAATATATACAAAATGGTTCTTTGGGAGGTGCCATTAATAACCATTTTATTTTATTTAACGGCAACTTATAACTATTAAAATTTATTGAGTTTTAAAAAAAAAATTCTGTGGAGCCGATTTTGAGAAAAAAAAGTTTTTCCTTTTTGGCCAACAAAATTTGTATGACAGCTATACTGTTTGTTTTGGTCCTAAAAAAAAATAAGAAAAACCAGTGGGGGGAATGTCCAAAAAACGCTAGGTACTAAGTTTAAAAAAAATCGGCCTATCCGTTTGGTCTGTAGTCAAACGGATAGACAGACAGACGGACGCACTTTTTTCGACTTCTCTAAATCAATGTCAAGTTTGATCAAAATCCCGAGACCGAATTTTTGTACGAATTCATAACTTTCCATTTAGTACCTATATGTATATTCGCAAGTAAAAATCGGTCTTCCAATAGGGACTTCAAAAGTTTGACAGCTGATGGCGGCCATATTGTTTAAGTTAAATCAGTCAAATTTTCTGTCATTTATTCAGTCGAGCGCTATAGGTTCATGATTATACAAACTTCTTTAAGCCCGAATTGGATGATATGGATACCAATGACATGTGGTTTCAACATGACTGGGCTACGTGGAACACAGCTTGGGTCACCTTGAAAATTCTGCACTAACGATTCATGGGCATGCTCATCTCTTTCGTTTTAGATGCATTCAAATGCAACTGGTTACTACTAGACTTAACAAAGATATTATTCAATTCTTCATTTAATGTTTGCATACCATTTTCTATTAATGATTTTGGGAATGCTAATTATATTCGCACATCATCTGCATCAGCATATGTATAAAATTTGCAATTCTCTACACTACTACAGATATCATTGATAAACAATGAAAAAAGCAATGGACCCAAAACAAACCCTTGCGGAACACCATGAATTAATGAGATTAGATAATTAATAATTTATGTTCAACTGAGTCAAATGCTTTCAAAAAATCTAAAAATACTAGGACCGTTATCAGATCTCTGTCAATACCTATGCGTATATACACTCCTCGCCACATGAATAGGACACCCCTTAGGTTTTTTTTCTATCGTCCATAGTTCCCAAACCAAACATGCTAGAGACCTATTTTTTTTTTTAATCTTAAGTTCAGTTAATTGTTTTTATTTCACCTGAAAAAAGTTTTAATGCTAAGGATTTAAGTATTAATGAAAAATTATTGATCAAAAACAGGCAAAATGCGGAGGTCCAAATTTCGCACCACTTGAATAGGACACTTTAATAAAAAACCATTTTAGAGTATTACTATTCTTTTTATTACGAACGTTACTTTAATTGGAGGTAACTGGAGTATTTTATTTAACAAACAAAAATGTTTTAATAGTGTGTTGAGCCACCTTTCTGCTCCAAAACTTCACACATCCTGTTTGGAAGGGATGCATACAAACTTTCCAAATAATTTAGCGAAATCGAGCTCCAAGCCAATTCGATGGCTGACTTGACGTGTCAGCCATCCCCAAACATTTTCTATGATATTCAAGTCCGGTGAGTAGGGCGGCCAGCTTAATAGCTCCACATTTTGGCTCTGTATATACGATTTAACTACCCGGGCTGTGTGTATTGGCGCATTATCATGTTGATAAATCCAGGGCAGAGGTCCAAAAAGGGTTTGAAAGTATGGAAAGGCCTCTTTCAATATACCATTGTAAGACAACGCATTCATTGTTGTTGACACAAAATGTAGTTTGCAGGTGCCATAATAGGAAATAGCTCCCCAAACCATTACACCTCCAACTCTGCTATGCAGCCGGTCCAGATAATGAGTTTCATTGCGGAGGTCATGGAAATAGTAGCTATATCCATCGGGACCTTCCAAATTAAATTTTTTTTTCGTCGGAGAAGACCACTCGATGCCACTCAGAAGTCCAGGTAACATGTGCGCGGCAAAAACTGAGGTGTTGCATTTTTCGAACTGGGTTAAGGGGTGGCTTCTTCTTGATTTTAAGTCTTTTTATGTGTTTAGCTTTCGAAATAACACGACGCATGGTTGTTAGACTTGCTTTAACACCACATTTTTCCCTGATTTTTGCCAAAGAGGCGTGAGAATTTGACGCTTTTCCTAATATAAGTCGCCTTTCCGCATTAGTAAGCACACTGTGTGTGCGGCCTTTCATGTTTTTCCCATATTTAAGCTCATTACCTAAAAATTTGGATATCACGTGTCGGCTTCGCTCGACTTTTTTAGCTATTTTGGCAATAGATAAGCCAGCGTCCTTATATGCTTTGATTTGTCCTTTTTCCGCCTCGGTCAACACTTTTCCTCGACCCATTTTACGTTTTTTTTTTAAATTAAATAATCGAAATTTACAAAATAGTTCGATCAACGAAAAATACAATTCCGCGTGACAAAGATAACGATTAAAATAAATGCATGGCCTATTCAAGTGGCGCAAAAATATTGCTTTAATTTAGACGAAAGTTAACATAAAGTAGAAAAAAAATATAACGGCTTTTTTCCAGAACTTGCAATTCGTCATAGAGAAAGAAGAAAAGAGTTGCAAAAAGATAACGGGCAAAGTACCATTATTTTATCATTCCGCTTTTGAGTTATAAGCAAAGTAAAAAGAGTGTACAGGGTGTCCTATTCAAGTGGCGATGAGTGTATCATCGCTAACTTTAAGTGAAGTTGTAATACAATCATGCTAAGGTCTGAATCCTTTCGATGTGCTTCTTAACCTGTTTGCTAATTATTGATTCCATTACTTTACGTAAAAACAGTAGTATAGCAATTGGCCGGTATTCTTGTTTTCTAGATGAAGAGATAGTGATAAGATTTGTGCTCTCTTCCACCTATTGGGGGAAATGGATGTCGTTTAAATGGAACTGCATTTATTACAGTAGTCCCTCGATAATGTGATTTGTCGATAATGTGAATATCTCTAAAAATGCAACCGCCAAAACTTTACACTGTCATCTCTATAATGTGAATTTCCGAAATTTTCAAACTCTAAAATGTGAATTTCTTTTGTAAAAGTTTTTATATATTTTTTTTTGTCTTGTTAGTTATGCGTGCGATATTAGTGACTAATTCACTGATGTTTTTCT
Organism: Leucozona laternaria; assembly: GCA_932273885.2. Lineage (NCBI taxonomy): Eukaryota > Metazoa > Arthropoda > Insecta > Diptera > Syrphidae > Leucozona > Leucozona laternaria. The sequence goes on along the minus strand of OW026367.1, from coordinate 53,099,717 downwards.
AGACATATTACAAGGTTTTTAAGGCAGCTTCATGCAAGATAGTATGTCCTGCGAGTTGTGTAGAAACATTTTACATTGTCTATTTGTTTTAATTTTATTTTTCATTTTTTTTTAAATTTAATAAATATTCAAACTGTTTCTTAAGAAATTATTTTGTGTTGTTATAAATGAATACGAAAGTTGTTTCAATCATTTTAATAAGAAAAGAAAGAAATAAGAACTGAAAAATGTTCCAATAATGTGAATCCCTCTTAAATCCGAAAACGCCTTTTTTTAATTAGTTCAGATTTATCAATTGACTACTGTAGGAATATGATTTCATATAACAAGTACAACAGCTTTTGATTTTTACAGCAAATATTGACTCTGCAACAATATGCTTATCAGCACAGTCATCAAATATAATTGATAACTTGATACTAAAATATTAAAATTTTTATCATTTTGCTTATACGCTGTTTTGAAATTCACCTTAAATATTTGGTCAGAGTAAAAAAAAAAATATATGTAGGTACCTAATTTTGCTGAAACTGAAGATATAGAAATAATAGACATTATGGAACCTTGGGTGTACTCTTACCCGAGGGGAAAAGGTTCTTCCCATGTCTTATAGAATCTAAAACCAGAGATAACCCCTGCTATCTATTGTACTAGGAAACATCATGATTTATGGAAAATTTACAAGATTATAAATGAATAATATTTATTCAGAATCAATTTAAGTGATTGCAGTATCGTCTCGTTTAAATACTACCAATTTTAATTGTGATAATAAATACATACATTAGGTATCATATATGTAGTGTGAGAGCAAATAAACGTGTTCTAAAGGGTGTCTTTTTTAGACTTGTGGTTTTTAAGAAGAAATAAAACGCATATGATTTAATGTTATGAACAACATTTTAGCTTTATTATAGAGATAAGGGTTAGCCATTATGTTTCAAAAATGATTTCGGGCAAGTACCCGGTGCGGCTGGCTCGAATTAATTTCAGCCGACAGCTCCAATTGTTGCGTGCGATGGCGGATATGGACTCATTCGGATCTTCTTCCATACTCTGCTCCACAGCAGCAATAGCGTATGCGGTGCGCACTGTACGGCCTCTCTGAGAATGCGCATTATCCACTTGAGTAAACGTGGTGCGAAACCGATCCATGGTTTCTTGGATTTTAAGCGACTTTGCGATTATGTCGACTGAATATTGGGCGCAGCGCGCGATGCGTTGCGCGAACCGAAACATTATTTTGGTAATAAATTGGCACGATTTGCAAACGTTGTTTAAGAGTAAATCTATTTTTTATGAAATGGCAAACCTAACTGAGCATAAATCGAGTGACAGCTGTCAAAAAGCTCAACTCCAAAAAAGTATTGCCAGATTGAAAACCACACGTCTAAAAATACACCCTTTATTATCTTGACACATCGTTGAAAATATTTAATTAAATATGAAATATAAGAAAATCAATAAATTAATTTTTAATTAGCAACTAAGTATACGTAGATATACCTAGTGAAAATGTTTCGATGCTCTCTCTCTCTCTCTCTCTCTCTACGAACAAAAATGTGTGTTTATTAATTGTTAGTAGGGTTTTGAACTATCAGAAAACATAAAAAAAGAAGGAAAAGTATTTTGTTTTTTTTTACATTAAATTATATTATACGTTAAATATTTGAATGCACTTCATCATTTGTTGACAATTGAATCATTAGTGAATGAAAGTATCCTTCACTAAATACATGTAATTTTTTGTTTGTTTCCAGTTGCGTGTTTATTATTGCTTCAATCATTTATGATGTTTCATCGTTAAATTTAGGGAATAATTAATCATATTCTTAACTCTGCCTGACCAAAAAAAACACGGTGTTATTTTTATTTTTTTATTTATATTAAATCAACATCAAAATATTGTTGGTGAAAAGTGTGAAAGCTATATCTTTATACTAATAATCAAGAATCTTATGCGCTTAGACTAGTTCACCTTTCGCATTTTGTAAATTGCATATTTAATGCTATGTACAAAGTTTTTGACAATTTAAATTGTTCTCCGAAAATGAGCTGAGTATAAGTTTTCAATATAAAAATATTGTTTATTTTGAGAAGAAAAATAAAAAGAATAAACTTTGCTGTTTTGCATTCAAAAACACCATTGGGCTTGGTTGGTTAGGTATAACGGATATATATTATGATTAATTGCGTTCCTTGTTTTTAATTAAAAATAATTTTATTTGGTTAAGAACATACAAATGTAAATAGAAATATATGTTTTTTTTTTTTTAATTACAAATTGTATGTGTATTTAGGCATAAATATACAGTCGACTCCGCCTATATGCACTCGACTTAAATGAAACTTTCGGTTATATGCAACAAGAAAATTATCACCTTTTTTTTTCAGGGCTTTTTCGCCCAAATTAGTACGAATAACTGCAACTTGATTATTTGAAAAGCCCCGTTAAGTGAAACATTTTTCTTTCCCCCAAATAATTATTTGTTCTGAAACACAACTCCGCTTAAGTGAAACACTGAATGCATTCATAAATTTCATTTCATAGTTTCATCCCATTCTCATTGTGAAAATCCTTTCAACTGTCACAATTATTAAAAGTTTATTTGATTGTTGTTCGAGGTTATTTATGTTTTATTTTTAAATCTTCGGAAATAAAGTTGCAGTTAGGTATACGAAGTTTGGTTATAGATGCAACAAAGTTGCATATATCCGAAGTTAGTTTATATGAAAACTCCGCTTAGTTGCAACAAATTATTGCATTTTTCGTGTTGCAAATAAGCGGAGTTGACTGTATATAACACAATATGAATTGACATGATTAGTTTGGTATGCAGGGCTTTTAAAATGTCATCTTCTGAAATTGAAAAAAAAAGTTGTGTGATGTCAAGTTCTGACGTTAATTGAAGTTGTTTACATTTTACGGCTCGAAAACTACTTAACTCATTCTCAGGTAGAAATTTAAATAATTTTGTGGCTCTAATTTGCTAATTTTGCGGGTATGGTCGCCTTATAACGTGTATACTATAAACACGGCTTATAAAGGGTGTTTTTTTTTTTTAGACGTGTGGTTTTCAAGAAGAAATAAAACGCATATAATTTATTGTTATGGCCAAGAATTTAGCTTTGATATAAAGATAAGGGTTTGCCATATTTTAAAATTGATTTCGGGTAAGTGGCCGCCGCGGCTGGCTCGAATAAATTCCAGCCGAGAGGCCTAATTTTCGACAGCTCCAATTGTTGCGCGCGATGGCGGATATGGACTCATTCGGGTCTTCTTCGATACTCTGCTCCACAGCAGCAATAGCGTCTTCGGTGAGCACTGTACGGCGTCTCTGAGGATGCGCATTATCCACTTGAGTAAATGTGGTGCGAAACCGATCCATGGTTGCTCGAATTTATGCGATTTTGCGATTATGTCGACCGAACGGAACCATTGTTTTGGTAATAAATTTGCACGATTTTCAAACGTTGTTCAAGAGTAAGTCTATTAATTATGTAATGGTAAACCAAACTGAGCATAAATCAAATGACAGCTGTCAAAAACCCAACTCCAAAAAAGTATTGCCAGATTAAAAATCACACGTCTAAAAAAACACCCTTTAGCAGAATGTCTAAGTTTGCTAAACTTACTACAGGTTCACGTTAACATTGTAGAGCAGTAACTTTTAACATTGACAGTGCTACATGAGGAGCTGCAACTACAGCTACACCATTGTGTTCAAACAGCTTATCTCTATTACACAGAATAGTCCTTGAGATCAAGGATGAATATGGATCTCTATATACCTATTATAAATTCTATATATCACAGACAAATAAGATCTTCCACAACAGTGCTAAAAATCAACCTTCTTCATCATTATTTCTCGTCTTCTAACTGATGGCAAATATAGATAATGTTGTAACAATTTCAAAATAAATACAATATACAAAAAGAAAACAAAAACGAAATATACAAATACAAAAACAAAAAAAAAAATAATTGAATCACAAATTAGCGCGTAAGCTCAAAGTCTCACTCTCAATAAATGTATCTGCAGCACCATCATAAAATGTTTCCATCTAAAAGATTATAATTATATTACTATCCGTTTACTGAGCTGCGTTTGATTGGAATAATACAACAACAACAACTTCGTGCAGAATAATTACTTTGCTTCGTGATTTATACATATTTACTTGTTTTTCTTTTTATTTCAAAACAGAGTGAATGTGCTGCCAAAATGACCTTTGATTAAGAGGTCTTGTTTATATTTTTTTTTTCTGTATCTATAGGTACTCGAAGCAGTAATTATTATAAATAAAATACATACGTACATAAATGTACTTATCTGTGTCTTATATATTTTTTTTAATAGTTTCGAAATTATTTCAGCTTTGAACTTTGATTCAACATCTGTGCAAATTACTTTTTCTAAATAATTTGATTAAAATAAAAATTTAAATACAATTAACAATTTTTTTAATAAAATTAAATCAAAAGTGTCAAGTGAATAAATAAGTTGCATGCAATAAATATACATAAAAGCATCATCTATCTCTTAATTCTATTTGCAACTTCAAAATCAAACAACCAGCACAAAATAAACCTCATTATCGAGAGAACAATAATTCTGGTATTTTCAACACCATCAGCTGAGCTGAGCAAAATTGAATAAATTTTACTTCGGATACGGGTATGTAACTATGTACAAATGTACATGTATCTAAATAAATGTATATTTTGAGAATAAGTGAAGTCGTAGAGGGTTAGTATAGGTATTATAATATTTGAGGTAATTTAAACCTTTAGGACACGAAGTCTTGTGACCATAATTCTGTTTTATCACAGCGATGCTGTCGGTATCGGAATGAGTAATTACGTTCGAATTTATATTTTTTGTTGTTGTTGTTTTTGATTTTGTTGTGTGGGCTTTGATTTGGTATCTGAAACATGCCATGTGAAGTTACGCCAGGTATGCTGTTAAGGCTCAGAGGGGTTACTTTTTTTTTTGCAGAAAAAAAAATGTATTTTTTATCAGTTGGTTTGGTGGTTGAAGAGGCAAAACGATTTTTATCGCTAGAAGCACATTATTCAGAAGGGAGATAGATTTGTGGGTTTTGCTCTCGAAATAAATAATACAAAAAATTGGAGAACAGAATTGGTTTTTTTTTTTTGTTTTCCATTTGTAGGGATTGTATGGGCAAGAGGGGGTGGGTATTGGTATATAGAGGGTGTGTTAGGATAAAATGTCATGCTGTGCGATAATTTCTTTTGTAATTTTCATTTTTTTTTGCTGGTTTTACTCTCTGTTTGCTGTCACTCTGGTTTCTTGTTAACATGAAAAGGTCGCAATGTGATAATGTTGTATAAGTTGATCGTCGTCGTCGGTCGTGATGTATAACAAGGTCACATTGTGTAGAATGAGATTAAAAATAAAACCGAACAGGAGAGCATCTTATTTATACCTACCTATAGGTGGATATATTTTTTTCTGTAAGCAATGTGAGATATTTGATCTTAAGGGGGAATGAATTTTGATATAGATATCTTTGTTTTACGTTTGCCAATATACCGAATTGAGAATAATTCAATTTTGATATCTTAATTTAATGTGAAAAAATTTAATAATATTTCGATAATTATGTACCTTTCTACGTACAACTAAAAGGTAGGTTTAGGTATAAAATTATTAATTTAAAACAAAAAGGTATGTAAGAACATGAAAAACTGAATAGAAATAATCTAAAAAAATATACTCTTGTGGTTTAAGTAATGTTCAGGAGAGAGTGGGCAAGATCAGATTAGAGGTGTGGAAGCTGAAGGTCGGTGATGCTTGTTACCTGTGAGAGTCGTATGTATAAGTAGGTATCCTTACAAATACATTTTTAGGTCCAAATATTTTTCGATTGTTTTTCATTCGAGTAGGGTAGTATAGTAGTAATACAGGGGTGTTTTTTTTTTTTAATTAAATTAATGACAAGCGCAGATTACAAAATAAAGGGTGTTTTTTTAGAGGTCAAGAACTTTGAAATGGAATAAAACAAAGATGATTTTTTTAAATTGATATGAAATTCACTTTATTCGAAAGATAATCTTCTGGCATTAGAATTAAAATATGATTTCTGGCATATGATCACCACGGCTGACTCGGATGTAGTCTAATCTGGAGGTCCAATTTTCGATAACTTTTTCCAACATTTGTGGCCGTATATCGGAGTAGACTAGGGATTTTACATATCCCCACAGAAATTGGTCACGCGGCGTTAAATTTCACGATGTTGGAGGCCAATTCACGGGTCCGTAACGTGAAACTATGCGGTTACCAAACGTTCCCTTCAGTAAATCAATTGTGGCACGAGCTGTGTGAAATGTTGCGCCGTCTTGTTGGAACCACAGCTCCTGGTTCTGCACATCATGGTTGTTCAATTGATGAACGAAAAAGTCAGTAATCATGGCTCTATAGCGGTCACCATTGACTGTAAGGTTCTGGCCAGAATCGTTTTTAAAGAAGTACGGACCAATTATTCCACCAAGCAGTAAGTTTTTGTGAATGTAACGGTGTCTCAACATACACTTGAGGATTATCATCACTCCAAATACAGAATTTTTGTTTATTGATGTATCCATTCAACCAAAAGAGAGTTTAAACGCTAAACAAAATTCGCTTATGAAAATTGGGATCAACGGAAATCTTGTTTTGGGCCCATTTGGTCACAATTTGGAAGCGTTGTTCAGGCGTCAGTCTATTCATGTTGAAATGCCAAACCAAACTAAAAATAAATCACTTGACAGCTGACAAAATGGACACCAGTTAAAATAGTGTTGCCAACTTAAAATGTTTTACCTCTAAAAAAAAAACACCCTATATGTGTGAATAACCCAAAAATATGACTATTTTCTAAAAAAAAAAGTGGAATTCATCTATTTGCATTATGCGAATTTTTTGCCAAAAACCTGAAAGTCACTTTTCTTACAATAACTTTTAAATTTTTGAGAAAATTAAAATAAAAACAAGACTATTGTATGGCAGCTAATCGTTCTAGACGAGCTTAAACCAAAATTCGAGTCTCCCCTCCAGCGAATCACATACAAAATGCACTGTACCAAATTTGAAGCAAATCGGCCTAGTTTAGGCTTTAGCTCAAATAACGAATCCGAGCTGTAATGCATTATTGAATGGGGATTGTATATGTATTCGTTGCTTTACTTATCTATTTGCGCATAATCTAGCCTATGTGCATTATAGTTTGGCCTTTATAGTCTCTCCTAAGTATATCTCCCCGATCTCATCGATTTTTTTTTGTGTTCCGGTAGAAAAACAAACAGAACTAAAGTTTGGAACTATGCAACTTTTTTGGCTCCAGAAACTTATTACCCTATATATGTGGGATATTCGCAAAATAAAGGTATGCCATCTAAAAGTTCTTCCTGACCTCATAAAATATCAACTAGCTTCAGAAATTGATCACCAAAAGCAAGTTATAAAAACCCTAACAATAAAAATGCGGGTTGATCCAAATTAACTCTCAAAATAATTCTATTGAAAATATTCACTACATTGTTTATTGTGTGTGTAGAAAAACACAATACAGTATTTTACGGATATAGGAAACTCTTATACAAAGTTTCCCAAAAGAAACGGCCCAGTAACTAAAACTATTGAAATGCCGGCCATGACAGAGTAATTGGTGAGAGATCGTAAGGCCAGCCACAGGCCATCACACATTTAGATACGAATTTGTATCGTACGTAAACCTATGAATACTGGTTGTACGAATGGAGTTCCCACACTGAATACGGTTTTCTCCATCGAATAAGCGTGTCCTGATGAAATATAGCTTTCGTATATGGGTTGAAAGTTTGCGCGCAGGGAAGGGAGTTTACACCGGGACACTATCTATTTGTATTCATACGTTTACGTACGATGAAAATTCGTATCCAATATGCGGCCAGACTTGAGCCATTTTCTAGAAAATTGAAAAAAGCTTGTTGTGTTTGACAGCTACCCGTTCTAAATAAATCTAGGGAATCTCATAAAAATGCTCTACTAAATTTGAAGCATATCATACCAAAGGCTTAGGTTCCAGCTCAAATTACAAAACAAATTGTGTGAATGCCGGGACTCACAGTTAATTGTGTAAACATCAACGTTTTTCTATCAAGTGTAGTTTTGAAGATCCATACCAGAATCCGTATGTGAAGTCGTCCATACGTTGTTGGATCCAAAACGGACTAGTTTGCTTGAAATAGATCTCCAGATTTTCGTCACTGAACGCACCCAATATCTTACTACGCAGATTATCGTAACGTAACGTGCTACATTGTAAAGTGTGACCTCGTAGTGCCGCACAGAGGAAAGTCCACGTTTTTATTTCACTCTACCGCCGGTATAGATGCTTACACATCAATAAACGCACGGATGCACAGTCGCATAGATGCACAGGCCGACGGACGGTATGACGAAACCCATACATTTTGTGACTTCTCGATCATCGTACTGTAAGTACGTAACAGTGACTCTAAGGACAAATGACGCAAAAAAGAAATTTCTTGGATTTCAAGAGTTTCTTATATCTGTGTTGCACTGTACAGTGTACATGTACACTCTGTCTACCAAAATTAGCAAATAAAATAAAAGAAAAATAGCCACATAAGTATCACAAAGCGAAATAAAAAAACGATCATATTTTAATCAAACGGCCACTTCTTTTGTCAGTTGGAAACAAAAATTACCAAACGTAAAAAGCACGTGTAATCCGTTGAAAATTTTTAGCTTGGTAAACCTCGTCATCGTATTGTCTGTGTGGCTGCGTACCCACATAGGCACATTTATTTTATATTTGTATAATAGTTTCCAAAGCTTGAAACCATAAATTGCACCACATTGTGCTGGTTTCCTGCATCATTTCATGAAAATGCTTTTATGTAATTTTTTTTTTTTTTGGTTTATGGATTTGTTTTTTTTTTTATTATTAGTTAGCTTGTCTCTTTCTGTCTTTCAATCAAATTGTAATTATTCAGTTTGTGTTTTTTTTGTGTGTGTGTTTCTCAATTTTCTGTGCAAAATAAAAATATTCAAATTTGTTAACACCCAGGTTTTACTTTTTTTTTTTTTTTTTTTTATTGAATTTAATAATAATCATGCAAATTAATTGTAAAATAGTCAAGGTAGAGTCGAATAATCCCATAGACTTTAGCTGTATAGTTTTGGAGATGCGGATTTGAGTGTTTAGAATGACAAATAGAATGTGGTATAAATCTATACCTGTATAGGTCACATTTAGCTGGTTAACTTTTGTGTATATGTAAATGGATTATAGTCATGATATAAGTTTAAATAACTGTTTTGGTTAATTATAATTCACTAATCATAAAAAGTTGACGAAAAGAGAGAGAGAGTGAGAAGGAGGGGTTTACGGATTGGGTAGATGTATTAAATTAGTTTTTGAAAATGTGTGTTTCTATATAATATTTACTTTTAAAAAGTATGATTTTTTACAACTGCGACTCCTTGCGGTAGACACTAGGGAGCAGTAGGTGCTCGAGCTGGTTATATTTAAACAACCGTTAGTCCAGATGGTAACCATCGTATTTGCTTTCAAATATTAACAGGGAATTCATACAAGAGTAAATTGTGTGTATCAGCACCGAGTAACAAAATCTTTATCCCTTTTGGACTTCAAAACAAATGGAAACCTAGGTATAAATATTTGAACAGTACTATCTATGTCCTTGTAATATAATTTACTTGTACATAATGTTCATGGTGTTTTCTTACTAAAGAACAATATGTAAAGGGTGTTTTTTTAGCGGTATAGAACTTTGAAATGTAATAAAACAAAGATGATAATCTTCTGGCGTTATAATTTAAATATGATTTCTGGCATATGACCGCCACGGCTGCTTCCCCACAGAAAATAGTCAAGCGGCGTTAAATCGCGGGGTTAAATAGATTTTGCAGGATGCAGTCCAATTCACAAGCCCGTAACGTGAATCTATGCGGTTACCAAACGTTTAATTCAATAAATCAATTGTGGCACGAGCTGTGTGATATGTTCCGCCATCTTTTTGAAACTACAGCTCCTGCACATCATGATTGTTCAATTGATGAACGAAAAAGTCAGTAATCATGGCTCTATAGTGGTCGCCATTGACTGTAACGTACTGGGCGGCATCGTTTTCAAATAAGCACGGACCAATTATTCCACCGAACCATAAAGCACACCAAACAGTCAGTTTTTGTGGATATAACGGTGTATCAACATACACTTGATGATTATCATCAGTCCAAATACGGCAGTTTTGTGATTGACGTATCCATTCTACCAAAAGTGAGCTTCATCGCTAAACAAAATTCGCTTATGAAAATTTTAATCAACGGCAATCTTGTTTTGAGCCCATTTGGGCACAATTTGGATGCGTTGTTCAGCCGTCAGTCTATTCATGTTGAAATGCCAAACCAAATTAAAAATAAATCACTTGACAGCTGACAAAATGGCCGCCAATAAAAAAAAGTGTTGTCAACTTAAAGTTCTGTACCTATAAAAAAACACCCTTTAGGTATGTATACTTAAGTTTTCTTTTCGTTTCATTTGTATAGTTTTATCCTATTCGAGAAAAAACATTCGCATTTCGTAAAGAAACTAATATCTACTTTTGATATAACGCTCTAAATTATTCGTTATGGTAATAATTTACCCACACTCTCTCTCATTGTTTCAAAAACCCCTCCAATTAGTGTTTATTATTAAAAACAAGAGTATTACATATATCTACTTACGTAGATAGTTGAATAAAACATTAAAAATTAATTACAGCAACTAAAATTCCAATATAAACTGAAAACAAATGTCTTAATTTCCTGTTGTTTGTTGTTCCAAGCTTCATTTGTGAAAACCAAAACATCCATTCACTTTCCATTTAACCTCCAAGCTGCAGCCATTTACACAAAACTCGCTCATTCGCTGCACACGACGCGTAGCGACGGTCTCCTCTAATCACGATGCATTACATAGCCACAAGGCAATGCGTTGTGCCATGCTGTTCGCTACTGAACCAAGCTGAACCGAGCCGAACCGAGCCGCGCCTCGCCGCCTAGGGAAATTTTATGAAACACAAATATCGCACAGTGGCCATATAGTCCCAGCGTGCATAAAGTATAACTCTACTATACTGCCAGCCAAATCCATTCAAACAGCGAATACCGTTCTTATAACTACCGACAGTAGTTGAATTCTCACGTAGGAATAGGTACGTGCTCTAATCTATTTGGGTAGAACCGTAACAGAACACTGCTGCGCTGCCGAAGCTATTCCGCACTGTTTGCATTCTGCTATGCAACCGTAACGCAGCATATCTGTGTGCTCGTCTGCATTATGGTCATGTTCCATCAATATTTGGATATGTATCACTACACTACCAACAATACGTAGTTTCAAAAGCTTGATCATTATAGGAGAACACACAATTTTATTATTGTTATTTCGTGTTTTTTTTTTTTTTTTTTGTATTGATGTTTAATAAAAAGCATCCTTGTTTGTTTGCGTTGCAGTCACAATATCTATTAAGCGAAATAAAATAAAATTAATTTATATCTGCAATAATAATGGAACTGAATGTAGGTACCTAACCTACCTAAAGTTATAAATCAAAAATGAGTATTTCATTCCACTAATGATGCCTCACTCTGAATTCCAGAGCAGAGTGCGATAAGACACGCGAAAAGTAGTATAGGCAGATATAGGTACACCTATACTGTTCTGACGTAAGGGCACATTAATCTACGCGCATACCAAAAATTTAATGCAATTTATGCTGTATGCCAATTTACACCTCTTTAATATACCTACTGTATCGAATTTCCAATGTCATGCTCATTCATTACATAAATGGAGAGAGAAAGAGAGAAATCACCATGCAAATTTATGTAAATAATTATACTGAAAAAAAGGGTAAAAAAAGGCGACGGCGATGGGGGTGTTCTATAATTAAGTTTTTTTTCTGTATTAAGTATCTTTTTCGCTTGGTAAATTCATACTGAAATCATACTGCGAAAGCCAAAGGACCACACTATACGAAGTCGCAAAAAACATGATTACTCATTTTCAATTTTTGATTAAATTTCTGCGAATTGGAGTGAAAAGAATTCATTCATTTAATCATATATGTAAATATAATGTCATAATGTGTATACATTGTACTTCTACCATATAAATGTAATTGTGTTTTATTATATTGATTTTGAAATTGGTATTGCATGACATATGTGTTTGTATCTATATAAGCGCGAAGAATCTTCAAAGAACTCCGCTGCGGTGTTTATAAAGGGTGTTTTTTTTTTGGAGGTATAGAACTTTAAGTTGGCAACACTATTTTAACTATCGGCCATTTTGTCAGCAGCCAAGTGATTTATTTTTAGTTTGGTTTAGCGATAAAACTCACTTTTGGTTGAATGCATACATCAATAGACAAAACTGCCGTATTTCGATGATAATGCTCAAGTGTGTGATGAGACACCGTTACATCCACAAAAACTGACTGTTTAGTATGTGCTTTATGGTTTGGTGGAATAATTGGTCCGTACTTCTATAAAAACGATGCTTTCCAGAACGTTACTGTCAATGGTGACTGCTATTGAGCCATGATTATTGACTTTTTCGTTCATCAATTGAACAACCATGATGTGTGCGTGTGCACGTTTGGTTACGGCATAGTTTCACGTTACGGACCCCTGAATTGGCCTCCAAGATCATGCGATTTAACGCCGCTTGACTATTTTCTGTGGGGATATTTGAAGTCGCTAGTCTACGCTGATAAGCCCGAAACGATTGACCACTTAAAGGACAAAATTCGCCGCGTTATTGCCGATATACGGCCACAAATGTAGGAAAAAGGCATCGAAAATAGGACCTCCAGATTAGACTACGTCCGAGCCAGCTGTGGTGACCAAATGCCGGAAATCATATTTAAATTATAATTCCAGAAGATAAAGTGAATTTCATGTCAATGTAAAAAAAATCATTTTTGTTTTATTCCATTTCAAAGTTCTATACCTCTAAAAAAACACCCTTTATTAGTGTGAGATTTGTATCCACTCTCAAAACACCTCATAGTCGAAAAAGTTACCTTTTTTATGTTCGCTACCTTATACCTAATTTCGATTTCAAAATACTACAAATGTATAGCTATTCACGTTTGGTAGTGGTAGCTCCCCATGTCCCCATTGAGAGGACCTGCACTGCACAGCACATACCGCTTTTGCAAGTGGATATACTTTGAGTATTTTTTAGGTTTTGAGTATCTTCTACGTACCTAAATCTGACAGTGAGTTAGGTATATATTACTCGTATAACATTGTTTAGCTAGTTGTTCTCTTGTAATTTAAATAACCGATACATTGGAAGTACTGAAACGAGTAAGGGAGAGTGGGTACGAACGTAACGGTGGTTCGGTTGTAACATTCAATTTTTACGAAAAACTAGACTTGTATGCGTCCATTTTTTAATGTACAATTCCTTACAATTAGGTCCTGAATGCACCCAAAAAAATCCAAAAGTCAGTACAGTCGAATGTAACAACAAAAGTCAAATATGTGAAATTTTAGTGAAAACCTATTTTTTTTGGTCTTGAGTTTCTTTCAATATTTTTCTTGAAAAAATAACAAATTCATTGAATGGATAAGACTTTACCGTGCTCCAATATGCCCAGAATCGAATAGAGTAAATATTTGTACGATAGGCATACTGGTTAATTCTTAATACGATTTTTTATATAAAAAAGCGTGGGGTGGACTGTTGTAACCATTTCTGTCTGCACGTTTGTAACATAATACAAGCACAAATTAATACATAATTATTTGTGTTAGAACCGTCCACACACTTGTTTGGTGACTTTGTTTATTCAACAGCTGGAGATAGAGATCAGAATGGTTTTTTTTTTTTTTAAATTAATTCGAAATAATGTTGTACTAGATAAATCTATTTATTATCAACACTGAATTAGAATGCCTTTTTATTAGCATTAATTTATTTTATAATAATATATAAGTAATTTATGGTATTGACAGAGAATACAATTTTTATTCTAGACATCATTTCTGGTTTTGTTCTTCATACTTCATTATGGCACGAAATGTCAAAAATGTTACATTCGTACCCACTCTCCCCTATAGGTATCTATGTATGTAATGAGTCTTCGGAGTCAGGTAAAAAACTATTTATTAAAGTTTTGTGTTGTCGGTTTCATTTGCAACAGCAAAACAAAAGAAAATTTAATTTTAATTTATATCTTAACGATAAACTGGAGTCTATGACAAAAAACACAGAATAATGCATAAGCAGCCACCCATATATTTAAACCAGAAACAATGCAAAACAAAAATCGAAAATTCAGCTGGCCTTATTATTTAATCAAACAAAAACAATGCAAATATAAAACAATTACTCGTCATTAGCAATGCGACAGGCTGTTAGCCAATTATTATTTATTATACTAAATATTTATTTATCAAAGGCTTGGCACCTGATGAGCGTCTTTTAGCTTGAAATATTTTTTTCTGTTGACCATCAATCTGGAGCTACACATGTCAGTTAAAACCGTAAGAGATTGCGAGAAATTACAGGGTCTTTCATTAAGCGCTTCCTGTGAGATATTATCGACATTTTTTATTTCTTTGAAAGACCTGTTTTCAGGGTGGAGCGAATTTTTTTTTTTTTGAAATTCAAAAACGTACCATCCGCAAATGTAGCGTATGGTTCTGAAATGCATTTTAAGAGTTTGTATTTTCTTTTATTTTCACCGCTAGGGGTCGCGCAATGCGACAGAAAAAGATCATTTTTGGTTTCTCAACTGAGATATGTATGAAGAAGTTGGATGAGGCTCTTTTTTCACAAAAAATGCTCTTGGTCATCATTTTCCTCAGAGACCGAATCTGTGGAGGCCACCCGAGAAAGGGCGGTTAGAGAATGTTGCTTTATATAACTCAAAACCAAAAATCTCTTTCTTACGTTGGGAAGTTGGCAGACAAATTTTGGATATCTGATAGCGAAACTGCAAAAATCGTTGCAGCAGTCTCTTAGCAGATTATGGTATTATTAATGACATGGATCTTCTGTCAAATATTGCTGATAGAAGCATGATTTAGAGGCGGAGATCCAAATCAAGCACGCAATTATCTTAGAAACTAGGATCTTCTGGCTCTAAGGCACTTAACAGTCGAAAGGACTTAACAAAAACTGCTACCAGTCATGCTATTGAAGATATTGGAAAATCAGAAACGGTTACAAAAGCAATTATCCAGTTTTTTCAATAATCTGGTATCTCAATTGATAACAATTAACTTATTGGGTGTGATGGTGAGTTTGTTTAATGTTTATATCAGGGTAAGAGGGGGAATTATTCGACAAATTGAAACATCAATTCAGCAGCTCTTGCAATGTTTTATTTACTTGCTACATTCAAATAATAAAACCTATTCGAGAAGCTTAAAGGAAAAAACATCATGTTGTTCAAACGGATAGTCTGGTAATAAAGGGTTTTCAAATAAGAGGTGTTATTTTGAATAGCCCGCTATTTCGGTAGCTGTCACTTTTGAAGCTGCCATTTTTTGACATTTGACAAGTAGAAACTACGCCATTAATAAAAATGGAACGATACACGCTTCAACAACGCATTGAAATTATTAAAATTCACTATAAAAATGGTGAAAATTTGGCAGAGACGGTTCGTAAAACCAAAACATTTTTGGGTCGTCTTGAAGCACCTTGTCGGACCGCAATACAGAAATTGGTGGACAAATTCGAGCTGTTGGGACAAGTTAGTGATGTGAAGAATAAAACCCGTGCACGTCGCACAAGAACAACTGAGAATATTGCTGTTGTAGCCCAAAGTGTTGAAGAAAACCCAGGTTTGTCCATTCCTCGTCGTTCTTTGGAATTAGGCATTCCACAAACGTCATTACACCGTATTTTGCATTAAGACTTGGGTCTTAAGGCTTATAAAGTTCAGTTAACACAAGAACTCAAGCCGGCTGATCATCAACAACGTCGTGTCTTTGCTGATTGGGTCCTTGAAATGCATGAAAATGATCCGGAATTTCATCGAAAAATCATCTTGACTGATGAGGCCCATTTCCACCTCGGAGGCTACGTCAACAAGCAAAACTGTCGCATCTGGGGCTCGGAAAACCCAAGAGTTATTGTTGAAAAGCCTCTCCATCCTCAACGCGTGACTGTTTGGTGCGGTTTATGGTCCGGCGGGGTCATTGGACCTTACTTTTTCGAAAATGAGGCTGGAGCAACAGTTACGGTCAATGGATTGCGCTATCGAGAGATGATTAATGATTTTTTATGGCCGGAATTGGTTGGTATTGATCTGGACAACGTTTACTTTCAACAAGACGGCGCTACGTGCCACACAAGCAATGAAACCATCGATCTTTTACGGGAAAAGTTTCCGGACCGTGTTATCTCTCGAAGAGGTGATCACAATTGGCCACCGAGATCTTGTGATTTAACACCTTGCGACTTCTTCATTTGGGGCCACGTGAAAGATAAGGTCTACGCCAACAGCCCAGCGTCGATTCAAGACCTGAAAGATGGAATTCGTGAGGCTATCGAGGACATAGGGCAGCCACTTTGCGATTTGGTTATGGAAAATTTCATGAAAAGGATATGGTCCTGTAAGCGTGGTCGTGGCGGCCATTGTTGTGTTCCATTATAAACGGCATACCTTCCTCTTTATAATGAAATAAACATCCGATCATTTATCTCAAAAAATGCCATTCTGTTGGCTTAAAAACAGAGATAGAATAATAAAAAGTTCTTTAATTTCTCGAAAAGAATTATCAAATGAAGAAACAATAAAAAAAACTGTGTTAAATAAAACTTCAAAGACAATACAAATATTAAATATTCTTATTGAAGATAAACTAGTTGAATAAATGTGCTTTGACTCCCTTAAAAGGTATTAAGCCATTTAAACACTTAGATATCTGTAAATTTTTGTTTCGACAAAGACAAACTTTATATATTCCAGATTCTTCCTCGATTGTTTTTAATTTAAACTGCAATGCGCGACCCCTAGCGGTCATTTTAAAAATTAAAACATAATCTTAAAATTATAAAAACGACCCAATGCAACTTTTGCAGGGGGTTAAGTTTTTCATATTCCCATTTTATTTTTTTCCCATACAACAACGCTCCGCCCTGAGTATTGATGCCATTATGTATGGAATACAACATCGTTCAAATGTTTGCCGCGGCTTCTCTGGGTGGCGCACGCAGAAAGTTTTTGATGGTTTAGATTTATCCCCCACCGATGTGAGACTTAGGTTCAGATTGTGGTATTTTTTTCCTGTGGACTTGGGTCCCTGTGCCCATTGTTACTCAGTTTACGATGCATTTTCAAAGCTTCAAAAAAGGTATTGGCAATAGCACAGTAGCACCTACAAATTAGAATTTGTTTGGTTTGTTATTTTTCAATTGAAGACTAATTCCAATATTGAGACTGAAACTGCTCTTTTTCCATCACATACCCACTCGCAACACTGCTTGGTATATGTGCCACTTATCTGCCTTTAACTTTAAGTTCTTCTCCACCCATTTACTGTGCCTCTTTTGCCCAAACAATAGGTATGGTAATAGAACAGATCATAACAGGTGGTATTGTAGGTACTCGTATATATCTACAAACATAGACAAACTTTTATTTTGTTAAGCTTGGTCGACTTCTTTCTTCATTCATCTACGGAAGGTACCTCCTTTGTTTTTAGTCGCCATCGCAAAGTATTGTTGTTGTTTGTTGTGTTTGCTTTTGGATACTGTTGTTAGGTTTGTTTTGTTCTTTTAAAAGTCGGTATGCGGTCTTTAGGGGAGAGAGAGAGTAAAGTGAAGTCGACATATTTATATAGACTGACGGGACGGATTAGAGTGTTTTTACATCTTTTGTTTCAAGGCGCGTGCTTGGTCTTTTGCAAAACGACCTAAAATAAAGATGAAATGTGTCTAACGTTGCACGGGCACTGGCACGGGCACGGGCAAATTGTATCTTATTCAAGCTTGCTTTATGTTATCAAGAGACGTCTTTCTAGAAATGAGAAACAACATCTACGAGCACAGATACTTACCTATATCTATAAAGATAGATATTTTTATTCACATGAAAACACTACTTTGCCCAACCAACAACGATGAGGTGAATAATAGCTGAGTAGGTAGGTAGGTATTGTTCTCGTTATGCCACAAATGATTTTCCGTTTACATGTATATTCCTTGAAATAGAACAAAACCCCTCTTGATGGTGAAAGTTGACTGACTTCGCACTGCGGCTAGGCTATAACGTATAGGAAAGGAACTTTTCGGTTCATAATCACACTTTCTCGGCGTTCGTTTTTCGTTCTGATTGTAATGTCAATTAATTTTTGAAATGTTGTGCATGTCTGGTGGATATGACTCAAGGCGGATATGACTTTGCAGCCTCCAGAGTATTGTTGTCTTGCTTTCTATAACAGCAACAGTCACGTTCTATTTTTTTTTTTTTTTTTTTTTTGTTGTTGTTATTTTTCTTCTATAGAAGCAAAGCCAACAGCTAGCAGTGTTGGAATGTCTAAGGGACTTTCGAATTTTGCAGCTTTAATCGAAGAATCGTTGTTCGTCCTAGGTACATACATATAACGGGTGATTTTTTAGCTGGTTTAGTTTTGGCAACACTGGTTTTGACAGCTGACGTGTGTTTAGTACCTTGTGTCACTGTCAAACAGCTTCAGTTTGGTTTGCAATTTAACCATGGATCGTCTTACAAATGAACAACGCTTGCAAATTATTGAATTTTACTATCAAAATTCGTGCTCGGTTCGAAATGTTCATCGCGCGCTGCTTGTGTTCAGCGATGAGGCTCATTTTTGGTTGAATGGGTACGTAAATAAGCAAAATTGCCGCATTTGGAGTGAAGATCAGCCAGAAGCATTGCAACAGCTACCAATGCATCCCGAAAAAGCCACTGTTTGGTGCGGTTTATGGGCCGGCGGCATTATTGGGCCATACTTCTTCAAAGATGATGCGAATCGCTACCGAGCGATGATAACAAACTTTTTTTTGCCCGAAATGGAAGTTCTTGACTTGCATGATATGTGGTTTCAACAAGACGGTGCCACATGCCACACAGCACGCGAAACAATGGCGCAATTGCGAGGCGAGTTTGGTGAACAGTTAATTTCACGTTTCGGGCCGGTCAATTGGCCGCCTAGATCGTGCGATTTGACACCATTAGATTATTTTTTGTGGGGATATGTCAAGGCTAATGTCTATAGGGACAAGCCCGCTTCGATTGACGCACTGGAAGCCAACATCCATGCATTCATTCGTGAGATACCGGCCGATATGTGTGAAAGAGTATGCCAAAATTGGACTCAGCGGATGGGCTACCTGAGACGCAGCCGCGGTCAACATTTGCATGAAATTATCTTTAAACATTAAATTGCAAGGTTCAAACTATCGATTCAAATAAATATTTCATTCATTTTTTCGAATTTTTTGTGTTTTTTTTAAAAAAAAAGTTCTAAACCTCTTAAAAAATCACCCTTTACATACATACATATATACATAAGTATTAATGTGTATATATTTGGCATTTGGCATGTGAATCGTGACTTTTGAATAGGGACGCTATTTTAAGAAAGTTGAGTTCGATTTTTTGTGTGTGTGTGTGTTTTTTTTTTCTTAAATTCTTATAAGAAAATTGGGTTTTGTTATCTCTGACCCAAAAATCCTCCTATATTTATGTTTCTTTAATCACATTTTACATCTGTATTTGATGCGAATCCTCAGGGGACTAAGGCAACAACTGATAAATAATACAGGATTATTAATAAAGTAGTATTATATATGAGATACTTACTACATTCGGTGAATGTGAATCAAAGAGGTCGTCTCATGGGATTTGAGCTTCTTGGTAGAAATTTTAATGACGAACAATATTATTGTACCATCTTAGTTATTTGCAGTAGGGATTTACAAGAATCATTATATTTTTTTTGTTGCTGGTAAAAATACCTACAGTAGAATCGAGTCTAAGAAATTTGGAAAACTGCTGCGATGATTTCGACAACTCTACTTAATTTGAAACAGAAGACTTTTTTATGATATATAAACAAGAACCAAGTGAAAATATGGAAAAATAAAATTTCAGTAAATATTTGAATACAAAATTACTGTTTTTCATCATTTTTTTCGAAACCTTAAACATGGAAAAAAAAGACAATAGGCGTGTTTTTTTGTTGCAAGTCCATATGGATTTGTCGAAAAAAACAACATCAACAACTTAAATCCATATGGACTTAGACTTAGCGCCTGGCTTTAGTAAAAAACAGAATACACCATACAATATCAACAAAATCTGGCGATTGCTTTTGGAGTTATCATGGCAGCCAATATTCAAAATGTGAGATTAAGAATATATGCGTCTAAGGCCCGCATTTACTGAAATGAAACTTAAATGTTTTTGTTAAATAAAAAACTGAACTCAAAATATTGGGTTTCGCAATTTTTTATTTTTGTTCGGCTATAGCCTTAAATATTTTGTTTGCAATTTGGTATTTATTTGGTTAAGTACACTTCATTTTATATGAAATTAAAGGTAATAAAATAAGCTTTTCACTAGAGCTAAAAAAGTGTATATCATCACTGAATTTTTTAAAATATTGGTGTGGCAAAAACCAAGCAAAAAAGTGGTGTTTCTAAAATTTAAAACTCAATATCTCAAAATGTGTTTAACATATCAAAATAATGTATACTGTTTTCAAGACCTTTCATTTAATATCAATAACATTTTTCATTTCTCCCGTTATGGACAATTATTTGGAACAAAAACTGAAATCATTATTTTGCAATCAGTAACTTCAAGCCCAAATATTTCGACTTTCCCATGAACGATTTTAAAAATATTTTACTAATATATTAGGTTTCACGTCACCTTTAATTTGATACCAAATTTTAATTTAAATTCAAATCATAATTGATAAAAAATCTTTATTAACTTAAGTAGGTGCAGCTAAATATACTTAATTGATCTTGGGCTCAGTTCAAAATATGTCTGCTGAACTGAATGACATGCATGTGACATAAGTTAAGATGCCTACGTCTATATTTTTAACAGAATTTCAAAATGTCTCCCCATTGAAAAAACGATGCTTGTCCAAAGAATTCACAACTATCTCCTGAATATACCTTAATCTAAGAAATTCAAAACTAATACC
Source organism: Leucozona laternaria (assembly GCA_932273885.2). NCBI lineage: Eukaryota > Metazoa > Arthropoda > Insecta > Diptera > Syrphidae > Leucozona > Leucozona laternaria. The sequence continues at coordinate 53,078,478 of OW026367.1, read as the reverse complement.
TACTCCACACGAAGGTATCTAAAGGGTTTTCCAATAAGAGGTGTTATTTTGATATTCAAAGAAAAATGGCATTTTTTGAGATAAATGATCGGATGTTTATTTCATTATAAAGAGGAAGGTATGCCGTTAATAATGGAATACAACATCAGCTAAATGGCCGCCACGACCACGCTTACAGGACCATATCCTTTTCATGAAATTTTCCATAACCAAATCGCAAAGTGGCTGCCCTATGTCCTCGATAGCCTCACGAGTTCCATCTTTGAGGTCTTGAATCGACGCTGGGCTGTTGGCGTAGACCTTATCTTTCACGTGGTCCCAAAGGAAGAAGTCGCAAGGTGTTAAATCACAAGATCTCGGTGGCCAATTGTGATCACCTCTTCGAGAGATAACACGATCCGGAAACTTTTCCCGTAAAAGATCGATGGTTTCATTGCTTGTGTGGCACGTAGCGCCGTCTTGTTGAAAGTAAACGTTGTCCAGATCAATACCATCCAATTCCGGCCATAAAAAATCATTAATCATCTCTCGATAGCGCAATCCATTGACCGTTACTGTTGCTCCAGCCTCTTTTCGAAAAAAGTAAGGTCCAATGACCCCGCCGGACCATAAACCGTGCCAAACAGACACGCGTTGAGGATGGAGACAATAACTCTTGGGTTTTCCGAGCCCCAGAAGCGACAGTTTTGCTTGTTGACGTAGCCTCCGAGGTGGAAATGGGCCTCATCAGTCAAGATGATTTTTCGATGAAATTCCGGATCATTTTCATGCATTTCAAGGACCCAATCAGCAAAGACACGACGTTGTTGATGATCAGCCGGCTTGAGTTCTTGTGTTAACTGAACTTTATAAGCCTTAAGACCCAAGTCTTTATGCAAAATACGGTGTAATGACGTTTGTGGAATGCCTAATTCAAAAGAACGACGAGGAATGGACAAACCTGGGTTTTCTTCAACACTTTGGGCTACAACAGCAATATTCTCAGTTGTTCTTGAGCGACGTGCACGGGTTTTATTCTTCACATCACTAACTTGTCCCAACAGCTCGAATTTGTCCACCAATTCGACAAGGTGCTTCACGACGACCCAAAAATGTTTTAGTTTTACGAACCGTCTCTGCCAAATTTTCACCATTTTTATAGTGAATTTTAATAATTTCAATGCGTTGTTGAAGCGTGTATCGTTCCATTTTTATTAATGGCGTAGTTTCTACTTGTCAAATGTCAAAAAATGACAGCTTCAAAAGTGACAGCTACCGAAATAGCGGGCTATTCAAAATAACACCTCTTATTGGTAAACCCTTTATAAATTATTTTACTTGATTTCAAAGTACCTTAAAGCCGTTTAGGAATGTTTTGTTCTATTTTATCATCGATAAATCTTTTCAATCTTGAACTTAATTTAATAAAACCTGTCGGAATATTGATACATTGGTATTATTTTTGCAAATTATTCAATCTCCTGCATTTAAATTTAAATCAATAATATCTAAATTTCATCTCAACTTGCCCCAATAATTTTCATCGTCCATTTATTTGTTAACCAAATTAATACCCACACTTCCGAAATTGTGGTTTCGCTCACTCAAAAGACCCTCAGACGCTCATGATGGAAGAGAAGAAATCATCTGTTACTTCACCCAACCCGAAAAAAAACGGATCCGATTACAAATTCCATTCTTTACAGTCAAATCTATTCATTGGTCGGACAATGAAATTTGAAGATAAGTTGAAGCTCAATATTCCACTTATCTCTTTAGAGTTCGGCTGAATGTATCTTCAAAATACCGGTACACATAATACAAGAAGAAAAATAGTTACAGATCTGATTCAAACAAAGCCAAACGAGAGGTAAACATCGGATTACTATAGCTGATGGTTGTAGATATAGGTATACGGTCGATCTGATTCGGTATTCCATCATCATTTCTTCTTTCCACTAAAAATGTTTTGTTGTTTCTGCCTTGTGTGAGTGAGTTATATACTATGTCCGTCCATATTCGAAAATATAGTAGGTATAGATATAGAAAGGCGAATCTGATGGATCAGCTGATATTAATCATTTCGATGAACTATCAATCGTAGACAAGCGTTCTGTTGATGAAAAATGATAACAAATGAAAAATATATTTATGAAAAAGAAATATTATAGAATAGAAAATGAGAAGTATAGCTATCAAAGAATTGAACAAGAGACGATGTTAAATTTGTTATGTTGTTACAAATAATTGTAATTAATTATCCTCGTTTACGAAAATTCTCTTGCGGACTCGGTTCGATATACAGCCATGGCCAAAATAATAGCAACACTCTCCCTAATTGTTATTAATATTTTATGTAGTACTTATATTAGGCAAATAGTTCTGGCACTGATTTGCGTTTCTATTTCGCGCTGCAGATCTTTAGAGGACATGAAAGGATTCACCTTAGCTTTTCTTACTAAAGTGACTCTATCTCTTCCAGTCATTTTAGATTAGCGCCCTCTAGTTTCTTTGGTTTTTCTGGAGTTTATAGCATTAAACACTAATCTTGCAGAGCTTCCAATTAATGTTTGCTATTTTTCTAATAGATTCTCCCCTGTTATGCATGGATAAAATGGCTTCACGTTGATCTTCAGTTCAGTGTTTCGCACTAACCATTGCGAAGTGTAATTTAAAAAAAAAAAACTACTACAAATTTCAAAACTATTCTAAGACTAAAATCTCACCAAAATTTTGTCTTTTTCAATCAACAAGCTAACTTTTGTAAGTTTTTTTTAATATGTTGCTATTTTTTTGGCCAGCTAATTGTTTAGTTGCAATCAACTTAGTGCAGAATATGACTAATGCCTTTTGTTTACTCGGAAGATTATACGTAGAATAGATTGATGATATAATTACCGTTGGTATAATGCAGACATTTTTTCACTCATCCACCTATCTAAAGTGCAACATACAGTATTACTTAAAAGTAAGAAGTGTTGCTATTATTTTGGCCATGGCTGTATATCCATCCATGATGTGTGTTTTTCTACTCGACTCTGCCTTCAAATTCTACCCGAAGGCATGTGTATATGTATATCATTCAATTTTTCTATGCTAACGTTATTGCTTTCATTTCAATTCATGTCTTTGACGATGTTCGAATTCTTGCATATGATTGAAGATTGCACTTACAGATGCATTCCTTTGCATCAAGAAATATGATTTTCAAACACAAATGGTTCCTGCCAGAACAGTGGCTCCTAATTTTTCAATTGAAAATTTTGAAATCGACTAGAGGCGAAATAAAAATTCATATTATACGAAATAACCAATGACAATTTTAACTATGATGCTGAAAAAAAAAAATTTGGTTCAATATTCGAAATATGAAAATGATATACAGGGTGATTCGCATAAGGTGTGACAAAAATCTAAAGCGTGTAGGTTGGGTTGAGACGAGAAAAAAAAATCGTACAGCAGGAATGTTCTATTCCTCCCCGTTTAGCCAGAAGGGGCCATTTTCTAAACAGATGACTTTAAAAAGAAAAAAAAAATATTAAAATAGAACGGTTATACTTACAATACCATGATATACTTTTTTGTAAATCCAAAAATCTCTTCTTTTATCGTGTTTTTAAATAAAATTGTTTTAGAGAAAAGTTTTTGAAAAATTAATTTTCAAACTCAAAATTTAAGTAAAAAAAAAAATGAAAAAAAAATTTCAAAATAATGTTTTACAAAATTTTACGTAATTAAGTGTTAATTTTGTTTTCAAAATTCAACGCTGTTATTAGTTTTTAGTCAAAAACAGAAATGCTTAAAGGTCCTTTACTTTTTGAGAAATTAACTAAATCTTCTTTACTAGCTATACGTAGTGGAAATAGTTTCCTTAAAGGAACTTAAGCAAAGGATTGGAGTCTTATTAAGGGAATTTTAATTCTCTGGTTTCCAATTTACAAAAGAACTAGAAGAAATTTTCGCATCCAGTTTTTGGAGTTTGATTAAAAATTAATGAAAGCATTTAATATTAAAAACAAAAATACTACTTACAAACGAAAAATTTTGAACAAAATAAGTTTGAACAAAATTTTTTCATTTTTTTTTTCAAAATTTTGAGTTTAAAAATTAATTTTCCAAAAAATTGTTTTCTAAAATAACTATATTTAAAAACATAAGGAAAGAAGAGATTTCTGGCTTTACAAAAAGGTATACCATGGCATTTTAAATGTTTTTTTAAACATTTTTTTTTGTTTTAAGTAATTTTTTTATAAAATTTCCCCTCCTGTCTAAACCCTGATAAACCCCCCTCCAATACGATTTGTTTCTTCTTTTGACCCAACATAAACGCTCTAGCTTTTTGTCACACCTTATGCGAATCATCCTGTATATATGTATGTATTTGTAGTTTGTACAATTTTTGTTATAAAAATCTAGCGATTTAAAATAAATTGTGTCTGCCTCTATTCGTTATTAATATGGCCGAGTTCACTCTGGTTGGGGAAATCTCTGATTCAAATGGTTAATGCTCTGTAACTCGGTTTTAAAATGTCTATACAGGATGATTTGCAGAAGATGCGACAAGAAGCTGAGCGTGTAAGTAAGGCGAATAAATTTTTCAAAAAATATACTAACTTAAAATCCAAACAAAATTATTAAAAAAAAAAAATGGCAACACGCACAACACGATAACATTTTTTAAAGCCAAAAATTTATTTTTCATTTTGTTTTTAAATCCAGTTGTTTTAATTGATAGTTTGTTGTTTAAAAATTAATTGTCAAACTTAAAATTTTGAAAAATTAAAAATCTTAAAAAATGTTTTCAAATTGATTTCTTCAAAACTTTACGTTATGAAGTTGGTAGTTGATATTTAGGGCCAGTTTCAGAATGGAAACTCACTGAAATAAGTAGCACTTATGATGGATTAACATTGATCCTCATGCGAGCTCTGCAACATCAGGGATGTAAGATATTTAAGTTACATTTGTTGCATAGAGAGTTAAGACCAAAATGCAGAGATCTTCATAGATGAAGATTATAGGAAGTGCCATAATGCAGATATGAAGACATGCATGTTCATCTTCATGGTATAATCTTTCACTCATTCGTTTTCTGGCATAAATCCATCGCCCTCTACTTTTCTTCAAATTTGCAGATGCAGATATGTAGGTGTAGGTATATATAAATCCAGCATTAGGTTTCCAAAATTGAGACTTTAGATGCCGTTTTGTAGCATGCGTAAGAGTGGCACTTAAGTGACCAAAATTGCAGACTCAGGTACCACTTCTCCAGGTAAGTAGTGTGAACTGTTATATTGCGTGCTAATCTTCCATAATAGCAACTAAAGTGACACTTTCTTTGAGTATGAAACTGGGCCTTTTAGGCCCATTTGCTGAAACGAAACTAATAAGAGTTTATGTTTTACATAAGATCTTATGTGGCAGTTTACGCTGAGGAAAAAGTAGAACATAAGCATTTAAAACCCAGTTTTTCAGTGATGAGTTAAAACCGGAGTAAGCTAACTCCAGAAGTCTTGCACTGAAAAACTGGACTTAAGTAGAACATAAATATTTATGTTTCGTAAGAGAAAACGGCTCTTAGAGTTAATAGAGCGAGAGAGAGTGATAAGTAAAATTATGGGAAATGTGTTTCTGTTATTTTCAATTTCCTCAAAAATTTAAGCATCTGGGTTTTAATGTTTGACTTCAAATTGAAAAAAGCATTGAATACTAAAATAAAAAAGAAAACTTGATAACGCTACATTTTGAAAAAAAAAGAGTCTAAACTATTTTTTTTTTTTTCAAAGCTTAAAGTTTGAGTTAACATTATATGTATGGCAAGTGTTTCCGTTGTTTTTAAATAAGATAGATTCTTTTTTGATTTCGAGTCAGTTTAAAAAAAAAATGTTCCCTCGTCACTAAACGGGGGGAAAAGACCCCCCTTCTTCCTATACACTCTACAGCTTTTTGTTATTTTTTTTGCGAATCACCCTACATAGGGTAGGTTCTATTGATGGCAAAATAAAAATGCTTTCCCGAATTAATTTTTAATCCCGTAGGATTCTTGAATAAAATATGCCAACTGGAATAGTGTCTGTCAAAAAAAAAAAAAAAACGGACACCCAAGCTCGATTTTTTACCCGAAACCAAATACTGTATGTCCTATAGAGAAAGTGCAAACACGCCCTTTAATTTAAAACAACTATCGTTTCACCCAAATTTCGGACTTCTAATCAAAAAACACAAGTTTGGTTTGAAAAGTTTTTTTCATTGCTAATTTTGTTTTATTTCATCATCGTTGCCGTTGTCGTTGTACGGTTGTAGGTACCTACCTACCTACTCTGCACTTCACGACAAGAAAGTTCTACTAATGATAATGAGTGATTAATTAATGTAAACATCTTAATTTGTGTATTGACTTTTATGTTGCTTTTATTTTATTTTTTTTTTTTTAATTAGAAAGACTTCAAAACATCCCAAAGAAACTTTTATTTTATTTTTTTTTTTTAACTTTTATGCACACCAAACGCAAACCTACTTCTTTTTCAATGAACATCTATAGTAGGTATATCTATGTATTTGTATTCAAGAAATGTATTCAAGGTTAAAGCGACGGGTTTTCGTCCAAAACGAATCCTCAAAAATGTCATCGGCTGCTACAATAAATTTCATTTTTTTTTTGAATAAATTATGTATGTATATACACATTACAATACACATATACCTAAATATATAATAAAATTCTTTTTTTATTTCGAAAAAGAAAGCAAAGTTTTTTTCATCTTTTAAATTTTGTTTCTGTATAAATGTATGCGTAAGCGTATATAAAAATTAGAGGAAGTGAGTTTTGAGGGTAGACAAAAGGATCCAATCCAATATGATTCTGGGAAATATTTTTTTCCCGTTTGTTGAAAATTTAATCTTCTTTGCATGAAAACCCTTTTTCTTATCCAGTTTATTATATTTTTATATATTTGTATGTATTTTATTTTTTTTTTTTTTTATTTCTTGGTTGTTTGTATTTGGTATCTGACGATGACGTTCACTCTGTCAGCAATTTATTTCTTAAAATGTTAACAAGCCAACCCTTTCCATGAAGCTTAACTGGAAAATTTTCTCGAGACAAGTTTGTTTTATGTAAAAAGTTTTAACAACAAATCTTGGTGTATAAATAATATCTGTATGATGTATATGTACATTTGTATATGTATGTAAATTAATAGAGATTATCTCTGGTCAGAAAATTCTGAAATAAAATTCACAACTGGGCCGCGCAAGTATTTGCTACTTTCAATTAAATAAATTACCTAGTTACGGTAGCCTATATTTTATGCCCCAAAAAAAAAACATAAATTTAAAGGTAGAACTAGTATGTGAGTACAGTCGACTCCGCTTATTTGCAACACAAAAAATGCAGAAAGTTTTTTGCAACTAAGCGGAGTTTTCAAATAAACGAGCTTTAGATACATGCAAATTTGTTGCATTTAATCAACAACTTTATTTCCCAGGTAGGTATATTCCAAAAATATTTGAAAATCGGTGGAATGGTTGTTTCAAGTGGCATTGCGGCAAGTTACACCATCCTGTTGGAAGCACATATAGTCCAGGTTCATATGCTCAATTTCTGGCCACAAGAAGTCCGTTAACATCTCGCGATAGCGAATACCATTCACGGTAACTGCTTTGCCAACCTCACTTTCGAAGAAGTACGTCCCAATGACGCCACCATTTCAATATCCAAACAATGAAGACAAATGTACATCGTTATCTCCTACTTAATCCTATTTCTGTTTTCTAAACGCTCGCACTGTGTTAAAAGCTAACATATAAAGGGTTGTCATAACCCCACTTGAGTGCGCGTAAATTATAAAAAAAAAAAAAAAAAATAACGCCACCAGTCGATAAACCGCACCAAACAGTCACATTTTGTGGGTGCATCGGCTTTTCAACAATCACTCGTGTTATTCTCATTTGCCCAAATGCGGCAATTCTGCTTGTTAACGAATCCACTTAGGTAAAAATGTCCCTCGTCGCTGAAGATGATTTTCTTCGTAAGTGCACAAAATGCATTTTGATTTGAACGCCGATTTACGTAAAAGGCTTCAAGAATCTTAAAGCGCTGCTCAATTGTGTACCTCTCCATGGTTGAATTTGTCAAACACTGAAACAAAAAAATGTCAAATTAAGTTGAACAAAAAACTTGAAGTTAAGGTGTGACTCACAATTATGGTTGGACCACCCTTTGCATAGATTTGTATTTTTTTTCTTTCATCATAAACCTTTGACTGTTAAAAGTTGCTTACAAAAAACATAATAAATTTTTTTTCAGTTTGGAAATTTTCTATTACAATGCTTGAATTTGAATTCCCATAATAAATATCATAAAGCTACTGTATGTTATATATCGGGGTTTTCAATAAGAGCGCTACAAAAGTTTTTTTTAAATAAAACAAAAACGGTTTTGGATATCAATGAAGTTCTTTATTCCTGTGAAAGTACGTTTGATGCCATTATGTATGGAACTCGATTTCTTTTGCATGGTTACCACGGGCACGCTTGCAGAAGTCCAGGCGCTGAACCCAATTTTCGACGGTTTTCAAGTATAAATCGGCCGATACTGCTGCAATTTCACGTTCGATATTCGTACGAAGTTCATCAATCGTCGCTGGCTTGTTGGCATAGACCATAGACTTGACGTAGCCCCACAGGAAATAGTCTAACGGCGTCAAATCGCACGACCGAGGCGGCCAAGCGACTGGACCATTTCGTGAGATAACACGTTCTCCAAACTTGGTTTCCAATAAATTGATTGTGACATTCACTGTGTGGCTTGTGGCGCCTTCCTGTTGGAACCACATGTCCTCCAAGTCCATATCATCCGATTGGGGCCAAAAATATTCGGTTATCATTGATTGGTAGCGAACCCTATTCACAGTAACTTGCCGGTCTTGATCATCACGGAAGAAGTACGGCCCATAATGACGCCGCCGGCCCATTATTATTATTATTATAAGCTTTATTCATCCATTAATTTTATAAAAATATTCTTAAATATTTACTAATTAAATTCAAATATCGAAATATAAAATTATTATAATATTAAGTAGTTAACTATTTCAATGATTAATTTCAGTATTTTTAGGTTATAACTAAAAATATTTAATTATGTGTGGATATAAGCCTCCCCCAAGTTTTTCCAAGTTGTCTTGTCTTTGGCAATTTTTTCCCATCTACTACTTTGTCGGGCAATGTCATCTCTCCGACGTTTCATTTGTCTTCCTTTTTTGCGTGAGCCTTCTCTAGGTATCCAACGCGTACTTCTGCAAGTCCAGCGGTTGTCATTCATTCTAGCTACATGTCCTGCCCAGTTCCATTTTTGCTGTTTCGCCTTCTCGATCACATCTCCAAAATCGGTCATGGTCGGTATTACTTCATTTCTGATTCGTTGTCTTTTGGAGATATTGAGAAGTGATCTTTCCATGGCTCTTTGTGTGGTCAGAAGTTTTTGTACTGATGTGGCTGACAAGCTCCATGTTTGGGATCCATACGTCATTACTGGAAGGATAGCTCCATCAAAAAGATACTTTCTAGATCTTTGGCTCAAGTTTGAATCGAAGATTTGTTTATGTTTCCAGAATTGTTTCCATCTATTGGTTATTCTTCGATCTATCTCTTTATCTTCTCTATTTTCGAAGGAGACCGTCTGCCCCAGGTAGATATATTTGTCGACAAATTCTATTTCTTTTCCGTCCACAGAAATGTCCTTTTTGTTCGCCTTTGAACATCAGCTTTTTTTTCAGCATCCGCCGGCCCATAAACCACACCAAACCGTAATTTTTTCGGGATGCAATGATGACTCATGGAGTACGTGTGGATTGCTGCCTGACCAATACCGCATATTTTGTTTATTGACGAAGCCATTCAGCCAGAAATGAGTCTCATAGCTGAAGATGATTTTTCGACGAAAATCCGAATCATTTTCAAGTTGTTGCTCAGCCCAATTCACGAACATACGACGCTTCTGGTGGTCAAGCGGCTTCAGTTCTTGCGTCAATTTAATCTTGTAAGTATGTAGGCCAAGATCTTCTCGCAAAATTCGCCACAACGACGTCACAGAGATGCCCAACGCTTGAGAACGACGTGTGAGAGACACATTTGGGCTTTCTGCAACTGAAGCCTCAGCGGCAGCAATATTCTCGAAACTACGGGCACTTCTTTGCCTCACTGGCACGGGAACATTTTGTACTGTGCCTGTGGATTCAAATTTTTCCACTAGACGCTCAATTGTTGATCTGCTAGTACGATTATGAGGGCTATAAATTGGATGTAGCGCTCTTAACGTTGAGGCCACTGACTCCGAATTTCGGTAGTAAATTTTAATAATTTCGACTCGTTCTTGGGTCGTATATCCTTCCATCATGAAATGGCAAACCTTACTGAAGAGAAATGTTTGAGGAGCGGCAGGAAATATGGCGTCGTTTGCTGTCCCTGTTGCTCTACTTTTGTAGCGTCCCTGTTGAAAAACACTTTATTTAACTCTGTTTTAAATTTTTAATATTTCGAAATATGGATAAGTTTAATTAAGATATTTCTTTTTTCTTATTTTCAGGTATGTATATCTGCTCAATAAACTACATACGTAAGTTAAATCATCTCGTTATATGATATTCATTTTATGTATGTATATTATTTATTTTTCCAGCAAAAGCTTTTATACTTTAGAATTAGTACCTACAAAGGAAAGGAAGATAATTTCATTGAATTAAATAAGTGCAGGCTGATTTTTGTGTATCTGACTGACTAATAGACTGCGGCTGACTATTAGAGAAGGCTGACGAAATCTGCCATATTTGAAAAAAAAAACGAATCGGTCTGAATGCTTTATCTCTGAATCTATTGCTGTAATCGGGAGGGTTAAATCCGACACCATAATTATATATTTATTTAATTCTCTCTATTTCCTCGACCATGTGCTTCTCCTCTAATCCTTCTTTTTTCTTCGCATAGTATGTCCTTGATTATTTCCTGTTTAGCATCTTGTGCTGTGGTCAAACATTCTGACAAATATGATTCTGTTAAATGAATTCTGTCTATTCAATTAAAATGTCCACTCCCAAACTCAGATTCCATACTTAAGTCGAAGAACTCAAATATGATAGGTATATCCTTTCAACTCTCATATAACACAACACAACATACTTATTATTTTCTTGCTTTTATTCTTTAATTCGAAAAGCAAAATTAGATGACTATTAGGTGCGGAATTGTTGTACTTGTGTTTGTGTGTGTCATTCTGGCATTGCTGTCATGTCCAGATTTGTGTCCTAATTTTAGCTTTCTATTCAATTGTCGACCCCGTCAGTGCCATATTTTATCCACTAACACTATAACAACCACAACAAATGTCATCATATATAGGTACAATAGTGTTGTTGTTGAAATTGGCTCTTGCTTATAATTTTCATTTTCTTATAATTTTTTTTTCTTCTGTTTTGTCACCAAAAGCATGTCCATCATGAATGGTGCTCTTCCACATCCACTTCCATTTTCCACACTACTTCGGGGCTCAACAAACCACGATATAAGTTGAATTGTAGGAAGCTAACATTGAAGCGTATACCATAAATAAGAGTCGAATAGAAGATGGAAATGGAAAAATAGCAACGTAAAAAAGACTGACAAAGAACAAACGAAAGAAAAGGAAAATAAAATCGAAAAGCTAGAAAACAGACGATGAATTGAATGAAAGGCAGCGACAACATTCTGACAAGAACACACACACACACACACACACACAATTAAACGACCAAAGTAGTGCTGATGGTGATAGTGAGGGTGATGTTGATGGAGTGCGGTAGGACCAAGAAACATAGAACGTGCCATAGCAAACAAAACAAGGACCAAGGAAGAGTTTTATTATTATTTTTTTTTTCTTTATTTTTTCTTTTATATTTATTTTATTTAATTTTTCTTTTTTATACTCTAAAGTTCTCATTAGCTAATTAAGTTGCCGTGGTTGCAGTAAATTGTCGCATTCTTTTTAAATTTATTTTTGTGTTTCAGTCTTCACTCTCCACCTCTGAGTGAAATGAAAACTCCTTATTGGAGAGAAAAATATTTCTGCGACAAAGAAAATTGTTTTTAATTTTCGTGTATGAAACTTTAACTCATTATAGGGTAGGTACCCGTACGCCGGCCAGCCGTACCAGAGCTAGCTATTTATTTTGGCGAAAAACTACCTATACGGACTTTTGTGACTTGTTTTGTTGCCTGCCATACAACTGCTGCCATATGTTGTTTGTTGTTGCCATAATAATTATTATTTGTTGTTTAGATAGTTTTTTTTTTATGGTCAATAGACTTTTTCGTTTCCGCAGTTTTTTCTTTACATTTTTTGTGTTCAGCACGAACACGGGGGAAACTGAGGTCAACAAATTAAATTATTAATTATTGATATAGGAAATAACCTCACAGTGGATACCTTCAAATTGGGAAATCAGGATAGCTTTTATGGTTATTTCAAACAATTTGTAGAGCGAAGCAATATAAGTGCAGTTGCTGATCCAATTCTTGTTAGCAAATGAATTTGAAAGAAAAAAAATACTTCACGTCCCCCTAATGTTAAAATACAGGGTTAGAATTGTAGTTTCCCGTTATTTCGGGGTTAACAGAATTTAAGATCTTATAAGGGTATGTTAACAGTCAAACGGTGCATCGATGAAATTAGGAATATGAGCAGGCAAAATCCCTTCTGTTCATGGTAGTGTTAGTGTTAGGGTAGGTCCTGCTTGTGCAGCTCGGTGAGTGTGGCAGATGGATTGAGCTAAGATCGCATTCCATATCTGACCATCAAAGGGCACTCACCGAGTTAGCGCGATTAATAAGCGGAATTAACATTTAACTATTGAGAGTTTTACAGATATTATATCTAAGGGTCTATTTGCCAGAATCAATATTTACCTCTCCAGCAGGTTTGTACGTCCAAGGTGCTGTGAATGGTCTTCCATCAATAGCGTTAAGCGGTTGATAGATTTGTTGTTTTTATAATTGCAATTGCGCATGCTTTCCCGAAGTTTGAGTTCTTTGGCAACATATTCTCCCAAGCAAGTTTAAACGTCATAAAGAAAAAAATTCTGCAAAGTGTCGCCAGAAGTATTGGTTTAAAATTGAATTGAAACTCAATACCATTGAATGAGACTCAGATTATGTTCGTATTGTTGTAACATTGCATCGTTTAAAATAACGTAAGTGTATGCATCTGTAAAATGGCGCCCTCCGGAGTCCATTCAAAACGGCATTCTTTTTTGATGTTTTCACGATTTCTTGGGCGATACTGGTTTGGATGTTATCTTTAAGGTCATTAGGGTCATGATGGGATTATTAAAAACAACAATCCTAAAATGTACTTTATCAGAGAAAAAGCCTATGTCATTTCAGGACAACTTTGGAAGCATAAATATTCACTAGAGAATATTTTTGTGTCGGGATGCATATGAAGATATTAACGCATGATCCGAAAAATTATACGTCTCGAAATTCCGAGAACACCTGAATATTTCCGAACAGACCACCTGATAGATTGTTCAACAGTAGCTGGAACTCGCTCGATGTTTTTTTGGAATTGTGTTGTGATAGTTCCCTTCATATCGTGAACACCCTTCTTATGCAATTCCTCTTCCACTACATCGTCAAATTTCTTAAAGTAGGTTTTCGACACAAAAAATCCACTGCTCAACGGATCACCTATTTTTTACGACTGTAACTAGTGTAAACTCAAATGACCAATGTTGTTCACCTACCCGTAATATGGACAAAAATATATTGATTCAGTTCATTCCAGGTTCATTTAAATTTAAAACCCTTTGCGTCGACTCCACCATTATGTAGGTATGTTCTCAAGTACTTATACTATAATGTAGATGTATAAAAGTTTTTTAATCTATTTGAGTCTCTTTAAAGAAGTGGCATTAGAAAACTAGCAATTTATGAATGGATAATCTAGTTTTCATGTGGTGTTAAATATGCCATGAAGATTATGGGTGAATTGAATAAAACAGAGCTTCTGTCCAAGGAATGTGCTCAGAGTATGTACTCAGAGTATGTGCTCCGAGCATGTGCTCAATATAAAAAGCCATTAGATGATGTAAAAATGCTAGCATAACATATTAATCTATACCAAATGGAGATGGAGAACCTGCTCCCAAAAATAGAATCTTGAGCAAGTGCTCTATCTCCTTTTGTCTCATTTTCTTTAAAAAAAAAAAAATAATTATATTTGTCTGAAGGTTCATCTCAATTCAAGTTGATTATTGAATGAAAAACAAAACTGTAAAAATCGATCCAAAACTTTAGTTTGATATTGTTACGTTTTAGCCAAGTTAATGTAGCGGATGTGTACAATTTGTATAGGTACTTGTATGAAAAAAATACAATTAAAAAAACAAGAAACAGAAAATTACTGAATAAAGTCTTTCTCACTTGAGTTTTGGTTTTTCTATGTGGAGTATAGATTTGCCTAGAATTATATCCACCATACATTTAATGTCTAGAAGTAACAAAGCTCAAAAAGACTTGAAAACACAAAGTTTGAGAATGTCAATTTGTTACGTGAGTGACAACCGCACTTTAATTTTAAAAAAATATGCACGACTTGATCACACGAACTTGCTCTTGTGAACAACAACTGTGTGTAATTAGAAATTGAAGACGCATGATGTATAATATTTAACGAGAAATTATTAAATGTGTCAAAAAACTAAAAAAATGATTTTTTGTTTAATTTTTTTTTTAAATTATATATCAATGTTTTTCAAAATATTCAAATGCAATATTGTTTGTACTATTAATAGGCACCAGATTGCAAAATTTTAACAAAATCGGCGTATCCATCAGAAAGATATTTGCGAATAACCCAAAAATAAGACCATTTTCTCAAGAAACGTGTAATACCTAATTCCGTTATGTGAATTTTTTAAGAAAAACCTGAAACGCAGTTTTCTTAGAATTAACCTGATTATAACACGTAGTCAGTTTAATCAAAATCGTTAGAGCCGTTTTCGAGAAAATTTGAAGAAACCAAATTATTTGTATGCCAGCTACCCGTTATAGATGAGCTAAAACAAAACTTAGAATTTCTACTCTATTGAATTAAATAAAAATGCTCTGCACCAAATTTCATGCAAATCGGTCCACCTGTTTAGGCTCTAGCTCAAATTACAGTGGACGCACCGATACACAGACCGCCGCGCGCCACGCCGACGGACGGCATGACGAAACCCACTTTTTCGGACTTTTCGACTATCGTATAGTGTTAATTTTGATTACAACCTCGAATTTTTTTTTTTTTTTACACGAAACCAATACCTGCCCTTTAGGTAGAGCAAGTAAAAAATTAGTCAGCGCATGATTTACAAATTCGACAAAATTCAATATTCTTCATAAATCGTCAATTTATCAGTTTGATAAATAAAATTTATATTTAGTATAGTAAGATGTATCTACATATTTTTGTTACGATTATGACACTTACTTTACTCAGCACAAATTCAGTTTGATTTTTTTTAACAACTATAGATAACAAAAGTACACCAACACGTGTTCTGAGTTGAGATAAAGGAAAATATAATTAACCTTTAAAGGCTCTTAAATCAATAAACAATAAAATTACAATCTCAGAGTTTCCAAACAAGCAAACAATTAATTTTGGGGAAATACTGTCTGTAGTTTTCCTTCGTCTATCGCATATCTTTTGTTAAAGTTTCGGTCTTCTGTTTCTATCTATAAAAGACATGGTCTGTTAAAAATCATTCAATCGAAACGAGAAAATCTCAAGATCGTTTTCAATTTATAAGACCCCTCCTACTCCGTGCAACCCCGCTCATTGAGTACCAGTTTCCTTTCCTTATACAAAACCCTTTAAACCTGGGCTCCACATACTTCCAGATGCTTTAAAAAGTGTTTTTTTTTAAACGCTTTCTTCCAGAAATATTTTTATAAAAAGGCAATTTTCCTTGCTACCAGTATAACTTTATCCCACAATACAAAATACACATAACAAGGAGCTTAAAAAATATGAAAAGGACTTTAAGGAAATTTTATTTTACTACGTAGATTTTTAACTTAACCCATTTTTTAAAAGTAGTTACTAAGCCTCCAGGAACTTTAGAACACAACAATCTAATAAGTTTATATATTGGTATATACTTAAACACTTGATAATGAACATCACCTACTTTCTATAAGACTTAATTGAAGCTTTATCTTTTTTAGCCCATCGATACTACCTAAAACTGTATGTTTCCATTTCACTCTTCATCGCCTATCTAAGGTTTAAATAACATTCACTGCAATGGAAAATTTAAATCAACAAGGACCTTATCGTTTTGCCCGCCCCGCCGCCGGTTTATATCTTCCCAACCACATCAAGCTTCTGTCTGGTACATTCGAGAAATTACTTCAAAGTAGCCTTGTATATAGCTTTGGTGTTCATACACCCTTGTCATATATACGATTGACAGTCGATAATCGAATTGAAATGGGTCGGGTTGGGAAGCCGGCAGCAGCGTAAGCGTACCGTAACACAATGTAATCGAAATTCGAAGATATTCACCAATATATACTTGCGTCTTATAAACACTACCGCATTGTGTCTGTCCCAAAAGCCTGCAATACGCATTTTAGTCCTATAGACTCATAAACATACATTATGTCGCTGTATTGTGACACAAAAGTGACTGCATCACCATGTGTAACAATCTCATTGTAAAATATCCGAACATGTGTGTTCTCATTTGTCAAATTTATTGAAGAAGGAGGAAATTAAATTTAAAATTGATTTGTGGCAATTGTAAACTGATATGCATATGTTATAGACATATGCTATATATTCCTTGAAAGAAAGGAAAATATTATGAATGTTTCTCGGAATTTATAAAATATTATTTAAAATCATCCATTGCAAGTTTGCTCACAGATTCGTTTTTAAGGATGTGTGTGTGTATTTATATCCGTGATTAAATTTGAATTTTCTAGTTAAAGTCTTAAACATTTATGCCAGTTCCCCCTCACCCCCCCCCCCTAAATATTCTATTCAATGATTAGACCAACATTCAAAATGGATTCTCGAAGCATCAGCAGTTGGCCCATTTAAGCAACCAACCGTCCAACCCCATCTGGCAATTCGTTTCGATTACTGTCAATAATTTACACACAACAACATGTGTGTGTCATTAATTCGGAAATTGGTAACGTATAAACCTGAGTGTAGAGAGAACTTTCAGCATATGAAATGGAATACGATCAGGATAGATTGAATCGGATGAACTTTATAATATTTGATTATATTCTCAGGTGATGCTGTACGAAATTTGTTTTGCATAATTTATAATTGATCAAAATTTCTTGAAAGGAAATATTTCTTATAAATATCTATGTATTTATTTTATGGAAATGTGAACTTTTAACGTTACATTTGTTAGAATTATTAAAATAAAAAAAAAGCTGTACCTACCAAAGAGCTCCTACAATATTTCTTGTAAGAAGTTAAACAATTATTTTTAATTTTGTGAATATAAATAAGAATTTATTTAATTAAGTAATAAATTGTTGAATAGTGAATTTTCAAAAAAGTTATCCAATTCACCCATTGTTACAGGTGTGACACTATGATACTTACGTCTTTATAAGAAGTGATTTTTTAAGAGGTTTAGAACTTTTAAAAAAAAAAAAAACACAAAAAATTCGAAAAAATGAATGAAATATTTATTTGAATCGATAGTTTGAACCTTGCAATTTAATGTTTAAAGATAATTTCATGCAAATGTTGACCGCGGCTGCGTCTCAGGTAGCCCATCCGCTGAGTCCAATTTTGGCATACTCTTTCACACATATCGGCCGGTATCTCACGAATGAATGCATGGATGTTGGCTTCCAGTGCGTCAATCGAAGCCTTGACATACCCCCACAAAAAATAATCTAATGGTGTCAAATCGCACGATCTAGGCGGCCAATTGACCGGCCCGAAACGTGAAATTAACTGTTCACCAAACTCGCCTCGCAATTGCGCCATTGTTTCGCGTGCTGTGTGGCATGTGGCACCGTCTTGTTGAAACCACATATCATGCAAGTCAAGAACTTCCATTTCGGGCAAAAAAAAGTTTATTATCATCGCTCGGTAGCGTTCACCATTGACAGTAACGCTGCGATTCGCATCATCTTTGAAGAAATATGGCCCAATAATGCCGCCGGCCCATAAACCGCACCAAACAGTGGCTTTTTCGGGATGCATTGGTAGCTGTTGCAATGCTTCTGGCTGATCTTCACTCCAAATGCGGCAATTTTGCTTATTTACGTACCCATTCAACCAAAAATGAGCCTCATCGCTGAACACAATTTTTCGATAAAAAAGCGGATCCTCGGCCAGCTTTCCAAGAGCCCATTCACCAAAAATTCGGCGTTGTGGTAGGTCGGCTGGCTTTAGTTCTTGCACCAGCTGTATCTAAAAAGGCTTTACGCCCAAATCCTTCCGCAAAATTTTCCACGTAGTGCTGTAACAAAGGCCTAACTGCTGGGAACGGCGCCGAATCGACATTTCGCGGTCTTCTGTCACACTAGCTGATACGGCCGCAATATTTTCTTCACTACGCACAGTACGTAAACGTGTTGGTGGTTTAATGTCCAACAAAGTAAATTTGGTGCGAAATTCGGTCACAATCTTCCGAATAGACTGCTCAGAAGGTCGAGAATGCCGATCATAAAATGGAAGCAGCGCGCGATGAACATTTCGAACCGAGCACGAATTTTGATAGTAAAATTCAATAATTTGCAAGCGTTGTTCATTTGTAAGACGATCCATGGTTAAATTGCAAACCAAACTGAAGCTGTTTGACAGTGACACAAGGTACTAAACACACGTCAGCTGTCAAAACCAGTGTTGCCAAAACCAAACCAGCTAAAAAATTTTATATAATATTGTAAATTATTGAAATCACTATTTGCAAAATAAATACCAATAACGCTTAGATGTCCTTAAAATACCTAAATATTTTTAATAAAGTTACTTTGGTGATTTAGTAATTAGAAATCTATAATGTTCATGTCAGACATTGGTCGAAGACTACCTACAGTGGTGTCAAAAACATTCCGGATTTTTGTTGGTAAACTGCATTGATTGTTGGTTTTTGATATAAAAATGAAAAAAAATCAAATGTTTGCAATTGTTTCCCATTTTTATTAAACAATTTTATTATTTGAAACAAAAACCATGGAACTTTATCCATCAAAACAAAAAAAAAAAAATCAAAAAATTAAAGTTAATTCAAAATTTTAATGTGACAAACTAACCGGATTTTATTTTTTTGCATTTAACTTTTATTATTTATTGAATATTTTGTCAAGTAACCTCAGTTATTTGTCACAGCTCGGCATCGACGAGGCATTAACTGGATTAAATTCTCGAAAACAGAAGCAGGAATATTCTCCCCATTCATTTTTCAAAGCTGCAAAAAGAGAAGTTGTTGACGTGTGCTTTTTTTTCCAACCCGCCTTTTTAAAATGGCCCACAAGTTTTCTATTGGGTTTAAATCGGGTGATTGAGATGGCCATTCTAAGACGGGAATATTTTTAGTTGCAAACCACTCTTTTAGCAGCTTTGAAGAATGTTTGGGGTCATTATCCTGCTGAAAAACCCCAACGCAGAGGCATTTCTTCCTCTGCGTATGGAAGCATTAGTGACTCCAAAATGTCCCTATATTGGAAACCGCAAAATGTTCGTTGCTATACCTACTAGTAGGGTACCAAAGAATACAAAAATACTCTTCCTACGATACACTATAAATTTATACGTTACGTATACTTACCTCAAAATCATATAATATAAGTTTTAAGTTCATAACTTCAATGTGACTCTTTTTATGCATAATTATATACAAAAAACAACATGTATTCAATGAGTTATGGATATGTTTATACTTTCTATAGAAATATTTCAACGAAAGCAATCAAAAAACCTGACCCCGTTCCTCGAGTAATTTACTTTCCTCAAGCATTTTGCACCAACTAAGACTAAACATCTATCTCTATCTATATCCAGCCACCCGAGGACAGCAGAGACACTGACCCAATTCACGATATAATTAGACCAATTAAAAATGAATCGTTCTAAGCGCAACTCAACATATTAAAATACACGTAAATAAAAATATGTACCTATGTATCGTATACAAAGGAAGAAGAAACTAGAGACTCTATGCAAATTTGAAAATTGATCTTTTCAATTCCTTGGTTAGGGAGCCCCAAGGGTTCGAAATGTGTGCAAGAAAATAAAAGTCCATAATTGATTTAGGTCGCCCGAAAATGAATGAATGAACAAAAATGTCGTTACATAGTTCGGAGTTTCTCATTTTGTGAGGTTTTTATTTTGTCATATAACTTGCGCTGATTTCAATTTGTGTTATGAAAACAAAATTTCGGAGAATTACAATTGCTATACAGTTTCATCGCATTTAAATTGCAAAAATCTGAATTGAGTTACAATTAGCTTGATTTTTTTTTTTCTTTGGTTGGGTGTTTTTATTGCTGAGACTTGAATTACATGTTTCTTGGTTCATCAAAGATACCTCGTAGCCATAGGGTGTTTTTGAAATTCCAATTTCAGATTCCGGGGCTTCCATCATCAACTTGTTATTAAAACAAGGTTGGTTGGCGAGTAAATATACTTACTTTCTGTTTTTTGTTGTTGTTAATTTTCTCCCAGCTCACATTGTTTAAATATACGATATGAACCTATCATTGATGGTATTTGACGTATAAGTTTATGTTTTACTATGGATTTGTAATTAGTTAACCTTGTAATCTAAGAAGCAATGACTGAAATCACTTTGTCAGCAAACTCAAAAAGCCTATTAGTCTTTTTAGTTCAAAACCGAATCAAACACAACAGAAAATTTGATTTTCGTAATATAGGTATCTCCGTATCTAGATTATGGCAAACCTTTTGAATTATTCGATTCTAAAAAAAAAAAAACAGAAATAGATACCACTATTCTAAGGCGGTGCATCAGTCCGGAGTGAACCAGGTCCTCAACCAACAGAGCTTCTTCAAGCCAACCAGCTTTCTCAATTTTCTAGTAGGTCAGGGTACCAAGAAGGGATTCAAGGCGCAGTGTTCAAAAAGATTGAGAATGAGAGGAGATCCCAAAAACCTGTGCCTGAGAGACTGAAAAGCTTCTTGTCAAGCTCGAGCCTAAAAGCAAGACCCCAACCAATCTCAGAATTGACGATGCAAAGAAAAAATCAGCGACAGACAAGAACCAGAGTATCTCCTCTTCCAAAAAGGGTGAAGGACAGCAACCCACAAGTGAGGCCGATCTCTGAAAGGTTAACTTTCAGCGGCCCAAAACACTCAAGGGTCGATGATGCTAGCCCAAGTAGCCAAATTAAGAGAAATATAGACGAAACGACTTGACTCTCCCTCCACCCACATCCAACAAAAAACCTAATACAACAAATAGCGCAGGCATGTTGGCTGATTTGGTAAAAGAGAGCCTTTAAGTGACCGTTATCAATGAAGGGAGCCCGGACAGACGGCTAAGTGAAGAGCAGTGGGCTCAAGTGGAGGAAAAGCTACTCGACTGTGTAAACAACGAGGTGCTCTCCTCCACCAAAATTTTGCCAAGATTCGGTCCTTTATCGTTGTTTAAGGGCTTCAAAGTGATCACGTGCTGTCGAAATGAAAGAGCTTTTTTCAGGGCAATGTTAAAAGTTGCTTTTAAAAAAGACCTCCCCACCAGACCCAAAGTCCGCATTAACATTCCGGGCCCACGCATGATGAAAGAACGGGTGGAGAACTTCCTTTGACGACTCAATCCCGACTTTCCGAATGCAGATTGGCAAGTCATGGAGATGGAAGAGCCCACAAAATCGGGCCAAGAAGCTATTGTCATGCTTAACCATGAGACAATGGCTTTACTTCCATCCAGAGGGTACAAAATTTGTATCGGCATCAATGAGGTTAAGCTGCGACCGCTGACGGTAGCCAACATACTTAATACAAATAAAAATGATGATGAAAGGGCTACAGCAAAACCTCCAGCACAATAAGTTGGCCTCAGCCAGTAAATGTTTCCTCGATGCCGCAAACGATAGATGGTCAGCACTTGATACTTGTCGGGTTTCGAGGAATCTATGGCCGAACATATCAAAGAAAAAACAGACCTTCTCGAACTAAGCAGACCTCAACTATACCTTTTGGTTGGAATCCTAACGGGTCACAAATCAATGGGAACCCACATGCGCAGAATGGGCATCAGCTCATCCGACTTGTGCAGAAGGTGTCAAGATGAAGAGGCGGAGGAGGGCTCTTATCACTTCCTTTGAGAATGCCTCAGCTTAGTAAGAACCAGAAAATTGGCGCTCGGAGATTACTTCTTTGACGAACTGAGCGACATCTCGTTTTTGCCACTAAGTCACATCCTGAAATTTACTCAAAATTCGGTTTGGTTCAGGGGAGGCCTCTCATACCCACACCTTAACTCCTCTAACTCCTTTCCTCACCCATCCTTATTTTCACCTTTACCATATCCTGGGGACCACAATGGATCCAATGAGATCCGAGTGCGATGATGCGGCTTGCCGTATAATCACCCCTTCTAACCTAACCTAACCTCGGTACCAAGTTAGTTGAGGCCCTCTTCCACTTGTGATGTGTGGTAGGTAACTACCGCAGTCGCGGTGTTCCTCTACTGTGCCCGCCTTAACAGTGTGGTGGGTTAAACGTTCAAATATTATAAAACTGTTATAAACAAACAGAAAAACGAGTATAATTAGAGGAAGTGACACCATGCATGCCATTTTATAACAGTTTTTTTTTTTTATAAAAGTACTGTTTATGCGGTAGGCAATTGGGCATACATCGATTACCCAAAGAGCATTAATGCACCCCCACTTTAAATTGCGAAAAACTGTTATAAACTGCGGCATTTCTTTCCCTAGTCTCGTCCATAATTAAAAGAAAGTGAATATGCCAATTTATAACAGTTTTGTTTGATGAGCATACTTGGGACATCTAAATGTGTATGTCAAGTCGAGCACGAAGCGCGATGATGCACACCTATTTTAAGGATTTATAACAATTATAACAGTTTTTCGCCATTAAAAGTGAGCCACATAAACAGTACTTTTATAAATCAAAACTGTTATAATTGATATGTCTAGAGTAACTTCCCTATTTTTAATGTCCAAACAACTTTTATAACTGTTATAAACTATTATAATTATTATGCAATTTAATTTTTTTTAATACTAAATTTTCTTTAATATTAAATTGCAATTCCGATTTTAATGTAAAATCTAAGATTAAAATACCGCTCATTAAAAATTTATCAATGCATCAATAATAATTCATACCGTTTTACTTTATTGTAATCGCATTAAAAGTCATCATTCATGGTGTTACTTTAATTTACACAGTGCCCTGATGCCTAGCAAGCATTTCCAGCGCCAACTTTTCTCTTAGCTTATATTAATTTCACAGTTATTATTAAATCCATTAAACAAAAAAAAACCACACCGCAGCAGGCAGCAGCACCCAATCCCTTATTTAATGACAAACCTTAGTTTACCTTCAATTGGTCATAATAATTATACAAAAAAAAAAAAAAAAAAAAAAACAATAAAATCGTATGGTAGAGTTTGCTAGGGTCGTATGTGGTTACTGCTTTATAACAGTAATTTACGTGCCAGTGGCATTTTGCGCTGTAAAAACCAACTGAGCGTAACGGTATAAAGTCACAAAATGAATAAACCACCTTCCTGTATGCGTTTTTAAAACCAAACCAATAAATATACAGAATTACTCCACTATCAAAATGAATTATTAAATTTTTATAAAAATTGCTAACATAAAAAAAAAAAAAAAAAATTATTAATTACTCACAACAAATTAATAGGCTTAATAATAAAACGATATTTGTTATTATTATAAGCCCAAGCATGGTCGAAGCGAGTTGCCATACAATTATTTATAATAGTGAATGCGTGTCAATGTGTGTGTGGTGGCCAATGAGGCCATTGGCAACAAAAAAAAAAAAAAAAAGAAAAGAAAATAACGATGTCTGTTGTGTGTGTTTTACTTAACAATTAATCAAACAATTTCGATGGGTTTTTGGTTAATTTATTTTTGTTTTTGTATAAATAAGCATACACGTCCTTTGTGGTTGGCATAATTTGAATGGAATTTTAATGCTTGTTATTAATTCATATCTGAATTTTAAGTATGTATTTAGTCTCAATGGTCGGATGATAGGATATAAAATATTTATCGAGACTCATTGTGGCAAATTCAAGGAGGAATAAAGTGGGCGTAAATTAGTTCAAGCGATTAAACGAAAGTAAAGGGTGATTTTTAAGCTGGTTTGGTTTTGGCAACACTGGTTTTGACAGCTGACGTGTGTTTAGTACCTTGTGTCACTGTCAAACAGCTTCAGTTTGGTTTGCAATTTAACCATGGATCGTCTTACAAATGAACACCGCTTGAAAATTATTGAATTTTACTATCAAAATTCGTGCTCGGTTCGAAATGTTCATCGCGCGCTGCTTGTGTTCAGCGATGAGGCTCATTTTTGGTTGAATGGGTACGTAAATAAGCAAAATTGCCGCATTTGGAGTGAAGATCAGCCAGAAGCATTGCAACAGCTACCAATGCATCCCGAAAAAGCCACTGTTTGGTGCGGTTTATGGGCCGGCGGCATTATTGGGCCTATTTCTTCAAAGATGATGCGAATCGCAGCGTTACTGTCAATGGTGAACGCTACCGAGCGATGATAACAAACTTTTTTTTGCCCGAAATTGAAGTTCTTGACTTGCATGATATGTGGTTTCAACAAGACGGTGCCACATGCCACACAGCACGCGAAACAATGGCGCAATTGCGAGGGGAGTTTGGTGAACAGTTAATTTCACGTTTCGGGCCGGTCAATTGGCCGCCTAGATCGTGCGATTTGACACCATTAGATTATTTTTTGTGGGGGTATGTCAAGGCTAATGTCTATAGGGACAAGCCCGCTTCGATTGACGCACTGGAAGCCAACATCCATGCATTCATTCGTGAGATACCGGCCGATATGTGTGAAAGAGTATACCAAAATTGGACTCAGCGGATGGGCTACCTGAGACGCAGCCGCGGTCAACATTTGCATGAAATTATCTTTAAACATTAAATTGCAAGGTTCAAACTATCGATTCAAATAAATATTTTATTAATTTTTTTGAATTTTTTGTGTTTTTTTTTCAAAAAAAGTTCTAAACCTCTTAAAAAATCACCCGTTACATCAATTTATCGAGTTCTTTTTCCTTATTTACAATAACAAAAATAAAAATGTCTTTCGTTTTACAAGATATGCTTACCAAACGTTTCTTATATTTTATACAACACTAGAAGGCATAATTTAGAAAAATACCGTTATACCTTCTTTAATAGATCTGTGTATCGATATTTTTTAAGTTATTACGAAGAATAGTCATGCATTTATAGATACTTTATTATTTTTACAGCAGCCGATAATCTTAAACTCAGTAGTGAACCTAGGATTTGGCTGTGGGGGAGGGGGGCTTCAATTTGATTTTTTTTTTTAATTAAGATTTTTATCTTAAGATCTCGAATGACAAAATCCCGGATTTAGAAGGGGATAACAGCCGTGTTCCTTTCGAGGTGGCTAACTTAACTTCTCATGAGTAGATGCAAACAATACTCTAGTACTAGTAACTCCCGAATCCAAGAATCTCGAATTACAAAATCCCGAATTACAGAATCGCGGATGGCTAGTACGAAAAAGTTCTAAGTTTCAAAATTCTGTACTACATTAATATCTTTTTATTACTAAAGCAAGTTTTTGTTTGTTAATTTTAAGATTTTATATACAAGGTGTTTTTTTTTAAAAGACTTGTGATTTTCAATCTGAGTTTCGGAGTTGGTCTTTTTGACAGTAGTTAGTTGAGTTATGCTCAGTTTTGTTTGCCATTTTATAATTAATAGACTGACGCCTGAACAACGCTTCCAAATTGTGCCCAACTGGGCCCAAAACGAGAATGCGACCGATCTTGATTTTCACAAAATAATTTTGTTCAGCGATGAAGCTCATTTTTGGTTGAATGGGTACGTTAATAAGCAAAATTGTCGTATTTGGAGTGATCATAATGTACAAGCCATTGTTGAGACGCCGTTACATCCTCAAAAAGTCACTATTTGGTGTGCTCTATGCGGGCAGAGGGAATCATTGGTCCATATTTCTTCAAAAATGAAGCCGGCCATAATGTTACAGTCAATAAAGGAATGCTTTGGAGCCATGATTAATGACTTTTTCGTGCCTTACTTGGAGGATGTTGATGTGGACGACCTTTGGTTCCAACAAGACGGCGCTACATGCCATACAGCCAACGAAGCAATCGATTTTTTAAACGAAACTTTAAGTGAGCGCATTATCTCGCGTGCGTCGTGGGCCTGTGGCGTGGCCTCCAAGATCGTGCGATTTAACACCGCTGGATTATTTTTTGTGGGTTATGTGAAGTCGCTTTTCTACGCAGATAAGCCCGAGACGATTTACGCCTTCGAAGAGAATATTCGGCACGTTATTTCTGACATACGGCCCCCATTGCTGCAAAAAGTGGTGAAAATTGGGCCTCTCGGCTGGAATTTATTCGAGCCAGCCGCGGCGGCCACTTGCCCGAACTCATTTTTAAAACATTATGGCAAAAACCCTTATCTTTATAATAAAGCTAAATTCTTGGCCATTACATTAAATTATATGCGTTTTATTTCTTCTTGACAACCACACGTCAAAAATAAAGACACCCTTTACATATGTTTTGAACAAGATTATTTTTGTATTTGTTCTTTATCTGGTACAAATTTTCTTCTGCAAAAAATTTTTTCAAAATAAAATTTAAAAAAAACAAATAAGTTTAGTGTTAAATAAAACTTCAAATATTAATATTTCTCTCTGAATTATACTGGGGAATATTATATCGTACATTTCATTGTATGATCCCTTTTATTTTTTTTGTCTGCCTTTTTTAGGCCAAGCAACTTGTTTAAAAGATATAAACTGATTTTCAAAAGGTTGAATAGAGCTCTTAAGCGATTGTTTTTAGAAGAGATATCAATAAAATATGTACTATATTTAGTACAAATACAAATTAATTTCTAGCTATAGGTAAATCTCATTGTAAAGAAGTTACATTTTTTTCCTCTACAAACCATTGTGCCGCGACTGTCACTTCAACTAATATTGGATTTTCAAATTCAAATAATAACGACCGGCAGTCACCGGATACACAGTTCATCGTTATAAGCCAGATATACAAACATATGATATGATAAAGTTTTGGACGAGTTTTTCTGCACATTTATAGTTCACACTTACTCTTGCCCACAGAGATGATAACTCAAGGTGCAATTTGTATGGAAATTTGTCTTCTGCCTTTGCCAGTGTTGTGCGTACCATTCTCGAGTATGAAAGGAGAATTATACCAAGAAACACACTGCTGAGTGCGTGGTGCACCAGGTAGTTTCGAAGTTTTTGGCTTTCGGGCTGTGAAATTATTTTGTGCCTTCAGTTTCGACTGGGGCAGGGGACTCTATCCCATTGTAGTATTTGGGCATTTGGTGTCGACCAGGGCCGAGTACTCTATCCCATTGTAGTATTTGCGCATTTGGTTTCGACTAAGGCCGGGTACTCTATCCCACTGTAGTATTTGTGCCTTTGGTTTCGACCAGGGCCGGGGACTCCATCCCACTGCAGTATATGTGCCTTTGGTTTCGACCAGGGCCGGGGACTCTATCCCACTGTAGTATTTGCGCCTTCGCATTTGACCTGGACTAGGGCCGGGGACTCTATCTCAATTATATGCAGTACCGTGTTAGTTATTAAGGCAAACCTATTGTAAAATTATATGAAATACTCTGTTAGATTATTTTAAGTAAAATTATATTGTAAGACTCGAAAGTCAAATACAGTTGACGAACAGTCGGAGTTCTAAACTCTTCAAAAAACCGAGTTTTCCTTGCATTCTTCGGTCTGACCGTGGATCCGCTGAACTACTTAAATAAAGCATCACACCATGATATAAAGAACATAATATGGTATGATATTTAACGTTGAATTAATCATTCGTTCTGCGCATCTACGTCATTGGGTGATAAAAAATGCGTACCAAAAAAAAAGAGAAACAAAAACAAAAAAATGTGAAGTGAAAGTAAATCACTCGGTGACAATATGGATGATAGAGATATAGGATAACAACATGCGTAATAACACTAATAACATACCATTCTAAAGGGTCCGCCAAATAACTTCTTTTTTTTGAAAATGGCGCAAAATATCGAGTGTGGCACGTAGCGCCGGCCGTCCTATTGAAACCAAATGTTGCCAATATCCTCCTCTTCAATTTTTGTGAACAAAAATTCGTTCAACATGGCCCGATAACGATCGTCATTGACTGTACCGTCCACTCCTTGCTCATTTTCGAAAAATGGCCCAATTATACCTCTGGACCAAAATCTGCACCAAAGAGTGACTCGTTTTGGGTGTATCGGCTTTTCAATGTATGCGTGCGGATTTTCTGTGCCCCAAATGCGACAATTTTGCTTATTTACTACCCGCCAAGATCAAAATGAGCTTCATCTGAAAAGATGACTTTTTGGCAAAATCGGCATCTTCTCTAAGTCGATCGCAGGCCCACTTAGCGAAGCGTATACACAACCATATTCTTTCAGCGGACGGATAAAACTAATTATCCGTCAAATCAGACATGAGCTAAATGTTACCATTCACGAAATAAGCACTAGTTGACAAAAACAAACGTTAGATGGCGGACCCTATATATAACCTTATGGGTAAATCTAAGTACTGATACTAGTACTTTTTTTGGTACTTACTAAAAATCCTGTAAAAGAGTATTGAGTTTTGTTCTCAAAAAGTAATAAAACCTGAATGACCTCTGTAATCCAGAATTTTGTAATTCGGGATTGGAAGGAAATTCTTGATCTTTGGTCATTCGGGATTTTGTAGCGTTCCCATTCTGGTCTCACTTTAAGTGAAAACAAATTGATTCAATGGAAAATATTTTTCTCGACTCCTCTGTGGACTCTTAAGAAAAAATGTTGGAGAAATTTTTCACCCGCAGTTTGTTATGATCGATGCAAAATAACGATTGGTACTTAAATTGATTGGTTGATATCTTCTTAATTGCTAAAAACTTGAAATGGCTTTTTGATTTATCTCGATTATTCTTCGAAAAAATACTAAGAAAATATTAAATTTATATTTCTTTAATTTTATCCAGCAGTTGTATTACTAGTATTGATTTTTAAGTGTTTTGGAAATAAAAAGTATAGGTATAAAAATGTTTGCCATTAAACAAAATGAGTATTTTCTACTAAATTTTGTAATTCCAGTTGTTTGTTAGTCAGACTTTTACAGAAACAAAAAATTAAAACAATTTAAAATTCATAAATCTTACTGATTAAATTTTTTCTGAAAACATTTTTCTCTGTTTCGAGCACATCTTTTTAGTAAGTGTGTATTACGAAGTGTCGCATTCCCTAAATTCTTTCATGAACTCAATCGTTCGTGATGCACTTATTGTTAGAGTTCTTTGAGAAATCAAACACGTTTAATTCTTTTAAAAGTTATTATAGCAACGTGAAAGAATTTCTTGTTTAAATATGCCATTAAATACAATGAGAGTGATAGGCAATCAGTTTTTAAAGAAGAAAAAATAAAATAGTTTGATGTTTAAGATGTTAAACTAACAAAAACTCGAGTTGAATTTCACTCAAAAACGAGTTTATTATTTAATAAATTTACTATACACCTATTGCACAATAAACTAGTTTTAAATTTTCGATGATAATGTTTCATACTTTATAAAGAATGTAACTTAGGCCTCAAGTTCCTCACGTAAGTTATGTGTATGGTAAAAAAAATAAACGATTTTTAATTTGCAACCACCCTTAATGAGCTTAAAATATTCCAGATTAATCTAACTTATCAATTAGGTGAGACAAACACAAGCAAAACTAATAAGAAAACCCTTTAAATTTTGCTTACACAAATATTAAAGAAAAAGGATACCAAATATCCACACAACTTCCTTGAATAATTCAATCTACCCTATGATGAGGCAGTAAATTCCATGATAGTCAATCTGTGGCAACATATTCGTTTTAAGTTAACTTAAACACATACACAAGTCATCCATTTCTCTTCTTCTTAACTCTTCTTTGTTGTTCAAATGACTTTGCATAAAAGTTTCGACAAAAAAAAAAAACAACAAAAAACAAACCCTTTTCATTTGCCTCTGACTGAAATTCGCTATTAGCTTTCTTCCCTTTTATTTTCTTATATATTCACGTCTGTGTAAAAAGAAGGCAATAAAATAATTAAGATTTACATTGAAGATACACGCTCTGATGGTTAATCTTACGAAATGATTTGGCAAATTTTACGAAACAAAGTAGGTATGTATTGTAAGTATATATACGTATAGGTACACATATATGTATGTATGAAGCTGCAGCAATTAGCCTTTCGAAAGAACCTTTTTGGTTTCGTAATCGCATTGTTTTTGTTTCTCATCTAATCTTAGGAAAAACGATTTTTCATTTTGAATAGAGCTATAAGTTAGTTGACTTATTGTTATTGAAGCATTATATCATGCAAGTTCAAGGTTTTGTTAAGATGCTTGTATATACCTAATGTTTTTGGTTTTGGAAAAGCTTAGTTTATGGTTAATCTCTTTTTTTTTTAAATATGGAATGAAAAATTTCAAGTTAATTAAATCAAAAAGGAGTCGATATCACTCCGTAGATAAATGATAAAAAGTCTTGTGTATTAAAAAAGCCCTTAAATTTTATCTCAGTGTGGGTTTTTTTCTTCTTCTCTGTAGTCTTTTCCTTATTGCCTAGATGTCTAATAGAAAAAGGATGGTCATTAAAAAACTACCACTTTGTGGTTCAAATAATCCTGTTTAACAGTTGAATGTTTTGAAATTAGGCTGAAGAGTATAAAACTAGCATTTCCTTAACTTGGCGTATTTTTATTATTCTTCTGAACAAAATTTACAATTTTGACAAAATAATCATCGTTCTAAAGGGTTTTCCAATAAGAGGTGTTATTTTGAATAGCCCGCTATTTCGGTAGCTGTCGCTTTTGAAGCTGTCATTTTTTGACATTTGACAAGTAGAAACTACGCCATTAATAAAAATGGAACGATACACGCTTCAACAACGCATTGAAATTATTAAAATTCACTATAAAAATAAACTAAAACATTTTTGGGTCGTCGTGAAGCACCTTGTCGGACCGCAATACAGAAATTTGTGGACAAATTCGAGCTGTTGGGACAAGTTAGTGATGTGAAGAATAAAACCCGTTCACGTCGCTCAAGAACAACTGAGAATATTGCTGTTGTAGCCCAAAGTGTTGAAGAAAACCCAGGTTTGTCCATTCCTCGTCGTTCTTTGGAATGAGGCATTCCACAAACGTCATTACACCGTATTTTGCATAAAGACTTGGGTCTTAAGGCTTATAAAGTTCAGTTAACACAAGAACTCAAGCCGGCTGATCATCAACAACGTCGTGTCTTTGCTGATTGGGTCCTTGAAATGCATGAAAATGATCCGGAATTTCATCGAAAAATCATCTTGACTGATGAGGCCCATTTCCACCTCGGAGGCTACGTCAACAAGCAAAACTG
Source organism: Leucozona laternaria (assembly GCA_932273885.2). NCBI lineage: Eukaryota > Metazoa > Arthropoda > Insecta > Diptera > Syrphidae > Leucozona > Leucozona laternaria. Next base: position 53,046,768 of record OW026367.1, on the reverse strand, counting down.
TCGCATCTGGGGCTCGGAAAACCCAAGAGTTATTGTTGAAAAGCCTTTCCATCCTCAACGCGTGACTGTTTAGTGCGGTTTATGGTCCGGCGGGGTCATTGGACCTTACTTTTTCGAAAATGAGGCTGGAGCAACAGTTACGGTCAATGGATTGCGCTATCGAGAGATGATTAATGATTTTTTATGGCCGGAATTGGATGGTATTGATCTGGACAACGTTTACTTTCAACAAGACGGCGCTACGTGCCACACAAGCAATGAAACCATCGATCTTTTACGGGAAAAGTTTCCGGACCGTGTTATCTCTCGAAGAGGTGATCACAATTGGCCACCGAGATCTTGTGATTTAACACCTTGCGACTTCTTCCTTTGGGGCCACGTGAAAGATAAGGTCTACGCCAACAGCCCAGCGTCGATTCAAGACCTCAAAGATGGAATTCGTGAGGCTATCGAGGACATAGGGCAGCCACTTTGCGATTTGGTTATGGAAAATTTCATGAAAAGGATATGGTCCTGTAAGCGTGGTCGTGGCGGCCATTTGGCTGATGTTGTGTTCCATTATTAACGGCATACCTTCCTCTTTATAATGAAATAAACATCCGATCATTTATCTCAAAAAATGCCATTTTTCTTTGAATATCAAAATAACACCTCTTATTGGAAAACTCTTTATAAGCAATTACACGTATAAAATTTCAAATTTCTTCCTGATTACCAAAGGTCATATGTTGATACGTCAAAGTGAAGTCATGCCATCAAATTCAAAATTCAGAAATTTTGAGATTGTAAAGGGTGTTTTTTTTATACGTGTGGTTTTCAGGAAGAAATAAAACGCATATAATTTAATGTTATGGCCAAGAATTTAGCTTTATTATAAAGATGAGGGTTTTTGCCATAATGTTTTAAAAATGAGTTCGGGCAAGTGGCCGCCGCGGCTGGCTCTAATAAATTCCAGTCGAGAGGCCCAATTTTCACCACTTTTTGCAGCAATGGGGGCCGTATGTCAGCAATAACGTGCCGAATATTCTCTTCCAAGGCGTTAATCGGCTCGGGCTTATCTGCGTAGACAAGCGACTTCACATAAGCCCACAAAAAATAATCCAACTGTGTTAAATCGTACGATCTTGGAGGCCACGCCACACGTTGCGCACTATACGGCGTCTCTGAGGATGCGCATTATCTACTTGAGTAAATGTGGTGCAAAACCGATCCATGGTTGCTAGAATTTATGCGATTTTGCGATTATGTCGATCGAATTTTGGACGCGGCGTGCAATGCGTCGCTCGAACCGAACCATTATTTTAGTAATAAATTTGCACGATTTGCAAACGTTGCTCAGGAGTAAATCTATTAATTATGAAATGGCAAACCAAATTCAGCATAAATCATGTGGTAGCTGTCTAAAATACCAACTCTGAAAAAAGTATTGCCAGATTGAAAACAACACGTCTAAAAACAAACATCCTTTATATGAATTTCTTTACAAAAAACCTAAACGCCGTTTTCTTTCAATTACTTCCTTCATAACAAATACAAAGTGTAATCAAAATCGCCGTTATAACCGCTAAGCTATTGAGAAGACGTGAAAAAAAAAACAAAATTTTTGTATGGCATTTGCAACTGGGCAGAGCTGGCCTTAAGACCTTTCAAAAAAAAAATATAACAAAATTATGCCCATGTGGCTTCTATGTTACGGCATTATTTTAATTTTATTTTAAAGGATTAAGACCACGAGTGAATGATTCTTATAGTTTTTTTTTTTTTATTTTAAGAATGTCAAATTTAAAACTTGTTTTTGCATTTTTTTAGATTTTAATTTTTAAAATAAATTTTTTAATACAAAAATGATAAAATATTTATTTTTACCAAAGTTTATACATCTCTAATAAAATATAAATGTATGAGAGCATAAGTGGTCAATTATTTTTAAAAGTTACCTATTTAATGTTATTTCTAAAATGGTACAACACATGCTTGTGTTCTCAGTAAAAACCAACAAAATTAGCTTACTTAACTTACTGAAGGAGCTTTTTAACATTTATTCAAATAAAATGCTCTACCCATTATTTACGGGACATCCTGTATAAATATTATAATATGTAATATTTAATTCATTGATAATTTTTGTTTTTAGTGCTAAGGGCTATTAAATAATATGTACTAGGTAGTAGGTACATATGTACCTATCAATTTAATAACGTAATTTTCTTCTGAAATGCAATTAAAATTAAGCCATTTATACCTCCTGGTCTAATAAAACGATATAAACCATATTCCTACGTTGCAATGCGAACAAAAAATACAATAGAAATTCTAATGCTATACCAAATAGTCCCTTTAAAAATGCCTTCACAAAGGCCATCTAACAAAAAATCATTTCTAAAGAATCTTATAACAACTCTGCGGTCTGGCAGACATTTTGAATGACGCACTCAAGACTTTTGCAATCATAAATAAATATTAACAATTGTACAAGTTGGAGTTCACATAAACTTCACTCACGTCCGAATGAACACAAAAAAAAAGTTATATTTTTTGCCAAGTGAATGTAAGACAGATAAAGAAATATGACCATGAAAATGTGTTGTGTTCGAATTGAACATTTCAATTCAAGACGCTGACGATTCACGCTACGCGCTCTGCGCCACCGAACGCCGCCGCCGCCAACGACAACGAAAACGACGTCTTGGCTTGGAAATCTGGCTGGAAGTCTGAAACAAGAATGAGTGGAAATATACTTATTGACCCATCATCACTATTTGTTTTGTTTTTGTTTTTTTTCTTTCTTTCACTGAAACTGAACGCAGCCATGTGAAGCAAAGTGAATTGGGGTATTGGTTCATTGTATTCCTGTGAACAATGTCTGCTTTCATTTGTTATGACGATGACGTTACGAGTGAGTGTTTGCAAAGTGATTTCAGTCAGAGAGTGAACGTTTCCAACAGCTATTACGCGAGGTTGTGACCTGGATACAAAAATGTACTTTATGTTGAGCGTTAGATACGAGTTGGTATGTGCTGGTGTTTTATTTCAAATGTTTTTTGTTTTGTTTGTTTTGTTGTCAATTTGCTGTTTTTTTTTGTTGTAAATCAACATTGTTGCTTTGTTTACTGCGTATGACAAGGCTAATCGAGTTATGTCTAGTGACAAGAGCACAAAAGATTGACGTGCAAATATTGGAAACTTGTTGCTGCTTCAGGTAGAAAGTAACTTTTGTTGAATTGATGTTTTCAAATTAACATTGAATAAAGTATGAAGCAGATTTTGGAACAAACATATACACACGTATTAAAATAAATACTATAGCTGAGTTTTGAACTATGAATTAAATAATTATTAATAACAAAAATTGACTAATTTATAATAACGAATGAATGGTTGTTATAAAATTAGACTCCTTCAGGAAAATAAGATTTCAGAGATTTCGCTCCATCAAAAGGTAAGCATCTGAGTCCAAACATCGTGGATGTTAGCTTTCAGTGCTTATTTTCATAGTTTGCATTCATTAAAATCACGTATAGCCGCTTATAAATCATGTACTCAATTTCGTGGTACATAAAGGGTGTTCTTTTTTAGAGGTATTGAACTTTAAGTTGACGACACTATTTTAACTAGCGGCCATTTGTCAGCTGTCAAGTGATTTATTTTTAGTTTGGTTTGGCATTTCGACATGAATATACTGACGCTTGAACAACGCTTCCAAGTTGTGCCCAAATGGGCCCAAAACAAGATTGCCGTTGATCCCAATCTTCATAAGCGAATTTTGTTTATAGCGATGGAGCTCACTTTTGGTTGAATGCATACATCAATAAACAAAAATGCTGTATTTGGAGTGATGATAATCCTCAAGTGTATGTTGAGACACCGTTACATTCACAAAATTGACTGTTTGGTGTGATTTATGGTTTGGTGGAATAATTGGTCCGTACTTCTTTAAAAACGATTCTGGCCAGAACCTTACAGTCAATGGTGACCGCTATAGAGCCATGATTACTGACTTTTTCGTTCATCAATTGAACAACCATGATGTGCCTATAAGCTTTGGTTTCAACAAGACGGCATCGAAATATGTCACACAGCTCCTACCACAATTGATTTATTGAAGGAAACGTTTGGTAACTGCAAAAGTTCACGTTACTGACCCGTGAATTGGCCTCCAATATCGTGCAATTTAACACCGCTTAATTATTTTCTGCGGTGATATGTGAAGTCGCTAGTCTACACCGATAAGCCCAAAACGATTGACCACTTGGAGGATAACATTGGCCACATTATTGCCGATATACAGCCACATATGTTGGAAAAAGTCATCGAAAATTGGACCTTCAGATTAGACTACGTCCGAGCCAGCCGTGGCGGTTATATGCCAGAAATCATATTTAAATCATAACGCCAGAGGATTATCTGTCGAATAAAGTAAATTTCATGCGTCAATTTAAAAAAAATCATCTTTCTTTTATTCCATTTCAAAGTTACATACCTCTAAAAAAAACACCCTTCACATTTATGAACATCAATACAAAAATAATTATAGCCTATTTTTATGTATAGGAACAAATTATTGGGGTGTGTTCCTTTAAAAAGAGTTTTTGATCTGGGATTAAGGTAAAATCTGTTTAATTTTTGGTATTCTAAATGTAAATTTACACTCAATCATATTTGATTGAGTGTAAACTGCGAGTTATAAAAGAAAATACTACGATATAATGACATCCGCAATATTATACCCCGTATACAAATATGTATGTATCTTAGATCATATACTGACTATACATACCTTTATTGCTTTGATAAAAATGCAAGTAACTCACTTTTTTCATTCGGGACTACCATTTTTGAACATCATGAATAAATGTGTACATGAATAAAACATACAAAAAAACTTTATTTTATTCCACATACGCCACAGTGACCCGATTAGTTTTTGTCTTAATTACTTTGTTTGTACAAGGTTGATTATTAAATATAAATATGCCACCCGCCCCTCTTATTTATTATTTGATTTTTATCTTTATTATAATCTAAATTAAAGTTACTAGAAGTTATTTTTTTTTAATTCAAGCAAAATTGGCAGTATTATATTCAAAACCCAAAGAAGTTTCTCTCAGGAAATGGCTTTAGGGGTATTTTTTAAGTTTTATTATTTGTATGGTGAAATGGGGTAGAAATAAAAAAATGTCTGATTTCAGAAGTTCTTTTGCAGCCAAATTAATAAACTTGGAAAAGCGAAGGGTCAAGCCTTTATCCGTGGACTATGTTCAATATGTTATTAATAAAACAAAATTTCTAGTAGGTAAGTGAGGTTAACTAAGCTAAACCACCGAAGTAGTACAAACAGGCATCTTACTTACTCTAGTAGATTTTCTTTAGGCATTTTTCGTAAACGTCTCTTTACTATTCCACAAACATTTTGTTTTTATTAATGGAAAATTTAAGCCTGTAGCTTAACTCTTATTCTATGGTTTAGTAAACTCGTGGAATAAAGGTAGAATAAGCGTTTTTTTATTAATAGGGCTGTTGGTGTTTAAAAGGTAAATTTCAGTAGATGGCTGTAGGCTTATTTATATTTATTGATATTTATAGGGTAAAGTGGAGTAAATCAAACAAAAAAAAAAAAAGATATACGGTTTTAAAAATTCTCTTTGTTTTGGAAAAGTTATTTTTTTTTAAATTTGATATTGATAGAGTGAAGTGGGATCAACATAAAAACCTGGTTTTGATCACAAAAATTCTTTCTGTGTTGGGAAAATAATGAAGGTTGGACTTAGATGATCATATTTTTACGAATCTCGCCATTCATAACGTGAAGTAGGTTTAAACCCAGCAAGTAAAGGGTGTTTTTTTAGACGTGTGGTTTTCATTCAAAATGAAATAAAGCGCATAAAATTTAATGTTATGGCCAAGAATTTAGCTTTATTATAGAGATAAGGGTTTGCCGGGGTCGCGACTGGATCGAATTCCAGCCGAGAGGCCAAATTTTCGACCGTATTTTGCAGCAATTGGGGCCGTATGTCAGTAATAACGTGCCGAATTTTCTCTTCCAAGGCGTCAATCGTCTCGGGATTATCTACGTAGACAAGCGACTTCACATAACTCCACAAAAAATATTCCAGCGGTGTTAAATCGCACGATCTTGGAGGCCACGCCACAGGCCTGCGACGCGAGATAATGCGCTCACCAAAAGTTTCCTTCAATAAATTGGTTGTTTCATTGGCTGTATGGCATGTAGGGCTGTCTTGTTGGAATTAAAGGTCGTCCACATCAACATCCTCCAATTCAGGCACGAAAAAGTCATTAATCATGGCTCTATTGCGTTCCCCATTGACTGTAACATTATGGCCCTCTGCCCATAGAACACAACAAACGGTGACTTTTTGGCAATTTTGCTTATTAACGTACCCATTCAACCAAAAATGAGCTTCATCACTGAACAAAATTTGCTTGTGAAAATCGTGATCGGTGGCCATCTCGTTTTGGGCCCATTCACCGAACGTGCGACGCGCTTTATGGTCATTCGGCTATTCATTATGAAACGGCAAAAGAAACTGAGCAAAAATCAAATGACAGCTCTCAAAAAAACCAACAATAAAAAAAAGTATTGCCAGATTGAAAACCACACGTCTAAAAAATACACCCTGTAGTTTCATTCAATTACAAAAAGTAGCTTAAATATTTATCTATACTTTCTTTTGTAATTTGTATGCGAAGCTTACTTTCCATCCTTGAACAATGTTTCGAAATAATGATATATAGCTTGAAATGTCTGAATATGAAATAACAGTCAAAACCTTAGGCTATATGAATTAGAGCTACCTAACTAAAAAATAATTTCAAAGTCACAATACTATTAAGAACTTATTTGCAAAAAAACCGAAATTTTTGACATTTAACCTTGAATAACTTTTGACGGGCACACGATTTGGCAATGAATTTTGAAGTCAATATACGTATTTTTGATATCAAAGCAAAGACAATTGCGTTTAAAAATCTTCACTTGGATTTTTTTTTGTAGATTTTTCCTGGCCTCTATTGCTTCTCTGTTAAGGTTGAGCCCTTACAATTCTCTAAAAGAGAGTTCGCGCAATAACTCTGTAGAATATTATTTGCAAAAGCAGCTGCGATTTTTTTTCTTTTACCCCTGTTAAAAAATTCATAGGCTTACCTCCCTTAAAAATTCCCGATGGCATTTTTCCAGGCCATATAAAGACAACAACAACTACTACATGCAATAGGTATCTCAAAATATACATAAGTTAATTTTACACTTAACCGCAGCTAATGCCGATTAATTTCGAAACAACTCGTTCGGTTTTGATGGAATTATTATTAATATAACACATCACCAAACACACTCGGCACTCTTCTTGTATATACGCCAACCCCTATATGTATATACCTAAAATATATCGTCATTTGCTACTCTGCAAGCAAGATTATGTTTATTTGTGTTTGTTTTAATTAAAATTTTACCCGAGGATATCATTGCTTTGGGTTGGTTTTCTGTTGCTGTTGCAACATTTTACGCCCTTGCAACGCTTTCTCTAGTTCTGTCTACGCTTCCTCAAGGCGTAAATCTCAAGCTTTGCCAGAAGCACGTAGAACGTTCATATAGCATATCTATGCTCTGTACCACATATAAATAATTCTCATGTGCAGAAACAGGAGAGCTTTAAATCAAGAAGTCTAATCCTTTTGTGTGTGTTTTTTTTTTTTCTCGAGATAAACAGCTCCCTTTTATATTTCTTTGGATGTTGTTCTTTTCATGGATATTTTCCCATTTCCTAGCTTGTGTACCCTTGGAGAAAATTATCCCGTAGTGTATGATATTTTGAAGGAGACATATGTATGCATATGTGTATATATATTCCCCCTCCATAAGAAAATCAATTAACATTCCATTCAGGAGCGAATTTAATAGAGGCCACAATTTTATTCGTGAACTTTAAGCAATGGATGTTTGCACTCATCTCACTCAGCTACAAGTATGGGAAGGGAAATTTATACCATCAGTCAGGTTTTGGGACATAATGGCATCGGATTCATCCAAACTAACCATAAATATATATTATGTACCTTATTTTGTGTTTGGTTGGAAAACTGGTTCAGACATCATCAAAAAGCAAAAAAAAAAAAAAGGAAGATAATTCGAGGACCACAGCACGTCGAACGATAGAATCCATTAAACAAGAGTCCAACTCCAACGTAACGTACCATAGCTACAGGGAGAGGCACACAAATTTAATGGAAAAGCCAATTCCCTAAAGTGTTGATTCTGTCCGAACTACATCTATTTATCCTTCGATTTTCTCTTCCGTTGCTACGTTCGTTGTGACGTATAAGTCGAACCTATATTAACTTCCTGTCCTATAGATAGATACCTATATCGGGAAGACGAACAATTCCATTGGGATCTTACTTATCTATAGCTGCCTTTACATATATGTATGTGTGTGTATAGGAAGATATAATGATATATCTACTTATTGCCAAAAGTATTCTGGGAATGTATTCGGTAAGTGTGCGGTAATAGCATTATGGAGTGCGGTGCGAATGTATGAGTTTGTGCTTGACAGTGTTTTGAAGCAATCGACCTAACATAAATTTGGTCCTATTTTGAGTGCCACATCATTTATATCAACTTGTGTGAGTTTATTTGTTTTTGTTTTCTTCTGTGAGCAGACGATTTGCGGGATGATGGGTTGACAAAGCTTATATACGGGTGATGACAGAAACGTTTTAGAGTGCGATGCCGAGGCGCATGTTTTCAAGTACTGAATGATAAATCGTACTGATGAAGGATTGGAGTGTTTTTTTTTTCTTATAGCAAACTTCTTATCCTTACTTATCTCTTCATGCATATGTTTGAAAATGAATGTACGTAAATTACTTCGTACGGTGATTAGATGTAAATAAATTTTTCCTTTGAAATTGATTCGCTCATCACAGACAAATTAGAACAAACATGTTAATTTTAGTAAAAAAGAATCGAATAGATATGAAGTTTTCCATTTGAATGCATTTAACTCTCAGCTTGGAGCTGTTGATTTGCATAAATATTTATTATGCCCAGAAACATAACCTTCAGGTGGCATCATGCATATTTCAAGTTTTTATTTTAAATAAAAAAAACCTATCGTAGTTTCGTTCAAATTATGAAAATGGGTTAAGCAAAAAAAATTAAATTTACAGAACTAATATTTTTATTATTACGGGTGGTTGATAAATTTTACTGCATTAAGACACTCGAATAACTTATATTGTACAGGGTCTTTCATTAAGCGCTTCCTATCATTAAATTGAAATAAAAAAAAAGTGTGTGTCAGATATCATCTATATTTTGTATTCATTTGAACTGCCTATTGAATGACATTTTGCTCCCATAAAAAGTACTGTCTCTCAGAGAAAATTTATATTTACTGAGAGCGACACTTCTTACGGCATATCAAACGTTCTTATATGGGACTACAATTTGACGTTTAACTTTCAAACGAACGCACATTTATCTGTGTTGTTTTCCTTTTCATCATCATTCAAAGATCTCATAGAGATGTTAAAACAAGAGTTTAAGTATCAATCAACAGTAGCCATGTTGCAGTGTGAACAAAATGTTTTCATTATTTTTTGAGGGTTACCGTAGCTTAAAAAAATTTATTGTAAATAAATTATCTTATTTGTTTTTCCGTTCTGACCAACAGTTGTAAAAAGTTTTGCATATTCATTTTGTTTTCTCTTATTTTCTGTCGACATTAGACTGACAACGCGTCACATTTTCTGCCACTTTAGATCCAATTTTTGTCATAAGAGCTCGATAATGACAATAATTGAAAACAAATATGGTAGGAACGATCGCATTTTGTGAATTGAATAAAAACAGGGGCCGAATTACCGCATCAGTTATCGAGTAAAACGTGACTGAATTATGTGAGTTTGGCATTACCGCACACGTTATAGAGTCATCATCCCCATAGGTTTTACTCGTTTATTCGATCACTGATGGCACTCACTCGATCAGTCACTGATGCGGTAATTTGGCCCCAGGTTTAGTGATTTTTACATTCAAACAAATATTAATGGTAACCCTTTTTCTTATTATAATTAAAAACAAATTATTTTAAACATGCATAATTTTGGAAGAGCGTTGTTCGAAGCAAAATGTGTAAATTAGTAGATGAAATTTTAATTTAGCCTGCATATGCCAAGATTTTCACAAATATAATACGTCAATTAACTTGTGAGATAAATATTCGCACCAAAAAACGCATTATTTTTTGAGATGAGAGAATCACTAACACACATAAAAACTATTCGCTTACCTTCTTCTAAAAGAAATAAAAAATGCGAAAGATATATTTATGTTTTATTTTTAAGTTAACACACACTCGTTCTCTTTTTAACAACTTTTGTAGGAAGACACGCACTCTCATAGGAAGAGTTCAGAGAGCTTAACTAGATTTACAAAGCGGCATAAGAAAAATAAAACTCTTACTATACGATCAAGAGGCTCCCATAACTAGGCCATTTAAGACTTTTAACAATCTTACAAGAATCTAGAAGAACTTTTCAAGAGTGCATTTAGCTCCCTAAAATAAGTCTAGTAAGGCTTTTGGGAGCATCTTATGAGAGGAAAAATGTTGTATAAAAATGGAAGTTCAGCATGCATGGTTTTGCCATCGTCTACCATTTGAAGGTGGTTCTGGCAAAACTTAAGACGGATCGGAAAGTCTGCGGGGTTTATTTTGTCTGCAGTGACTACTGCCTGCTGATACCAATTTAAGCTCATAAATTAAGAAAAAGTTGGAGTACCCTGTATGGCAGCAGCTACAGCAGCAATGTTTCCTGTGTCCGAACTCAAGTTTGGTGGTAAATGCCTTCGAGCGACTGCCCAACGCTGGCAACAAGAGCTTACCAATCTTGTCATAGTCCATTTGATCAGAGGTGAGCCATTAAGCGTGCTCCCAAGCTCCCTTTTGAACAAAATCATTACATGTATGGTAGCACGATATCCGAAATGGCGAACCATATAGCACACCGTGATATCCATCGGTGGAAACTATAAAGCGATGCTACAAAAAATTCAATTTCGTAGTCAGCGCCAAGCCTCAACAATAACGAAGAACTATAATTGTTTTTCCGCGTCACTAAACCCCAGTGGGCGGGAAAATAATATGGTTTGAACTTTTAAGTCTTCATTATTTTTGTCAAGCTACTCAAGCCTAAACACTTAGCTGTTTCTATATAATGGCTATTCCTGTGTTGCGTGGACTTGTTAATCAGTCATTACATCGTCCAGTTCTGTGGTAGCCTCAAATATGTTTTCCTCTTCCTCGTAAAATTTAAGATTGGTCCCAAAATTAAAAATTATAAACTTCTTAAAAGTATACCTATATACATAATAAAGTAAGAGAGGTACCAATTTCTTTTCAATTATTCTTTAAAATTTCACTTCACAAAGGACCATGTAAAGGTTGTTTTTTTAGAAACGTGCTTTTCAATTAAGCAATACTTTTTTCGGAATTAGTCTTTTTGACAGTTGTCACTTGATTTATGCTCAGTTTGGATTGCCATTTTATAATTAATAGACTTACTCCTGAACATCGTTTGCAAATCGTGCAAATTTATTACCAAAATAATGGTTCGGTTCACGCGACGATTTGCACGCTGCCTCAAATATTCGGTCGACAAAATCGCAAAATCGCATAAATTCGAGCAACTATGGATCGGTTTCGCACCACGTTTACTCTAGCGGATAATGCGCATCCTCAGAGATGCCGTACAGTGCGCACCGAAGATGCTATTGCTGCTGTGGAGCAGAGTATCGAAGAAGACCCAAATGAGTCCACCCGCCATCCACGCGCAACAATTAGAGCTGTCCAAAATTGGGCCTCTCGGGTGGAATTTATTCGAGCGGTGGCCACTTGCCCGAAATCATTTTTAAAACATAATGACAAACCCTTATCTTTTTAATAAAGCTGAATTCTTGGCCATAACATTAAATAATATACATTTTATTTCTTCTTGAAAACCACACGTCTAAAAAAAACACCCTTTAGTTAAGTGATTTTTTTTAATGTAAAGAGAAAAAAAAACAATACTTACCGACCTATACCAAAAAAGGTATCTACATATATCTTGTTTGTATTAATCCCAGGCTCAGATTTTTTTGTATTCTTTTCCTCCACCAACCATTTTATGTAAATAAAAATCAAAATCAGAAGAATGAAAACCGTAGGGTGGGTGTGTAATGAAGTATTTAAAAAAAAGAAAATATGTTTTACGTCTCTGACGTAAAATTCCATGATAGCGTTCTCCCCTCAAAAAGCAAAACAAAAAAAAAAAAAAAATATGTTCCCAAGAAATTTTATCTTCCTAATTATTTTCAATTATATCATACGTAAACAAAATTATACCCGACAAGTACAATGCTTACGTATATAATAATACCCATCTCAATTCATCCGTCCACCGCACCATATTCTCTGCCACGAGTGGTTGATTTTTTTTTTTCATCCTCTTAACAAGACAAGGACATTCGTATAACCCCCTTTCAGATACCAATCTACGTTCATTAAATATACATACATAAGCATATTTCTGCACCAAGTACAACACCACCGCAGTCGTCGACAGTCCAGATCGGTTGGTATGAGAATGCGGTAGGGTTTAAAAACAAAGACCCTTTTCAAAAAAAAAAGAAAAAAAAAAAGGCCATAGTGTATAAAATGTGCAAATTGTCCGCATAATTCTTTATCAACGAAAAGGACCATCACGAAATTTAAAGTTTCACACAGCCAGTCAAACATCAAGTTGTAGGTACTTCTCATGGTACTATAGTCGCACCTAGGTACATTGTATACCTAATGGGGAGCTGGTTCAAAATACATACAGTAGCTAACCATTTTCGCACAACACTAAACCTCATCCATATACACTTCTAAGCATTCCGTGATATTCTATATTCGGCGTACCTTACTCCTTGTTTTCTGGCCAAACCCACAAAATCCCTTATTAGCATAATTTGCTTTAAATATTTTATGACAAGTGTCTGGGAAAAGCAGAAAACTACGCAATCCGTAACATAGGTAGGTATAGGTACGTGTGTAGAAGAAAGAGAGGGTATCCGCAGACATTTAAATTAGCTTGAAAAGTTTCCGGGAAAATTGCAAAGAAAAATTCCTGAAGCTATTACAAAGTTAAAAGTGTAAATGCCTGAGTAATTAAATTAAATATTCTTTTGAGAATTTTTTTTTGCACTCGCTTTCTCATTCGCGTAGTATGGCGCGAGCGATGGCGTACCCTTTTTTTTTATTGCTTTAAATGAATTGAACTTTTCAAAGGCTCAAATTTTTTTTTTTTCGGTGTTCGCTCTTATGTGTGGTGAAATTTGAGGAAATAATTTTTTTTTCGGTACATTAATAGATTCACAGGGAAGTAATTATTATATAACCAAAACCCATTGACGCATATCAAACTAATTTAAATTCGAGCTTTAATTTAACATGGCATGATTGTGGTAAACGAGAAGAGATGAGGTGTAGGCAAATTATAGAAAATGTATGTGTTGGGACTTTTTAAGCAGTCCAGTATTCCTACATTTACCTATTTATTTTAGTGGTGCCACATTTTGTATAGAATCAAAACTTTTAGTGATTTATAACCCTCAACCATTCCTGTGGTCGTGTTGTTGTTCAGCAGGAATTAAGGGGACCTATAATTTTCAGCCGAATCCGAACGGCTTAGGTGAGATGCACTGATTCAGGAGAAGAGATATTCTTGGAGGTTTTATCATTTCCTCGCAAGAGACAATAGCCGGTTTTTTTTTTTTTAATTTAGGTAGACGAGGCTGGGAATCGTACCCAGACCTCCGGCATAACAGTCATACGCACTCAACATTGCAGTAACCGTGCAAAATAAAAAGTACTGTTTGTATGTGGAATATGCTGGGATTCAACATCCGGACTGGACTAGACTGTCACATAGGCCCTGTGCCTACGTTCTGTAACTCTCGCATGGTTAAAATTGGTCGAGAAACGATGGAAAATGGAACAAAACTCATACGATTTGTTTCAATTTTCAACGTTTCTCGACTGATTTTATCGATGCTACCAATTTATTTATTATTTAATTGCCGCATACAGTGATGAACTCTGTTTGGGTATAAAAACGGAACCACTCAATCGATTTGAACGAAACTTTCAAAAACACTTAAGAATTTTATACAAACAAATCACAAATATTTTCTGGCCAGTACTTCACCTACTTCCTACAAAATCGTTACGTAATCATAAATATGGATAAAAACCCGCGTTTGTGGTCTTAGTAAATCTTATACAGGGTGTTTTGCGTAGATGTGAAAAAAGGCCAGAGCGTGTAGGACAAGAACAAAATCGTGCTGCGGGTGGGGGGGGGGGGGGGTGGGTGTTGGTCCTATTTCCGCCCTGGATTTTCAGAAAATATCGAATTGAAATAGATAAAACGTTATTAACATACATTGGCAACACTTACAATACCATGATATAATTTTTTTTTAAGGCCAGAAATCCATCTTTGAATTATGTTTTTAAATTAAATTGTAGTAGAGAACAATTTTTGAGAAACTTAAGATTTGAGAACAAAACTTGGATTTTTAAGTAGAAGCTAGGCTTTTGATTAATAAAAATAGGCTTAAACTAGCTAGTTAAAAATAGCCAATGCTAAATAAGTTCAGTTTTAACTCGTTTTTTTCCAGCCTAAGCTTCTATTTTTGTGAATAAAAATAGCTTAAACTAGAATGTTATAGTTAAAGCTACAAAAAAATCAAAATTTGTTGATTTTCAAAATAAAATGTTCAGTGGCTTTCTGATTACTTTTTAAGAGATTCAACAGAGCGTAAAGGAGATGGACTGAACTCTGAGCAGAGAATGCAGACAATTTTTAGGTATCTAAGTGAACTTTATGTGCGGTGTAGGACAAGATCTTAGAGTTGAACGGTCTTCTGTATGCAAAACTCTTTACCACGAGGCCAACAAGATTATGGAAAAGGCTCATATTCTTCATATTAGATTTCCGTCGAGTCGCAGAGAAATGGAAACAGAAAATGCAAAATGGGCGGAAAAATATACGTTACCCGGAGCTTTTGGGCAATAGACTGCACCCATATTGCTATATCCAAACCCCCAAGATTTTCTGATGAATATATTAATCGGAAAGGCTTCCACAGCCTTAATGTACAAACGAGATGCAATGCAGCCGAAGAATTCACAAGTGTGGACGCCCAGTGGCCATGGTCAGTTTACTACTCACGGATCTTGAAAAGATCATCAATTTATGCATCCATGAACGAGAATTTTCGAGTAAATGCTATTTAGTTATTATTAGTAATTCTCGGGGATTCTGGGTACGGAATTACACCTTGGCTTCAAACACTTAACAAAAATCCTCAAACAGATAAACAGAGAGACTGACGGACAATATGATAGAAAGATTTTTTTAACCGCAACCAGTACTTGCCCTACCTATAGAACAAATAAAAAGTTATGAAAAAACAAAATGCAAAACAACCTTCCCTTTCGCTTCGGTCTGTATAAAAACAGTTCCAGCTAAAGCTATCTAAGTCAAAACATGTACATAAGTTAAAAAAAAACAAGATTTTAAATAACGAAGCTAAAGGTAGAATTTTCCAGCTCAAGCTATTTAGCGTTATCATTTTTTTATCCACATAAACCAAAGCTTAAGCTAGAACTGTCTAGCTTTAGCTGCTAGTAAAAGCTATGAATAGTTGGCTTTAGATTCCTTCAAATGATTTTTGTTTTTTTTTTTTTGAGAAAAACCTTTTTTTTTTTTAAATGCAACAATGTTTGAACTTTTAGTAAGCACCAGATTGCCTATAACTAAATATTACAGATTCGGTATAACAATTAAAAAGATAGACATGGATAACCGAGAAAAAATACTATTTTCTCAAAAAAATCGTATGGAATGCCTGCTTTTGTTATGTGAATTTTGTTGCTAAAAACCTGAAACGCAAGTTTCTTACAATAACTGTGATCATTCCAGATACAAAATTTAAACGACATCGTTAGAGCCGTTTTTGAGAAAATTATCAAAAACAAAAAATTTTGTATCTACATGATATAAAACAAAAATTCGAATTTCTCATCTAAAGAATAACATAAAATTTTCTTTTACAAAATTTTAAGAGAATTATTTCACCCGTTTAGACTCTAGCTCAAATAACGTATGTAAGTGAACGCATGGACGCCAAAGCCGACGGGCAGTATGCCAAAAACCACTTTTTCGGGTGCCTCGATCATCTTACTGCTCGTTTTTATTACCAGATTTGGGTACCTTACATTAAGCAAAGCTACAAATTCATCCCAAAAACAATATTTTTTCTAAGACCTTACTTAAGGTCTTTGTTATCACCTCTCATTTATATAATTTATTTTTTCGCCCCATAATTGCAACAGAAATGCTGTAAAGTTGTATGTTAAATTTAAAAAGAAAGTATTATACAGTAGACGCTCGATATAGTGAATCTCGGTACAGTGAACTATCGAATATAGTGAACAGACAAAATTTAATACAGACTACTCTAAATAATGAACAAATAAATCTCGATATAGTGAACACCTATTTTTTTCAGAAAATAACAAAAATATTCCAGTTGGAATTTGTGTACAGTTTTTTCGACTGCGACTTTAAAGAAATTTTATTGTTCACTTATGGATGTGGATTGTACATTCAGTCACGAAAGTAGGTACATAAATTAGGGACGAGACTAGAGACATGTCAATTTATAAAAGTTATAACAGTTTTTTGCCATTGCAAGTGGGTGTGCGTTTGAAAAAAAAAACTTTGGGTTCCTATAAAGTATGCCCACCGGCGAAGGGCCCTGGCCCTGCGGGGCCGCATTAACAGTACTTTTATAAACCAAAAGTGTTATAATTGGCATGTCTAGAGTCACTTCCACGCATTAGATACAGTATAATGTATAACATAAGTTAATCGTGTATTCTACCTTTTATGACATATTTTTATTGTGAAAAGAAATTCATTCAAATGATGAAGTTACTTTTTACAGACAAAGACAAAAATGACAAATTATTTTTCTAAAATTTAATTCTTATTTAAAAAAGAAAATCAAATTTGGTGAGTAAACTCAGGATTAACTGAACATATGCTTTTGAAGTTTTATCCACCGAGTTTGTTAAGTCGTTTCGCATGCATTCTCCAACAAAAATCTGCTTCCTCAGCCAACTGTGGTTTAATTTACTTCTGGAGTTAACTAACTCTGGTTTAACTCACCAATGAAAAACTTTAACTTAGTGTTATAAAAAGTTATGTTTTACCAAAATATTAATTTTGAATCAAATTCTTCTTTGGAAAGCCTTTTTAGCTTCTCTCTGGAAATAGTGAACGATCTCGATATAGTGAACATGCCTGGTTTTAACTAATTCACTATATCGGGCGTCTACTGTATTTCAATTATATTCTTTACAATAAATCTTTTAATCGCGGCCTAATTTCAATTATTCATTTTTTATACCACAGACGAAGAAGAATAAGCACTAATAATAATTATAGCAGCTTTATGGTGTTCAAAGCAAAGCAAACTGTCTGGTGAAGGTAGGTACTTGTTGCTTTAATCGTTTAAGTGCCACATCATAGAGTTTTTTTTATATGCACGTATGTGTTTGTGTATTCTATATACATATAAACGATAAACTAGTCCTCGAGGGCATAGATATCAAAACTTGTATAATGTTGTGTCGGTGTTCTCAGTTCATGTCTCTAGTTTCTTTTAAAGCCCTTGGGTATACACATAAAACCTACATATATATCTACCTTTCTACCTGCCTCCATACATAAGATTGTATTTTCTTTGTGTGGCAGCCACATAAGGTCCTTAAGCTGATAAATCCTCAAATGATAGTGCACCGTTAATAAAGCAACCGCCGTCATGCTGATGACAGTGCATCGTGACGCTGTTCAAGTGTGACACCGGAAAGCAATTGCTTTTAAATCTCTCATAAATAGGTCCTCCGTGTGAATGAAAACGATTAACCACCCACCGACGCCGCTTTTCGTCTGTGCATTTTTAATGCATGTACTCCTCCACTCCGATAGTCTTGTCTATCACCAGCAGCAGCATCTTCGTCATCGTCTTCATCATTATGAATGTGTCACAAGTTGAAATATGAAGAAGTTGACAACGGAGAGTATAAAGAGTTTTCACCTCAAATTCTGTAAATGCAGAAGAATTAAAAAAAATCAACAGAAAGTGAAGGACCCGGTTGTGGCGCGGTACAAAAATCATTCACACCACATCTATAGCAAATACCTGCCATCATGACGGAACACACATTTAGCTTTTTACGAGGCTATACCTATACCTACCTATCCAATGCTCTCCACCCGTTCTGGTTTGCCTAACAAGTGATGCATTAAAGCGACGTTTGCGTTCATAACCTGTAACACAATCGATCTCTTATTCGATTATGGGCAAAGCCTTCAACACACCACCATCAGGGTATTTTTTTTTTCTGTTTCAAAGCGCGTTTCCGAGTCCGTAAACGTAAACCCACTGAAAACTCGCATCAATAACCAAGATGAATCGATCCAACGCCTCGTAGTCGGTATGGGTATGGGTATGTACAAGCATAACCCACAGGTTTTAAATACGCTCCTGTAATTCGAGCCGACTTCTAAAAGGTAAAACTCACCCATTTGACCGCATTTGGGGTTGAGTGTTATGTTGGAGTCAAGTTTCATGACGTTCAATACTTTACCACCATATCTTTATGGACGCATTAAAGGAACGGGTCGGGCATCAGTTTAGGATATATAAATATTGCACATATACGTATAATGTTTGGTGAATTTTACTCGCAATCGATTGCTAACCGCATTGACCATAAAAGACTTAGAAACTAGTTGGGGCTTACCATCATTATGGCCGACGAGAGTCGCGCATTAATTTCACACAAAAATACAAACACAGGTCCCACCGAAACAACAACAACTGAAAGGAAGAGAAAAAAAAAACGAAGGATAGGCAATGTCGTTATTGCAAAGATTGTCCATCAGGATGGAACTAATGTCCGGATTTATAGGTACTCTTTCGCATACAAACAAACACACATATAAAAAGAGAGATGCGTGGTCAAATTGGCTAACATCGAACATATAAAAGCCCATACGCCATATATACTTACCAATACCCAACGGCTAACATAGTGTAAGTGTATGGTAGGTATATATGTATGTATGATGAAAATTGTGCAAAGCGCGTATCCATATAGCTAGCTTGTCTTTTATGGCATTGAATAAATATTTTTTTATTCGATTTTATTTATCGGTCAATATATTTTTCTTATTTGCGACATTTATAGAACAAAATTAAGTTATTTTGAACTTCCCTGAAACAATGAATGTTTTTGCTCTATCGAGTTTAATAAGTCATAATGTGGCTAACCACATTTATGGTTGTTATTGTGCTTGTGTGTATAAAGCTGTATCTATAGGTAACTATATAGTTAGGGTATATATTGGCTGGAGAGATAATTGGTTGAGATAATGTATAGTAATATCTATATAAATAGAAACCAAACAGGAAGAATTTGTTGGGTAATTTTGATTAATCCTAGTCTTCATTGAGCTTAACAAGCAATTTAATTAAATAACTTATCAATTGAATTCAACTAAAGGTCAACAGCCGCCACCACGCGCCGGGATTTTGATTGTTTTTTTTAGAGGTATAGAACTTTAAGTTGGCAACACTTTTTAACTGGCGGCCATTTTGTCAGCTGTTAAGTGGTTTATTTTTAGTTTGGTTTGGCATTTCAACATGAATAGACTGACGCCTGAACAACGCTTCCAAATTGTGCTCAAATGGGCCCAAAGCAAGATTGCCGTTGATAAATTGATTTATTGATCGAAACGTTTGGTAACCGCATAGTTTCACGTTACGGACCCGTGAATTGGCCTCCAAGATCGTGCGATTTAACGCCGCTTGACTATTCTCTGTGGGGATATGTGAAGTCGCTAGTCTACTCCGATAAGCCCGAAACGATTGACCACTTGAAGGAGAACATTCGCCACATTATTGCCGATATACGGTCACAAATGTTGGAAAAAGTCATAGAAAATTTTACCACCCGATTATAACTGACGTCTAGCCTCATTTTGTATCTTCAGGCTTTAACAAAAAAAAAAAAACATAGTTTTCGAAGGGTGAGCAATCTTTTTAAGAAACCTAAACAAATTACTTTCCAATATTTTCCAACCATTGTTGCTTTATTGAAAAGAATAAATTTCCGATTATTTATTAATTAATTATTATTATGCAAAGTGTAATTTTAACAATGCTCACCTGTATAGTTAATATGATCCCCTGCCATATTAAACCAGTGGTCCCGTAACGTTTACATGAGAATCAGGATGATTCAACATTGCAAACTGTAAGTTCAACTCACCTGAGGAGAACTATGTTTATATACTTGAGGTCAAGTTAATAAAACTAAACATTAAATGAAGTGAAAGAATGACATTTTGAAGATTATCAATTAATAGTTGATAAATATTGATATTTTAAAAATTGAAACTCAACTTATTATAAAACTGAACAACTATTCGGTGATAATTATCATTTTGCAACCATTCTGCACCTTTCTCAATGAATAAAAATTTTATCAGTTACGGTTTTAAATATCAATTTTCATTATTTATCAACTATCAATTAACAATCGTAATAGGGAAATGTAAGTCTTTGTTGCTTACAAACTAAATTGATTTAAGAAATGTATGCCGTTTTCGATTGGATGTTCGGAGTTACTGTGTTTCCACTCCTTTTACTCCAAATTTTCCATTTTCTAAAGGAATGGAACAGTTCCGAAATCCTAACCAAAACGACATTAATATTCTCATAGTTCAGTTTCAAACCTAAAATCTTTGTAACCATGCTGTTATGCCATACTCACATTTGCTGTACTAGTACTAGTACAGTTAAATCAACATAAAGAATTAAATGGGAAGACATATACTTTTAAATCAACACTGTTATCAGATTCATTTCACTCACTTACTCTAACATACTGTAAGGTAATGAAGACTTAAGAATAACACGATGTTATGTTTAAATGAACAGGCACATCACTGAGTTAACCAAAGACCAGGTTAAATTAATCAGCTAAAAAGTGTAGAAACAAATTCTATGAAATGGAAGGTCAATAAGTACATTTTTATAATAATGTAAAGAGTAAAAATTTACAAGATCCATTGTTAAAATATCACGAACTTGATTAAAATTAACACTGGTCATGTAAAAATCTTGAAAAAAAATTGTGTGAGTGCCGGGACTCACGGTTAATATGTGTAAACATCAACGTTTGTCCAAGCGCAGTTTTCAGGATCCATTTTTGGTGCGTCGTCTATATACGTTGTTGACTACGTGCATGTATCCAAAACGGACTAGTTGATTTGAAAGGGATCTTCAGATATTTGTCACTGAAGGTACTACTATGTAGATTTTCGTAACATAACGTGATTCATCGGAAAGTGTGATCTCGTAACGTCGCACAGAGGAAAATCCACGCTTTTATTTCACTCTACCGCCGCGCCGGCATAGATGTTTGCACATCAAAAAAATGTATTTACAGGAATTACATATTGAAACAACATGACCCATGACCCAAATCACAGATCGTCAGATCACAGCACCATGACAGCCAATCGACTAATTACATGACTATTGAACCTAGTGTGCAGAGTTGTAAAGACTGCAGTGAGTTGAAGACTTCAGTCATTAAAATCCCAATTAATTGACTACAACATTTGAGTAAAAGAAGTCAATCACTGGCTTACATTAAAGTGACTTATTGGCTTTAAAATTGACTAAAATTAAATGTTGAATTTTAAGTGCCTTTAAAGTATTTAAAAGTCAAAAAGTGCAACAGTCAATTAACTGCTTTGGTCAATTGACTACTTTAGTTAACTTCCAAGTCCGAATATTGAAAATTACTGTTTATTTTAAATTTAAATTTATTTAGAAAGTCAAAAGACTATTATACAATTGTCTGCAATCACTAGCTGCTGGACAGCTTGTATAACACATAGCTCCATCTTACTGAAACCATAGGTTGCCAAAGTCCAAATTCTCAATTTCTGGCGATAAAAATCAGTTCTCATGCTTCGGTAGAGCTCTTCATTGAATATAAAGGGTGTTTTTTTTAGACGTGTGGATTTTATGAAGAAATAAAGGCATATAATTTTATGTTGTGGCCAAGAATTTAGTTTTATTATAAAGATAAGGGTTTGCCATTAAGTTTTAAAAATGATTTCGGGCAAGTTGCCGCCGCGGCTGGCTCGAATAAATTCCAGCCGAGAGGCCAAATTTTCGACAGCTCTAATTGTTGCGCGTGGATGGCGGATAGACTCATTCTGGTCTTCTTCGATACTCTGCTCCGCAACAGCAATAGCGTCTTCGGTGCGCATTGGACAGAGTCTCTGAGGATGCGCATTATCCACTAGAGTAAACGTGGTGCGAAACCGATCCATGGTTGCTCGAATTTATTCGACTTTGCGATTATGTCGACTGAATATTGGACGCAGCGCGCGATACGTCGCAAAAATCAAGTGACAGATGTCAAAAAGACGAACTCCGAAAAAAGTATTGCCAGATTGAAAACCACAAGTCTAAAAAAAACACCCTTTATAACGTTTCTTACATCATCGTTTTGAAATAAAAATATGCCAATAATGGCGTACCCAATGAACAAAACAAACAAAAAGAATTTCACTCCTTTTTATCCACTTATACATTTTTGCTCTGGTCCAAATTAAGTCTCCTTTTTAGGAAATGCTGACAGAACTAACAAAACTCTAGGCTTATGTGAAAGCAGCACGTGTTTTGTGCAACAGAAACCGACAGTTGATTTGGTTGGAAGATATGTGAAACACGATGGGGTTGAAGAAGTCCATATCTATAATCCGTATATCTATACTCTACCATTACCTACTGCATACTTCCACATACCTGCTTAAGTGTGGCAGGTGAGTTATAGTCATCAATTAATAGCATCACAAAAAAATGCAGAGCACTCAGTATAGCTACGATATATAGATATTGAATTATGACAGACGTCCATTAGGCAAACCATTAGATAAAAGCCAAAGCAGATTGTTACCTTTGTCTAACATATATAATTCCTATTCTATTCCAGATATTTAAACAAGTGCACTCCATAGCATGGAGCACTGAGCACTGAGCAATCGTATAAGCTGATCCTGTGTTGATGGTATTTCCTCTTTTGTGGTCCTTCCTTTTACCTCTCCATCTCTAGATATACGAATAGGTATGATGGGAAGTACTGGACTAATCCCTTATGAGATATTTATATCCTAAATCCTTAATCCGATCTGAGTACTTGTGTCCTATTTGGATTCGTGTGCGTTATTTGGGGTTTTCAGTTTCTGTTTTCCTCTGTTTTGTCTTCAAATATTTTTTTAAACGATCCTAAAGTTGACATCCTGCAGCGGCACTTGGGGAATTGAAGCAAAATGATTCCCTAAAATTGTAATCATTTGAATTCCATCGAGAAAGGTTTTTTAGATGTCAGTAGGTATGTATAGTAAAAGTATGTAGCACAGAGGAGTCTAATTTTTTTTTTTTGGTAAAAACATTATGTCAAAATTTAAGAACATTTCAGGTACTTTTATGTAAGACCAGTTATACCTTATACCTATAATATACCCAAGCTGCCCAAACAATTTTATTCCTTTTTATTTTCGTTTGATATCCGCATGTGATGTGATATGGTTTTTATATTTTTCTTCTTCCTTCTGTCAAGGAAATAATTTCATTTGGGATTATGTCAGTTGAAAATGTGTGTTCTGTTCACACATTGTCTGTCAGTCTTTTTCATGGAAAACGTTCTTAAAGTTCATTTCGTCTTTAGTATACACAAAAAAAAAATCTCACAGATATGAACATGGCTTAGAGATTATTTCAATGGTAGTATAAAAGGCAATTCCTGTTTTTTTTTTTTTTTTTTTTTTTTAAGTGAACTAGGTAAGAGCTTTCCTGAATTAAGCAGACAATTTAATAAATTCTGTGTACATAGGTTACATAACATATAAGTAGTACTCTGGTTTTGTATTTTTATTAAAATGTAATGTTTGTTTGACGTCAAATCTCGTATACGTTATCCTCTTTAAAATCTTTTATCCTCTGTTTAAGACTTGCAATAGCTAAATATGGAGAAGAATTTATTTAAAAAGTTTTTAGGAGAATCAAAGATACTTTGGTTATTTTGAGATTCTTGTCTAACACATCTTGCGATACATATATATATACCTAATTTATGACGGAGTAGTTATTATAGGGTAAGTTTTGAATTCGAAAACGAAATCGAGATTTTAATCAACATCTGACATCCGGTTGATATACAGACCATCATTAGGCTTGTAACATGTCGGCCTGTAAGTGCCTTGATCTACAACTTAAACCACTGAACAAATTTTGTTTAAGCTTTGGACTTTGGCTTTGATTATAATTCAATAGGAAAAAAATTTAAATATTTTGAAGCTCTAGAAATAAAGATATACACGACACGACATCTGTTAATGAAAAGCTTATAAGCTTAGACACAGATTTATTGAAATAAATAAAGATGAAACAGGTACGAAAATTTTATCAAAATCGTTAAAGCCATTTAAAGAATTTATGAAATTACGTTAAATTGTTCTGGACAAAATTATCTATTTAAAGCGGGCAGATTGACGGACAAATTGTATAATGACAAAAGCCCATTTTTTAAAATTCTTCATTAATTTTATGTTAATTTTTCTTAGACACGAAGCCAATTCTTAAATTACGACCACGAATGAATGTTTCATAATAAGTTTTATTTTTTTTTAATATAGGGTGATTTTTAAGCTGGTTTGGTTTTGGCAACACTGGTTTTGATAGCTGACGTTTGTTTAGTACCTTGTGTCACTGTCAAACAGCTTCAGTTTGGTTTGCAATTTAACCATGGATCGTCTTACAAATGAACAACGCTTGCAAATTATTGAATTTTACTATCAAAATTCGTGCTCGGTTCGAAATGTTCATCGCGCGCTGCTTGTGTTCAGCTCATTTTTGGTTGAATGGGTACGTAAATAAGCAAAATTTCCGCATTTGGAGTGAAGATCAGCCAGAAGCATTGCAACAACTACCAATGCATCCCGAAAAAGCCACTGTTTGGTGCGGTTTATGGGCCGGCGGCATTATTGGGTCTATTTCTTCAAAGATGATGCGAATCGCAGCGTTACTGTCAATGGTGAACGCTACCGAGTGATGATAACAAACTTTTTTTTGCCCGAAATGGAAGTTCTTGGCTTGCATGATATGTGGTTTCAACAAGACGGTGCCACATGCCACACAGCACGCGAAACAATGGCGCAATTGCGAGGCGAGTTTGGTGAACAGTTAATTTCACGTTTCGGGCCGGTCAATTGGCCGCCTAGATCGTGCGATTTGACACCATAAGATTATTTTTTGTGGGGGTATGTCAAGGCTTATGTCTATAGGGACAAGCCCGCTTCGATTGACGCACTGGAAGCCAACATCCATGCATTCATTCGCGAGATACCGGCCGATATGTGTGAAAGAGTATGCCAAAATTGGACTCAGCGGATGGGCTACCTGAGACGCAGCCGCGGTCAACATTTGCATGAAATTATCTTTAAACATTAAATTGCAAATTTCAAACTATCGATTCAAATAAATATTTTATTCATTTTTTCGAATTTTTTGTGTTTTTTTTTTTTAAAAGTTCTAAACCTCTTAAAAAATCACCCATTATCTTAGAAAATCTAAAGTTATCAATAGATAGTAAAATTAAACACTAACTATAGTTTTTGCCATTTTTACTATAATTATATTAAATAATTATTAAATGCAACAAGGGTAAACTATTTATTTTCAGAAAAATATTTTTTTTTGAAAGACCTGCTTAAATCAGTTTCCAGGTATTCGATTATTTACTAGACGTCAATGTATGCTTTGTATTCATTTTTTATTTGGTATTATTTTATTTTATCTTATTTTAATTTATTTTATTTTATTTTATTTTAATTTATTTTATTTTATTTTATTTTATTTTATTTTATTTTATTTTATTTTATTTTATTTTATTTTATTTTATTTTATTTTATTTTATTTTATGGAATTGTATTTTATATTATTTTTTATGTTATTTTATTTCATTTTATTACATATTAATAATTAATAACAAATCTGAAAAAAAAAATAAAATATCCAAACACAGAAATCTAACAAAAAAACATTACAATGACCACTTTTATCTACAAGCATACAATACTGGACATATATCTGCCTTCAAGGCTAAAAATTATCTCATTCCTCTGTAACAATAACTGTTATGTTTTAAACTTTTTAAATTTGAGAGATACCAAGCTTTTAAGTCAGTTTTTACCTTAATAAACTGGCACGAATTGGACCATCAATTGATCCTAGCCAGGCAGAACTAAACGAATAGATACGCACCTATCTGCGTAAAAAATTCTTGCGAAAATAAATGTAGGATGGACCCTACTAGACTCTTCTGCTAATACTAAGAACCTTTAGCCGTGTTTTGACAAGGGAAAGACAGATAGGATCTTAACACTAAACATGAAATCACTGTACTTGCTTGTAGGTACCGTTACTGGACACAATCTGCTGAAGTACCACAAGAAAAAACTGAGGCTCATCACGGATGATTTACGCAGAGGTTGTGGCGATGAAGAAACACATGAAAGACTCTTCTCACTTCTTAAGCCACTGCCCAGCACTCTCGCATTTAAGAAATAATAATACTTCTTTAATAACTGAAAGGAGCTCTCCAACTTTTCTGGTGTGAAATTGTCGAAATTGATTAATGCCTCTAGAAGTCTAGATGTCTTGATAAATCCAAAAAAAAACTTATAGGTTACCTTATTAGGAGCGTCTAATCCTCCAGGGTATCACAATGGATCTACATTGATCTAAGTGTGATAGGAATAAGATCCTCTATCAGCCCAAAAACCTAATCTAACCTACCTTATTAAATATTTGTATTTTAACAACAAGAGGGACCATCGTCAACAGGTCCAGCCAGATACTGGCTTACGCAGACGACATCGACATCATCGGAAGAACTGAGCAAGCTGTACATGATTCCTTCATCCAGATCGAGCAGGCGGCACAAAATCTGGGGCTGCACATTAGTGAAGGTAAAACAAAGTACATGGTGGCGTCGAATGCGAGAGGAACAGTTGGTCAAACAATCAAGGTAGCGGAGCACGAATTTGAAGTGGTGCAATCCTTTAAATACCTTGGGTCAATAGTAGCAGCCGATAACAATATAGAAGAAGAAATACGCGGGCGGCTTCTCAAATCCAACAGAGCCTACTATAGTCTGTCAAAGCTCTTCAAATCCAGAAATCTCACCATAACTTCAAAACTGCTGCTGTACAGGACCATGGTCCTGCCAGTACTCACATATGGATCCGAGACTTGGGTGCTTAGCAAAAGGCACTCCGACCTTTTAGCCGCGTTCGAGAGAAAAGTCTTAAGGAGAATTGTTGGCCCCATATGTGAGGAAGGACGATTCCGGAGACGGTACAATCATGAATTGTACGCAATCTACCTTGAAGCAGATATCGTGACAAAAATTAAGCGGGCAGGGCACCTAGCTCGCATGAGCGAAGAGGAACCTGCTCGGAAAGTTCTTTGTGGTACATTCTATGGTAGACGACAGCGTGGTAGACCATGCTGGCGCTGGAGAGATGGCGTAGACCAGGACGCCCGGAGCCTTGGGGTGCGCAACTGGATGGCGGCGGCTCGAGACCGGGATGGGTGGAGAGACTTGTTGAAGGAGGCCAGGACCGGACCCCGGTTGTCGAGCCGACGATGATGATGATGATTTTATTTTCAACACTGCATGAATAAAAAAGATAAAACTCTTAGGTCCAGTTTTTCAGTGCGAGATTAAAGTTAGACCCGAGTTAAATCATCGAGTTTGGTGAGTTAACTCAGGATTAACTGAACAGATGTTTTTGATGTTTTATCCACGAGTTTGTTTAGTCATGCCACATGCATTCTCCACTAAAAAAAACTGCTTCCTCAGTTAACTGTGGGTTAATTCACTGTTAGTTAACGCTGGCTGGTGAGTTAACCACTGAAAAACTGGTCCTTATTATTTAGTCAAAGTCGTTACATTTTGGAACTTCGGTAAAAGAATTAAGTTCTACCAAAACTTTGTCCCAAATTAAAAAATATAATTCTTTCAAACCTCCATGATGCCATTACCATCTGACTTGGAAATAAAATAAAAAAAATATTCCACTTATGTATGTATATTTGAACAGCTAATTATTTAGTCAGCTTTACTGAAGAAAAAAGTTCTTTCAAAGGCTCTATATAGGTACGAGGAGCTTCCATTTACCCGCAAGAATAACAAAATTACTACTCCATCTTTAATTCAGATAAGTAAACTAGCTCTGATTGCATACACAAGTCTTTCCCATTTTATCAACGTCATCATCATCTCCAATGCCTGTCTATATCTACTCTACATACCTATATAGTACACTCGTATTTCGTATATACCGTTGGCAAATATAACGAAATAATAAAATAGCAAACAGACCGAACAACGAATTCTACTTGACAATCTCCTTAGGAATGCAATTTGCAAACATCATATCTTCGTGTCTTGAGAAAATTTACATTCTCAAGTGATATCCTGATTATTTACTTATAAACATCCTTCTTCTCTGTTCCTCCCCTATCCACCATCCTTTATGCTCCACAATCCACCTCAAGCATTTTGTTCGTTCTGTCTCGTCCTCATCATCATATTCTCTCTCTAAGACTCTGTTGCTTCATTTAACTAATTAATTTTGTGAATTTTTATTTTCTATCTTTCCAGATACAAAACAACGAGACTTTTATACAAAATAACACCAACAAAAAAACAGTAAAACGGCAGAATAATAGAAAAACATTTTTGGATTGCTGCTCTTCGTGCTCTCGGAATAAAATTTGCATTTCGGATTCGCATTTTGTATGCAACAAAGGTACGTATTCTCGTTTGTTCTAGTTTTGAGTATAGAGTATTGTTAGTTCTTAGTATGAGGGTTGAGGGACGAGTAAGGTGTGGACCTATGAGTATCTTGTCGGTATAGTCGTATCAAGGTTTAGTGTTTCCCGCCAAAAGGATGATTCTTTGTTGCGGATGCTGGAAAACAACATAAGCCTCTTCTTCTTCCTCGCCCTATCATCATCAGGATCAGTACTCAGAAGTCAACCGTTTCTAAGGACATAAAACGCGTGTGATGACATAATTTGGATTGAGCTTTTGCAACTTGTAGCCCTTGGTTTGTTCGTCATTTTAGTCGTTTTTTGTCATGACAGAGTTTTTCGCTTCTTATCTACTATATTCACAAATCACATGTCCGCTTCTTGATTAGGGTCTCAGGGGGATTTGGGATTTTCATATTTTGAATTTTTTTCGGTGAAATGCTCTTTGGTATTTTTTTTTTGTTAAATTATTTCCCCCGAAGGACATTGCATAGAAGAAGAAATAATTTCCATATAAAATACAACAACAATGCCGCTTAGTAAATGGCGATAAAACTATCCGCGTATGAACTAAGAGCATATAAAACGGAATTATTAGTATTATAACTGTTATACATGGCGTTTTTTTGTGCACTTTTATTTAAGAACGAGACTAGAGAAACGCCAATTTATAACAGTTATAACAGTTTTTCGCCATTAAAAGTAAGTGTGTAAAAAAAAAAAACTCTGTGCCTGAAGTATGCCCACCGGCGGCGCACAGTGGTGCGAGAGCGGAAAAAAGTCTTTTGAAAAAGTCATATATATCCTTTTAAACTTTATGTTTAAGTACTCTTAGATAACCCGAACGTATGATTTAAAAGCATTTTTTAACATATATTATATTGTATGTTCTGATTTACAAGCCCTTAAAGTTGAAAAATAATTTTACTCAAATCGCGAACCGTATTTTCAACAAATTTTGAGATATTTTTTTCCGAAGTTCCTTTAAATAAATTCTCTAGCTTATTAAATAATTTAATAGGTCTATTTTCGATTATCTAAAAATAAAAAAAAATATTGATTATTTATAAAAGATACCTTCTATAAGTAGCCTGAAGCTTTAGTACTAAGAAAAAATACTTTTTTTTAAAACTTTTTGATTTAAAAAAAGCGCCAAAAGATACCAAGAAAGTATATATGCCAGCATATGCTCCGTACATTCATGTTAAAGCACCGAAAAAATCAGCTGCAGATTCGTGCAGATGTGGTAGTTATGCTCAAAAATGTTTCACTAAATCGGATTTCAAAAAACTCCGTCTTGACGGTGGTGTTTACCAAAAAGTTTTATTTCTTCGGTATTAATTGTCAGAATGAACTTGTTAAGCCCATTATTTTAAGAAAAAATGTCAAATTTTATTTTAAAAATAAAACAAAATTAATACATTGACCCAGGTCTGAGAATTTCGATTTTTGCGAAACCATTTATTTCTGCCTGGAAAATTTTTCAACTTTCAACTCAATTTTCTTGAAAACAACACACGGAAAATAATATAGTTTTATGATATTTTGAATTATATGATAGAGCTTAATACAAAATAAAGAAAAGGATTAGGGATAATCCTTTATATACTCATATCCTCAGATCCAATAATAACAGGTTTAAAGCCACAGGCAAAAAAGAAAATACTTCCAATCAGCGCAGACGCTAAAAACCTCATTTTAGCATTATAAAATTACTACTTCATAATTGTTTTTTATTTATTTTTTTTGTATGTATTTATCTATTTATTTATTTAATTTTATAATATACATAGTTAATAATAATATTTTATTCAAAATAAAAAGTTAAGATTTTACTAAAAAAAACTTTTATTTTTCTTTTATTTAAACCCTCAAATTTTAGAAAAATGTCAATAACTTTGTTTCTAATTATTTTTGTTCAACCAAATTTTGACCAAATATGTATAAGACTAATATAACCATGTTTGCCAAATTTCATTTAAATCCGTTGAACCTTTCAGATAAAACAGACTTTTTTCCGCTCTCCCATTCAAACCGAACCACTGTGCGGCGGACTGTGATCCAAAAAGCCAAAAGTCGCGACAAAAATACAAAATCCGATGTTTTTTTTATGTTTTATTTTTGTTTTTTAATAATAGAAATATAGACAGGGCTTAGTAAATAAAATAATGTTCTGGTAATTAGTTTGGTTTATATAGCTTTTCAAAGTTGGGAAATTTGGTTTTAGAGTAAAAAAATGACAAACAACTAATGTAATCTTTATTGCAATTATGGCATATTTTATGAAAAATCATAGTTCCCTTTAATGCAGCGTGGTTGTTTTATTTGTAAGTAAATTAATATTTAAAAAAAAAATTATTTTTTTTATAAATAAAACAAAAAAAACCGTTTTTTCATGAGGCTACAACAAAAGCTCGTTGAGTCCCGCTGAAAAATTAACAGGATATTTTAGCCCAACTATTTGTTTAGCCATATGCATAATTTCAGCTGCAACTTTTTGCAATGTTTTGAGAAAATTTCATTTGTTTAAAAAAAGCATGTTTTCGGTGCTAACATTTTGGTCTTAAAAGCAAATTTTTGTTGAGAATGTTTGAGTTATTTCCTTTATCAAAAGAGCTGAGAACGTGAAATTTTCTTCTAACTTCAATTAGAAAACGTTTTTTTACAATCTGAATAGTACAAATATACGCCCACTCCCACCCCCGTTTTTATTTAAATGGAAATTGTTAAAAACAAAATGGACTTAAAATCTATAAACAAACTACTGATTGTTATATTGAACATTCAATTTTTGTAATTTGTGCACTTTCACGCCCCTTTTTGAATAAATACTTCTTAAATTGAGAGTTTTTGAAACTAAAGTAGGTAAATACGAATGGACCTGGTTTGGTTTCGATTTTGAGCACTATGGGATTATATGAGAGTCCAATGAAATTTAAAATCTAAAATTAAATTTAAAAAAAAGATGCATTTTGAATTCTATTTTATTTTAGGAATAAAAAACAAAATAAAAAAAAATAAAAAAAAAAATATTTATTAAAATTTTGGTCCGTTTACTTTTTATCACACTGTTTTAAATAAAATTGGTTACTGAAATAGTTTATAAGATATGTCGATGAGCCACAAAATGAAAAAAATATTGTTCTAATATTTGCTTAAGACTTCAAAAATTGGTTCGTTAACTTGATGTATCCACTGTTGTAAGAAAAATTATTTTGGAAAACCTTGTGAATAATTAAATAGTCGCAGAGTTTCCGATAAAAGCTATTTTGAATCAATAATTCAACAAGTCCAATTAAATAGTGCTAAGTCTTCTACTTGGCTGATGTATTTCAGTAGTATATAGAATTTGTATTATAAAAACCTTCATATAAAAACAAAGCCTGGCCCTGGGCAAAATTTCCAGCTTAATGATTAAGAATTTTAATCTTGTTGGATATAGTTCACATTGGATTTTTGTCAAAAAGTTCATGTAAGTTGAACTGAACTTAATAAAAATTGCGTATTGACAAGGCACTCACTAGTCAACTGATGAGTCCAAGTGAGATCGCCGGGACGAAACGCCAATTTTTATGGACTAAAGGCCGATAAAAGCTATTTTGAATCAATAATTCAACAAGTCCAATTAAATAGTGCTAAGTCTTCTACTTGGCTGATGTATTTCAGTAGTATATAGAATTTGTATTATAAAAACCTTCATATAAAAACAAAGCCTGGCCCTGGGCAAAATTTCCAGCTTAATGATTAAGAATTTTAATCTTGTTGGATATAGTTCACATTGGATTTTTGTCAAAAAGTTCATGTAAGTTGAACTGAACTTAATAAAAATTGCGTATTGACAAGGCACTCACTAGTCAACTGATGAGTCCAAGTGAGATCGCCGGGACGAAACGCCAATTTTTATGGACTAAAGGCCGATAAAAGCTATTTTGAAATAGTCGCAGAGTTTCGTTTTTTTTTGAAAAATTCTCAAAAATTTAAATATTTTTATAGTTTTCCTTTAATTTCTTTCTCTGTTAAATTCCTTTTATTAAGAAAATCTTACTTCAGCCTTTGATTTAGAAACATCATGTGAAGATATTTTCTCAAAATTCACATTTTCAATAGCCTTGGAAATTTCCTTTTAAAAGAAGAAAAAAAAATTGTAGCGATTTATTTATTCGTTCAAATTTTATGATTTTTGCAACCAAAAAAGTCATTTTGGACCACAGTGCGGCGGAGGGAGTTATGGAATCGTACAAAAAATCGAACTCGAGATTTTGATCAAACTTTACATTACGATGATAGAGAAGTCAAAAAAAGTGGGTCTCGCAAAAACGTCCGTCTGTCTGTCTATCTGTCTGTCTGTCTGTTCGACTACAGCTAAACGGATGGGTCGATTTTCTTTAAACTCAGTACTTAGCGTTTTTTGGTCATTCCCCCGACCCGTTTTTTTTTTTTTGTTTAAGACCAAAAATAACGTTACCTGTCGTACAATATTTTTTGGCCAAAAAAGAAAATCTTATTTTTCTCAGAATCGGCTCCACAGATTTTTTTTTTTTTTAAACTCAAAAAATTTAAATAGTTATAAGCTGCCGTTAAATGAAAAAAAAGGTTCTGAAAAATGGTTATTAATGGTACCTCCTAAGGAACCATTTTTTTGAATTTCGATTTTGTCTAAAACTGTTCAACTGATTTTGACAATTTTTTTTTGTGAAGAAGGATTGTTGTATTCTAAATAGTATGGTGTACCAAAATTTTCAAAAAAAATTATTTTTCGATTTTTGAAAAACGTTTGAAATTTTTCTTATGAAAACTCAATATTTCAAAAATGACTCAATCGATTTTTATGAAACTTGGGATAAAAAAGTTTTTTAATATGGTCTAACATATTATTAGTGAAAATTGTGCTTATATCCAAAAATAACGGTACCTCCCATACAAATGTTCAAAAACCGTTGAAGAAAAATTTTTTTTTCTCAAAAACGACTCCTACGATTTTGATAAAATTTCTCTTGTGTATTGATATTAGTACGAACTACTTTTTTAAAATATTAAATTTAACATTTTAGTTTTATTAAAAGTACCTCTCATAGAACGGTAGTTTTGATTTTCGACTATCTCACTTTCGGGTTCACCGATTAAAATAAAATTTTGTATTTAGAAGCTTGTAATCAGTTAAAGTAATATTGTATATCAAAATTTTAAAATAATATATTTTTGGATTTTTAAAAAAGAATTCAATATTATTTTTTGGAAATTCGATATTTCAAAAACGAGTGAATGATTTTTTTTTTTAACTCAATTCTTAACTCTACATTTAAATACTTAAAATTGGCAAACCAATTTTTTTTTCACACATGTTTACAAAATTTTATAAATAAAAAATTTATTGTTTTTGAAACCGCTCTTACGATTTTTAAAATTTTTTTCACATAAATTAAGATTAACATAACTATTTAGATGTTGTACATCGCGTTCGATTCAAAACAGTTTCAGAAGTGTTTTAATCAATTTTTTTCTAATTTGGTTGATTTAAAACAATTTTCCAGTTTAAATAATATAATTTCCTTGCATGCATGTTGCATATGTGCAACACTGGGCTATATTGTTAGTTTTTGTATACTTACATAGTTTTGGCAAATGGATAAAATATAGACTCCCATAGCTAATTTATTTCAAACTATCGAACCACAATGTGATCGCACATAAGAGCAAGTTCGTGCGACCCAGTCGTGCATATTTTTTTAAGTTGATTTTGTTTTCAGTTTGAATTTTTTTTTTCAAATTTTTAAATGCAAAATTTTTTGAACTATTGACTAGGACCAGATTGCAGAATTTTTAAAAAAAACGGTATAACCATATAAAATATATACGCGAATAGCCCAAAAATAAGACCATTTTCACAAAAGAACCTGTACCTAATGGCCTAATGCCTATTTCCGTAATGTGAATTTTTCGGCAAAAACCTGAAACGCAGTTTTCTTACAATAATTTTTTTCATTCCAGGCACGAATTTTAATCCAAATCGTTGGAACCAATTTTGAGAAAATTAAACAAAAAAAAACTAATTTTTTGTATGGCAGCTACCCGTTGTATGATGTGAGCTAAAACAAAAAATCGAATAATGTTCAGTTTTTAATTTACATCCTTAAAGCTTAAACAGAATCTAAGATAAGTTCTTAAATTAATCCAAAAATAATTCACAAACCACTTAAAATATTGGCTCCATATTCAATCAATCTAATTCAAATTCCAAACTTGTAATTACAATTATGATCCTAGCACAGGGATAATTCATTATTGATTAGATACGTGTGTGCAATTTATTCAGCTACACATACACACTTTGCCTAGGTAATAGGTATATATACATATATACGAGTATACATATAGCTATCAAAAACTATACCGTTACCCGCTCTTGATATATTGGATTTATGATTTGTTCGTCTATTTCCCTTCCAGTCCAATAACGACGGGGGATATTTTGTGCCGTCAGAAATGATTTCAATTGAAGTAAATGCTTCTCACACTCTAGTGTTAGGCAGAACGGACAGTCGGCCCAACCGAATCCATACACACATACACACGAATAGCTTATAAATGGATTGTCAAACTCAGCTCGTCTGATGTACATAAGTGCTCCCAGCGAGGGTAATCAATTTCACACACTCTTATGTAGAAGTATAGTGTGTTGTTTAATTTTGGCGAAAGTAATATTCGCCTACAACGAAATCAATTATTATAAATCAAGTGTAATTAATTTATATATTATTCAATCTAATACGACACGCACTTGAGTGTAAGATACGATTATTATGAAACCTTTTGATTGATGAATGATGATCCAAAGAGATATTTATTAAATGAAAAATAATCCCCATCTTCCTAGGTGAATTGAAATTATTATTATTGCACACTTAGAATGCCAATGTACACTATGTACAGTAGATACAGTGTACCTATAGCTTCGACTTTCGTTTAATTTATCTTTTTTATTATTTTTTTCCTGGTGATGACGACGAGATGACACTCAAAAACCGAAAGTTTTGTCATTTTCTTACCGCTATTTGAAGGCACACTTCGGTGTTTGTCGGTGTGGGTTGCCTTAATGCCTGTCATTCTGAGGTGAATTCTAGGCAGCTTTATACGTCTGCGTTTGTTCCTATGAATCGTAGGGAGGAAAGGTTGTTAATTTTAACCCTCAAGTGCCATTTTGAAATACCTTAACGACTTAAAATTGTCAAGGGTTTCATCCATTAGGAAGTGGTTTAGTGGATAAATTCAAGTGTTTAATGAGAAATTTAGTTTCGTGTTTCGCTCGTCGTCTTCATCTTCCTCGTTGTGGGTCTTCTCTTGGGTGGCGCTGGATGACAGCACAGCCAAATATTTTCTCAGCCAATAAGACTTCGCTTCTGTAAAGGTATAGGTATTGTGCCGTTTTAATATTTAATTACTTTATACTCGTACTTGGGGTCTTGGGCGCAATGTATATTTTCTTAAAGAAGAAGGATATTTGCATAAAGTTTTATGAGCTCTGAACACTATGCAAAAGTCTACTCTTAGATTACAACTTCTCTCCATTCAGTTTAGAGCTTCGCTATATTAGAATTTATTGAAAGAAGGTAGCAAACTAGTTTTTTAAGTTAACCCAAGAAGCAAGAAGGGTAAACTTTAAAGAGTTGGAATCTTAAAAACCGATTAATAAACTTTATTAATTGTTTTCTAATCAGAAGGTATTCACATTAAAATGTGGTTAGCTATATCAATCATTTATAACTGTTGCTTAAAGTATACTTGATGGTTTAGGAGAGACTCAATATATTTTGTACTGTCGACTTTCAACGAAGGTATAACCGTATAGCTATACTTACCAGGGACAGGGAGATTTATAAAGAGTGTTTTTTAGACGTGTGGTTTTTAAGAAGATGTAAAACGCATATAATTTAATGTAATGGCCAAGAATTTAGCTTTATTATAAAGATAAGGGTTTGCCATTATGTTTTAAAAATTATTTCGGGCAAGTGGCCGCCGCGTCTGACTCGAATAAATTCCAACCGAGAGGCCCAATTTCGGACCACTTTTTGCAAGCAATTGGGGTCGTATATGTCAGCAATAACACGCCGAATATTCTCTTCCAATGCGTCAATCGTCTCGGGCTTATCTGCGTAGACAAGCGACTTCACATAACCCCACAAAAAATAGTCCAGCGGTGTTAAATTGCACGTTCTTGGAGGCCACGCCACAGGCCCACGACGCGAGATAATGCGACCACCAAAAGTTTCCTTGAATAAACTGATTGTTTCGTTGGCCGTATGGCATGTAGCACCGTCTTGTTGGAACCAAAGGTCGTCCCCATTAACATCCTCCAATTCAGGCACGAAAAGTCATTAATCATGGCTCAATAGCGTTCCCCAATGACTGTAACATTATGGTCGGTTTCATTTTTGAAGAAATATTGAATAAGGATTCCCTCTGCCTATAGAGCACACCAAGCAGTGACTTTTTGAGGATGTAACGGCGCGTCTCAACAATGGATTGTGGATTATGATCACTCCGAATACGACAGTTTTGCTTATTAACATACCCATTCAACTAAAAATGAGCTTCATCGGTAAACAAAAATTTCTTGTGAAAATCGGGATCAACAGCAATCTCGTTTCGAAATAAATCTGCACAATTTGCATGCGGTGTTCAGGCGTCAGTCGATTCATGATGAAATGGCAAACCAAACTGAGTATAAATCTAGTGACAGCTGTCAAAAAGACCAACTCCAAAAAAAAGTATTTCCAGATTGAAAACCACACGTCTATAAAAAAAAAACACCCATTACTTCAATCAATTTTCTTAAGGAATCTGTATTTTAATTCTGGTAAAATATCAATTAACAATTCTGGACTAAAATTTTTTTGAGGATATTATCGTAGTTTTTTTCGTGGTTTAAACCCTCGCACAAAATTTCGATTTTAAGTTAATCTCTTTATTTCTTTTTCACTACAAAGTGAATGTCATATTTCCGCAGTATATCAAGCTTCAAGCTTGGTTATGTTTTTAACAATTATTTATCTCTCTTACTACTCGAAACATCAAACTATAGAAATTTTAATAATTTACATATAGAAAGGTATTACTAATTGATTCCGTCTTGGTTTTAGTGGTCAAAATTCCTAACAAATCGAGTTAGTTCAATGTTTTTGTAATTTATATTTCAATTCCAAAAGCATTTTTTTTTTTGTTCAAGGAAACCATTAAACAATGATTGATTTCTTTTTATTATACCTACATATTTCTATCAACTATATATCGTGCTAATATAATTAACATTGTTATAGACATAACACGCACTTCATGAGTGGTATTTCGATAACGGTGTCAGGTGTCGTGTTCTAATTAACAACATTTCCATCGCTTAAATGATTTTTTGTGCACGCAATATTTGTTCAATGCCTCAATACAGGGTGTTTCTTTTAAAGCGGATATTCCAATAGTATAAAGAAGTAGTGGTATTTTGACTTTTCTTTGTTGTTTGTGCGTTGTTGTTTATGTTAAATCATCATGGCTTGTATAGCAAGTTCGCGGATTGTGTTCAATCATGTTTAAACGTTTCACTTTATCACCACTGTAATTGATTTATTTTGTTTACTACATGATGTACAGGGTCATTCATTTCGTGATTTCAAGTTGGCAGCGCTGGAATTTGACACCTGTCAAATTCAGCTGTCATTTGAAGTGTCATAATATTAGTTGAATGTTTGTCAATTACGATAATGGATCGCTTAACAATCAAACAACGCGTTAAAATTATTAAAACTTACAATACAAAAGTGGTGATTCAAACGTAGCCACTTTTCGCTCATTACGCGATTATTATGGTCGTCATAATCAACCGACTACGCAAGCAATCGGTAAAATTGTGAAGAAATTTGAAAATCAGATATCGTAAGGCCTGTGCATCATCGTAATGCACGCTCAGTCGAAAATATTGCTGCTGCAACTGCAAGTCTTGCTGATGATCCAAATTTATCAATTTCCCGGCGTTCGCAGCAATTGAACGTGCTGTACACCGATTTTTTTTTTTTGGCTAGAAGATCTAGAAGGGATTCTAGACATTATTCCAATCTAAAAAAGTTCTGCTCACGAAACAATTGTAAAGGGTTTTTCAACAGGGACGCTACAAAAGTAGAGCAACAGGGACAGCAAACGACGCCATATTTCTTGCCGCAATTTTGACATTTCTCTTTAGTAAGGTTTGCCATTTCATGATGGAGAGAAATACGAGCCAACAAAGAGTCGAAATTATTAAAATTTACTACCGAAATTCGGAGTCGGTGGCCTCAACGCTAAGAGCGCTACGTCCAATTTATGGTCGTCATAATCGTCCTAGCAGATCAACAATTGAGCGTCTAGTGGACAAATTTGAATCCACAGGCACAGTACAAAATGTTCCCGTGCCAGTGAGACAAAGATGTGCCCGTAGTGTCGAGAATATTGCTGCCGCTGAGGCTTCAGTTGCAGAAAGCCCAAATGTGTCACACGTCGTTCTCAAGCGTTGGCATCTCTGTGACGTCGTTGTGGCGAATTTTGCGAAAAGATCTTGGCCTACATCCTTACAAGATTAAATTAAAGCAAGAACTGAAGCCGCTTGGTGAATTGGGCTGAGCAACAACTTAAAAATGATTCGGATTTTCATCGAAATATCATCTTCAGCAATGAGGCTCATTTCTGGCTGAATGGCTTCGTCAATAAACAAAATATGCGGTATTGGTCAGGCAGCAATCCACACGTACTCCATGAGTCATCATTGCATCCCGAAAAATTTACGGTTTGGTGTGGTTTATGGGCCGGCGGCGTCATTGGGCCGTACTTCTTCCGTGATAATCAAGACCGGCACGTTACTGCGTAATGGGGATCGCTATACCGTTCAATGAGAACCGAATATTACTGGCCCCAATTGGATGATATGGACTTGGAGGACATGTGGTTCCAACAGGACGGCGCCACAAGCCACACAGCGAATGTCACAATCAATTTATTGGAAACCAAGCTTGGAGAACGTGTTATCTCACAAAATGGTCCAGTCGCTTGGCCGCCTCGGTCGTGCGATTTGACGCCGTTAGACTATTTCCTGTGGAGCTACGTCAAGTCTATGGTCTATGCCAACAAGCCAGCGATGATTGATGAACTTCGTACGAATATCGAACGTGAAATTGCAGCAGTATCGGCCGATTAATGCTTGAAAACCGTCGAAAATTGGGTTCAGCCTCTGGACTTCTGCAAGCGTGCCTGTGGTGGCCATGTAAAAGAAATCGAGTTCCATACATAATGGCATCAAACGTACTTTCACAAGAATAAAGAATTTCATTGATATCCAAAACCAAAACGCGCTCTTATTGAAAAACCCGACATATGGTGGCCCGTAACGTTAGGCGACTGGAGTTGCCCGAATCTCGTTGATGCACACCTACTTTAAATGGCAAAATACTGTTATAACTGTTTAATAAATTGGCAGTCTCTAGTCCTGTTCTAAATCATAACTAAGAAAACGCCAGAAATAATATACCAACACAAAATTTACGCATCTATGTACTTACTTGTTCATTGATTTTTGTAATTTTATTTTTATATATAAATACATTTTTATAGCCAATTACTGGTCGTTTGTTTTTCAAATGCAATTACACTCTTTTCTCCGTTTTTCTTGTTTTTGTTAAAGACATCCTTTTCGCTTTAAATTCGTAAATCAATAT
The DNA here is from genome assembly GCA_932273885.2 of Leucozona laternaria. NCBI lineage: Eukaryota > Metazoa > Arthropoda > Insecta > Diptera > Syrphidae > Leucozona > Leucozona laternaria. The sequence continues at coordinate 53,005,953 of OW026367.1, read as the reverse complement.
TTAGACAAGACCTTTATTTTAATTATAAAAAAAACATTTTTATATTAAAAAAGATATACCCAGACCAACACCTACTAAACGTAGGTAGGTTTGTGTGAGTATATTTTTATACATAGGTATATATTGCGGTCTCTATGAATTTGTCTATACGTAAACCTTTTGCGCGCTTGCAATAAAAACCGCAATAGCATTAATTTTACTCTGCAAATTTTAATGATTCTGAATGTAAAGCACTACCCTCAGGTTTTCATAATAATAATTCATAAAGACCGAATGAGACAACAGAATGGGTGTAAAATAAATTAACCGCATAAATATCAACCCTCCGCAATGTAAATATACCCTTGTGCCATCACCATCAAGCAATGTAAAGACACAGACACAGACACAGAACAACCAAAAGCCGAAATGGACCATTAAGAATGGTTTCTCATTTTCGTTTAAATTTGTGTGTGAACATTGTAGATTTAATATATGTATATATTTTTTATGTTTATAGCTACATTATGAATGTCGTATTTTTTATTTGTTGCTACATACACAGCTACCTACATACTTTTACGTTTTCATTTTTATCTCTTGATATACCTTTAGAAAAAAGACGGGGCAGATGGTATCGGTGCGGTGCGGTGCGTTGCGGTGCGGCCAACCGACACGCGGAGTTCCAATTCATTTCTTTGTGTTTTTATTTATTTTTTGTTTTTATGGTGGACAACCTACCTCCGGCATCCACAAATTGTAAGGATGTCCAATTAAAAGGATAATGACAATTATGTCCTTTCTGCTGAAGAATTCAGTGTTGTTATCATTTCTCTTTACCTTAACATGGATTTTTTTGTGTCCATTCATTCATCTCCGATCACCTTGATTGAGGTTGAAAATTGATTTCAAAAGTGCCTTTTCCCAAGGGTAAAAAAATATTTAGCCAATATTAAAAAAAAATAATTACTCTGCCAGCCGTTTTATACCAAAACATTCTGCGCTTTCGGTTGGTAAACAATTCACAATGTGTGTAGCATATTTCGAAGAATTTGTTTGGTTTTTAAAGAGTTCTTTTAAAGGGTTTTCCAATAAGAGGTGTTATTTTGATATTCAAAGAAAAATGGCATTTTTTGAGATAATGATCGGATGTTTATTTCATTATAAAGAGGAAGGTATGCCGTTAATAATGGAACACAACATCAGCCAAATGGCCGCCACGACCACGCTTACAGGACCATATCCTTTTCATGAAATTTTCCATAACCAAATCGCAAAGTGGCTGCCCTATGTCCTCGATAGCCTCACGAATTCCATCTTTGAGGTCTTGAATCGACGCTGGGCTGTTGGGGTAGACCTTATCTTTCACGTGGCCCCAAAGGAAGAAGTCGCAAGGTGTTAAATCACAAGATCTCGGTGGCCAATTGTGATCACTTCTTCGAGAGATAACACGGTCCGGAAACTTTTCCCGTAAAAGATCGATGGTTTCATTGCTTGTGTGGCACGTAGCGCCGTCTTGTTGAAAGTAAGCGTTGTCCAGATCAATACCATCCAATTCCGGCCATAAAAAATCATTAATCATCTCTCGATAGCGCAATCCATTGACCGTAACTGTTGCTCCAGCCTCATTTTCGAAAAAGTAAGGTCCAATGACCCCGCCGGACCATTAACCGCACCAAACAGTCACGCGTTGAGGATGGAGAGGCTTTTCAACAATAAGTCTTGGGTTTTCCGAGCCCCAGATGCGACAGTTTTTCTTGTTGACGTAGCCTCCGAGGTGGAAATGGGCCTCATCAGTCAAGATGATTTTTCGATGAAATTCCGGATCATTTTCATGCATTTCAAGGACCCAATCAGCAAAGACACGACGTTGTTGATGATCAGCCGGCTTGAGTTCTTGTGTTAACTGAACTTTATAAGCCTTAAGACCCAAGTTTTTATACAAAATACGGTGTAATGACGTTTGTGGAATGCCTAATTCCAAAGAACGACGAGGAATGGACAAATCTGGGTTTTCTTCAACACTTTGGGCTACAACAGCAATATTCTCAGTTGTTCTTGAGCGACGTGCACGGGTTTTATTATTCACATCACTAACTTGTCCCAACAGCTCGAATTTGTCCACCAATTTCTGTATTGCGGTCCGACAAGGTGCTTCACGACGACCCAAAAATGTTTTAGTTTTACGAACCGTCTCTGCCAAATTTTCACCTTTTGTATAGTGAATTTTAATAATTTCAATGCGTTGTTGAAGCGTGTATTGTTCCATTTTTATTAATGACGTAGTTTCTACTTGTCAAATGTCAAAAAATGACAGCTTCAAAAGTAACAGCTACCGAAATAGCGGCCTATTCAAAATAACACCTCTTATTGGAAAACCCTTTAGATTGAGAACATGAATATTCATTTTTGATTGAAGTAAATATCTATACATTGAAACAAAACTATTTTTCCTACTTTTCCTAGAAAAATATTTTGGGGGTATTAAGTGCATTCAAATCCCCATTTTTGTTCAACCAAAATTTTAACACACCGAAATTTTAGAGCGTTTTTTTCCTTAAGGTGTGAAATTCATAAAATATCCAATTCACGTATCCTCTTCCCAAACGCTTAGTCCTATCTTGTTGTTTTTTTATTTTTTTTTTTCAAAAATTTGAGTTTTAAAATGTTTTATTCTTTTTAAAAACTGTTCATATTATTTAAAAAAAAAAAAAATAATAAAAGAATACAAATTCTGCCTTTAAAAAAGCTGTTAAATACATGTTAGATGTAAGTAAGTGTTGCCGTTGTTTTTAATATATTTGTCTATTCATCTTAGGTCAATGATTTATAAAATTCCCCCTCCCGCTTACCCGCTTAAACGGGCGGAAATAGACCCTATCTGGCCAAAATGCCTTTTTTGTTCGAACATGCCCAAAACTAATTTACCAGAGTATTGTTCATAAATTAGGAAACACCCTGCACATATAAATCTGAAAACAAAAACTCACATCAAACATCGTTAACATTTTGACCTTTATATAGTATATTGCTGTATTTAATTAAATGTATACCTATGTGTATAATACTGATATGATCACGAATCTACATAATTATTTCAGACACCCAGACAGAGTTCCTCTTTTTACAGTTGAAATTCTAACCATTCTAATTCAAGATTTCAAAGTCTAGCCAAGCCATGAAGTATTTTCGAGGTCAAGTTCAAATTTTACCCTATACAAAACTCCGAACAATAAAATGCATTTGATTACCAAGAAACTTGAAACTTAAGATACAGAAAGGTGACGCTAACAAATACCTAATATTAAAAAAATAAATGGAAAGAATCGAATCTTCTCTATACGAGCACTTGTGACAAAATTGAATGTCAATTTTATATTGAATTAAATGTCAATACGAGACTTGAAAGATCTCTTTTTTGTCGTTTAATGTATATATATGTCTGTATTTGTATATTTTTTTGACAATTGAATAAGATTCAATAAGCAAAACATAAAATCTGTCAGAGTTTCTATAGAAAATCAAAAAAAATATCAGATATCACAGCAAGAGTAAATGTCAATTGCATGAAGCCTCCCATCACCCAAAGGAAAGGAAGAAAGAAAATATAAAATCGATTATGCAGATAAAGAAAGACAGATTATCAAATCACTACATTTTTTTGGGAGATTGCCAGAGGTAAGAAATGTGACCTTATAATCTTTGGAAATAGAAAAAATAATTTAAGTTTATTACAGTGAAATCTCTCATAATCGAAAGTCTTTATGATTTATTGTAGGGTACCGCATGTTTTCTCTGATAACGATGTTGTTGAAAATATTGTTATTCATTATTCAACAGTTTTTTCTTCACACGATCTAAACAAACAAATAATATACTATTTGATAATTTTATTTTCAAAGATGCTCAAAAATAATCTGTTTTTAAGTGTATTTCAGCTGAATTTTTTGTCTGTTGTTCTAGAATGTTTTCTAGTTTTAACTGCCTAAGGCTGAAAACACATACTGGATCATCAAAAACGTGTTTTTCTGTCTTATGAAACAAGAATCTTATGAACCAAAACACACCAATCAGGCGACACAAAAAAAACATGTTTGTGTTTTTTTGTTTTTATGACTGGCTGTCTCAAATTCACGGCCAACACACATTAAATGAAAACATTTTTTTTAAAACGGCATCGTTGTCGATTATTACACACGTCCTTATGGTCGAACCTACACCGCATAAAGCGAGACAAAAATACAAAGGCGTTTTCGATAGCTAAAGCTTTGTTTTTTCTGAAACAAAATTTCGTTGTTGTTGTTGTTGGTTGTTGTTTGCCACTGGCGTTCTAATAATTTAGAAGTTATCGTTGAAAATTTTGTTTTATTTTACCTCAACACACACCAAACAAAACAAATCGAAGTGATTTTGTTTGCTTTCGGTTGTTCTGTGTTGAAAGAAAACAGATTTTCTTGCCTAAGAAAACAAACACGTTTTTTCTCATCCGGTGTATGTTTCAGCCTAAGCTGTAATTTTTTTTTAAACTAAAAAATGGTTCGATGGAAAGCACCATTCAAAACCATTTATTCGAAGAAAAAAAAATGACTGCACATTTTGTTATAAAAAAACTATGCGCAACAGACGTGTCCATAAGTAGAGCATTTACTGTAACTTCGTGTATGTCTGTCTATATAATTTAGGAAACCCTATCTTATTTGTTATTTTGTTTTTGTTTTCCTATTATTTTCTGATGCTCGTTAATCATAGTCATCATTGGGTTCCGATTCCAAAGAATAACTAAACATATACTGAAAAGTATGCATAGGAATGGAATTAAGATGACGGCTGGCGTGGTGCGTCACGAACAAAGTACAAGCATGACCCTTCACAGGGAATCATAAATTTAATATCAGAGGAAGCTCTCTATATTATAATATACCTATACCTTCTGGGAATCTATCTTCGTTTCATTTGCTTGGACTTGGAGTTGGAGTTGGATTTGGAACTACTGATGATTTATTGTTGTGATGTTATTATAAATAACAGAGTAAAACAACTGTTGTTGCTGCTGTTAACGAGTACAAGGGTAATTATTATTGATGATAGTTTTATTCTTTCAAAATATTATAGATTTATGAAAAAAGAAGACTGTTATTTGTGTGTTAAACCGCTACAGGAAAGTTTTGTATTCTCTTAAATTTGAGAAAAAACGAAATCGTTGTAGGTATATGTATTACTAGAAGCTCTAGGTGAAACTATTTATTTCGTGGACATTTTTCAGAGCTTACCACTTTAAACAATATAAGAAAAAAGGTTGGCCATTTGACATTTTCTTTCGTAAAAAGGTTGCACCAAAACACTGTCTAGTATTTTTCAACGATTATTGCTTTATTGAACAGAGTAAACCTCCTGATTAATTATTATGGAATATTATATCATTCAAATGTTTGCCTAGGTTGGTTTTGCAATAAGCCATTTTGGCAACTCTATTTTTCAAATCATTTTCGAATGTTTCGACTCCTATTTCACAAAAAGCTGGTTCAATATTGTTCTTTAGGGCCTCCTGAATCATCTGTAGATCTTTAGAAAAAAAAAAAACAGATTACAGTAGACCGTTTAAGCAAAAATTGTTTTCGGGTTGATTTATAAAGCAAAACTTTTAAATTCACTGAATTAAAAAAAATCTTTAGAGCTAAATATCGTAGTCCAAAAAGTTGCTTAGTTTGGGTTTATGGTTTTGCTTAAAAAGCTCACCAAAGTAGAACTATTTTCCAGATCACAAGCAAATTAATTTTCTTAATTTTTTTCGATTTAGTTTTGCGTTTGAAAAAAAAACAAACATTTAAAAAAAAAAAAAACAATTTTTTTTCTTGATATAGATATGTGTTTTAAATTTTTTAATTAAATGATTTTTTTTAAACACCTAGCCACAATTTTCGATAAAAACTTCAACGAAAAATAAATTCCAATTATATTTTTTAACATAAATTGAAAAAGTTAGTTGCTTTAACTTGCATATAGCTGAGCTATAGAGATTTCACTTGACGAAAAGACTGTAGTTTTGCTGTCTTTTTTTTAGGTTTAAGTGTAATAACTATTATTGATGTTTGAAATATATAGGTTTTTCTGATAAAGTTGTTATACGCACTCTAATAATAATTTTAGCTAAAAAAAAATTTAAAAAAAATATGCACCTACAAATTTAAAACAAATATGATCCGTTTAATTTTATTCACTACTGTTTTCCTCGGATGTAGACTGTGTAGACTGGATATACTGATACAATCTTTGACTTTTAGGAATTCCTTAATTAAAATATAATGTTACTTGTGGTAAAAAGTATCTATTAGTTGAGCAGAAAAATCTGAAAAACCCTTTGCACTATTTTTTTAATTTTATTTTTATGGTATTTATTTTATTTAAATTTTATTGTATGGGAATTTTTTTTAGACCTACAATGTAACATTTAACAATTTTATTTTGTACTCTGATGTGCAACAAAATAAAAAATACTCATTTTAAACATTTTTAAATATAAAGCCTATAAAATACCTCTAAAAGAGTATATAGAACTTTAAGTTGGAAACACTATTTTAACTGGCGGCCATTTGTCAGCTGTCAAGTGATTTATTTTTAGTTTGGTTTGGCATTACAACATGAATAGACTGAAGCCTGAACAACGCTTCCAAATTGTGCCTAAAGTGGCCCAGAACAAATGCTAGAAGATAATCTTTCGAATAAAGTAAATTTCGTGTGAATTTAAAAAAATCATCTTTGTTTTATTCGATTTCAAAGTTCTATACCTCTAAAAAAAAACACCTTTTACATAGTTCGTTTACTTCAATTCATCACTATTTTGCTCCAATTAGTTTTTCTTCAAATTCGACAATTTTACAGTCTTGAACATTTTCTTTAAGAAGACGATAACTTAACCCGTTTAAGAGTTATGATTTTTGCAACCAAAAAAGTCAATATGGGCCACTGTGCGACATCAAATTGCAGCTACGTGGCCATTGCAAGCTCAGAAGGCACTTTAATATATTTTTATAATAGAAAGCATTCCCACATGCATATTCTGTAATACCTATGTATGAGGAAACCCCGCACCACATAAAAGGCAAATATTATACACTTAAACCTAGTACGCTGCTGATACGAAACGAAATTTTTCGGTGGTCTCAAACACGACAGCGAAATGCTTACGAAAACCATAGCGAAAAAATGACAACTGAGATCGTCAAAAAACAACAAATACAAACGCAAAAAAATCACAGAAAGCCCAGCTGTAATGAAAGATAAAACAAATACAAACACAAAAAAACCTCAAATGCCACTTCTCCGCACACAATTAATGGTGCGCACACAATTCGTGGTCCGGGCAATTAATTGTGTGCGAAAAAAGAGCGGAAACCTCTCCAAATAATCTGCTACAATTATCAATTTCGCTCATCGAACAGCGTACTGCAAAACGAAAAGGAGGACGAAATTTTTCGTTTATGATTTTTCGTTTCACATCAGCAGAATACTAGGCTTTATTCATCAAAAAGCACCTGGGGACGGTACCAGCTAGAAGGGAGCGAATTTCTCTTCGGGTACTCAAATTCCTTACAGATGTATGAACATCTGGAAGAAGAGCTTTAGAATGAGCAAGATCATCTTGCTATAGGTATATCAATAAATCTTTAGATCTCAATACAATTACCCCCAATATTATTGATTCATTCAACATAACTAAAACCACTTATCACACGATTATTGCAAACGTAGTTTGGAAAACATTGATTGTTGGACGGTTTGTGTGGCATGTATCCTCAATATTCCTCATATTGCTGGAACCAAAGCTCAACAAAGTCCAAATTCACAATTTCTGGTCACACAAGATTGGTTATCATGCCTCGGTAGCACTCTCCATTAACCATAACGTTTCTTCCATCGTAGCGCCATCTTGGAAAAAAATGAGCCAATACTTTCGCGCGTTGCCACTGCATAAACCACACCAGCTTCAAAATTCTTCGTTGAGCGCATAAATGAGGAACACCAGAATATGTTCTGTTCGGTTATCAATTAGCGAAATAAAACATTCTTCTTAACTTCCATACAGCAACTGTATGTATAATTGATGCATTATTTCGACTGAAATTATGCACTAAAAACAAAGTTTTGGCAACACGACATCAATTTAAGAAGTAATTTTGCAATATTTCGCAAGGATGTTCAAGCATTAATCGATCCTGAGTTTCTGTCCATTTTGTTGAGTATTGAGTACATGAGAGCTTTCAGTGGCACCATAACATCTGATTCAAAAAGAAACCAACAGATGGCATGGGGAACTAGGGCTACCAGATTAAAAATAGCGAAAAAGGTGGGCAAAACATGTTTTTGAAAAATATAACAACAGAGTAAAAAAAAGTGAAGTGAGATGTATTTCATTGAGTGGAGGCGTTCAGCTTTGAAAAGATTTTGAACTTCAAATGGAAATGTTCACAGAAATATTTTTTATTGAAAATATTTTACAGTTTTCAATTGCATGTTTTCTTTTTGAATTTTTACTTAATAAGGGGGACAGAAGTTTGTATAGGTGGGACAAATAGAATTTTCGTTTGAAAAAGTTGGACGTCTGCTAACCCTATGCACAGCGCAGATTGTCAGCTCGCAAATAGTATCTTATTAGTTTTAGAAGTTTTGTAATTTCATATTGACTTTTTTTATAACTGTAGATGTTTACAAATCTTTTACTTCCACAACTTTCCAATCCAACTTTTGTTCCCAAACTTTACAACTTCCTTTATTGCTCATAAATATATTGATACTTGTAACAAAATCCTTGAAATTCTCAAAAAGTATGAATGCAAATTCTGCGCAACCACATTATATGATTATTCTCATCAAAATTTTCTTTCGAAAAAGTAAATTTCCTTAAAGTATAATCTACAGTTTTGAGTGGATCTTAAGTGAAACAAGTTAATATTTTCATCAGTATCGCTGTAAGGGTTTTTGTCTTTTGTTTTATTCCTCCCAAACTTTAATATTATGTATTTATGATGGCATATGTACAAGTTTCATGCAGAACCATATGAATGGGTACATTTATTATATGTATTAGTCTTCTTGCCAGTAAAGTAAAGATAAGAAAATAAAGCAAACCACTTAAAAGATTCAACTTTCTGCTTGCTTTCTGACTCTGTTGCTTATAAAAGTAGGTATACTTGAATCTTTACTGAACAAAACCTGAGTCCTTAATTGTTGCTTATATGCAAACTAAGAGTAAAGTCTGTGCGGTAAATGGTCTTCAACACTTCCTCTGGGTTTTATTTTCAACTCTATACTGCATATATCTATACTCATACCTCCCGCATCATGTCGCCGCTCCCGCTGCACCGTGCCGCCACCATTGCTGGTAAAAGTTTCTTTTCCTCAACAAAACAACCACACTGCCTTCAACTATTTTTGAAAAAATACTTTGAAGTCAGGAACACTCTTTGAAACAACACACACACATCAACAAAAGCAAAACACAAAAAAAAGTTAAATAAAATTTGGAAAACAATGTAACTTTTGCTTTGTGCAAACACAACACCCAACATGGTTAGGTTTTAGACATTCAACCCCCCCCCCCCCCCCGAGGCAGGGTGAGAGTTCCAAAACGACCACACAAAATGGATGTTGACTTGTGTTTTTTGGTTTTCAGTTGTTCTTTCGAAGATCCTTCTTTGTAATTACACATAGTTTTGTGTTATTTTAATGACATTATACAACGATACATAGAAACCAAGGTAACTAACCTACCACATACATATTAGTTGAAATAAAATCTACAACCATATCAATCGTTGCAAAGGTAAAAACATGTCAGACACCGTATACGCGTACATGTTCTTCTGAAACAGCCAAAATCCCCAACATGTGTAATTTGGACTACAGTGTGACAAAAACCGACCCAAATGAAGAATAAATCTCTATTTTTATTCGAATAACCTTCATTTGATGAGACTTTATGAAGCTAATTAGCTTTACTTACATAACTGCGTACTAACCTGGTCCTGGTGCTCTAGTAAATAGATATATCGATAGATATACCCTTGTCATGTCGAAGCAATTATTTGCCAGCAACTGCGCCACACTGCTCCTGGGATTTATCCGGAAACATTCCGTAGTTAAAAAATAATGAAAATGATGCGGGACTTTGTGAAGGAATAAAAAGGTGTTGTTGTTTCACAAAACATTTTTGAAAAAATACATTTCAAATGGTTTTATGTCAAAATTTTACATCCTAGGCCAATAATTTAATTTTGAAAGTCGGTTTTTGTGTGATAAAGACACTCGCATTAAGGCTGCAAAGCTTAAGCACCATCAAATTAATATTGATGGTTTGAATGAAACAACAACCACTTAAGTGAGCTACCACGAAGTCATTATAAGCTGAAGTTATAGCTATTTCACGGCTGCCAGGCCGATCATCAGACTCCTTTTAGTGGTGCTTGGTCTATTACGTTCAATTTTAATTTGAAAAACTTTTTGCCTCACCTGAGAGTTGAACATTGACCAAGTGTCTTTAGAGCCAATCGCACTACGCACTGCGCTACCGATTGGGTTAGACATGATCACGTGACTTCGGTAGCTCAGTGCGTAGTGCGATTGGCTCTATAGTCTGTAATGGTTATGTCGAATTGATGTAAATAAATTAAAACTAAATCTAATATTATTTTTTTTTAAACCAACGGTTCCTAACATACAAAATGTTTAAAAACCATTAAGAAAAATCTCATTTTTATCGAAAACGGCTCCTATGATTTTGATAAAAAAAAAAAAAAAAACAAATTCTGTCTACATCAAGCAATTATTAACATTAGGTAATTCTCATATACAGGGTCTTCCAATAAGAGGTGTTATTTTGAATAGCCCGCTATTTCGGTAGCTGTCACTTTTGAAGCTGTCATTTTTTGACATTTGACAAGTAGAAACTACGCCATTAATAAAAATGGAACGATACACGCTTCAACAACGCATTGAAATTATCAAAATTCACTATAAAAATGGTGACAATTTGGCAGAGACGGTTCCTAAAACTAAAACATTTTTGGGTCGTCGTGAAGCACCTTGTCGGACCGCAATACAGAAATTGGTGGACAAATTCGAGCTGTTGGGACAAGTTAGTGATGTGAAGAATAAAACCCGTGCACGTCGCTCAAGAACAACTGAGAATATTGCTGTTGTAGCCCAAAGTGTTGAAGAAAACCCAGGTTTGTCCATTCCTCGTCGTTCTTTGGAATTAGGCATTCCACAAACGTCATTACACCGTATTTTGCATAAAGTTTTGGGTCTTAAGGCTTATAAAGTTCAGTTAACACAAGAACTCAAGCCGGCTGATCATCAACAACGTCGTGTCTTTGCTGATTGGATCCTTGAAATGCATGAAAATGATCCGGAATTTCATCGAAAAATCATCTTGACTGATGAGGCCCATTTCCACCTCGGAGGCTACGTCAACAAGCAAAACTGTCGCATCTGGGGCTCGGAAAACTCAAGAGTTATTGTCTCCATCCTCAACGCGTGACTGTTTGGCACGGTTTATGGTCCGGCGGGGTCATTGGACCTTACTTTTTTCGAAAATGAGGCTGGAGCAACAGTTACGGTCAATGGATTGCGCTATCGAGAGATGATTAATGATTTTTTATGGCCGGAATTGGATGGTATTGATCTGGAGAACGTTTACTTTCAACAAGACGGCGCTACGTGCCACACAAGCAATGAAACCATCGATCTTTTACGGGAAAAGTTTCCGGACCGTGTTATCTCTCGAAGAGGTGATCACAATTGGCCACCGAGATCTTGTGATTTAACACCTTGCGACTTCTTCCTTTGGGGCTACGTGAAAGGTAAGGTCTACGCCAACAGCCCAGCATCGATTCAAGACCTCAAAGATGGAATTCGTGAGGCTATCGAGGACATAGGGCAGCCGCTTTGCGATTTGGTTATGGAAAATTTCATGAAAAGGATATGGTCCTGAAAGCGTGGTCGTGGCGGCCATTTGGCTGATGTTGTGTTCCATTATTAACGGCATACCTTCCTCTTTATAATGAAATAAACATCCGATAATTTATCTCAAAAAATGCTATTTTTCTGTGAATATCAAAATAACACCTCTTATTGGAAAACCCTTTAGAACATTTTTTTTTGTAAGATTCGACTTTCTCATATTCTGAGATCTTATGGTCAATTTTAAAAAAATTAAATGTATCATGAAATAAAATGGTAAAGCTGTAAAAGAATGCAATCTTTTTTGAATGCAATCTTTAATGAGTTAATTGCATTCATTGAATTTACTTTGACACTTTGACTACAAGTTATGCAAGCACCGTTAATTTGACATCAACAAAATTGTATTCTTTTACCCCATATAACCTCAGTAATTTAACAGTAGTCAATTGATTGCAATCTTTTGGGAATATTTGCACTCTTTTACTATTTTTGCATTGCTTTTGTACTAACCTACATGATAACATTTTACCTAACTCTAGTATTCCAAGCCATATGACTACAGTCAACTCCACTTATTTGCAACACAAATACATACCGAAATTTTTTTGTAAATGAGCGGAGTTTTCATTAAAACGAAATTTGGATATATGCAACTTTGTTGCACTTAACCAAACTTCGTATAACTCCCCTTTAAACGAAGTGATGTAAAACATTTCCAAAGATTGAAAAATAAAACATAAATAACCTGGAAAAAACAAACAAAACAACTTTTAATAATTGTGACAGTTGAAAGGTTTGGAACGATGAGAATGGAATGAAACTTAAAATGTCATTTTTTAGATGTGTTCAAAGTTCAAAAATGTATTTTACACATGTTGTGTTACACGTAAGCGGGGTTGTTTCAGAACAAAATAATTATTTGGGGGAAGTAAAAATGTTTCAATTAAAGGTAGTTTTCAAATAAGCGAAGTTATCCGTACTATTTTGTGTGAAAAAGCCCTGACAAAAAACCGTGATCATTTTCTTGTTGCGTATAACCGAAAGCTTTATATACGCGGATTGAACACAGGCGGAGTCGATTGTATATGCAAAAGATTGAAAAGAATGAAAAATAATTCTGAAGAAATATTGATGTCAAATTAATCCATTACTTTCATTTTCTAAAGTTCATAATCTCAAAAACTGACTCAAAATAATTATGTAGTAATTTTTTAACGGCTGTTGAGAAACTTTGTCCTTGGCTTTATAGAGAAAAGTCAATAAGTAACGTCGTTCACGTCTGTCATCAACGATTTCAAAAATGAATTTTTGTGTATGTGTTGCAAAGGTAACAAAAACAATATAGAAAACAAATGTCAAAACTAGTTAAGCACTTATTGTTGTTTTTTTTTTCAAAAGTTTTTTTTGCTCATTTATATTATTTTATAATGGTTGCAACAAAAAAAAAAACTACTTTTTAGGTAATGTCAAACACTTACACTAAACGTAATTTAATTATTCATATCAAATCATATACCTATACGCAGACCAAACCAATTTCCTCTTCGCACTTTGTATTCAACTAAGAATAGCATAGAGATATTAACTGATAACGATTACGATAATTCGATAAACGATTCAGCATAAATTTCGGGATTTATATTACTCGTAGAATATTATATGAAGGATAATTCCAAATAATGTCTGCGATTATTTATAGGTTTTTGTATTTCGATAAGCATAATGCGATGGATTGTGTGGGTTTTTGTTGCTGTCTGTGTAAAGGCAATCAGTTAATCTATTAAGCGAATATATTAGTTTATATTGGCTGAGAAATGCAAAAAAATGAAAAACAAATGCATTAAATTAATTAAAAATTAAAATAAATATTTCATCGGTATAGGTATGTACGTATATGATTTTTTTAAATTATTACAAACAAAAAATGTTGTATGCTGTTCGGGCGATAAACATACATAATGTACACACACATACTCGAATCATTTAAATCATAAAAACATGATACCTACAACAAAAGTAGCAAAGGATTCGGTTGAGTCGAGACACCAAATGCAGGGTGTTTTTTTTTTAGACGTGTGGTTTTCAATCTGGTAATACTTTTTTCGGAGTTGGTCTTTTTGACAGTTTTCACTTGATTTATGCTTAATTTAGTTTTCCATTTCATAATGAATAGATTTAATCCTGAACAACGTTTGCAAATCGTGCCCAATCGGGCCCAAAACGAGATGGCCACCGATCCCGATTTTCACAAGAATTTTTTTTTCAGCGATGAAGCTCATTTTTGGTTGAATGGGTACGTTAATAAGTAAAATTGTAGAATTTGGAGTGATCATAATCCACAAGCCATTGTTGAGACGCCGCCGTTACATCCTCAAAAAGTCACTGGTTGGTATGCTCTATGGGCAGAGGGAATCATTGGTCCATATTTCTTTAAAAATTAAGCCGGCCATAATGTTGTACAGTCAATGGGGAACACTATAGAGCCATGATTAATGACTTTTTCGTGCTGAATTGGAGGATGTTGATGTGGACGACCTTTGGTTCCAACAAGACGGCGCCAGATGCCATACAGCCAAAGAAACAATCAATTTATTGAAGGAAACTTTTGGTGAGCGTATTATCTGGTGTCGTGGGCTTGTGGCGCGGCCTCCAAGATTGTGCGATTTAACACCGCTGGACTATTTTTTGTGGGGTTATGTGAAGTCGCTTGTCTACGCAGATAAGCCCGAGACAATTGACGCCTTGGAAGAAAATATTCCCAATTACTACAAAAAGTGGTCGGAAATTGGTCATCTCGGCTGGAATTTTTTCGAGCCAGCCGCGGCAGCCACTTGCCCGAAATCATTTTTAAAACATAATGGCAAATCCTTATCTTTATAATAAAGCTAAATTCTTTGTCATAACATTAAATTATATGCGTTTTATTTCTTCTTGAAAACCACACGTCTAAAAAAATCATTCGTTGTTTCCATGCTAGCTTGAAGCGAATTCTCAAGCTCCTATGCACAAACCAAAAAAAAAATGACAAAAATATCGAAAATCATTTTTATTTTATTTTTCACTCAGAATTTAATTAAAACTTGTATTTTTGGTTGTTGCGCACGAATCCCATTCAGGTACCTACCTACTTTAAATTACCACCTACCTGATTTAATCGGAAGTCAAAATTTCAGATATTTATTTGATGCATTCACATTCAATAGGTACTTATCTACGTCTGATTGAAAACTGATTGCCAATTATTTTCGCCCTAGCCAAATCTCATTAACATCCTCTTTTCCGTTAGGATAATGACAACAAAAATAATCGCACTCGGTATGCCCATAAAAAGTAGGTATATGCTGGCAATGGCGTTGGCGTTGGCGATGGCGCTGGTTTTGTAGGTAGACTTACCTACTCCAATTCGAAACTATTATAAGTTTCTATTCTCTCAATTAAACAGCAAATTATTATCAATTACTCTAGTGATTTGTATCAACAAAAATTGTCGAATAAACAAAATTTCGATTGTTATTTGAGCCAAAATCGTAATTATACCGCAGAGCCAGATCGTGTGGCCTGGCCAGGTTGAATATTTAATTGCTATATATTCCGAGCGTGCTGCCAACGAGAGCAAAACCTACGCTACATCACCTGTAGATATATACCTAGCAATAGCAATAGAAAATAAATATGCACTAAATTATATGACTGTGGTTACAAAAATACGCCACAATTCGCTTGTCAAAGTACAATGTGGCGCCGAACTAAAAACGCAACCCCAAACCTATAGCTAAACCCAACAAACCTTACTAAAACAGGTTGACCAGGATACAACACAATCCACTTCTTTTGCTGCCATAATCCTGATTTTCGAAATTGCATTCCACCTGATACTCAACACGGCACGAACATAATTTTGTTTCCGAAACGTGCGCCTTCAATTGTTTTCGCACATGTAACCGAAGCCTCATGTACCGCAATTGCACAAACGCCAAAGCGAACATCAATGTAACAGTTTCAGCGCTTGATTACTGCCCGCAGCCAGAGACAACAGACAACACACACATTTCTCTCAAACGGGTGTAACACAGTACACATTTGTTTAATTTTAAATTGCTGGCTTTTAATTAAATGTCCCAGTGGTCGCTTGGGTTGGCTATAATAAAAGGAAATTGTGCTACGTATCTATCAGATATAATCGTTGATGCCTTGTGATTGTGACTCTGGGTCTTGTGTTTTTTTTTGAAGATATTTGTTTTGTACAGAAAGAGAGAGATAAACTAAAATTGATTGATGAGTGTAGATTGGTGTGCATATAAAGTCGAGGTAATTTGATTTTATAAATTTTTATTATCTGCATCAAGAGCTTCATTGATTGAAAATATAATATGCAAGTGCAATGATGAAAAGTAATTTGTTAGGCAAGTCAGATTGTGAAAAATAAATAAAAAGTGAACACTCGAAGAAAAAATGTGATGTTTTAAATCTTATACATAAATCAAAGATTGGCGAATTTCTGTTAAATTGATGTTTTGTGCATCATTATTCCTCAATGTCTTAAAGCTGCGCAATAAATTTTATTTTCGAGCCACGAAGTAGAGTCTGGGTGGTGGGGTGTGTGGCAAGAAGGAAAGGTCAATTGTTTTTTGTCAACATATAATGGCTACCAAAATATGCTTAATGTGCATGCAATCAGTTGAATACAGTGCTGAGGGATCATTTGAAAAATCCCTTTCTCTGGGAATTTTGAACTCTAAAAGGACAAAGGGAAAACCAACTCATTTTGTAAGAAGTCCTTGCTTATAAGATTTTACTCAAAAATAGAGATTATAAAAATGATGATGAATTCTTTTAGAATTATTAAAAAAAAAGCGATTAAGATTGAAGAATCATTTTTTGGAAAATTTCATAAGCCCTGCTAAATAACACAATATAATTTACAAAGGTGAATATAGAACCAACGGCTGCATTTGTAGTTAGAACCAACGGCTGCATTTTTAGAAGTTATACACAGGGTGGGCCAAATACAAGTATCTTTTTAAAAATGCAATAAAATGAACAAAATTTATTTTTTTTTCCATGTAGCTATTATGGCTTTATTAGTAAGAGGAATCATTCCTATTAATTATGGACACAACGTAGTTCAAGTGGATGCCTCGGCTGGCTTCGCAGTAGCGCATTCTGTCACTCCAATTTTCTAAGATCTTGTTGATGGTTTCGGGCTGTAGCTCACGGATTGCTTGAATAATATTGGCCTTAAGTGCTTGAATCGTTTCCGGATTGTTGGCATAACATCGGTCCTTCACGGTTCTCCACAAAAAAAAGTTTAAAGACGTCAAATCGCAGCTCCGAGGCGGCCAATTGTCATCGGTTGATAACACAATTTGGGAATTTGGTGCCCAAAAGATCGATTGTGGCATGGGCTGTGTGACATGGCGCACCATCCTGATGCATAAACCAGAGGTCGTCTTAATCCATGTCTTCAATTTCAGAAAAAAAATTTCGGTTTACATGGCTCTGTTCTTGTTCCCAGCCTCATTTTCGAAACAAAAATGGTCCGATGATGCCACCAACCCACAATCCGCACCAAATTGTCACTCTCTGTGGATGCATTGGCTTCTCGACAATATAACGTGCGGTTTTTCTGAGCCCCAGATGCGGCAATTTCGTTTGTTAACGTAGCCGCCGAGATGAAAATGCGCCTCGTCAGAAAAGATGATTTTTTTTTTAGGCTACACAGCACTCACTTTGGAAATAAGTTTTCAATATTTCCCAACGTTTTTCAAGCGTAAAGTGACTCAATTCGTTCCGCGGAGGTATGATACACTGACTTTCTGTCAAGATTTCGAGCTGTTAGTGTCAAAATAACCTATGATTTAAAAAGAAACCACTAGATGGCCCACCCGTTACATCATAGATGCATAATATGCTTTAATATTTTAGGCAAATATTTTAAGATTTATTTGGAGACAATTTAATTAGTAAGGAGATCAAAAATAACCAATGCAAACATGTATATAAAACAGATTTTAACTAAATAATAATTTAAACTCCCTTTTTTTCATTCAACTGAAAAATATAAATAATAGCAAAAACTAATCTAAAAAAATACTTTTAAAAGTTATTTTTTAAGTGCCGACCAATTCCTTCGTTTTTAATAATACTGATGGTAAAAAATTATCCTGTGATGAAATTGTATCGTATTTATTATTAAACAACGAATTTTACGTAAATAATTAATGAAAATAAAAAAGAAAAGATTTGTGGTAATAAATGGGAATTTTCCAAATAACTGAAAGGATTTCTCTTAAAAATCCCCCCCATAGCTCTGGTTGAAAGCGAAATTTTCGGTGGGAATCTCGTTTAAATAAATAGTTACCTATATACATACATAAATTTATATAGGGAACACAAAAAAGGCCAAAAAAATGGCTCCTTGCAGAAACTTTCTGCCAATTTGTAGAAATTTGGATGGTTTATGTTGCTTTTAAGATGAAATTGTTGAATTTGATAAACCAAACATAGTTAGTAGCCATTTTCGAAAGTTGGTATGGTTAACCTCTTCAAAGACCCTGTGATTAGTACACATCAGTCAATCCAATCTAGACAGATAATGGTAGAAGTGTGGAGAGGGGGGGGGGGGGGGTTTACATCACACTAATATTAATATGTAACAGGCTTGAATTGCAATTTTTTGTTCCTCAAAGTTTTAATCCTGAAACACAATTTTGACGTTTTCCCCCAATTTCGGCTTTTTTATTTTCTTAATCGTTTAATTTCAATTCTAATCCGGCAGAGATAAAAACGAGTGGGCAGAAAATTTTGATCTTGAAATTTAAAAAAATTTGACTGAGGCAAAATAAAGATAAATGTATCTTGTTATAAACACTAACTGCAGATATTCGGACCTAAGGCAACAAATGTTCCAAATTTAGAGCTGACATTTTCAAAAGGTAGTCAAAAATGGGGACAAAACATATTTTTGAAAAATATAACACCAGAGTAAAAAAAATTTGTGAAGTAAGTTGTAGTTCATTGAGTGGATGCGTTCAGCTTTGAAAGGATTTTGAACTTCAATGAATGTGTTCACAGAAATATCTAATGAAAATATTTTTACATTTTTCAATTGAATGTTTTCTCTGTTTGAATTTTTACTTAATAAGGGGGACAGAGGTTTGTATAGATGGGACAAATAGTATTTTGGTATGAAAAAGGGGGAAGTCTGATAACCCTAGAAAGATATTGCATTAATTAACCATGGGAATTAAGAACTAAAAAGGTTTTTTTTTTAGGGCCGGGAGGTGAAGTTTTTAAAACTGACAAATTTATTTTGTTATTCACATCCGTATGTTAAATATAAAGAGAAAATTTACCACAGATATTTCCTCTTATAATTTCCTTCAAATTACATCAAATTCGATATGGACAAAAAACGAAACTAAAAAGATCAAACCAAAGAATTAGCAGACGACTACTGTCAAATAAAATTCGAAAATGTAACGAGGTGATTAAACAAAAATAGCAGAGATTTAATGAAAACACTTTTTTTGTCATTCAAAATAGCTTTTAACGGCCTTTAGTCCATAAAAATTGGCGTTTCGTCGCTACGATCTCAATTAGACTCATCAGTTGACTAGTGAGGGCCTTGTCAATACGCAATTTTTATTAAGTTTAGTTCAACTTACATGAATTTTTTGCCAAAAATCCAATGTGAACTGTATCCAACAAGATTAAAATTCTTAATCATTAAGCTGGAAACGCCAATTTTTATGGACTAAAGGCCGTTGAAAGCTATTTTGAATCAATAATTCAACAAGTCCAATTAAATAGTGCTGTGTCTTCTACTTGACTGATGTATTTCATTAGTACCTATATAGAATTTGTATTATAAAACTTTCATACTTCTATTGTGAAATTTAAATATTGTTATCAAATTAATACAACTTTTTCTCTCAGTGTAATTTTTCGTGAACAAAACAAATATTATAAAATTGTTGGTTGCGGCTGTCGTTGGGGCGCGATGTGGTTGGATCATTTTTCCGCCAAAAAGATAATTGAATTGTTTTTCAAATGAAAACTGATGTTAAATGAAACAAGGTATACATATAATACATAATGTCCCACAAAAGGTATACCAGTTTCGTATAAATTAAACATTAACGAATATTATATGGTGGAATGAACATGGGCAAAATTCAGCATATACAGTTTTTGTGAATATAATTTAAAAATAAATTTTATCAGGATGCAATTTGAATTTTATATTTTTTTTAGTTTTCTACATACAAAAAATTATGCTCAATTGAATACCGTTTACATCCTATTTGCTATTTTTTTGTTCGACAATAATTGGACATTTAAAATAATAAAGCTAAAAATATCAAATCGGTTTGAAAATATAGGCTTCTTTAAAAAATGGGAAATAGTGTAGCACTTCCCATTACACATACCACACACGTGAGATAAGTACCTAACTATACACATAACATTATCTTTTTTTGTTAATTAAAATTTTAAATAATACATCCCATACTAAAGTTAAAGATTTAATTTTATCACATTTTTCTGACAGCTTTAAGAGCTTCATTGCGCTGGCAAATGGAACTCGTTTAAAGATTTGGCCAGTTCATAAACCGAGCTATTGCAAATTCGCTTTCATCAGTATTTTACAGTGAAACTAAGAAAGCTTCTGAAGAATCTCGCTCATATTCCTAAATTGCTAAAGGCTCTCATATTTCTTTATTGTGAATTGACCTATTAGCCTTTTCAATAAACTTTTATGTAAGGAGTAATGACGTTTAAGGTTTTTTATTATATGTATAGATATACGTAACGCCTGGGTTGATTCACATTAAACTTGATATTAATATTTATATCGGCACGAGTACGATAACTTTGGCGCCAAAAATTAATAACGGTTTTTTGTAGACGGGTCAAAAACAAACATTTTTTACTATGACAGGGGGATCTATCTCACCCGTTTAGGAGGTAGGGGCAATTTTAGAAAAAAAATTACTAAAAATGAAAAAAAAAAAAAATATTAAAAACCGACGGCAATACTTACAATGAAGTATTATAACGGGTTTTGAAAGCCAAAAATCTGTTTTTTAATCCTTAATTTATTGAAGAAGTACTTTTTTTTCAAAAAAATATTAACACAAATAACTACATTGAAACAAATGATAAAAAAACAAGGTTCTGGATTTCAGAAAACCTATAATCTTGTTTTGTAAGTGTGGCCGTTGTTTTTAAATCTTTTTTTTTTAATTTTAAAACATTTTTCGAAAATTGCCACTCCTGGCTAAACGGAGGGAGATAGACCCCCTTCCCATCGCCAAAAATGCTTGTTTATTACCTTTCTACAAAAATCCGTTATTATTTTGTGGCGCCCTTGTTATCTTACTGGTGCCAGCACCGTAAACACCAAAAAAATATCATGAAAAAGTAGTTTTAGAAATTTTCAATTTTCTTAAAAACTAAAAAAACATACAACCATTCGGTGATTTCACAATTTTGATTAAACTTTTGGTTTAAACTTTTTTTTTTCGTCAACATTTTGAGTTTGGATGCGAATTTTTCAAAAACTATTCACAAAAATAATTTAATTTAAATTAAAGATTAAAAAAAAGATTTCTGGCTTTCAAAACTTTTTTTTTTATTTTTTTTGTCAACATTTTGAGTTTGGATTCGAATTTTTCAAAAACTATTGACATAAATAATTTAATATAACTTTCAAAACGGGTATAGTACTTCATTGTTATTGTTGCCGCTGGTTTTTAATGTTTTTTTTTTTTTTTCATTTTCAGTCATTTTTTTCTAAAATTGCCTCTACCTCCTAAGCGGGGTGAGATAAACCCCCCCCCCCTCCCCTTTATCATATTAAAAAAAAAATGCTTGTTTTTGACCCCTATACAAAAAACCGTTATTAATTTGTGGCGCCAAAGTTATCATACTCTCCCCTTCATTTCGTTTCTGGGGCATTCTTCAGTGTTTAAAAAAAATAAATAATTATATGGGTCCAAAAATTACAGTTTTTACATCAGTCATAGAAGGGAAGATTTCTTCATGTTAGGGAAAAGGTTTTTTTCTGAAAAGTGACAAGGTGACCCATACATTTTTTTTTTACCTATCTGAAAATATCTATCCCTTTCTGTCCTCAAATATTGTTTGGTCAAAATCATCAAATTTTTGTAAAAGAAATGTTTAACTCAATCGTCAATGCCCACTTCTCTCGAAAACTACAAATACGTAATAAATTTGTGAAGTCTGGAACAGGATTCCTTTAAAATGTGTAAAAATTTGAAACAATTTGTAGATTTTGGCAACTTCTGAAACACAGCTATTATCTGCTATCGCGAATGAGCGTCATTGCACAGTGCTACATTTTTTATAGGAGAGCGGAAAAAAATTACAAAACCGAGACCACCAACTTTATTAAAATTGATAAAGATGATAATAAAAGTATTAAGGAAGCATCACAATTAATTTCCGCCTAGTTTACAAAAGATCGTTTAAAGTTATAAAAACGTCCTCAGTAAACCTTATGAATATTATTCTTCTTAGCATTGAAGCTGAAATCGCTGCTACCATAAAACTTTTTTGCTAAGGAAAGGATAGCTTGATTTGTAAATAAATATGATCATAGGTCTAGGTGGTCTACCATGAGTAGTCAAATCGAGGCTTTGAAAAAAAATTACAAAAGAAAATATAAATAAATAAAATAGTATGTATACCTACACCTATTATTAGTTACTAATATTTATTAATTTTTTTTTGTACATTTAAGTTTTTTCTTTTAGATCCACAAATATTTTTTTTGAAAATGTTGATATTTAATATTATTTATATTTACTTATTAGAAGCTTCTGTATACAAAATGTTGTTTTAATCGCTTAATCAAGTGATGAGATAGTCGAAAATAACAAAAAAACCGTTCTATGAGAGGTACCTACCGACTGTTAATAATAGTAAAATGTTAAATTTTATAATTTTGAGTGGTAGATCGTACTAATTTCGATACACACAATTTTTTTTATCATTTTTATCATAATCATGTGAGTCGACCGTGACGGTTTTTAAACATTTGTATAGGAGGTAGCGTTGTTTTCGGGTTTAAAAATAATGTTTTTAGCCTAGTTTTATAAAAATCGACTGAGTCGTTTTTTGAAATATTAAGTATTCAAACAAAAAATTTACACTTTTTTAAAAAATCAAATAATAATTTTTTTTTTTTGAAAATTTTGATGCAAAATATTATTTAAAATCTTACAATAATTCTTAACAAAATATTGATTAAAATCAGTTCAACCATTTTTGAAAAAAATCGAAAGTAAAAAAAATTATTCTTTTAGAGGTGCCATTAAAACTATTTTTCGGAACTAGTTTTGTTGGAATTTATGGAATTTTTGTAAAAAAAAGCCTATTTTATCTTATACGAAGGGTCAAGCCAAGATTCTAAAATTTTGTATTTACTATTTTTTTATAGAATTAAATTAAAATTAATTTATTTAATCTTGAGTCGTCATATCTATTATAAATCCATAGCTCTCAAGCTGCTTTCTACCTGTCTGTCCATTCATAAAAGTTATTATAAAATTCTTTTCTTTCTTTTCAGGTAAGTCATCGGTCAATATTGAAATCTACAAGGATTAAACACATTCCCTCTTATAAATATAGCCTCACAGGTAAAACTAAAAAGCAGAAATCAATTTACTTCAATTATTTTTTTAATTAATTAAATATGAATTGCTTCCATTTTTCTATAAATGGTAAATTTCCTTAATATACGAACCAATCAGCTTCTTTTCTTTGAAAATGTGTTCGTAGTTAAAATGGGTGCAGTGGACGTACATTGTACATATATCCTTTACTGGTTTACTATTTATGTAGTTCGTTTATCCTGACAGCAGCATTTCAGCAACCACACAGCAAATAAAAGCAAGCGAAGAGAGCTTCGTTTCTTCGTTTTAATTTCAACAAACAGAGGAGCTTTTCTCGATATTTTTTAGTTAATAAAAAAAATAATAATAAACAAGTAATGTAACTTCTTTGCCAAAGAGAAAGCATAAGATGGCGTCATTCGGATTACCTACTAAAGAAAACACTTAAGTGAATTCTACGAACAACTTATAATAACTTGTTACCTTATATAGCTAAAAAAAATTCCCTTACACTGTTGCATGAAATTGTGTGAGAGAATATCAAAAAAAAAACCAAATCATAAAACTCAAAATTCAAAAGGCTTCCTTATGCTTCCATTAATTCAGGAAATGCTGGAAACAACCTATATAACATGTGAATATGTGGTTCTTGAACAAATTAAAACAAAAATGTTTTAATTAAGCAAAAATCACTTTTTTTAAAGTAAAAACAAGACCAAACAAAAAAAAAAAAAAAAAACACTACCACCAAAACGCCCTTTTTACACTCGACCCGACCACCGACTTCTTAAAAATTAATTAAAACCGTCGTTTACGACTATACTCGTATATACGAGGTGCTCAGGCCGCAGTTGGTTTTGTATGTGTGAATAGAAATTACAAGAACAATTCTGTGCATAATAGCATATAGCAATCTTATAATCGCGTGAGAGCCAGCCATAAAAGTTGCCACAAAAATCATAAACCGCTCCGCTGCACTACTTATAGTCTTAGTAACATATTACTATAGCTACATGAAGTTGCAAGGATTCCTTTAGCCACATGTGCTCTGCGAGCTTTGTATAGACTTTTGTAATACTCGCATCGACTTTCATCGTTTGTGTGAATAATGGTTGTGTGTAATGAGTATTTAAGTGCTCAACAACATATAACACCATGTAAACCAAAGTGAGAAATTTAGTGTTAATGTGCATTAAGATAAGATGAGGAATACACGGGCTAAAAAGTTTGATTTACATATTTTTTTGAATGAAAAAGGATCTCACTTTGACTTATCGGTAATAATGGGTGTTTTTTTAAGAAGTATATAGGACTTTGAAATTAAATAAAACAAAGATGTTTTTTTGAAATGACATGAAATTTACTTTATTCGAAAGATAATCTTCTGGTATTATAATTTAAATATGATTTTTGGCATATGACCGCTACGGCTGGCTCGGATGAAGTCTAATCTGGAGGTCCAATTTTCGAAGACTTTTTCCAACATTTGTGGGCGTATATCGGCAATAACGCAGCGAATGTTGTCCTCCAAGTAGTCAATCGTTTCGGGCTTATCGGCGTAGACAAGCGAATTCACATATCCCCACAGAAAATAGTCAAGCGGCGTTATATCGCATGATCTTCACGGGTCCGTAACGTTAACAAACGTTTCCTTCAATAAATCAATTGTGGTACGAGCTGTGCCGGTTAAAATAGTGTTGCCAACTTAAAGTTCTATACCTCGAGAAAAAAAACACCCTGTATTACATCAGGCAGTGACGAATTTCACTATAAAATGTTTTGCCACAGCTAGAACTTCCTGAAGTATAGCTTCTTTGACGTGTTTGAATCTTGACTGAAAAAAAATCTGCCTCAAATGTATTTAAAACATTAAAGTTGAGTAGTAATGTTGTTTTGTTCAAAACCTTAAATCTCTGAAAGTATTAAGTTAAGAGCAGACGGCATATAAAAGTCGCAACCCATTGCGACTCTGACGTCATTTTTACGTCATCATTTGCGGCTTTGATAGAGCATACCGTCTGAACACCCTTTTTGGACAGTTCGTATATGCTCGCAAACCATTTGCGGAATATGTGCGATACCCAAATTGAATATAAGTTTGCGACTTTTTTGCTTGCCATGTGAACACCCTCGCATGTAATTTTTCACAGTTTCACAGCGGCCATATATGCAACCATCCCAAGCATTTGCGATGACACGAAAACCGAACATTGCACATGTCCACATTTGCAGCAAATCAGGTGTTGTGATTCTTCATTTAACTAGAAGATTTGTTGTTTTGTCAAGTCATTTCATTTACATATATAGGATTTACATATTTAAATGAAATTAAATGGAACTTTAATTATATTCGTAAATTCAAAATTAAGCGTGGGTATAGTTCTGGGGGTGATATTAAATGTAACTTCGCAACAAGTTTTATACATTTCAATGAAAAAAGTATTCAACAAATTTCAGATTCAGCTGCTTTTGACATATCCCCCACCACAATCCATTTATTATAAATTTTCAGATGAGCATTTTTCTGTTTCAAAAAATTATGAAACGTTCGTAAACCTGCATACGATTGGAACCGGATGATATGCGCACTTTATAATGGGTGATTTTTTAAGAGGTTTAGAACTTTTTTAAAAAAAAAACACAAAAAATTCGAAAAAATGAATGAAATATTTATTTGAATCGATAGTTTGAACCTTGCAATTTAATGTTTAAAGATAATTTCATGCGAATGTTGACCGCGGCTGCGTCTCAGGTAGCCCATCCGCTGAGTCCAATTTTGGCATACTCTTTCACACATATCGGCCGGTATCTCACGAATGAATGCATGGATGTTGGCTTCCAGTGCGTCAATCGAAGCGGGCTTGTCCCTATAGACATTAGCCTTGACATACCCCCACAAAAAATAATCTAATGGTGTCAAATCGCACGATCTAGGCGGCCAATTGACCGGCCCGAAACGTGAAATTAACTGTTCACCAAACTCGCCTCGCAATTGCGCCATTGTTTCGCGTGCTGTGTGGCATGTGGCACCGTCTTGTTGAAACCACATATCATGCAAGTCAAGAACTTCCATTTCGGGCAAAAAAAAGTTTGTTATCATCGCTCGGTAGCGTTCACCATTGACAGTAACGCTGCGATTCGCATCATCTTTGAAGAAATATGGCCCAATAATGCCGCCGGCCCATAAACCGCACCAAACAGTGGCTTTTTCGGGATGCATTGGTAGCTGTTGCAATGCTTCTGGCTGATCTTCACTCCAAATGCGGCAATTTTGCTTATTTACGTACCCATTCAACCAAAAATGAGCCTCATCGATGAACACAATTTTTCGATAAAAAAGCGGATCCTCGGCCAGCTTTCCAAGAGCCCATTCACCAAAAATTCGGCGTTGTGGTAGGTCGGCTGGCTTTAGTTCTTGCACCAGCTGTATCTTAAAAGGCTTTACGCCCAAATCCTTCCGCATAACTTTCCACGTAGTGCTGTAACAAAGGCCTAACTGCTGGGAACGGAACCGAATCGACATTTCGCGGTCTTCTGTCACACTAGCTGATACGGCCGCAATATTTTCTTCACTACGCACAGTACGTAAACGTGTTGGTGCTTTAATGTCCAACAAAGTAAATTTGGTGCGAAATTTGGTCACAATCTTCCGAATAGACTGCTCACAAGGTCGAGAATGCCGATCATAAAATGGAAGCAGCGCGCGATGAACATTTCGAACCGAGCACGAATTTTGATAGTAAAATTCAATAATTTGCAAACGTTGTTCATTTGTAAGACGATCCATGGTTAAATTGCAAACCAAACTGAAGCTGCTTGACAGTGACACAAGGTACTAAACACACGTCAGCTGTCAAAACCAGTGTTGCCAAAACCAAACCAGCTAAAAAATCACATATTAGCACATCGTCTGAACACCTGGCATATCGATCACAACATTTGCGATCACATTTGCGGACACATGACACATTTGCGACTTTTAGGACAATTTTTACATTTTATTCACAGCATTGGCGATCAAATTTGCCCACAAATGATGTGCAATTGCCTTGTTCGCAAATACATTTGCGACTTTTGCGAACATTGATGTAGATATAGAATTTGCAACACATTTGCGACTTTTTACATGACGTTAGAGTTGCAAACGTTTGCGACTCTATATAATTGACACCATCCGCTCCTTAACACACGTGGTAGCTGGTATACGCATGGATAGAAGGAACTTATTGTGTGTGTTATTTGGCGAGTTAAAGTTATAGCACAAATAATCATATGAGATATATATGATTATTTGTGGTTATAGGCTTGCTATCACATGCATAGATCATTCTACATTTATTAATATGAATTCAAAGTTTACAGATGTGAAAGTTCTATCACCCCGTTGTTCGCCGTTTATTAATAGAGGGGCAAAAAGATACTTAGTAACTGAAGAAACAAGAGGAAGAATGCTTCCTTTATTGTAAAACTTCAAATTATAACTATTTTTGTGAGCAAGAAGTGTTCAAAATGTCAAAACACCAAGCTGTTTAGTTTCTTTCACTTTTAATATGAAATTGCGTTGCAAATAAACCCTTACATATGGGTTTGGAGTTTCAACTTTTGCATGGTTGTATAAATTTGGATTTTAATGCAAAACTATAATTTTAAGTTTTCAAGTTTTAGGTATCTACAAAAATTAAAAGTTCAAAGTGCTGTTCAATAAAAATAAAAATGAAGAAAATAATGTCAAGGTTGTATTTTAAAATTGGTAATACAGAGTGTTTTTTTTTAATCGTGTGGTTTTCAATCTGGCAATACCTTTTTTCAGAGTTAGTCTTTTTGACAGCTGTCACTTGATTTATGCTCAGTTTGGTTTGCCATTTTACCATTTTATCGTGCAAAATGGACTCGAAACGAGATCTTTTTTGATCCCGATTTTCACAAGAAAACTTTTTTTTCTGCGATGAAGCTCATTTTTGGTTTAATGGGTACGTTAATAAGCAAAATTGTCGTATTTGGAGTTATCATAATCCACAAGACCACAAGCCACTGTTGAGAGGCCGCCGGCCGCCGTTACATCCTCAAAAATTCACTGTTTAGTGTGCAGTCAATGGGGAACGCTATAGAGCCATGATTAATGACTTTTCGTGCCTGAATTGGAGGATGTTGATGTTGACGACCTTTGGTTCCAACAAGACGGCGCTACATGCCATACGGCCAACGAAACAATCAGTTTATTCAAGGAAACTTTTGGTGAGCGCATTATCTGGCGTCGTGGGCCTGTGGCGTGGCGTCCAAGAACGTGCAATTTAACACCGCTGGACTATTTTTTGTGGGGTTATGAGAAGTCGCTTGTCTACGCAGATAAGCCCGAAACGATGGACGCCTTGGAAGAGAATATTCGGCACGTTATTGCTGATATACGGCCCCAATTGCTGCAAAAAGTGGTCGAAAATTGGGCCAGTCGACTGAAATTTATTCGAGCCAGCCGCGGCGGCCACTTGCCCGAACTCATTTTTAAAACATAATGGCAAAAACCCTTATCTTTATGATAAAGCTAAATTCTTGGCCATAACATTAAATTATATGCGTTTAATTTCTTTTTGAAAACCACACGTCTAAAAAAAAACACCCTTTATAATAGAAATATAATTAGATAAATAAAGGGTGTTTTTTTGTATCTTTATTTGACACATAATTTTATGGCATTTATGTTTGAATATGATTATGAGCATATATATATCTAAATGTGTCAAATCTGGAGGGAGGTCAAATTTTCATGCACTCTTCGCTGTAAATTATGGTGGTACTTTGGCAATGACACGTCGAATGTTTGTTTATCCTCTCAATAATTGATTCTGGTTCACCAGCGTCAACATGCGGCCTTACAAATCCTTAGAGAAAATATTCTAATGGTGTCAATTCGCACGAACGAAGTGTCAAGTTAATATATTCATTTCGTGAAATTAATCTTTCGTCATTTGAGTCTCAGTAAATCGTATCTCAGTATCGCTCGTATTGTGTTGCGCCGGCCGTCCTGCTAAAACCACATGTCTGCTGTCTTCCAAATGAGGCACGAAAAAGGCAGTAATCAAGTCTCTGTCCTGCTCATCGTCGATTATAATAACTTTCTGACCATAATCATTATTGAAGACATAAGGGATAAGGACCAATGATTTCAACAGCCCATATAAGCGGCAATGGTTTTTTGATGACATAATATCTGCAAATTCTTCAAATTCTGTTTATTGACATAGCAATTTAACCAAAAGTTTGCTTTATCACTGAAACAAACAAAGTCATGCAATGCCTGCCCGATAAGTTTCTCGAAATAAATTTGATCAATGTGAAAACTCTTCTCCGTCGTGAGACGATTCATAATGAATTGCCAGACCAAATTTACCTTAAAACAACCGAAAACTGTCAAATCGACTGTCACAAATAACAGAGTTGCCAATTTAAAGTTCTTCCCCTCTAAAAAATACTCGCTTTTTATTTAAAAAATATTGTAGGTACCAAATCAGTTTTCTATAGGGATCACCATGTTTTGAAACCAATTCTACTGTCCCCTGGAAACGTTTTCATTCCAGGCCATTAACAAACAGTTTGTATCAAAGATTGTTTTCATTCATTTTAGCAAAAAAAAAAAAAAATAATTGAAGAAGTTTCATTTTACAGATAAAATATATACTTTACCTACTTTTTTCAGAGAAACATCCTTTAAGGAAATTCAATTATATTCTCACACTGCTGCACTGCACAGTTATAGCTACCCCAACTGATGCTTCTTTTGATGCAGAAACATGAAGCAATGTCATTTTCATCTAGAAAAAATTTAATCTTTTTATGGTTAGATCAGGTATAAGCTCTCTTGAAAAAAGATTCTTTTGCAAAATTTTCTATGCCAGTTAAATTGAATTAAAAATTTTTCACCACTTAGAATTTATAGTTGGTTTAAGATTTCTATTTGATCCAAGAGTGCTATGTAAGTGAATTATGTTTTCTACATGGTAGATAATCTATGACAACCAAATGTCAAGGTTTTTTTGTGAAAAGAAGATTTTTTTCATATTTCCCCTCAACCATTGGGAGAAAAGCAAGGGTTTTAGATTTTAGATGAAGTTTGCTCTTGATTTAATTTGTCTGAAATTGAAATAGTTTTTGTATTTACGGGTAAAATAAAATCAACTTTTTTACGAATCAAAAAACATGAAAAAATTTGTTGAAATGTTTCGTGAGTTAAATAACGTTACTATACATCAAAGTAAGCAAAAACCTTACGTTTATAAGATGATGATGCTTTGAAGGACAAACCTCTGGTTGATAATTATTTTTGCCGGACTTTTTTAAGGTTTTTTGTTAATGAAAAATGTCGCTATAGATAACATCAAGTATTTCTTCGGTCAGTATACCTATCTTTTGATGTAGTTTTCTAACTCTTACAATCTCTTCGAACATTGCAAACCCCAAAAAAATACCACAATCCACAAAATTAACCCCCGAATCTAAAAGGATTATATATATTTTTTTTTTTTTCAAATAACGTTGATAGTCTGACTGCAGGTAATTACTTCTAAATTCCTCCCATCCATAGTATAAAAAGTTTTCTTTATTTTTTGTTTGTCTTTATTCAAAGCACGTTAACGACCCTTTCATGTGTGTCTGTGGATTTGAACATCAGGTAAAAGGACAACAAAACCAAACACAAAGCCCCGCACGTCCATGTGTCAAATCTAAACTTAGGTCAGTATTTCGGGAGTTTTTGTTGTTGGACTTATATTTAGTATATAGGTATGTGAACTGGGGCAAATCGATTCTTTTGTTTTGCCAACTACTTTTATGTTGACTATGCCACCCAGCACACAATCCTCATCGTGTTTTAGACTTCTTTCTTCTTTTTTTTTATTCTGGTTAAATCAGATACAATAGGTACAATGAAACTTCGAATGAAGGTCCCAAAATTCAACTTGACAGTGCGACTACTGTGTGATTGTATCTCGCAGTCACTAAGTTTTCTGGACTGAGGGAATTCATACGTGTTTTTTTTTTTTTTGTATTTGTTTAAGTCTGCTTTGAAACACCAAAAGAGCCAGAGAAAACCAAAAGCATGAAAAAAGATTTAGATTTGGTTTGAAATAGAAATAGAAATAGAAACACAAGAGTGCTCATGCCTGCAGAAACCAAAAATGTCTGTGGCAAAAGGTTTTCACCACAACTGACATGAATGTGTTGGAGAAAATGAATTGGATTGGTTCTTTGGTTTGTTTGGTAAAATGTCTTCTATATTATTTACATACATACATACGTATAGGTTCATATGGCGATTTTGTTGTGAATTGTTAGAGAAATTTTATACCCATTTGATATCTATAGTGTTCATAGGTAAATGTGCATTGTGTTTATAGGCAAGGTATGATAAATAAATAATTTTTAAAATAACACGTTTTTCTTACTTTTTGATAGTTTCACTGACCATTGAAATATTAAAATACACTTTACGAAGAATGTTTGCATTCAAATAATGACTAATTTTAAAAGTCTCAAGATTAGAAATGATGAGGTTCAATAGCCGCGTTTTACAATAGCTAATAACCCATATTATATTGATGTTTATATATGATAATCAATGGTTAGTACGAAGGACCTTCTTGCTCGAGGTCTGGGTTTGATTCCCAGCCTCGTCAACCTAAAATAAAAAACCTGCTACTGCCTCTTTCGAGGAAGTAACAAATCCTCCTATAGAGTACCTCGTTTCATGAATAATTCCCATTCACTTTAGTCAGTTGTGTTCCACAGAAAATTGTAGGTCCCATTCATTCCTGCAATCATCAATATCCACGATAGAATTTTTGAGAGTTGTAAGTCATTATAGGCCCTGGCTCTCTAACGAATTGTTGCGAAACCAAATTCTAAAGCTAAATCTTCCCGCTAGAGTTAAAACTAATTTTTGGATTTTTGAATCCAACCCAGATAAATTTGAGTGAACGATACCTACAGTTTTCTATTTTTTTTTTTTTTTTTTTTTTTTTTTTTTGACGGGAGGAAATCTTCAAAAGACACTTGGCAGTATTCGACACCAAGTAGTGTGGGACTCTTAACCACTAAAACCACCTCTTTATCAGGACCAATCTTGAGAGATCGACATCAGATTTTTCTTTCTTAACTTTGTAAAATCACTTTGGGGGAAGTTTAAACTTTTAATACTTTCCCATGTTTTTTTAGACCAAAAGCTCATGAGGCTTGGTTCTTCTTAATCTCCGAACATGGTTTCTTGTATTCGAGACGAACACCATTTCAGAATTGGTATGACTTTGCAGTCTCTGATTATGCGATACAGCGTATTTTTTAACAACTTCTGTAACCGTTTCTATTTGTAAGTCACGATGTAGATCGCTATTTCTTATGTACCAAGGTGCATTAACTATTCCACGAAGGACTTTGTTTTGGAATTTTTGGATGATTTCGGTATTTGTTTTCTTTGTACAGCCCCATAATTGGATACCATAGGTCCAAACAGGCTTTAGTACTTAATTATACAGCATTATTTTGTTTTGGGTTGATAAATCAGAGTTGTTACCAAGTAACCAGTACATTTTTCTATATTTCAAGTTTAGTTCTTCTCTTTTCTTTTTGATGTGCTCTTTCCACTTTAGCTTTGCATCCAATGTCATTCCAAGGTATTTGGCCGTATTGGCGTAAGGTACAGCTTGACTATTAATGAATATTGGAATATTGTTTATCTTTTTATTTGTAAAGTTTATATGTGAAGATTTTGTTTCATTGAGTTTGATACGCCATTTTTCGGTCCAATCTCTGACTGTGTCGACGGCATTTTGCAGTTTTACTGCTGCTTTAGAGACACATTTGTCGGGTACCAAAATTGCGGTATCATCTGCAAAAGTAGCCATTATGGTGTGATTACCAACTGGGATATCCCTTGTGTATAGTAAATACAGGGTAGGACCTAGGACACTTCCTTGTGGTACACCGGCTTCTATTTTCTTCAGTTCCGAATATTCTTGATCGTACCTTACTCTAAACAATCGGTCTGAGATGTATGATTTTAATATTTCATAGTACTGTCTGGGAAGATCCCTTTGCAGTTTGTACTCAAGTCCCTCATGCCAAACCTTGTCAAAGGCTTGAGCAATATCTAAGAAAATAGCCGAACATACTTGTTTTTCTTCTAATGCTTTTTCTATTACATCCGTTATTCTATGAACTTGGTCTATCGTGGAATGTTTATTTCTAAAGCCAAACTGATGATTTGGGATTAACCTTCTTTCTTCTATAATTTTGCTAAGTCTCTTCAGAAGCAGTTTTTCAAAAACTTTTGCCATAATTGGTATAAGCGATATTGGTCTGTAAGACGTCACTTCTGTAGGTGGCTTACCTTGCTTGGGTATGACAATAACTTCAGCAATTTTCCAATGGTGTGGGACATACCGTTGCTTAAGGCATGCATTTATTATATATTGGAGTTTTATGAAGGCTTTCAAAGGCATTTCTTTCATAACCTGGGCAGTAATTAGATCGTAACCTGGTGATTTTTTATTTGATAGTTGATGTAAACACATACTTTTTATTTCTTTTAATCTTACAATTGGTATTTCACTTTCATCTATCTTATCAACAAACTGTAAGCTATTTTCAGCCGCGTTTGTTGGGTATGGCTCAAAAACATTCGCAAGATGCTCCGCGAAAAGGTTAGCTTTTTCTTTTGGGTTACCGATCCATTTCCCATCTTGAGATTTCAAGGGCGAGTTTTGTAACTGCGGTCTTTTCAGGCGCTTGGCTGCTTTCCATAGCGAAAAATCGGTTGAAGCATCAGTCGTTAAATTCTTTAGGAATGTACTGAGTGAATCATTTTTGAATTTATAAATTTGTTTTTTAAGATTGTTGCTTATACGGTTAAACGTTGTTTTATCATCTGGAAATCTAGTATTTTGCCATTTTCTTCGAGCTCTTCTTTTCTCTATAATCAACTCTCTTATCTCTAAAGGATATTTTATTTCATTTTGTCTTCTATTAGAAAATGTTGGAGTACTTTCTTCAGCGGCCTGTTTTCTATTGATAATAATTTTTATAGGCTCATATATGGTAATCGTGAACATTTCTTTTATTTTTTCAGTCTTTGTTAAAATGGTGTTTTTTTTATAGAGGAATTCAAAGGCTTAATCTACGTCTTTAAGGAGGCTCTATCAAGCTAGGTTGTGTCGAGTGTTAAAATATTATGGTATCAACGACATGACCACATCATATGCATATGATCAGAGATTCCAGTGTTAATGGAAAACTTCAATCCACAGCCCGTTGTGCTCTCATTGAACTAACAGAATCTCAATTCATAGTTTCGCGGCTTGCATGGCGATTTACGAAATTAGCAAACTGCCATAGGGTTCCATTTTCATCGATTTTTAAATTTTGTGATGAAATGTAGTTCGCCAACAATTTCTGATTTAATTTTTTCAATAAATTTTGAACTGAGGATAGAAGGTTCCGATTAGCTAAAGCTTGTCCATGGCGACTATAACTGAATCATCTTAACGAAGGAAGACATTAACCATCTAAAAACGTGAATGGATAATCATTGCGCTCGAATAGTGGGGTGTCCCTTGATGGACTTCCCCAATATTCCCAAATGACACATCGTGTGTCTATTTTCCACAACGCCAATGTATGTAACGGGTGATTTTTTAGCTGGTTTGGTTTTGGCAACACTGGTTTTGACAGCTGACGTGTGTTTAGTACCTTGTGTCACTGTCAAACAGCTTCAGTTTGGTTTGCAATTTAACCATGGATCGTCTTACAAATGAACAACGCTTGCAAATTATTGAATTTCACTATCAAAATTCGTGCTCGGTTCGAAATGTTCATCGCGCGCTGCTTGTGTTCAGCGATGAGGCTCATTTTTGGTTGAATGGGTACGTAAATAAGCAAAATTGCCGCATTTGGAGTGAAGATCAGCCAGAAGCATTGCAACAGCTACCAATGCATCCCGAAAAAGCCACTGTTTGGTGCGGTTTATGGGCCGGCGGCATTATTGGGCCTATTTCTTCAAAGATGATGCGAATCGCAGCGTTACTGTCAATGGTGAACGCTACCGAGCGATGATAACAAACTTTTTTTTGCCCGAAATGGAAGTTCTTGACTTGCATAATATGTGGTTTCAACAAGACGGTGCCACATGCCACACAGCACGCGAAACAATGGCGCAATTGCGAGGCGAGTTTGGTGAACAGTTAATTTCACGTTTCGGGCCGGTCAATTGGCCGCCTAGATCGTGCGATTTGACACCATTAGATTATTTTTTGTGGGGGTATGTCAAGGCTAATGTCTATAGGGACAAGCCCGCTTCGATTGACGCACTGGAAGCCAACATCCATGCATTCATTCGTGAGATACCGGCCGATATGTGTGAAAGAGTATGCCAAAATTGGACTCAGCGGATGGGCTACCTGAGACGCAGCCGCGGTCAACATTTGCATGAAATTATCTTTAAACATTAAATTGCAAGGTTCAAACTATCGATTCAAATAAATATTTCATTCATTTTTTCGAATTTTTTGTGTTTTTTTTTTAAAAAAAGTTCTAAACCTCTTAAAAAATCACCCATTATATATAAGTACCTAAAGAGACTCCAAAATAGGCTTTTAATTCATTCATAGTGTATGACTTTCAAACACTTTATAAGCTTACCGATTAGTATTCAACTTTTTGTCCATTTTATAAATCAATTTCGGTAGAGATCAGGTCTTCGACACGAGAGAAAAAGCTGAACCTGGCTTTTTCATCCGCTAAGAGCAAGAACAAACGCATTCCAAATTATTCATACATTAGTTTCACAAATTTAAATTGAATTATAATATTAAACAGATACCAACAGGTTTTCATACAAGACAACCTAGGTTCCCAATTACTTTTGAAACTGTTTTGAACCCAACGCTACATCGCGTTTATTATATAAACCTGAATTAATAAGAGAAAAAAAATTAAAAATCGTAGGAGTTGTTTTAAAAATAATTATTAATAATTAATTATTTATAAAATTTTGTTAACGTTTTTAAGAAAAAAAAATTTTACTCCAATTTGAATTATTTAATGTTCCACCCGTTTTCGAAATATCGAATTTTCAAAAAATAATTTCGAAATATTTTTTTTAAAAATCGAAAATTATTTTTTTTGAAAGTTTTGATATGCAATATTATTTAAACTTACCTATTACAAGCTTCTGTAAAAAAAAAAATTAATTTGAATCAGTAGATATAAGTCAGATAATGAGTCGAAAATAAACAAAACCGTTCTACGATAGGTATCTGCTGTTAATTATAGATCAATGTAAAATTTAATAATTTTAAATACTAGACCATTATAATTTCGAAACACACAAAAATTTTATCAAAATCGTAGGAGTCGTTTTTGAGAAAAAAAAAAGATTTTCCTTAATGGTTTTTAAACATTTGTGTGGGAGGTACCGTTAGTTTCGGTTACCTATAGGAATAATTTTTTTTTATAAAATCTTCTAAATAATGCTAAATAAAACTGCGTTTTGCCAAGTTTAATAAAAATTGACAGTCATTTTTGAAACATTGAGTTTTCAAAAAAAATTCAAACTTTTTTTAAAAATCCAAAAAATATCTTTTTGAAAATTTTGGTACACAATATTATTTAGAATGTGTCCATAATTCTTCATAAAAACTTGATCAGAATCAATTGAACCGTTTTCGAGAAAAGCGAAAATAAAAAAAAAATGGTTCTGTGGGAGGTACCATTTAATAACCATTTTTCAGAACCAAATTTTTTTTACTAAACGGCAGCATATTATAACAATTTAAATTTATTGATTTTTTTTTTTTTTTTTAAACTGTGGAACCGATTTTGAGAAAAATAAGATTTTCCCTTTTGTCCAAGAAATTTTGTATGACAGGTAGGTACCTACCATTATTTTTGGTGAAAAATAAAAAATGAAAAAAGTATCCAAAAAACGTTAAGTACCATGTTTAAAGAAAATCGACCCATCTCTTTAGGCTGTAGCCGAACAGACAGACAGACAGACAGACAGACAGACAGACAGACAGACGGAGATGTGTGGGTTGCGATGAACATCAATTTTCTTCCCAGGCAGATTATTGTAGTTATTGAACGTACCAAATATACATAATAGGTACAACCGAATCTTAACGTATGACGCGTAACTTCTTATTACACACAACGCATTACACGTAAAAGCCAACCCTACGGCCAGCATAGCTATATACATACACATCAAAAATTAAAACAAAAAACTGCCTAAAACATTATTATTTAAACAAAAAAAATTACGTAAAATTATTGAAATTACGCGTGACAAACTAAACAGGGGGGTATCCCCCTATTAATAAACGGCAGACAACGGCGTTATATTATTTATTTTATTTTATGTGGAATAACTTGTGACATGTGATAGCGAGCGGATAACTTTAACTCGCCAAATTAAGTGCTTAAGATAAGGATAACTTAACTTAAAACACACATGCATACATCTTGAAAGAACTGAATACTATACTACGATCATATAGTTGTCATAAATCAGTGCATATATGTATGTGACACACGTTTTGGAATGTTGCTACTTTTTGATGAAGTGTTCGCGTGATTCCAGTTATAAACACTGGAAAGATGTCGGAAAGCAAAAATATGTTTTATTATAAGAAATTATATCAAGCGGATAAGTTCTCTATCCGTGTGACAACTAACACGTGTGTTAAGGAGCGGATAGTATTTTTTTTTTTTAATAAAAGGGCTGATAATAGTCATAGTCATTATTTATCTTTGTTTTAAATAAATACTGTTTTAAATAATACTATAAATACTAATAAAAAACCATTTACCTACAAATGTTTATACCTTCTTCTTTTTCTACCAAATACTCACATTTTCATATAAATTAATTTTTTCTTTAAAATCTATCTTTAATAATATTTATTTTGTGATTCAAGATGATAA
This sequence comes from Leucozona laternaria, assembly GCA_932273885.2. Lineage (NCBI taxonomy): Eukaryota > Metazoa > Arthropoda > Insecta > Diptera > Syrphidae > Leucozona > Leucozona laternaria. Next base: position 52,967,404 of record OW026367.1, on the reverse strand, counting down.
GGCCGCATTTTTTGGAACCTGACGTATCTACCTATATAGTGTAAAAATGGAAAATAAAGTAAAGGGTCCGCCAAATAACTTCTTTTTTTTTTTTGAAAATGGCGCAAAACATCGAGTGTAGCTTCGGCTGTGTGGCACGTAGCGCCGTCCTGTTGAAACCAAATGTTGCCAATATCCTTCTCGTAAATTTTTGTGAACAAAAATTCGTTCAACATGGCCCGATAACGATCGCCATTGACTGTAACGGCCACTCCTTGCTCATTTTCGAAAAATGGCCCAATTATGCCTCTGGACCAAAATCCGCACCAAACAGTGACTCGTTTTGGGTGTATCGGCTTTTCAATGTATGCGTGCGGGTTTTCTGTGCCCCAAATGCGACAATTTTGCTTGTTTACTACCCGCCAAGATCAAAATGAGCTTCATCTGAAAAGATGATTTTTTTTGGAAAAATCGGCATCTTCTCTAAGTCGATCGCAGGCCCACTTAGCGAAGCGTATACACAACCATATTCGTTCAGCGGAAGGATAAAACTAATTATCTGTCAAATCAGACATGAGCTTAGTGTTACCATTCACGAAATAAGCACTAGTTGACAAAAAAAACGTTAGATGGCGGACCCTTTATACGACTTTGTTGAAAATCGGGTAACACTACTTCTGAACTCGTAGCCTCAAATGTAACAATTAATGAATAACTTTAATAAAATCTGTATTTCAACCTGATATACAATTCAACAGTGTTATAGTTATTGCCAGGTCTGTTTTTTTCTTGTATCAAACAAAAAAAAAATAAAAACTATGAGGTAGGTAATATGACTTTGAGTATAGGTACGCTTGGTTGTTCGTGTGCATCTCCATGTCCATTATCCTTCTTACATTAAAAATAAAAATAACGAAATATATTCATGCAATCGGTGTTGATTCGTATCATATTTAAAAGTAAAATTAAAACAAAAAACGCTTTGTTGGGTATTTATTTAAGCGTGTAGAAACAAATTGACATGTCACAGAAAAAAAAATGGCTCTCCGAAATGAAGAATTCGCCAAAATTGCGAAATGGTATCATTTTTATTTTAAAACACAATAAACATCTCGGTGTAACAACTACAGACAAATAAAAAAAAAAAAAACAAAATCACACTTCCATACACACTTCCAGTATGGTATGTACGTATAAATATACACAAATTTATATGCAACAAATTTTCCTCCCATAAATCCAAGTTGTTGTAATGGCAGTTGTTGAACGGACATACTGTCCGACCCTTACCCACATTACAAATATAAATGGTTGATCCTGCCATTTTTCTGCAGTGGCTTCGTTATTTTCCAACACAATTTATTTATTCATAAAATGTACAACTATGTAGAAATGAAAATGTCAAATTGCTGTTGCTGGCTACTCAACTGCATTGGCGTGCAGATTTTTGACTCCGCGATTGTACATATAGTCCAAGTGGAGTATTGTGGATGTGTGTCGGTGCCCACAGAGTTGTTACCGTGGAACATATTTTTTATATTTTATGATTGCAGCAAAATTTTTGGGATAAATGTATTTTTGTTCGCGTATGTGTCTTTGAATTGAAATAATGAAGAAAAATGACAGAATAGGTTAAACCACAGTTGGCTAAGCCAACTAAGCATATAAATTAATTTGCTAGTTACTATTGAAAGCTATTTCAGCATCGTTTAGTAAAAAATTATATTTTTTATTCCTATTTATAACTTAAGTTAACTCAATGTTTAATTGATGATTTTAAAAGCAGTTTTATATAAGTGGATAAACACTGAGTAAACTCCAGATTAAAGCTAATTAAAAAATATGTTTCCAGAAGTTAACAACTTTGGTTTGGTTTTCGAACTGAAAAACCGGGTTAAAATGTTTCAAATATTTACGATATAAGAAAAAATTATTAAAACCATGAAATTCTTCTGTTGAACTTAAGAACTTGGTTTAGCTAATTCAATAGTTTTAATCATAAAACCAAATTTTAATATTATTAAAACATTGAAAACAAAAATCTATTTCAATCTAATCATGTACCGGTCTATTAATAAAGAGCAAACAACGGCTTGATAGAACTTTCACATATAAAGGGTATTTTTTTTTAGAGGTGTATAACTTTGAAATAGAATAAAACAAAGATGTTTTTTTTAAATTGACATATAATTTACTTTATTCTAAAGATAATCTGCTGGCATTTTTATTTAAATATGATTTCTGGCATATGACCGCCACGGCTGGCTCGGACGTAGTCTAATCTGGAGGTCCAATTTTCGATGACTTTTTCCAACATTTGTGGCCGTATATCGAGAATAACGCAGCGAATGTTGTCTTATCGGCGTAGACTAGCGAATTCACATATCTCCACAGAAAAAAGTCAAGCGGCGTTAAATCGCACGATCTTGGAGGCCAATTCACGGTTTCGTAACGTAAAACTATGCGGTTACCAAACGTTTCCTTCAAGAAATCAATTGTGACACGAGCTGTGTGACATGTTGCGCCCGCCGTCTTGTTGAAACCACAGCTCCTGCACATCAAGTTTGTTCAATTGATGGACGAAAAAGTCAGTAATCATGGCTCTATAGCGGTCACCATTGACTGTAACGTTTTGGCCATCAGCATCGTTTTTAAAGAAGTACCTACGGACCAATTATTCCACCAAACCATAAAGGATATAAAGGATATGAAGGATAATCATCACTCTAAATACGGCAGTTTTGTTTATTGACGCATCCATTCAACCAAAAGTGAGATTCATCGCTAAACAAAATTCGCTTATGAAAATTGGGATCAACGGCAATCTTGCTTTGGGCAACCAAACTAAAAATAAACCACCTAACAGCTGACAAAATGACAGCCATTTAAAATATTGTTGCCAACTTAAAGTTCTATACCTCTAAAAAAAAACACCCATCAATTATATTTAAACGCTAATTCATCAAATAATTCCATATATGCAACGCTGCGCCGCGCCGTCGAGAGGGGGCTTGTGGTAATGGGGGGAATCCCTGCCGGCTCGGTTACTTGAAGCAATAAGTTGAATCGTTATTTTTTGTTTTAATTTTGTTTTTAAACTGGAGATAGATATTTCATACAATCTGGGACAAAGTTTCGCATCAAGCATTGTAATATTTATAACATTCCCGTGATTTTGCAAAGGCCCCGCAATTTGAAAAATCAGTCAAGCTTTTGAAATCGGGTCCCTATATGTGCACGTTATCTGTCAAGAAAAACTCACGCTTGCGGATTTGGGCTCCTGACTAATGTTCACATAATTAGAAAATATCTTAAGAAAAATCGAACAACTCCGATTTAAAAAAAAAAAAAACGCGAATGAAGCAACGCAACCACTTGAGTGAGCTCTCCCACCAAGTTTTTCACGACTGCCAGGCCAATCTGATAACTAGACCCCTTAAGTGGTGGCTCATAAAATTGCATTAATATTGGACAAATGATTTTCGATTCATAAAAATCTAATTGAAAACTTAGGCTCAGTTTTTCAGTGCGAGATTATCCTAGCTTCGGTCGTACACCCGACTTAACTCGTGAAACATGTTTTTCAGTAAATTTAGATCCCGAGTTAACTCAACAAATTTGGTGATCATTATTAATTTGATTTTATGGCCCATTTTATGAAACAAACATTAAGAGCTTATGTGATAGTTTACACTGAGGAAAAAGGGTTGTGAGTTGAACATAAATATTTAAGTTTCATATCAGCAAATAGCTCTAAGTATGGAATATAGCGTCGTTCAAAAATGTCCACCGCTTCTTTTCTTGGTGGCACTAATTTCGGATGTGTTCGGTGTTGGATGTTGGCTTCGTCGTCATCAATTTGCTTGCATACACCTGCTCTTTAAGATTGCCTCAAAGAAAGAAGTCTAAAGGCGTTAAATGTTGAATCACACGATCTTGGTAGTTGAGCATCCATACTACCATCAGTTAAGTCCACAAAAAGTTATTTATCATCGATCTGTGTAATGTCATCAGTTTCGTTTTGATATATAAAAGCATACGAACCGATGATTCCACTCCATTTGCCAGTCCAAAATCATCAGCACCAAACAGTGACTTTCAACTATTTTCGACTGCAACACTGATAAGAAAAATTTGATTATTTGGAAATGCTGTTCAAAGGTATTACATTTTACAGTGAATTGCCATACACTAAAGAGAAAAATTAAAAAAAAAAAATTGACAAAAGATATTGCTGTAACACGTGAAGTGCAATAAAAAGGGAGATAAAACCCTTTGAAGCCGCGGAGCAGTTCACTCAAAGTGATTTGATGATATTCCATTTCAATTTGGGAAATAAGACCCACGGGCTTTATTTCCGCAAATTGTGAGCTGTTCTATTGAAAAACCCTTTACAAGTTAAATTGTTAATTTTTGCGACTATATTTCCCACAATTTCTTTATATAGAATATTTAATAAAAAGATTATTCAATTAAACTGATTGTCAGATAAAATTTTTGTATCACAGTTCTAAGCCTTTAAGCTCTCCAAACAACAACGTTCAATTGATTTTTGTTCTTGTTTTACCTCTGTATCGTTCATTGTTGATGGCGGTAATTTTAAATCATTAAGTTGATACTCAGATGTGCGCCCCAGGATTGTGAAATTTATTATTGTAATTGTTACAACTATGCTATTGAATAGGCTCGTGCTCTATTGAACTTAAACAATTGAAGCCACCACCACTTATACATGCATATTCTACCTCTTCCAGCCATAATTTTGTTGATTTCATTCATACCGACTGTAGTAGGTATAGCGGTATAGGTAGGTACTCGTACAGTTAGAGTAGGTAATCAATTTCCCTTTTGATAAATAATGTTGTTTAACTTTTTTAATGGTCATGTTGAGTTTTCCCGGAAGGATTTATGCTGTGCAATATGAATTGGCTTACATTTACCCCATATACACTACACAATATTTGCATAGTATTAATGAAAATTTGAAGAATTTCCTCTGAAATTGTTGGTTTTTATGTTGATTAGGCAAAGTGTTGAGAGAGGCGCAGAAGGTGGTAGGACCAAACGTAATGAAAGGGCTTTGCTTAACGAGAACATTGCTGAGTTAAAGAAAAGCGTTTTATTTCCATAGTTCCTGATGCTTTAGGGTTATAAATTACTTTAATAAATTAGTTTTTTTTTTTTAATTGGTTGACTTTGTCTGTGTACTTTAGAACTATATAGGCATGATAAATGAGTTAAATTAAATGAGAGGAGTTAGTGCTTTTATAGTGTTCAATTACTGATTCATTCATTATTCCATGATATTTGTACAAAAAGGATAACTATATAGGTTTTCAGTTTAATCTATTCTATTCTATTATATGTAGTAGGAACAAGAAATATGTTAGTTTTGATTAAGAAACTTCACAAATATATTTATTTGATATGTAATTTATGTACTCTTTAACAAATCAACATTAATAGGTTAATAAAGGGTGTTTTTTTAGACGTGTGGTTTTCAAGAAGAAATAAAACGCATATAATTTAATGTTATGGCCAAGAATTTGGCTTTATTATAGAGATAAGGGTTTGCCATTATGTTTTAAAAATGATTTGGGGTTAGTTTTCGACCACTTTTTGAAGCAATTGGGGCCGTATGTCAGCAATAACGCGCTGAATATTCTATTCCAAGGCGTCAATCGTCTCGGGCTTATCTGCGTAGACAAGCAACTTCATATAACCCAACAAAAAATAGTCCAGCGGTGTTAAATTGCACGTTCTTGGAGGCCACGCCACAGGCCCACGACGCCAGATAATGCGCTCACCAAAAGTTTCCTTGAATAAACTAATTGTTTCGTTGGCCGTATGGCATGTAGCGCCGTCTTGTTGGAACCAAAGGTCGTCAACATCAACATCCTCCAATTCAGGCATGAAAAAGTCATTAATCATAGCTCTATAGCGTTGCCCATGGACTGTAACATTATGGCCGGCTTCATTTTTGAAGAAATATGGACCAATGATTCCCTCTGCCCATAGAGCACACCAAATAGTGACTTTTTGAGGATGTAACGGCGCGGCCGGCGTCCTAACAATGGATTGTGGATTATGATCGCTCCAAATATGACAATTTTGCTTATTAACATACCCATTCAATCTAAAATGAGCTTCATCGCTGAACAAAATTTATTTTGTGAAAATCGGGATCGGTGGTAATTTTGGTAATAAATTTGCACGATTTGCAAATATTTTTCAGAAGTAAGACTATTCATTGTAAAATGGCAAACCAAACTGAGCATAAATCAAGTGACGGCTGTCAAAAAGACCAACTCCGAAAAAAGTATTGCCAGATTGAAAACTACACGTCTAATAAAAACACCCTTTATATATAAGTTAATTAATATACCTATGCTTTTTTCTACATTTAATGTACCTATGCTTGAAAATCCTTATTCTTAAATATAACTTTATTTTATATTTTGTTAAGGTTATCCGTGAAAGCTGTATATGATGGGACCGTGAAAAAAGCAATTATGAAATTTACATTTAAAGCCATACTTCATTTTAAATTTATAAATAATATATGTCCTGCAACTCGTGTCAGTTGATTCCCTATTTGCAATTCATTACCCGGAGAGACTCGATCCTGCCTTTAAATATACATTTGTATACAAATGAAATGACATTCATCAGAAACCATAAAGATTGTTGGTTTTCCACATCAGCAAACACAATTTTAATCATGATTCGCATTAATGGGTGTAATTTTAGCTGCAGGAAAATCATTTTTTCCTTTTTTAATTTTTTTTTTGTGTAATTACATTGAATTACTTGAACAGTAATTAAACCAAGGAGCCAGCTCAATGTTTACCTTAACCGACCCCTCCTCGATACCGTTATAATAAGAGTAAGTAAGCCATTTCTCCCATAATTATACAAAACGGTCATTGTACGCACTACGCAATATGCTCTTATTTATTTGAAGTGAAAACATCAAGAATATTTGTTGGTTTTACAAAATGGAAACTGTGAAGTCAATTACATCAGAGGATCATACATTTGTAATTATAACTGCCACATGCGTAACAACGAAGAGTTGTTACGATGACAGTGGTTAATGCGAATGTGAGAAGCCAAAGTGGTATCGAAAAAAGTTATAATTTCTTTCCATGGAGACGGAAGCATATAATTGAACCATTTTTTTTGGCTTTGTAGAATGTAATTTTATTTAAAAAAAAAACCTGCGGTTTTAATCAAAGGTAAATCGCACATCACGACCAGTAGGAAATACTGGTTGATGGTGGAAACCTCTCGTTATATGCATCTCTATATTGACTGATTTTTTTTAAGCCTAACACACAGGGAGTAAGTTGCCATAGGTTTTAATATTAAATATCCTTTCGAATGGAATTAATTAATTGGTTTTGACATTATTTTGAATTTTTTAACATTTATGAACTGACGTGTTGGTAATAGCCATCTGAATTAAACTGGGGTAGGAGGAGGGTGATGATTATACCCGCTCTGTGTAGGCAAACAAATTTTAGTTGGTTCAGTTTCATTTAAATAAAATGCACAACTGCGTTGCTATACTCTATTCTTATGGGAGAGCTTTTGCCAAAGCAGTGGCGCCTGATGCACGCCCACGACACTGAATTGCGAAAAAATACACTGAACAAATTAGCAAGCCACTGACTTACGTATGCGAATTGTTGTTATAATCCTGCGTAAAAAGTCGTACATTCCACCATGTCCGTTGTATCCCATTGCTGCGCTCGTCGTCGTCATCCACAGTACACAAATCTAAGGTAATATATTGCGCAGGTTGTCAGTCAAGAATTAAACATGGCGGCTCGAGTGTCTACGAAAACTGCACATGGCATTACTAGAAACAACAACAAATATAAGCATTTTGACAAGTAAAGAGACACTGGATCCGCCATTTTCACAGATGCGCAGAACTGAACAAAAATTTAAACGCTAATGATATTACCTTTAATATATGTACCTTGGTCGTCATCTACGATGTTTGTGCTCAGAGTTAGCTTTCCCAATTGTAAGCAAATTCAAGAGCTTTTTCTGTGTATTTTGTTATGGAACTTTTAGGATTTGAAGGTTTTGAGAACAAATTTATGAAGTGAGTATCACAGATTAGCCACATGAAGATGAGAATCCCCGGCAGCCATTTTAATTTGCCTACAAGCTTGAGCTGTCAGATATCAGATAAAAAATGAGAATGTGTGTATAAAAACCTCACACATAAACAGTAGGGATCTTCAGACACCGGTTAAATTGTTGTTGCAATTCACATCTATTCATCGACGCGGGAAGAAATTACAAATACAACAATATAAACAAATGGGTTTTGGAGGGTGAAACGTACGAAACATTCTCATCCTCATGTGGCTAATCTGTGGTGAGTATTTGAAAGGTGAAGTATCATTTATAATTTAAACTACGTAAACACTGTGTAAGACAATTAAATAAATGTATGTTAAGTCCATAACGTACATATTAAAATTATTTTTGTATATAGGAACATAATTATATACATTTTTTTACAGCAGAAAAAGTTTTTTTTATATGAGACCAATCGGCTCATCTGGGCCAACACCAATATCCGAATGAACAGATATCAAAGCAAGTGCGTTTAGTCTTGCATTGCTCAAATCGATTCGGAGATTCTTTTAACACGCTGTTGTTACTGGAAGTGTGCCCAAAACCGTGAGCAAGAAGTTAATATCTCTTAAGTAAGTTTTGTCACATATATTAAGCAATTTCAAAACTTTGGTAGAAGGGTCACTCGACGATATTTTTGCTTTTTGTTTTGCCCTCTGGAGTGTTTTTTATGATATTTTGGAACGTTATTTTGCCAGCGATGGCTTGCACAGTGTACATGTAAATACATACCAAGCGTTTGGATACTCTGTTTTCTAATCCTGCTTTGCACTCCATTTAAGTGACCTGCCGTATTTGCGGCCCCGTCACAGTATTGGCCAATACAATAATTGCTCATATATCAAGATGTAGTTCTTCACATCGCTGCAGTATGGTTTTGGTCAGGCAGGTTTCTAGAAGTTTGGTCATCAACGAGAACAAAACCTACGAAACCTCCCGAAGCATACAACTTTTTAGGTCTGATAAACTAAAAACAGTCGACATATCGAAGGCATATGGAAAGTTGTTCAGCGCCAGAAACATTAATTGTTTCGTCAGCGAGGACGTTGAAACTACTTGAATGTATAAACGGGCTTATTGTATATTTCGGTGGCAACAATATCAGATCATGTCTCTAGGATTTCATATTGTATATGTGAGCTCAAATAGCCTGTGTTTTTAGAGCTGGTAAATGACGTGATTCTTTAAATTGTTGTCCCCAGATTCAATTCTGAACTGCAGGGGAGCCATTAGTTTTCCATATTTTTTTTGTGGGCCGAGTAAGATAGCTCCACTATCATCGTCACCTCCTGTTTTGCACAAAATCAAATAGTCTGAATAATAGAGGTCTTATTACAGCTCTATACTTTCAGCTACCGCTTTTATATTGGGTAGCAGCATCATTTTTTTTTTTTCCAGCAGCAACGTTTTCCAGTCACCCATATCATTATTTCTATTCATTTGTGGTTGTTATTATTCTGAGATCATATAATTTTTGTTTATTATATTTTGCAATATTTTGGCTTCTTCTTCTAACATAATAATTGAAGTCCTTAACTGATCCCAAATCAAATAAACTATACCTTGATAGTCTTCTTATTTTGATAGATTTGAATTGATATTAAAAATCTTTTGTTTTTACTAAATTCGTTTTGATACAAATCATTTCGGGAGGGGCGCACCCCTCACATTTTTGAGAATAAAATGGCAACGCTAATTTTAAGTATTTATTAATGTGGAGATAGAAATTGAGTGTCAAAAAAGATCAACCGCTATTTTATGAAATAACCAATTTTCAAAATTTGTTTTGCAAAATACAAAAATTTCAACTTATTCAAGCTTCTGTATAAACAATTAAATGTGATACTGAAATAGTCGAAAATAAAAAAAATCGTTCTTTGTGAGGTATACCTACTGCTAAGTATGCAAAAGTCAAATGTATTAATGTTAAACGATAGATTGTACTAATTTTGACAGTTTTTAAAAATTTGGATGGGAACTACCGGTGTTTTTGGTTATAAGAATATATCGTATCTACATATTATTCAAAAAAAAAACTTCTTTAATCAAGTTTAATAAAAATTGATCAAGCCATTTTTGAAATATTGGGTTTTCAAAAAAAAAAATGTTCAAACTCTTTAAAATCGAAAATAATATATTTTCATTTTTTTCAAACTTTTGAGTTTGAAAAAAGGGTAAAGCATGACATTGTAGGTGTTACCGCTGTTTTTTTTTTTAATTTTCTGTTTTACATATTTTTTAAGATAATTTCCTCTCCCGTCTAAGCTGGGGGGATATAGACCCCCTTCACATACGATTTTTGTCCTGTCTTGACCAAACTTAAACGTTCTAGCCTTTTGTCAAACCTTATGCGAATCACCCTGTATATCTATCAGTTTGTTCCGAACACACAAACAGGCAGGCGTATAGAATTGCGATATCCCCTTTTTTGTCTTCCCTATCATCGTAATGTCCGCAGCTTGATCAAAATCTCGAGTTCCATTTTTTTACGAATCCCTAACTTGTCATATAAAGACGTGTGGTTTTCAAGAAGAAATAAAACCCATATAATTTAATGTTATAGCCAAGAATTAAACTTTATTATAAAGATAAGGGTTTGGTATTATGTTTTAAAAATGATTTCGGGTAAGTGGCTCAGAAAAAAGTATTGCCAGATTGAAAAAAACCCTTTAGTTGGTACCCACCGATATAAGTGAATAGGTTTTAAAATTTAAATAACAAGTTTGTTTGGAGAGAATCCATTCATTTGTTGTAGATCGATTTGTATACTACAACTGGACGAAAAGTCCAACCAGAATCATGCAAAAAACTACATACTCTTTGTTTGACTCGTTGAATTTGTATTTATAAAAAAAAATAACATAAATATGTGTCAGCTTCATAAAAAGGGCTGATGACTATATTAAAATGAGATAAAAGATGATGACGACGAAACTCGTATCCCCCGAGTCTGAGACTTAATCTACGCCGCGCCGGCCGCCCGGTGCAGTCTTTATTCTTTCGATATAATATTTTGTTAATTAATAGTAAAAGGCAATAATTCAGTTAGGTTATAAGTGAAACAGACAACTTGCCATCACCATCGCGCAGATACCCGACCATAGACCTAATACAGTGCGAAAGTAAACCACCATTATTCTTTCCATATCAAACCATAGGATTACCTCGGTAGCGCGCAGAATGTTCCGCATTTTGCTTAACATTATACTGCTCCACTATATACTATGCTGGGGATGCCGGGATAGGGATTGGGGTGTTGATTGAAAACGACGTATATGGAGGAGGGGTGAGCGAGTATTGAGCAATATAATTATAATATACTATAGGTAGCTATATATAGAGAGAGAGAGAGAGAGAGCTATTCAGCTTCCAGCTGAAAGCAATAAATTTTAAGCATCATCGACGTGAATAATTAGCGTAATTATATGATGGTATCTATTAATTGCGTATAGCTGCATGGATTTTACTTAACATCCTCCCACATCTGTTATCCTTGTTACAAAGCCATGCCGCGTTTTGCGCTATACCATCACCATACCGGAGCAATACTTGCTCTAGTGGCGATGGCGCAGCGCGCGGCGTCAGAGGTTATAAAGGCAAGCCGCCTGACTCGCGTTCAACACAGAATGATTTAACTTTGCATAACCGAAAGCGGGCGAAGATACACCTAACAACATATATATATGTAAAAACGAAGAGTGCTTTAGTACTCTTATAGTGCGGCTGATGGTGGGGTACATTTGCATATCTCTGCCATGGCATCTAATTAACTTTAAGGTATACCTCTATGTAAGGATAAGGATCGATTTTTGTTATCCTACTTCACGTCGTTATTGAATTATCTTGTATAATAATGACTAAGTTAATAAATTTTATTCTATACCAAAATTATCTAGAGGTGAAAAGTTAGATGCTATAGGTATACCCTGACTGATGCATATTGTATATACAAATACTGTCTTACCGGGTTAATTCATGACAATAATAGCAATTTTCAGCAACCTGAATAGGGAATATAATGAGTTTGAATTATTAGATAAAATAAAATTCCCAAAAACCCAATTCGAAATTCATGATGTGTTGGTATTAATAGAGTATCAAGAGTTAGAGAAATAACAGATCCAGTCTATATTGAATTTGTATTCTTATCTCAAGTTGTGAACATTAGAAGCGTCCTTAGAATTAAATTAAATATATTTTTTGGTGGCGTGGCAGCTCAAGTTACAAAAGTTATAACTCTCGACCTGTGTGCGTGCTGATGATTGGTTGCAGGAATGGAGGAAACCTACAATTTTCTGCCGCATCTGAACGACTAAGGAAAGAGGCACTTATTCATGACAAGGGATACTCTTAAAGGATTTCAGTAGTATGTAAGTTAATGAACCAAGACTTTCGGCGTTCTACGCGTTCTTAGGATAGAAACTCATTTTCTCAATCTCCCAAAAGGGTGTCTGACTATGAAAAAAAAAAAAAAACTGAATGGCAAAATCGAAGTAGTGAGTCGATTATCGGCCCAAAAACCTCTTTCAGAGGAATCTAATTATGATAACCGATATAAAAGGTCTTCCAATAGGGGCTTCCGAACTTTGACAGTTGATAGTTGTCAAATTGGCTGTCATTTATTCAGTTTGTTTTGGCAAATCACCGTGGACGGATATAACGTTCAACAACACGCGCAAATGATAAAATTGTTATATCAAAATGGGTGTTTTGTTGGGGCAACGTTCCGCGCGCTTCGCCCATTTACGGTCATATTCACCGGTGAGGCCCATTTCTGGATGAATGGGTACGTCAACAAACTAAATTGTAGACTTTGGGACGATGCCAATCCACATAAGATCCAAGAGCGCCCAATACATCCCAAAAAGTCATTAGTTGGTGTGGATTTTGGGCGGGCGGCGCGCGTCGCGTCATCGGTCCACATTTCTGAATTGGATGATGTGAACACCAACGACATGTAGATTCAACAAGACCTTGGCGGCGGTGGCGCTACGTGCCACTGAGCTCACGCCAAATTGGAAATTCTCTAGATACGACCGATTCGGGGGCATGGTCATCTTGCGTGGATGTTATGTGAACTGGACACCGAGATCGTGTGATTATTTGACCCCATTATCATTTTTCTTGTGGGGTTTTTTTTGAAATCGCAGATCTATGCGAATAAGCCACAAACCACAGCGGTCCTCAAAGCCAACATAACCCATGCTATCTGTCAAATCAAGACTGATATAAAGGGTTTTCCAATAAGAGGTGTTATTTTGAATAGCCCGCTATTTCGGTAGTTGTCACTGTCGAAGCTGTCATTTTTTGACATTTGACAAGTAGAAACTACGCCATTAATAAAAATGGAACGATTCAACAACACGCTTCAACAACGCATTGAAATTATTAAAATTCGCTATAAAAATGGTGAAAATTTGGCAGAGACGGTTCGTAAAACTAAAACATTTTTTGGTCGTCGTGAAGCACCTTGTCGGACCGCAATACAGAAATTGGTGGACAAATTCGAGCTGTTGGGACAAGTTAGTGATGTGAAGAATAAAACCCGTGCACGTCGCTCAAGAACAACTGAGAATATTGCTGTTGTAGCCCAAAGTGTTGAAGAAAACCCAGGTTTGTCCATTCCTCGTCGTTCTTTGGAATTAGGCATTCCACAAACGTCATTACACCGTATTTTGCATAAATACTTGGGTCTTAAGGCTTATAAAGTTCAGTTAACACAAGAACTCAAGCCGGCTGATCATCAACAACGTCGTGTCTTTGCTGATTGGGTCCTTGAAATGCATGAAAATGATCCGGAATTTCATCGAAAAATCATCTTGACTGATGAGGCCCATTTCCACCTCGGAGGCTACGTCAACAAGCTAAACTGTCGCATCTGGGGCTCGGAAAACCCAAGAGTTATTGTTGAAAAGCCTCTCCATCCTCAACGCGTGACTGTTTGGTGCGGTTTATGGTCCGGCGGGGTCATTGGACCTTACTTTTTCGAAAATGAGGCTGGAGCAACAGTTACGGTCAATGGATTGCGCTATCGAGAGATGATTAATGATTTTTTTATGGCCGGAATTGGATGGTATTGATCTGGACAACGTTTTCTTTCAACAAGACGGCGCTACGTGCCACACAAGCAATGAAACCATCGATCTTTTACGGGAAAAGTTTCCGGACCGTGTTATCTCTCGAAAAGGTGATCACAATTGGCCACCGAGATCTTGTGATTTAACACCTTGCGACTTCTTCCTTTGGGGCCACGTGCAAGATAAGGTCTACGCCAACAGCCCAGCGTCGATTCAAGACCTCAAAGATGGAATTCGTGAGGCTATCGAGGACATAGGGCAGCCACTTTGCGATTTGGTTATGGAAAATTTCATGAAAAGTATGTAGTCCTGTAAGCGTAGTCGTGGCGGCCATTTGGCTGATGTTGTGTTCCATTATTAACGGCATACCTTCTTCTTTATAATGAAATAAACATCCGATCATTTATCGCAAAAAATGCCATTTTTCTTTGAATATCAAAATAACACCTCTTATTGGAAAACCCTGTATTAGCGCCAGAGTTATGGAAAATTGGACATTTCGGATTCGCGCCACCCAGAGAAGTCGCGGCCGGAATTTGAACGATGTTATATTCCATACATAATGAAATAGAAAGGCCTTTCAAACTAAGACTTAACTAAACTTTGTAAGGTTAAAGGACGTTAATCCCGATATAAACATAAAATATTTTCAAAATCGTCCATGGGAAAGGCGAGATATTGGGACTTGAAGTTGCCGATTGCAAAACAAGGATTTCAGACTTTGTTCTAATTAATTGTCCATAACGGGCGACATAATTGACGTAGAAAAATGACAGTGATTTCAAATGAAAGGTATTTTTCTTGTCTTTAAAAAAGTACTAGAGTTATTTTTTTCACTTTTTTGCACGGGCTTTGCCATTTTTCTAAGTCAATTATTTCGTCCGTTATGGAAAATTAATTACAACAAAATCTGAAATCCTTATTTTGCAATCGGCGACGTCAAGCCCAAATATCTGAACTTTCCCATGAATGATTTTGAAAATATTTTACGTTTATATCGGGATTCACTTCACCTTTCATTTGATACCAAACTCGTTCCTATGTACACTCTGGGCTAGAAATGGGCAATTCCCTTTTTGATGAGATCTCACACAAACTTTTATTTATTCAAATTTAAAGAAATAAAGCTCTTAATGAAAGACCAAATATTTGCAATGCGATATTTTGCCTTAATATTTCGCGTGAAATTATTACATGAATGCGCAATCCTACATACTCACACATCACACATCGCACAACATAGCACATTAATCTAGCGAAATATTAAACTATTTTGATTATCTCCATATCTCGTTCGATCCAAAGATATCGCAGTATAGATACGAGTCCACACCCCCTCCACATTCTTAAGTGTTGTGTGTATGTATATATGGTCCGCTTTAATATAGCTTAAGACTATATATGAAACAAAAACACTGAATAATATTTTTTTTTTACTCGAACCTAACTTCTTGCCGTCATTGGGCTAGTTCAAATTAATGGCGTATACTCACACCAAAACCAAACCATAAATATGTCCCTCCAACCGAGTTATTAGAATTAAAAGATTCTTTTCCAAACAACTAACTCCTTCTTTTAACCCCACTCCATTTTGTACAATGTACATTCTTCGGGAATTTTTCATTCCTTATTCTGCCCTTGCCTATACGAGTATATCCTATGCTATGGTCCTCAACTTGGTTCTTTACTCCTTGCAATCAAGTAAATTCACAATTTGACTTCCTAGGAATATACGCACCAAGGCCAACAAAGAGCAGCATGAAAGTCTAAATTCATCACTGGTTGACGTCTTCATGTGCCAGACATACATAATTATCCCTTCTGGGCTCTATATGGCATGTATAGTGTATAAGAATAAGAAAAACTTTTATTTTTCATTTTGTGTGTGTGGATGGATGTGTGTGTTTCTTTTTTTTTTTTTTCTAATCCCATTATCCTTACAAATAAAGTAAGGAGCCATCCGTAGAGGAGGAAAAAGTTATAATGAAAATGTGAAAATTTTCAAACAATAGTTTACTTCCATGGCATATAGTCACATACTTGTTTTGCCACCATGCGCAGTTCAGTGGAGTGGAATAAATCTCTTATTTTATTTTTCCATCTTAAATTTGTTATAGTTTCTGCTGCCTTAGTTGCTTAAATTTTTCTATATAGATATGTTTTTGTCATATACAGTCAAACCCGCTTAAGTAAAACCCGCTTAACTGAAAAAAAAGGCCTAAGTAAATAATTTATCCAACTCTCGTGCATTTTTTAACAAATTTCCCACAGATAACTCCGATTTACTGAAACCCCCTTAGGGAAAAACCAGCATATCTGAAAAAAAAAAACTTTATCGAGGGACAAATTCTGCTGGTACACGCATGCTTCTAACGATTGGCTGGAGAATGTTTTGCCAGTGATCCTTCAAGAATATGATCAAGACGATATCTAAATATAATGCTGATGAATCCGAGTTATTGTTTAAGGGTCTGCCAACCGGAACGTTGATGAATCGATTTCAAAAACCTTCAGAAACATTAGTCACATGAAGATTTCTTTCGGCAATTCAGAATGAACGGATCCTGATTTTTTTTTTTTTAAACTGAGATCAGGATAACTAATATTTTTTTCGGTTAACCAAGATCCGCTTAAGTGAAACTTTTTTTCAGTTATCCGAGGTCCGCTTAAGTGAAAAACCCGCTTGAGTGAAAAAGTAATTTAGTTTTGTTGCCGTTTCACTTAAGCGGGTTTGACTGTATGTGCCTATTTTTTTTCTCAACATCCTTCGTGTATATATTTCGTGTCATTGGAAGCGAATTCATCCTTTCGAACATTAAATGGGTTAATAGATTCCAGATTGAAATTATTATAGCATGAAGTATCCTAGATCGACTGAAGAAAAATCGATATCATTTTTTTTTTTTTTTACACTCTTAAAAGCTCAAGGAGGCGCAATGTACAGAAACCAATTTGATTAGCTTAAATGTTATATTTATGTATTTTTCTATATACATGTAGGTATATATATTAGATAGGTATATGTATATGGTGTGAAAACGACGTTATCGACTTTGAAAAACGTTTAAATGATTGCTGAGCGATATACGCAGTTGTGTATACATATACATACGTTTGTATAAGGTTACAATTTTTTTCTGGAAATTTTTCTGATTTTAGGTTAAATGGAAGAACGTATAGAGAGTAGAAGATTAACACTTTGCATGTTACGATGAAATCTATTTCAATCGGAAGCTTTTCTGCGAATTTTTAAAATTTGCTTTTTAATCTTAACCTGTGCGATGGCAGTTGTCGATGTTTGAATTTAATTTTCAATTTAAGTTTGAAAAAATAGTTTACGATGATAAATAACTGAGTGAAATTTAAATTAAATTGCTGTGTCGTATTTTATAGGATTGATTAGATTTTAATAATTCTTCATAATCCTTATATACAAACAGCTGGTGTCAACTTATTAATATTTATGCACAATAAAGTTTATTTGGCTTATTAATGTCTGTCGGGCTCAACAGATTAACTTAACTTTGTTTAAAAATCGGCCATTTGAAGGGACGAAATGTGGAAGGCCATTTGGGACCGAGAGAAGCATAGTGAGAAGAATAAAATCCATCAGACCTTTTGAAACAGTTATCATACAATATCTAATTCTCGTTGAAATGAGATTAAACCGTGATTTTCTTTTTAATTTTATCAAAAAAAGAAAAAAAACAAGTTATGTAGGTATTAATCTAGCGAATTGAATATTTTTTTAAAATATTTCGTTTTAGATATTTTTTTCCAAAAGAAGCAACGATTTTCAAGAGCTTTTCTTGTTTTTCACTATACATATACATAAGTAAATATGTTTAGCCTATGGGGTAAAAGAAAAAAAAAAACAGGGAAAATATTTGCCAATCGCTGATTCTTTGGGAGAAAAGGCAATGGGTAGCGACAACTTAAAGTATCATTATATTTGGGATCTTAGCATACCTCATATATGGGATATTCGCAAGAAAAAAGTATGCCATCTTAAAGATCTTAGCGAACTCATAAAAGGTCATAGTGTTTCAGAAATTTGTCAGCCTTATGTGTTTTCTTTGTAAAATTTTAATGTTTTTTCGAAGCTCTATAGATTGTGACCTTGAAAAAATCTCTACAAATTCAATACAAAAAAAACCTATAGTTTTTTACTGAAACTAATTGATCAAACGCTATGGCTAAAAATTAATAAATAATTGAATAGTTCAAGACAAATTATATAGAAACAGGGTCATTCATTAAGCGCTTTCTATCTTTAAATTTAAATAAAAAAAACAGAGTGTAAGCAACGGCTTCTATGTGTGGCGCGCATCCAAAATGTCCAATTTTCCATGATTCTGGGCGCATGAATCGACTGAATTTGACCGACGACATGGGTGATGTTGTTTGTGTCTTATTCGCATAGACCTGCGACTTCAGAAATTCCAACAAGACAAAGACTAACGGGGTCAAATCACACGATCTCGGTGGCCAGTTCTCATTACCTCCACCGTGGGGTGACCAGCCCTCTAATATAGTTCGTGCAGAATTTTCAATGTGGTGTGAGCTGTGTGGCACGTAGTGCCGGCCGTCCTGTCGAAACCACATGTCGGTATTATCAATATCATCAAATTAAGGCCAAAATAAGTTGGTAGTCATCTACCTATAGCGCTCGCCGTTGACGATGATAGCGTGGCCAACGTCGTTCTCAAAAAAATACCGACCTCTGACGCCACCAGCCCAAAATTCTTACCAAACAGTGACTTTTTCGTGATGCATTGGACGCTCTTGGATGTCATGTTGATTGGTACCGTCCCAGAATCGACAATTTTGTTTGTTGACGTAACCCTGATCGCTGAAGATGATTTTTCAAAGAAAATAAGAGTCAGTTTCCAACTGCTCCAGAGCCCATTCAGCGAACACACGTCGTTTACCTTCAGCTCCAGGGTCAGTTAAATTTTGTACGGGTTCAGGCCCAAGTTCCGAAGCAAAATTCGCCAAATTGTAGTCTGCGAAAGGTCAAGTACGCGAAATCGACTGCCTCGGATTCTACTGCACAGTCTCACGGCCAACGGTGATGTTTTCACCAGATTTTGCGTTTCGTCAACGATTTCGGACGATAATGGCGACCGGAAAATGTCCGAAGCGAGCAGAACGTTGCCCAAACAAAAAACCCATTTTCATAAAATAGTTTCATCATTTGTACGTTTTGTTGAACGCTATATCCGTCCATGGTGATTTGGCAAAACAGTAAACAGACTGAATAAATGACATCCATTTTGACAGATTATTAGCTTCAACTATATGGCTGGAGGTGGGTCTGGAACTTGGACAAAGGACAATTTTTTTTTTTGGAAACAACTTTTTTTATTAATTTACTAATTTAAAAAAAAATGCTTTTTTGCCAGATATTTTGGTAAGGTTCTAGAGGTGGATCTGAAACCGGGACAAAGGTTCTGGAGGTGACTCTGGAACTTGAACAAAGGACAATTTTTTTTGTTTTTGGAACCAACTTTTTTACAATTTAAAAAAAATTCAGGAGGTGGGTCTGGAATTTGAACAAAGGAAACATTTTGTTTTTGGAAACAAAACAATTTTTCCAAAAGAAAAATTAATTTTTTTTAAATATTTTTTTCCAAAAAAAAAAATTCCATCTCGGTACAGGTCCAGAACCACCTTTTTCAAGGTCCAGAAACCAGAAAAATATTATATTCGAAATGCTGCGGGATTTCTTAACGATCCCTAACTTTAACTAAAAATTAAAAATGGATTCCCTATGAAATGTTCAGTTCAGTTCAGTGCTCACGTGTGTTTCATAATTATATCTGAGGACTTTGATCATAATATTCTCAGAGCTCTGCTCTGCTCTGAGCGCTCAGCCTCTGCTCAGAGCCAAAAAAGAAATACGCCAAATGACATTTAAGCTTTGCGTGAAATTATCATTTTTGTGTCAACAGCCCTTGTGATTGGTTTGATATTTTAATAAATTACATAGTTAAGTTTTAAGCATTTTTAACAGACAAACATGAAACGTCCTTAAAAGCACTTTAAAGTGTTTTACCGCCATATTATTCACTAAATACATCCAGATTAAAACTTAAATCCAAATGTATTTACATTGAATTTGTATGCTTTACATCTGGATTTAAATTTTTAATCTGGATGAATCGAGTGAATAATATGGCCCTTAGAGTTTAAATTTTGGCTTTCGAACAAAGTATCCATCAGTAATTAGAAAACCTCCGTTGTTCGAATTAGGGTTGATATTGAATAGTTTGGATTGCCGAGGTCCTACTGTATTTCCATTAATAAAACATTTATAATTCCTGATTTATTTTATTTGTTTGAATCTTCAAAAGTCTGTGTGCCCAATATTAATCTACACAGAAAGATAAATCCAATTATTCCTGTCATAAATTTTAATGTTGAGCCAGTAAATGGGGGCCCTCTTATATTTTTTTAGTGCTATAATATCAACACTCCCTTTGGTTTACAAAAAAAAAAAAAAACAACCCTGATGCAATGTCTCAATCTAACTTTTGTGTTGAAACGTTACCCATAACCATATAACTACTTTAATAATTTTGTGTTTCATATGTAAAATATACAAAGTCCCAGAGCACACTGTTATAATTAACTCAGCAAATCTCTGATTCCGAGAATTAACACATAGCAATAATTTCTAATTTTATAAAAACTATACATTCCACTTATATTATATAAAATAAAACAAAATATAATATTCACAAACATAGAGGGTTTGATATTAGAAGTTTTTGTACGAAGTGAGGCTTCATTCGCTCGAAAACCCACAAACCACATTCGAAATAAAAATAAAAATACACCAATGATGTGTATGTGTGTGTATAGATATGCGTGTGTATATATGTACATCAATGATAGAGCACTCTTTAAAATCCCTGAATTGTATAGGGATCCTAACGAAAATATAGAAACCAAACACTCACGAGCATAATCACAAAATGCATACACTTTAACATGAAAATATAAATAAATTACTCATTTGGGAATGCCATTGCCATCAACTGAAGTCGAAAAACCAAAAAGTTCTATAACTTCCCTTGTTTAGAATTCCTCGTCTCTCATATCTATATGTAGTAATAACCAAAGAATGCCACCTTCGCCTCTCCGACGACGACGGACCATGCCATAGACCTCTGCCACTGCCATACTCAGTGCCGGATTTATCACAGGGCTTAAAGGAGTTTTTTGTTTTAGTTCAACTTGTGTTTCTTTTTTCAATCAGAGCTAGCTTGGAGCGTGCTTGATGAGCTTAGAATAAAATGATGGAGCAAATGGAGCAAATCGCTTTATACAATAATTTTAATGTGATTTGACAGATTAGTCTTCATATTTATGATAATTCATTGCTCAGGTGTGGATAGGAGATCTCGGATCATACTCTGCTCAGAGCATATACTCGGTTCGCTCAGACTCTGTTCAGTGCATTGCTCAGAGGTAAAAATGAAAAACTCCTTTAATAAAATACAGATTTAGCACCAGTTGCAAATGGTTAAGGGTCTAATTTAAAACTGATTTTTTAGTGTTAAGACACTAGCCCTTTTTTTGCTATACGCAGATTGGATAATTATTCTTGGATTCACAAAAGTTGTAGCCGTGAATATCTTGAAAGGGAGTCTGAATATAATTTAAGAGTATTCATTGATATTGTATAGTGCCCCTTGGTTAATGTGTTGGACTGTTATGCGGGAGGTCTGGGATCGAATCCCAGAAAAAATATCGATTTCATTAACAGAACACTAAGAGAGAATCTCTTGTCTCTCCAAATGTAGACATCTCTTGCCATGGTCAAACTCTCTCATTTTAGATGTTCGAATTTGGAAGAAAATTAAAGCAAAGGTCCACTCTATTCCTTCAAACGAACACAGGAATGGTTAAAAGTTGTAAGTCACCATAACAGGCCCTGGTTCTCCACGAGCTGTCACGCAATCAATATTTTTCTTTACCAAATGGTTCGTGAGAGTAGTCCTTCAGGCAGGAACTATAATCAAACAACTTTAATTGACAATTTATGGTTAGTGAAGTGTATTTTAAAATTTCGGCCTATGAAGTCATGGTACAAAAATAATGACAATTGAAACAGAAAACCTTATGTCCTTATGTATTTCTGTGCATGTTATGAACGTTCAATGAGTAAGGACGACTCATAAGTCATAATTATACAGCCTCTTAGGCACCAATTCGTCTAAATCTGGCCTTGGTTGTACCCCATTGCTATTAGGGGCTTATATATGTTCAAATAATATGAACTGGGAATTTATATAGAGGCATTATATAGAGTTTTGTCGACCCATTAATCCTTTTTAGTGAATGAATAAAATGTATGTTTTTTGTAGGTATGTGTTTGGTTGTTTTGAACAATTCTGTATAGAGTAAACCGATCCTATGACAACGGGATACGCAACGCAAAGCAACTATACAGACACGCATAAATTCATTCACAGAGTGGTTTTCCATAGTTAAGTTGGATGTTGTTGTCAGATAACGAAATCTTTAATCAGGATGACAAATTTAATGTATTACGTAATGTTCAATTAATTTGAATATATCAGTAGCGTGGTATCCATCATATAACACGATTCCTATCGTCTTTCCTTTTAAAATTTACTGCTAAACATGAATTTGCTACAATTCAATTATCAATATTTTAAAACAATAATAATTTTTTCATATAAATGTAGTCCATTATTTTTCTGTGATTTTGAGATCTCAATCATACAAATCCGACTATCACAACTCAATTTATAAGATCCTAACTATCACTCTTTTCCGAAGATTTTGAACAAAATAACTAGGAATAAGACAAATTGAAGCCATCTATTATGTAAAATATCATAGGTATATGTTTGTACCTCTTTCTATGAAAGGAATACACTTCTTTCCCCGTCTTATTTCGCTATAGTCTATCCAGTTAGAAGCTTAGGTAGGTATACCTTGAGTTCTGATGGTCGGATCTTTAAGATTGATAACTTAAAATCACTGTAAAATAACAAGCTAATAATAAAAAATGTTTCTTTGGAAAGTACTTTTACCATTTTTAAGGTTTACAGTTAATTTAAATCTGTATTAATGATTTGAACTATTAACATGCTCTCGTGTCAAGTCCGCAGAGAATTATAATATTCTGAAGTTTTGTTAAGTTCAGTTCAACTTATATGGATTTTCTTGTCAAAAAATCCCATCTGTTTTTAATGGCTTATTTCAGTGTGGTACATAGAATTTGTTTTATAGACTAATTTTATCATTAAATCATATTTCCTCAAATTTCATAAGAAGCTTTTACCCATACCTTCCATATAAAGAAAACCCAGGTTTGTCCATTCCTCGTCGTTCTTTGGAATAAGGCATTCCACAAACGTCATTACACCTTATTTTGCATAAAGACTTGGGTCTTAAGGCTTATAAAGTTCAGTTAACACAAGAACTCAAGCCGGCTGATCATCAACAACGTCGTGTCTTTGCTGATTGGGTCCTTGAAATGCATGAAAATGATCCGGAATTTCATCGAAAAATCATCTTGACTGATGAGGCCCATTTCCACCTCGGAGGCTACGTCAACAAGCAAAACTGTCGCATCTGGGGCTCGGAAAACCCAAGAGTTATTGTTGAAAAGCCTCTCCATCCTCAACGTGTGACTGTTTGGTGCGGTTTATGGTCCGGCGGGGTCATTGGACCTTAATTTTTCGAAAATGAGGCTAGAGCAACAGTTACGGTCAATGGATTGCGCTATCGAGAGATGATTAATGATTTTTTATGGCCGGAATTGGATGGTATTGATCTGGACAACGTTTACTTTCAACAAGACAGCGCTACGTGCCACACAAGCAATGAAACCATCGATCTTTTACGGAAAAAGTTTCCGGACCGTGTTATCTCTCGAAGAGGTGATCACAATTGGCAACCGAGATCTTGTGATTTAACACCTTGCGACTTCTTCCTTTGGGGCCACGTGAACGATAAGGTCTACGCCAACAGCCCAGCGTCG
Organism: Leucozona laternaria; assembly: GCA_932273885.2. Classification (NCBI taxonomy): domain Eukaryota; kingdom Metazoa; phylum Arthropoda; class Insecta; order Diptera; family Syrphidae; genus Leucozona; species Leucozona laternaria. Next base: position 52,943,167 of record OW026367.1, on the reverse strand, counting down.
ATTCAAGACCTCAAAGATGGAATTCGTGAGACTATCGAGGACATAGGGCAGCCACTTTGCGATTTGGTTATGGAAAATTTCATGAAAAGGATATGGTCCTGTAAGCGTGGTCGTGGCGGCCATTTGGCTGATGTTGTGTTCAATTATTAACGGCATACCTTCCTCTTTATAATGAAATAAACATCCGATCATTTATCTCAAAAAATGCCATTTTTCTTTGAATATCAAAATAACACCTCTTATTGGAAAACCCTTTATAAGGTTCTGAAGTTTTGTTCGACTTTCCATTTCAAATTATTCACGCCTGTCTACTGATACACTAATTATACATTATTATTATTATGTGAAAAACTCATCAGTAGTTGACTAAAGTGAGGACCTTGTCAATATGTAATTTTTGTTAAGTTCAGTTCAACTTATATGGATTTTCTTATCAAAAAATCCCATCTGTTTTTTAATGGCTTATTTCAGTATGGTATACATAGAATTTGTATAATAGACTAATTTTATCATTAAATCATATTTCCTCAAATTTCATAAGAAGCTTTTACCCATACCTTCCAGATATTTTTTTATTCCCCCGGGACAAAAACCTTTTTATGTATCTACCTATGAAATATAGTTAAGCAGCGTACCTACATATATAGCTACTGATTAATAATGATTGTTTTTTTTTTTTTCAGGAATTCATACAGATCAAAGGGTAAGTTGAATTTTATATAATTTTGTCTATTATTCGTTTTTATTTTTGATTCGCTAAAAAACTGTCGGACTGTCCTGGTCGATTAAAGTTCTGAAGCAAATATGCACCTAAATAAATTATTCAGAAAATCGATGGTCTTACACATGCTGGACTATATAAAGAGCTCGTTTTTCAGTCGTCAGTTAAAGAGTCAGAAAATGATAATGTATATCTACTTAACTCCAAGCCCAATACTAATTGAATTATTATAAATGCAAGCGTTTGAATTTTTAAAAATGTCATTCTAAACGTAACGGTGCTGCATCTTACCAACATTTGTGGCCTTATATCGGCAAATGTTGTCCTCCAAGTGATGGTCAATTGTTTCGGGCTTATCGGCGTAGACTAGCGACTTCACATATTTCCACAGAAAATAGTCAAACGGCGTTAAATCGCACGATCCTGGAGGCCAATTTCCGTTTAATTCAATAAATCAATTGTGGCACGAGCTGTGTGACATGTTGCGCCATCTTGTTGAAACCACAGCTCCTGCACATCATGGCTGTTTAATTGATGAACGAAAAAGTCATCAATCATGGCTCTATAGCGGTCACCATTGTCTTTAACGTTCTGGTCACCATCGTTTTTGAAGAAGTTCCACCAAACCATAAAGCACACCAAACAGTCAGTTTTTGTACATGTAATGGCGTCTCAACATACACTTGAGGATTATCATCACTCCAAATACGGCAGTTTTGTTTATTGACATATCCATTCAACCAAAAGTGAGATTCATCGCTTATGAAAATTAGGATCGACTGCAATCTTGTTTTGTGCCTTTTGGGCACAATTTGGAAGGGTTGTTCAGGCGTCAGTCTATTATAAAGTTGAAATGCAAAACCAAACTAAAAATAAATCACTTGACAGCTGATAAAATGGCCGCCAGTGAAAATAGTGTTGCCAACTTAAATTTCTATACCTCTAAAAAAAAGCACTCTTTATAAGCAATTTTTGTTTAAAAAAAAACTCAAGCTATTATGATTTGTTTTAGATTAAAATGGTGACATTTTTCCTAGAAAGATGAGACCCAGGCTAAAAAAGCTATGCAAAAGGTTATCATGATATGCATAAATGCAAAATCGATTTTCACTTATGTCGACATAAGCTCTTTTAACTTACTATACCACATAATGTTACCCAATTTAATCGTTTTTCGATTAAAAGTTATTAAGCTTTTACAAAGCGAAATAAGATCAACTACCCGCATTTGGCCTTGCTGTTGCTTTTGGTCATAATTCACGTCACATAAACAGTTTTTCGAGAATTTTCATTTTCTTTTTTTGTTTGCTTCAAATGAACTATTTATAAAGCCTTAAAGAAGTTTCTTACGAGCAAACGGGTCGTTTCTTGGTGTGTGTAATATTGAAACTAAAAGTAATTCACACTTCAAATCAACTTAAAATTCCAAATCCCTTCAAGCCCAGTCGCGACTCTTTATTCTTTGCATTCATTAAATTTAAAAAAAAATAATAACAAAAAAAATTGCATAATAAACTTTTAATTTGTTTTATTTCTCTTTATTGTTAGTCCATTATAATACTATTTCAAAAGCACTGCTCTATATAGATACATATATACATATACAATAAAGAGAGGAGAAGGATATAATTTGTTTCCTAATTTCAAAATGCCGCAGGGTATCTTTTGTCATGACGAAAAGAACAAAAAAAGAAACATGTAAATCCTTTTTATGGGTGCGGTCTTTTTACAATGGTCATTGGTGAAGATGACGATGCGATGAGAGTGTTTTCTTTTCATGACACCATTGTGTTTCTATGAGTTTGTGGGTTCATTTATTTTAATTTTATGTTTGTGTATTCGTCTACGACTCTATACGTATATTATACTCACTCCTGTCATTGTATTGTTTTGTCTTCTTTGGGGAAATTAAGTCTTGTTTACAGCACAACAAAATGGAATGATAAGCTTGATTCGAATTAGAGTAGCAAAATGTAGGTTATTTAACAGATGTTCCTTTCGTGTGATGGTTTGAAAAAAAAAAAATAGACTTAAGGTGTAATGTTATTAGGTATAGTTTTTTTTTGTAAGGTTTGTTGCCGTTTGCAAACTTGCCTATAGACCAAATAGCCAGTTTCCTATTCATATATTTTTGGTGGCTCTGCAGCAAAGCCTCCTAATGTGGCTCAATCATTAGGAGTGCTAAGCCTCTGCTCTAGGTAAATTAAAGCAAGTTTTGGTTGGTACACATCAATCGTGCCTACTCAAAATCCTAATGAAATCACTACGATGATAGGGAACACGAAATAGTCGGTCCCGAAATTCATATGCATCTGTCTGTACCTCGACCTATAGCCACTTCTTTCCGTTTCCTGCCGAAAAAATCGATATTTTGTATTTTCGACCTTCTCGTTAAAAGCTACCATATTCTTTTTTTTTTGGATTTTAAGTACAATTTTGAAGACGAATAAAATAAAGGGTGTTTTTTTTAGACGTGTGGTTTTCAAGAAGCAACAAAACGCATATAGTTTAATGTTATGGCCAAGAATTTAGCTTTATTATAAAGATAAGGGTTTGCCATTATGTTTTAAAAATGATTTCGTGCAAGTGGCCTCCGTGGCTGGCTTGAATAAATTCCAGACGAGAGGCCCAATTTTCGACCACTTTTTGCAGCAATTGGGGTCGTATGTCAGCAATAACACGCCGAATATTCTATTCCAAGGCGTCAATCATCTCGGGCTTACCTGCGTAGACAAGCGACTTCACATAACCACACAAAAACTAGTCCAGCGGTGTTAAATCGCACGATCTTGGAGGTCACGCGATAGGCCCACGACACGAGATAATGCGCTCACCAAAAGTTTCCTTCAATAAATTGATTGTTTCGTTGGCTGTGTGGCATTTAGCGCCCTCTTGTTGGAAAAAAGGTCGTCCACATCAGCATCCTCCAATTCAGGTACGAAAAAGTCATTAATCATGGCTCTATAGCGTTCCCCAATGACTGTAACATTATGGCCGACTTTATTTTTGAAGAAATATGGACCAGTGATTCAGTCTGCCCATAGAACACACCAAACAGTGACTTTTTGATGATGTAACGCCGCGCCGTCTCAACAACCGCTTGAGGATTATGATCACTCCAAATACGACAATTTAGCTTATTAACGTACCTATTCAACCAAAAATGAGCTCCATCGCTAAACAAGATTCGCTTATGAAAATTGAGATCAACGGCAATCTTGTTTTAGGCCCATTTGGGCACGTTGTTCAGGAAGAAGTCTATTTATTAGGAAATGACAAACCGAACTGATTATAAATCAAGGGACAGCTGTCAAAAAGATTGAAATTTTTAAAAAAAGGATTGCCAGATTGAAAACCACACGTCTAAGAAAACACCCGTTATTTACTTACACTACAATGCAAACAAATGTGCCAGAAAAGACAAGATGTAATTGTTCCATATCCCCCGGTGTTGCTCATCTTACCCATGGTTACCCTATCAACAATTTCGTGTGCTGTATCTGTTGTAATAAGTTATTTATTGGGTTCATATAGCACCCTTTATTATACAACCCCCACAAAGGTACATAACACATTATGTTAGGTACATGAATAGCTAATAATTAACAAATTTTTTATTCAAAATTAACCACAAAAGCTGTATGGTTACCAGACACATGCAAATTAATTATTCTGATTTTAAATTCTTAACCAAAAAAACAAAGGAAAGAAGATTTTCACATGCTTTAAACAGCAAAGCATCATCCCTTTTCTTGTCAACCCTTTTGTCCTTTCTTAATTAACCTTCATCACATTTCCTACACATAAACATATGTATCTGTGCATACAAACTTATACCCACGATATCAAATAATTCGCACACACATAACTCTCATATCCAGACACCAAAAATGTCACATAACTCAAAGTTGTTAGAGTTGTTTTGGGGATCGCACAAGTAAACCTTAACCTACTTATAAACTCCCAGATTTAGAACTTGTCAAGCTCAAGCTGTGCAGTGGGACGACCTCTTAATTCAACATGAAGCTCGAAAAAAAAAACAAAAAAAAAACAGAATTAGAATCAGAAACTTTCCAACAGCCATCAGCCTATAAATTTAAATCTCAGCAAATCCACTTTTGAACTTTAAGCTACTAAGACAGTGGCAGAAAGGTTAACAATAAAAAGGAGGGTTAGCAGAAAAAAATTAAATAAACAACTTACTGACGACGAGGACGACGATTCATATGACTGCCTTGGTGGTAGCGTAGTGCTAGTGCCCAAGCACACCCACCTCAACTGTCGCCCCCCTGCACACGATACCCCTCCCGTAACACATTCTTTTTGTTATAAGATTCAGTAAAGGTAAGTAAGTGTTTGCTTTTTGTTTTGAAATCAATCCAGACGTTCGTGCGTGCGACATTGACATTTGAATCGCCTTGAACGTTGTGCGTGCTGTGGGCAAACTTCCCCCTAACTTCCATGTTTCACAACAATACTATAGCTACCCTACCACAATAGGAAAACTTTCCAATTCGAGGCCAAGAGGTCAGCTTAAAATCACGAATCGATGGCTTTACATAGCGTTGCATTCACAGAGACAGAGACCGATTTTGAAAATTATTCGGTTGGGAGATATGCGAGGTGAATATCAAGTCAATATGAAAATATGTTCAAAAAGCTCAGCCAGATAGACATCACACACACATATATAGCACAATATCAAACACACGACACAAACGCGACAGACACACGGTGTTGATTGTTGCTGTTTGTTAAAACAATTTCTTTGTCTTCTGGTTTTCGATATCAAAACAAAAACAAGTACGGGTAGGTATGGTGAGGAAGTGTTGTGTTTGTGTCTTATCTGAGCTGATGAGTCAGGAATTAGGGTTATTTGATGAAACAATTTGTGGCTGGAAAATGGGTCGCCACAACAACACTATATCTATGTGTGTTGTCTGGGCCGGGAATATGTGGCCAATGGATTGAACCTAAAGTGGATAATAGGTAGGTTGGTAATAATTTAAAAATTTAATCACAAGAGGGGCTTAAAGTTGTTAAATTAAATCAACAACAACAATTAGAAAGAGAATAAGGTATAGTAAATCGAACATGGGTAGGTAAACTATACATTATATTAATGAATAAGTTAGAAGAAATAAGTTAGTAAAGAATAAGCAATAATATACATTGACTCTTACACTATTCTAAGTAATATGGCTATTCCACTTTAATTCCCTCTGTGTCGACGATGATAATATTTAAAAAGGATATAATGCTACCAGTCGCGTAGCTATACCTACATAGCTATAAGGGTTACTTATAGAGGAGCCCAGTTGGGGCCTTTTACGTGAGGGATCAGCATTTGATTGGGTCCATCCACTCAAAATAACCTTTCAAACACAAAAAGAATTTCTTAAATCGGAGTATTTTTTATTTTTACCCCATTTTACCCTACAAATAACTATAATTTATCAAATACATTTTTTGTCAAAATTTGAAAATGAGCGAAGATCTTCACAAATAAAAAGATACCTTAAATTCAAAATGGCGGACGTCTGTGAACGAAAATGGTCAACGTGTTGACTCTCTGACGTCAAAATGACGTGAAATTCCTTCCAAAATTTGTCTTGTCGTGTGATCGTCAAAGCAGAATACTGTCCATGCGTTGACGACTGCGTTGACACCGACCTTGACATTGTTTTTATACCTTCAACGCATTGACTTTTTTCGTTGAACGTGTAATCACCCTGAGCAAATGTTAGGACAAATTGACGCAAAGCGTTGACCATAATCTCAACTCTGACATGACATACTTTTCTGCCACGTCAACGTAGTCTGCGTTGACTTCCGTGTGACATTGACGAACTAGCGTCATTCGTGTGATGACCAATGTGTTATACATTGACATAGTCAACGTTGACGGTCCATTGGCAGTGTGTTGATGACTTTTTTGGCGACGTCGTAGAGTCAATGCGTTGACCATTTACATTGACCGTTTAATCATAGCTTTACAAATTTGCAGCTAGAGCTATAAGACCAGGAATTTTTTTGGTTTTTTTCAAATTTTTGTTGGCAGTTCATCAAATAGTGATGGAAATCGCGGGTACTACTTTACTGTGAAGTTAGCATGACATGCTATTTTTTTCGATCAACATCTGTAAGCTATCAATCTAAAATAAGACTATATTGTCTGAAAAAAACTAATTGACACCTAAATGCATTAGTTCGATAATTGTGAAACGCGAAGTTTTTTACTGGGAAATTTGCGGATAATGTAGGTAACTTAAACGGTCGAGTAAGTAATCAGAACTTTACTCAGACATTGTAAAACAAACACCAAAAGTACCTGTGTATTTATTTTTTTAATTAAAAATAAACATTAATTAACAATATCTAAATATTCTCACCTCAGTGCTGCAAAAACTTCAAAACATTCTACTTATCTTTGGTTATGGACTAAAGGCCGTTAAAAGCTATTTTGAATCAACAATTCAACAAGTCCAATTAAATAGTATGCTAAGTCTTCTACTTGGCTGATGTATTTCAGTAGTATATAGAATTTGTATTATAAAAACCTTCATATATCTTTGGTTATGCCAATAATAATATAGACTTCCAAAATGCCTATGCTACCATCCTTACTTATTGAAGTTGAACGAGATTATTGCGCTGTCAACGTGACGTAACAATCTATGTTACATTTGTATCAGCTGCATACCTTATAGATACGTATAGACTATATATTGGTACACCCTCTGTATAATAAAAGAGCCAAAAGGTGAAAGTGACCAATCGAGGTTTTTGCTGCCAAACTATAATAAGTGTACCCATGCACACAGCACTCTTGCCTTAACAGTTGCATTGCCTGATTGTTTGTGCAACTATAACTTTTTGTTAGATTCCGAACAATTCCCATCGGCATTAGCCCCTCGACTTCTAGGTTTTATATTTCTACCAATCCAATTTGGCTCCGTTACCAGCCAGCGTGCTGCGTTTTATGTGGATTGATTGACCAGCCAGCGGTTAGCTATCATATTATCAATAGTATCTAAGTGCATTCAGTCCAGTTTACACCCCTCCTGGCTTATCGCGTGCATCGGTTATCATCTAGCTATTCCGGTTGAAAAGAATGGCGTTGTGGCGACGGAGAGTATTATAGGTAACTGCAAAAAAGTTCCGGAATTTTATATTATGACGATAACGACGCACGGCTACCGACGGCGACGTGTGAAACGTTATTGGCATTTAGATATATTTCTAAATTTAGTCCCCAACGGCGCTGGCGAAGATACAGGGCGACGAGCGGCGCACAGTGATGAAAGATTGCATGTGGCGCAAAGCTAAAACAAAACGTTCATGCCGCAGCCGCCCCCTGTGCCGTTGAAGGCGAGACCATGACCAACAATAGCAAAGCAGCAGCGCCTCGCATATGCCATGACTTCCGCCAAAAAGTCATAAAATGTATGCATGTTGCATATGCATAGCCGTAGTTGCCCCTTTAGTAATGGTTTTTTAATTTCTCTGCATCTTTATTTTTTTGTTGTTGTGTGTTTTGTTTCTCCTCTGTGCACACTGCACATCCGAAACAATCTAAAAGATTTTTTTTTAATTTCATTTTCATGGCACAAGGATAGAGGCCCAATCAAAGTCTTGTTAAAAACTTCAATCTAGGCACCTACCTATAGCAGCTCTCATAACCTGTGCCAATCAAGCATCGCGCAAGCAAAAAGCGACGAATCGCTTCTTTGAGTAGTTTTTGACATTTTTGCAATTTAAAACGTTTTGTTGCTTATTTGTTGACGGCCGACGAACGGTAGGTGCTGATGTTTGCCGCGTGACGAAAGATTGATAGTATTTTGATTGGAGGCAATTTGCGTCGTTGTTTTTTTTTTTTTTTTTTTTTTTTTCTTTGTACCTATTTTGTTTTGCATGCAATTTGGTAAGGGAAATTCTTGAACGGGACTCCATGAACAATGAAGGTTCTGATTTTGTTCGTTTTCTGAATATCTTTTCTACTTTAAAGCCATTTTGACACGAAATATTGATTTATCAATCAATTGATGAAACAGAGAACTGGCCCGGCTTCGGATCAAACATCCCAGACTGTGGCTGACTTCCAAGATGTCCACTTTTCAACTACCTTCTCTGCCGTATATAGATCCAGCTGAATTTGAGCGATGGTATGGGTTATGTTGACCTTGAGCCTTGAGGACATCGTCAGATTGCGGCTTTTGGCATCGACCTGCGACTTCTGAAAATCAACTTCGATCCGTCCCTTTTGGGAAAACCCTTCTGAAATCATGTTTTAATAGATGTGTTTGCAAAGCACCCATTACCCTCTTGTGACATTAATTTTAAATACGAAGTGACTCTAGACATGCCAGTTTTTATCAGTTTTTCTTTTAAGAGAACCATAAATGTGGCCCTGCAGAGGAAGGGCGGCCTAACGCCGTCAGTGGCCAGATTTCGGGCGCGCAGGGTTTTTTAAAGTTGCGCGAAGCGCATTGATGCACACCTTCTATTAATATCACAAAACTGTTATTAATTGGCATTACCCTTACTCTCGTCGTCGCGTTCTTTAAAATATCAATCAATTTCTTGTTAGTGTGGAGCAGTTATAGAAATTCTATCTTAAATTGAGTTCTTAAACTAAGCTCAATATATTTCCAACATTTTGATAAACCGAGTTTCCAAGAGTTTCTTCAAAATATAATACAGGATGTTTTTTAAGACGTGTGGTTTCTTAAGAAGAAATAAAACGCATATAATTTAATGTTATGACCAAGAATTTAGCTTTATTATAAAGATAAGGGTTTGCCATTATGTGCTAAAAATGATTTCGAGAAAGTGGCCACCGCGGCTGGCTCGAATAAATTCCAGTCGAGAGGCCAAATTTTCGACCACTTTTTGCAGCAATCGGGGTCGTATGACCAGCAATAACATGCTGAATATTCTCTGCCAAGGCGTGAATCGTCTCGGGCTTATCTGCGTAGACAAGCGACTTCACATAACCCCACAAAAAATAGTTCAGCGGTGTTAAATCGCACGATCTTGGAGGCCACGCCACAGGCTCACGACGCGAGATAATGCGCTCACCAAAAGTTTCCTTAAATAAACTGATTGTTTCGTTGGCTGTATGGCATGTACCGCCGTCTTGTTGGAAGCAAAGGTTGTCCACAGCAACATCCTCCAATTGAGGCATGAAAAAGTCATGATTAATGGCTCCATAGCGTTCCTTATAGACTGTAACATTATGGCCGGCTTCATTTTTGAAGAAATATGGACCAATGATTACCTCTGCCCATAGAGCACACCAACCAGTAACTTTTTGAGGATGTAACGGCGCGTCTCAACAATGGCTTGTGGATTATGATCACTCCAAATTCTACAATTTAGCTTATTAACGTACCCATTCAACCAAAAATGGGATCAACGGCAATCTTGTTTTGGTCCCATTTGAGCACGATTTGCAAACGTTGTTCAGAAGTAAGTCTATTCATTGTGAAATGGCAAACCAAATTGAGCATAAATCATTTAACATCTGTCAAAAACACCAACTCCGAAAAAAGTATTGCCAGAATGAAAACCACACTTCTAAAAATAACACCCTGTACATAATTAGCTTTGTCATTTTAAAATTGAAATAATGCAACTCAAATTTTTATTAAACGTTAGTTCAATCCTAAAGCTATATAATTCTTGTTTTTTATTATTTTTTTGTCATCTACCATTTTAAATGTAATGCAATAACCAAAGAACAACCGCAAGAACCATAATTATCCCCAGGAAAGAAAAAAAAATGGACCCTACCTACCTACCAAGTTTATGTGGTTTCTCGAAAGCGTAAGCGTCGTCGGTTGCCAAATATAAAAATGCCATAAAAACATAACTCTTAGAATCCGATAAAAAGAAAATATTATTATATATATATTTTGTGCAATTTTGCGCAAAGGTAAACGATCATAACCCTTATCAATGAATGATAACCATAAAAAATATGTTCCACTTCCTTCCACGAGGACGAAAAATTTAGACATTTAACATTTTCCCTTTCTTATGTATACGTATATATATAAATAGAATGGATGAGATGATGAGTGTGAATGCTGGGGCCAGCCGTGCGATGGTGGTAGATATGGTGGTTTATGGATGGTGGTGTCGGCGGGTGTTAAATTGGTTGATTTTGCTTCTTGTTCTTGTTTTTATTCGTTTAACATCAGCACATAAATTCTCTCGTTCTACCAGAGAAAAACCCATAATGCACAAAGGATGTAAAAAGGATCAAGATAAAAGTAAATCGCAAAAAAGCCATAATTCTGCTTGCTTGCTCTTTCGCAAGCTTTTACCGCATCAAGCGGGATCTGAACTTTGAAGTGAATAGTCGAGGCTCTGTAAATTAATGTGCGAGTGTATGTTGCGGGAGAGGTGATTGGGGAATGATTTGTAAATTCTACAATTTTGTTTTTAAAGAAAATGCCTTGAAAATGATTGGTTAGGTTTTTGCTTGCACCCAACCTCTAACTACCATTATTCTTCTTGAACAAAAAAAAAATGATAGAAAGTATATAATGATGCAGTATTCCGAGCTTCCGTCATTACTGTGTTGCCTTTCATTTTAAAGTCTTTATTATGGTCAGGTATTGGTTTCTTGAAGTTTAAATATTTAGCCCTGAAGAAGTGAATATAAATACCATGAACTACTTCTAAAAGGTGTTTTTTTTTTTAAACGTGTGGTTTTCAATCTGGCAATACTTTTTTCAAAGTTAGTCTTTTTGAAAGCTGTCACTTGATTTATGCTCAATTTGGTTTGCCATTTCGCAATGAATAGACTTACTCCTAAACAAAGCTTCCAAATTGTGCTCAAATGGGCCCAAAACAAGATTGCCGTTGATCCCAATTTTCATAAGCGAGTTTTCGTTTAGTGATGAAGCTCATTTTTGGTTGAATGGGTACGTTAATAAGCAAAATTGTCGTATTTGGAGTGATCACAATCCACAAGCCATTGTTGAGACGCCGTTATATCCGCAAAAAGTCACTGTTTGGTGTGCTCTATGGGCAGAGGGAATCATTGGTCCATATTTCTTCAAAAATGAAGTCGGCCATAATGTTACAGTCAATGGTTAACGCGTCTGAATTGGAGGATGTTGATGTGGACGACCTTTGGTTCCAACAAGACGGCGCGCGGTACATGCCATACGGCCAACGAAACAATCAGTTTATTCAAGGAAATTTTTGGTGAGCGCATTATCTCGCGTCGTGAGCCTGTGGCGTGGCCTCCAAGATCGTACGATTTAACACCGCTGGACTATTTTGTGTGGGGTTATGTGAAGTCGCTTGTATATGCAGATAAGCCCGAGACGATTGACGCCTTGGCAGAGAATATTCAGCATGTTATTGCTGGTCATACGACCCCGATTGCTGCAAAAAGTGGTCGAAAATTGGGCCTCTCGTCTGGAATTTATTCGAGCCAGCCGCGGTGACCACTTGCCCGAAATCATTTTTAGCGCATAATGGCAAACCCTTATCTTTATAATAAAGCTATATATTCTTGGTCATAATATTAAACTATATGCGTTTTATTGCGTCTTGAAACCACACGTCTAAAAAACACCCTATATAAAGATGTCATGTAGCATCATGGAATAGGCGTATTATTCTCAAGCCCGAAGGAAATTGTTCTAAAAAAAAAAAACCGACGATGTCGGTCAGAGCTAAGCAATTTACATGTTAAATGCAACAACAACTTACCTTCTTGGGAGCCCAGATAATTCTCGGGGCTTTACTTAAGCGCGGTGAAAAACTATGTCATCGGCGTGAATTACATACTTTCTATCGATAGTTTGTATGAAAACTCAATTTTTTCTGTAATGTCGTCGGTAATCCCCGATATTGTTTTTTATAACCAAATCCATGCGGGCTTGCAAAAAAACACGCCTAGTTTTAACTATATCTCTGTTTCACAAGCTTTATATTGCCATAATCGTGCTTAAGGTACAAAATGACAAAAATTACGGCAATTATTCCTCAGTCTTGTAAAAATTAACATAAGCAAATAACTGCGACATATGCATTAGGTACACATGCATCTTATTTGAATATTACTTTCTGTTTGTTTTGCATTTTTTTTTTTTCTATTTGAAATTTTATCACGTTTCTTTCATTTATTGACAATAAAACTTCTTCCAAGACAGGCAAATTCATTTTTACGCCAGTACCTATAGGGGTATTGCTTAGGGTTTCTTTTCACAGCAGGAGTAGAGGTATAGTAGGTTCCTTTGGTAGAGGTTTTGTTCGATCCAAATTTGGCAGTTTAAATTTAAATGCGTTTGAATGTCTGTTTTTACTTTCGCGCCCATAAATCTGCAATAACATTTAGAACTGATGAAACGAGTCAAATAACTTTTGAGAACCCGTAAAAAAACAAAGATGTTGCGAAGTTGCTTTTTTTCCTATTTTTTTTTTTAATCAAAAAAGCAAAAAACATATCCGAAGCTTCCCACCTAATAACTTCTCCGTTTTTCAAAATGAATTCGGATATCGTTACAATGATTTTTATCTATGGATTTGGGATGCCAATGTTCAATGGTTCGGAACTTGCTTGCTTTTTGAAATTTAATTACCGTCTTCTGTCTTCTCTCTGGTATACGTACAAATACATTCCGAACCTAAATATAGATATTGGGGGAGGGGGTGTCGGGTGTAGTGTTTCTTTTGGTCGCTCGAAAAAGTCTCAAATTGTTCAGCTATAAAATTTTCAATTAAACTTTTGGAACAAAATTGTGCAAACGAGATTATTGTAATATGCTGATTATATTCAGAACATCACAAAAGCAGGATGCGAAGCTATAGTATAGAAGAATAATTGTGAATACAGACCAAACAGAGAGAAAGAGAGAGAGAGAGAGAGAGAGAGATAAAGCTAAAAGCAAATGCATATAAATTTGGTTTGTGCTAACGACAATGTTATGAGATTGGAGCGACCGACGCGCTACTGGGTTCTATGAGAAATCCGGGCCAATAGAACCGAAACGAAAATGAATTTTCTGCTTGAGAAATCAATGCTGTTCAATCAAGCGAAACTTCTTAATTGTTTTGTCACTTTGCAAAATGAAAATTAAGGGTTTGAGAAGGTCGGCATCGGGGTGTATGTGTGTGTATTTTTGTCAGAATCGGATGAAGCTATTAAACTAATGCTAGAAAGTTTGTTATACGCATGAGAGATTTTGGCATACGACTTGTGGCGAGTATAGATTGCTGATAATCAATGTTTTTTACTTAATGAATCTTCGTTGAATATATGTTTTTTGGGAAATATGCTGAAAATCTCAAAAAAGCAGGTAAGATCAGGGGCCGAATTACAGCATCAGTTTTCGAGTAATACGTGAATGAATTATGTGAGTTTGGCATTACCGCTGCGCTCACGATAATAACGAACGCGCATGCTGCTCCATCAAGGTTTGCAAATATTTCACCGGAACCTTCGATGGCAAAAAAATGTAATGAGACAAAGGCGATATTGAAAAAATAGTAGAAAAACTCTCTCGTATAAATACTAGAGGCAAAATCTTATGAACGTTCGTTCAATTATCAGTATATACGCTGACGGTATTAACATAATCGGAAAGACTTTTGTGAGTATTGAAGCAGAAGCGGTCAATGAGGGTCAGACCAAGTATTATATGCTGTCATCAAGAAAAGGCTCCCAACAATATAATGACTATAAGCTTCGCTATCAACACAAACAACGATACCGGCGCGATGAGTTCAAACGAAGTATAATTCTTTCAAATCGCTGCTTCTTCAGGCTAAGAAGGCAACTGAGTGGCAAAGCCCTATCTCGAGCAACTAAAGCGTCCCTGTACAACACGCTTATAGCATCCCAGTCCTGCTATATGCTGCAGAGGTGGATGAGAACTCTTAAGGGTGTTTTGAGAAGAATAAATTCTCCGGTTGATTTATTTTCGCACTGTTCCTTGTCTTTGGGCTTATACACAGTAAGATATAACATCAAAATTTCTTGAAAGAGGTGTTCATTCTGTGTTAGGTTCTTTAATAGATATTTCAAGATCCAATTTTTACGTCCCCTGACGTTTCATATAGGTATCATTTTGTGTCTAATGTATCTTAGTATTTTCCCTTCATTTTCGATTTTTGGTAGCCCCTAAGACTTAAGGCCCAGAAAATTCGTCTCATCTGCCTCTTTGTCAAAATAGCAACGATATCCTTAATTTATTATATCTGCCAAGCCATCCTTAACTCGGTCACTAAGTCCCAAAGTGCACTTCGACTCAAAAGAATGGGCTCTTGGAAACACAGCACCTATGGTCATTGGTTATGAGTCTATCTGGCAAAGGAATGACACAATTGCCGAACTTGATGTGACCACCGACTACGTAACACCTATATTCTGGATTTTAGAAAGAACTTCTCTATTTTAATACCCGAAAGGCATGGATGTGAACCAAACTCGCTAATCAGTGTACAGGGTATCCCCTTCTACACTGATGGGTCAAAAATTGAAAAAGGAACAAGTGCTGAGGTGTTCTGTGAAGCTTTTAATATTAGATAATCATATAAACTCCCAGATGAGGGTAGTGTCTTTGAAGCTGAGATTTACACTATTGAAAAAGCGGCTGAAATAGTTCACAAGAAGAAAACAGAGCTCGTCGGAGATTACATTTTTCGTAGGCAGCCAAGCTGCCATCAAAGCAATGTCCAGTGAGACTACAAGATCCAAGACAGTAGCAAAATGCCGAGCTATACTGAATAATATCTGCAACAACAACCAAGTCAACCTCTGCTGAGGTTTTAGGTTAGGTTAGAACGGTGACGATGCGGCAAGCCGCACCCTCTCAATCGGATCTCAATGGATCTATTGCGCTCCCCAGGATGTATGGTAGGTATTAAGATGAATAGAGAAAGGAGTTAGGAGTTATGGGGTACCTCCCTAAACCATTCTGAATTCTGTATAAAATTCTAGATGTTTTTTAGTGATAGGGTTGAGATGTCCCCCAGTTCTTCGAAAAAGTATTCTCCGAGGGCAGTTTTCGTGGTTTTGGCTAGGCTGGGGCATTCACAAATGAAGTGAGATGAGCCCTCTTCCGCCTCCGCCTCCGCCTCCGCCTCCGCCTCCGCCTCCGCCTCCTCGTCCTGACACCCTCTGCATAGGTCAGATGTGCTAATGCCCATTCTGACCATGTGGGTCCCCATTGAGTTGTGTCGAGTTAGGTTTCCAACTAATAGGAGAGACAATTGAGGCCTGCTTATCTTAATCAAGTATTATGTTTTTTTCCTGGAGATATTCGGCCATAGATTCCTAGAGAACCGACAGGTATCAATTGATAACCATCTGTCATTAACGGTTTTGAGGAAACTTTGGTGAATTCTATTCTTTTCTTGCTCCAGTGGCATTAGTATCGATGATTCAATTTGGGTTGTATCAAGAGATGACCCGTTTTTGGCCAATTCATTTGCCATTTCGATATCTATTAGAGCCACTGTGGGTTAAAAATCTATGGATGATGAGATATAGTCTGTTTGTATGTATGTTTATGTCAGTGAATTGTAGTAGTGATCCCTTGTCCAGTTATTACACTTGTTTAAGTCTTAAGGCGCTTTTGGCAGCTAAATCTTTCGCTCTGGTTGCGCCAATACACGCTAGTCTTTGAATTTAAGTCATGGTTTTAAGATTGGTAACCTCGTCTAATGCTGGCTCCCAGACCAAACATGCGTACATTATAGAATAGGCCTTATCATGGCTGTGTACATCCATAAAATGGTTTTAATGCTAGGTCCCCAACTTTTACCAAAAATTCTACTGCAAGCGTAGAATGCTATTGTGGCTTTTTTCTCTCTTTCTTTGATATTTTCTTTCCAGTTTAGTTTACGATCCAGAACCACGCCAAGATACTTGGCCGTCCCCGAAACTCGTAATGGACTTCCTCTAATGGTGGGCGGGTCTATGTTTGTAATGTTAAGTATGCTTGTAAACAAAACCAGTTCTGTCTTTAGTGATGGGTTTACGTTAAGTCTGCAGTTATTGGCCCAACTGATGAGCTTGTCAAGGGCCGTTTGTAATAGTTCACAAAAAGTGGGAACAAATTTTCCCGAGGCCATTACCACAATGTCGTCAGCGTAGGCCATGACTTTGACACCGGTGGGATTTAGTTCAACCAAGATCTGATTAACGACGAGAAGCCACAGCAGAGGTGATAAGACTCCACCCTGTGGAGTACCCCTACATGTCCTAATTTTCAATTTGCTATCACCCATTTCAGCATTAACAATTCTCGTTTAAAGCATGGAGTCAATCCAGTTCGCCAATATAGAAGGGAATGACAGCGTTATCTCTTGATAACTCCGATATTTTGGAAACAGATTTGTTGGAGAACTAGACGATCTAGCGCAGGTCTCAATGGCAAACATTAGAAAATATATACAATGAGAGCACAGGCTGGTTCGCAAATGAACCAGTCCACCAGTAACCGTTGTTTTTTTAATGTCTTTTTTTCTGTTTTAAGTCCATTTTTTAGAAAATTGCCCCTCCTGGCTAAACGGGGTCAATAGACCCCCCCCTTTCCATAAGATTTTTTTCTTTTTTAAACCCAACCGCCTAGCTTTTTGTCACACCGCCGTATGCGAATTTCCCTTCATACTATCACTGTTCAAATCACTCATTGAAATAAATTCAAAGTAAGTAACGTATAGGTAAGAAGAAGAACAAACTAATTCTACCAACTTTGTATTATGTACATATAATATGTATTCAGAAATAATTTGCTCCCTATACCTACAATGATTAATCAAAGCTACATGCACCTTTACATAATACGTATAGGTAGGTACTCAGGAAATCAAAGCCCTTTGAGTGCCAATTAGAAAATTTTCAAAGTAATTTCAAATAGAGCTTGTGCAATGTACATACAACAGCAACACAGGAATACGAATACATATACATAAGTGAATGTTTACCTTTAACTAACTCTGCTATTCGAAAAGCCTCGCTAGCACGCAATTTTAATGCATTTGAATGAACTTGTGCATGGAATGATTAAAATAAATATTTGGTTATGATATTATTGACATAACACTCGTAGCATTATGTCTAATTAAAGAACTAAAATCAAATGCCGGCTTACTCAACATACCTATACCTACCTACATACTCGCATAATATAGCCTTCGGTCGAATAAACAGCTAAAGAGTGTAAAATCTAAATAAGAGGATTAAATTGTATTTAGCTTGCATATTATCGTTGAAGGATTTTAATTGCACTTCTGATAGCAGTGCAAATTTGTGGAATTAACGAATTTGTATATGCATGATGCATAGTAGGGTGTTTGTAATTTCGCAACCAAAAGTTAATGACATAAATAAAATTTAATGACCAAAGAATATATTTTTTTTCCTGGGCTATTAACTCGTGCCTCTAAGCTACGGCTGAAAACACACCGGATGGCCATGATGATTGTGTGTGTGTTGGTGCGCGAAGGTTAAAATTTTAAGCTCCTTAAAAAAGTGTAAATTAAAATAGAATATTGAAGTTTTTCAAAAGAAAATTAGCTGACAAATTAATCTTCTGAGTTTTTAAGATTTTTTTTTTAAGATGTATAGAACTTTAAGTTGGCAACACTATTTAAAATGGCGGCCATTTTGTGAGCTGTCAAGTGATTTATTTTTAGTTTGGTTTGGCATTTCAACATTAATAGACTGACACCTGAAGAACGCTTCGAAATTGTGCCCAAATGGGCACAAAACAAGATTGCTGTTGATCCCAATTTTCATAAGAGAATTTTGTTTAGCGATGAAGCTCACTTTTTGTTAAATGGATATGTAAATAAACAAAATTGCCGTATTTGGAGTAATGATAATCCTCAAGTGTATGTTGAGACACGGTTACATCAACAAAAACTGACTGTTTGGTGTGCTTTATGGTTTGGTGGCCAGAACGTTGCAGTCAATGGTGACTGCTATAGACCCATGACCCGTCATATGCCAGAAATCATATTTAAATTATAATGCTAGAAGATTATATTTCGACTTAAGTAAATTTTATGTCATTTTGAAAAAATTTTCTTTTTTTATTCCATTTCAAAGTTCTATACCTCTAAAAAAAACACCCTTTATATACATATCTGTTGACTTTCGAACACGCACAGTTGTACGAGTGCTCAAAGATCTTGACACAAACAAATCCGTTGGCCCGGATGGTATACACCCCATTGTTTTGAGGAGGGTGTTCTTCCAAGCTGGCAAAACCCGTCCGTATAAGCTTTTTTATATTTCTTGTTCTTTAGGACTCTTTCCGAGTGGTTGGAAAAATTCATTTATCCAGCCTATCCAAAAAAAGGCGATTCCTCCTCCCCTTCTTCCTACCGACCAATTGCACCTAACGTCTCTTCTTTCTGAGGTCATGGAAACGGTAATTTCAATCGTAAGCTTGTAAAAGACTGAGACTGAAAGCTCCTTAATGCCCCCCAACAATATACATACGGCTTTCGTGGTACACGATCCACTGCTGATTTGATGGGATATCTCACCGAAAAGTGGAAAGTGGAACCAATCCATACATCTCTTCGGCGAGAGCAAGGTGCTCTTGCGCTTGATATTTCGAAAGCATTTGACAGGAATTTCGCATAGAGGTCTTTTGTCGAAAATGCTTGCATTTGGTATCGATGCAGCTTTAGTTCGATTTACATCTCAACCGTTCAATAGAAGTTGTATTGGATGGTGTCAAATCGATGTCCACAAAATAAATACTGCTGTTCCACAAGGGTCCGTTCTGTCTCCAACTCTTTTTATCATTTTCATAAATGATCTTTTGTCTGTATCTTCCAATCCATTAAATTGCTTTTTGCTGATGATCGTACCCTCAGTATTTCATATTCGCTTCCTGATTCACGTCCCAGCCCTTCGGACATAGAACGGGAATGGTTGCGTAAAATAATAGGGTAATAATGTCATTATCCATGGATGGCACTTTCACAGTTAAAACTGTAAAGATTTCGATTCTCTGTATTTGTGTTACTGATGACCTTTGTTGGAACGAACATGTTACGGAAAATGTTTTGGAATTTATTGAAAATGAATTTCAGAATTTCAAGTTCACTTGAATTCCTGTTTGGAGAATGGAGGGTCCTTCTAAAGTGAGATGCTTTCTGTCATAGGCTGACGTATGCTCGTCGGGTTCAGGGTTTTACCAAAGAAGCAACAAACTTTAGTGTATTCGAGGTTGTTTTTATTCACCAATCGCTGGTTCTTACAATTGTTATACAATTCTTATTGTCTTATAGCTGCTATATGTACTGTTATATAATTCAATATATAAAAATATGCTTATAGTTATTTTCATTTATATAGCCTTATAACTTAGATTTATACAATTCAAATGTTTAGCAGTATATCCTAAATTACAGTCTGAGATAGCAGACGCCACTAAATTACAGTCTGAGATAGCAGACGTCACTAAATTACAGTCTGAGATAGCAGACGTCACTAAATTACAGTCTGAGGCAGCAGACGTCACTAAATTACAGTCTGAGATAGTAGACGTTGCTAAATTACAGTCTGAGATAGCAGACGTCACTAAATTACAGTCTGAGGCAGCAGACGTCACTAAATTACAGTCTGAGATAGCAGACGTCACTAAATTACAGTCTGAGCTAGCAGACGTCACTAAATTACAGTCTGAGATAGCAGACGTCACTAAATTACTGTCTGAGATAGCAGACGTCACTAAATTACATTCTGAGATAGCAGACGTCACTAAATTACAGTCTGAGATAGTAGACGTTGCTAAATTACAGTCTGAGATAGCAGACGTCACTAAATTACAGTCTGAGGCAGCAGACGTCACTAAATTACAGTCTGAGATAGCAGACGTCACTAAATTACAGTCTGAGCTAGCAGACGTCACTAAATTACAGTCTGAGATAGCAGACGTCACTAAATTACAGTCTGAGATAGCAGACGTCACTAAATTACAGTCTGAGATAGCAGACGTTACTAAATTACAGTCTGAGATAGCAGACGTCACTAAATTACAGTCTGATATAGCAAACCTCTCTCTAACTACTTAAAACCTGGGCTTCCATTGTCGTTTCTGGAACCTAAGTTCTTCAAAATGGAGACTCAGAAAGTACTTGGGATTGGTACTGATTTCTACTGTGGCGGAGCTTCAAAATGTATATGAAAATGCTAAAATGCGATTTAAAAATCCAGGGGAAGAGTTACTTTCGTCACTTTAATCCTGAATAATGTAACATTTGGGATTCTCCCAATAGAGGCAGAGAAGAACAGAGTTCCTGCCATCGACAACGAAACATGTTTTTCTGTTTTACATTTGTTTTTTTTATTTTACCTTGTGCGTTGTATGTTGCGCCATTTGCAACGCTCAAAACAAAATGTTTTCATCCGGTAACCGTTGTCCCTATACAAAGCAATATATTTTTGACAAGCAGTCATAAAAACATAAAAACAAAAAAACAAAAACATGTTTTTTGTTTCGCTGGTTGCGGTTGGTATATTTCGGTGCCTAGGAATCAATGGATTCTTGTTTCATAAGACAGATAAACATGTTATGACCTATCCGATGTGTTTTCAGCCTAAGTCAAACAAATTTATGTACATATGTACATATTATTTATATGAGAATTTTTAATTTTGAGCTTTTTACCTTTATTTTTTTTTTTCTTTCGACCAACAGAATCTATTTTAAATTATTTTGTGGATTTTTGATAAATAACCATACGTTTAAAATAAAAAAAATGGATCTGATACAATTATTGCTCGCACTGAAAAATCCCCTTTTATTATTAATTTTAAAATGTGATCCATTAAAAAGATGATTATAAAGGGTTTTTTAATAAGAGGTGTTATTTTGACATTTGACAAGAAGTAGAAACTACGCCATTAATAAAAATGGAACGATACACGCTTCAACAACGCATTGAAATTATTAAAATTCACTATAAAAATGGTGAAAATTTGGCAGAGACGGTTCGTAAAACTAAAACATTTTTGGGTCGTCGTGAAGCACCTTGTCGGGCCGCAATACAGAAATTGGTGGACAAATTCGAGCTGTTGGGACATGTTAGTGATGTGAAGAATAAAACCCGTGCACATCGCTCAAGAACAACTGAGAATATGGCTGTTGTAGCCCAAAGTGTTGAAGAAAACCCAGGTTTGCCCATTCCTCGTCGTTCTTTGGAATTAGGCATTCCACAAACGTCATTACACCGTATTTTGCATAAAGACTTGGGTCTTAAGGCTTATAAAGTTCAGTTAACACAAGAACTCGAGCCGGCTGATCATCAACAACGTCGTGTCTTTGCTGATTGGGTCCTTGAAATGCATGAAAATGATCCGGAATTTCATCGAAAAATCATCTTGACTGATGAGGCCCATTTCCACCTCGGAGGCTACGTCAACAAGCAAAACTGTCGCATCTGGGGCTCGGAAAACCCAAGAGTTATTGTTGAAAAGCCTCTCCATCCTCAACGCGTGACTGTTTGGTGCGGTTTATGGTCCGGCGGGGTTATTGGAACTTACTTTTTCGAAAATGAGGCTGGAGCAACAGTTACGGTCAATGGATTGCGCTATCGAGAGATGATTAATGATTTTTTATGGCCGGAATTGGATGGTATTGATCTGGACAACGTTTACTTTCAACAAGACGGCGCTACGTGCCGCACAAGCAATGAAACCATCGATCTCTTACGGGAAAAGTTTCCGGACCGTGTTATCTCTCGAAGAGGTGATCACGATTGGCCACCGAGATCTTGTGATTTAACACCTTGCGACTTCTTTCTTTGGGGCCACGTGAAAGATAAGGTCTACGCCAACAGCCCAGCGTCGATTCAAGACCTCAAAGATGGAATTCGTGAGGCTATCGAGGACATAGGGCAGCCACTTTGCGATTTGGTTATGGAAAATTTCATGAAAAGGATATGGTCCTGTAAGCGTGGTCGTGACGGCCATTTGGCTGATGTTGTGTTCCATTATTAACGGCATACCTTCCTCTTTATAATGAAATAAACATTTGATCATTTATAGCAAAAAATGCCATTTTTTTTGAATATCAAAATAACACCTCTTATTGGAAAACCCTTTAATATAAAAACAAAAATTAATTTTGTGATAAGAAAAAAAAAACAATTTTTAAACATTGTTCTAAAAGTAAAAGTTTTCTATTTTTGATATCACCTTTATACAATACAATTAAATCGATCTAAAACGGATACCTCTCATATATTTGGTGAAGCGGCGGGTTTGTTAATAGGTACCCAACTACGCAGCACCTTAACTTTCCCGAGCTAATACTTATTTGAGACTGGTGATATCACATAAACTTTAAGAAAATTTCAAATTGTTAAGAATTCAAATAAAATTAAAACAACATAAACTCGTACTTTCTTCCCACGCATGTTGGAAATTTCATCGCCTATACAACTTTGGTTGTGACAATTTTGTAGCTTAATCCCAAATTTTTGGAGATACAGTTCTCCAAAACGCTGGATTTCCTCAGGATAATGTCAGATCGTCGCAGAAACCTAGATCTAAGCTTTTCTATAGAAGCCGTTTTTCAAATAAGGAAATACTCAGAAAATATTATGTTTCAAAACAATCTAGCTCTCCTGTTTTTAAATATACATACATGTGTAGATTATGTACATACATGTATATATGTATCTAGGTCTCTTCGACCTTCGAGAAAGAGTGTTAATTTTGATTTTTCAAATATGCATCCCTTGATTTTCATTGACCTTGAAACTCTAAGGCTGGAAACACACTGTATGTATCAGTCAAAATGCCATAACACACCAACCAGGCGAAACAAAAAAAGCTTGTTTTTGTTTTAATGTTTTTATGACTGATGGTTGATGCTTTGTATACGGAAAAACCCACTCTTAATGAAAACGTTTTGTTTTAAATCAGCGCGTCGTTGTCGATTAGATAAAAACAAAAACAAAAAACAATCAAAGGCGAAAAAACAGGTTGGCGCTTTGTTTTCAGTAATAGAATCTCGTTGATGTTGTTTTTTTTTGCCACTAGCCCTGCGTTTAGTTTACAAATTACATAGCTATTTGAAAGTTCTCTTTCAAATTTTGTTTAATTTTATCTCGACGCAAGAAATTGAAAAGTTTTTAGTAGCTTCGTAGTGTGTGTTGAAACAAATAAGTTTCCCTACCTTATGAAACAAAAACGTTTTGTCTCATCCAGTTTATTTTTTTGTTTTTTTATTATATTTAAAAGCATACCTGCGAGAAAAACTTTGAAATAGAGTTAAATTGGGGAAAATGGAAAGGACGTATCCGATTGAAAAAAAAAAAACTCTACCTGCGATTAAAGGGTTATTCTCAGGAAATGACTTCAAGAATTTTTTTTTCAATTTCGCTATTTGTAGGGTGAAAATGGGGTAAAAATAAAGAAAATTGTCTGATTTAAGAAATTCTTTTTTTTGTTTGGAAGGCTTTTCTTAGGAAATGGCTCTAGGGATATTATTTTTCAAATTTGGTATTTGTAAAGTGAAATAGGCTAAAAATAAAAAAAAGGTCCGATTAAAAAAATCCTTTCTGCGTTTGAAAGGTTATTTTAAATTTTCAAAAATTCGTAACATATTTATAGGGTGAAAGGGGGTAAAAATGAAAAATAATATCCGATTTCAAAAATTCTGTTTGTGTTTGAAAGGTTATTAAAAAATGGGATAAAAATTAAAATGTGGTTTTCAAATATAAAAATTCTTTCTGTGTTGGAACTTTAGGCGGCTTTGGTAACGTGAAGTGGATTAAAACTCAAAAAGCAGTATGTTTTCGATTACAAACAGTCTAAAAATAATATTTTCTTTTGTATTTTTTATACGAAGCTTAGGTTTGTCTACCCGTGCGGAGCCGGGAGGGCCAGATAGTTTCAAATAAAATTTATCTTTAAAATTGAACATTATTATCAAATAAAAATGAATGAAATGGACGGCAGGACAAGTTGAGGACATTACATGACTTTTTTTCTGAAAATTGAAAATAGCGGTGATAACGTACGCTAAAAAAAAGTGACTTCCTTGTCGATATGCAATATTATTTATGGGCTTTGGATTTTTCTACTTTTTTTTTTTAACAAAAAAAACTGCAAACTCAAATAATAATAAGGCAGTTTTTGAAAAAAAACTACTATTTCCATATATTTTTCCGTCCCAGTTCCTTCCTTATTGGTGAATCTCATGACACCTCTCTTATTGCAGCAACTTCTATGAAGTGTCATTGGTTTATGATGTAAAAAACGACCTCTGTTGCTGCGATAGGGCAGGATTATCCGGCGTCTCCTTGGCACCGAATATTCTGATTAAACGTATATACGGTATTCGACTTATATATACCAACCATGAATTTGCATACCTATCTGATTTGTTTCTTTTTCTTTAAATCATATTCGTAGGTAATGCTTACTGATAATACTTATAGCATCTTTACAATATGGTTTGAGTTTCTTGTTCATTAGTTAACAAATTTTATAATATGCTTTACAAAATACACAACAATGAGATTAAAACATGAAAAGAATTTACACATTTCTCAGGATTTGTCTTTAGCTCTCAAAACATTTATATACATAATTGTGTAGATATGTATTAAAACGGAAGCAAAAAAAAAAAATGTAATTAAAAAATAACATTTAGAAAACAAAAACAATCTCATTGCAAAGAAGGGAATCCTTTTTTAATTCTGTTTTAATGGAAGAAAAATATTAAGAGAGCAAAATGCCTTAAACAAATTTTACCCATCAGAATTAATGCAAATGAAATGAGCTGTATACAGATATATGCCGCTTCAAATAAAAACATTATCAACACTGGCGGCGAGGGCGGCAACTGCGGCTCAGCGTGGCGACGGCGGCGGCGACGGCGGCGGCTGAGTCGGAAGCATCTTAGAATATAGTAGATGGTGGATTGGGCTTTCATAAGCAAATAAAAACCAAAATCCCACCATTCCCATTCCCTTTCTATATGTATATATTCAAAAGAAGCAAAGTGATAACGTTTAATCGCAGGATACGATACTGAACGACGACGAGGAGGATGTTCATTATTATCGTGATAAAAACAGGAACAAAAAATACATATTCCACACTCTCTCACGACAAGCAACAAAAAAAACCGAACATTTGAAATCCGCTTGGTTGTTTTATTCAGCACATCCGTGGGCTTAAATCCTTTTGCAAACAATCCGCCTCAAAGCATGCCAACTCAAACAACAACCGGCTGATTCCCCCGTCCCACCGCCATCTTCCTTTCCCAACAACATCACCGCCCGCTCCCATCGTACGCCCCTCTGAAGCTTATTATCGTGAGCTCAGCCACGTATTAGGGATGAAACTGAATTGTTGAATTAATGAACGAAGGTGAAATATGAACACTGGAACAACCCTTTCCCCCCAACCCCCCATTCGGTACCGCTCTGGCACTTCTTTATTGTAAAACATGTTGGGGACGGTAACGTTTGGGGTTATTATCATCGACCCATGCGATAGGACAGTGCAAGCCTAGCCCATTGGTGCAGTTCATTAGTTTTCTGCAATTGTAAGTAGATCTGCATTTTGCTGTCACCATGTGTGTAGTAAAATCCTTTAATTAGAATACACACACACCCATTTGTACTTTGAAAGAACGTTCAGATCCTTTTAAGAGTTACCGAATGTATAGATTTATGTTAAAGTGTTTTCACGAGAGATATACAAAAATTGTCTAGAATTTTCATTTAATACCTACATAGTATCTAGATCTACACAAAGACATACATATGTATTGAAGTTGGAAATAAGATATACACATTTCGATTAGGTGTGTCATTTACAATTTTCTTATTTATTTTGTAAAGGGTGTTTTTTTTTTAGACGTGCGGTTTTCAATCTGGCAATACTTTTTTCGGAGTTGGTTTTTTTTTGACAGCTGTTACTTGATTTATACTCAATTTGGTTTGCCATTTCATAATAAATAGATTTACTCCTGAACAACGTTTGCAAATTGTGCAAAATAGGCTCGAAACGAGATCGTTGTTGATCCCAATTTTCACAAGAAAACTTTGCTCAGCGATGAAGGTCGTTTTTGGTTGAATGGGTACGTTAATAAGCAAAATTGTCGTATTTGTAGTGATAATTATCCACAAGCCATTGTTGAGATGCCGTTACATTCTCAAAAAGTCACAGTTTGGTGTGCTCTATGCGGGCAGAGGGAATCATTGGTCCATATTTCTTCAAAAATGAAGCCGGCCATATTGTTACAGTCAATGGGAAACGCTATAGCGCCATGATTAATGACTTTTTCGTGCCAGAATTGAAGGATGTTGATATGTGGACGACCTTTGGTTCGAACAAGAGGGCGCTACATGCCATACAGCCAACGAAACAATCAATTTAGTGAAGGACACTTTTGGTGAGCGCATTATCTTGCGTCGTGAGCCTGTGGCGTGGCCTCCAAGATCGTGTGATTTAACACCGCTGGACTATTTATTGTGGGATTATGTGAAGTCGCTTGACTACGCAGATAAGCCCGACATGATTGACGCCTTGGAAGAGAATATTCGGCGGGTTATAGCTAACATACGGCCCCAACTGCTGCAAAAAGTGGTGGAAAATTGGGCCTCTCGGCTGGAATTTATTTGAGCCAGCCGCGGTGGCCACTTGCCCGAAATAATTTTTTAAACATCATGGCAAACCCTTATCTTTATAATAAAGCTACATTTTTGGCCATAAAATTATATTTTATGCCTTTTATTTCTTCTTGAAAACCACACTTCTAAAAAAAAAAAACACCCTATATATAGTTACATAATTCTGATTCCTTAAAAAAGCACACAAATTTCATGACAAATCGAAAAACAAACTGTATCTAGTTCTTCATAGTCAACCGACAAGTTTCAGTGAAGTTTAGTCTAAAATCCTAAAAACAATCGTATAGATTGTGACCTTGAAAAATCTTTCAAAAATTCATTAAAAAAAAACCTATGGCTGACCAATTTCTGAAACAAGTTTTTACTATTCCAATTTTCAAGATAAAATTATATGCCCCATACTTTTAATAGGTAATCAAAATCTCTTGCCAAAAATTCACAAGTTCAATAAACAAAGACTTTATAAGATATAAAAACTGTCAAACTCCTCCGTTTCTGAAATAAAAAACTTAAGCCGAACGTCTATTTGGCAACTCTTTTATCGGAAGGTATAGTTCTCACGAATAACTATTCATTTCGACAGGTTTGAATATTTTGCTCCAGCCACAGCCGCAGCCGCAGCCGACCATGACCCACCCCAAGGTGAACGCGTACATCAGCGTGCTGTATGACGGTAGGTAGGTAGTATAGGTACACATGTTTGTTGACATTTATAATTTACCTCACTTATGTTAAATAAGTGTAGAATCCGTAATTAACGGAGGGAATTTAAATGTGTTCTCCCATCAGTGTTGGTATACTTCCACCCAAGGACACATAATTGCAAGGATGGCCAACGGGCGTGTCTGGCGATCCAACAACAGGACCCCAATGGGGTTATAGTATATACATAGATTCAAACAATACGCTTTATGTTGTTGTACGATGGGATTTTGCATACGTGCTGGAAGCACAGATTAAAGGCTCTCCAACTTAATAGACGTAACGGGCAATTTCATAATGAATCTATTTACCATCGACCATACGACGTATACTCGTAGGTACATTTATCCATATATGATTGCTACATATGTGTGTGTGTATATGTGCGTCCATGGGTATATAGCTATGTCCTGCATCTGCATATAATCAAGCTTATATAAATGACATTATTAAACATTGCGT
Organism: Leucozona laternaria; assembly: GCA_932273885.2. NCBI lineage: Eukaryota > Metazoa > Arthropoda > Insecta > Diptera > Syrphidae > Leucozona > Leucozona laternaria. The sequence continues at coordinate 52,914,636 of OW026367.1, read as the reverse complement.
GGTAATGACGATAAAGCTACCATAAATGCATTCAAAAATCACCCTGACGACCGAGGACGACGGCAACGACCAACCGACGCTACCGCGCGCCATCTTGGACAAACTAGGTACATATCTCATCCAGCTGATGTCATATATAAAATGTCCTCTTTCAATGTAACTATATGCTGGTGTTTTAGATAAAGTAGTAGAATAATGTGAAGCAAAATCCATTTATCCTCCGAGAGTGAAGAATATTTAAGCCTTGTGCTTCTTATACACATATAACCTAATCTATGGCTGCTATATGTATATATAAAGGGCCAATATGTATATGCTGACAAAGCCACTCATTCATGCTGCTCTATATAAATGATGGCTAACAGATTGAGTCTTGTGTGTATGCAAATAGGTGTAAATATTTGATGATGAACCTTCTCTCAAATGCTCTTAAAGAGTCTATACCCTCATCGGTAAACGCCAGAATCAGGTCATCGGGTATACAGTATACTCGTATATGTGGTTGTAAAAGTAATTCTCACTTGATTTCCGTTCAAAAAAGGAATATTGGTCAAGCAGCATTAGATGCAATATTTCTTTCCTTTTTTTTTATAAGTCTTAATGAAGATAAACTATTCATGAAATATCTGTATATGCAGTACCTACCAAACCATAAAACCTTAGAGCTTCATAATAGATTGATTTATTTAAAATATTTTAGAACGATAATTTTGTATAAATCGCACATAATTTAAAGCTTTAACAAATGAATACGCGTTGGTAAAACACTACATAATTCCCAAAATAAAATCTAAATAAAATAAATTATTATCATAATTAGTTTCGATGAAAACAAAAATAAAATACAAAAGAGAGTGAAGGACATCGCAGTGCAAATATATGTATACCAAAATAAAGCCAATAAAATGACATTTACAGAATAAGATAAATATATACTCACAGATATACATTACATAATTATATAGGTAGGTATGTACCTATAGATAAAATGTTTATTCAGCCTCTGCATAAATATGCATAAATCAAAATAATCCGTTGTGTGAACTGTGCCAGCGGGTTCGGTATCACATTTTTTTTTTTTTAGATTTAATTTTGAATTTAAAATACAAATTGTAACATAGAAGTCCAAAAAGGTAATAAATGAGTCAGATAGAAAATGTGGGATGCTTTATTGAACACTCTGGTAAAATAATAAATACATACATATAAGTGAACAATAACAAACGATCATATTATGTGTTAATTGGGTCAGTTTTAATATTCTGTGTTGTAGTATTGCTCAAGCAAATTATTATTATAATATTTTGAATTTATTAAATTACTAGCTGGCCAGTCCGGCTTTGCACGGATAGACAAACGTAAGCTTCGCATAAAAATTACAAAAGAAAATATAAATAAATATTTTTAAGCTAATTATTTTGTAATCGAATACTACTTTTTGGGTTTAAGCCTACCTAGTTCACGTTATGAATGGCTTAATATGTAAAAACATGATCCTCTAAGTCCAACTTTTATTACATTCACAACACAGAAAGAATTTTTGTAATCAAAAACAATTTTTTTATTTTTATCCCATTTTTTTTAGTATAACCTTTCAAATACAAAAAGATTTTTTGAAATCAGAAGCCACTTTTTGTTTTTAACCCATTGCACCCTATAAATGCTAATTTTCAGAAAAAAAAAATGCATAAGGCCATCCACTGAAAAATAAATCTTTCAAACACTAAAAGATTTTTTTAAGTCGGATATTTTTTTTATTTTTACCCCATAACCCATTTGTTTGAAAAAAGAATATCCCTTAAGCCATTTCCTATAACTCTTATCACCTCCCCAATACCTCCAGCATTTTTAAAGCTGAGGTAGGTACTATAGCCATTAAAGAAGCCTGCAGGATACTCAAACAAAAAACAATATCTAACCAAAATATTCTAAGTTTGGCCATATAGACAGCCAGGCTGCAATCAAAGCAATTGATAGCTGCCTGGTAACCTCAAAGTTGGTAAATCAATGCAGAGTCGAGCTTGCAGGCTTTAGTGATAGCACTAAAATCTCACTCATATGGGTCCCTGGCCATAGTGACATCCAAGATAATGAGCAAGCGAATAAGCCTGCCAGGCAGGGATCAGCCCTTCTCGTCTCTCAGGCAGTAGAAGTCGACCTTCCACTGGGATTCGTGAAGGGCAGAATATATGACCATTTCCTTTCAGAATCAATAAAAGCTGGCAAGGTCTGTCAAACTGCAAGATATCTAGGAAGATATGGCCTACCTATGACAAAAACAGATTAAATTATCTAATAAAGCGAAATAGAACAGATACGGCCAGGATCTTTGCAATCATTACTGGCCATTGGCCAATAGGAGAACATGCGGCTAAGCTACGCATACATTTTAATATAGTTTTTGCCGTAGCTGCAAGAATCCTCTAGAGAAAGAAACTGTCGAACACTTTCTCTGTAATTGCCCAGCCCTGGACCAGGTCTCGCTTTCTTGCATTTGAAAGCCCTTTTCTCGATAACCTAAACGTGCTGTGGAACAAAAGGATAAACGATTTTATCTCTTTCCTAAACAACACCAGATGGATCAAAAAGATAAAACAATATCTTCTCCTCAACTCTTGCATTGGAGGTGATCTACCAGGGTTCGGTGGATCAGAAGTCATGGATTGTATCGCTATTGACTCTGGTTTCGGACCGATTCTCGATAGACTATTGCTGCCCTCATAAGTTAGGTAATAACACTACAAATATAAAACTCATATATACAAAAATCGTCACTAACTTTCCTGACAACCACTTTATCCATAACTGGTGAAGGGCTTTAAGCTTTGTCAAAACCTAGGTAGATTTGCCTTGACTTTAAAAAAGCCCAACCGCAAGCAGGTATAGTGATAAAATATACGGCCGGCTCTCAACCCCAATGGAACTACCTGGCACACAGTGTGAGCTTAACATTCCCTTGAGGTCGAGGGCACAGACCAAAACCTGGTCCCTATCAATCAAAAAACTCGTAATTAACTTTTCAGACAATCACCTATGTACCTACTTTATAACTGGCGCAAGCCTTAAAACATTGACATATACCTAGTAGGTATTACCTTGCTTGGAACAGGCTCAGCCACAAGTGGTGATGAAGGGCTATGTGGTTGGATCGCAACCCTACCAGAACCACCTAACACACAGTTGTGAGCTTGGTGCTCTTTTAGGGCTGCGCGAAAATAGAATAACCTAGTCCCCTAAGTAATTCTGTTAAGAGTTAAAAAAATAGGTTCCCCTATATCAACAAACAAATCAGGTTAAACGAGTTATAGTATCAAAACAGGTGAACAGGAGAACAGATGTTCTCAGAACCGCCATTTTACCTACCTACCTAAAGCCATTTCCTAAGAAAACCCTTTCAAACAAAAAAAAGAATTTCTTAAATCGAACAATTATTTTATTTTGACCCTATTTCACTCTACAAGTAACAGAAGTTGAGAAAGAATATCCCAAAAGTCATTTTCTAACCGTCTACAGCGCCACCTGTTGAACGGTTACAATGAATTGAACTGAAAAAAAAACGAAATGTATGCCTACAGCGCCACCTGTTGAGAATTTTCCGGCTTTTCTTTTTTCCTAAACCTTCGCGTAGCAATAACGAACAAAGCCGCAGAAGGAAGTATCCAAAAACACCACGATCCATTTTTATAACTATAAAAAGCGTTTTTTTTTTTATAGGTATTGAACTTTGAAATGGAATAAAACAATGATGATTTTTTTTAAATTGGCATGAAATTTACTTAATTCGAAAGATAATCTTCTGCCATTATAATTTATATATGATTTCTGACATATAACCGCCACGGCTGGCTCGGACGTAGTCTAATCTGGAGGTCCAATTTTCGATGACTTTTTCCAACATTTGTAGCCGTATATCGGCAATAACGCGGCGAATGTTGTCCTCCAAGTCGTCAATCGTTTCGGGCTTATCGGCGTAGAATTCACATATCCCCACAGAAAATAGTCAAGCGGCGTTAAATCGCATGATATTGGAGGCTTATTCACGGATCCGTAAACTATGCGCTTACCAAACGTTTCCTTCAATAAATCAATTGTGACACGAGCTGTGTGACATGTTGCGCCATCTTGTTGAAACCACAGCTCCTGCACCATCATGGTTGTTCAATTGATGAACGAAAAAGTCAGTAATCATGGCTTTATAGCGGTCTCCATTGACTATTCTGGCCGGCATCGTTTTTAAAGAAGTATACGGACCAATTATTCCACCAAACCATACTAGCGACATCTAACTGAGGATTTCGTTTTAATTTTGCGTTAAAATTTAATCAGAATACAAAAATGATTATCTTACTCTCAAAAACCTTTAGAAAAGTCCTTTGTAAAAGTTTTATTTTGGTGGTTAACTTTTAATGAGTCCATTTTCCAATAATTTACAAATCTACATTTATGTAATTTGAAAATTGACTTTTGTTAAATCATTTTAATGATATCGTTTTCCAATTACTTTTTAAAAATGTAAGCTAAATAAATAATAAAAAAGAAACTTATAGCTATACGTAGGTATTTGTAAAGGTACATTCTATATAAACTTAACTATATTTACATTGAAATTATTATCAATTTGTGGTCAATATTTGGAACAAACAAAAAAGCCTTGTTATTATTTTGTGTCTTGTTCGTGATTAATGATTAAATTAAAATGACTTCAACAAATAAACTTTGCGTGTTGGTAAGATTTTCGTTTTTTTTAATTTATTTCCTTTTTGTATATAAATAAATTGCTAGTTTGGGTCATTGAGTATAAATATGGTATGCGTGCTGTGATTACGACAACAGCAAAAAGCAAAAAAAAAAAACAAATACCTAATGTGCGTGCATAATATTAAGGAATTTTGGATTAATTCCACAAATGCATGAGGTCTTTCAATAAAACATTAAAACAATAATATTATAAGTAATTTGCTTATGTCATGGATAAACTTAATGATGCTATAAAATGTGTGTTTTTTTTTTTTGTACAGATTAATCATAATGTTAAGAAATAAAGCTTTATTTTTAATACGGGATGCGTGCTAGTTGCCGGTTTTTAATGACTTCATTGCATATTGTACTTGCTGTTGCGGCTCAAGGCTTAAGTTAGTGACAACGACGGGCAGTTAGCGAAACAAAGCAAGGCAAGTATTTTCGGAGTGAAAGAAGAGCAGCTTCTACTGATTTAATTTAGAATTTAGGTTTTGATGATGAACGTATTAAATAAAATATATAGTAGGTACCTAATAGACAAATTATAATTTTTTCAAGGTTTTCGGAAGAAGTTTATATTTTGATTATTTTTTTATAAGTAATTTTGGCGCACATTACGCAAGCTATTTAACTGCTATAAGACTTTTGTTGAGAAGCGTTATAACACCAAATGGCTTTTCATTAAATGCAATTAGCTTGGCTCAGCAGGGTATTTTATGACTGCTAATGCTAATAGCTTGATTTGGATGTTATAAAAAGGCCCTACAAAACCCATTTGATGACAGTTATTGCTAACAGCTTGCTTTGGATGTTATAAAAAGACTTTACCCAACCCTTTTAATGACAGATATTTGCTAATAGCTTGCCGTAAGTTTTTATATAAAGGTTCAAGTAAAACAAATTTGGAAATAAAAAAAATATATTATTTTTGTATTGTTTAAGTATTGTGTTTTTATTGCATTATTTGTATTTGTATTTTTAGATTCCTCTTCGCAGTCAGCTCCCGAAACCTTTTCCATTGCATTCTGTAATGATTGAAGTCATATTTTAATTATAAAAATTTTTATTTACCTGGGTTTGAATTCGAGACCTTCCGCGTACACCACTCCAGCACTCTACCACTACTCCACTTCGTTGTTGAGAAAAATATCATCAAATGGGAACTACTTGATAGCATAATAATTTAGTTTGTATAAAGCCTTTATTGGGAAGCCTTACAAAAGTTGTTTGCTTTGACTTGTCGTGGAGAGCCTTATAGCAGCTATCATAGCTTTAATTTTCAGTAAACAACTTCGGAAGGCCTTTTGCAAGCAATTTTTAAACTTTATCTACAAGCCTTGTATAGAACTTGCCAAACTCACTTTAAGAGGCCTTAAAGCAGCTATTTTCTAATTGTAAAAGTGTGAAATGTGTAGCTTGCGAAAGTATGCTTTATGCAAGCTCTATACAAGCTATTACTTGTCAAATTCGAAAAAAATGAACCTTATACAAGCTTAATTGTTAGTTGGGGTGGTGTGAAACCGATCCATGATTGCTCGAATTTAAGCGATTTTGCGATTATATCGACCGAATATTGGACGCAGCGCGTGAGGCATTGCCCGAACAGATCCATTGCAAACGATTTGCAAACGTTGTTTAGTTAGCCTATTAATTATGAAATGGCAAATCAAACTGAGCATAAATCAAGTGACAGCTTTCAAAAAGACCAACTCCGAACAAAGTATTGCCATATTGAAAACCACACATCTAAAATAAACACCCTTTACTTAAAATTTGCGTACCAGCATTTTTGAAACAGCCCACTCAAAATTTTTTTTTCTCATACATATTTGGTTAAAGAGTTCAGATAGTACGTACAGCGCGTTGATGTCAACACAATTTCAGAAGTTGTTTATTCAATTTAATTCTAATTTTATTGATTTTTAACAAATTTTAAGATTAAACTGTAAAGTCTATGCATGATGTGTGCAACACGGTGCCGCATTGTTCATTTGTGCGTACTCACATACTCGTAATACTATCTTTTGCATTTGAGGCATAACTAATTTATTTCCTTAAAAATCAGATAAATAGGTTTAGAATATGAAGATCTTAGAACCAATAAGAGAAAATTCGTGCGACCCAGTCGTGCATTTACTTTTTTTTTTAATTTTCATTGTTTTTTTTTTATTTTCAAATATGAAATGTAGAAAATGAGCATTCTGTCTCCATTCTTATAGACTTATTGAAATTTGTTTCCTATTTCTGTATTTTCTCAAAAAAAAAAAAAAAAAAACACTTAAAACATATACATTGTATACTTGAACAAAAAAATTGATTGAAATGGGAATGCTCAAAAATTGTATACCTATCCACTTCTACATCAACAGTAAAAAAAAAACTCAAGAATTTGTTTTATTCTAGAAACCAAAATATTTAAAATGCTTTCCACGCGTTAGAGCTTGAGCTATAGGATGAGTGCCTTAAGGTGTTTCCCTATATTGAAAGAGGTATATAGAATTAGGTTTATATTCGTATTCAAAATATTACTGTAAACACACGCTTTTGGCTTTGGCATTCCATTTTATTTGAATGACACACTTCGGCGAAATTTCCGTGATTTGAATGAAATGGAGCAGTAAAATGAAAAAAAAAAAATAAAAAAATATCGCAATAGCTATATAGTAGGTACCTACGTATATATATTTCCACATCTATATCAGAAAAAAAAATTTTATCGACTTTTAGGAGGTACAAATTAAAGCAATTCCATTGCCAGTTGTATTACAATAAAACGAAATACATACATAATCCCCTGAAATAAGGGTGCGTTATAAAGTATATATCGATAGCTGTACCTACACTGCTAGAAACAAAAAAAAAAAAACAACACAACTTAATAAAATAAACTTACATTAAAGAACTTTTTAAATTGATTTCGGAGTTGACGTGTGCTAGGCCTAAGGAAGTCTTAACTTTAAACTTAGTTCCTTCCATCACAAACAAAAAACTATGATGTAATTTTTTCAGGTTTCATTCATTTTTTTCAAAAAAACAGAATTAAATCATAAAAGAAGTTTATTTTTAAGTCAAAACCGAATTTATTTTAAAAAGTAGGTTCACCTTACCTTTTGAAAAGCACGTGTGTTTTTTTTAGAGGTATAGCACTATAAAATGAAATAAAAAACAGATAAATTGTATTAATTGCCATAAAATTGACTTTATTTTAAAGTTAATTTTTTGCCATTTTTATTTGATCTAATTTCCGTGACTGGCTTGGATGTAGTCCAATCTTGAGGCCCAATTTTTGATCAGCCTTTGCAGCATTTGGGGTCGTATTTCGGCAATAACGCTGCTAATGTGTTTTCCAAGTCATCAATTGTTCCTGGCTTATCGGTGTAGGTAGACGACTAGTGATTTCAATTACCCCCACAGAAAATGAAAATAGTCCAACGGTGTGAAATCGCACGATAATGGAGGCCAACTCAAAGGTCCAAAGCGCAAAATTATGTGCTCATCAAGCGTTTCCTTCAACAAATCAACTGTGTGACATTTTACGCCATCTTGTTGAAACCACAGCTCCTCCACATCAAGGCGATTCAATTCAGGAACGAAAAATTCATTGATCAATGGTCATGCTCCTATAACGGTCTCCATTGACTGTAACCCTCTGGCCGGCATCGTTTTTAAAGAATTAAGGACCAATGCTTCCACCAGCCAATAAAGCACACCTAGACTGTTAGTTTTTCTGGATGTAACGGCATCTTAACAATAGCTTGAAGATTATCAACGCTCCAAATGCGGCAATTTCGCTTATTGACGTAGCGATTTCTTGTGAAAATCGGGATTAAGATCAATAGCAATTTCGTTTCGAGCCAATTTACCGAATGTACGCCGCCGCCGCACCGTGCCCGCTGGTCATCGTCGATTCATGATAAAATGGCAAAAACTGAATCACATGGCAGATGGGAAAATGGCTGTCAATGAAAACAATGCTGCCAATCTAAATTTCTATACCTCTAAAAAAACACTCGTTATTACCAAATTTTACGTTTCATATTTGGACAAGACTATAGAGACATGCCAATTATAACAGTTATTACAATTTTTCGGCATTAAAAGTGGGCGTGCGTTAACGCGCTTAGCTCGAATTCAAAACAAACCCTGGGTGCCTGACGTATGCCCACCGGCCGGCGGCGGAGGGCCCTGGTCTTGCGGGCCGCATAAACAGTACTTTTATAAATCAAAACTGTTATAATTGGCATGTTTAAAGTCACTTCCTTTATATTTATTGCTCAGAATAGAGCAGAAAAATACAGCTCCTCTTTTGGGCTAGACCGTTGTGAAATTAAATGCGATTTTGATTTTTACAATAACAGAATTGTCTGACGTTATAAAAGATTGCTTCTGGTAATGCTTTAAAAATCGTTAATTTAAAAATGACGATTTTTCTATATTTTTTTTTTGTGGAAATTGGCATTCAGGGAAGTGTACCTACTGTCAAAAAGTGGTTTCATCTATCGGGCACGCAAATAATTCAAGGCCAGCCACTCATTTTTTTAAAAAAAATCACTTTCCTATGTTACATTTTTTGCAGCTGTGATATTATGTCATTTCTGAGTGAAAGTTTTCGAGTTACTCCCTTTTCACTCCTTTCACTCCACATTTTTTATTTACCATGGAAATTAAACAGTTCCGAAATCCAACCAAAATCGACATTAATACTCACCACAAATGTTCACTATAGGTATAATATTCAACAGATATAAATTCTGATAACATTTGTAAAGTGTATTTCTACAGCCAGTATGTATTTCCTTCAGTGTACCTCCCTATTCGTATATCTTACCTTTCCCAAACTGAAGGAGAATTATGGCGAAAAAAATATTTTTTCCTAAAAGCACAATAATTCTTATAAGAAGAAATAAATTTTATAGAAAACAACAAATCTATATGAACCGTAAATATTATCCCAGGGCGGGATAACAGTTTGGGGGAAATATTGGTTACAGTGAGTTATATAAATAAGAGCATTTAAGATATGTGTGTGTACCTATCTAAGTGTGTTACTCCGTTAGCATTAAAATAAGTGGAATACAAATATTAATTTGTATACATATGTATATAGGTTGATTTTTTATGGTACCTAACTTACACTATCAAATCATGTCCGAAGAAAGCTTATTCAAAGGACAAGAAGTGAGATCTTGCACCACAAAAGACTTTTCAAAACAACATTTTCTGCTTTGTGTGTTCATGTTGCCATTGCCTATATAATGCAGGGTTAAACCTTGACAAACAAAAATAGCAATTGGCCAATTTTTATTTCTGATATTTCAGGGAACTCCCTATTCTCATAAATATAAACACAATTTCCCACAAAAATTTCTCACTTTTCTGTCAAGAAGTGCGAGAATGGTATTCTTTCGGTTGGTTGCTCAATTATTTTCTGTCACAGTAAATTTGTATGAGAAGAGAAAAAATGTAGAGACTTTTTGACTTCTAGGTGAAAAATTTTGTTTTCCGAAGAAGAAGAAAATCGAAAACAATAAAAAATTTATTGTTGTTGGTTTGATTTTTCTGGACTGTAATGAATAAATTCAATTGAAACTGATGAGCCGTAAGTATTGTCGTGCCTGGACAAAACGTATATTTGAACTAAAGGTCGCAAAAAATTGTTTCAATTGAAATATTGTTTTATTAAATTTTAGCAAAAATTGTGATCACTCAGAATTATAGTAGGTATATAGAAATATAGTTATATACTTTAGCCACATAAGAGCTAGGAGCTAGGTTGTCCGCTTCATTGTTTTGAAACTTTGGTTTTATTGCTTCAGCTGGTGAGACATCGCATTTGAGATCAATTTTAGCTCAATTTGCTGTTCAGTAGGTGCCACAATGTTCGCTTATTTTTAAACTTGCTTACAAATTAGTAAATAATGTACTTTCAGATGACATTTACGAGTTATGGTGAAACAAAAATTTGTGTGGGTGCCGGGAATCACTGTTAATATTTGCAAACGTTTGTCCAAACGCGGTCGTCCATTCTTATTTGACTACGGGAACGGATCCAAAACGAACTAGTTTGCTTAAAGAGGATCTTTAGATTTTTGTCACTGAACGTACCCAATATCCTACTATGCTGACTTTCGTAACGTAATGTGTTACACCAGAAAGTGTAACCTCGTAACGTCGCATCGCACAGAGGAATGTCAACATTTTTTATTTCACTCTTTACCACGCGTTCTATGTTTAAACATTAAAAAAAATTTCCACGACTAGATTGCACTAACTTCCTCTTGTGGTTAACAAATGTACCTAATGTATAGTCACACATTGAATATATGTATTGAAATGGTTCAATAATGTTATATATGACCACTTTACCGAAAGAATTTTAAATCAAGGGTCCGCCATCTAACGTTTTTTTTTTTCAACTAGTGCTTATTTCGTGAATGGTTACACTTTAGCTCATGTCTGATTTGACAGATAATTACTTTTATCCTTCCGCTGAACGAATATGGTTGTGTATACGCTTCGCTAAGTGGACCTGCGATCGACTTAGAGAAGATGCCGATTTTGCCAAAAAAATCATCTCTTCAGATGAAGCTCATTTTGATCTTGGCGGGTAGTAAAAAAGCAAATTTGTCGCATTTGGGGCACAGAAAACCCGCACGCATACATTGAAAAGCCGATACACCCAAAACGAGTCACTGTTTGGTGCGGATTTTGGTCCAGAGGCATAATTGGGCCATTTTTCGAAAATGAGCAAGGAGTGGCCGTTACAGTCAATGGCGATCGTTATCGGGCCATTTTGAACGAATTTTTGTTCACAAAAAAAAAAGGGGAGGATATTGGCAACATTTGGTTTCAACAGGACGGCGCTACGTGCCACACAGCCGAAGCTACACTCGATGTTTTGCACCATTTTCAAAACTATTAGAACCACCAAACTGAAAAATTCTTAGGAAACCAACCATTGAAAAGATATATGTACATTCGTGAATAACACACAAAATATGACCATTTTCTCAAAAAAATGGGAATGAAACGCAGTGTCTATATTATCTATATTATTATTGCAGCTATCCGTTCTAAAAGGTTTTTTTTTAGACGTGTGGTTTTCAATCTGGCAATACTTTTTTCGGAGTTGGTCTTTTTGACAGATGTCACTTGATTAATGCTCAGTTTGGTTTGCCATTTCATAAATAATTAATAGAATGACTAATGAAACACGTTTGCAAATCGTGCAAATTTATTACCAAAATAATGGTACGGTTCGCGTGACGCATCGCGCGCGTGCAATATTCGATGAAGCTCATTTTTGGTTGAATGAGTACGTGAATAAGCAAAATTGTCGTATTTGTAGTGATCATAATCCACAAGCCATTGTTGAGACGCCGCCGTTACATCCTCAAAAAGTCACTTTTTGGTGTGCTCCATGGGCAGAGGGAATCATTGGTCCATATTTCTTCAAAAATGAAGCCGGCCATCATAATGTAACAGTCAATGGGGAACGCTATAGCGCCATGATTAATGACTTTTTCGTGCTTGGTTCCAACAAGAGGGCGCTGCAATCAATTTATTGAAGGAAACTTTTGGTGGGGGCATTATTTCGCTTCGTGGGCCTGTGGCGTGGCCTCCAAGATCGTGCGATTTAACACTGCTGGACCATTTTTTGTGTTGTTATGTGAAGTCGCTTGACTACGCAGATAAGCCCGAGACGATTGACGCCTTGGAAATGAATATTGGAAGGGAGTATTATTGCTGACATTATGCCCCAATTGCTGCAAAATGTGGTTGAAAATTGGGCCTCTCGTCTGGAATTTATTCAAGCCAGCCACGGCGGCCACTTGCCCGAAATCATGTTTAAAACATAATGGCAAACCCTTATCTTTATAATAAAGCTAAATTCTTAGTCATATAACATCAAATTATATGCGTTTTATTTCTTCTTGAAAACTACACGTCTAAAAAAAACACTCTTCATTACATCACAATGTTCAAAAAAGTATTTTTTTTTTCCATAGTTATATCTACACACATTTAACTAAAACTGTTTATTTTTGACAAGTGGATAAAATATAGGCTACCATACCTAACTAATTTATTTCTTCTTAAATCATATATAAATACAGGTTCACAAGATTCAGACTTTATAACCACAATATTATTGCAAGTTCGTGCCACCCTGTCGTGCATTTTATTTATTTAATATCATTACGAATTTTGTTTAAACTTTAAAACAAAGTCAATTTCCTCCTTGCATTTTTCAACAACTTTAATTTAAGAGCTCAAAATTTTATTATCCGTGCAAACAGTGTTGTTTTTGTTTTTCAAGAATATTTCAAGAATAAAGTTGACACTCGAATGAAAATGCAAATCAAAGAAATAATCTCCACATCGTGCAAATGTTAAATTAAGTTATGTAATGCTGCTCCTTCAGCTGATCATACGGGAATACACACACACATACATATGCATTTACAGTTCATAAAACAAAATAGAGAAACTTAAATAAGACCTGCATCCTCGCATAAGTCACATATAATATGAAAAATCATCTTCGCCTTCATCATCGTTCTGATGTATATAATTACACAATCCTGATGCAGCAGCTCACAAACATGTGAATCTTCTGAATCAAAAAGACTCCTTCGATTTAACTACTATACGAGTAGATAAGGTATACATATAATTTTCACTATAACGCACGACCTACTTTTGACTTACTTTCTTTTTGAGTATGCGAATTTACTACGCAAACTTTACTTAACGCTCCAACTCCAGTCAAAGTCAGTCACAGTAAAGAGAGTTTAAGGACTCCAAGTTGAAGTCAAAAAGAAAAGTCATATCCTGCCTGTACCTACTATAAATCTACAAGTATAGTGTATACCTATGTATGTACATATTATTTATGTAGTTCCATTGGCATTCACAGACTTTCGCATCAGTATAGTATCGCATCTTTATAGCTCAGCGCAATGTGGATGTGGAACGGTTTTGCATTAAGATATCATAGCTCTGTCTATGGATAAAGTTTATTTTTTTATTCGAAGAAACAAAATGAAAGTTTTCGTTTTTTTTTTTTGCGCCACCGCACTTTGTTCTAACGCATAAACTAAATGGAACTCAAGGGGTAGGTTAAAGGTTAACATCATCAACCGGGAGACAAATCTTGACAACTTCAAGTGAAGAAGAAGAGACTATAATTGAGACGGAGCTTTATAGAATCCAACTAGGTTCTATAAACATAATGAAGTCATCAGGCATTAAAGTAAAGACTTTTTTATGCGGGCTGTGCTCTTTATATACATATTTGTATGGATATTATGTAAACTTCCGCCGCTCCCGCTCCGCTTTGAGGATGTACTTACTTTGTTTAAACTCATTGTTAGCAAAAAGTCAAGGACTTGAGTATTTGGCTTTTGAGTTGTTGTTTATGGTTTAAACCATAATACCACCTGTTTAAAGAAGTAGAAAGTACATTTAACATTTACTTTATAAACTTTGATGGTTGTCTTTAGAGGACATGCAAACTTTTGCAGAGGTAGATTAAGAATTTTGATCATCAGTAAGTTGGGGAATTTATGCGCCCGTTCTGTTTCTATAGATGTCACCGTTTTTAAGCCTTTGATAAATTGAAATTTTTTGCCCCATCAGCCCCGTATCAGAAAATGATGTTGGGCATATATATTAAGGTTGGGACTGGTAGACGGCCTTCGGCCAAACCATACAAGGACTTATAGTAATATCAAAAACACTGAAATTTAATTTATTTATAAAGGGTGTTTTTTTTAGACGTGTGGTTTTTAAGAAGAAATAAAGCGCATATATAATTTAATGTTATGGCCAAGAATTTAGCTTTATTATAAAGATAAGGGTTTGCCATTATGTTTTAAAAATAATTTCGGGCAGCCGAGAGGCCTAATTTTCGACGACCACTTGCAATTGGGGCCGTATGTCAGCAATAACGCGCCGAATATTCTCTTCCAAGGCGTCAATCGTCTCGGGGTTATCTGCGTAGACAGGTGACTTCACATAACCCCACAAAAAATAGTCCAGGGTGTTAAATTGCACGATCTTGGAGGCCACGCCACAGGCCCACGACGCGAGATAATGCGCTTACCAAAAGTTTCCTTCAATAAATTGATTGTTTCGTTGGCTGTATGGCATCTAGCGCCCTCTTGTTGGAACCAAAGATCGTCCACATCAACATCCTGCAATTTAATTACGGAAAAGTCATTAATCATGGCTCTATAGCTATCCCCATTGACTGTAAAATTATGGCCGGCTTCATTTTTGAAAAAATATGGGCCAATGATTCCCTCTGCCCATATAGAGCACACCAAACAGTGACTTTTTGATGATGTAAAGCTGAGACGCCACAATGGCTTGTGGATAATTATCACTACAAATACGACAATTTTGCTTATTAACGTACTCATTCAACCAAAAATGGGATCAACGGCAATCTTGTTTTGGGCCCATTTGGGCACGATTTGCAAACGTTGTTCAGAAGTAAGTCTATTCATTATGAAATATCAAACCAAATTGAGCATAAATCAAATGACAGCTGTCAAAAAGACTAACTCCGAAAAAGTATTGCCAGATTGAAAACCACACGTCAAAAAAACATCTTTTATTAAGGTTTGGCGTTTTGTTTATACCTAATTACTTAAATTATCAAATCGAGCCTTTGTTTGTTATTTTTTTTTCCTATTCAAAAAAATCCTAAAAGCCCAAAATCTTGGTTTAAAAGTTTGATAAGAGCAAATTGAATATTATATGAAAATCCTTATTTTTGCAATAAGAATTTATTTTCTATCATAAAAAAAAAAAGGAATGAGGAATGGAGAAGACCTACAATTGTCTGCGGAATAAGAACGGCTAAGGTGAGAGGCACTCATTCATGACCAGAGATACTCTTGAAGGATTTGTCACTTCCTCGCAAGAGACAGTAAGTAAGCCTTGCGAAAAAAAACATGTTTGTTGTTTGGCGAAAGAGGCTGGGAATTGAAACCAAAACTCCGGCAAGACAGTCCATCGCACTAACCATCACGCCAAGGGGTACTACATGGAGTATCCCTTTAAAAAACAGTAAATTTTGACTCCCATTTTTTTCTCGAAATATCAGCTACAACCCCAGCAAAATTTTTAAATACGAAATTTGTCGAGAATTTGTATCTAAAATAGCTGTTCTTTGAGAAGAAAATATGTACCTTCAATTATTTCAAAAAGTTTGTTTTCATTATTTCAAGTAAACTTAATCAGAAAACAAGGGATTTTTTTAATTTAGCGCGCACTAAAGGGGTTGTGACTACCCTTAATATGATATACACAGCACGAGCGATTAGGTAGATTGGAGGGGATTGAAAAGGAGATACCGATGCACATTGATTTTAAATGTCTGAAGATGACAATGGGAGGGGAAAATTGGGATGGGTAGATCATTCCACATTCGTGTAGTGCGAAAGAATCTCTGTACTTAACAGTACGTCCGAAGTTGGGCTCAAGGGTAAACTGATGAGCATTCCTAGAAGCGCGAGTATTACGGTTGAATTGTTTAAGGGGAAGAATGCAACTGGCTATTTCACTAGAACACTGTTTATAGAAATAGCGGTAAAATAATGATAGACATGAAACATTGCGACGGTGCTTCACCTATCATTTTCAGAGGTCTCTTTTGTATTCTATCCAATAGGCTCAAGTGAGTTTTTGGTGCACCTGCCCAAATATGGGAGTTGTACTCAAGTTTTGGACGAATAAAGGCTTTGTAGATCACAGCCAGATCAGAAGGGGAGAAAAATTTCTTGCATCGACGGAGGAAACCTAAACACTTAGCAGCGTTTTTGGCTATGTCAAATATGTGGTCGTTCCACAAAAGGTGGTATGTGACACACATACCGAGTACTGCAAGCTGTTCAGTTTCCTCTATGCAAGTACCGCTCATGGATAACGGCATGGGGGGCGGGTTCCGCTTTAACGACAGGGGACAGCATTGAGTTTTAGAAGCATTAAATTCTACGCGGTTTTTGATTCCCCATTGGACAATGCTGTCGAGATCAGAATTTAATGAGCTAATCATACGCTGCCGTTGAAGTTCCACATCTGAAGAACATGGATTTGAATCTAGAAACGAATATGAAAAGCTGAGAGTACTGTCGTCAGCAAAACAGTTTAATGGATTAGAAGTTTCAGATAACAGATCATTTATGAATATTAGGAAGAGGGTCGGAGACAAAACGGAGCCCTGGGGCACACCAGCATTTATATTGTAAATATCAGACTTGAAACCGTCCAATACAACTTGTATTGATCAGTCCGAATGGTAATTTCTAATCCAACTAAGAAGAGATTCATCAATACCAAATGCACTCATTTTCGATAAGAGAGCTTGATGCCAAACTCTATCAAATGCTTTTGAAATATCAAGTGCAATAATCTTACTTTCGCCAAAACGATGTAAAGATTTATTCCACTGTTCGGTGAGATATACCATCAGATCACCAGTGGACCTATTGCTACGAAAGCCATACTGCCGGTCATTTAGAAGCTTTCGTTCTTCAAGACATTTCTTAGGCTGATGATTAATCAGCGTTTCCATGACCTTGCAAAGAAGGAACGTAAGTGCAATTGGTCGATAGGTAGAGGGGGAAGAAGACACGCCTTTTTTAGGGACAGGCTGGACAAATGCTGTTTTCCATCCACTCGGAAAGAGACCAGTAGAGTAGGACAGATAGAAAAGCTTACGCAGTGGTTTTGCCAGCGTTGAAGAACACCTCTTCAGAAAAATGGGAGGGATACTATCCGGGCCAGCGGATTTGTGCACATCAAGGTCCTTAAGAACTCTTGCAACTGCACAAGTGCGAAAGAAGATTTGCCCAATAAAATCGTTTACGCTCTCAAGAACAGGTGGAGTCATATCTTCTTCTGGCAACGTCGAATTAACAGCAAACTGTGCTGCAAGCAAATTGGCCTTATCGAGTGAGCTGACAAAAGGAGTATCATTGAAGACGAGCGTTGGAACCGAGGACGAGGTGGTATTTCGTACGCTTTTTACAAATGACCAAAAATTTTTGCTACCTCTGGGACATTGTAATATTTTTTGCCGTAATTTTTGATCATGTAAAAATTTGGTTCGTCGAATGTGAGCGTTCTATACTTGATCTGAGGTAAATGACATCCCAAATATTTCTGTATTGGATTTTTATTTTCAAAAAACAACATTCACACAATATTTAAGAATTTTTAAAATCGGTCGAATTAAACTGCAGAAGAATTAATGTGCCGAAGAATAAGTTCGTGTGCTTAATTTTGACTTTATTTTGGAGAAAAATTAAGTGCAATCTCGGTACTATGCTTTAAACTATATAAGTACCTTAACAAGCAGTGCCCAGAACTTGTCAGATTTACTTCGTAGGCTTAAAGTTATAAGGTTAATATTAGGGGGAATCTGGCAGAGTTTCGAAAGGCAAAGGTACTAAAAGACAAAGTTCCGGAAGACATATAGGATCGAAAGACAAAGGTATGAAAGGACAAAAATCCGAAAAACAAGATATAGTTAACTCAAAAGTTAAAAGGCCCTAAATAGCTTTTACATCAATAAAGCTGAATTTAAACTATGAAAAACTGTTTGGGGCCTTTGCCCTTAAATTATGCCAGTACGGCTTATATCGATTCCAAATATTTATTGTTTCAATTCAGATTTATTCATGAATCATGAAAACTGTTTTTAGTAGCCCCAATTTACATACATACATACATTACTCATACATTATACATATTACTCATATATTATATTATATCAAATAAAACTATTAATTATTGGATATTCATATATCTTAGATAATTATTGTCGTGATGTGGACTTATGAACCATGGCTAATCAAAACAAATTAAAAAAATCAAATAAAAATTAAAAGTTGTTACTATATCAATTTAAAAGTGATCAAAGACAAAGCATTTTTCAGGCATAAATTTTATCTACTGTACCTACTCTACTACTCATATGGTGGGTTAAATCATTCCAAAGTTTGACAACATAAAAGAAAATTTACCTATACTTGAAGTTAAGCTACTGTATATTATGTACAACACCAGGTCGTAATACAATTACGTACAGCGATTTGACAGATTTCAATCCTGTAAATATATAATAAAAATATTACGTACGAAATAAACTCCATCAAACACCCAAAAGACTATTTTTCGCACTTTCCGAATAAAAAAATTATTTTCTAGTTTCTTTTACAAAATATAAATAATTTTATATTGTTAATTTTTAAATTAAAATTTCGTTTCTTTTTCCTTTTCAGATACATTAATTTAATCAATGGTTTAAGGCCACAACCATTACTCCAATGTAAGTAAATATATTATTTTTTACTAAAATTCTTCTTAAACATAAAGGGTGTTTTTTTTTTTAAACGTGTGTTTTTCAATCTGGCAATACTTTTTTCTGAGTTGGTCTTCTTGACAGTTATCACTTGATTTATGCTCAGTTTGGTTTGCCATTTTATAATTAATAGACTTATACTCTTGAAAAACGTTTGCAAATCGCGCAAATTTATTACCAAAATAATGGTTCCGTTCGCACGACGCATATCGCGCGCTGCGCCCAATATTCGGTCGACATAATCGCAAAATCGCATAAATTCGAACAACTATGGATCGGTTCCGCACAAAGTTTACTCTAGTGGATAATGCGCATAATCAGAGACGCCGTACAGTGCGCAATTGCTGCTGTGGAGACGCTATTGCTGCTGTGGAGCAGAGTATCGAAGAAGACCCGCATGAGTCCATCCGCCATCACGCGCAACAATTGGAACTGTCAAAAACTGGGCCTTTCGGCTGGAATTTATTCGAGCCAGCCGCGGCGGCAACTTGCCCGAAATCATTTTTAAAACTTAATGGCAAACCCTTATCTTTATAATAAAGCTAAATTCTTGGCCATAACATTATATAATATGCTTTTTATTTCTTCTTGAAAACCACACGTCTAAAAAAAAACACCCTTCACCTTTATAAAGGAAACTATTCTCACGAAACTCCTTACATATACTAACAGTATAAAACCTCACATATTTAGATCCATATTTTTTTACTTTGAAGTTGCTAAATGAGGGCTTGAGCGATGATACGAATCAAAAATTTTGTACAGAAATTCGATATTATGTACATAATGTAGCATCAGTTTTAATAGTAGATATTGAGTTTTTAAATATTCAAAATAAATTTGTTTGGGACGTTTAAAGATTGAAAGATCGATATTTCGAAAACTGGTTATTGTTTTTTTTTTGTTAAACAATTTCTAAGTGAATATTAATTATAGTAAATAGTGGGAAATAGTGGGATACCAAACTTCTTTTTAGTACATTTTTACAAAACTATAGTTGCCTATACAAAACATTTTTTTCTTAAAAACCATTCTAAAGGGTCCGCCAAATAACTTTCTTTTTTTTCTTTGAAAATGACGCAAAACATCGAGTGTAGCTTCGGCTGTGTGGCACGTAGCGCCGGCCGTCCTGTTGAAACCAAATGTTTCCAATATCCTCCTCTTCAATTCTTCTGAACAAAAATTCGTTCAACATGCCCCGATAACGATCGCCATTGACTATATAACGGCCACTCCTTGCTCATTTTCGAAAAATGCCCCAATTATGCCTCTGGACCAAAATCCGCACCAAACAGTGACTCGTTTTGGGTGTATCGGCTTTTCAATGTATGCGTGCGGGTTTTCTGTGCCCTAAATGCGACAATTTTGCTTTTTTACTACCCGCCAAGATCAAAATGAGCTTCATCTGAAAAGATGTTTTTTTTTGGCAAAATCGGCATCTTCTCTAAGTCGATCGCAGGCCCACTTAGCGAAGCGTATACACAACCATATTCGTTCAGCGGAAGGATAAAACGAATTATCTGTCAAATCAGACATGAGCTAAGTGTTACCATTCACGAAATAAGCACTAGTTGACAAAAAAAAAAACGTTAGATGGCAGACTTTTACAATTTTTTTAATTATTTTCCAATGAATCAATTTGTACATATTGTATGCTTTAGATTTTGAGGAACAAAACAATATAAAGTTCCCCATTATTTGCTTTGTTTGATTGAAGGTACATATACTAGTAGCTGACCCTTTTTACGAAAAGTCTCTTTTTTAGGTCAATGAGATTATTGTGAGCAAGGAAAATGTGCCTTTCCACATCAGTGATGCAAATCCACGACAGACTAATAGATCTCCAGTTATGTCTTCCGATGGTAGCATCATCAGTGGCAAAATAGTTTCCGAAATTTACACCAAACATAGTTAATGAACAATAAATTGTTATCGGACAATGCTTGATGTTTAATTGTCCGAAAATATGAACGACATTGATGTGGACGATATTTAGGTGCTGTAATATTTATGCATAAAGTAACTATAAGATAGGTATACCAACAGTAATCAATTCATACCTTAAAAACACCCTAGACTTCATCATGGCCAAGTCCTCAAATGTTTTACATAAAATTAGAGCCTATAAATATCTATATGTAGGTAGGTACTTATCCTTTTTCGCGTTTTCTTTATTATCGTCAAAATTGAAAGATTTTCGCTGAAAGGTAAAAAAAAAAAACACCTAAGAAGAGCATCTGCTCAAACTGTATACCCACCCACCGGCACCAGATATCCTCAGTAACTTTATAAATTATAAATCTTCTCAAAGCTGACATTCTTATGCTGATAAACCACTTATTTCTTCACAAAGCTGATATTTTATATATTTTTTTAAGCTCCTAATAAAAAGCTAAAAGCAAATATACAAAAGGAAAAAGTAACTATAGGTATAGGTACACATCTACCTATATGTACACAAAATCCTCATCCAAAGTCCTTTTGACTCACTTCACATAAAATGGACCATGATATTTTCAACAACGCAAAACAAAAAAACCCCAAAGGAAACAGCAAACAACAACAGCAACAAAAAATAATAAGAAATATCTACTCACAGTTCTTAAGATTAACATCCAACAGGTAGGTAACCCAATAAAAACGTAACCCAATAAGTTTAGCAACAAAAAAAAAAATAAAAATATTTTCCATCCGGCCAACTCTACTTGGAAATAATAATAATAAAAAAAAAGAACACACAAATACATTTACCAAAGTTCAAATTCAGCTTCTATACTGTGAAATCCTGGTCGAAAAAGAAGTCAACATGTTTCGTTGGATATAATATTCCAAAACCCAGGTGGGTATACAGAGATACACTTTACATATATGAATGTGTGGGAGTTTTGACAATGATGAACAAAAATTCCGTCGCCATCATGGCTGATTGCAAAGCCAACTGGCTATGACGACAAAAATACCCGTCGTCGTCATCGTCGTCGCCGCACCACCATCACTGCCGCCACCGCTTCTGTGTCAAAAGATCCTTTAAAACAAATTGAATCGAAAACTTTGCCAATTTTTGTTTGTGTAGATACAAATTTAAAAAAAACCTCCACGGCATGCTCACAGGTGATATAGGAGCTCCGACTGTGTATGTATACCTCTGTGTAGGTTGGTTTGGTAACAATTTGTGTATAACAAACTTCGCTGACAGTTATTATTATTTGAGTTGTCCACCTTCATACCCTTTGAATTTGCGATTTAGATGGCTCTGTTATGAGTTTTAGTTATGCATACCGAACAAGATCGAATTTTTTTTCGCAACTTGAAATGTTGTAACCTGTAAGGCGAAAGTATTGGTCATGTAAACAGTTCCGGTAATTTTAAGATTTAAGAAGGTTAAAAAATATTTTTTTGTTTTTTAAAATTTTAGTAGGTATAACTATACTTATAAAAATTAAAAAACAAATGCTGTGCAATAATACGATTAAAATTATTCTTAGGAAATGGCTTCAAGGGTATTTTATTTTTAAATTTTCAATTTGTAGGGTGAAATGGGGTAAACATTAAATAGTCCGATTTAAAAAATTCTTTTTTATTTGAGAGGTTTTTTAGGAAATGGATTTTGGGGATATTCTTTTTCAATTTTTTTATTTGAGTGGTAAAATGGGTTAAAAATAAAAAAAAAAAACATGTCTGATTTAGGAAATTCTTTTTTGTTTAATAATGTTTTCTTAGGAAAAGTCTTTAGTGATAATCTTTTTCAAATTTTATTATTTGTATTGTGAAATGGGCTTAAAATAAAAATTGCCCGATTAAAGAAATTTGTTTTGTGTTTCAAAGGTTATTTAAAAAAAAAATGCTATTTACAGAGCGAATTGGGGTTAAAATAAAAGAATGGTTTTCAAATACATATAAAAATTGTTTGCTGTGCTGGGAAAACAATAAAGGTTGGACTAAGAGGATAATATGTTCATAAATTAAGGCTTTCATAACGTGAAGTGGGATAAAACTCAGAAGATAGTATTCGATTACAAAAACTAAAAAAATAATATCTTCTTTTGTAATTTGTATGCGACGCTTAGGTTCGTCCGTGCAAAGCCGGGACGGCCAGTTAATTATGCAAACAATGGAAACCCTGTGAGAGCTTTAAGTAGGGACAGTCTTATGCAAGCCAATACAATCAGACGATTCACACTCTTAAAGAAAATGCCGCAGTTTTTGTATGCAAGGACACTATAGTGTCCCAGTGGTAACTCGGTAACTCTGGAAGGGACCCATAAGCAATGCATGCGCCAAACAAAACGCAAAAAGTAGCTGAACTTTTCCCTCCGGCAGATCCATTGACATCAGTTATCAAGTTCTTCATAGACGAGCTTCAGTGGAGAATGGCTGGTTTTGTGCAAAATCCTAAACACAATCGATATGATTCCACTTAAAAACTTATGACTTCGGTGTTAAATATTGGATTATCAATAGGTATTAAGGTAATTAATTAAATCAAAAATGCCAGGCTACAATTTTGAATCAAAATTATTTTAAAAGCGCACAAAATATCATACCAAAAACGAAATTGAGTTGTTTTTACAATCAGTTTCACTCACCGCAAAAGACGTTACTTCACACAAAAGAGAGAAAATAAACAACCACAAGGAAATAAATAAACAGACAAACGAAAGAACGTATTCATTGGGTCACTCTTATCTGTTCCATCCGTCTACGTCAACGCAATCGACGGATTCTATGGTTCAGGGCCTTTAATCGTCAAAATTGTCACATTTTAGGTTCAGAAAATGCACTTGTGATTATTGAGAAACAATTGCATCAACAACGTGTCACTATTTCTTTGAATATGGTGCTCACGGTTATAATCCAATTGCAACCACTTACCCGGTGTTATTCCATGAATAATTCTATATAATGTAAACTTTATGAATTTTATCTAAATTAGGTTCATCTTGTGTGAATTTTTGAACACCCTTTACATTTACATAAATGTTGAGTTTTTAACTTGCGAATGAAATAAAAATGGTAAAAATCGGTTTTGAGGATTATAAAGATGAAATAAAGATAAAATAATAAATATTTGTAAATCCAAAATGCGCTGAGGTCTTACCTATCTTTGGATACCTCTATACTTCAATTTGTCACACTGAGTCAAAAGTTGTAAATAATCTAGTGAGAGTCTATCGACATTTAATAATAATAATAACTTTTTGAATGAATTTCTTTCTCTTAATCTTCACCCCGTTAACACTACCACCCCTACCCCCTATTCCAATTCTGAGCCAACGTTATTGGATATCATTCTTGTCACCGACAGAACTAAAGTCATTCTTTATGATCAGCTATCGGCACCAGCATTCTCAAGACACGACCTTGTCTTTTTAACTTTCGATTTTCAAGTTGAGATTCAAACTGATATATTCGAATACAGAGACTTTAAAAACATTAATTATATCTCGCTGCACTCAGATGTTCACAA
Organism: Leucozona laternaria; assembly: GCA_932273885.2. Classification (NCBI taxonomy): domain Eukaryota; kingdom Metazoa; phylum Arthropoda; class Insecta; order Diptera; family Syrphidae; genus Leucozona; species Leucozona laternaria. Next base: position 52,890,052 of record OW026367.1, on the reverse strand, counting down.
TATTTATTGGGATTTAGTGTTTTTAAAGCCGTCACCTAGTGATAAGATGGAATTTCTTAACACGAATGTATCAAGGCTCTTTGAAATGTATGAGCCATTAAGAACTAAACTCTGTATTCCAAAAAACAAACCCTGGTTCACGAATGAGATTCTATCATTAATACGACAGCGAGATATCGCCTACAAACGCTTCAAAACTTTTCGTCTTGACATCTTTCATCAACAATTTTGTGCCCTTCGAAACAAAACTGTATTAGCAATTCGCAATGCAAAGGTAGCCTTATATTCCAGTCGTTTCAATGATACACAAAGTTGTAAGCAAATTTGGCAATGGTGTTACAAAATCTCGTAGTGCTTCAACTTTAGATATTAACATCAATGATCTGAATCAAAGTTTCGTATCTTCGAGCAACTCTACTACCAATTTACCTTCTGATCCCGCTATATTCAATGTTTTTAATAGTCATTCCCCAACTCAAAATTCATTTTCCTTTTCGATTATATCTCCTGAGGATGTCGTAGAAGGTGTCCTATCTATTTAATCTAACGCTATTGGATTGGATGAAATGCACCCTTCGTTTTTGAAACTTCTTTTGCCAGTTCTCTTGCCGTATATAACCCACTTATTCAATTCAATCAGATCAACAAGTCCTACACAATGGAAAAAGGCAAAAGTAATACCTGTTCCGAAAACCTCAAGAGGAGAGGAATTCAGACCAATTTCAATATTACCTTTTCTCTCGAAGGTGTTTGAAAAAATTATTCAAAAGCAAATTAGTATGTTTCTTGAGCACGAAAGTATACTAACAAAAACAAAACAATCCGGATTTCGTAAAAATAATAGTTGCATTACTGCCTTAATAAGTGTCTCAGAGGACATAAGGAAGTCTATTGATAAGGATTATGTCACGTTTTTGATACTCCTAGACTTTTCAAAAGCATTCGACATGGTGAATCATTCAATACTTTGCGAAAAGCTCTCCCGGTTTTATAACTTTTCTTTTAAAGCAATTAAGTTGATTTTCTCTTATTTAACTGGAAGAACACAAGCAGTTGTACACTAAAAAGTCCTCTCCAACTTTTTATCTAACAAAAGTGGTGTCCCTCAGGGATCAATACTTGGGCCTTTGTTGTTTTCCCTCTATGTTAATGAGCTTCCATCAATTATTAAACATTGCTCGATTCGACTTTATGCTGATGATGCTCAATTATATCTTAGCTGTCCGTTGGGATTAATTGAACACTCTGCTACCTGCATAAATGAATAGAAATAGAACGTTGGTCACACCAAAATAGCTTAATGCTTAATCATAAAAAATCTAAATGCTTAGTATTGTCGAAGAATAAAAAAGATGTATCTTATTTCCCACTAATATTATTTAATGCCTCCCCTATCGAATATGTGGAATGAGCAAGAAATTTAGGAGTTGTCTTTAGCCAAACGATGACCTGGAAAAACCACGTTTCTTATATTGTTGGTAAAACATACGGTGTGGTCTACACAGTATTATACGCCTTTAAAGACCCGAGCATTACTTGTAAAAACACTTATTATACCTTTAGTTACTTACGGTTGCGAATTATTCTGCAAGCTTGACTATGAAAGTAAACGAAAGCTTACCGTTGCATTCAACAGCGCAATACGATATGTTCATGGACTACGACGATCTGACAGCATTTCATAACACGCATCTCACTTTCTTGGAATGTCATTTGAAAATCTACTCAATTTTCGGACTTTAATTTTGTTTTCGAGTATACCGTATACTTGATTTTTTCGGAGAAATAACATTTTTTAATTCAAATAGATCTGTCCTTCTAGTGAACCCCCGTTTTAGTTGTCTAACTTCCGAACGCCAGTTTTTTGTAAACGCTACGCGTCTTTGGAATACACTACCGCGAGAAATTAGAAGTATAAATAGGCACAGTACAATTAAAACAAAAACTCAAACTTCATTTTAGGAATATATAAGGAATAGTTAAATATTTTGTATCTTTTTAAAATAAATTAAAATTTGTAAACTTGCCATATTGTAAACATTATTGTAGCTTTGGTCCAATTATAATGCTACACTAAAAATAAGATATTATATCTTACAGTGTAAGCAATTCATAAATAAATAAATAAACTAAATAAATAAACTAAAAACATTTTCGGTGAGTTTTTTTTTTAAATCAACAAACCATTTGAAACATTAGATTTTCTTCGTTCGGACTTCAGCCGTGCACATGATGAATTTGAATGCCAAGCCATAGAAATTTAAAAGGAAGAACAAATTTCTGGCGCTTTTTTTTAAGGACGCGACTAGAGACATGCCAATTTATAACCGTTATAATAGTTTTTTTGCCATTAAAAGTAGGCGTGCGTTGACTTGAAAAAAAAACTCTGGGTGCCTGAAGTATGCCCACCGGCGGAGGGCCCTGGCCCTGCGGGGCCGCATAAAAAGTACTTTTATAAACTAAAACTGTTATAATCGGCATGTCTAGAGTCACTTCCTTTTTTTAAATCTGTTTGCATGTAAATTTGCTTTACTTTGGTCTTCGGTGCGCTCGCTGGAGTAAGATGAACATCCTGCTTTGGACTTTTTGGAGTTTTTTTTTTTGATTTTTGTTCAATGTTATTTTTTTTGTGAATAAGAGAATGGACGAGACTAAAGAAATGCCAATGTATAACAGTTATAATAGTGTTTTGCCATTTAAAGTGGGCGTGCGTTAACTCGCTTCGCTTGTCAGAAAGTTTCATCTAGCAGTTTTTTGTCAATCTAATTAATTTACATTTTCACAACTCACAAGCAAGAATCTGCAACCCTTGTGGTCCCCTTTGTATGTATAATTGTTTTCTAACTTTATTTGGTCCAAAATCGGATAATATCTACCCGCAAATGTTAAATATAATATTTTCTTATTTTTCCAGTCCTAAGCGAAGATATGAAATACATCAATAAAAATCGAGGGGCACATGCAATGGAGTGAGAAGATAAAAGGCAGCACCTAATCCGGAAATTGCTGAAATTAAAATGAACTGGAGTTATAGTGGCGCGGTGGTAGAGTGGTGGTTGGGAGGAGGAAAAAAAAAATTAGGTTTATATCTCACACGCGCTTGTTCTTTATAATTTTCATGAATAGATATAGATAGATATAAAAATACGTACCTAGGTATATGGCAACAGTAGTTATGGTGTCGTGTGGCCTATACCAATGCATACCTACAGCCCGCGCGATTCTTGGTCCATTATGTATTCATGAAGGCAGTGCGGGGCTATAAATTTTAATAAAGCATTAGAACAGCAAAGGGCACCCGGGACGACGGGACACAGAGGATAAGAGGTTGGTGTATAGAAAAATGCTAGGATTTGCAGCGATGGGAGCTTTCAAATGTTTACTTGATTGGTTTGGGGAGTTAGTGGCTTAGATGTGAGTATTTAATCATAGTCATCCCATCATACCAACCACCACAAGCACACCGGTCCCGCCCATATTCTCTCTCTCCATAGGTATAATACCTAGTTCCGTTTTCATTCTGGCATCAAGAACTGGCTTTGGCCACGTCACACACTTAAGTTATTTACAGTTTCACGAAAGCCATGAATCTTTCGAGGATTCGTCGATTTTCTATGTTCCCTTGAATACCCCTTGTCGACAGAAGCGGTGACAATGACGACAACCCCTGCCAGGACAGGTATCAATTTCAATCTAATTTCCAACTCTCCGGAGCTCATATATTTATAGACTCGTTGATGGATATGCTGGACGTAGTCGGAATATGTATTGTATAATTGTATATGCTTGTCACGCTTTATAGGGGGGAATTTGTTTTTTTTTTTTTTTTTTTTTGCTGTATGTATTCTCTGTGATTCTACCTCTGCCCAGCCAGGCTGGCTGAGTGACATTACGCTTGACGTGGAGCTTTCACCGGTACACCACGTATGTTTGCCTCCATGACAAGGGTGGACAAAAAAGAAGCAACTGTCCGCACACTGGAACACGAGCACATCTTCGCTCTGGGGCTAAATTACGAGACAACGGGAAAGGATTATTATAAGGAATAGTTAAATATTTTGTATCTTTTTAAAATAATTTGTAAACTTGCCATATTGTAAACATTATTGTAGCTTTGGTCCAATTATAATGCTACACTAAAAATAAGATATTATATCTTACAGTGTAAGCAATTCATAAATAAATAAATAAACTAAATAAATAAACTAAAAACATTTTCGGTGAGTTTTTTTTTTAAATCAACAAACCATTTGAAACATTAGATTTTCTTCGTTCGGACTTCAGCCGTGCACATGATGAATTTGAATGCCAAGCCATAGAAATTTAAAAGGAAGAACAAATTTCTGGCGCTTTTTTTTAAGGACGCGACTAGAGACATGCCAATTTATAACCGTTATAATAGTTTTTTTGCCATTAAAAGTAGGCGTGCGTTGACTTGAAAAAAAAACTCTGGGTGCCTGAAGTATGCCCACCGGCGGAGGGCCCTGGCCCTGCGGGGCCGCATAAAAAGTACTTTTATAAACTAAAACTGTTATAATCGGCATGTCTAGAGTCACTTCCTTTTTTTAAATCTGTTTGCATGTAAATTTGCTTTACTTTGGTCTTCGGTGCGCTCGCTGGAGTAAGATGAACATCCTGCTTTGGACTTTTTGGAGTTTTTTTTTTTGATTTTTGTTCAATGTTATTTTTTTTGTGAATAAGAGAATGGACGAGACTAAAGAAATGCCAATGTATAACAGTTATAATAGTGTTTTGCCATTTAAAGTGGGCGTGCGTTAACTCGCTTCGCTTGTCAGAAAGTTTCATCTAGCAGTTTTTTGTCAATCTAATTAATTTACATTTTCACAACTCACAAGCAAGAATCTGCAACCCTTGTGGTCCCCTTTGTATGTATAATTGTTTTCTAACTTTATTTGGTCCAAAATCGGATAATATCTACCCGCAAATGTTAAATATAATATTTTCTTATTTTTCCAGTCCTAAGCGAAGATATGAAATACATCAATAAAAATCGAGGGGCACATGCAATGGAGTGAGAAGATAAAAGGCAGCACCTAATCCGGAAATTGCTGAAATTAAAATGAACTGGAGTTATAGTGGCGCGGTGGTAGAGTGGTGGTTGGGAGGAGGAAAAAAAAAATTAGGTTTATATCTCACACGCGCTTGTTCTTTATAATTTTCATGAATAGATATAGATAGATATAAAAATACGTACCTAGGTATATGGCAACAGTAGTTATGGTGTCGTGTGGCCTATACCAATGCATACCTACAGCCCGCGCGATTCTTGGTCCATTATGTATTCATGAAGGCAGTGCGGGGCTATAAATTTTAATAAAGCATTAGAACAGCAAAGGGCACCCGGGACGACGGGACACAGAGGATAAGAGGTTGGTGTATAGAAAAATGCTAGGATTTGCAGCGATGGGAGCTTTCAAATGTTTACTTGATTGGTTTGGGGAGTTAGTGGCTTAGATGTGAGTATTTAATCATAGTCATCCCATCATACCAACCACCACAAGCACACCGGTCCCGCCCATATTCTCTCTCTCCATAGGTATAATACCTAGTTCCGTTTTCATTCTGGCATCAAGAACTGGCTTTGGCCACGTCACACACTTAAGTTATTTACAGTTTCACGAAAGCCATGAATCTTTCGAGGATTCGTCGATTTTCTATGTTCCCTTGAATACCCCTTGTCGACAGAAGCGGTGACAATGACGACAACCCCTGCCAGGACAGGTATCAATTTCAATCTAATTTCCAACTCTCCGGAGCTCATATATTTATAGACTCGTTGATGGATATGCTGGACGTAGTCGGAATATGTATTGTATATGCTTGTCACGCTTTATAGGGGGGAATTTGTTTTTTTTTTTTTTTTTTTTTGCTGTATGTATTCTCTGTGATTCTACCTCTGCCCAGCCAGGCTGGCTGAGTGACATTACGCTTGACGTGGAGCTTTCACCGGTACACCACGTATGTTTGCCTCCATGACAAGGGTGGACAAAAAAGAAGCAACTGTCCGCACACTGGAACACGAGCACATCTTCGCTCTGGGGCTAAATTACGAGACAACGGGAAAGGACATATTACATTAAAAGATTTGCTAACCCCTTGGAGGGTCCTGTTCCTTCCTGCTGCTCCTTCTGTATTCTGTTGGCTGGCAAAGATATGGCTGGAACGCGACGCACGGTGGGGTACCGAACGATACGTGCTTGCCATTTCAATTGATATCAAACGTTGTTTGTCATTGTCAGTTCGTTTGGCCACCTTAATGGAATGAGATGACATTTTTTCCGTTTAGTCAGAAAATGTTTCTTTATATTTTTTTTTTTTTTTTTAATTTTTGTTTACGAATTTATTTAGCCGGAGGGACAGCTTTTTATTTAATTTGTCTCTTAAAAAAACACACACATGTTGGGGTTCACTTCAAATTAATTAAATAAAATTAATATTTGTTTTTTTTTTTGTTTCCGGCATAAAATGGATGAACGGTTGAGCTGACAAAAAATTCTGCTTTCTCAATATAAATTGGCAAAGGACGTCAAATAATTGGTGTATGAATATATGGGTACCTATAGGAATAGGAGAGATGTTGACGATTTACACATCTGTCAATGATTTTATTGTCCCTCGTTAACGATTGCTATATACATGAACAAACCAAAGGTTCACAAAATATATATGTGATGATAAAATGGCCAAAAGTCGAATCGTTTACTTTTTGCCTCCAATCTGTGTTTGGTATTTTATTTAATTTAAACTCAATGAAGTGTGTTTGGCGTGTGAATTGTTTGTAAATATTGAAATGAAAGGAAATTATTTCTACACAATAGCGCAGAAAATTACATCTCCAAAGTGTACCTCAATGTCATAATTTTGTTTGCGAAAGACCTCGAATTTATAAAATCAATATTTAGGGATGAATAAATTCATGGAGTTTTTTTTTATGTCGGCAACACTGTTAGTTAGGGAGCTGTGTGTTGCAATTCATACCTAAAACTTTAAATTTTAGTTTTTCATTTTTCTAACATCGTACTGACGAAAAAGGATAGCTCCATGTTTCGTATATGTGGGCTGGTTTTCAAAATGTTCCAATAAAGGTGTCCCATATACATTCTGATCTAAATAAAGGGTCCGCCATCTAACGTTTTTTTTTTCAACTAGTGCTTATTTCGTGAATGGTAACACTTAGCTCATGTGTGATTTGACAGATAATTAGTTTTATCCTTCCGCTGAACGAATATGGTTGTGTATATGCTTCGCTAAGTGGGCCTGCGATCGACTTAGAGAACATGCCGATTTTGCCAAAAAAATCATCTTTTCAGATGAAGCTAATTTTGATCTTGGCGGGTAGTAAACAAGCAAAATTGTCGCATTTGGGGCACAGAAAACCCGCACGCATACATTGAAAAGCCGATACACCCAAAACGAGTCACTGTTTGGTGCGGATTTTGGTCCAGAGGCATAATTGGGCCATTTTTCGAAAATGAGCAAGGAGTGGCCGTTACAGTCAATGGCGATCGTTATCGGGCCATGTTGAACGAATTTTTGTTCACAAAAATTGAAGAGGAGGATATTGGCAACATTTGGTTTCAACAGGACGGCCGGCGCTACGTGCCACACAGCCGAAGCTAAACTTGATGTTTTGCACCATTTTCCAAAAAAAAAAGAAGTTATTTGGCGGACCATTTATATAAAAATGCATGAGTTTTTTCTTCATACGAACATAACTCGCTGAATATCATCCAATTTGCATGGGGGTTTTTTTGTTGGACTTAAGTTGAACCAGTTAAACACACTGCGGAGTCGACATTTCGACTGGAAACGTAGGAAAATCGTGAAACCCAAAATTGCATACTTTCAGGGGTGGATAATGGCGATATATGAAAATTTAATTCTGTATGGGAAGGAGAAAATATTGATTCGACGGAATGACGAACACTACGGAATTGACAATCGGCTAATGCTATACCTGACGAAAATGATATAGCCAACAGATGGCGTTACGCACTCAAACTCATGTTTGACAGCTGACTAGAATATTCGATCTTTCCACATTTACGATTGATTCGGAGCGGTTGCATCTCGATATAGTTTGAAAATTATTGCTTTTTCAATTTAGCGTGCACATTACAATGCATTAGCCCGTCTACGAATGGAAAGCATCAAATTCGCAAACATGTACGCCACTTTTTAATTAAAATTGAGCTGCATTTCACTATGACAATGATCTTCCATGCGTTAATATAGAGCCGGGCCATTGATTGTCGTCTGTCAGCATTGCATAATGCATTGAAGTTCTTAACGAAAACGCTTGGGTTATGCTATGCAGGAGGAACCAGTCATGTTACCTGTTTTGATACTACCACTACAGCCATTGATCCTACTGTTTGAGTTTCATTCTTTCAATAGATATAGGCTTGACTTGCGTAAGGGAAATTTGTAGTTTAGTTAATTTTAGGCGGAACGTTGTTTTGCCGGGTCAGCTAGTTTCCAATATATCTGTCTTATTTATCAAAAATATTTCAGACTTTTATTCAAATTTTTAGCGTTTTTTTTCTAAAACTATTTTCTGGCGTAATTTCCGGAAGCCAAAGTTAACCAATAAGACCTGGGTCCTCTATTAGCGGATTCTCACAATAATTTTTGTCAAAGACAATAGCGCAAAATTTTGAACAGCCTCATGTTAAGGTTTTAGCATGATACTAGTTATAACACTTTATTAACTTTAAAGCTCTTTACTAAAATTTTCTTAGTCTTAAACACTTTTTAACTAGTATCACACTAAACCTATTTTCTTACGAAATTCAAGCTGAACGCATCTAAAACAGTGACATTTCGTGCAAAAAAGTAAGCAAACATGCCTTTTAAAAGTTTTTCTATGTCAAAGTGAGATATGGATTTAGTAACATGTTAAAAAGATAAAACAGCAATTTGGAGATTTTAACTTAAAATTAGCAAAATCCTCTTTTTAACTTAGTATCATAAATTAAAAATGATTTAACACTTTACTAAATCATCTAAAATTTTGCGCTAGTTTTTTTTGAGTATTTTCAAGTAAATTATGAGCAAAATGCAATAAGGCCCCAATACTTTCCAACAATACTTTTACAACAATAATATGGGCACCTATTTTATAGGGAATCTTTATTTCATACTAGCAGTCCCGCCCGCCATCGAACGGGTAGACAAACCTTAATTTCGCATACAAATTACAAAAGAAAATATAGATAAATAATATTTAAGCTACTTTTTGTAGTTCAATACTACTTTCTGGGTGTTAACCCACTTCATGTTATGAATGGCGAAATTCTTAAAAATAAAATCACCTTAGTTCAACCTTTATTACATTCCCATCACACAGAAAGAATTTTTGTGATCGAAAACCACTTTTTGTGTTTATCCCATTTCAGTCTTATAATATCCAATTTTTACCTTTCAAACACAAACAGAATTTTTAAAATTAGAATTCCCTTTTTTTATTTTTACCTCACTTCATCCTATAAACATCAAAATTTTTTTGAAAAATAATTCCTAAAGCCATCGCCTAAAAAAAACTTTTGTTATGTGAATTTTTGAAATCAAATACAACTTTTCATTTTTACCCCATTTCACCCAAATTAAAAAAAAAAAACCATGAAGCCATTTCTGATTTCGATTCCCTCGATTCCGTTCAACTCCATTTCGCGCTTCGCGTTGCTCGTCAGTTTGACTTAATTGTACATATCTTCGACTTGCAGCATTGCGACCTAAGTTGTTACGTCTAAATGCTCACATTTTGAAAACCGATATAAAATTAATCTTTTAATATAATGTAAGGCGTTATCTCGGTGAACTATTGTGAAAAATAAACACTTCTCATTTCCAAAATTTGTAAAAAAAAAATAAGTTAAAATAGTCGTTAAGTTTTCTGAAACTATCCAATATTCCGTGAAATTTTCTTAATTTTTCTTTCCGTAAGAACCTTTTAAAAAAGTATTCGAAAACTTAAAAATCAGATGAACTATATCGGTTAAGTCGTTCTCAAGTTATGGCGTGACCAAGGGAAACATGACGCAGTACACACCACGCTGCACATACTGCAAGGACGGAGAGGGAAATCTGATCACCGATCCTCAAAGCATACTGGAGCGATGGGAAGTGTACTTCAATGAATTGCTAAATGGTCAGCTCACTGCAGAAGTGGAGGCTCCACTACTTCAAGAAGAGTACCCTATGTTGCCGCCACCAAGCATAGAAGAGGTTGAGAAGGCTATATAGGCCGGCTAAAGAAAACCAAAGCCCCGGGAGCCGATGGTATACCAGCCGAACTATTTCAACATGGTGGGCCAGCTTTACGTCAAGCAATTCATGAGATTATAGTGCACGTGTGGGAGCATGAAGAAATTCCAGAAGACTGGCGAAAAGTTATAGTTTGCCCAATACATAAGAAGGGAGATGTCACAACGTGCAGCAATTATAGAGGTATCGCGTTGTTGAGTACCGCCTATAAGATACTCTCCTCTATCCTACAAGACCAAATAACCACATACGCTAAAACCATCATCGGACAATCGGCGTTGGAGAAAGCAATCCGTGACTCTGGCACGGCAACAAGAGGGACCATCGTCAACAGGTCCAGCCAGATACTGGCTTACGCAGACGACATCGACATCATCGGAAGAACTGATCAAGCTGTACATGATTCCTTCATCCAGATCGAGCAGGCGGCACAAAATCTGGGGCTGCACATTAGTGAAGGTAAAACAAAGTACATGGTGGCGTCGAATGCGAGAGGAACAGTTGGTCAAACAATCAAGGTAGCGGAGCACGAATTTGAAGTGGTGCAATCCTTTAAATACCTTGGGTCAATAGTAGCAGCCGTTAACAATATAGAAGAAGAAATACGTGGGCGGCTTCTCAAATCCAACAGAGCCTACTATATAGTCTGTCAAAGCTCTTCAAATCCAGAAATATCACCATAACTTCAAAACTGCTGCTGTACAGGACCAGTACTCACATATGGATCCGAGACTTGGGTGCTTAGCAAAAGGCACTCCGACCTTTTAGCCGCGTTCGAGAGAAAAGTCTTAAGGAGAATTGTTGGCCCCATATGTGAGGAAGGACGATTCCGGAGACGGTACAATCATGAATTGTACGCAATCTACCTTGAAGCAGATATCGTGACAAAAATTAAGCTCGGTAGACTCCGGTGGCCAGGGCACCTAGCTCGCATGAGCGCAGAGGTACCTGCTCGGAAAGTTCTTTGTGGTACATTCTATGGTAGACGACAGCGTGGTAGACCATGCTTGCGCTGGAGAGATGGCGTAGACCAGGACGCCCGGAGCCTTGGGGTGCGCAACTGGATGGCGTCGGCTCGAGACCGGGATGGGTGGAGAGACTTGTTGAAGGAGGCCAGGACCGGACCCCGGTTGTCGAGCCGATGATGATGATATAGAATATTTAAATACTGTCCCACTAAAAAAAAAAATAATTAAGGTCCCAAAATTTTAAGACTTTGTTGTTGTTTTGTATTAATATTTTTGAGGCCTTATTCAGTCTTATTTTCTGGGTTCAAATTTCCCCGAGACTGATGGATCTGCAAGCAATGTACATTAATGCAGAAATATTGTTAGATTCCTCTATTTTCGACAGAATTTATTTCAAAACAGAGCTGAAATTTAATTTTTCAAAAATTAAGTCAATTTTCCTCAAGCTCCGCATTTATTTAAAGATACACACAAAAAATATATATATATTAAAAAAATACAAAAAAGTTAAACATGAAAATATTTTAATGCTCTCTTCATTCCATTTGCAAGTAAGTGAACATCTGTAATCCTAACCACTCTGGCAATGTTGCCTTTTAAGGGATAAATGTTCAACCAGAATTTAATTGCAATCTCTTACCCTCTACACGCCATAATATCTTGTTGCAGTTGACAATCACAAGTGAACTTTCCACCTCCCATCGCCCATCGCCCATCCCGCCCCCACTTACAACATTGTTGTAGGTATAGGTATAGTATTACTTACAGTATTACCAGCGAGGATTCTAAATCTGAGGCAAGCAAAATATACGGTGCCAACAATGCAGACCACTCCCTAAACTCGGAAAAGTGTACTTCCAACGGATATCAAACAAGGTTTTCGCATTTCTATGGTCTCTAACCATAGTCTTTTTTATAAATAATTCGTTTTTTCGTCCCTGTCGGATTTTCATTTAAATTTTAAAAGTTTCGAGCTCTTTCGATGCGATTAAGGCAAACTCTGATGATGGTCTGGAATATATATAGGAATCGAAATGGGTTGGCGCTAGAGCACTAGGGCTGTAAAAGAGCGGCGAAAAAAAGTTCAACTCGAAGGGGTAGAGAGATTTGCGGACACATATATATGCTGCCAGCCAATGGACCGGAAGTAACCACTGCTTCCATTGCCTACTCGATTGAACCGCTATACATATACGCTATACGCATGCCATTTTTATTTCTAACGAAAAGCCACAGCGAATTTCCCGCCATATACCAAACCTACCTACATATATATGTATTGTATATGTTCCTGTGAACATAGCATAATTGCATGATAACAATGGCAATGCACCCACGATTAACAATTGGAAAGTGTGTGTGTTTTTTTTTTGTCATATCCAGGATATACATACGTATTTTTGCCAACCACTCTAGAAGGCTAGACCCCAAAGAAAAAACAACACCAAGAGTATACCCTGCTATCACGTGTTCACAGAGCCAGGGTTTAACTAACGCCAAAGCCAACAATACCGCATTCATACAAACCACAACAGCAGCGTTACGAACAATAAAATGAAATAAATTTGTAACCCGTTATCCCTGGTGCGATGATGGTGTGAACTATTATCGAACAATAAAAACAGCATCCGAACCGATTTGGCAAACACATTTGTATTGACTGGGAAATTGCGAAAAGCTATAGATACTTTTTTGGGGATTTTCGTTTTTGGATAGAGAGAGAGAGAGAGAGAGCAAAATAACGCTTGAAACAGTTACATCCAGTATCAGTATATAGCAGTAAGCGTAACCAGTGTAACATTTAATTTTTGGCTTTTATATTTGACAGGAGCTATTGTTCAAGGATTTCGTGAGATATTCTGAAGAGGAATGGTTTTAGCAGTTGTTGCAGAGGGTGCTCGGTGGATTCAAAAGGGATTTCGATGGAAGATTTACAGCAAAACGCTTTGACAGGGGTAAAAATTCTTGTTCGAATTGACATTAACAATGAAGCGAAGCAAAGCTTTTAAGCTGAGAATTGGATATTGAAATGATGAGAAACAAGAAGAGAGGATAAGCGAGTACCTATACATATTATATAGTCTATCAATTGAGTTTTGTTTAATTTATATAGATTCTTCAATTCGAATGACAGAAACTGTCAATTAGCCCCGCTATGGGGGAACCATTGTATAAAGTTATGCTTGTCAGCCTTTTGTTTATGTACTCCAAAACATATAGGCAAGGTGAATATATACTACCTATGGGTTGGGTATAGGGTATCCATGGGTATTTTAAGGTTAATTGACTACAGTTAAAAGACTTATTGAAAGTTACAAACATATCTTAATTCTAACATAAGACTAAAAACTTAATCTAGCTTAAAAATTAAAAAACTTATAGCTAAGATATAGGGATGTATTGGGGGTAGGATTAAGTAAACGAAGTTTAAGTCGAAACAGTTTGCGTTCAAATTAACACTGCGCAACATTTGAGTTAAAAGCTCGTTAGAGCCATACAAGGTACGGTGGGTAGGCAAATAAGAAAAGGTGTGGATATCTTAAATTGCGGGGGTAAGTTATGTAAAAGATTGAATTGTTTGTTGAGTTTGGCAGTCAACAGATCCTGAAAGGAGACGGTGAATGAATAGAATGTCACTTCTCGAGTGGTTTTAGGTGAATTAATTGTTAGTGAACACGATAGGGTAATGAGATCAATATAGATCGTTTCAACGAAGGCCTCGTAGGGCAAACGGCGTTGAATCTTCTCAATTCTAGATATGTGAGTAACATGATAAAGCGACCAAGCTTGATAAAGGTATCCAAGGAGGGGACGAAACAAAGGTAATGTAGAGCGATCTCGTCACATAAGGGTTGGATAAGTCTTTGGACCACTTTTTGACAAAGCGGAAAGCTTAGTTGGCTTTCAGAATTATGTCATCCACATGTTCTAGAGTTCCCGGTCACATAGGAGGCTAAGATCGCGAATCAACTCGACGATGGAGATGGGTTGGCTTTGGAAGAAGTAAATAAGTTGATGAGATTTTATGCGCTTAAGTGAAAAGGTGATTGATTCGCTTTTCTCTATTTTAAACTCCAAGCACTAGACTGAAAAATTGTCGATGTCTAGTGAGGGCCTCAGTGTCGCGTGACTCCGAAATGAGCTTGAAAAACTTTTTATTGTAAAGTGAGATAAAGGAATGTTTGATCAACATTTCAATATCGTTAACAGTAAGGATGAAAAGAAGGGGACCGAAGTTGCTCCCTACGGGAACGCCGGAGTTAGCTATAAAATGATTTGAAAAGCCAAATCTGAAACTAATGCTAATGCAGTAAAGGTTTACCAAGTAAAAAGATCCATCTCAAGAAGATAGGTTCAAAGCCGAGGGAGGATAACTTGAAGAGTATAAGTCAATAAGAAATTTTATCAAAGGCCTTACTGAAATCAGTGGAAAAAATGTCAACTTATTTTCGCTATCTAATGTGGAGACGGTTAAAGTTAGAAATTCAACAAGGTTAGTGGTTGTATAACTAAATTTTAGGAAACCGTGTTGTCTAGGGGAAATGAGAGACTCACAGCGAAAGCTTATAAGTTCTTACAAAATGCTTTTCAAGATTTTAGGAAAGTGTGCAAGTTTAGCGATGGGGTGATAGTTTTAACATCACATTTTTTACCATTTTTGTGAATTGGAGTGATAAAGGAGGATTTCTATCATCTTAGTGAATTTTCTTTGAGATAGGGATTAACTTAAGATTTTTCAAAAGGATTGAGAAAGGTTTAAGGAGCATTTCTTAGAAATATGACAGGGATGCTATCAGAGTCGGGAAGAATTTCGTCGTTAAGTTGAGATTACTTATTTTCAATTCGGGTCGATGGCATCGGAAAGAAATGGAACTAGAGACAGGTTCGGTAAATAATCAAAATACGCAGAATCAGGTATAAATGATTTGTCGGTAAAAGATTATTCGAAAAAAAGTGGCAAACAAATTGGCAATATTTTGAGGTTCGTTTGAGGTTTCATTATTGAAAGAGTGGGAGGTAAGGTATAGCTATCGGGTCGTTTTCACAGAAGCAATTGCAAGATTTCGAGAAAAACTGACGAAAAGGTTGCAATATCAGATCTTGTATTTTTAATGTAAAATTTATCACACCACCGCGTTGTAAGGTACTAAAAGCATGTCTTAAAATCGTAGAATTTCATAAGCTATAAATTTTGCCTTGACTTTACTCCAACAAAAAATTGATTGTTTTTGAGCAAGTTTAAAAAATTAAAAGCTCTGGCCTAAATTAAGTAAATATATAAGTACCTGCGTATCTATAAAATTGCGCACCTATCTAACACTTACCTTACAAAATTAAAAAAAAGAAATTCTAAATAGCTTCATAAAACAATCTCTCCCTTTGGCTACCTCCTGGTTAGTGGTCCTAACGGGCCCTTGCTCGCCTAGATATGGTATTGTACCGAGAAGACTTTAAAAAGGGCGTCTTTTTTTCGAAAAAAAAAGACTTAACCAAAAATGATTTAACCAAAACTCTAGGAGAAGCAATGGATACATTTTGGAGTCGCAAAAAATTTATCTAGCTATCATCGGGGAAAATGTTTTTTCTATACCACTTATCGGTGACGTTAGAGTTTTGTGTAGATTTTGAGTACATATGCTAATTTGGTTCCCGTTAAAATTGCTATTGGTTTCAGTCATTCTGTCTGTTAGTCTGTACATTGGCGCATGTGTCTTGTCTATGCGTCTGTTGCAGAAAATACTTCTTAAACTATGTAGGTAAAAATTAGATTTTGAAATAATATTAAAACACGTGTTATCACTAGAGCTGTGTTCATTTCAAATGATCGAATCGTACAAGAATCGATAACCAAAATGATTCGAAAATTTTAATCAATCGATCATTCGATCATTTTCAATCCACTCCATTCATTTTATCATACTATTCCGATTCAATTTTTTATGTGTAAACATCTTTGCCGGCGTGCGGTAGAGTGAAATAAAAATGTGGACTTTCCTCTTTGTGACGTTACGATGTACCACGTGAAAAGTGTTCTAATGGACCTAGAGAGCTGAGCGTGACTTAAGGTAATTTCTACCTCCTAAATATCGATTGGCGTACTCCGTTTCTCGAACCGCTTTAGCAAAAAATTTTGTCATATTTTGACACCTGTCAAAGTAAGTTTTCTAGTGGACCCAAAATTCCGGCCGTGACACTAAGGTAATATCCACCTCAAAAATCGATAGGCGTACTCCGTTTCTCGATCCACTGTACCAAAAATGTCGGCATATTTTGACACCTGTCAAACTATGACAATTTTTTTTATTTCGGTTTCGATGAAATTCAATCTCCGAATTTAACGAATACTGTATACCGATTTTGATCGAATCCTATCTGACCAATATTTTTTTTCTCCGACAAAATATACAGTCAAACTTCTTTATAACGAACCTTCAAGGGAACACAAAATTACTTCGTTATAAAGAAGCTTTATACAAAATTCGTTATATAGAAATTATTTTGTTTTTAAATACTGCAAGGGGAACAAAATGAAATTCGCTATAGAGAGAATTACGTTATAAAGAAGTTCGTTTTAAAGAAGTTTGACTGTATTAATAATTCAATAGAGATTGATATCGAAAATCGGATTCATCGAAATGATTGAGATTGGGATGGAAAATCGAGAATCATCGAAATGGTTGAGATTGCAATCGATTGAAATGAAAATTTGTGATTTCAATCATCAATAGCTTTCGATGATCGGATCACAAAAATCGAATCGTTCCTGATTGATACATCCCTAGTTATCACATTTACGGACATAAACCTTCCAAATAACAGTTTGTAGTTGGTCTTGTTTTTTTTTTTTTTTAGAATTCAAGCCCAAAGTGCAAAATGAACAGTCTCATCTCTGACGACTCTACTTCTAAGAATTTGATACCATCAGTACCATTAAGTACGATTATTTCTTCAACGTTTTCTCACTTCGTAAATTAATTTCTCACATAAACATTGCTGGTGCTCTATCAATATCATCAATATCTCATGTCCACACACATTTTCAATCACTTTTAATTGCTGCTATATTTTTCACCACCACCATCAGACCTGATGCTACTCATTCCACAGATTTCGCAAGACCATTACCTTTTGCGTGATAGATACTCATCTATAAAATTTAATAACCACATGTGAATGCTTCATGTGACCGAATCATCGAATGGGTTCTCCCGTGTTGGCTATCATAAACCAAAGTACAAACACTGACAAAGGTGATTCGAAAAATTTCCTAAATCGTTTCCCAGTCGGTAAGCTCTGCGAAATCGTCGTTCGTGTTCGACGAGTGAAATGCACACACACATGTCGCCCATCCCTGGGCTTGACCTGAGTTAGTATAGCTTAAACCTACCTATCAATTGAATAATAGTTCCTCGCCGTACCACGCGCGCTGTAGCTGTACTACAGCATCTAAGTAAAATATCAGAAAACTTTTCGATATACAAATCCAGATGAATGCCGTTTTATTCGCACTCACATGATGGCTCTCTGGTACCAATTTCTAAGGGATCGTGGCGGTGGAAGAGATTCATAAGGCACTATACTAATCTAACAACCATATTTATACTGAAATACTTCAACCCCAAAACCTACCATATACCAAGTCCCTCAGTCTTCAGTCCTCATCCTTGCAACTCAGGGCAATTGTTATGATTTACAAATAAACTATGCATGTTCTATGCCCAGGGAGCAAGGGAAGTGGGGTCGTTTGCTGGGGTAAAACGCAGAAATAATGATAACATCCACGAAATTCGATGTTGGAATCCTTTTTGTGCGAGGTTCGTGTTCCTCCATAATCTTTAGCGTATACACGTATGTCGTATATATAGAGAAAGGACCACAAAAAGAGGAAAACGAATATTATTCCATTAACCCCTGCAACAACAACAGCAACGATGAGAAATTCAGAATATCCATTCGCATGTGGCATCACGCATCTCCGCTGAATTATTCATATAGGTACATATATCCTCTTTTGGAGCTTCTTTCACCAAACCCAACACTCCTTCATGTACCTAGTGTATTTTTATTTATAAAGGTACAGTTGTATATGATGGTTATGTATAGATATCAATATAGTTAGTTTAGGGGGGGGGGGGGGGGGGGAGGATTAAATAAACTCGCATGGTGATGGAAGAAACACACCGAGTCGAGATGGATCTGTTAAGCATCGATATCGATTTAGAAAAGAAAATGTAAATGGGTATTGGTTTAGAAATAATATCAGTAAAACCAAGATAATGATGTGCTGCTATTTATGTTATCAGATCTGTTATTTCGTATCTCATTTGCTATGCAATTAGATTATGAATTTAACTTCGGCTCCTCGGCTCGGCTCTGCTGGGGGATTTACCCTTTTTTTCATGGATTTATGATGATTACTTTTATGGTGGGGTTTGTTTTATTGGCAGTTAATTAGGGTGTGTCATAGGTTGGTAAAGATAAAGGTACTTAAGGGAAATGCAAATGGAACTTAATTCACCTAAATACAAAAATACTTCATCCAATTTTAAGATTATTATACTTAGATCAAAAATGAAGCCCAAAGCAAAATGAAAATGACCATCAGTGATGACGCATAGGGAAAAACCGTGAAATGTCTACGTGCACCGATATTAAGTATTTTTTTTTGGAAATTCACTTCGAAGGAATGAAAAACTCTAGTTTTTAGTAAAGATTTTTTTCTAAAGCAAACGCTTCCCGTAAGCCTTAATGACTTCAAGAGGCTATCATATGAGAACTGCAAAATTAAGTACCTACAGAATTTTAGATTTATTGAACTTGACATAAAGAATTCTCGTTTCACAAAACTTTCAAATGCAGAAAAATAGATTAACGGAGTTAATGAAATACAGAATAGAGGGTGTTTTTTTTAGACGTGTGGTTTTCAAAAAGAAATACAACGCATATAATTTAATATTACGGCCAAGAATTTAGATTTATTATAGAGATGAGGGTTTGCCATTATGTTTTAAAAATGATGTCGGGCAAGTGGCCACCGCGGCTGGTTCGTATAAATTCCAGCCGAGAGGCCCAAAGTTCGACCACTTTTTGCAGCAATTGGGGCCGTATATCAGCAATAACGCGCCGAATATTCTCTTCCAAGGCGTCAATCGTCTCGGGCTTATCTGCGTAGACAAGCAACTTCACAAAACCCCACAAAAAATAGTCCAGCGGTGTTTAATCGCACGATCTTGGACGCCACGCCACAGGCCACGATGCGAGATACTGCGCTCACCAAAAGTTTCCTTCAATAAATTGATTGTTTTGTGGCGGCGTTTTGTTGAAACCAAACGTCGTCCACATCAACATCCTGAAATTCAGGCACGAAAAGTCATTAATCATGGCTCTAAAGGGTTCCCAATCCACTGTAAAATTATGGCCGACTTCATTTTTGAAGAAATCATTGGTCTATGATTCCCTCTGCCCATAGAGCACACCAAACAGTGATTTTTAAAACATAATGGCAAACCCTCATCTTTATAATAAAGCCATAGCATTATTATATGCGTTTTATTACTTCTTGAAAACCACACGTCTAAAAAAACACACTTTATTAAAAAATATCAAATCTAGCTATGTATGTATCTATTAAAATCGTAACATAATAAGTAGATACGCCTTTTTTAGTTAATACGGCAGTAAAAGAAGGTATTGTTTAAAGTATATGCCTACCTTCTTTTAATCTTAATTAAAAAAAAAAAACTATAACATATTGTATAATATTATGTTTATATTGAGAAATAAACTGAAAAATTATGCCATACATAAAACCTGTTAACATTGTAAAAATAATGACTAAAAGGACGAAAATTCCATTTTGTTTTGCATGTACCAAAAACTATTAAAAACAGTCATAAACCAATAAAGTGGCTAGCGCACCATCAAATACTTGTCTTAACCATTAAAAACAAAAAAAATGAATCTCAGTATAAAACCATTTTTCAAAAACACCAAACCATGAAAATAAAATCTTTGAAAAGAACAGAAACAATTAATATGTATGTGGGTTTGTTGGTGGGTGTGTGTGTTTATGTTTACACATCCTCTTACCGCTAACCCTACTTTACCCTATATAGCGAACTTTTATGTGCATTTATTACATTGAGCTTCAGCGCAAGAACCTTCATAAAGATTCGTAAAACATTCAGCTCATAAAGTTTATGCATATTTCATTATATGAATTTTATAAGGGAGAAACAGCGCTCTCCCCCCCCCCCCTGCCATCTCGTGCATTTAACTGACTTCTCTTCCTTTCTTTGTCGCCATCACCATCACCATCGCCCCTTCTATCCATTCACCACCCATAAGCCTTGGGTTATTAGTCGTAAACATGCTCTTGTGCCGCTGGCCTCTGCTACAAGTTCATACGATAGTACGTATATATGAATGAACATTAACACTCTTTCAAAAAGTTGTAATATTCTTACCTTCCCTTCTTTTTTGGGCAAGAACGCGCATTAAAAGCGATTTAGCCCAACACTCGCCAAGGATTAATCTTTAATCCTGAGCGTTTTATTCGTTTAGATTCAATACTATGAAAATGATGGTTGGGAATGGGAATGGTATATTATTTAACGCCACCACCAAAACCGCCTTCATATATCTCTTTGATTCCAACTTTGTTCGAAATAATAAAGTAAAGTCCCTACGCACTCTTTAGGTTTATGTTTATGGTATCCAGCGATGACGGCTTGGTGGTTTATTGCTTAATTTATACCTTTTAAGCAGAATAAGAGAGAGAATTTTATTTATCTTACATTTAAAAGAACTTTATGTGCATAGCTAAGCTTGAAAAATTCTTCAAGTTACATTTGTGTGTTTTCTAAAAAAAAATTAAGGCAATGTTATAAGTTGTGGCTCTGAATGAATTGATGAGTTGCACTTTATCATAATGAGTTTTGCCTACTCTCAGAGGATTTTTATTTCCTTATTCACGAAGCAATTCGAATGACGGGAAAAAATTGTATAAAGTTTTGGTTGATTAGGATTAAGTCCACAACTTTGGACTTACATATAAAAAATCCAGCAAAGTAGCTACTCTCTACTGAACTAACTATGAAGAATATGTACCTCCAGAGGAAATTTCCATATTTCTTAATAAACTAAATGAGTTCTGAAAATAATTTTGAGTGGGCTTATAAATACTGAGTGGACGAAGAGTATAAGGTCTAGCCACTTTATGTGTATGGTGTATGTTCCTATAAAGAGATGGTTGAATATGTTTTCAAGATTGTATAGAAAAAATTCATTTAAAAACAAGCTTTTCCGCATTGTTTTAACATTAATTTCACATTCATTCACAGGCTGAACAAAGACTCAAGCCTCCAACTTTTTGGGTCATAAATACCGAATAAAAAAGGTTAGGACTTATATTCCAACATCATTAAATGTTTTTTTTTCTTGGATAATACATATGCATACAAAATTCACAAATCTTCAAACCAAGTGCAATCATTAGTGCAGGAGTTCTTATATTGAAATTGCTGATGTAAATGATGGAGTCCTTCATATCATGAACTTTTTGTTTGACCAAAAAAGCTCTTTAAGTGTCTGAAGTTAACTCACTGTTGGAGAATTCTATTTATGCGTTGCTGTATTCTCATCTAGAGGAGACAGTAGCGGATCCAAGAGGGGGCTATAAGAGCTAAAGCCCTCATCCCCACAGCCCTTTAGCTTTGGAATATTTGGGAAAAATTCCTTTCACGTCCGCAACAGCTGAGCACAGCTGCTATCATTTAAAAAGGTTTAAACCTATTCACGTGTTAATATGTCTGAACCAAGACTCAAGAGCTTAGCATTGGGCAACGTTCATAGAAAGATTGCATCAGTTTCAGAAAATGAAGTCGTAAACACTTTCTGCAATTTGAAACCTCGGAGTCTTGAAGCATTGAACATTCAACTAATATCATGACACTTCAAATGACAGCTGAGTTTTACAGCTGTCAAATGCCATTGTTACCAACTTGAAACCACGAAATTAATGACCCTATTTATCTTCCAAATGATTGCTCGTAGGATAAAAAATGTTACAATCATGTTTGTAGAAAATCAAATAACCTATACAAACTGTAAATTAACTACATACTTTGTGATACATCTTCAACTGTATACGAAAAATCGATATTTTTGACATATAACCTTGATTCGAGCTGTAAAGAAGCTATCCGGACTAGAGAACTAAGTTTCGTAGTTACAAGGCCACCCCACTGAGAAAAAACAAGCTAGAAAGACCTACAACAGGTCTACTGGGAATTTGATGGTATATCTCACTGAACAATGGAACTTGATATTTCAAAAGCGTTTGGTAGAGCTTGGCACAAAGCTCTCTTATCGAAAATGCGTGCTTTTCGTATTGAAGAATCTCTTCTTCTTTAGATTAGAAATTATATTCATAAAATAAGCGCTGGTGTTCCCCAGGGCTCCGTTTTGTCTCCTACTCTCTTTCTGATATTCATCAATGATCTTCTGTCTAAAACTTCTAATCCATTAAATTGTTTTACTGACGACAGTACCCTCAGATTTTCATATTCCTTTCTAGAGTCACATCTTTGTCCTTCGGATGTGGAAGTAGAGGGGCAGCGAATGATAAGCTCATTAAATTCTGATCTCAACAGGAATCAACAACCGCGTAGCATTTAATGCTTCAAAAACCCATTGCTGTCTCTTGTCGTTGAAGCGAAACGCACCCACATACCACTATCCATGAGCGGTACTTGCATTGAAGAAACCGAACAGCTTTCAGTTCTCGGTATGCGCACCACAGACCACCTTTTGTGGAATGACCAGATATTCATCGTCGCCAAAAATGCTGCTTAAGGTTTACTTCGGCGATGCAAGAAATTTGTCTCCCCTTCTGATCTGGCTGTAATCTACAAAGCCTTTATCCGTCCAAAGCTTGAGTACAACTCTCGCATCTGGGCAGGTGCTCCCCTTTAACTCATCTAAATCTCTTGGATAGAATTAAAAAAAGAGCTTTAAAAATGATAGGTGATATTGTAAGTATAACAGACAAAATTACAACTCTGAAATACCGCCGTAATGTTTCATGTCTCTCTCCATTTTATCGCTACTTTTACAAAACAGTGTTCTAGTGGAATAGTCAGCTGCATTCCTCCCCTAAGACAAATCAACCGTAATAGCTACTCGCGCTTTTACAAATGCTCATCAGTTAACACTTGAGCCCGATTTCGGACGTACCGTCAAGTATAGAGATTCATTCTTTAGCCGCACAACAAGAATGTGGAATGCTTTGCCTGGCTCTATTTTTACCTCCCATTTTGATATTCAGAAATTCAAAACCAATGTGCATCGGTATCTTCTATTAAATCCTTACCTATTTTCATCTGGTTATGGGCCATTTCAAAAATGTAAATCAAGTTTTTTTCTGTTTGAAAATAAATTAAAAAGCCCAAAAATCTTATGTCGAGAATGAGTCGAGATATATACTTGTACTGTATACTTGGCTGAAGCAACATTTTGTGCAAATATTAAAGTCGCACGTTGTATGACAATAATGTTCCGTTTTTTTTTTTTTTCATTTACACAAAATCATTTTCTTTTATTTTTCCTATAAAATCCGTGCTTAATAACAAACTTCTTAACATGTTGATCCATCACGGTAATTATTGTTTTTTTTTTCCTACACCTACATTCCTACATTCACAATATTATACACCAAAATACATCAGTGCATTGATTTTGTTCGCCTTTTGCCAAAAAGTAAAACTGAAAGCCAACATAAAATAACTTCCCCAAATCACACCCTAAAGTAGCAACACAAGTTTGTTCGTCTTAATTTCCTTTCTCAAAAAAAAAAATAAGAAAAAAAACTTCTCCTATACCCCACCCACTGCTCGCCTTATTACTTTCATCCTTTTTCTCCTTATTATTTCTCATCCATGAAAACAAAAAAAAAAAAAATTATTTAAGATAAAAGGATTTTCTTGCAAGGACGACGAGAAGACTACGACAAGGAGCAAGGGTGAGTGAGGGATACAAGAAAGCTTCGTCTTAGTTTAAGGATTATAAAGTTTTTCGATATAAACTTGTCCTAGTTTTGATTCTTTTTTTGGCTTCTTATACCCTAAGAGCTGCCTGTGTTTAAATGGAATTATTGTATGTGTGAGTATGAATAAATACATGGTTCTTATGTGTGTTAAGATATGATGGTTGGAAACTTTCAATATTTGGGTTAGTTGGTTGCGTCTTCTTTTGCTTTTTCTTCTTCGAATTTATCTAAGAATTTATCTACATCCTGGTGGGGATTTGGGAATGATTTTACGTGAAAATCATTCACCCGGCCCTAAGAAGAAAACAGTGCGAAAGAACTCTTTATCATTGAATAAAACTCGGTAACCGTGCGTGGAGTATAGAAAACTTTGCGGAAGAGAATGAACAGTATTTAAAATAAAATATATTTTATTTTTGTTTTCCAAATTTCCATCACTGAGTTCTTTTTTTAGTTTTTTTTTTCTTTTTATTTATTTGTTCAAGGGAAACTTTTTTAACATTTTGCCGCATCATGTCGAGCCTATATTATATTGTCTGGTTGGAAATGTTAACAAAATATATTGATAGAAGCTATTATATATTTCGAGCTCTAGACAAGCTGTCTGTTGATCAATTCCATAATGAAAACCCAAGAAATATAAATAATCTTCATATTATACAGATATTAAGACTCTTTTATTTATATAAAAACTTATTTGATAGCCAAACCCAACATCGATATACGACTTTGTTCGGTTTTGCCCTTTTCAACTTTGATAGGCATTGAACATTTTTTGTTTTAAATAAAATTTATAGTTTTATTTCTTATTTTCATTGAGGACAGTAAATATTTTTAAGTTGGAAAGAAAACAATAAAGTTCACTTACCGTAAGAAAACAGAAAACCGAAAAACGTTAAAGCGCTCGCCATTTAAACTTCTCTTTTCGCCAAATTGTCGGTACCTCTCCATCTTAAAATATCAGATCTATTTATGTCTCTGTACAATGGGTATGGACAAATGACGTGAATACCAACGCGTAAATCTGTTTTAAAGGACACAAAAGAAATATTTGATTTTTTTTCTACAAAACTGTAGGTCTATTCGTTTCTTGCCAAAATTGCTAATTTCTACCAATTTCAATCGCAAACCAATCATTTCGCAAAAATTGACTCGCATGGATTTTTGTGCAGAATATGATAAATTTCGCATCTAGCATGTCCATATGTAGTGTTGTGTAGAAAATATTAAAATGCCAACTCATTTTAGTAAGCGAAATAAAACAAAACGAAAATGAAAAATGAATAAGATAAAAACTGTATTTTGAAATATGAGAAAAGATGATTTTGCGAAATGAAACAAAATTGTGAAATAATAAAACAGGTAGCTAAATAAAACTTGAAAATCAAAAATTTCTAAACAACTAAATGTAAATTGATTAAATAAAGGGTTTTCCAATAAGAGGTGTTATTTTGATATTCAAAGAAAAATGGCATTTTTTGAGATAAATGATCGGATGTTTATTTCATTATAAAGAGGAAGGTATGCCGTTAATAATGGAACACAACATCAGCCAAATGGCCGCCACGACCACGCTAACAGGGCCATATCCTTTTCATGAAATTTTCCATAACCAAATCGCAAAGTGGCTGCCCTATCTCCTCGATAGCCTCACGAATTCCATCTTTGAGGTCTTGAATCGACGCTGGGCTGTTGGCGTAGACCTTATCTTTCACGTGGCCCCAAAGGAAGAAGTCGCAAGGTGTTAAATCACAAGATCTCGGTGGCCAATTGTGATCACCTCTTCGAGAGATAACACGGTCCGGAAACTTTTCCCGTAAAAGATCGATGGTTTCATTGGTGTGGATGGTGTGGCACTTAGCGCCGTCTTGTTGAAAGTAAACGTTGTCCAGATCAATACCATCCAATTCCGGCCATAAAAAATCATTAATCATCTCTCGATAGCGCAATCCATTGACCGTAACTGTTGCTCCAGCCTCATTTTCGAAAAAAGTAAGGTCCAATGACCCCGCCGGACCATAAACCGCACCAAACAGTCACGCGTTGAGGATGGAGAGGCTTTTCAACAATAACTCTTGGGTTTTCCGAGCCCCAGATGCGACAGTTTTGCTTGTTAACGTATGTAGCCTCCGAGGTGGAAATGGGCCTCATCAGTCAAGATGATTTTTCGATGAAATTCCGGATCATTTTCATGCATTTCAAGGACCCAATCAGCAAAGACACGACGTTGTTGATGATCAGCCGGCTTGAGTTCTTGTGTTAACTGAACTTTATAAGCCTCAAGACCCAAGTCTTAATGAAAAATACGGTGTAATGACGTTTGTGGAATGCCTAATTCCAAAGAACGACGAGGAATGGACCAACCTGGGTTTTCTTCAACACTTTGGGCTACAACAGCAATATTCTCAGTTGTTCTTGAGCGACGTGCACGGGTTTTATTCTTCACATCACTAACTTGTCCCAACAGCTCGAATTTGTCCACCAATTTCTGTATTGCGGTCCGACAAGGTGCTTCACGACGACCCAAAAATGTTTAAGTTTTACGAACCGTCTCTGCCAAATTTTCACCATTTTTATAGTGAATTTTAATAATTTCAATGCGTTGTTGAAGCGTGTATCGTTCCATTTTTATTAATGGCGTAGTTTCTACTTGTCAAATGTCAAAAAATGACAGCTTCAAAAGTGACAGCTACCGAAATAGCGGGCTATTCTAAATAACACCTCTTATTCGAAAACCCTTTATATCGAAATACCCAGATTTTGTTTACATTGTGCAGAAGTAGTTTAATAAAATTAATAAAATTTTCTATTTTTTTTTTTTTTTTTTAATTCTAAGCGCCTTCAACTAGCATCAGAACTTAAAGACATATGCCACCCACACCCCGTCATGTATTTGTTTATTTCTACTTTCATTATATCCTAATTCTACATCACACACCTATTCTATTCACGTCATAAGCAAAAGTACCTAATCAAGCAATCAGACATAATGTTTTCATTTACTTCATCTAAATCAGCTTGGGTCAGCTAAGCTTCTATGTTATTCTATTGACACCTCATATATCCAATAATAATCACACAGGATTAGCTGGCAAACAGAATTAATTTGTTATGACTGCGGCAATGGTGCACAATCAAACACGAAACTTACTGCCAAAACGGAAGTGACTTTGCCTTAATGGGTTTTATTGATGTGTGTGCGTGTGTGTGGATATAAATATGTATATAGCTTGAAGGATTGAGGCGTCTTTTTGGGTGGGTGATGGTACCGTCTGCAAGTCACTGTTTTGACATGCAAATGTTCGTTGTATATGTAATTAGGGATTAACACAATATAAAGATAAATAAGCATTCAAAATAATGTGACAGCGAAGCAAAATGTAGGCAGCAGCAGTGTTTTGAGCTCAAAAATGAACACAAATTCACCAATTTGATTTTTTAATTAAAATGAAACTAAACAAGTAACTCATTGGCTTTGACAAAAAATTTGTTTCAATAAGAAAAAAATAGGATTACCATTGTAATAATAAAGTACCTGTTTATAAAAAGTGTTTTTTTATTAATAGGTATTGAACTTTGAAATGGAATAAAACAAAGATAGTTTTTTTTTTAATTCACATGAAAATTTATTTATTCAAAAGATTATCTTCTGGCATTATAATTTAAATATGATTTCTGGCATATGACCGCCACGGCTGGCTCGGAAGTAGTCTAATCTAATCTGGAGGTCCAATTTTCGATGACTTTTTCCAACATTTGTGGCCGTATATCGGCAATAACGTGGCGAATGTTGTCCTATAAGTAGTCAATCGTTCCGGGCTTATCGGCGTAGACTAGCGACTTCAAATATCCCTACAGAAAATAGTCAAGCGGTGTTAAATCGCACGATCTTAGAGGCCAACTCACGGGTGCGTAACTTGAAACTATGCGGTTAACAAAATTTTCCTTCAATAAATCAATTGTTGCACGCGCTTTGTGACATGTTGCGCCGTCTTGTTGAAACCACAGCTTCTGCACATCATGGTTGTTCAATTGATGAACGAAGAAGTCAGTTATCATGGCTCTATAGCGGTCACCATTAACTGTAACGTTCTGGCCAGCATCGTTTTTAAAGAAGTACGGGGCAATTATTCCACCAGACCGCATAAAGCACACCAAACAGTCAGTTTTTGTTGATGTAACCGTGTCTCAACATACACTTGAGGATTGTCATATCTCCGAATACGGCAGTTTTGTTTATTGAACTATCCATTCAACCAAAACAAAATTCGCTTATGAAAATTGGGATCAACAGCAATCTTGTTTTGGGCCCATTTGAGCACAATTTGGAAGCGTTGTTCAGGCGTCAGTCTATTCATGTTGAAATGCCAAACCAAACTAAAAATAAATCACTTGACAACTGACAAAATGACCACCAGTTAAAATAGTGTTGCCAACTTAAAGTTCTATACTTCTAAAAAAAAAACACCCTTTAGATAGTTACAGTATTTCTTAACCATAATGATATCTTCATAAAAAATAATCAAGAAAATTCTCAAATGGAATTAGCTTCTTTTTTTTTTAAATTAGAAAGATTTCCAAGTTCTCATTTTATTATTCTGTTGTGTGAAAAAAAAAATCCAATAAATCTTTATGAACTACATCAGGACTACGTTTCAACCACAATCGCTGCTTCTCAATTTTCTGCCAATGACAGTTTCTCTATAATGCTGATATCCACTGATAAAATTTATCCCCCATCTAGTTTTGATATAAAATAAGGCCTTCATCGAATTATCTGCCAATACCAGACAAATTGACGGAGATAAACAATTTTCTTGAAGAAAAAGTAAATAAATAAAAAATACTGCAAATGGCATTTTAAATGGATCAAGAATTTCAACATAGGTATTAGAGCGCACACCACCCAAACGACAGACAAACAAACAAACAAACAAACAAACAAACAAATAAACAAATCAAAAAGGACACAAGCCAATACTGTCATCGGGTGTTCTGTATATTTGGTATTTGGTGTTGGTTGTATTGGGGTAGGAGGTGTATATCCTTCGAACTATAAAATGATTTGAAAGTTAAATATTGATCTAGAAATATTGGAATAAAATTCGAAAAGGAATCGAAAATTACTTTAATCTTGATTTAGTTTTGTTACGTGTGTAAATTGTGAATTTTATATGGACATCGTACAAAATCCACACAAATACAAATAAATACCTATAGTTATAATATTTTTTTATTGTGTGTGGTCTCTCTTAAGGATAAGCGACCATATTATGGGGTGGCTTTTGCAGTGGTGTTGGTTTGGTATCGTAAATTCCTACGAATTCTTTTTGTTGTAACACTGTCTAATAATGTAATTTCCTCCATGTTATAGATATGATGGAATTTTAAAGGGGACCTAAATAATCCCAGGGCAGTTTTTTTATTTATTTGCTTAATGCTTATATCTGCGCTTTGTACGCTTTTGTGTGTGTATTTTTTTTTTTTAAGTAGCAGAGCACAAATAAAGTATAACGGTAATGCTCTGGTTCAGAACTGAGATTAAATTATTAAAATATCTTGCAGGAACAATGAGTAAAAAAGGATTAAAAAGGGTTCGTAAGGAGATACGTTTATTTTTTAACTCTTTAATTTATTATTTCATAGCAAGATCTGGGGTTATTCGAATCCTCTTAAGGTGGAATTCAGGGTTTAAGATTCTTACGCAAAAAAAAAACTACTTAAAAACATATTTGGAGGATTTATAAGTGAAAAATATTTTAAATAAATTTGTTATGGTAAGAAACAGATACTACTTACTCCTACATCTTACATTCTACAGTAAACTCTCTCATAAGCGAATACAGTTTTTTTTTTTCCTTTGATCTGTAGTTTCAAAGGAATTTGAATATTGACTTAACGCGACTTTACCTATACTTCATTTAAAATTTTGTATCTCACTAAAGGCAATTTTGTTCAAATTGCTTTTCAATCTTTTGAAATTCCTAATTAAAGCGAAGAAAATTTCGCTCTAATGGGAGACCAATTTCATCATTTTCCACTTTCATCTAGCATCTCATACGTGGGATGTTCGAAAAAACCATAAATTATTTTTTAATAAATAAGTTGGTAAAGCTAAGTTGTAACAACCTCATTTTTTATGTCAAGAAAACGAATACCAGTTGAAAAGCCACACAATCGTATCAACTTGTTTCAGTTATTGGTCAACCATAGCTTTTTTTATGAATTTTTAAATTATGTAGGTACTTCCGATAATGTATACTCACTATACAGGGTGCCACGAAACTCAACGTCAAGCGTGTACTGGGTGTTAGGATAAGTTTAACCTGTCCTGGGAAAAATAAGAAAAAATCCATCTCGCTTGGTAAAACCAATATAACACCGATGCATGTTTGAATAAAATAAAACATTATTCACGTAAAAGTGATATGAAGTGAACTGAGATCCTTTTGCAAATAGAAAGCAAATATGAATACGAACTGTCAACGTTAGGTTAAAAATTTTTGTTTAACCATGACTCAGTCAAACTTTATTTTTCTTACGAAACTAAGAATATTTATTTTTGCATTTGTGATTGCGATCAAAAGCATGGCAGTTTGGGATTACGTAAAAAAACACCGTAAAATTTGGAAATTTGTGACCACAGGATAGGTACCTAAAAATGTGCCTTTGGATATCGATTTTTAATATTTTTTTTAAATACAAAATAACAAAAATATTTTGCTACGAATATTTTTTTTCATTTTTATTTTACGACCAAAAATAAAGGTACCTGTCATACAAAATGTATGGGGCCAAACGGAAAATCTTATTTGTCTGTCTCAAAATCAACTCGACAGATAAAAAAAATCAGTAAAATTTCATTTTTATATATAGATTGCCTTTAAGTAAAGAAATGGTTCCGAAATTGGTTATTAATGCCACCCCCCAAAGTACCAATTATTTTGTTTTTGTTTTTTTTTTTTTGAAAACGGTTCAACAGATTTTTATCAATTTTTCGCTTTGCTTTTTTTGCTTTTTCGCGATATCTTAAGAACCCTAGGATAGAAAATTAAATTCTCTACAACTTTAGTTAAGATTTTTTGCCCAAAGTCTTTTAGATAGAGTGTTTTTTGCTTTTTGCGAAGTTTAATAAAAATCAAAAAAAAAATTCACACTTTTTTACAAAAATTAAAACAATTTTTTTTGGAAATTTTCAGTGCACAATTTTATTTAATATCGGTCTGTTGGACCGTTTTCGAGAAAAGCGAAAATCAAAAAAATGGTTCTTTTGGAGGTGCCATTAATAACCATTTTTCTGAACCATTATAAATATATTAATTTATTGAGTTTTAAAAAAAAAATTCTGTGGAGTCGATTTTGAGAAAAATAAGGTTTTAGTTTATGGCCAACAAATTTTGTATGACAGCTACTGTTAGTTTTGGTCCTTTAAAAAAAAAAAAATTAAGTTGGGGGGAATGCCCAAAAAACATTAGGTTCCAAGTTTAAAGAAAAGTGACCCATCCGTTAAGGCTGTAGTCGAACAGACAGACAGACAGACAGACAGATGTTTTTCCGAGGCTCACTTTTTTCGCCTTCCTAATCATCGTAATGTCGAGTTTGATCAAAATCTGGAGCTCGATTTTGTGTACGAATCCATAACTTTTCATATAAATACATAATATGTATACATCGCAAGTAAAAACTGTCGTTTGCAAATTCAAATAAAATTGGCTAAGTCGCTTTTGAAATATTAAAAAAAAACGTTCAAAACGTGGTAGAGTAGGTTTTAAACATTTAAAACCTACTCTAAATCATTTTTAAATTGGACGCCGACTCTAAAAATGAATTTTAGAATGAGTGTCGACTCTTTTATAATTTTAACGCTAAAGCACTCGTCTAACTTTAAAAGCAGCAAAATGCTTCTCTATCTTTTTTAAAGTATACTTTATCCATTCAACATTTGTAATTTCATAAAAAAAATTTAAATAAAAATGTTTGATGAAGATTTTAAGCATGTAAATCAAACAATCACGAAAACTGTCTTAGCTTTAATTTGTGGTGCATGCACCCAGTAACCATTACCACGACAAAACAACACCATCTCTACCCCCCGATTGAATAGACTACGACACCAAACAATATAAAGGGTTTTCCAATAAGAGGTGTTATTTTGATATTCAAAGAAAAATGGCATTTTTTGAGATAAATGATCGAATGTTTATTTCATTATAAAGAAGAAGGTATGTTGTTAATAATGTAATACAACATCAGCCAAATGGCCGCCACGACCACGCTTACAGGATTATATCCTTTTCATGAAATTTTCCATAACCAAATCGCAAAGTGGCTGCCCTATGTCCTCGATAGCCTCAAGAATTCCATCTTTGAGGTCTTGAATCGACGCTGGGCTGTTGGCGTAGACCTTATCTTTCACGTGGCCCCAAAGGAAGAAGTCGCAAGGTGTTAAATCACAAGATCTCGGTGGCCAATTGTGATCACCTCTTCGAGAGATAACACGGTCCGGAAACTTTTCCCGTAAAAGATCGATGGTTTCATTGCTTGTGTGGCACGTAGCGCCGTCTTGTTGAAAGTAAACGTTGTCCAGATCAATACCATCCGATTCCGGCCATAAAAAATCATTAATCATCTCTCGATAGCGCAATCCATTGACCGTAACTGTTGCTCCAGCCTCATTTTCGAAAAAGTAAGGTCCAATGACCCCGCCGGACCATAAACGCGTTGAGGATGGAGAGGCTTTTCAACAATAACTCTTGGGTTTTCCGAGCCCCAGATGCTACAGTTTTGCTTGTTGACGTAGCCTCCGAGGTGGAAATGGGCCTCATC
The DNA here is from genome assembly GCA_932273885.2 of Leucozona laternaria. Lineage (NCBI taxonomy): Eukaryota > Metazoa > Arthropoda > Insecta > Diptera > Syrphidae > Leucozona > Leucozona laternaria. Next base: position 52,856,923 of record OW026367.1, on the reverse strand, counting down.
AGTCAAGATGATTTTTCGATGAAATTCCGGATCATTTTCATGCATTTCAAGGACCCAATCAGCAAAGACACGACGTTGTTGATGATCAGCCGGCTTGAGTTCTTGTGTTAACTGAACTTTATAAGCCTTAAGACCCAAGTTTTTATACAAAATACGGTGTAATGACGTTTGTGGAATGCCTAATTCCAAAGAACGACGAGGAATGGACAAACCTGGGTTTTCTTCAACACTTTGGGCTACAACAGCAATATTCTCAGTTGTTCTTGAGCGACGTGCACGGGTTTTATTCTTCACATCACTTGTTCTTGTGTTAACTGAACTTTATAAGCCTTAAGACCCAAGTTTTTATACAAAATACGGTGTAATGACGTTTGTGGAATGCCTAATTCCAAAGAACGACGAGGAATGGACAAACCTGGGTTTTCTTCAACACTTTGGGCTACAACAGCAATATTCTCAGTTGTTCTTGAGCGACGTGCACGGGTTTTATTCTTCACATCACAACAGCTCGAGTTTGTCCACCAATTTCTGTATTGCTGTCCGACAAGGTGCTTCACGACGACCCAAAAATGTTTTAGTTTTACGAACCGTCTCTGCCAAATTTTCACCATTTTTATAGTGAATTTTAATAATTTCAATAAGTTGTTGAAGCGTGTATCGTTCCATTTTTATTAATGGCGTAGTTTCTACTTGTCAAATGTCAAAAAATGATACCTTCAAAAGTGACAGCTACCGAAATAGCGGGCTATTCAAAATAACACCTCTTATTTGAAAACCCTTTACAATACAAACTTGTATTCCGTCGACCGCCCCAACAAAAACAAAAAAAATGTGGTACATAGTGTTGGACTACCATATCGCGGCAAATCATTTTCTGCTCACAAAATCGCCCGTCATCTTAGCTGGAAAGGTGAAATAGCTAAAGGGGAGTTAAAAAAAAAGAAAAAAATTACAAAAAAATTTAATTTTCAAAGGGGACACCCGGATTTGAACCGGGACCTCTCGATCTGCAGTCGAATGCTCTACCACAAATCATAAAAAAAAAACATAACAAATGCGCTTAAAACCCTACAAATGCGTTTAAAACCCTACAAATGCGCTTAAAACACTTCATTAGTTAGAAGAGTTGTTTAAAGTGTTTAAAATTAAGAAAAGGTTAGACGTTTACTAGAGTCGGTTTTATTCCTTAAACGAGGACTGTTTAAAAATGTTCGCCATTATTTTTATGTAAAATCTTCTTGTACTTCATATTTTAAAAAGCAATATTTCTTAAATTATTATATTTGAAACCTTTTTGCAAAACAAACACTCGAAATATAAGTTCTTTTTGTATACTGAAATAATATTTTTTAAAAGATTAATTCAACCATTTATTTCCATTTACAAATTAATCTTACAAACAACAAAAATAAAAACAATCGATGATGACCTAACACTTCCTATAGCTCGATATCAAAAAATAAAATAAAAACTTGTCTCAAGCTTAACTATGATACCATGTCTATATAGTTGATTCTTCTTGCCTCAGGGTTATCCTAACTCGCCAAAAACCAAACAAAAACTATCTAATTAATCAACATCTCCATTCTCCAACAATTGCTTACTCATTTGTGTATGTGTATATCCTTGGCGTAACTAACCGTTACCAATTAACAACAAAACTTCGATATTTTTTCACATGACAAACAACATTCAATCTTCTTCAAGGATTTTACTTCTCTGACTTATCCAAAGGAAAGAAATTGTCCTTTGGAATAACTCATAAGCAAAAAAAAACAAACCAAAACAAATGCTGCGAAAAATAATGAGGACACCAAGAAGAAGAAGAAGAAGATGAAGACAAAATGAATATAACCTCGATATTGCACTGTTATAATAGGAAAGGAAGTGTCGCCAAGACGAAAACATTTTAGCGCGGAAGTTGTACAACTTTTATATGCTCCAGCAATGGTGTTTCTGGTCATCATCATAAATCATTTTCTACTGCAGTAGATATAGCTATACTTACTGATGCTGGGTTTAGTTTCTTCTCTCGTTGGTTTGTTGGTATGTCCTCAAGTTGCCTTCTTATTATAAGTTGCATCTCTCTGTTTAAATAATTTTTAATTTTTTTTTTTTTTTTTTGAAGAAACATTAACGAACGAAGTGTGTTTAGTAAATGAAATATGGTTTTCGACGAATAATTGAATTGTCGCTTCAGAATTTATTTTAGCGAGAAGAGAAACTGCAACAACTTTATTTAGCTCTAATTAACTCAAACTCCCATACGATTTTGCTTAACTTATTGAAATCGGAGTTCAAATTTATTCAGAAAATGTCTTTTTAGATTGCGTTTTTTTTTTGTTAATTTACAAAGGAATGCGATGCCTTCAATGGTTTCTGGAATTTTTATTTTTCTGTATTTCCATTTACAATCAAAATCCTCTTTTTCGAAGTTTCATTTTGGTTTAATGACAGGAGATAGCATTAAGCTTTTGGAGCTTTGAATTCTTTGAAGTTTCCTACATATTTTGTAAAATGCTGTCAAGACCAGGGGCCAAATTACCGCATATTAGTGACTGATCGAGTGAGTGCCAGTGAATGAACGAGAAAAACCTATGGGGATGATGGCTCCATACCATGAGCGGTAATGCCAAATTCACATAATTCAGTCAAGTATTACTCTATAACTGATGCTGTAATTCGGCCCCAGAAATTATTAAGTTTATTGTACGATGCCGTTTTAGTTCCATAACCGAAACAAAATATGAAAATCTGAGGGTACTGTCGTCAGCGAATATATTAGTGTTTCAGGCAAAAGTTCATCTATGAATTTAAGCAATCTGGGACTAACAGCACTTATTTTGAGTATTTTAGACTTGAAACCGTCCAATGCAAAACAATCGGTCTAAAGGGTAATTTCTAATCCAACGAAGAAGATATTATAATCAATACTAAATGCTGGTGCTCGTGATAAAAGAGCTTGATTGCAAACTCTATGAAAGGCTTTTGAAATAAAAAAGTTAGATATACGTAAACCTTTTTTCTCCAAAACTACATGGGCATTGAGCTGATTACGTGCACGGATGGCGAAATCCCCAAATTACATACTATGATGATGTTCTTGCCAAGAAGTATGCGGGCTAAGACGACAAGAGTTCCTTGGAACTTGATCAACTCCAAAACGAGGAACTAAATGTCCATTGGCCATGGTAAAGGCCAACTTATTGTAGACTATAGTGAAAGCAGAGATTATAGTGTATGCCCTGAAAAAAAACAACAGCCCCAAGCTCTTTCTGCGAGGTCCAACAGAGAAAAACCTTGAAGTAGAGAGAATGTCCGGCCAACTTCACCCAATCCTTAATATATCCCACCAGCCACACCATCATCTCCCCAACTACATCTCTGCGCTCCTCTCTGTAAGCCTGGCATTGTCACTGGCAAATATGCGAAATAAGGTCTAACAGACAAAGAGATGGAGAGAGCATATACCTCTCTCCAAGTCGAACGGACCCTGATGAAGTAGGAGGAGGAAGAAAACCAGCTAGCAGATGAAAAGGACTTTGACCTGATTGGGTCTATCTAGTGAATTGTTAGGCAGGATTGTTATTTTAGACGATCATTGGAACCAAAGATGAAGTATGAAGTGTTTTTTTTTTCTACAAGTGACCAAAGAAAGTAGGGATTTTATTCCACAGGAATCTACTCCACATGGGAATTTATTCAACTTTAAGTGGAAATCTGTTCCACATTTAAAAGTGCAACTTAATTTCACCTAGAAAGAGAATTTATAACACCTTTAATATTGTGGAACAGTTTCTTAAAATTCGAAGGATTATCAATTCCAAGGTACTGTTGTCCAACATACTGAACATACCCTAAGCGAAGCAACGTAGTTGCGTGGGCGAAATGGGCACCCGAAAAAGGGGAGATAAATCCTTGGCACCCGTGTGCAGCGGAGCACTCAAGGTGCTTTTATCCAAAAAAAAGAACATAAATTGAATTTAATTCTCACACTTAGCGGGAAAAAACTCCACTTTTTAAAGTGAATTTCTTTCTCGCTTAAATGTTAAGTAAATTCTCACTCTGGGTGGGAATGAACTTCACTTTGAAAACAGAAATAGATTCTCACCAAAAGTGGAATAAATTCCCATGTGGAGCAGATTCCCGTAGGAATAAATTCCCTACACCAGAACCAAACACTTTTGGTCCTCCGGGATTATTACAGTATTTTTGTCATAATTTTTGATGATCCAAAAATATTGTTCGAACAATACAGCTCTCTCTAGTTTTGTTTGGAGTCTGCTTAAAATGCACAGTAGACACAATCCAACATAATAACCCGATAAACGTGAGAAAGCCTCGTTTCTGAAATCAAACTGTTAAAAATTACAAATATTTCTTATCATTTTTTTCTATCTTTTTTAATTTAATGCAAAATATTTTGTTTTGAATGCATGATATTTTAAAAACTAAAATTTTAAATATACAGGGTGGGTCAAATAAGACTTTCCTATGTAAGTGTAAACAGCTTTGAAGTCCTCTAAATGTTATTCTGTATCTCCAGGATTTAGCTTTTTGAAAAACTGGAATTTTGTTTTACAGTTGCAGGTCAGATCTTTCTTCAAAATAGTGCCACGCGGTGGAACCAAATGGAACGTCATCATGGCGATGTTTCAGGATCAGCTGGGAAAACTTTCACGAACGACCTGGATGTTTTTGGCCAATCGTTTATAATCAGGTCTACCCGTATATAATTCTCACTCAATCTTGGTCACCACAGGACGAATTGTCACAGCTGTTGGAACATTTTTGAACGCCAAAAAAAACGTGTAAATTTGTGTAAATTATTGACTGACCATTTTCCGAAAATAATTTGACACTTTTTGATCGCTGTTCGATCGTGTAGTATTCCATTCTTAAATCTCCCAATCTTTATGTCTAAAACACAATACAAAATAATAGTAAAATAATTATTTATACATAAATAAACAAGATATTATTCGTGTTTAACATTGTTAAATTTAATTTGGAATATCCTGTATAAAGTTTGACTTAGAGGATTATGACTGTATTTAATGGTTTTTGCTGTTTTATTAATTATTTTTTCTTAATTTTATCTTTACAGATTTCGAATGATTTCATATTCAGAAACGGATTAATTAAGCATCTATAACAGTCCCCAATTCTGAGGAGACTTTATTGTGAGTATATTGAAAATATTTCGTTGAGGTAAGAAAATGTTGAATAATCAGTATCATTGATTGATTTTTATGCAAGTATTTCGCTGTTTTATGATAAAATGCAATTTACTCAAATTTCAACAACAATTTTCAACCAACATTAATAGAACTGAACGGGTTTAATCAATCATCATCAGATTATTTCAAAAATGTACTCTCTGTCCAAGTGTTCGTCCCCTTTGTAATTCGACATAAGTTATTCTTTTATCAAAGTATTTTTTTAATGATTGCAAAATAATATTATATTAATATGCATTAAATGTTGTACAAAGCCATTACAGTATTCAAAAAGTCACATATTCATTTAAAGCCAAGGACATTATATCTCCACCCTTAAGAACTCTTTTAAATATGACCCATACTCTCCTTCATTATATAGGTATATAGGTATGCATCAGTGCCTTAACTGAACCACCAGAGATTCATTACATCCTCAAGGAAAAAACACTTTGCCATAAACCATATTTTCCACCTGTTCTTTTGTGGCTTATTTAAAGCAATTAATTTCCATTCACATACTTTTCTATTGAAAGAGAATACGTGCACACCTCTATCTCTAAGAATCTTTTTCCTTAGAACGCGTTTATATGAAACGAAGCTCCATAATATAAGACATGAAATAGGTACACAGAAAAAAATAAAAATAAAATAAAAAGAACAGAGACTTCCTTCATGCCATCTTAGTCGCAATTTTATGAATTTGCCATTACATAGTGACTTACAATCCTTTCCTCTTCGTGACTAGAAGATTGTATTAAGACACGAGTAATAACGTCTGCACTGCCACTGGCTCTGGCTTCAGTGAAATTCTCAGCAGCGCACGTACTTTAAAAAGATGTCCTCACAACCTTAGTTGCAACAACCTTGTATATATCTATATGTATTGGTATACCTCTATAATCACACATATAACTTTTTTCTTGTGTATGGAAATGTGTAACTGTATAAATGCTCATTTTTGTTATATTTATTATAGCCAAAGGCAGGTAGTCGGTCGGCATCAGAGACAAACAATAAAATATGAAAGGTTTTTAAAGTGTGTTAAATTCACACTAAAAGTGGATTACAATATTTCCGAGCAGAGAAGATTACCCTAGAATTACATCATTATATCCCTGCATCGTAAATTCTGTGTCTTCATAGAAACAACTTAACTAAGAATGAGTTGAAATGACGTTCTGTTATGAGCGTGACACAGATATTAAACTCTATTTTCGGGTTCAGCCAGCATACTTTTTATAAATTAAATGAAATTTTGTCTGACACTTGAACACAAAATTCATCTTGCATCCCCAAATTATCAGTTTCTTTAAAACTTAAGATTTTGTAATAATTAAACAAATACATATTTTTGTTACGGAAGTGACAATTACCACTTTATGAATCAACTAGCTGTCTACATGTCACATCACTCTACATGTAGTCAAATATTTGTTGCCTGTGTCACGATTACTATTGTCAATCATCCATTGATAGTTTTGTAAATATTGAAAATCGATATTTGACTATACACAATTGATAAAAGTTTTGATCATTGTGAATGATGCATACAAGAAAATTGATAATTATTACTGAATTCTTGTTAAATTTTTTACCTAAATGACCATTTGCTAATTTGTATGGATTTTGGGCCCAAAAAATGCGAATTTAGAACATAGTTTTTAAAATTGTGAAAAAATCAGTATTCAATAGAAATAAGTTGATTTAAAAATAAAATAAAAGAACAGACTTCTGGCTTTCAATAAAGGTAAAACAATTTGTAGTAAGTGTTTTCCTTTTTTTTAATTTTTTTTTTCCATTTTAAATACTTTTGTTATAAAATGCACCAAAATACCATTTTTGCGCTCGATTTAAATTAAGCTTTACCTAATTTGTTTAATTATATTTTTAGCTTGATATTTTACCAACATTTTAAGACCACAATTTTACAGATCGGTTTATTAAAACTGATGCTATGGGTTTCTAAAGGCAAGCGGTTCGAGCGTTATTTTTCGTTTAAAGTAAATTTTTGAATTTTCTGATTTTTTTTTTAATTTCGAGGGTCACTTTTGAGGTCACTTTTGAGCAAATTTAAAACTTGAATATCGAAAAAAAACCGTTAGAGATCCAAATTTTTGGTGAGCGCAAAACATTAACATTTAAAAAGTTGCAATTTCTTGCGCAAATTTTTTTTTGAAAATATCATTTTTTTTTAGATTTTGTACGCCCAACTTCCGTTATATTTGAACTGACCAGAAATTCACTTTTTAAACTTTAAATACAAATAAAAAATGATCCATCAGAGCTACGAAATTAATTTATGCGCAACAAATTAGCATTTAAAAAACTACAATTTTGGGCGCTAAGAGCCAATTTTACAGTCATAAAAGTGGCACTTAAGTGGGCAATGTGAAAGATTAAAGTGCAATATCGCAGTGCACACTTAACTGAATAAGTAGGACTTAATTCACCGATGTTGAGGACTTATAAGTTCCACTTACGCTGGCTTTGAAACTTAGCCTAAAAGGTCCTAATATGGGAAATTTAAGTGCTTCTTATTCCAGTAAGTGCGTTGACTGTGAAACTGGCCCTAAGAGAATTATCGTTTTCGTATTTTCGTCCGCTAACTTCAGACTTATTTTAGCAAAAACTTGAATAACTAAGAAACTATGCGAGCTGCAAACTTTTGGTTAGCTCCAAATTCAGATATAAAAATGACAAAATGACCGCCAAAGTATAAGGGGCGTCTTTATCCACTTAATTTACATTTTGTTTTATTGATATGACTTCGTACTTAACATATATATTGGCCGAGTTCAACGCACATCTGAATATTCAGAAATCTGAATTTTTGAAGCTCTTGATTGGCAAGCTTTCAAAATTCATCTGAATTTTCAGAACTTTTTCTGACAGCTGGCCAATCAAGAGCTTCAAAAATTCAGAATTCTGAATATTCAGATGTGCGTTGAACTCGGCCATTAAATATATTTCACATTTGTTTTCAGTTTATTAATAAGGGATTTGAAGCTTTAAACTTATAATCCTAAATCATTTTATTTTTTTTTTTTTTTCGATAAAAAGTCATATTTTGTCTAAGTTTCCGAGCACTCTTGTAGGCATTGTTAGCAGAATTCGTGCGATTTTCGTGGGAATATTATCTCTTAGGGCTTCCAGACCCGTAGATAATTAAATGAGCTCTTATTAAATGCTCACGGAAAACTTACTGTTATTACCACAAAAAGTGCATCACCTATAATGCATACGTTTGACTGCAAATTTGTCTTTGGCTCTAAGGATACTCGTGTAATATGAAGGAATACTTTTTAGCACATTCTTTTCTCACAATTTTCTTTTCTCGTTGACTTTGTATCTGATTTAGCGACTGCTGCAAATATTGCGTTCACCCTTTCGCTGTTGTACTTCTTTTTCTGATGTCGCATAGCACATCACACCCTACCCCATGGGATATTTTTTTTTTGTCAATAGCATAAAAGATCTTTAACAAAATGGAACAGTAGGAGCGCGAGGCACATGCAAGCAAACCGGGTGAAAAGTGCAAATTTAAATTTTTCATCTACTGTATGTAGGTATACGAAGCGGAATAATATTTTTTTCCATTACAAAAGCCAGAGCGCAAAAGAGTTGGTGGAATCATTTTTGGTTTGCCTTATTATTATTTTTTTTTTTCGTTATTATTTTCTTTCGCGAAAAAAAAGAAAGGTTACTATCCTTTTCAAGGCACATTCTGACGTCATAAAATTGTAAGTGCACAACGAGCGTCTGTAAAAATGCTCCATTGTTTGTAATCATAATATACAGATGATATAATAATAGGTATATCATCATCTACTTAAGGTAAATATATTTATAAGAAGATACAAAAAAACATCGCACAAGAACCACGAAATTGGTTAAAGGTCCTTTACTAACATGAATACCATATAAATGAGGCTGAGAAAGGAGGAGATTGTAAGAAAATTGCACATTTTGGTGGCGCATTTTCTCAAAAATTCTTACTGCCGTGTATAGGCTGTAGCGGGTATAATATGTACAAAGACTTTAAAGTAAAAGTAACAAGCCTTATTTGCTGCGCCTTTGCATATGATGTGAATATGGAACTCTTAAAAAAGTAATAAAAAAGTTTTGAACTCAAAACTAAGGAAATATAGGTATATGTATCAAGGTTCTGATTTTTTTATTAGAAAATAAAAAAAAGTTATAAGTTATGATATGATGTTTGTACTATGGACTACAATAGGCGTGTTTTTTGGCAAGTCCATATGGATTTGTCGAAAAAAATGACATCGGGACTTAGGAACTTCTTACTTACAGTACGTAAGCCCCGATAATTATCTGGACTTAGCTAAGTCTATATGGATTTAAGTTGTTGTTGTATTTACGTGTAAAACTATTAGTCCCGATGTCGTTTTTTTTTCGACAAATCCATATGGACTTGCAAAAAAAACACGGCTAATATCAGCTTCGGTTGTGCTGATACGATTAACCTAAAGGCTATGGGCTCGGTCATTTCTCGGGTACCCAAGACGATATATTCATAGCTTCCTCCAAAGCATCCGAGACGAGACTGAGACCGAGAGGAAATCGTATTTTTTTCTGAAATTCAACAAAAATCTCGGTGATATCGTCGATATTGGTGGCATTGGCAGAAATTAATACAAATAAAAAAAATGCATTTTTAAACTTTAAAATTGTAAAGGGTTTTCCAATAAGAGGTGTTATTTTGATATTCAAAGAAAAATGGCATTTTTTGAGATAAATGCTCGGATGTTTATTTCATTATAAAGAAGAAGGTATGCCGTTAATAATGGAACACAACATCAGCCAAATGGCCGCCACGACCACGCTTACAGGACCATATCCTTTTCATGAAATTTTCCATAACCAAATCGCAAAGTGGCTGCCCTATGTCCTCGATAGCCCCACGAATTCCATCTTTGAGGTCTTGAATCGACGCTGGGCTGTTGGCGTAGAACTTATCTTTCAGGTGGCCTCAAAGGAAGAAGTCGCAATGTGTTAAATCACAAGATCTCGGTGGCCAATTGTGATCACCTCTTCTAGAGATAACACGGTCCGGAAACTTTTCCCGTAAAAGATCGATGGTTTCATTGCTTGTGTGGCACGCAGCGCGCGCCGTCTTGTTGAAAGTAAACGTTGTCCAGATCAATGCCATCCAATTCCGGCCATAAAAAATCATTAATCATCTCTCGATAGCGCAATCCATTGACCGTAACTGTTGCTCCAGCCTCATTTTCGAAAAAGTAAGGTCCAATGACCCCGCCGGACCATAAACCGCACCAAACAGTCACGCGTTGAAGATGGAGAGGCTTTTCAACAATAACTCTTGGGTTTTCCGAGCCCCAGATGCGACAGTTTTGCTTGTTGACGTAGCCTCCGAGGTGGAAATGGGCCTCATCAGTCAAGATGATTTTTCGATGAAATTCCGGATCATTTTCATGCATTTCAAGGACCCAATCAGCAAAGACACGACGTTGTTGATGATCAACCGGCTTGAATTCTTGTGTTAACTGAACTTTATAAGCCTTAAGACCCAAGTCTTTATGCAAAATACGGTGTAATGACGTTTGTGGAATGCCTAATTCCAAAGAACGACGAGGAATGGACAAACCTGGGTTTTCTTCAACACTTTGGGCTACAACAGCAATATTCTCAGTTGTTCTTGAGCGACGTGCACGGGTTTTATTCTTCACATCACTAACTTGTCCCAACAGCTCGAATTTGTCCACCAATTTCTGTATTGCGGTCCGACAAGGTGCTTCACGACGACCCAAAAATGTTTTAGTTTTACGAACCGTCTCTGCCAAATTTTCACCATTTTTATAGTGAATTTTAATAATTTCAATGCGTTGTTGAAGCGTGTATCGTTCCATTTTTATTAATGGCGTAGTTTCTACTTGTCAAATGTCAAAAAATGACAGCTTTAAAAGTGACAGCTACCGAAATAGCGGGCTATTCAAAATAACACCTCTTATTGGAAAACCCTTTATTTAGTCAACTTTGCTTTACTCGTACAGGGACCCTGAACTAAAGCTTTCAGCAGGGTTAATACTTTCTAATAGTATTGAACGTTCAACATCTAATTTTTAAAATTAGTGAGTCTTTGCCAGTTAGAAATATTTATTATTCTAATCCAACTCCAGACTTCTATTGAATCTATTGGATATATTTTTCCAGTCCTTTAAGAAGAGTGTTTTTGACCGTATTGCTTTTTTTGCAAGAACTTTGGTATGAACTTATAATGAAGGTCATGTATAGAGTTTGGGAGTGAAGATAGGGTGACATTTTGCTCTCAATATGTAGCACATAGTTTAGTGCAAGTTAACACATAATATCTCGATCATGAGAGATGTCACCGGCCGCGCCGGAAACAGATTAATAAACAATCAATCGAAATTCAAAACAGCACGTCTGATGTCCAAAACGGAAACATGATACTTCTGTATTCTTCTTTGCATCCAGACTAAAGCTGAAATCATCATATAAACATCATCTCCAATACTAGGGATGTTTTATAAGTTAGTTTTAAGAATCAAAATGTATTTCATTTAGTTCATAATCGGAGATCGAAGGTATCAGTAACGAATAAAGTTTTTTAAAAAATAAATTGAAAAAAACATAAAATTAATTTGCATTTGATGGTAGCTGAAATAGTTTCTTTAGGAAAAAAATTGCAACAGTTATTCGACTTCTTCATTTTCATTTACACCCCTCACATGACCTTCACATGTTCACAACTTCAATCACCTTAATTTTTGTCGATATTGGAATCTCGAATTCATTATGAGATTTTTCCATGTGCTTTTTCTTCTGTACTATACAAATACAAATATATAAGTATTTATTAGAAATTACGATTTCATACATTTCATTGAAAAAAAACCGCTCGACTTTAATAAAAAAAAAAAAAAAAATTTTATGAAGATGGCATTAAAAGCAAGTCACTGATTGGGAGACAAGGAATTTATTAATGTAAACGAAAATTGATATCCACTCATAGGAACAAATAATTCTTATAACTCCAGAAATGAAAAAGTTGTGGTGTGCCAATAGGTACCCTTTCATAGCCGTAGCGCAATTGTTTTTTAGTGAATTATAGTCAGCACTTTTACAGAACTAGGTTGGTTATTTAGAATTATCTCTCTAAATTGATGCCCTATTTTATGCTGACTCCTAATTTTACACTCCATTGTGCATTACCCTTACAAAATTTTCCAATCTGTGCAAATTTACTGTTTCTGATGTTTCCTACCTAACAATCACCGCCACGGGCTCACAAAATGAATGCCCTGTAATTGAAGGTTCATTACATCATTGCAATTACCTCCGACCATACTCTCTACATCGTTCAATAATAATCGCATGTTTCAACCGACGACGCGACGCGCCATTATCAGACTCCATACTATACCTACATCCTATTCAAGCTTAAAAACTATCCTGCACGCTGCATCAGCAACTAAGTTTGACGCCAATGGCGTTGCCGCTTCGCGCCACGCCACGCCACCGTTGCGCCGCGCCACAATTTTGTGTAATTTATTCCAATTACTTTCAATTGATTCATGCATAGGCGGCTGCTTAACGACACACCAACTTATAAGTCGAAATGAACAACCCCATCACAACACGCTATCCCTTTTTATTTATATTTTTTATATGCCACGATGCGCGAAAATCTTTTGTAACATGCCTAGCGTTGCAAGTAGAAGTGGCTTCTTTTTTTTTATCCAACAGCCCAAGGAACAAACTTTGTCAACAAAATAACCAAAAATGCCTTTTAATCCAGTTTAGGCAAATTTACGATTGCTGCCTGCCGGCATAATTCCGCCCACAATCATCCTTGACGCTGCCGCTGTGCAAAATACTCGCAGGAAACATTGAAAAATTGCTTGCAGTGGAGAAAATGAAAAAAAAAAAGAAGAAAATTCTGCACCTTGAGCAGCGCATAAAGATGGAAAATGTCTTGCTGCCTTGTATGTCATATAGTTATTTGAAAATTTGTAAAAAGAAAATGGGGCTCGTCTTTCAAATTGTTGCAAGTTGCTTGCCTCTGCCTCTTGCTCTCCCTCTGCCACAGTGTGTGTTAAAAAGTTTGTTGCAGAATTCGTCGGAAAGAATGGTTGGTATCCGGAAAATGGGGAAATGTGCACAATTTAATTCCGGAAAACGTGTCTTTTTTTCACTACCTACTTTGAAAAAGGTAAAATTTAATGGTAAAAGATATTTTATATTTTTGAGGTCAAAGTAGTTTTTCATAACAGTACAACACATGCTAAGTTATTTATTTTCAAATTAAGTACATAATCAGTTGATTGCGGGGGTAGATGTATGAGTTGAGTATAGGTTCAGCATCAGGAATATTTTGTTTGAGGAATATGTTGGTGTGAGTTTGTCAGGGAGCTTGGCACATGTAGTATGTCATAGGTAAAAATACGAAAAGTATTTAATAAATAAAATAAATAAATGTACCTTAATATTAGTCCAGAATTGTTATTAATTATGCAATTGTTCGGCTATGCAAATTTTGTCTGCATCCATATTTGTGATCTTGCAACCATCTTGAATAAGGTAATAAATTCGTGGACTTTCCTCTGTGCAACGTTACGGAGTAGCACGTTACGTTACGAACATTTACTCTGCCCCCGTTCGGGGTACCTACAATTGAATGTAAATATGGTAGGTCAATAGCTGTAGGCATGGTTGAATATCGGGTGCGTTCAGTGATAAAAATCGAGCTTTTATTCGACGTTTACATATACTGCTTTTAAACGATACAATTCCTTCCTGGAATTTTTAAGAAGACTAAGGACGTTAGTGGCTGGGGTACACAAAATTGCCGAGGTTGAACAAATTGCAGAGTTATCGCTTTCTTCTGCTTTTCCATATTGTTTGAGTACGTTTACTTTTCATTCGTATTCTACTCAGAAAACTTCGCTTAATCAAGTGAAGTAAAGAGTGCAGAGAGATGATATTAGCTTTAATTAACTTTGTTTCTGTAATGGCGTCCTTAATCCCCGATGTCTTTTTTTGAACCAAATCCCTCCGGGCCTGCAAAAACACACGACTACTTTTGGTTGGCTGGGGTGTCAATCGATTGAAACTGTGATTTCTACTGACAACTGCAACTAAATATTCTAAAAACGGCTTTCTTACAGTGACATTCATTTGAGGTTCGTTCAGTACAACATTAAAACTGAACTTTTTGTAAGTTTTACTCAATGAAAAGATGGAGTTTCATAATGGGTGGAAGTTCGTTGACAGTTCTAACTAAATATTTTAAGTCGTCCCCTGTCAGTCAAAGCATTAAGTGCCAAATTCCTTTGGAATTATGCTACGGTGTTATTTAATTGAAACCACGACTTTAGTGCTTTCCGCTGATAGTTGTTGTTTAGTTTTTTCGCTGCTCCGAGAGTGATGATTATAATAATTATAAGCAATAACCATGTGTAATGTGAAGTCATCTTAAAGTTGAGAGTGAACTACGAAGCAGGACCTTTTATTATCGAACCTTCACCGTTCGTTGGACACTTCACCACCAGCCTTTTAGTGCTTTTAAATTTTGTTACAGCGGTTCCGCCACTGGGTATTTCGCTGTCGTTCTTTCAACACTAGACTTTTAAGCACTGCCTACAAAGAGGTAATGCAGTGTTAATTATTCAATATGGGCATGTTTCTTTTGAGTACGTTCAGTTACAAAATTAGGCGCTTGGACAAACGTTGATATTTACACTTATTAATCGTGAGTGAGTGTCGGCACTCACACATTTTTTTTTTAGGGAAAAAAACTGAGTTCTAAAAATGTGTGTTTATTACCCAAAAAATACAAAGTCAACCAAAATACAAAAATCAGAGTATTGTTGAAGAGCTTTCTTTAAAGGTCTAAGTATAGAGGCTAATGTTTGATTGGTGTGAAAGCTATTCAATTTCAAAATCCAAAAAACTTTGCATATAACCAACCTTACACCAACTCCAAATCCTTTGGTGAGCCAAGCAGGGGGTTTGCAGGGTGGCAGCATGCCTTCCCATACCTGCCTCACTGTTTATATGCCGTAAACTTTATATTTTTGTCTAAATGTAGAATATATTTGGCTGGAAGTTATAGTTTCTTATTTAAAATTTTAATTTATTTTAGTTGAGTTATAAATTAATTTTTGAAAATTTATAAAGTATTAGTGAAAAATTCGCTCGAATTTTTTTTTTCTACATTGAGACACCTATGTGAGCCTTGATTTTTTTTTTTTTTTTTTTTTTAATTTAGCGCGCACTAAAGGGGTTGTGACTACCCTTAATATGATATACACAGCACGAGCGATTAGGTAGATTGGAGGGGATTGAAAAGGAGATACCGATGCACATTGGTTTTAAACGTCTGAAGATCACAATGGGAGGGGAAAATCGATATCACAATATGCGGGTCATTATAGTCTAGTAAGAAATTTTGTGAAGTTCTGCCCCAATTATGGATGGGTTATAAGTTTACATTGGATTTGTGGACCTGTGGACTTATGACAATGCGTCGTTTTGCACATTTTTGGAAAAAATCAAATTTTTGGGGTTATGTATTTCCATTTTTAAAACGAAATTAGGCCAAATATTTCAAATTTGGTATTATTTCGTTGGGCCTTATTTCACGTCACCGTTTGGAATAGTTTGGAAGACTCGCCATAATTGTACTTTGCACCGTGTTTCTTACTTGTGATATATATATAGCAGGTATCTACTATCGAACTATAGATTTTGATCAAACTTGACATTACGATGATATGGAAGTCGAAAAAAGTGGGTCTCTCAAAAACGTCCGTCCCTCTGTCTGTCTGTTCGGTTACAGCCTAAACGGAAACCGGATGGGTAGATTTTCTTTAAACTTGGTACCTAGTGTTTTTTGGACATTATCTCCACACATTTGTTTAATTTTTTTAGAACCAACAATTATGGTACCTATGTCATACAACATTTTTTGGCCAAAAAAGAAAAATCTTATTTTTCTCAAAATCGACTCCAAAGATTGAAAACAAAAATCAGTAAAATTTAAAAGGGCTTAGGCTACTTTTCAGTAAAAAAAAAATGGTTCCGAAAAATGGCTATTAACTTCGAAAGTACCTATACTATTTTTTTGAATTTCGATTTTTGAGTTTTGATCATTTTTTATGAAAAAGGATAAATATATTGCCTACAAAAATTTCAAAAAAAAAATGTTTTCGGTTTTTTAATTTTCTTTGAAAACTCAATTACAGTAATCCCTCCATAATGTGTATTTCTCTAAATTGTGAACCGAAAAAACTTTACATTGTCATCTCTATAATTTGAACTTTGATCTGAATCTTAAAAGGAATCGGCGGCGTTCTTTATTTTGAGCTCAAAACTGTTTTATAAGTTCTGGTAGCAATTAAAAAAAAAAAAACAAGTTTGAAACTCCTCTTCCAATTTCTCTTATTTGTATTAGCATATACATATTAAAAGCAACTTTAACATCAAGAACAGAATCATGCGAACCCTTCATGGATTTTATTTGTTAAATGGTTGGTAAAGTTTTGTTTTAGCTATCACTGGTTTCATCATTTTTTTCTTACTTTAAGTGAAATTTTTTTTCCATTAGAAAAAGTAAATCAGTGCTTCTATCTTCCATGAAGCATCTTATATGACTTTTGAATATTTCAAACGAACTGAGGTTCCTAGAACATTTCTAGAGTATAGGTATATTGCTTGTAACAATCCTTCATGGATGTATGGTATCAGTTCATTCCAAAGATCTGGATTCGATTCCCAGCCCCATCCTCTTAAAATAGTGGAATGAAATAATAAGTGACAAATCCTCCAAGAGTATATCTCGTCATGAATAAGTGCCTTTAACCTAAAGCGTTCGGGTTCGGCAAAAAATTGTAGGTTCCCTCCAATCCTACAAACAAGCAACACGCACACCAGAGTGGTTGAAAGTTGTAAGTCACTATAGGCTCTGGCTCTCCACGAGTTTTCATCCCCCAAATTTAATTTTTTTAATTCAGATGTTTCTTTATTTTGACGTTGACAGTATTTCAAAAATATTTTTTCAAGGTACAAAATATGTATAGAGGTATAGACACACACCAACATCTATATGTATATGTATGTAATTTTTCCTTAATGTATTCCCCTAAACTTCATCAAAACCATAATTTATAATACAAAGGGCAAAAAGAAAAAATATGTCTTAAATAAATTGATAAAAGTGTATATTCCTTAACTTTAACTAAACAAGAAACAAACAAAAACATCAACAAAATTTATGCGGTCTCATACGATATGTGCAATGGAATTTCAAATATCTACCTACGTAGGTACATTTTTTCCGGGAAATTTATTTTGAAACTTTTCCTGTTTCCCATTAAACCTATCTATATTCTATACCTATACCTACACAACTTCTGTCATGGCACAAAATCATTTTTCTTTCAACTAAAAACCAAACAAAAAAGACAAATAAAAGAAAATAGGTAGGTATACCTATTCTATCTTAATTCAGAATAGAAACAAAAATAAAAAAATGAAAAATTGAAAAATCGTCCTCGCAATATGCAAATGATATGAAAAAACTTTCACTGCAATAAAAGATGCAACAAGCCGCATCGAATGTCATATGTCCGACCACGATATTGCATTCATCCGTCCAGGCAGCCATCCATCTGCCTGTCTTGCTTTTGTTGTATAGCAGAGCAGGCTGAAAGGCAGGCAAGCAGGCATCGCGCACAAAAATTGTATCTTTGATGCCGTCACCAGAACCAGCCCAATCCCAATCCCCAGCAGGAGGCCACAATAACACAGAACTAAAAAAAAAAAAAAAAGAAGAGGAATCATGAACACCCGTCAGAGCATTTGTTTTAGCGGCCATATCGTTGCATATTATTCAACTTTGTTTTTTGTCTGCAGGGATTCAAAGAGCCACTATCTCTCGTCCACTGAAGCCATCACTCTCAATGCAATGGAAAGGCAAAAGTTTTAACCAAAACGCTCTTACCGCGCTATATCCTGCCACCCCCAGAGCCATCACAACAATATTGTACGTAGATACCTAGGCCAACTGTTCGATAGACAAAAACAAAAAAAAAACAAAAATGTAACGTGTGGGCATTTTCGTTCAGTCACGTCGACATTACGAATGTAGAACTGCATTGTTCAAACACTATAAATTCCATTTATTTCCATAGGCGCCGAGCATCAATCTAGCACTAGCTTCCACCCTTCCAGCCCCAAAACCCACCCACATCCCACACGCAAGTGAAACTATATACATGTACAAAGTATTCTACGGATACACCAATCAAATATACGCGAAATAGCGAACAAAAGTGAATATAGAGAATGTGCGGGCTCAATAGTCCTGTAGCAGGCGTCAGACAGCGGTTGCCTTTGTGCAGGACCTTAATACGAATATAGTATATAATGGCGCAACTTTTCCCTTTTGAAATGGGAAAACTTTTTTAGGGGGCGAAAAAAGTTTGTACACTTTTAACCTACTTTTGGAGTTCAACGACGATGACGATGACGACGACGATGAAGAAAAACACGAGTAACATCGTTCCAAAGATGCCGGTGGTGGTTCTGTTGGTTAGAGCTACTGCTGGTGCTGCCACTGCTGCAATATTGATGAATACAAATTTCATTTAGTCGCCATTGCCACAAGGAGCCAAGGAGCAAGAAATCCTTTTTGTGATAAAATTTAGATAAATAAATTTATTTAAATCACAATGGGAAACAAACAGATGCATTGAGAGGAGTTCTTTATTACATTTTTCTCATTCTCTCTGTGTTTGCTTGTGAGCCAAGTTTGATCACATAGGACAGCACAAACCAGAAGTTTTTTTTCTTTTTGCAATATGGATTTAAACTGTTGATTATATTATGGGCGTGTTGTGTAAATAATGCACTGCTCTTATCCTTTTATATTCCAGAAACATCAAAGTCAAATTTCGCAATATTTTCAAATATCTTCTTTTTTTTTTTGTTTTTTATTTAAACTTAGTCTTTAGCGCAGAAATGATTTTTTGATAAGATTTCCCTTAAATTTTGTATTAGTTCTAGAAATAATATTAGGTACAGGCAGGTATAGCTACTATGATAAGGCAAAAATTAATATTTCGACGTTTGGAATTTTTCATAAATATTTTAGTAATTTTTTTTTTTTAATTTCAAATAATACGATAGTTGCTGCTTAAGTCTTAAAATAGACAATACCAGTGTGAACGTGTCAAATTTGACATTTGTATTGTATTGTTTGACATTTTTAATGGTAATCGTGTTAAGAACATTTTGCCATTCGAGTTCTATTTGTGTTGTTTACAGTTGCTATTTGAAACGTTAATTTTAATAGAAAAATTTAATTGAATCGTGAACATTTTCGTGCACTGATTCTCTATGATATTAGAAGTTTGGCCATCAAAATTATTTATTCGCGTTGACTGCATTGTTTGACTATCGCTCAATTAGTGCCAAGAAATTTTGACGAAATTCAATCGCGGTGCGTGAAAACGTGACAGGCGACGCCGACGAATCATGGATCTATGTATATGAATATGAATCCGAAAATAAGCAACAATCAACTGTACCTATTGGTATTTTAAAACGAGCCAAATCCCCCTTAAGAAGCGGTTGATGCATATTTTGTAGGTACCTACCTCAATTTGAGTTGCAAAAAAATGCTTCAAATATCGGTTCAAACGCATGCAAAAGATATTGATCTTCATGGAGAATATTTTGAAAGACAATAAAGTCATTTTCGATTGTGAATATTATCAACATTTACTTAATATCTCCAAACTTAAGTAATAACATGGGTACAGAATTATTATCATTCGTTTATTAATATCAATTTTCATTAAAAAAGTGGTTCTCCAAAAGGTTTTTTATTAAACTGTTTGGGACACAATACATTTTTAAGTTATTATGTCATGCCAATGGTCTGAGGTGATAACACATTTAAGCCTGGTGCCCGCTAGGCAACTTGTAGTTGCTGGGTGTTGCCGGCAACTCCGAGCAACTTAAGTTGCTGCCCTCGCCCACAAGGCAACTTCTGAGCAACTCTTGAGAATTAATGTTTGTGTTTTTTTTTTATTTAATTTTCTATAAAAACGTGCTACACCTAAACCTATCTCAATTTGACATGTCTAAAATGCAAAATCAATGTAACATTTCAAGGGACTACAAATAAAAACGTTAATTTTTAAAAGTTGCTCGGAAGTTGCTCGGAAATATCTTAGTGGGCGGGGGTCAGCAATTAAGGATTGCTTGGAGTTGCCGGCAACTAAGTTCCGCGAGTAACTTAAAGTTGCTAGGAACTAAGTTGTCCAGTGGGCGCTCTCCCAATATAAGCCAATATAATTGAATCGGGAGCAACTAAAAGTTACCTAGTGGACGGCAGGCCTCAGGTCCAGTTTTTCAGTGCGAGATTAAAGTTAAACCCGAGTTAACTCACCAAATTCGGTGAAATTACGATGCTAGAGAACACGAACAAAGTGGGTCCCGCAATTCTGCATGTGTGTATTTCGACCTACAGTGTAAACTCTACTGATCCTGAAGCGGCCTTTTTAAATTTTTAAGGTTTATTAATGACTTCCTAGAGGGAAACTTGAAGTTTTGTTTAGCTTCAAAAATAACAGTTCCTAATGCCATACAATCGTTAAGAAATAAATAATTTATCTCTGAAATGGTTTTTAATTTTTGATAGAAAAATTATAACCACTCTTGATGTATGATTTAATATTGTTGGGTATAATTACACTGCGACCTTAAGATCTATTGATTCCTCCTTTTGGAGCTGGATGAGGTTACTCATTCTACAGCTCGTCCTCAAAATTAGTTCCTTTGAGGAACTCTAGAATTTGGAGTACTTTTAGAGAGGATAGTTTGCTCTCTTCTATCTGGTGGCTCCCCAGATGCATATGTCTTTGATACATAAGTTTGCCCAATAAATGTGAGGCGGCCGGCGTCTCTTCATCAGCGTTGTAGAATCTTCAAGTGGCACTGCTTACTAGACCAAAAATGGTAAGGTGTCTTCTTAGCTTGCAGTGGCCAGTTAGGAGACCCGTTATTATTCTGAGTTTACCTAAGCTGATGCAGGATAGGAAGCGTTCCTGATTATAATAGCTTCCAAGTAGGAGTTTGGCTAATCTCAGTTTTGGGAGTTCATTCCAGATTTTTAGTTTTTTTTGCCGCCTCTTCTGATTTGTTTTTGTTCTCAATCATGTTTTCTCCTAATCCGCAGTAGGGTTCTGGCCCCGTTAGGGGTGCTGTTGCACCTATTTTTGCTAAGTAATGTAATAGTTTTGATAAGTTCAGTTCTCTTGTGCCATGCAACCGCACCATAGGTAATGATGGGTATACCATCATGGTATACATTCATCTGAAGATGTTTAGTTTGCAGTCCCATGTTTTACCTGCAATTCTTTATTCGAGAGGAATTTATTCGAGAGGAATTTACTATCTAGTGTTACGCATAGATATTTAACATGCCTCTGGGTCACAATTTTTGCTCCTGCCAACCGAATAGGTTTCATACTTGGGAGAAGCCTCTTTTTGATAAATTGCACTATCGTTGTCTTTGTGGGGTTGATATTTAGTCCAACTGATAGACACCATTTCCTTGTTGTTAACAGTCCTCTTTGGATTATATCGCAAAGAGTTCCTTCCAACTTCCCTACTCTTGATGTAGTTAAAGTATATATTTTGATAAAAGGTACCTCCCTGATTTTATTATAATCGATATATTCCAAATAAAATTGTGTACTAAGATTTTCAAAAACATATTTTATGGATTTTTAAAAAACAATTCAATTTTTTTTTTTTTTAACTCAATATTTCAAAAACAACTGTAAACAAAAAATATCTAAAATATTTTACAGAAAAATTATTCTTATAACCAAAATAACGATATCTTACATAAAAATGTTTAAAAACCGTTAAGGAAAATCTTATTTTGCTGAAAAACGACTCCTACAATTTTTATTAAAATTGTTTAGCATGCCAAAATAAGAACAATCTAACATTTAACATTAAATTTTACACTGTGACATTATTAACATTAGGTAACTTTCATAAAACAGTTTCTTTTTTCGATTTTCAACTACATATCTCTTCGTCTGTTTAAACGATTTAAATTTAATATTTTTATTCAGAAGCTTCTATTGAGTTAAAATAATATTTTATACAAACATTTGGTTGATGGGTGAATTTTTAACTCCTTAACTCTTAAAATTTCTTTCGGAATTTTATATATCGGGTGTTTTTTGAGAGGTATATAAGTTTAAGTTGGCAATACTATTTTAATTGGCGGCCATTTTGTCAGCTGTGAAGTGATTTATTTTTAGTTTAATTTGGCATTTCAACATGAATAGACTGACGTCTGAACAACGCTTCTAAATTGTGCCCAAATGGGCCCAAAACAAGATTGCTGTTGATCTCAATTTTCATAAGCGAATTTTGTTTAGCGATGAAGCTAACTTTTTGTTGAATGGATATGTCAATAAACAAAACTGCCGTATTTGGAGTGATGATAATCCTCAATTGTATATTGAGACATCGTTACATCCACAAAAACTGAGTGTTTGGTGTGCTTTATGGTTTGGTGGAATAATTGGTCCGTACTTCTTTAAAAACGATGCTGGCCAGAACGTTACAGTTCACTGGTGACCGCTATAGAGCCATGATTACTGACTTTTTCGTTCATCAATTCAACAACCATGATGTATGCAGGAGCTGTGGTTTCAATAAGACGGCGCAACATGTCAAACAGCTCGTGTCACAGTTGGTTGATTGATCGAAACGTTTGGTAACCGCATAGTTTCACGTTACGGACCCGTGAATTGGCCTCCAAGATCGTACGATTTAACGCCGACTATTTTCTGTGTGGATATGTGAAGTTGCTATAGTCTACGCCGATAAGCCCGAAACGATTTATCACTTGGATCACAACATTCGCCGCGTTATTACCGATAGACGGCCACAAATGTTGGGAAAAGTCATCGAAAATTCGACCTACAGATTAGACTACGTCCGAGCCAGCAGTGGCGGTTATATTATTAGTAAATTTCATGTCAATTTTAAAAATCATATTTGTTTTAATCCTTTTCAAAGTTTTATACCTCTAAAAAAACACCCTTTACAAACCTAAAAAAAACTTAATTATACATATTTTTAAAACCGCTCCAACAATTTAAAATTAAGTTTTCTTATATTTAATTTAAGATTTAATAAACAAAGCAATTGATGTTCTTCGCGTTAGTGTCTTTTAGGTCTTTAACATTCTCGTTAATGATATACATACATAATTACAATATTATGCCACTAAAATTTGTATGAAATATATCAATAGTTATTATTTATTATTCTATTTGCATATATACATAATTTAATTGATTACTAATTCACATTAAAATTGAATAAAAAAAAAAAATAATTGTCATTTGTTGTGTCACGTGTCACCACCAGCCATAATACAGTAATTTGTTTATCTAATTAAAGCTCTCAAAATATTGCACGGCAAGGGCAACGCTCAATCCTTTCCAAAATATTCTAATTAACTTACCTATTAATTTTACTGTCATAACAACCATGTTTGTATCCTCTGAATACTCAAGCACTCATTTCGTTATATAAGCTTTTGGAACTTACTCAAAAAAAAAAATAGCATGAGATGCATAACATATCCTGATACTAATAAGAGTTATTTATTTAATTTCTAGCCAAACACACTTATTCTCTTTAAAAACTCCTATCTTTTTGCCTTGAGTTAGGTATTTTATTCCCCGAAGTATAGGAAAATATAATATGTAATCTTTTCATCTTATACATTCATAGAAATTATGATTTACCTTTATACTGCTCGGTATCTTGTATGTTTCACGAATTCAACCTACATTAGCATAGCTTCTTGTATAGGTACTTGCGTTATCACAGGGCTCATGCAATCGCTTCGAAAGATTTTCTTAAATTTTTTTTTTTTTAAATGGAATTTTAAATTTTTCCACGTCTGCTGCAGAAAACACAACAAATACCTTAAAGGGCAGAGCATTTATATTTTCGAATTTCAATTCCGTGGGCATCATCTTCTGATGAACATTTTTTGGATTTATAGAAATTTCTCAGCTTTGTCGTTCTGTGTTTCCTAAACAATCAACTTGATGTCATATCTATCTTATTAGAGCTTAAATTAACGAGATTTAAATCCGAATTCCTTGTGAAGATGCAGGATAAGGATGAAAGTTAAGGAAATTTTGGATAGGTACGTATATGCGTATAATAAATTCATATCTTGACAATGAATAATCCAATTTCTTGTTTGGAGACCTGAGAGAGTAGAGTTTTTTTTGTTCAAAAGACTTTTATGTTTTCACTTCCTATATAGCGTAAGGGCATAAGGACATCGCATTTGAAAAAAAAAAATTATTATTATGACTTTTTGAAAAATCATAATACGTAGAAATGTATGTGTATGTACATAAATATATACTTACAAACAAATAGAGATAAAGAGAAAAATAAATATGGAACGTGCTCGAGAGACATATTCCTGCTCCTCCATTACGATGACAAAGGATATTATTGTTTAGTATCTACAATACAATTGGGAAACCTATTTTTAGAGAACAGGGAGGCATAAAGCGATATTTTTTTCTTTGCCAACAACGCAACGGTGAGAACTTGAAATTCATTTCGATAATAGTAATCAAAAAGCAAATAAATATAAATAAAAGTAGGAACATCCTTATTTGTTTCCGCTTCCTTATAAAACATATTTTTTTCTTATCTTCACAACATCACTTGAACTCACGTGAAGTTTGTATAAAGTATTGATACAAACAGACCAAATTTTTTTTTTAATTTGACTCCGTATAACAGAATCGAAGACACCCTCTAATTTATTTTTTTTTCTTACTTTTTTTCAATCGATTCGAGGGTCTGTCTGTACTTCAAAGTTCTATGGAACGTATTTTATTGTGAAGATTGAAGGATGATTCGTATTTAAATTGAATTTGATCTGCGCTTAAGTTTTTCAGAAAAAGAGGACTTCAATTCCATTAAATTGAAGGGTTTAACATATTATGTACAAACGTAAAGTAAAAGATGTTCTAAATTTTTATAATTTTATTACAAACTAGTAGAACCGTTCTTGCGTTGCTTCGACTAAATTTCAAAGTTAATAAAATACACGACACTGAATCGGGTGAACTTGCTCTGGTGGTTGAAAACCTTATTGTGATGGGTATATGGTAATTAATAACGTGTGCTAACAGTCAAAAGTGGTAAATAACTAAGTAAGAAGTTTCCAATTGTAACGAAATGAGTCGAGCCATTCAAGAGATATGCCAGAAAAAAACCCGTTTCACAAAATAAATTTTAAACTCCATTTCTGTTAGGTATGTAAGTATGTATAGGTATGTTAATTTTTGGCAAAAACTTGAAACGCAGTTTTATTTCAAACCCTTTAAATAATTTAGGTGAGATCTTAAATCAGAATCATTGAAGCCGTTCGAACTTTTCCCCGAGGTAATTTCATAAAAATGTTTTGTACCAAATTTGAAGCAAATGATTTCATCTTATAGAGCAAGTAAAGGGTGTTTTTTTTTAGAGGTATAGAACTTTCAAATGGAATAAAACAAAAATTATTTTTTTTAAATTTACATGAAAATTACTTTAGTCGAAAGAAAATCTTCTGGAATTATAATTTAAATATT
Source organism: Leucozona laternaria (assembly GCA_932273885.2). Lineage (NCBI taxonomy): Eukaryota > Metazoa > Arthropoda > Insecta > Diptera > Syrphidae > Leucozona > Leucozona laternaria. The sequence goes on along the minus strand of OW026367.1, from coordinate 52,830,984 downwards.
ATTTTTGGCATATGACCGCCAGGGCTGGCTCGGACGTAGTCTAATCTGGAGGTCCAATTTTCTATGACTTTTTCCAACGAATGTTGTCCACCAAATGGTCAATCGTTTCGGGCTTATCGGCGTGGAGCCAGAAAATGGTCAAGCGGCGTTAAATCGCACGATCTTGGAGGCCAATTCACGGGTCCGTAACGTGAAACTATGCGGTTACCAAACGTTCCGATCAATAAATCAATTGTGACACGAGCTGTGTGACATGTTGCGCCGTCTTGTTGAAACCACAGCTCCTGCATACATCATGGTTGTTGAATTGATGAACGAAAAAGTCAGTAATCATGGCTCTATAGCGGTCACCAGTGAACTGTAACGTTCTGGCCAGCATCGTTTTTAAAGAAGTACGGACCAATTATTCCACCAAACCATAAAGCACACCAAACACTCAGTTTTTGTGGATGTAACGGTGTCTCAATATACAATTGAGGATTATCATCACTCCAAATACGGCAGTTTTGTTTATTGACATATCCATTCAACAAAAAGTGAGCTTCATCGCTAAACAAAATTCGCTTATGAAAATTGGGATCAACAGCAATCTTATTTTGGGCCCATTTGGGCACAATTTAGAAGCGTTGTTCAGACGTCAGTCTATTCATGTTGAAATGCCAAACCAAACTAAAAATAAATCACTTGACAGCTGACAAAATGGCCGCCAGTTAAAATAGTGTTGCCAACTTAAAAAAAACCCTTTGCCTATATGTAAATAGCTACATATTAGTAGAAAACAAATTTATTCTTTACTGATAAGTCAATCAATATGATAAAAAAAAACTTGAAAAAGTATAATTCTTAATTCGGCAATTGCCACCGCCCGCCACTATATAAAGAATTATTCACCAAAAATTCAGTTTTTTAAACGATTCTACTATATACCTATTCATTCAATTAAACACCCAAACGCATACCCTATTGTACATAATAGTGGTGCTTTGACAAAGGTAGCTTTTATGAAACATTTTAAAAGTATTTCTATGTTCCAAAGTTCGTAAAATAAAAATAATATATAAAAAACAATGCAGCAAGATAAACTATAATCCAAAACATACAACTTTTAAACTCAATTTTATGTCTTCTCTCGCTCCACCGAAAATATAAACCACATGCACCTTTTCCCACTTACCATCCAGAAATTCCTTATAAAACTTTCAAATTTAAGAATATTTTCTCAAAAAGACATTTCCTGCAACAAAATAAAATAAATAAAAAAAAAAACAATAAAAATAAAAACTTTAAAATCTTCTCGACTTTTCAAAAAAAAACTTACCTTTTAACACACACACACACACACAATGCATGTACAGAAGTTCTCTAGTAGCTGTCTGAAACGAACTTGACAGAATGCGTCTCCTAAAAAATGATAAAAGATACAAAAAAATAAACAAGTGCACTATACCACCCACCCACCAACTCCCATCTCTATAAATACATACATATAAAAAGTGGAGCTCGTTGGGAGCAGCACTCAAGCAAAATAATCGACTTTGAAACACTTTTTCGCTATTTTTATGTTATTATATCTCAATGCAAATACAAAACAGCAAAACCAACATAAAAAAATAAAAGAAAAAGAAAAAAAAAAACCCAAAAGAAAACGCAGCACTTATAAATAAAACACAAACAGAGTTCCACCCACCACTTTATACTTTATTCTATTCAAATTAATGGTTAAAGATTTTTTTTTTTCTCTCAGTGTATGCAAAATGCATTCATTGTGATGGAGAAAATTTTGTATGCTGTTTTTTTTTTCTTTTTGTTTGTTTTTTTTTTTTTAGTTTTAGCAGCGCTCTTTTGTCAAAGGACTCCGACTATATACGCGATAATAAATAAAAAGAAATTCTATATCAAAGGATTTTAAGAGCGCCATCTAGATACTAGATCTGTTATTAAAATCGCGGTGTGGCCGCAGTGTGTTGTAAGAAAAGTGTTTTATTGTGATTGTTCGATGGGGGGAACTTAAGTTCTATGAGAAAAAGATTTCTCTGTGTGTGCGGGTTTGAATGAGAAGAAGTCGGTGGAGGGGTTTTTTTTTAGACAACCACTGCATTTTCATTACTTAACGGTTTTTTTTTCAAATTGAGTATGGTTCAAGTTGGATCTACTATTGTTTGAATTTCTACCACAAGCGTTCTTATAGAGTTTAAAATGATACAAAAAAAAAAAAACAAAAACTTGAAAACAAAAGAATTCTTTCAAAAGAAAAAAAGATAATGTCAACGTTAATCAATTGGAATAAATACGGGTATTATGACAGTGAACCTTGATGGGTTTTGTTTTTTGTTGTGTTTTATAATTTTTTGTTTTGTTTTTTTTTTTTTTTAATATCAGGAAATGTTTTAATGTTAAAAAAATTAATTCCTAGAAAATACGTTGCACAACGTGTTTTCATTTTTCATTTATGAGTATATTGTTGATTGAAGGGAAATCCCCCCAAAGTGATGTTGTAAATTAAATTGAAATATCAAAATTGATTAAAAATCTATTACGCAATAGAATGATAAATGTTTTTTTTTTTAACGAAGTGGAATACTGGTGGCTTACTGATAGATGAGTTGCTACCAGTGTCGTATTCATATTGAGGGGGTGGAGTTGAAGTTTGTACATTGTTTTACTCGTAATCAGCCTATCAAAATAAATACAAATGTAAATGTACTTTGGTGCAAATGATAAATGATTAATATACACATTGGAATTCACGTGTGTTTAAATACAGCGTCATCTGTTGGACATAATAAGCAACAGAATCCCTTCGCTTAAATTTCTCAATTTTTCTGACAAAATACTTAGGAAAAAGATTTGTAATTAAAATTTATATAAAGGGTATATTCAAAAATATTATATTCTAATATATCAGCTCATCAGTTATATTTCAGATATGCTATATTGTACCCTTCTAAGATGCAAGACTAAAGGTAGCAAAAAACTTTGAAAAATTCGAAAAAGTGTTAAAGAATCGCCTTTTGCAACACATTGAGGAAACTTACATCTCTATCCTCTAGAGCAATTTGGATTTAGAGCTGGTCACTCCACCCACGAGCCACCAAGAACTAAGAGTAAAACTGTATGTCAATAATAACGTTAATTTAAAGCGTTCGACTGGACTAGTGTTGCTAGATATAGAAAAAGCCTTCGACACTGTATGGCACGAAGGAGTTAACTACAAACTAATTTTGTTTAATTTCCCTAGTTATTTTGTCAAAATCATATATCATGGTACTTTTTGAAAGATATAAATTTTTTTGTATCCACTAGAATTGCGAGGTTTCCTTTATTCGATATTAATTTTGGGGTTCCTCAAGGCTCCGTCCTTCGCCCCATCCTCTTCAATATTTTTTTGTCGGATCTACCTATAGGTTTGAAAATATCCCTGAAGTTGCCATGTTTGAAAATTATACTGCGCTTTTTACGTCTACTCAAGACGCACTTATTTGCTTACAGAGTTCACTTGATACACCAACCCTTAGGCTGCGCCTCCGGTGCAGTCGAATTTTAATCGCGCGAATTCGTGAAGTTAGCTTAAATCATTCAAAAGTGTGCATTTTCTATGCAGTTGTTTCGGTTTTATAAAATTTACTATCACCAAGTAACATATAGGAATGCGTACCTTTGAATGAGTCTTGCGAAATTTGTGAACTTGCGCGATATTCGCTTACATTCGCTGGCAGCGGAACTGCAGCCTTAGGTTGGCCAAACTATTCGACTTACAGAAAAACGCAAGTTCTCAACTTGAAATTATAATTTTATTCCGGTTAACCGTCCTGCTTAACGTCTAGCTTAAGACTAACTCTATAATTATATTAAATTCTAAAAACCATTACCAATCAAATGCTCGTGCAAGGGTAATTGTATCAGCATATCCCGACTATCGGAACTGCGGATAGGAAAGATATTCAACGTTTGCCTTCGCAAGTTTAAGTGCCTTTACCTTTTACACTAAAATGAGACGTCATCAATTAAAGCTAAAGTGGCGAGAAATGTTTTTGAATTGATCATTAAAGCGGTAAATGTTTTACAAACTTTTGATATTTATAGGGTTAATTGTGGTGAAAACAACAGGATTTTTTAATTTTTTTTTTTAAGAATGCATCTTAAGGGCTAATTGTCATATTATTTAAAAGTTGGTTAAAAATAGAGAACGGCCCTAAAACTTAATATTTCTCAAAAGTTAGCTTCGCCTCCAAAATGGCCATTCATGGTACCTCCTTCTAGGAACTCACATAAAAATGCTCTGTACCAAATCTCATGCAAATTGGTTCACTCTTTTAGGCTCTAGCTCAAATTACAGAGAACGCATAGACTGACGGACGGATTTTTTCATACAATTTTCGAAAAAATTGTTTGTATATTTAAAATATTGTCCAAATAGTTCTTAGATTTATAAAAAGTGTCGATTATTTTTCAAAAGAGTTCTAAGAAGTTTCAAATTGACAGTGAAATATCCCAAAGATAAAGCTGTGAATACACGGTCAATGTAAATGGTCAACGCATTGACTCTCTGACGTCATCAAAAAATCACAACACACTGCCAATAGACTGTCAAAGTTGACCATGTCAATGCAAAACAAATTGACGATCACACGAATAACGCTAGTCCGTCAATGTCCGGAAGTCAACGCAGACAACGTTGAAATGGCAGAAAAGTATGCCATGTCAACGTTGGGATTATGGTCAACGCTTTGCGTCAATGTGTCCTAACATTTGCTCAAGGTGAGGTGATTACACGTTCAACGAAAAAAGTCAACGCGTGGAAGGTAAAAACAATGTCAACGTCGATGTCAACGCAGCCGTCAACGCATAGACAGTATTCTGCGTTGACGTTCACACGACAAGACAACTTTGGGATGGAATTTGACGTCATTTTGACGTCAGAGAGTCAACACGTTGACCATTTTTGCTGACCGTCTAATCGTAGCTTAACTCTGGTTCGTCAATTTTTCCCTCTGTCGAGGAGTAATATAGGTTTCCTTTGATTTAATTGAAATAATTTGGAGTTGACAAAAAAGGAACTTCATCACACTTCATTTTTCATTTTATTTCCTGCTTGAATGCAATCAAATAGCAAGGAAATGTTTTTGCTTTAATGTTATTCTGGGGTTTTTCTTTTGTTTGTATTTGCATTTGCGTCACTACTCGAAAGCTATCTGTCAGATTCCAAAATGACACTTTCAGTTGACATCTTTTCATTGTCTAGTGGATATACATGTATGTATTTATGTCTGATGTGTGTGGAGAGAGAGTGAGTAGTGAGTATAGAGTGCCTTTGTCATTCTTATGCATCATCAGTTCTCTGGCTTATTCTAGTGGAATAAAGGTGTCACGTTGTGTTTGGTGCGATATGGTGGGTGCTTTAATGCTACTGATGGCGTCACAGGTGCAACGATGTACACATTCATTAAATCAATTTCGAATTGATTCTTCTTTTTAATGCTCCTAGAATGCTATAGCAACGCATAATCATGTTTCTCTTGAATTTCTTTTTTTGTTTGCCTTTTTTTATACTGATTTTGCTGTGTAAGAGTTTTGTTCGCTTTATTTTCGCATGTGTGGGTTTGCTACCCACATTTCAATTACCCACTTGTTTTATTTTTTTATGTCTCGTCACAATTGAACAGCCCTCTTAAGCATTCTATTTTCCATACTCAAACAATGACTACTATAACAAACACCCTATTAAAGTTGAAGGAGAAGGGTAAATGTGTCGATTGTTTTCAGAGTTACCGCATGTTAAAAAAACGGTGTTTGTTGATTTAAAAAAGAAAATACAGACATCTTGATGATGGATAGGTTAGAAAAAGGTTCGAAAGTTTTAAATGCAATATGGATCGGTTGCATGAAATTGAAACAAAAAAAAATTTAATTTAAAAGCGGCAACCCTGATTGTTCCGCATGAGGTTAGAAAATCTTCTTTATGGCAAATGTCCCTAGACTATAATATATCATCACCATCGCCAGTTCACCACTCAGTGATGGAGAATAGAGAGCAGACGATGAAAAAATGCCACACAATTTAAAATGAACACACAAAGATAGGTACATATTTATGTGTAGGTATAGAGTGTTTGTGTATACATACTCGCACTTATACATACTTTTCCACTTCTATTGGTTAAAATAGCAAAAATATGGATGAAAACAAAAACGCGTTGCCATTAGCATGTTGAAATAGAAAATTCTCCAACAATAGATGTAGAATCTATATATATATATGTACGTATACCAACCACCTACAAGTACACATTTCTCGAAAATAAAGCAACTTACTGGGCAATAAAAATAGGAAAACCCTCTAGTAAAGTGGTTATGGTTGATATGAAAATGTATATAGTTGAGTTTCTGAGTTTGGGTGGAAAATCTTACCTAATTTTTTGCATTCCAACAATGTCCGGTTTACATACCGGTGAATGTAGGGAGCAATATTCAGGATCTTTTGTTTAAATATTTCATTTGTTTTCCCAAGTCTGCGTGCGGTTACTTGCTTTTATGGTGATTATTTCGTGGTGAGAAATCTACATAATTTCTGAAGGTTTTTTTTTCGTATGAAATAAATTGTTGTTTTGTGCATCTTTTGGATGGGGTTTCCTCAAAAATTGAGGCAATTTTGTTTGCAATTTGTGTGATTGCATGCGATTGTTATTTGAAAGCTAAGTTTTGGGAACGTAAGAAAGATATTTTCACATTATTATTCCGTTTAGTGTAGTTTGGGTCGAGATGAGAAACAAATCGTATGGTAGGGGGTCTTTTTCCCCCCGCTTAGGTGAGAGGAAACAAAAAACTAAAATTATAAATCAAATGTTAATCTTTTCATTCCGTCCGTATTTTAGTGCGAGATTAAAGTTAACCCCGAGTTAACTCATCCAATTTGGTGAGTTAACTCAGGATGCCGAGTTTGTTTAGTCGTTCCGCATGCATTCTCCATTAAAAAAAACTGCTTCCTCAGTTACCTGTGGGTTAATTTACTTCTAAAAGTTGTTTACTATCTCTGGTTTAACTCACCGCTGGAATTTGTAACGCAATAACATGATTTTTCAGATTTATTGACATTTCTACCCTCTGCATCTCCCTTAGTATTGCTCGTAGCGAAAATGTGAATACGATTTTTTGTACCACAATTTAATATACTTTCATTTTGTAGTGTTTACTTTTCCGCTAATACCCTTGATTTTCAAAATATTCGCGAAGTAACTAGAAAAGGTGACCTTAATACCCCCTCCTGGCAAAAGCTCGCGGGCCTTGGATAGGGACTTTTGGCATGTTGTACCTGGGGGTCACCCCTATCCTTTAAAATAATTAGCCCGACTACATGATTTTTCGCATTTATTTTTTCTTCGTTGACTGGACTATAACTCACTTTTTACTGATGCAGAAATTAAAAACTATGGATTTAAAATATAAGTGAATTGCTAATAGTTTCACTGTCTCACTTTTTTCTTGACTCTGAAGCTAACTGTTAATTTAATGAAAGTTTCCATAATCTTATTCTGGTAGATCTACCTAATTTTGACACACAGAAAAATGTATGTCAAAATCGAAAAATCGTTTTTGAGCAAAATAACATTTTATTCAACATTTTTTAAACATTTGTATGGGAGGCTACTAGTTTTGGTTAAAAGTATATTTTTTGTTTAAAATCTTCTAGATACCTGTTGTTAAAAACTGTTTTTGCCAAATTGAATAATTATATACTGAGATATTTTTGAAATATGTTTGAGTTTTCAAAAAATGATTTTTTTTAAATTTTAGTATAGGTATACTGGTATACAACATTATTAAATTAATCGTTTAACAATTATTTTTCGGAATCATTTTTTTACCAAAAAAAATTAGCCTACACCTATTTAATTTTACTGAGAAAAATAAAATTTTGCTTTTTAGCCAAAAAAATTTGTATGATAGGTACCGTCCTCAAGAAAAAAAATGAAAAAAACGTGTCGGGGAAACGTTTAAAAAACGTTAAGTACCAAGCTTAAAGAAAATCGAGCCATCCATTCAGGTTGTAGCCAAAACAGACAGATAAACGGACTGACATTTTTGCCACGCCCAGTTTTTTCGTTTACCCTATCATCGTATTGTCCAGTTTAATCAAAACCTCAATTTCGATTAACTTGCCATACATAATAATACCGAAATAAATCATGTTAAATGGTAGATTGCGGTTGTACATAGAGATATTTTTTTTTATCAAAACTCGTTGTTTTTGTGAAGATTATAAGATTTTACTTAAAAAAATTTGAAAAGTTGTAGGTATGCTAAGTACCGTTATTTTAGGATATAAAAACATTTTTTTGTTTTAAACCTTCCAAATAATTAAAAAAAACCAAACAGCTTGTTACCAAGTTTACTACTAAAAACCGATCAAGTCGTTTTCGAAAACATTTTTTTTTTATTTATTTTAAATATATTTCTGTTAAAATTTAAATTAAAAATTGTATTTTTATTTTCTAATGGGTGATTTTTTAAGAGGTTCAGAACTTTTTAAAAAAAAAAAAACACAAAAAATTCGAAAAAATGAATGAAATATTTATTTGAATCGATAGTTTGAACCTTGCAATTTAATGTTTAAAGATAATTTCATGCAAATGTTGACCGCGGCTGCGTCTCAGGTAGCCCATCCGCTGAGTCCAATTTTGGCATACTCTTTCACACATATCGGCCGGTATCTCACGAATGAATGCATGGATGTTGGCTTCCAGTGCGTCAATCGAAGCGGGCTTGTCCCTATAGACATTAGCCTTGACAAACCCCCACAAAAAATAATCTAATGGTGTCAAATCGCACGATCTAGGCGGCCAATTGACGGGCCCGAAACGTGAAATTAACTGTTCAACAAAATCGCCTCGCAATTGCGCCATTGTTTCGCGTGCTGTGTGGCATGTGGCACCGTCTTGTTGAAACCACATATCATGCAAGTCAAGAACTTCCATTTCGGGCAAAAAAAAGTTTGTTATCATCGCTCGGTAGCGTTCACCATTGACAGTAACGCTGCGATTCGCATCATCTTTAAGAAATATGGCCCAATAATGCCGACGGCCCATAAACCGCACCAAACAGTGGCTTTTTCGGGATGCATTGGTAGCTGTTGCAATGCTTCTGGCTGATCTTCACTCCAAATGCGGCAATTTTGCTTATTTACGTACCCATTCAACCAAAAATGAGCCTCATCGCTGAACACAAGCAGCGCGCGATGAACATTTCGAACCGAGCACGAATTTTGATAGTAAAATTCAATAATTTGCAAGCGTTGTTCATTTGTAAGACGATCCATGGTTAAATTGCAAACCAAACTGAAGCTGTTTGACAGTGACACAAGGTACTAAACACACGTCAGCTGTCAAAACCAGTGTTGCCAAAACCAAACCAGCTTAAAAATCACCCTTTAGAAGTTTCTGCATATACAAATTTTATCAAAATTAATCGACACTATATTTTCAAAAAAAGTTCAAATAAAAACAATGGCGCAAATTTTTAAACAGTCCTCGTTTAAGGAATAAAACCCTCTCTAGTAAACGCAGTCGTTTGGTTGCGAGCCCTTGTCTAACCTTTTCTTAATTTTCAACACAGTGTTTTAAGCGCATTTGTAGGGTTTTAAGCTCATTTGTAGGGTTTTTAGCGCATTTGTAAGGTTTTTTTTATGATTTGTCGTAGAACATTCGACTGCAGATCGAGAGGTCCCCGGTTCAAATCCGGGTGTCCCCTTTGAAAATTAAATTTTTTTTTTTAATTTTTTTTGTTTTTTTCTAACTCCCCTTTAGCTATTTCACCTTTTCAGCTAAGATGACGGGCGATTTTGTGAGCAGAAAATGATTTGCTGCGATATGGTAGTCCAACACTATGTACCACATTTTGTATTGTTTTTGTTGGGGCGGTCGACCGAATACAAGTTTGAATTGTATTGTTGAATCGGGGGTGGAGATGGTGTTGTTTTGTCGTGGTAAATTAAAGCTAAGACAGTTTTCGTGATTGTTGATTTACATGCTTAAAATCTTCATCAAACATTTTTCTTTAAATTTTTTTTTTATAAAATTACAAACGTTGAATGGATAAAGTATACTTTAAAAAAGATAGAGAAGCATTTTGCTGCTTTTAAAGTTAGACGAGTGCTTTAGCGTTAAATCATACTTTATATCGTTTAAAATTATCAAAGAGTCGAAACTCATTCTAAAACTCGTTTTTAGAGTCGGCGTCCAATTTAAAAATGATTTAGAGTAGGTTTTAAATGTTTAAAATTTTGCGCCAATTATTCTAGGGAAAGTCCCACTATTTACCACTTTTTTCTTAAATTTGTTCAATGGATATTAGTCTATATCTACATATTTAAATTTACAGCATTTTTTTTTATTAAAATCTGCGGAGCCTTTTTGGACAAACATATGATTTTCCTTCACGACTGAAAAAAGTGTCAAAAACGATACCTTTCGCCTTTATAAAAATATTATGTATTCCAACAATTTTCTTGCAGAACGTATTCTATGTATATCGATAGAGAATCAATGTTAAACCACATTTATTTTATTTTCAAACTAACTGATGCTAGTATCAAAAAAAACGAAGAACGTGTACGTGTAGTAGGTTTAGTACCTATTAATTCAATAGAATTATTAAATGAATGCGAAGTTTTCAATTTAATACTCAGAACTATATTTAATTTCATGTTTTCCCACAACTCACTGACTTTTCCTTTTAAAATATTCATTTAATATCTTGACTGAAGGAATATTTCATTCATTCATTGTAAACTTAAGTACTACTCGTTTTTGTATTTATTTGAAAGTTTCAAAGCATTTATGTACATAAACAATTTTGTTAATACGCAACTTAGGTAGGTACTGGTCATTTGAGAAAATGTTATTTACAAACATCATTGACTATATTTTTAATATCTTTAAAGCAAACGATAAGCACCATTAATTATTGCATAACAATAATAATTAAGGCAAGAAATTTTAAAGGGTGAGTAATCAGCCTGTAATATTTATAGTAAATGACGCTTATAAAAAACCCATTGATATTATGATTCTCAGTTTTCCTCTGAAATAAGATGTTTATAAGAAACTTTTGTGTGGCAAAAAAAAAGTCCCATCTGTGAATTTTCTTGTTCTTTTTTTCAAAAAAAGTGAATTTATTTTGTATTGCTTAAAAATTAACGTTTTTGTTTTTTTCAGAGAACATTTTTAATAAGAAACTTCTGTTTCTAATATCCGTGTTCTTTTTATATCAAACTTTTTTCTTATATCCGGGCTTAGAATATAAGAAACACACTCTCATATGAAACAAAAATTGTGGCATTTTGGAGTAATTTATAACCGTCATTTGCGGTACTAAGATATATAAAGGTTAGTTTAGTTTTACAAAATTTTTTCGTTAAATTATAATTTTTGAAAAATTAATAACTTTGATTTTGAAACATAAACCCCTTTGAAAATCTTAGTAAGACTAATAGAGTAAGCCAAAAGGTAATTCTACACAACTTAACTATAATACAGGGTCATTCATTTCGTGGTTTCAAGTTGGTAGCACTGGCATTTGACACCTGTCAAACTCAGCTGTCATTTGAAGTGTCATTATATTAGTTAAATGTTTGCCATTTACGATAGTGAATCGCTTAACAATTAAACAACGCGTTAAAATTATTAAAACTTACTACAAAAGTGGTAATTCAATCGTAGCCACTTTTCTCGCATTACGCAATGATTATGGTCGTCATAATCGACCGACTACGCAAGCAACAATTTGAAGAGAATGGAAGCGTAACTGATGTCGCAAGGAATGTGCATCATCGCGTAATGCACGCTCAGTCGAAAATATTGCTGCCGCAAATGCAAGTTTTTCTGATGATCCAAATTTATCAATTTCCCGGCTTTCGCAGTAATTGAACGTGTCGTAAACCTCACTATGGCGTATTTTCCATTCTGATTTGCATCTTCATCCTTAAAAAATTCAAATTACACAACAATTGAAGCCTGCTGACCATTCGCAACGCTTCTTGGGTGTTTGAACAACAGACAATAAACACCGATTTTTCGAACAACATTTTGATCAGGGATGAAGCACATTTTTCACAAAATTGCCGCATATGGGGCTATGTGGAAAACCCACAAGTGATCGAAGAGGTTTTTTTTTTTTTTGTATGTGCATTAAATTCTACGCGGTTTTTAATTCTCCATTGGACAGTGCTATCAAGATCAGAATTTAATGAGCTTATCATATGCTGCCGCTCTTGTTCCGAATATGAAAAGCTGAGGGTACTGGTCTTCAGAAAAGATGGAAAAGCTTACGTAGTGGTTTTGCCAGCGTAGAAGAACACCTCTTCAGAACAATAGGAGGGATACGATCCGGGCCAACGGATTTGTGCACATCAAGAGGTCCTTAAGAACTCTTGCAACTGCACGAGTGCGAAAGAAGATTCGCCCCATGAAATTGTTAGCGCTCTCAAGTACAGGAGGAGTTATAACACTTACTGGCAACGTCGAATTAACAGCAAACTGTGCTGCAAGCAAATTGGTTTGCAGGGGTGTCATCGAAAACGAGTGTTGGAACCGAAGACGAAGTAGTATTTCGTATGTTTTTTGCAAATGACCAAAAAATTTTACTACTTTTGGGACATTGTAGTATTTTTTGTCATAATTTTTGGTCATGCAAAAATTTGGTTTGACGTTACAGGTCTTTCTACCTTGTTTGAACTTGTTCCGATTTTCCTCAGTGGGGTTGGCCGTATAACTTCGGAAACATACTTCTCTAACCCGGATAACCTCTTTACAGCTCGAATCAAACCATGAGATTTCTTTTGGTTTGATAGATTATTCCCTATTCGGGATGAAATTCCTCATTCCAAGAAGAATTAAATTTGTGATCATATCTGAACTGGAATCCACGTCACTACCGAGGAAGCATAGTGACCAGTTAAAGTTCCTGAAGAAGCCGTTGAGACCGTCCGAGTTGGCTTTCTCGAATTGCCAAAAGTTTCTCTTAGGGTATTTTTCTCTAACTGGGTTTATTTGGCACGAGAAATTTGCAGATATGCCGGCCGTTGCATCCACACGAAGTGACTGTTTTGGTGTGGTCTATGGTCGAAAGGTGTCATTGGTCGGTATTTCTTCGAAGATGCCAATGGGCAGACGGCTACAGTCAATTCAGAGCGATATGATCAAATTATAATCATTTTTTTTTAAGTGGCTATTGAAGATCGTGACTTGGACGATATTATGTGGTTCCAACAAGACGGGGCGAAAAGCCACACAACACGACAAATTATGGCTTTATTGCGTGAGAAGTTTCACGTTTTGGCGACATCAATTGGCCACCAAGATCATGCGATTTGACACCGTTTGATTTTTGTCTGTGGAGCTAAGCAAAAGATCGTGTTTACACGAATAATCCCCGTACTTCAGACGCATTAAAAACCAACATTACTCAAGTTATGGCCGTTATACCGTCCGAAACGTGCGAAAAAGTGGTCAAAAATTACCTTTAAAAAAGAATTGCATGCTGCGAATCTTCCCCCAAGCGGCCATCTGAATGATCACACTTAATGACAAAGTCCAAAGTTTATAATGAAATAAAATTTTCATCAAAAATTTATCGCTATGTGCGTTATAGTTAGCTTTACTTTCGAAACCGAAAAATGAATGACCCTTTATCTGGGGGCTATAGTTCTAAAACCAAAGAAATTTACGAAATTAATAAACGTTCCACAGAAAATGTAAAAATCCGCAAACTTTTGTTTCAAGTGTTCCTATATTCCTATACCATAAGTAACACATTTAACTATACAAAAAGTCGGAGTAAAAAAAAAAACCATAACCAGGATTCTATATTCTTATTTTACTAAAATCTGGAAAGATTCCAATAATGAGGAAAACAAATACCTCATCTTACTCAATTTTAGTTGCAAGTGAATTTATTTTCTAATTAATTCTGCCATAATGAAGTTTACTCGAGTGGCTTGGTTGGGTTTGGCTGGGCTTGGTGGCTGAAGTGAAGCATCAATAAATTTTCATATTCAGCTCTTGGAAGTAAAGAAAACTGAGTTAAATAAGGAAAAAAAAAAAAAAAAAGTAGAAAGAAAATATAATCAAGCTCTACTCTTATCATTCATCTAATTTTTTTTTTTTTTACAAACGTATATCCTCACTCAGGAATGTCCTGTGCTATGTGCACTCAGCCGAGAATTTTCCTGCATTTGATATCATTAAAAACGAAGGAAAAAATTTAGATGTGGATATACGAACTACGAAATGCAATTAAGCCAATAAAAATCCAATTTGAAGTTGTGCTTTGGATTGGCTGGATCCTGGATGAAAGTCCTATGCTTACTCCGTGTATGTTTAGCAAAGACCTACATACATACCTTATATGTGTGTGTGTGTTTTTATGTTTAGCAGGGATAAAAACCAGTTGAAAGGAATATTTTCATGGAATTGAATGGCGAAATTCATGTATGGATAGGATATTCATGAGGTAGCTTTTTCTTATGGGTGTCTGGTAACATTTCTACTTCTGTGCGATAATCTAACTGCACAATCAATGCTAAAAAATTATCCTACTACTGAGCTGTGCATGAATTTGAGATTAAAAGGTTTCTGTTTGCCTTTGTGTGGCTGGCCGTGTATTATGGACCCTCACTATACTCGGATTATTGAATTTCGTGAAACAATAGATTAATTATTTCAATAATGAATTTTGCTGTCTTGAGGGAGGAAAATCATTGAACTACACAAAGTGACTTATCTGTGGGTAGATTTTAAATCGCTTTGTTCAAAAACTACAATTTACATTGTAAGTGAGGTCTATATGATTATGTAATATGGGTTTGACAGATAAGATTATAATGATTTCTACTGCAGTCGATTTAGAGAATATATGATAATGTTTAATAATATAGTTTACCAGATGTAACTAATAACTGTTATTATCCAGGGAGCTTTCTACTTAATGGATGTCACAACATAAGTGATTTTTTTTTACAGGATAGACAAAAAACCTTATATTTTTGACGACGCGGCCGCATTGACAATTTTAACTTTAAAATCTGAATAGAGGTAGTTTTGCGAGTTGTAAACAGTTAAAAGTTTTTTAAAAAAAATCTTTTTAAGGAGATTTTTAAAAAACTAACTTTATTTTTTGTGTTGTTTTAACACCCAACGTTTTCTTGAGAGCCAAAACAACTCAAATACGTTAAGTTATGTTGTTTTTACACTCAATTTGTCACGTAATCCTTAGCGAAATCAATTAAAAATGGATAAAATAACACATTATTCAGATTTCAGTATTTTATTACAAGAAAACAAGTACAAAAAAAAAAACAAAAACACAGCTAAGAGCCAGAAATTCCAGACTTTCCAAAGGAGCAAGTTGATGAGCAAGTTCTTTCATAGAATTTGTGCCACCAATTCTTGAATTGCAGCAGGTACATCATTTTGTTGTATTAATTTCACTATAAAGTTTTTATGTGAATTGAGAATAAGCCTATTATTGTTGTTCATATTTAAATTAATTTTAACTTTTTCAAAAACACCAACTCGAAAGACCGCGAAAAACTGACTGACAATTATTGCTATCAAAGAAACTTCAAAAAACAACAGTAGTTAGCCTACAACGTTTTGCCAGCGTTGGGTGTAAAAAGAACTTATTTGCATGCACTAAATATGTTTTAGCACTCATTTCTCAAAATGGCAGAACAGATATGTTGTGTTAACACTAAATGCCGATTTCGCGCTCGAATTTCTGTGTGTTTCAGGTATAAATGTATGTTAGTTTTGCTCTCAACCTATAGCTCTACCCCTAGGCAGTGCAAAACCATAGTAAAAGTGATTTCGAAAAATGTGTTACTTATGTTGTTTTACCGATTCATTTATTGTATAGCCGATTTTTCAATCATCAGTTAAGCATTCAGTTAACTATCCGAGAAATATATGTACCAGATGTTTGATTTATCTGAATAATAATGAGGTACCTATTATATTTATCTAATGTTTTACTGACAATTATCCAATAAGAGGTGTTATTTTGATATTCAAAGAAAAATGGCATTTTTTGAGATAAATGATCGGATGTTTATTTCATTATAAAGAGGAAGGTATGTCGTTAATAATGGAACACAACATCAGCCAAATGGCCGGCACGACTACGCTTACAGGACCATATCTTTTCATGAAATTTTCCATAACCAAATCGCAAAGTGGCTGCCCTAAGTCCTCGATAGCCTCACGAATTCCATCTTTGAGGTCTTGAATCGACGCTGGGCTGTTTGCGTAGACCTTATCTTTCACGTGGCCCCAAAGGAAGAAGTCGCAAGGTGTTAAATCACAAGATCTCGGTAGCCAATTATGATCACCTCTTAGAGAGAAAACACGGTCCGGAAACTTTTCCCGTAAAAGATCGATGGTTTCATTGCTTGTGTGGCACGTAGCGCCGTCTTGTTGAAAGTAAACGTTGTCCAGATCAATACCATCCAATTCCGGCCATAAAAAATCATTAATCATCTCGATAGCGCAATCCATTGACCGTAACTGTTGCTCCAGCCTCATTTTCGAAAAAGTAAGGTCCAATGACGCCGCCGGACCATAATTCGCACCAAACAGTCACGCGTTGAGGATGGAGAGGCTTTTCAACAATAACTCTTGGGTTTTCCGAGCCCCAGATGCGACAGTTTTGCTTGTTGACGTAGCCTCCGAGGTGGAAATGGGCCTCATCAGTCAAGATGATTTTTCGATGAAATTCCGGATCATTTTCATATGCATTTCAAGGACCCAATCAGCAAAGACACGACGTTGTTGATGATCAGCCGGCTTGAGTTCTTGTGTTAACTGAACTTTATAAGCCTTAAGACCCAAGTCTTTATGCAAAATACGGTGTAATGTCGTTTGTGGAATGCCTAATTCCAAAGAACGACGAGGAATGGACAAACCTGGGTTTTCTTCAACACTTTGGGCTACAACAGCAATATTCTCAGTTGTTCTTGAGCGACGTGCACGGGTTTTATTCTTCACATCACTAACTTGTCCCAACAGCTCGAATTTGTCCACCAATTTCTGTATTGCGGTCCGACAAGGTGCTTCACGACGACTCAAAAATGTTTTAGTTTTACGAACCGTCTCTGCCAAATTTTCACCATTTTTATAGTGAATTTTAATAATTTCAATGCGTTGTTGAAGCGTGTATCGTTCCATTTTTATTAATGGCGTAGTTTCTACTTGTGAAATGTCAAAAAATGACAGCTTCAAAAGTGACAGCTACCGAAATAACGGGCTATTCAAAATAACACCTCTTATTGGAAAACCCTTATTGGAAAATTTGTCTTTAGTCTGTTTAAGACCCGATTGCAAAGTAACAAAGAGTTACAACTTATCCTCATGCTTATGGATTTTAAAGGAAATATAAAATTTTATACTAATTTAAACTTACCTACACTCAGTTCATATTCACTTGTAACCAAAAATATATGATGAGAAAGTAAAGAAAACATCAAAATTGTCTATTAGTCTCGTCCAGTGTTATAACTATGTATCAATATAATGCTTAGAGTATTGAGACTAGAAGATCCAGTTGACGCAAAGGCCTATAATTGTGGTGATATTGTTCTACTTAAAAAGCCACCAAATGTTTTTTTGGAAATATTTTTAGAGTAGGGCCTTAAGATTAATTAGATAGACTTATCTTATAATACTTTCCTTAGGTTGCTTCTTTAAGGTTCAAGGTTACTTTGGACAAGGAATTCCCTACGACCCTACGAGGATACCGCCAGTAGGTACTGTCTTTAGTTTGTCTCTTCAAGGTTTCTTTGGGCAAGGCTCTCCGAGAGGGTTCCTAACCAGGACTACCTTCCTGGCTCTAAAGATCCACTTTGGCTCTTTTTTTCAGGTGTGGCTCCACTTTTCTAAAATCATTAAAAACTGGTACTTTTTGGGATTTTCGTGGCTCTTTTTACTCTTTTTCAGAATAACAAATCTACTTAAATTTCCTTTTTCATAATATTTAAATTTTATTCTAAGTAAAAAAACTCTTTGAAATTTTCCTCTGAGTAAAAAAAATTCTTTGAAATTTGACCGCGTTCATTTTCATTAAAAAATCAATCTCTAATATTCGGTTTCAAAAATATTTAACAGGCTTTTAAATTTTTAAACGACGTATTTTGTATGGAACAATTTCAAGATTTAAAAGCCTGTTAAATAGTTAAAATGGCATTATGAAATCGGCCATTACCTTTTAGCTTTTCACCTTAATATTTCTTGAACGTAGCAATGAGAAAGAATGATATGAATATAGTGTGCAATGTTTTGGGTTTTATTTTGCAACTGTTTCAGCTGTTGTCTGTTGTGTATTTGTTTTTTTTTGCAACTGTTTTTATTTAAGTTTCTGTAATTTATTCAAATAAATAAATATTTTTGAATTATAATTTGGCATATTTTTGGGACGTTTTCAGCCTTGGCTCTTTTCTTTAAAATACTTTTTTTACTGGCTCAAAATCTAGAAAAGTAGCCCCTGTTCCGAACAGACCTTTCGTACTAAGATGTTTTAATTTAATGAAAAATATAAAGAATTGTAACCGAAGCTGAAGTTAAATAAAGATTTTGAAGCAAAATTTTAGACAGTTGTTTGGAAAGCTAGTGTCTCAAAGGCTTTGTTTTTCAGTTAAAGAATCGATAAAGTGAAAACAACATGGATTTGGTAGTGGCTGTTCAACTGCGACATATTTGCTTAAAATCTATGGAAAATATAAAGCAAGTCGATGTCTTATACACAGATTTTGTTAAGGCTTTTGATAGAGTTCACAATGGACTATTTTTACAAAAACTTCAAAAGCTGGGGCTAAATGTAAAATTCGTAGTTGAAGTCGAACGAAAACAAGTAAATCTGGAGCCAAATTACCGCTTCAGTGACTGAATGAGTGAGTGAGTTCAGTGATCGAATGAACGAGTAAACATAAAATGAAAAAAATAATAAAAACAATAGTTCTTTAATTTTTCCTTCAGAATTCGACTCCATTACACAGTATCAGTCGGCTATCCATCTATCGAATGAAATTCCGTTCGATTACTGATAAAACAATGTGAAATTATGGTACTCGATTGCTCGATAACGTGAGCGTTAATGCCAAACTCTCATAATTCAGTCACTTAATACTCGAAAACCGCTGAGGTAATTCGGCCCCAGATTGATGGTTTTTAATCGTTTTTCATTGAGGTTAAGTCAGCTCCTCCACAAGGTAGTCATTTGGGACCACTTTTGTTCGATGCGTTCGTGAAAGATATTCCTGAAGTTCTTAGATATTCGTATTGTCTGATGTTTGCGGATGACTTTAAACTATTTAACCCAATATCTTATTTCCATGACTGTTTTAATTTTCAGAAAGATATTGATTCAATTTTAAATTGGTTTAAATACAACCATCTTTAGCTCGATACATCAAGATGTAATATTTTTAGTGCCTACAGAACGTTATCGCCCCTGGTTTTTATCTTTAAGTTTGGTGATGAACCACTTTCAAAAGTCAATAAAGTGAAAGATCTTGGTGTTATATTTGACTCCAAATTAACTTTTTCGGCGATATCGATATTACAATATCAAAAGCGAATTCTATAATAGGTTTCCTCAAAAGAACTTCATTTTAAGGACGTAGACATATGCATTGAAGGCGATTTTTCAGTCTTATTAGAATATTGGTCTGTCGTTTGGTCGCCATCAAGATTACCAAAAAGGGATTCCGGCGTTTTGCATTGAGGAATATAAGATGGTCCAATGGAATGCCTGATTTTTTTTTTCAAGATGTTCGCTAATAGACTTAAAAATTCTTAAAAGCTGCAGACGAACTCAATGCGTTATTTTTATAAAAGATATTTTATGTAGGATAATAATATCAAATCTCTAGAGCTACTTGCGCTTGTTTCTTGGTTGGTGTGTTCCGGAAAGAATTCTAAGAAATAAAGCCATAAATCGTTCTCTTATATTACTCAACTCTATTTCCAATGAAGTCGATATTTCAATGCGAAGAGATATATTTAAAAATATTGTTCAAAATCTATTTAACTACTAAAATGAGCCAAAATATGTTTCTTCTTTTTGTAATCACCAGATTAATCCATTGATGACATAATTAAATATTCACCCAATGTGTCACATTCAAAAATAAGAAATCTAGAAAAGGTTTTTTTTTTTTTGTTTTACTCTTTTCATGAATGATCACTGTGTTCAGCTGGATTTTATTAAGAAAATAGGCTTGGTATGATCAGGGCCGGACCAACCATATGTGCAAGGGGCGCATTACCAGGAGCAAGAAAATATAATCTGATCTTGCGCAAATCAATATATACTGCCATTTGCATTTTAATAAAAAAACTTGTTAAAATAATACCAACATAACATCCATCCTGTGCTAAGTTATTTTTTGCACACTAACTAACTTCATTTGATTGTAGATCCCACTAGACCTACGCATTGAAAGTCTACCTCCTGGAAAAGTCTTACGCATGTGGATGTATGTATGTTTGCAAATATAAAAAGGGCGGTTTCTACAAATCTTGCACAGGGTGCAAGTTTGGCTGGGGCCGGCCCTGAGTATGATATTTGATAAAAAAATTTTTTGAAACTAAGAACATTTTAGAAAAGACCTTCAAAGTAAATTGTTAACTAGTATCATGCTAACACCTTAACACCAGACTGTTTAAATGCTCCTCCATTGTTATTTTTGAGTTAGACCCTCCAAGCCCATGTTTAGTTATCTTCTTTGGGAAGAACCCTGGACACGCACTAGTTTATCTCTCAGCTTGATGAAGTCCATAGTAGGTAGATATTTAAATTCCGGGTAAGTAAATGCGAATTTAACTTTGGTAGCACCCGCCAGACTCTGTCTTCCTATCGATTAAAAACAATAGGTTTATAGGGTGATTTGCATAAGGTGTGACAAAAAGCTAGAGCGTGTTGAGGGGGGGGGGGTCTATTCCCCCATTTTTAGCCGAGACGGACAATTTTCTAAAAAATTGACTTAAGACATAAAACAAAATTAAAAAAAAAAACAAAGGTTAAACTTACAATGCCATGATATACCTTTTTGTAAAGCCAGAAATCTTTCCTTTTATTATGTTTTTAAATAAAGTTGTTTTAAGTAATAGTTTTTGAAAAATTAATTTTCAAACTCAAAATTTCGAAAAAAAAAATTAAAAAATTTTGTTCAAACAAATTTTTTTCAGAATTTTACGTTATTGATTAGTATTTTTGATTTTAATATTCAATGCTCTTATTAATTCTTAATCAAACACAAAAAACAGGATACAAAAATCTCTTCTAGTTCTTTAGAAAACTGAAAATAACAGAAATGAAATTACCTTTATTTGACTCTAATCCGTTGCTTAGGTTGATCTAAAGTAGATTCAGTTATTTTCAATTTTCTCAAAAATTACAAGACATTTAAGCATCCGTTTTTCTGTTTCTGACTGAAAAACTAATAAACGCATTGGATTTTGAAAACAAAATTAGTACTTAATTACGTAAAATTTTGAAGAAAATTAGTTTGAAATTAAAAAAAAAAAAATTAATTTTTCAAAATTTTTATGTTTGAAAATTAGTTTTTCAAAAACTATTCCCTAAAACAACTTTATTTAAAAACACAATAAAAGAAGAAATTTCTGGCTTTACAAAAAATTATATCATGGCATTGTAGATGTAACTGTTGTTTTTAAATAATTTTTGTCTGTTTTAATTCAATTTTTTATAAAATTGTCCCTCCCGGCTAAATTGGGGGAATAGACTCCCCAACCTACACTTTTTGTCAAACCTTATGCGAATTTCCCTGTATAACAGTTTTTATTTGTCAAATTTTGCTAGTGCAATATTTTGATTTAAAAAAGTCTTGAAAAGTGTGCTCTGACGACATTCAATCTTATGAAAGTATAAGGAGCAATAAACTCTGTTTCTATTCAAATTTCAACTTGGATCTTGAATTGTAAATATAAACTGTGGGTTTTTCTTTTGTTTCAAGGCTATATCTTATTTCATTTGTACTCCTATCTCAAAGCTGTACAATATTCTATATTTCCTTCATAAAACATTTTTTTTTTTTGCTGTATGTATAAAAGAAAATCCCATTTTCTGTAGAAATTCTCAAAAGACAAAAGCCACACGTTTTCAAAAACCAAAGATGGAGAGCGGAAAATCTAAACAATAAAATGTTAATGTATTTACAGAAACAAACACAAAAAATACATACACACTATCGCATAGTCATTATACCTATATGTATACTTATATAAACATCAAAACATTGTTGCAGTAATGGAGGAAGAGATATCAAAAACGCGAATACCTAGGTACCATTGAAATCCTCGGAAAACACTATAATGGAATACCCATGTTGTGTTTCGCTCTCGAGATAATTACTCTGAGTGTTGACGGTATGCTCGTTGTAGATAGCGTATAGTTGTTGTTTAGATGACGACGACTATGAGACTCTGACTATGACGACGAAGAAAGACTGGATTTTCCTCTGGCATTCTTTAGTTCTATCTTTTATTTTTCTAAGTCGCAATAGGTTCACAACTTAAAGCACTTCCTTATCGTTGGCATCCCTTCACTGTTCACTCCCCTGCACGCTGCTTTGTCCAACAATGCGAGTGTTCCATGCCCCAAGAATGGAAGATGGTAGCGAATTTATTTCGTACTTTACAGTCTCCTTATGACGTTCTACATAGTTTCTGCATAAGTACTAGGATGCATCCTACAAAAGCACCCAGCATTATACTACCTACCCAACTATTCTACTTACTTGAAATGTATTTTACGCGAATTATGCTGATTACAATATACATACCTGTACCTATGTTACCTGCTGCGAATGGAAAACTAAATCTACCTGCATCTACTGTTAGATTGTAAAAAAATGTAAAGGAGGAATAAGATGATGTCGAAACGGCCGCGCGGCGAGAGGGAAGGTTGAATACTTAGAGGCACACTTATTAGATGCAATTTTTCACAAGAGGATAACCGCACTCTTTTGCAATTTTTAAGTGAGGAAAAAAGTTAAATTTTTTTTTCTTCGTTTGTTTGTTGAATGTTGAGTACTGCTTTCCTTATGTTTTACCGTGTTCTCTTCCTTTTCCGCTATTATTGTGAGTTCATTCAAGGAAATTCTTATAGTTTTGTTGTACCTATAGGTACTGTTGTTTTTAAGAGCTGTATTTTTTTTAGAGAAAAAAGCGCAGGTGCAATAAATTTTGTATGAAATTCAGTTACTTTTATGTACTTTATTATTGACCTTCTGATTTTTAGAGTTGTTCATTTAAGAATTTATCTTTTCAGTTCATCTACCATTGTAGAGTGATAGTTCCAGCTTTGATCGTTAGGGGTAGTAGTATGTAGCTATATAAAGGGTTTTTCAACAGGGACGCTACAAAAGTAGAGCAACAGGGACAGCAAACGACGCCATATTTCTTGCCGCTCTTTTGACATCTCTCTTCAATCAGGTTTGCCATTTCATGATGGAAAGATATACGAGCCAACAACGAGTCGAAATTATTAAAATTTAGTACCAAAATTCGGAGTCAGTGGCCTCAACGCTAAGAGCGCTACGTCCAATATATGGTCGTCATAATCGTCCTAGCAGATCAACAATTGAGCGTCTAGTGGACAAATTTGAATCCACAGGCACAGTACAAAATGTTCCCGTGTCAGTGAGACAAAGAAGTGCCCGTAGTGTCGAGAATATTGCTGCCGCTGAGGCTTCAGTTGCAGAAAGCCCAAATGTGTCTCTCACACATCGTTCTCAAGCGTTGGGCATCTCTGTGACGTCGTTGTGGCGAATTTTGCGACAAGATCTTGGCCTACATCCTAACACGATTAAATTGACGCAAGAACTGAAGCTGCTTGACCACCAGAAGCGTCGTATGTTCGTGAATTGGGCTGAGCAACAACTTGAAAATGATTCGGATTTTCATTAAAAAAATCATCTTCAGCGTTGAGGCTCATTTCTGGCTGAATGGCTTCGTCAATAAACAAAATATGTGGTATTGGTCAGGCAGCAATCCACACGTACTCCATGAGTCATCATTGCATCCCGAAAAAATTACGGTTTGGTGTGGTTTATGGGCCGGCGCGGCGGCGTCATTGGGCCGTACTTCTTCCATGATGATCAAGACCGGCACGTTACTCTGAATGGGGATCGCTACCGTTCAATGATAACCGAATATTTTTGGCCCCAATTGGATGATATGGACTTGGAGGACATGTGGTTCCAACAGGATGGCGCCACAAGCCACACAGCGAATGTCACAATCAATTTATTGGAAACCAAGTTTGGAGAACGTGTTATCTCACGAAATGGTCCATTCGCTTGGCCGCCTCGCGTTCGTGCGATTTGACGCCGTTAGACTTTTTCCTGTGGGGCTACGTCAAGTCTATGGTCTATGCCAACAAGCCAGCGACGATTGGTGAACTTCGTACGAATATCGAACGTGAAATTGCAGCAGTATCGGCCGATTTATGCTTGAAAACCGTCGAAAATTGGGTTCAGCGTCTGGATTTTCTGCAAGCGTGCCCGTGGTGGCCATGCAAAAGAAATCGAGTTCCATACATAATGGCATCAAACGTACTTTCACAGGAATAAAGAATTTCATTGATATCCAAAACCGTTTTTGTTTTATTTAAAAACACTTTTGTAGTGCTCTAATTGAAAAACCCGATACATAGTTAACATCAAAAATCATTGCATGTATTTTTATTATAAGGCGCGTTTTAATGAGAAAGTAACTAAGTTATTCATATTTTTTCAAAGATATGCAATTTTCTAAGCTATGCATTTTTCTAAGATACACTAAAGCAAGTAAAGACACCTGTAGTTGCATTGAAACTCATCATTCAAAATTTTAGTTTTTAATTATGTGACGTTTAGTACCCAACTAGTAAGCTAAATTAATGATTGTTTTGATACCAAAATAAAGCATATTACTTAATTATTTACTACAGTTAAACAAAAAATTAATTTTTACCCAACCTGCTCATGAAATGATTGAACTACCTTACTAATGATCATTGAAATTTTGAAAGTAATCTTGTGTGGAAGTTTGGGCCAAAATGAAATTTTGTTATGCTTGGAATAGGTATAAAAAAGCCATAAGCTTTAATTTGGCATTTAAATAATTATCGATCTTGCCTTTTAGCTGTCTCAAAATATTGAATCAAAATTTTAAATTGATATCATTGAAAACCTTCATTGAAAATTTGGCTCATAACGTTGAATTTTCAATTAGTATGAGGTATATTGTGCTAACTGCGTGGTGCTCGAGAAACCTAGAAATTTTCGGACTTTTATCAGTTTTTGGCTTATAACTTTTAAAAACTACATCCTTTTGAAATATGCACAGCTCTGTAGTTTAAATAGTAGGCCTCAAAATACAGCATTTAAAAAACTGACATTTTTTCTTAAAAAGTTCGAAATCGTAGTTTTAGACGTCTTCGGAGTAGAGTATCGGTATGAGGCAAGATACTTAGCGATAATTGTAGAACAGCGACATATCTTTAATTTAAGGCTAAGCGGAATCTTGTACAACTAATATAGTTCCCTTATTATCACGAAAAAAATAAATAATTAAAGAAATCGTTTTTTTTCGAGCAAAGCAGCATCCAACAACTTAACAAAAAATCAGTGCAGTGCAATTTTTATGACCTACTATGTCTTATATGAATGGCCTATATAAAGGGTCCGCCATCTAACGTTTTTCTTCAACTAGTGCTTATTTCACGAATGGTAACACTTAGCTCATGTCTGATTTGACAGATAATTAGTTTTATCCTTCCGCTGACCGAATATGGTTTTGTATACGCTTTGCTAAGTGGGCCTGCGATCGACTTAGAGAAGATGCCGATTTTGCCAAAAAAATCATCTTTTCAGATGAAGCTCATTTTGATCTTGGCGGGTAGTAAACAAGCAAAATTGTCGCATTTGGGGCACAGAAAACCCGCACGCATACATTGAAAAGCCGGTACACCCAAAGCGAGTCACTGTTTTTTGCGGATTTTGGTCCAGAGGCATAATTGGGCCATTTTTCGACAATGAGCAAGGAGTGGCCGTTACAGTCAATGGCGATCGTTATCGGGCCATGTTGAACGAATCTTTGTTCACAAAAATTGAAGAGGAGGATATTGGCAACATTTGGTTTCAACAGGACGGCGCTACGTGCCACACAGCCAAAGTTACACTCGATGTTTTGCGCCATTTTCAGAAAAAAAGAAGTTATTTGGCGGACCCAATGCTTTAAAATGCTTGAAAAAATTGATATTGTCTTTGGCTTCTATTTTGTACTCATACTATATTATTAATTCTGCAGTTCATTTCAAAATCAAAAATGTACTTTTGTTTGTATTAAACTTATTCTATAAAATAATTTTTTTTTTCTTTTCGTTTCAGAAAACCCTTCCATTACCGCACTCCAATGAGAATCATGTGGACGCACTGATATTTAGTTTATTTTAATTTCCAAAACTTTTACCCTTCCATTATTGTGTTCTGAAATTTCCAATTTTGTTGTTTTTGTTTTTTTTTCGTTCTGTTTTGTTTTTATAATTCCTCTGCTTATTTAACTATTGACATCCCCAAATTTGCACTCCCCAACCCTTGAGTAAAACCAAAGGAAACAGAACAAAAAAAAATTATATAAAATACTTCCGCATGTTCGCACAAATTGAGAACGCCTCCGTTCATAAATCAAAATTAAAACAAAAGCCTTGCCATTGGAGCAACAGCAACAGCAGCATCAGTAGCGGCAGAAAAATAAATCAAAATTAAAATCAATAAAAAATAATGTATTTGTTCAAAACAATAAATCAAAAGGATGTCAACAATTCGACGTTGCTATCGGCTAATGCCAAACAGAAACAATGCCCGGCCAGAAGCCGAAGGAGCCAATCAAAATACTCTGCCCAGAGCCAAAATAAAAGTTTATCTCCGCTGGAGTCCATATTACCATTATCCCTAACGGGCTGGATGGGGGACGGATCTGAATCCGCGGCGGCACTACTTACGTCGTCAACGAGTAACCCCTATGCATCACAACTGTCGTCAAATTGCAAATTACCGTCGTCATTACCCGCGAATTTAAGAAACAGTACGAAAGTGTTGCCGTCGTCGACGCGTTTTCGGACAAATTGTAAAAAAATTGAAAAAAATCTTTGTACATATGTGATTGTTGTTTTAGTATTTTTATGTGGTTTTCAAATATCCAATGTGAATTGTCTTACGAATTCTTCGTCGTCTTATAATTCCATACAATTTAATAATAATAATAATAGTTCAAAAGCTACAAATAGCAATAAAAGTGTAAATATAAATAAAACAAACAACAATGGCAACATTTTATCGATTGACAACGAATTGATCGGCAGATGGAGCAGCAGCAGCAGTAGTGAAAATGATAGTAGTAGGATCAGTCTAAATGAAAACGAGGACGCCATGAATGCGATATTTAGTGAATTTAGTGACGCATTTCAGGGCCTTAACCTACAAACAAGTGATGATAGTAGTTATAGTGACTTAAATACGGATAGCTTAAGTAAGCGAAAACAACCACATATGCCAGTTTATTTGAATGAATTTGCTGTGCACATACCGGCTGGGTGGGAAGTAGCCGATGCGATTGCCTCAAAATATGGATTCACAAATATGGGACAGGTGAGTTGTTTTTAATATTTTTTTTTTTTTAAATAAATAAATACGAACTTTCTATTTACACCACTGATTCGGCGGGAAGCCCAAAAAATGGCCTTCTCACAACAGTATATGGTATAGTTTTATTGAAAGCCATAAAACCATTTAGTCTAGGAGAGCCGACAGCAGCCTTTTGGTGATAGAGGTATATCCAATATTCACCAACTTGTATGTATTAGGAGCTTGATTTTGTCA
The DNA here is from genome assembly GCA_932273885.2 of Leucozona laternaria. NCBI lineage: Eukaryota > Metazoa > Arthropoda > Insecta > Diptera > Syrphidae > Leucozona > Leucozona laternaria. The sequence goes on along the minus strand of OW026367.1, from coordinate 52,803,053 downwards.
GATATGTACCTGACTAAAGTTTTGACGCAAAAAGACCAACAAAATACAAAAATAACGTTTAACAAACATGTAAATTGATAAATGTATTGGTGCAACTAAAAACATTTTTTCCGACCTCGTGTACTGTTCCAAAAAAAAAAAATTAAAATTTTTGTAAGCACGCTATTTTGTATGATTGCGAAATAATTAGCTTTATCCCTTTTAGGCGTCTCTTGAAACGTCTAGGACCGTACAAATGAAATGAATAGTATTTTTTTTTAAACAACGTTAAGACTTGCAATATGATACAATAGCTTATTTTGAACAGTTTTTGAAGAAAAAAATATTTTCCAACTCAAAATTTTAAAAACTAAATTCCAAAATAAAATTTTGATTTGGATTTTTCTCCAAAATGTAATGTACCTACGTAACGGTGTTACATCTTCTACACAACTAGCACAAAATAAATAGTATAATTTCGGTATTACATACATATCTTAATTCATACTTTATTTAATGTTAAATTGGTATACCAACTTATGGCTTCTGTATTCATTCTTTATTTCTTCTTAATTAGACATTTTCTTCAATGACTTAAAATGGTATGTGCACTTCTTCTCATTCGTATACTTCTTTAATTGGCATATCTTAAATCGGTGTTTTTTTTTTATTTCTTTAATAATTTTTTTTTAAGGAATTAAATCAGCATTTTTGTAATTCCTTAATACTTCTGTAAGTCTTCTAAAAATAGTATTTTTAATTGCACCCTTCATACGAGTAGTAGTCGGTGCTGTAATGATAAGTGCGTATGTCTGTCATGCCGGAAGCCTGGGTTCGATTCCCAGCCTCGTTTAAAAAAAAACATCAATTTTTTTTGCTGAACAAATTAATATTTTGAAAATGTGTTACTGCATTTTTTGAAATTACGTTTTTAGGTGTATTAAATACTTAAATATGGAATCCCATTTTTCAATCTTTGAAGCAACTTCAACTTTGAGTTTTCGTTGTGAAAATTTGTTTATTTAATACGATGTCGGTGTTAGAATTGCACCTTTTTTACTCTGAGTAACATACCTCAATTCTTTGGCACAATTGAAAATCGAAAACGGTTTCAACTAGCTCTTAATTAAGACAAGCATTGGAATGCATCAGATTGGGTGTGTAGGTGGCGCACAAGAACGGCATTCAAAGGAACTCGAGTTCGAATCCCGGAGGAAGCATAAGAAATGCTATACCTCTTAAAGAAGGAGTAAAGAAGTATTTAAGAAGGATTTTTGAAGGGAAAGAAAATGTAATACCTATTTAAGAAGGTGTAAGGAAGTATTTAAGACAAATGTTATTCCGAATTAAGTAGATTTTAATAATCAATTAACCTTCTTAATTCCTTTATCGGACCACCCACTTGCACTTGCGCCCCTTTTATCAACTTAATACGAATTTAAATCCGTTTTAAAGAAAACTGCAGGCACCGCTTAAAAATTCTTAAATCCTTTTATAAGTAATTCTGTGCTACTTGTGTAGTAACTGAGAAAATACAAAATTATAAAAACTATCTTTTTCTTCGAATATAACTTTAACACACCATATTTTGGAGTTTATTTTGTTCCAAAATGTTTAATCGATAAAATACCCCCGGTACAAAAAACTTTAAAATTGCCTCGCCGACAAAAAAATTGAATCCAAAATCAAGGTCCAAATTTTTCGACATATAACGTTTCTATATTTTGATTAGAGCTCCATTCCCTCCATTCCAGGCCCTTGGTCTAATATCAAGTTGAACCAGTTTAGAAAAAAAATATTTTCAAACTCAAAACTTTCAATTCAATTTATGTTTAATAATTTAATATTGTAATTTTGTAAATTTATCATTTAGTACTAATTTTGATTAAAGTACATTTATTTAATGATCTTTAGACTTTTACTTCACCTCAAACAAATTCCGACTTTACTGATATTTGGATTTTCATTAGATAATTTTACGTAAGGCTGTAGTTCCTAAAAAATGAGAGTAAGGGCCTGTTTCACAATGTAAAGTTCTTATTAGTTACTTGACTTGACACATAAATATATACATAGGTACAAGGGTCATGAGTTCATAATTAGAAAAATATTTTTGTTATTTAAAGTGTTTTCCAATAAGAGGTGTTATTTTGAATAGCCCGCTATTTCGGTAGCTGTCACTTTTGAAGCTGTCATTTTTTGACATTTGACAAGTAGAAACTACGCCATTAATAAAAATGGAACGATACACGCTTCAACAACGCATTGAAATTATTAAAATTCACTATAAAAATGGTGGAAATTTGGCAGAGACGGTTCGTAAAACTAAAACATTTTTGGGTCGTCGTGAAGCACCTTGTCGGACCGCAATACAGAAATTGGTGGACAAATTCGAGCTGTTGAGACAAGTTAGTGAAGAATAAAACCCGTGCACGTCGCTCAAGAACAACTGAGAATATTGCTGTTGTAGCCCAAAGTGTTGAAGAAAACCCAGGTTTGTCCATTCCTCGTCGTTCTATGGAATTAGGCATTCCACAAACGTCATTACACCGTATTTTGCATAAAGACTTGGGTCTTAAGGCTTATAAAGTTCAGTTAACACAAGAACTCAAGCCGGCTGATCATCAAAAACGTCGTGTCTTTGCTGATTGGGTCCTTGAAATGCATGAAAATGGTCCGGAATTTCATCGAAAAATCATCTTGACTGATGAGGCCCATTTCCACCTCGGAGGCTACGTCAACAAGCAAAACTGTTGCATCTGGGGCTCGGAAAACCCAAGAGTTATTGTTGAAAAGCCTCTTCATCCTCAACGCGTGACTGTTTGGTGCGGTTTATGGTCCGGCGGGGTCATTGGACCTTACTTTTTCGAAAATGAGGCTGGAGCAACAGTTACGGTCAATGGATTGCGCTATCGAGAGATGATTGATGATTTTTTATGGCCGGAATTGGATGGTATTGATCTGGACAACGTTTACTTTCAACAAGACGGCGCTACGTGCCACACAAGCAATGAAACCATAGATCTTTTACGGGAAAAGTTTCCGGACCGTGTTATCTCTCGAAGAGGTGATCACAATTGGCCACCGAGATCTTGTGATTTAACACCTTGCGACTTCTTCCTTTGGGGCCACGTGAAAGATAAGGTCTACGCCAATGGTCCAGCGTCGATTCAAGACCTCAAAGATGGAATTCGTGAGGCTATCGAGGACATAGGGCAGCCACTTTGCGATTTGGTTATGAAAAATTTCATGAAAAGGATATGGTCCTGTAAGCGTAGTCGTGGCGGCCATTTGGCTGATGTTGTGTTCCATTATTAACGGCAAACCTCTTTATAATGAAATAAACATCCGATCATTTATCTCAAAAAATGCCATTTTTCTTTGAATATCAAAATAACACCTCTTATTGGAAAACCCTTTATAACCTACTCAGCTGGTTACGAGACAACTGTGATTTTTTATCTTGTGGACTTATGACTCTGTGCCCAAAATTTATGTGTCGAGTAACTAATTACATAAAAACTTTACTTATACATTGTGAAACAGACCCTTAGGTTACATGAACCAAGTTCCAAATTTTCGTAGGAGTTAGTTCATTGGGAGTTTACTCTTTTGCGAGTTTGTTCGTATGGCCAAAAATGTAAGCTTTAAAAATTCTGCACAAAAAAGACTACAACACTTTTTTGACAGAGCAATAAATTTTGATAAAAATGTAAGATACTTTTTTCTAGAAATCAATAATTGCCCTTTAAGTAGGTTTGGTTGACGTGGCTGCCAGCAGATTTTAGATCACTAATTGGTCGGTCCATTGTGATACCAAATGAATCTAGGAGACTTTTTCCCTACTCGTTGAACAGCTTCGTGCTCCTTTTGAAGCGTGTGGCACTACTAACATCCAAGTTTTTTTCCCACTCACTAGGAACTTGTATCATTGTAAAAATCTCCCACATCGAGCCTTTCTTTGTCTTTATAGGAAAGCGCAGATGAGAGTCACTGACAAAAATTACTCTGGAAGATTTGTTGCTTACTTCCAACAGGCAGCTGGTCACTGTGGGGTACAGCAGCGTATAATTGTGTTAAGAGGCAGACTCATACAATCCGTTACATGCGTCGACGTACACAACTGACAGCTCGATAAAATATTCACGTTCTTACGAAAAGTCACCCATAGGCAATGCGCTACAGAAAAAATGGCTGAACTTTTAACTTTTCTCTCCAAAAGATCCGTTGACATCAGTTGTCAATAGTAATTTGCAGTTTTGGCCTTTTTTTATTTATTTTTTTCAGATTTTATGTTGCTGTTTGCAAATAATTTGACAAAAATAAAATACAAACCTAGTTTTAGAAATTTGTTGTAAGATAGATAGATAGATAGATAAATTCTTTATTTTTTCGATTCAATTTGGTATATAAAAAATTACAATTAAGAATACGGACATGGCAATCTGCCGTCTGCCGGATATGACATTTCATATAAAAAGTAAATTTGATATAAAAAAGAATATTAATACATTATTAGAAAATAACAAAATGATTTGAATAAGAACATAATTACGTGTATACAAAAACTATTGTTTTTTTTTAAATTAATTAATATAATTAATTGGCTTTAATGGGAAGGCGATGATTACATTTTTTTTCTTCTTTTTTTTTTTTTTTGCAATTTTAATGTTTTGCCACATAAAAAAGTAACAGTTTCTAATGAATTGATATTTTTGCAATTTTAATGATTTGCCACATAAAAAAGTAACAGTTTCTAATGAATTGATATTTTTGCAATTTTAATGATTTGCCACATAAAAAAAAAAAAAAATAATAATTTCCTTTCAAAAACTATTCCGATAAGTTAAAGCGTGTTTGCAGAATTTAAATAAATTGGACCATCCTCGAGTGCCATTTAATATTTCATATAGACTATTGAGTGACAAAAAACTTTCTTGAAAATATAAACGTCGAATTTCTTGTAAAATTGGGCAAACTGCAACGAAATGGCAAATATCTTCAGATTCTCTCCTGTTGCACAAATTACAAGTTTGTTGAAGATCGGTTCTGTGTGGGATATAGTTTAGATTGAGAATTTTTACTCTTGCTCTGAAAATGATACTTATAGCTTCGGAAGAGTATTTAACATTAAAATAGCTTTCTTCACTTGGAATTTGATGGTTAAGGTTTCTGTAGAATGTTCTTGAAGCTGAGGTTGAGGCACTAGTTAAGTGCTGGTCATATATTTTTCCATCGGTTTTAGCAATAATTGTTGCAAATATATTCTGCCATTCATATACGTTCATTTCAGTAAGAGTAGAAGAAAGATCATGGGATAAGGCCAGCTGGTTCCACTCACTTAAAGGGATATGCATTGGAATGCAGTTGTCTCAACAAGATTGATTTATGAAGACTGCTATCGCTCCTCCTCATCACTTTTGTTAAATAATCTGAATGAGATTTCAGGTTTGTAATGTAGATAGGTGGTAGACCAGTTTCTACATGTATAGCATAAGTCGGTGTTGAATTCGGTAGACGGAACATCCGTTTGAAGAAATGTCTTTGTACTGCCTCAAATTCTTCGAAGGGGGTGACTCCAAACGCCTGCACACCATAGCACATACAGGTATTGACTGTTGCTTTAAACACTTGATATTTCGTCGAATGGTTAACATTTTGATTTGCAAAGAACTTAGACCACATCATATTCAGCGCCAGCTTAGCCTCACTGCTTTTATCCTTTGCATGTTTTCTAAAATTTAAGTTCGATGTTAACAGGACTCCGAGATACTTAAACTCGTGTACTACATCAATACGATCATTGTTGAGCCTCCAGTTTTCTTCAGGTGGTCTTCTTCTCTGACGGCTTTCAAAAATCATGATTTTAGTCTTCTGTACATTGATGTGGAGGTCCCATGTTTTGCAGTAAGCCTCCAGTCTATTGATTTGCAGCTGAAGCGTAAAAGGGTTTTCAGCTATCAAAACCAAGTCATCTGCGTAGAGTAGAACCTTGATCAGAAATCCGGCGAACACGACGCCGCCCGGAAGTATATCAGATATTCCGTCGATAAACAAGGCAAACAAAAGAGGACTCAGAATACATCCCTGTGGGACACCAGCTGTTGTCTCAAACCAATCCGATAGATTAGAACCATCCCAAACTGCGGCACTAGAAGTCGATAGGAATTGAAAATAGAGCATCAAAAATTTCCGAGATACTCCAAGCGAAGACAGTTTATAAATTAAAGCCTGTCTATTGACTGAGTCAAAGATTTTTACTAACGTCAATAACTCCAATCCGTCCCAACAACAGTGGGTCACGCTTATCCGTCCCATCCGTCCACGTCAATTAGACGTTGCCGTTGCCAAAACGCTTCGGAAGGATTCTAAGGACCTAAAGGACCTGTACACTTAAAAATGACACCTGTTATATTTGTACTCGTATTTTTCTGCATTATTTCTGGTCAACATTGCCACTTTCTGAAACAAACTTATAATGATATCTATCATATTGACCAAAACCTCTCGTGGGATTATAACGTTTTGTCTCTTTTAATGCCAAACATCTGTTGCTAACTCTTAGGTTGTATCTTTTAATAAACAAAAAAACAAAAGAGAACAAATGAAAAAGAGAGAAAAACAGTCATTATGTAGAGGTTTTGTAGAGAAAGACAATTCAATTTAATGGCAATTTGCCATTAGCACTGTTTGATAAGCTGAAACTATTCGATAAAACGTTTTCGGCTCATCCCTTTTACATACAACTCACACAATAAGCGAGGATTTTTTGTGAGCGTTTGTAAAGCCAATTCATTCCTTTTTAGTTTGTCAGAGATGAAACGTTCATTGACGATTAGTATGCCAAACATGAGAAAGCATTTAGGCATTCTTTATACAAATGAAAGCAAATCCACAAGAAATTCCCAAAAAAAAAAAAAAAAAACTTTCTGATCGCCTTAAGCTCAAAAAGAAATTTATATGTATGTAAATAAATACATAGGTATATACATAAACATACATAAAAAAATATTTATACAGCAACCTTAATCGAAAAATTATCTGAATTGAAATCTTGGCCAGCAAGAAAGAAAGACAACAAAAAAAACCAACAAAATCAGAATAAGACCACCACAAGCTCTGCTCCTCGTAAAACCTACTCTGTGCGCAACTTGTTGGTCCCGGTTAAAATTCGATTAAAGCCCCAATTGTGCTCGCCGTTGACAGTTTTGCCACAGTCCTCACATAATGATATGTCAACGCGGACACAAGGATAACGAGAATTCTAAGCCTTACATTTTGTAGAATGGAAAAAAATCAAATTATCCAACAACATTGTGAACGGATGCGCCCCATTTCACATCGTTTGACATACCCTGGGCAACGAACGATACTACCTAGGTATGTATTTAAATATGTATACTTGTAACTTGCACAATGTAGAGCTTCCTTCCGCTGACTCTAATTTACACAAAGCTGAAAAAAAATGAAATAAAACGAAACGAATTCCAACAGATCGAGGAGAATAAGTGAAAACAAATTATTTAGATTTTTGTTTTGAGTGAAAAATATCTGGGGGTTTGTTGATGGGTTTTTTGTCTCTTATTTTTTTTTTTGCTTTGGAATTTATCCTTCGCGGAATGAATGATTCTACCATCAATCTTAGTCTTTTTTTTTACTGGAAATTATATTCGAAGACAAGCGACAAATTGTGTTTAGCAAAAATAAATTCAATGAAGCCTTTTGCAAGCTGGAAAATAGAATTCCGCGAAAGAACAATTACATACATACATACATACAAACAAACATAGCTAAAGGAGGCGAGGCACCTGGAGTTAATTTCCAAAACTGATTGCAAAATATCATTTTGAAATAGCTTTGTTGCTCATTTGCCATCAGGGGATGATTTTATTGCCATTAGGAAAACCTTTTTCGGCATTTGGGGTTGTTATTAAATTCAATGGAAATAAGAAGTAGATGCTTAAGTAAGTGAATTAAGACAAGCAAATTATGATTTAATTTTAATTTAATTTTCGATTTCACTTTTTAGAGAGCTATGTTGATTGTATCGGGTTTTTCACTAAGAGCGCTACAAAAGTTTTTTCAAATAAAACAAAAACGGTTACGGATATCAATGAAATTGTTTATTCCTGTAAAAGTGCGTTCGATGCCATTATGTATGGAACTCGATTTCTTTTGCATGGCCACCACCAGCACGCTTGCAGAAAATCCAGACGCTGAACTCAATTTTCGACAGTTTTCAAGCTTAAATGGGCCGATACTGCTGCAATTTCAAGTTCGATATTGGTACGAAGTTCATCAATCGTTGCTGGCTTGTTGGCATAGACCATAGACTTGACGTAGCCCCACAGGAAATAGTCTAACGGCGTCAAATCGCACGACCGAGGCGGCCAAGCGACTGGACCATTTCGTGAGATAACACGTTCTCCAAACTTGGTTTCCAATAAATTAATTGTGACATTCGCTGTGTGGCTTGTGGCGCCGTCCTGCTAGAACCACTTGTCCACCAAGTCCATATCATCCAATTGGGGCCAAAAATATTCGGTTATCATTGAACGGTAACGATCCCCATTCACAGTAACGTGCCGGTCTTGATCATCACGGAAGAAGTACGGCCCAATGACGCCGCCGGCCCATAAACCACACCAAACCGTAATTTTTTTCGTAATGCAATGATGACTCATGGAGTACGTGTGGATTGCTGCGTGACCAATACCGCATATTTTGTTTATTGACGAAGCTATTCAGCCAGAAATGAGCCCCAACGCTGAAGATGATTTTTCAATGAAAATCCAAATCATTTTCAAGTTGTTGCTCAGCCCAATTCACGAGCATACGACGGTTCTGGTGGTCAAGCGGCTTCAGTTCTTCATCATCGTCGGCTCGACAACCGGGGTCCGGTCCTGGCCTCCTTCAACAAGTCTCTCCACCCATCCCGGTCTCGAGCCGCCGCCATCCAGTTGCGCACCCCAAGGCTCCGGGCGTCCTGGTCTACGCCATTTCTCCAGCGCAAGCATGGTCTACCACGCTGTCGTCTACCATCGAATGTACCACAAAGAACTTTCCGAGCAGGTTCCTCTTCGCTCATGCGAGCTAGGTGCCCTGCCCACCGGAGTCTACCGAGCTAAATTTTTGTCACGATATCTGCTTCAAGGTAGATTGCGTACAATTCATGGCTTCAGTTCTTGCGTCAATTTAATCTTGTAAGGATGTAGGCCAAGATCTTTTCGCAAAATTCGCCACAACGACGTCACAGAGATGCCCAACGCTTGAGAACGACGTGTGAGAGACACATTTGGGCCTTCTGCAACTGAAGCCTCAGGGGCAGCAATATTTTCGACACCACGGGCACTTCTTTGTCTCACTGGCACGGGAACATTTTGTACTGTGCCTGTGGATTCAAATTTGTCCACTAGACGCTCAATTGTTGACCTGCTAGGACGATTATGACGACCATAAATTGGACGTATTTTAATAATTTCGACTCGTTGTTGGCTCGTATATCTTTCCATCATGAAATGGCAAACCTGATTGAAGAGAGATGTCAAAAGAGCGGCAAGAAATATGGCGTCGTTTGCTGTTCCTGTTGCTCTACTTTTGTAGCGTCCCTGTTGAAAAACCCTTTAGTCAACTAAAAATTTTGATACCAGTTGGAATGGCAATAATTATTGTTGCAGATATAAAATGAGCTCGAGTTATTAGACCATGATTGTAAATTTGAAAAAAGTAGATACTAATCAAGCTGAGTCGTTAAACTGTTTATCCAAATAATTTCTTGTTGGTTTCGTGTGAGAAAAAAAATTCGAATGTGTATGTGTAATCAAAACTAATACTACGATGATCGTGAAGTCCGAAATAGTGGGTTTAGTCGTACCTTCCGTCGACGTCGGCCTTTGCGTCTATATGCGTCCACTATATGCGTCTATATGTGTCCACACTAAGAGCATAAACGGGTTAGCCGATTTGCTTCCCATTTGGAACACTGCATTTTTATTCGATTCCCTAAACTCTGTCCAACAAAAATTGGTAGTGTAGGCAAGATAGGACTTTTGCCTCTCAATCTGGCTACAGTGGATTGCATAAATCTGTCCGTCATTAAAGCTTTCACGGGGTTGTCGTAGTGAACACGATGACACTCATCATTAAAAGCTTTTTCTTAAAGCTCGAAAATCAAAAGCACCTGTACAGAAACTCAAGGAAAAAAAGCTGAACGACCAAATGGAAACGGGTAACTCTGAATGCACATCAAGCAGCAGCCAATCGCCATTGGCCACAGCAATTCAGTGCCTTGAATAGGACGCTGAGTCTGTGTCAGATGCTATTTTAAATTCACGAGCGGGCAAACAGTTTTTGTGGAGGAGTTATTTCAATTTAATATGGTGCAAAAATATGGCACGCTACTGAGTTTGAAAAAGCTTTCCCATAAGACGTGTACTGCCCATTTTTGTTGGACAGAGGAGACAAAATTCGAATTTTTGTTTTAGAACGGGAAACAACCTTATACAACGATATTTCCTCTTTCAAATTTTCTAGAAAATGACTATCGATTTTGATTAGACTTCACACCTGTAATAAACAAAGTGATTATAAAGGGTCATTCATTTTTCCCACACAGCGATACATGTTTGATTAAAATTTTATTTCATTATAATGTTTGGACTTTTCTATTAAGTGTGAAAAACAATATCATTCAAATGACCGCCTCGGGAAGATTCGCAGCATGCAATCCTTTTGAGATTATATTTAACCACTTTTTCGCACATTTCGGGCGGTATCACGGCCATAATTTGAGTAATGTTGGTTTTTAATGCGCCTAAAGTTCGGTGATTATTCGCGTAAACACCGGTCTTTTGCTTAGCCCCAAAGAAAAAAATATCTAACGGTGTTAAAACGCATGATCTTGGTGACCCATTGACGTCGCCAAAACGTTAAATTACGTGAACAAGAAACTTCTCATGCAATAAACCCCTTTTTGTCACGTCTTGTTGGAGCCACATATCGTTGGAACCACATATCGTCATGCTCTTCAATCGCCAGCCAAAAGAATTCTGTTATCATTCGACCAATTACTACGAACGCCAGGAAATCGATAAATTCGGATCATAAGCAACACTTGCACTTGCAGCAGCAATATTTTCGACTAAGCGTGTGCATTACAATGAATGCTTACCTTCTATACGCCTATGTTCAACTCTCAGCTGCGCAAAAAGTTTTTCAAATTAAAATTGAACGTAATAGACTAAGTACCTACTACTAAAAGGAGTCTGATCATCGACCTGGCAGCCGTGAAATAGCTATAACTCCACCCTATAAAGACTTGGTTAGTTGATTGTACCTAACTCAACTCAAGTGTCATTTAAACATTCAATAACTTCAAATTTTGTTCAAAAATCAGGGCGACGCTACGCCGCCGCGTGCGGGTCTCCTTTATTAATTGTAAAATACTCAATATATATCAGCTTGTAACTTAGTAATGTTTTCCAATTTTGAGTTTTGAGCAGTGTTACCACAGGCAAAATTATTTATGTGTCCCTCTGAATGAAAAAAATGTGTCCTTTTAAAAAAAATGTGTCCCCGAGTCCCCTAAAGAGAAAAAAGAGTCCCCGGGGACACTATATTGTCCCAGTGATGGTAACTCTTCTTTTCCTTATTAAGAATGGACGAGAGTAGAGATATGCCAATTTATAACAGTTACAATAGTTTTTCGCCATTAAAAACTGGGCGTGCGTTAATGCGCTTCGTGTGACTTGAAAAAAAAAATCTGGGTACCTGAAGTATGCCTACCGGCGGATGGCCTTGGCCCTGCGGGGCCGCATAAACAGTAATTTTATAAACCAAAACTGTTATAATTCGCATGTCTAGAGTCACTTCCATTAAGAATACTTACAAGGGTTTGAATAGAAACAAGATGCTAGCCTTTTTCAAAATATATTTTTTTACTTACACCATAAGAATATATGAGTTTTGTAGAGCTTATTTGAAACACCTCTTTCTCGTACTTGTTTTAAAGTCGAAGATCGAAAAACATTTTTAACAATAGTTTGAATGTTTTCATTAAGTAAAAAATTGTTGGATTTATGAACTTTCTTTCCACTAAATTGAAATGAAAAAAAAAAAAACGTTATCATTATTACTATCAAAAATTGTTCAACAATATTGTCGTAACTATAATAATCACTTGTCCACTTTCTATGGTACTGTCACAGAATGTGTCTGTGTAAGTGTTAAAAAAAAAGAAAATGACTATTCGTTTTCAAGTTTTTTCAACTTTGCGGTTGATAGATTTCTTTTAAACGGCACAAAACTACTATAAGTACATTACATTAAATACATACTTATATGTGGATGCACTTTTGAGTATTAAAAGCTTTCATTTAACATGAATTCCCAAAAAAAAAACGAAAGTATTAGTTCCATGGTTTTGGTTTAATGTCATAGGTTAGGAATTCATAGTTTTTCTTTGATATTATAAAAGCCATTCTATTAAATCTTCGTTTTCTTTTGTCAGTTTAATTAAAATGTTCGCTTATACTAAGAAACGTGTAGGTACTTCTATTGAAACTGGAACACATGAACTTGTGACTTTCATATTCAGTTAAATTTTTTTCTAAAGAAAACTTGTATATTTGGTCCATTAGCCTTCACTAAATCTATCTTATTTGGGACAGACATAGATACACTAAATGCTTAAAAGTAAACTTGCTTAATTTATGAATTAAATTGGTAGCGGAGCCAACCAGTTAACGTTAATAGATTATTTTCTTTTTATTAATTTGTTCTTCATTCAGCGGCTTTAAATTAAAAAAAAAATATTTTGCAAAAAATCACAATTAGCTTTTAAAGGCAGGTTCTTCTTTTAAGCAATTAAATAGAAGAAGTAACACTACACTACCTGCTATGATTAAAAGAGAAATACAAAATTAATGTATTTTCACAAGACTTAATAAATATCTTCAGTTCAACATAAGATAAGAAATTTTCTTGATGACTCTTACAGTTTTTGAAACACCAGCCTTTTAAATTGTCTTGACAAAATAGCCATTTAACGATTTTTGAGAAAATGGTCTTAATTTATTCGCTTATAGTCACGTAAAAAAATCTAACCAAAAACCTATATTCTTATTACTTTTGTCATTTTTTTCAACATTGAATTTATTCAACATAGTGCACTAAAAAACAATTAATTTTCTATTGTTTTCCTTGTTCGTCTTCATTCTGATACATGTATCTTTAATGTGCAATTGGCATATTTCTTTCGTGAAAAAAAAAAAATAAATAGAAAATTTTGACAGAAACAGTTTTCTGGATGAGTTTCTTGAATTTTTGTTCGAACTTTTTCCTGTTTAAGAATGACACAAATTCCAGAAGGAAAAAACCCAAAAAATTCTGGGTAACTTTGTTTACAAAAATGTCAGACATTTTTCTGAGAACAATTTCTTAGATGTGTAGTTTCCAAAAAAAAAAAAAAAAAATAAGTCATATTCAATTATAGAAACCGCATTTAAGATTGATATCTTTCCAGTAAAGAAATGTTGGATTTATAAACTTCAAAAAACTCCCAAGGTATATATTCTTTCAATATTTTACCATTCATTGCCATGATCATACATTTTTTAACATTTATAGAATATATCTATAGCCACAATATAAAGGGTGTTTTTTTAGAGGTGTGGATAATGCGTTTCCTCAGAGACGCCGTACAGTGCGCACCAAAGACGCTATTGCTGCTGTGGAGTAGAGTATCGAAGAAAACCCGATTGAGTCTTTTCGCCATCGCGCACCATGATTAATCACTTTCTCGTGCCTGAATTGAAGGAGTTTGATGTGGACAACCTTTGGTTCCAACAAGACGGCGGCGGTACATGCCATACAGCCAACGAAACAAGCAATTTATTGAAAAAAATTTTTGGTGAGAGCATTATCTCGCGTCGTGGTCCTGTGGCGTGGCCTCCAAGATCGTACGATTTAACACCGCTGGACTATTTTTCGTGGGGTTATGTAAAATCGCTTGTCTACGCAGATAATCCCGAGACGATTGACGCCTTGGAAGAGAATATTCCGCTCGTTATTGCTGACACACGGCCCCAATTGCAGCAATAAGTGGTCGAAAATTGAACCTCTCGGCTGGAACTTATTTTAGCCAGTCACGGCGGCCACTTTCTTGCCCGAAATCATTTTTAAAACATAATAGCAAACCTTTATCTCTTTATTAAAAATTGATTTTTGGCCATAACATTAAATTATATGCGTTTTATTTCTCCTTTAAAACCACACGTCTAAAAAAAACGCCTTTTATATTTTTAATCAAGGGAGAATGTTCGTTCGATCCAGTCAGTATAATGCCTTCGAATTTGATTATAATCTATAGATTTGTGAATACTTTAAACAACAACTTGATTTATCAACCAACAAGTTATTTCAAATAGGTAATATATTATAATAATTTACAAGATTAGAAGAAATACGCGGGCGGCTTCTCAAATCCAGAAATCTCACCATAACTTCAAAACTGCTGCTGTACAGAACCATGATCCTGCCAGTACTCACATATGGATCCGATACTTGGGTGCTTAGCAAAAGGCAATCCGACCTCTTAGCCGCGTTCGAGAGAAAAGTCTGAAGGAGAATTGTATGGCCCATATGTGAGGAAGGACGATTCCGGAGACGGTACAATCATGAATTGTACGCAGATATCGTGATAAAAATTAAGCTCGGTAGACACCGGTGGGGAAGGCACCTACACCTAGCTCGTATAAGCGAAGATGAACCTGCTCGGAAAGTTCTTTGTGGTACATTCTATGGTAGACGACAGCGTGGTAGACCATGCTTGCGCTGGAGAGATGGCGTAGACCAGGACGCCCGGAGCCTTGGGGTGTGCAACTGGATGGCGGCGGCTCGAGACCGGGATGGGTGGAGAGATTTGTTGAAGGAGGCCAGGACTGAACCCCGGTTTTCGAGCCGACGATGATGAATTTACAAGATTAAACGTACTAACAAAAAAGGAATAAAGTTCGTTAAAAAAACACGTATACGCCCTAGTGTACACAGTTACCTTCTAGAAGAAAACAAGGCCTATTTCTCCTGCATCTTTATGGGGTGTATTTTGGAAAATTAGGCACAGTCAGTTTTGAAAAAATAGCCTATTGCAATTATTTTTTGAAAATCTTACGCTATGTAAAAGTTATGGTTTTCTTTCTTTAAAAGATAAATTATTTCACAACATCTTCATCTTTCTTTCTTACGTCTAGGTACCTTAGTCATTGCTTTTTCTATGAATTTTACAATTTTTAAGCATAAATCGCACAGGATTGATTCTAAAAAATACTTTAAAGGAACTTACGGTCTAATCTCTTATAAACAAAATCACTTGGAGTTTAATTATTTATAGACTCTATAAATCACTTAATTTAATCATAATATTTTCAAGTTGTTTGAATATGCTGATATGAACTTTATGAAGACCTTTTTGCATTTGAACTGCTTGCTTTCCTAAAGACTATAATAACTATACCTATAGAATTGCAAGTGAACCGATATATGTATTGCATTATTCTCTTCGCTAACCCACTAGAAAAATTTAATTAATTGCAATAAGTTCGGAATTTTTTGATCGATTGAATACATAGCATTTCGTTCCAGCGATCTCACTTATAGACTCATCAGCTAACTATAGTGAGTGCTCTGCTAATACGCAATACGTCGATTTAACGCCACGAAAAGCTATTTTAAATCAATAATTCAAAACGTCCAGTGCTAAGTCTTCTATACTAAGCTGATTAATTTCAGTAGTAAATACCTAGAATTTGTATTATAAAAACCTTCGAACGCTATTTAGTTCCTAAAGTTTATTTATTTTCCTCATTTAATAACTAATGCATTTTAAATTTCTTTAAATGTGTACTTCCTTTCACAATTTTTTTAATCTCGCTTATAACAATGAAGTAGGAGGGGCCCGAATTGTTTCTGTAAATAAAGAAGAACCTGTGATGGTACAAACAGTTGTTAGAGAATTCACTCTAGGACTGGCATGTCCTAGAGTGAGCCCCTTGGCTCTAACTACTGATTGTAAATGCTTATTTAAATGTTTGTTTTTTGGGCACTGACAGTTCCTAAAGTTTCTTATGTTCGAAGTACAGATTTTTGACCTTTCATATACACACACACTGTTATTCTGGTCACTTATTACCATCACTTATAAATATCTGTGTTCTTTCTTAGAAACCTAAATCCTCAGGCTGTTTGAAAACTTAACTATCAAAAAACAACATAAATTATCATTTTATACCAAACCACAATTACTGGTTTATTTATTATCAGGAGATTAAAATAAGTTTCTTTATTAGTCTCTTAATTTTGATCACGTCTTTCACAAAAGTTGGTTTTTCTTTCGCACAAAAACAAAAAAAAAACACTCACATACACACACATAAAAACAATTTAATCCAAGCAAAGAATTATTATGTACGAAGATATGAATCCTAAAACTATTTCATTTTCGGATTTATGGAGTTTTTCGATTGGTGGAGTAAACAAAATCATGTATAGCAAGCAGAAAACTTTCTCACAAGATTTAACTTCATTTCGTTTTAGCGAGTTTTATATCTATATGTGTAGGTTTCTTCTAACATTTTGATCTTCCTTAAGAGAGTCGACCTTGCATCAATATTCTTAACTGTATTTGCGAACGCATTCAATGTGCATTTCGTTTATATTCATATCTCCTAAGGATAAAATTTTGCAATCACTTGGTCATTCTTAGGACCACACCACACCACACCACACCACACTGCCACTATTGGACTATATCTATCCAATCATGACCAATGGAAGTTTTATTGTTATCCCAAACAATCATTTTAGAGTTTCATTGAAACCAAAGAAAAACCAAAAACTCAATTGTACGTGAGTTTCAATTGAATAATATCTAATCTCGACGCAGAAGCGCATCTTCTTCATAGACTCCTACATCACAACAGCTCCCTAGAGTGGAGGCATTTTCAATAATCAACTTTATTGGGAAAGGGATGACTGGAGAAGTCTTTACTTATGTTATTTCCGTACTTCTTCTCAAGAGAATTGTATAGATGCCTTGGAAAAAAGGACTAACTTTTAGGCAAGCATATGGCTGAGAAAAAACGACAACTACGACGACGACTATGACGATGACTATAGAAAGGGCCAACGGCCAACATCCCAAGTACCATTAAAATCTTACCATTGCCGATTTCTGATTGCAACGTGATCCTTTGGGATGTGATTTTCTGATTTCTTTGGTCAACAACCAACAACTGAAAGCCAAGTGGTGCATTCTGGCATGTTGCTATACCGCTGATGGTAGCTTGCGGGCTGGTTACTGACTGAGATAACAACTCGACTTCAATGTTTGTGTTCACACAGTGTTTATATGACCGGGTGGAAGGTAGATAGTTGCGCCGGAGATTCAACATGGTGTGGCAGTGGCAGTGGCAGGGCTTGGTTTTGGTTGGTCAAGGTAACTTAAGCAATCTTATACTAAACTAAATTTCTTCCTTTTTTTTCGCTATATGTATACCTACTGTTTGAGGCAAAAGGATCTCGTGTAACTATGCCATCGTTTCAGTGCTTCATTCGACAGGATGTTATATGAATCCTACAGATGAAGCCTTATGAACAACATCTACTTTTGGGAAATCTTGCGAGAGGAATATAAAGTTTGGGCCAAGCAGAAGATTGGAATATAAAGGAAAGTCTTATCCTTACAAGAAAGATCATTTATCCCTTTGAAGGGATATAATACAGACAACGCCAGGCTATCGCCATCCGAACCCCTTTGCCCACCCTTTCCCTCTAAAATTCTAGACGATATTGGAATATGAAGAAAAACTTTATATCTTATTTGGACGGAATGTCCTTGTGGAGACAATTGTTAGCCTGTTTGAGAGTAGAAAAAAAAAGAAGAGAAAAACGTTTATGCTACAAGATGCACAATAAAGTGGTGGAAAAAGCAATGTTTGTCTTTTTTTCCTAGCTGGATGATTCGATGTTTGTTATTTCTGAGGAGATATATCTCATCATATAGATGGGAATCGAAATCAAATCAACGCCAACGGGGTGTACATCAGATAGAGTGGATACACTGACCAGACCAAGTCGAATATAGAATAGCATCAGACCGGGGGTGTTGGTTTTTCATTTAGACACTCGATATGGATCAATTGCGGTGTGTATTGGATGCTGTCGCTAGCGCTGCACGTTTCGCTGCAATTTGATTCGCTTCAATCAGAAAAATCATTAAAATGGTGTGTGTCGTAGCGTCGTAGAACGGTTGCCGCCATTTATAGCTTTTTTCAATTTTTTTTTTTTTTGTTGGTTTGCTTAGTTTATTTTGCTGAATGAGTTTTCGAAGAGTAGGGTGTGTTCG
Organism: Leucozona laternaria; assembly: GCA_932273885.2. Classification (NCBI taxonomy): domain Eukaryota; kingdom Metazoa; phylum Arthropoda; class Insecta; order Diptera; family Syrphidae; genus Leucozona; species Leucozona laternaria. Next base: position 52,784,674 of record OW026367.1, on the reverse strand, counting down.
AGACTACGTGCTACTGAAATTAAATAAACGATTGTCGTTCTCGATGGAAAAACAAAATTAAGTTCTCTTTGTGTCAAGAGTTTTTCTTTTGGTTTAGAAGGAAATGGAGGAATGATGTAGCTTTATTTTTGTGAAGAAGTTTTCAATATATTTGCGCTATTGAAAATATCATCGATATATATAAATATATCGAGTGGGAATGGGGGGCGTAGAGAACCTAAATTTCCAGGAAAGTTATTATTTGATGATGGCGTATTTTTACTCTTTCAAAATCAGTTGTGTCTATATAAAACTGACAACACACGTGGAATTAATCGAAAGTTAAAATTGATTAAAATGCACGAGTGGGTCGCACGAACTTGTTTTTATGTGCGATCACACATATTTCATTCACTTGCATAAAATGTATTTAATTTTAAAGTATCTAGTATTATGTGGATGGGTGAAGAATACAAAAATGAACAATATAGCACTGTGTTGCACATAGGGATGGATGGAAATTATATTTATTTTTTAAACTGGACAGTTTTTTTTTAAATCAACGAAATTAGTAATAAATTGATTAAAATATGTAGTTCTGAAACTGTTTTTAACCCATCGCGACGTACACCATCTGATTTAAAAATCGTAGGAGTAGTTTTTAAATAATTAATTTTGTATACATACAATTTTGTAAACATTTTGAAGGAAAAATTCGGTACCCCAATTTTTGGATTTTTTTTAATTTTGAGCTAAAAATTAAATTTAAAAAAAAATCATATATCTACATATGTACATAGGTATGTACCCGTTAAAAAAATGTTTTTTTTTGAAAATTTAGATATGCAATATTATTTGCTCTTATTACGAGCTTCTATAAGGGGTTTTCAACAAGGACGCTACAAAAGTAGAGCAACAGGGACAGCAAACGACGCCATATTTCTTGCCGCTCTTTTGACATTTCTCTTCAATAAGGTTTGCCATTTCATGATGGAAAGATATACGAGCCAACAACGAGTCGCAATTATTAAAATTTACTACCAAAAGTCGGAGTCAGTGGCCTCAACGTTGAGAGCGCTACGTCCAATTTATGGTCGTCATAATCGTCCTAGCAGATCAACAATTGAGCGTCTAGTGGAAAAATTAGAATACACAGGCACAGTACAAAATGTTCCCGTGCCAGTGAGACAAAGAACTGCCCGTAGTGTCGAGAATATTGCTGCCGCTGAGGCTTCAGTTGCAGAAAGCCCAAATGTGTCTCTCACACGTCGTTCTCAAGCGTTGGGCATCTCTGTGACGTCGTTGTGGCGAATTTTGCGAAAAGATCTTGGCCTACATCCTAACAAGATTAAATTGACGCAAGAACTGAAGCCGCTTGACCACCAGAACCGTCGTATGCTCGTGAATTGGGCTGAGCAACAATTTGAAAATGATTTGGATTTTCATCGAAAAATCATCTTCAGCGATGAGGCTCATTTCTGGCTGAATGGCTTCCTCAATAAACAAAATATGCGGTGTTGGTCAGGCAGCAATCGACACGTACTCCATGAGTCATCATTGCATCCCGAAAAAAATATGGTTTGGTGTGGTTTATGGGCCGGCGCGGCACGTCATTGGGCCGTACTTCTTCCATGATGATCAAGACCGGCACGTTACTTTGAATGGGGATCGCTACCGTTCAATGATAAGCGAATAATTTTGGCCAGCATTGGATGATATGGACTTGGAGGACATGTGGTTCCAACAGGACGGCGCCACAAGCCACACAGCGAATGTCACAATCAATTTCTTGGAAACCAAGTTTGGAGAACGTGTTATGTATCTCACGAAATTGTCCAGTCGCTTGGCAGCCTCGGTCGTGCAATTTGACGCCGTTAGACTATTTCCTGTGGGGCTACGTCAAGTCTATAGTCTATGCCAACAAGCCAGCGACGATTGATGAACTTCGTACGAATATCGAACGTGAAATTGCAGCAGTATCGGCCCATTTAAGCTTGAAAACTGTCGAAAATTGAGTTCAGCGTCTGGACTTCTGCAAGCGTGCCCGTAGTGGCCATTCAAAAAAATCGAGTTCCATACATAATGGCATCATAGGAATAAAGAATTTAATTGATATCTAAAACCGTTTTTGTTTTATTTAAAAAAAACTTTTGTAGCGCTCTTATTAAAAAACCCTATATATAAAAAATTTTAAATTTAATCGCTTAACCTGATGAGATAGTGATTCAAAAACACCGTTCTATGAGATTTATCTACTGTTTAAAATGGTTAAATGTAAAATTTATTAATGTCAAATGGTAGATCGTATTAATTTTAACGTACAGCACATATTTTTTTATCAAAATCGTAGAAGTCGTGTTGGAGCAAAATAATATTTTCCTGTATGCTTTTTCGAAATTTTTATGGGAGCTACCTTTATTTTATGTTATAGGGATATTTTATTTTTAAATTATTTAAGATAGTAAGGGTATTTATGCAACGAGATAAATTTCCGTTTGCAGAGAAATATAATTTTCCGCCAGACGTTTGCATGAACAAAACACGCCTTAGACATAGATACTTGTGAAATTGCTTCAAACTTCAAACACATCAGCATCACAAATGCCATTTCTAAATTTATCAGGTTTATCTTAACGGTTTCCGCATCAAATTGATGAGATAAATTTACCAGATCTTCAGAAAAATATTCCCATACAAATTTTGACAGTTTGTTTCTGCGGAGATTAAATTATCTGGTTTCTGAGGTTAAGCCGACTTTTCCGCCATTGCATGAATACCCTTAATGTAAAAATATTAGTTTCAAACTCTTTTTAAAAATTCCAAAAAAATATTTTTTTTTTGAAAATTTTGGTAAACAATATGTTGTTATTATTGAAAATATATCAATGAGAAAAGCGAAAATCAAAAAAATTTTACTTTTGGAGGTGATATAAATAACCATTTTCTTCACTGAAAGGCGCAAGTTAAAATGCTTTAAAGATTTCCACAAGAGCATAATTATATTTCATAGCTTATCCTGGTGAGACAAAATCAAAATCACACTCTTATTATATTACAATAGAATCCATCCCTCAAGGGCAGAATTCTTCTCTCGACTGACGCGAAGTCGAGGGGATTGCTTGTGATGTTGATGTTGATGTTGATGTTTGTGTTTTTCTCTTTAGATCATCTCCCTTGAATAATGCTAGAGTTTCGATAGAAATTAACGAGAAAGCAACTAAAAGTTTAACTTTTTAATTTTCCATTGAAAAGGTAAACTTTTTAGGTCAAATGAAAAAAAAAAAAAATGAACGTTTGTCATGTCGAAGTTTTCTTTTCTTAATAAAAAGCAGGAAACGTGAGACGTGCTACACTCTCTATTGAAACGAAAAACAAAAGCAGTCTGCTCTGAAGTTTACCCAATGATGGCGGACATTAGCTTTTAAGGATGAGGTTTGATTCACTGGTTAAATTTTGTTGTTGTTGTGTTACTTTTGGGAAATTCAATATTCTCATTTAAGCTTACAATGTTTAAGGAATTTATTAGTTTTTAATTTTACAGTCCTAATTTTTTCAAATTCAATTTATATGAAACTAAATTGGAGCTAAGTAAAAATCTCCTAAACTTACTGTTTAAAATAACATTTTTACGCGCAATTTATTCAATGCGCATTTAATTTTAAGTGGCCATTAAACAATGGAAATTTACAGATTTAAAAAAAAAAAAAAAATTATAATCACCACTTTTACCGTTTTTAATGGACGCTGGCTCCATTAACTAATTTCTGTAGCTGTAGCATACATATACCCGCCATGTACATATGTCTGGTTCACCGAATTCATTATGATTTAATTTTGTAAAATTATACGAGTGGGAATAAAATACATTCTATTTAGTGGAACTTTCCAACTCTGTAAAAAATTTAATCATAACTGTTTATTTCATATTTGTTCATGTTGTATTAATTTATTTCGATTTACCATAACTAACTTCACCTTTATTTTGTTATTTTGTCAAAAATGTTTTCCATTTTTGATATTTTAACCTATTTTGCAACTACTTTATGGTTCAATAAAAAAATCGTTCGAATTTATACTGACCCTCTTGGCCTTAACGCTGATTAAACATGTGTAACATAGTAAGAATTGTTTGCATTAAAATGGATGAGATTCGTTTTCTCTCGTTAAAATCTTTTTTTAATTAAAAAAAAAAAAGTTATTTCGCCCAGTTGAAGACCACATCAAAAATTATAGAAATAAACAAGTAGTACCTACTTCAGGCTGCGATACAGAGAAATAATTCGTAAATGTATGTGAAAGGCCGTCGCAAAAGACGTATCACACGTGTCATCAGAAGCATATTGGGCTTTCTTTTTCAAATTTTTCCATAACAATTTAAAGAATGTAGTCCAATTACATACTATATTATCATTAAGAAAAATTATTTTATTTTCTCTTATTACGTATCTATACAGGGTGTTTTGCATAAAATGCGACAATGGACTAGAGCGTGTAAGTTTGGTCAAGGCAAGAACAAAATCATATACAGAAAGGGTAATATGTCCACCTGTTTCGATGAAAGGAACAATTTTCTAAAAGAAATGTTTTTAAGTCAAATTCTTTTAGTGAACAGTTTTTGAAAGATTTTCAAACTCAAAATTGAAAAATTTAGTTTAAACTAATTTTCTTTAACTTTGGCGTTATTAAGGATTGTGAATGTCTGAGTCAAGTTCCAATTACTTAACTGACATTTGAATTATCCGCAAATTAAATCCTCCCAGTAAAAAAACTTTACGTTTCAGAATTTATTGAAATAATAAATGTATGTGTCAGTTTGTTTTTTTTTGTCAGTTTTTAGTCAAACACTAAAAACCAAGATGCTTAAATCTCTTCTAGTTTTTTGAGAAAACCCCCTTTCATCCGATTTTTTTCTTGCCTTGGCCTAACCTACACGAATTAGTCATTCGTCGCATCTTATGCAAAACACCCTGTTTAAATATTGTCTTTTGTTTTTGTTAATGTAAAACAACTAAAAAGTGTAAACTTAAGATTTGTTGAATGAGAATTAGTTGGTTTTTGGGCTACATTTAAGGCAGAAATTTTTGGGTACAAACATTCTGCAATTGGGTTATTGAAGAGCTTCGAAGACCTAGTAGCTTTGGACACACTTCCGTTCCGCTCACTGTAGGAAACGTCATTTGCTTTGAATGAAATAAAGGGTCCGCCATCTAACGTTTTTTTTTCAACTAGTGCTTATTTCGTGAATGGTAACACTTTAGCTCATGTCTGACTTGACAGATAATTAGTTTTATCCTTCCGCTGAACGAATATGGTTGTGTATACGCTTCGCTAAGTGGGCCTGCGATCGACTTAGAGAAGATGCCGATTTTGCCAAAAAAAAATCATCTTTTCAGATGAAGCTCATTTTGATCTTGGCGGGTATTAAACAAGCAAAATTGTCGCGTTTGGGGCACAGAAAACCCGCACGCATACATTGAAAAGCCGATACACCCAAAACGAGCCACTTTTTGGTGCGGATTTTGGTCCAGAGGCATAATTGGGCCATTTTTCGAAAATGAGCAAGGAGTGGCCGTTACAGTCAATGGCGATCGTTATCGGGAAATGTTGAACGATTTTTTGTTCACAAAAATTGAAGAGGAGGATATTGGCAACATTTGGTTTCAACACAGCCGAAGTTACACTCGATGTTTTGCGCCATTTTCAAAAAAAAAAAAGTTATTTGGCCGACCCTTTAGATTCTCAAAAACTCTAACTACTTTCTTAGCTATGAATGTTTATGCTCTTTGGAGACAATTTTGAGTTAAAATTGTAGTTTGCCATTTTACATTTATTTACTTACTTCCGACAGTTTAAACCGAAGTTATAGGCTTATCGACTATTTTTAGGATTTTGCACAAAAAAAAAAATTAAATTCGTCACCTAGATTCGCAGAGTTTTGATATTATGAATATCAACCTACAAATCGACTTTCAAAAATTCATAACGTTATATGTGAAGTTTTTGCCAATAACCTAAAACGCAGTTTTCTTACAATTCATTAAGGCTTTGTACATAGTTTCTTCCGAAGTAATTTCAGAGAACCATGATTAATTTTCAAGTATCAAAATACAAACAGTAAAATCCTTGGCCACAAAACAATCTGCAGGGGCTAATGGCTATCTATTTAATACAGCACATTATTCAAATGACTGCCTCTGCTTCCTTTGTAGTGTTTTAAGTGATAGATCCAATATATGCAGCATGTATGCCATAAACCTCAACAAATAGTCAATCTTTATGGAGGCAGTGATGCTAGGTCGAATACTCGGGGAATGTGTTCCAATAACGGCAATTTTACTTAATGGTAAAGCCACTGAACCAAAAAAATGGGCCTCGTCCGAGAAGATGATTTTTTGGCCAAAATTCGGTTCCTGGGCTAATATTTCCAGAGCCCAATCAGTGAACTCCCGCAATGGCATTGTCTATGGTCGTTCGGCTTCGATTCTTGCTTCAGCAAAATCTTATATGGATGTTTCAACTGATTGGCGCCGAATCTTCAATATTGGCCGCTAGGGTAGCTAAATTTTTTCATTACGCATTTCAGTCTGGTTGGTTGCTTTAAAGTGTACTCACGCTCAAATGATGGGGAGCGACATGAACGATGAAATTCACGTTGCGTATTCACAACTGAATTTTTTAATAATTTCCACACATTCGGCAGGCGTAAAACGATCCATGATAAAATGGCAAACCTTAATGCATATTTTGACATCGGTAACTTTGACAGCTGCTGAAACATAACAATTTAATAAAAAAATCTATCAATGTTATCTGGGTCACCCTTTATATTCATACCTATATTTTACTCGTGTCTATACAGCTCCTAAAAGTTTTTGAAAACCGAAGAACAATAATAATTGTCATCATAGTTTTGCGTCTTCGCAGTGTCTCGTCCACATACATTTTCCTCGTCAAACACAATATTTCTCAAATAACACAACACAACAAGTCGTATAAACTATTAATATCCTTTTCCTTGCCAAGATCTTCAATTATTTCATATAAACTACATATATCAAATCTAGTAGAACACAGACGTTTGGTTGATACAGATAGACCGACCAAAATGCAAAGTGTAATTAGAATGTCCAAATATTCACACACTCTGATGGGGGCGGGTGTTTGTGTGCTTGTGTCTCTGGTGAATTATGTGACACACGGAGTGATTCATTTAAATTTATACAGCAGTAAACTTAATTTGACAACATTTTGTTTCCTCTCACATACTCATACCTTCGCACATATATTTTTGAGACTTATAGAGGACCTTGCGTTAGTGTCAACGCATATGGAAGTTCTCCGTTTACTTAAGCCTTTAACCAGTAACCACTCTTAAGGATGTGCACACACCAAGCTACTCTCAACTTACAAATTATACATAACCTATCATGTGACTCTGTGTGTCCTTGTACTTTCCTTGTGCACATTTTCTACATCACCTAGCTAGATTCTTTGCTCCTTTTCTTCATTATCTGACACAAACTGGAACGAGACACTATACATCTATACATACATATTGTATCCCTGTGCTGTGTGTGTGAAAAGAGGTTAGGTTCGACCTGATGATTCCCTTTTGTAATTAACTATCGTCCTTTTTTGTGGGATGCAACGTAAAGTTGGTGGAAGAGATTTGCCGGGGGAAAAAAAACAATACAGGACAGGAGTCAGCTTATATTAAGTGTTTACATCCCCCCCATACACGTACGAGTACGTACATCAAGATTCATCAAATGCCTTTAGGATCAAACAAAAGAGAAAGAAAATAGATATAAATTATATGAGGGGGTTGTCGGAAAAGCTAATAAACTTATTTTCTCATTTTTTGTTGCCGCACTTTATTGGCCACAGGATAAATGTATGTATGTTAGGTAGCTAGGTACATATAAAATTCGGGAAACTCTGTGTTAATTATTTATTATAAAAGAATGAGGGATCTTTAGTTTTTATTGATGGAAGCATAAAGTCAATTTCTGTTTTTCCTTTTCTTTATATAAACTTGTATTCTTACATAATTACAACACATCTTTTGAGTTGAACATGAATCATGGAAAACACAACATCATATATCGAGCCTAAGGAGGGGGTTCAAATCAAGTTGACACAAAGAAAACGTGCTTGGCCGCCGCGCTAACGATTCACGTATGTTTTTTGCCTAATATTCTTACATACATGTGTATGTTTACATTTAGGTTGATGGATAAAGGTACTGCCATTGGCAGAGCTTGTCAAAATTTAACCAAAACCTAACGGTTTGCTGTAGATGTATAACACTTAATTGCTTTAATTTGATGAAGATTGAGAACCTTATAAGGAAGTGTTTGTTTTGGAATTGGTCGATTGGTAAACATTTATGCATGTATGTGGATGTCTATCATCGGGCTATGTCTATCATAAGAGCTTGCCAATATTATTTCGGAGATAATTTAACTGATAATTTGGAGGTCATTTTGGAACTGACCAATGCGTACAAGAACGCCTTCTCCACCTTACATATATAAGTATTGATTATAGTGAAGACTTTGTTCTAAGAGGGGTGGAGGGGGGGGGGGGTATAAATTTGATTATATTTGAAGTGCTCCAAGAGTTAAGTAATTAATTTGAATTTTCGATTGATATTTGTTGAATGGTTGAGCACACTCGTGTTTAGAGAATAAATGTGGTTCAGCAATTAGAGCTGATTTCGTTGAATATATATGAACATCTTATACATGGAATAGTGTGCTTTAAGTGCACGCGCAAGGCTATAATTGCATGTCAGTAATTGATTTGGAAATGATATGGTTTTTGGTTGATACCCACCTAATGTCAAGAACATAATATAATATAGGATCATGCGTTTTTCATTAGAAACAAACTGTCAACAAGAAGTTGGTTTAAAAAATAAAATAAATTTGATGACAGCTTGTGGTGAACCAGCAGGGCGTATAGTTACTAAAAAAATTCCAATCATTCATGTGTGCATGTTGTTAGCGTGAATGGAGGGGACCCACAATTTTCTAATGAATTCAAACGGCCATGGTAAGAGAGAGAGAGAGAGATGACGAAAGAGATACACTTGGAGATTAAGTCATTTCATCTTAAGAGTTAGTGCACCCGTGCAAAAAGAGGTTGGTTGGTACACAATTATTGGAGATATGTAGCTTCAAATGTGGAATCTAAAAACAATGAACTTGAGACAGAAGAATTGCTATATTCCATAATTTTTAACATTCAGAGAATTATTTCTAAAAAATATATGATAAAATTTTAGTTTGTTATCTCTTTTCTCGGTGAACTGTGAAATAAGTATGTAAGTAGGTACCTACATACATAATTATGGCTCTTAAATATTAAACTCTAATCTCTTCTAAGGCCGCTTTATTTGCAAACCCTTTTGTAACTTTCTTGATGCCAATATGAATAAACTTGTAGATGTGCATAAGAGCAAGACTGAAGAGGTGATTTTTAGTCATAGTTGCTCTTAGATTTGTTTTAAGGCTCCGCGCCGCAGCGACGCGAATAACCTCACACCAGACCCCCACTAACTCAATCCGAAATGAACTTAGTCCAACCAAATTTTTCTGTGGGACTTAGTTTATAAATTTGGGAGTTAGTTCTGTTTGAAAATGAACTAAGTTCGAATGAACCAATTTAAAATGAGAGCAAATTGAAAATAAGTTAATTTTTATTTTTTTTTGACTAAGCAACAAATTGAAAAAATTGGGAGTTAGTTCGTTTCGCCAAAATATTGGATATTCTAATTTTTAGTTGATGTAATGGAGTTAAGATACGAAAAACGCGCGATAGTACGGTTCTCGTAGGGGAACGCATCGACCAATAGAGCCATACCTATACCTATGTCAACTAATTTTTTTTTTTTCTCCCAAGTAAAGAATTTATAGCATTTTACAAAAATCGTTCTTTAGACGTATTCTCTGCCGATCATAAAAATTCGAGTTACCAGTTAATCTGTTGACATCGAGAATCTTTGACTATTGCTTAAAAAAATATTGACAAATCGGGTCTTGCCTCAGTACAACATAAAAATTGGGGCTTTACCAATAAGCAATCCTTAAAGATGCGTTTAGATTAACGCAATATGTTAAACTTTTCAACACGATTTAAAATGTAACGGGTGTTTTTTTTAGACGTGTGGTTTTCAATCTGGCAATACTTTTTTCGGAGTTGGTCTTTTTGACAGATGTCACTTGATTTATGCTCAGTTTAATTTGCCATTTCATAATGAATAGACTTACTCCTGAACAACGTTTGCAAATCGTGCCCAAATGGGCCCAAAACGAGATGGCCACGGATCCCGATTTTCACAAGAAAATTTTGTTCAGCGGTGAAGGTCATTTTTGTTTGAATGGGAACGTTAATAAGCAAAATTGTCGCATTTGGAGTGATTATCATGCACAAGATATTGTTGAGACGCCCACCGTTACTTCCTCAAAAAGTCACTGTTTGGTGTGCTCTATGGGCAGAGGGAATCATTGGTCCATATTTCTTCAAAAATGAAGCCGGCCATAATGTTACAGTCAATGGGTAACGCTATAGAGCCATGATTAATAACTTTTTCGTTCCTGAATTGGAGGATATTGATGTGGACAACCTTTGGTTCCAACAAGACGGCGCTACATGCCATACAGCCAACGAAACAATTGATTTATTGAAGGAAACCGAGACGATTAACGCCTTGAAAGAGAATATTCGGCGCGTTATTGCTGACATATACGACCCCAATTGCTTGCAAAAAGTGGTCCAAAATTGGGCCTCTCGACTGGAATTTATTCGAGCCAGCCGCGTAGGCTACTTGCCCGAAATAATTTTTAAAACATAATGGCAAACCCTTATCTTTATAATAAAGCTAAATTCTTTGCCATAACATTAAATTAAAAGCGTTTCATTTCTTCTTGAAAACCACACGTCTAAAAAAAACAACCTTTATGTTAGGCTGACTATTAAATTGATTATTGATATGGTTCATTATTTAGAATCCACGCTTAAATATTTAAGTCATCTCTTAATTTTTTTTTTTGGTAAGGCCCTACCTCCCTCTTCAAACAGAATGTGTGTGAATATGTGACGAAGTTGTTAAGTCAAAAGAGACTTAATATTTTATTTATGCTTCCTGTTTACTTATCCACAAAAAATGCATATCTTTAAAATTTGTATGAATAAACCAGTGCTTCCCAAATGCCAAAAGCTTAAATATCTTAAATCAATAAGAAACCAGCAAACTATGATAAAAACCTCAAATATCTCGCAATCATGGGGTAAATGAATAAATAGCCGAAAAGTATCTTCTGCCATCAAAAAATGCAAGAGTATATTCAAAATGATGACAGAAAAATTAAAAAAGCTTTATAGCAATAAAGTCCGAAGATATATAGGAAGGATCTTCAAATTTAAAAACGATTTACAAAAAAGATAAGTCCATCCAGTCCGATTTTTTTTCTAATAAAAGGACCGAAACTGGCAATCCTACTCAAAACGGAATATCAAACCTAGTGCCACTAATGCCCTCTTACAGTTTAATCTTGTGTACTACATGTTAAACGATGTTAGAAAAATCTCTACATCTCCACGGTGCAAAGACACTGGGAGTGTTTACATACGTTTTTCTCAAAATTTACTGTCCTAGCGGAAAAAAGTGTCAGAATCGTTTTTTATATAGAATTTCAAAATCTAAAAATTCTACCTCAACATTACCCCAAAAATACTGATATTTTTAAAACTATGAATATTGCGCCCATTTCACCCCATAATATCAAAAGCAAAAGTTCAAAATTGAGGTACTTTTTAGAATGTGCTTAAGACATCAAAACAAAGCACTTTTTTTTAGTTTGACCAATTTTCCTGAGCTTGTATTGAGTTTGGTACGAATAGGTTGTTATGTGGGCCTTGTTCTTCTTTTATTTTTTGTTCAAATACTGAAACCTAGCCATATCAAGTCAAAACTGGGTGACATTTCTAGAAGAATAGGTATCTGTTAATTTAGAGGCATGCCGCAAGGCTGTGTTTTATCTCCATTTCTGTTGAATTATTATAAAACTTGCACTTTAAGGAAGATATTGTTTCTTATTGTGTACAAGACTTTACCGATTAATAAAGAACTAAAGAACAAATCTACTGCATAAAATATGTTGGCTACCGAAGGGCCAACAAAATTAGTACATAAATACTTTATAACTGTTATAAAGGATCTGATGGTTTAAAATCTCTTTCCTTTTGTCAGTCAAAATAATGAAATTAAAAAAAAAAAACAAAGTAACTCACTCGCAAGGTCTTTTCCTAATTCTTAATCAAATTTTATGAATAAACCTTAATGTTTTCTGGACCTTTTCATTGATTTGAATAATTCTTTATAAATATTCATAGATATATAAATATCAAGAAATCCCTTAAACGCGAATTACAGAAAAAGAAAAAAAAAAAAAACGATCAAAAATTTATTTCTCAAGACCCAAACCCATAGACTCAAAAGAGCCTTAAAAGATTGCCTTACATAATTTATACTAATTTTCCATGCGTAACACAAATAACCCAAAAAATCCATTCCCTCCGGCCTTCTTTTTCGTTTGCTACTATAACCGCGCCGCACTAATATAGAAAAGTATCCTTTAGAAATTCTCATTTTCCATTCTTGGCGGATAAGTCAGAGTTCATCAATCATTCATTAAAATTCCAAAATAAAATCAAGCACACCAGCTAAAAAAAAAAAAAAAGAAGAAAGTTGTAAAAAAAAACTTTATTTCCTTTAAAACTTCCATCAGAAAGCGCGCCGCGGAATTCCCAAAAATCATTTCAAGAATGAAAATCCATTAATATCTTCTACTGAAAAATTAATAAAATAAACCTTCTTCAGCAGCAGTCCTTTAATATTCCTTCCTTTGTGCCTTATAATATCAGCAAGTGGAATGAACATTTAGACTTTTTAAGATATCAACTTAATCGTTCACTTAAGCTAACAAAAACACGTTTAGCCTAAAATATGAAGGTATAGGGGGTCTCTTTTTAAGTTTAAGTGAAGCGAGTAGAAGCCCATACAAGCCAGACATTGTCCCTATACCAATTCTTGGCCAAACAAACGGAATTCCAGCCAGATAATCTTCATAAAGAAAACCGTCATCCTTGTGTGTGGGTTTGGGTGGGTGTAGATTTAACTATGGTGGATAGTAGTTGCAAATGAGTGGGTGGCAAGGACATAGAATAACGGATACCTTCCTTCTGAATCTCTATTTCTATATTTTCACCCTTTTGTCATATAGATCTTCCCTTCCACAAAGGATAAAACTAAAGAATGAATTATGAAGAAAACCGGATAAACAACAAACACTAGAATGGTTCTTTCGTCAGTTTGAATTTTACCCTTCTAACTATCCTCCGTGTTGTCGGTGGTTTTTCATTTATCATTTCACTATGCTCTCGAGGACATAAAACTCATAAAAAACAAAGGCACAAAGAAACAGGATACGCCTGAAGTTGATCCATGCTGCTGTTAGAAACGAAAATTGGAGATTCGCCGCCGCTTCGGTCCATTTTTTGTCGTTGGCGCTGGGACGTTAGCGTTGGCGGTAGCAACGATGGCACAGAAGTATTTGCAGCGATTTAATTTTAATTAAAAAGGAGAACACTAATTTGTCAGGAGCCAAAAATCATTATTATTATCCTCAAAAGGGACGCTCCGTCATTTGTTAATTTCGCACAACGAACACTGATGAAGAAACAATGAACAAGAATGACTTTGGCTACGTGTACAATATACAATCATCCTTATGACCGTATCCTTTTTAGTCATGACTTTGAGTTTGGATTTTGCAATTTTGATTTAAGTGTTGAGATGGGAGTCAGTCTCCAGTCTCAATCTCTGCTCAGTAGTCGGAGAGTTGCATTTCAAATACAAATATGAGTGTGTGTGTGTGCAATAATATACCATTTGTGAGTTTATATATACATATTTGTATCCTCTTGGGAACAAAACACTAAGCGTTGAAGGGTTAGAGCGAGAGCTCATAAATAAAATCTGAAGGATATTAATGATTGCTATAATGGACGGGCTGCGCTTTGTGTATCCGGTTAGCATGTATCTATATTTCTATGTATAGATATACATAAAAGCCTGTCCTGTTTAATATACCTAAACATTTTGGTATATTTGCAGGATTTCAGTCCATTTGAGAGTGAGCTTATGAAATGGCTTTTAATTTCACACTTTTTTTGTGCTAGCTCTGTGAAAGTACTTTTTTGTTTTTTTTTTTTATTTTTATTTTGTATCTAAATCTGTAATTGAAAACAGGACACAGGAGAATAGAATATTGGAGTTTCATTTTTTCATTATTTTGCGAAAATCCCTTGTCAGGACATTGATTTATTATTTAGCTCAGGATACATTTTTGTTTTTGGTGAGTTTTTTTTTTCGTAATGAAATTCGATGGATGTTTTATACATTGGTGGTGAGTGAGTGCAGTTGTGAAAGGTATATACTTAAAAAGGTTTAGTATTAATGAAAACCATACCTATTTTTAAAGTTTTTATAAAAAAAAATAACTTTACTTTTTCAACGTTTTTCAAACACTAAGGTAATATAACTCTTACAGATGTTGAAAAACAAAGGAAAAAATGGTTTTAATTTTCAATTTCTTTGAAATGATTTATTAGATTTGTAATCTGAAAACATTTAAATACAATACATTCGATTATTTTTTTAATTAATGTATTGGAAAACACAAATGTTTTTCTTACCTTTTTAGGAATTGAACTCAGAACTCCTGTGTAATATAGTCCACTACTCTACCCATCAGGCAGCCGTCTAATAGATTATTTCGAAGATGCTAAAACTTAATCAGCTTTTTCATTTTATAGAACTTCAAAATGTTACCCTACGCACAAACCCAAGTTTCTATAAAACAAAAATCAAGACTTTTTGCCAAATGTGGGATAGAGAAAAAAATATCAGCCAGATATGCCTCTATGTACAACAAATCTTGCGAAAAATGTGTCTGATCTGTCATTCAAGATTGATTTTATAGATCAAACAAAAATTTTTTCGAACACCGGCATCTGTAGACAACTTTTTCACTTTATGCTTGAATGCAGTTAAACCTTAAAGGCTGAATATTCAAGACTTTTGCCTTAAGTGAAAAACGAATGATGTGAGAAAAGATTCTAACTTTGTAAAGGGTGTTTTTTGTAGACGTGAGGTTTTCAAGAGGAAATCAAACGCATATAATTTAATTTTGTGGCTAAGAATTTAGGTTTATTATTAAAATAAGGGTTTGCCATTATGTTTTAAAAATGATTTCGGGCAAGTGGCCTCCGCGGCTGGCTCGAATAAATTCTAGTCGAGAGGCCCAATTTTGGACCACTTTTTGTAAGCAATTGGGGTCGTATATGTCAGCAATAACACGCCGAATATTCTCTTCCAAGGCGTCAATCGTCTCGAGATTATCTGGGTATAGACAAGGGACTTCACATAACCCCACGAGAAACAGTCGCCCGAACTGAACCATTATTTTGGTAATAAATTTGCAGTACTTGCAAACGATGTTCAGGAATAAGTCTATTTATTTTGAAATGGCAAACTAAACTGAGCATAAATCAAGTGACAGCTGTCAAAAAGACCATCTCCGAAAAAAAGTATGGTCAGATTGAAAACCACACGTCTAAAAAAACACCGTTTACATTTAGATTTACTTTAAACAATTCCAAACACCATAGCTGGAACTCGAGGCATTTCGGTAATATTGAAAAGTATTGGTCCAAATTCAATTTTCGAACGTTTGAATAGTGACAATCCGTCTATATTTATATGTATGGCGTGGTAGTTGGCTTCAAGACGTTAGAGAATAGCTCTTGTAATCAGTTTTCCATTTTATTATACCATTAATCTCTATCATCGATTGATTTGTTATTAACTTTTTGAGGGGTTTGCAAAAATGTTCTTAGATTTTCGGGTAACATCGGCGCTCTTTTTTTTCAAATCAGTTGTAAATTATTTTAATTAAACCCCCCAAGCAACACAAAAACTCTCGAAGAGTTCTTGAAACAAATTAATCAGCCCTTAATGGCATCTTAGTTCAGTCTTCTTAATACCATAGCACTTTATAAGCACTTTATGAATTCTTAAAAAGATAATTTAAAGTCAATACTTTAAAATACATCTTAAAAACATCTTATAGACCTCTTTTTCAAGTTTTTTTTTGTATCTCTTTATGATACTTCTTTTAAACCTCTTTAATTCCTTTAGATACGAGTATTTTAAGAGTTTATTAGCTTTCTCTTTCAAAGACATCTTGAAGAGGTTTTCCAGATATCTTTATAAACGTTGTGGGGATGATTTCTTATCTGTCAACTTGAAGTTATATTTTTTTGTTTGTTTTTTCTTAGTTTAATCATATTTCGTGCACTGCCTCAAAGTCACCATAATCAGTTCTGTTAATAAAGTTGCACTTTTTACTCAGCACAGTAAGCGAACTTGTTGAAAACAGTTGCCATCGATACTGTTTGACATTTCGTATTTTTTTTGTATAAGACCTACAAAGTAATTACTCACCACTTAATGGTGTCTTATTAAGAAGTCATTAAGTGTGATTTGACTCTGGGTAAGAGTTACAATATATCAAAGATGTTTTTAAGAGTTTTTTAAGAACTCTTTAAAAAGTTTTGAGATTTGAAAAACATATGCAATTACTTATATATATTTTTGACAGGGTGCCATTAATATGTAAATAAAATTAAAACTAAAGCTTCATTTTTTTAAATATTTTTATTATTGTTGTTATAACCTACTGTCACGGACAGTGGAAACCCGAAAATTAAAAAAAAAAAAATTATGGAGCTATTTTTGATAAAATGCTAAATTTTAATAACCGCACATATACTATAATCCAGCTCCTATTTAGGATTTATAAGCAAAACTCGAAAGAATTTAAAGACTCATTCACACTCAAATGTTTATATTTCTCCTATGTAAAATCAGTTCTGGTATACAGTTTTGTCATTTGGAACCAGGTTACGGAAACGCTAGCACATGAGTGCTTATAAAACGCTCTCAGCTCATTTTATGCCCATGAGCGTACGCAATGTTAAAAGGCGTGAGCTCAATAACTCAATACGGAAAGACCGCCGCTCATGGGCGAGCCATGTGGCTCGTGGGTTTTCGACTTATTGAAAATGAAAACCGATATAATAATATCTGAAAATTAAATACAAAGCCTCTAAAAATTTGAACTGTTAATTTTTTGCTCCGAAAAATTGCGATTCAAGCTCAATTGGTATACATTTGAAAAGAAATATTCAATACATGTCACAGATATTATGTCCGATATCTGTCAACCTATTGACTGTCGAATTCCATCAAAGGCTGGATACGATAACGACGGTTTAAACAACAACGAAACCCACTTTTTCGGACTTCTCGATTATCGTAGTGTTAGTTTTGATTATAATTATAACCTCGATATTTTTTTTTACACGAAACCAATACTTGTCATATACAGCAAGTAAAAATATCTGACGCTAAGTTGGCGTCTAACGCTCATGATCGGGAGGTTTTGTTACTATCGCACATAAAGAGATTGCTCTTGACGTGAGCGTTTTGCCTTCGCACATAATGAGTGCGCTCTGACGTGAGCCCTTACAAATCGAACGCTCGCGAGCACGAGCCAAACTAATAGTGCTCACACCTGATGGCTCATGGGCGAGCGTATTTTTTATGTGCTCATTTGAAGACGCACGCTCGCGAGCCGTTCATGAGCGCGCGCTTACGAGTCCTATGATGTGGAACCCTTTTTATTCAATTTACTTCAATAGATAAGATCGAATTAAGAAGCGTACTTTGATGTTATATTTTTAAGATAACATACATATCTTAATTTTTTTCTAAAGATGATAGAATTTCACTTCCCTTCACACTCTTAATATTATATACTTTATTATGTACGCACTCAAATCCTAGATAGATTTAATTATTTATAATTATTTTATTTTTTCAGATCGGCAGCTTAAAGAACTATTACCTGTTTCACCATAGACACATTTCCAAGCGTTCCCTGAGCACCAGTGATTCACACCACAGCGCCTTAAAATCAGAACCCGAGGTAAGTGATGATAATATCTTTGAACTTTATATTCGCTTTTTGCCACTTTCATAGTACCTACCTCTTACCTTACCTACTTCTCTCGCATATTTTATGAGTTGTCATTTAATGTAGAAGTAGAAGTTTCCCCGATTTGGGAACATCAACCGACCGACTGGCGACGACGTGGTGAGACGAAGTGAGGCAGGTGCCGCAGTCACAGAAGACGTCAAAAACTCCATGAGCCACATAAAACTTTCAATTCTTGTTGTTTCCGTGTAATGAATATTTTGCCACTTCTATGTTCTGCCTTTAAGTTCTTATACCTTCATAGAAGAGTGCAATGGAGATCCTGTTTCTATTTATAGTATACCTACATAGGTACAATGTTATTGTCATTCATTTCTCTGGTTGCCAGACTCCTCTATTCCTCTCTAGGTGATGATGGACATTGCTTCTGAGGGAGAACTGATGAAAATAGCACTTTAGCTTTAGCTGAGGCAGGCACATTGTATATATTATTAACATCGCTGTAGAATACTCAAAGAGTTGAAAGGTATTATGGAGTATAGTAGCTGAAAATAATACAGCACAGCACCAGCCAGTATAACGACAAGGCAACTTGTCAATCCATTTGGCTATTAACGTGGCTCTGAAGAAGTCCTCTTATTGCTCTACCATAAAAAGCTCGCGAACCTATTATTTATAAGTTTTTTTTATTATTTTTTTTTTTTTTTGTTTTTGCCTCTGTTTGGTGGTAATCTAGAGAATGAGAATCCTTGGACGTTTAAATATTCAGGACAACATAAAACAAAAAACAAAGCTTTCACCCATTTTTATATATATTTTGTTTGCACCTACTGTTTTCACAACTAATTAGGCTGCCACAGTCTGAATATCTAAGGACTTTATAGTCACAAAGCCCTTAATTTTTTCTTTTCACTCAGTCATTCATTAAAGATTTTTGTTTAATTTTACTTGGATGTCTAACCTATATCATGACTGTTTATACATTTTGGCTATTTAAAAATTAAGAAACAAGCAAAATAAATAAATAATCACGCAGGAACATTTTACTCCCGGAGACGACGAAGAGTCGGGAAGCTTTTCGCATTGATTTTCCGCGACACTAATTATTTATAGATAAAATTCGATTTCATTCTAAGGGGTCCGCCATCTAACGTTTTTTTTTTCAACTAGTGCTTATTTCGTGAATGGTAACACTTAGCTCATGTCTGATTTGACAGATAATTAGTTTTATCCTTCCGCTGAACGAATATGGTTGTGTATACGCTTCGCTAAGTGGGCCTGCGATTTCGCCAAAAAAAATCATCTTTTCAGATGAAGCTCATTTTGATCTTGGCGGGTGGTAAACAAGCCAAATTGTCGCATTTGGGGCACAGAAAACCCGCACGCATACATTGAAAAGCCGATACACCCAAAACGATTCACTGTTTGGTGCGGATTTTGGTCCAGAGGCATAATTGGGCCATTTTTCGAAAATGAGCAAGGAGTGGCCGTTACAGTCAATGGCGATCGTTATCGGGACATGTTGAACGAATTTTTGTGCACAAAAATTCAAGAGGAGGATATTGGCAACATTTGGTTTCAACAGGACGGCGCTACGTGCCACACAGCCGAAGCTACACTCGATGTTTTGCGACATTTTCAACAAAAAAAAAGAAGTTATTTGGCGGACCCTTTATAAGGAATTATACATATAGAAATGCACTTTTCCAAATTTAAAGTAAATCCATGTAAATGAACATTTTGACTTCTCCACCATTGTTATGCACGATTTGATAAAAATTTTGAAATTTTTTGCGCATTCGAAACCAATAAAATATAGAAGTACGTTTCGTATAAAAGTGCTGACCCGTGCACTTTCACTCAGAGAAAATATAAGGTAAAATTAAAATAAAATTAATCAATTTGTTAAATATTTAACAATATAGAAATTTTTAACTTTGTGTTGCATCAACAAAAAATACTTTAAAAATGTACATGACGCCTCTTTAGCTTTACACTACCTAAAACAAATAATCCTGTTAAATCAACACGAAATTCTAAATAAATTAACTCGACGTACTATTAAACTGACAGCGCTTGCCAGTGTAATTTTCATGACCCAAGATTTAATTAAATCAGTTATCAGTAACTGTTAAGTTTACGCGAGAAGAAGGATGAATGAACATGGTGAGCTAGAATTTTAACTATATGCCGTCCAGTTTCTCTGTAATGCTTGCATGAGAATCAGTATTAATCAACAAGGGACACTGTAATTTTAACTCACCTGTGAAATCTTCTTGGTCTTTGGACACAAAACTAGACCGGAAAAATATTTGTATTTTACGACTAAACATTTTAAGAAATGTTTTAATTTGCATTATTTATGCACTTTCGTAATTGTATACTTTTTTATAGACCACACCCAGCATTTAGAAGTAAAAGCTAGCCAATTTTTCACGGAAAGTATTTGAGTCTAGATCAAATTCGATCCAATCTGGAGCCTTGATCAAACTTGGTTCAGCAAAAGATTTCTGAAAGCAATATTGATAATACATCAACACTGCGATCAGGGGCCTATTTCACCAAACACTTTTCACTTTTCACTTTGCAACTTTTCACTTTTAATTCGCAAATTTTGTTTCACCAAACGCAAATTTACAAAGAGGAAATTATGGGAATGAATAGTCAAAAAGTTTTCCTCTTTGCAAAATACGTTTCACCAAACTCGAATTTGCAAAGTGAAAAGTTCTTTTCTGCAAATAAGTGAAAAATGTTGATAGTTTGCAAAGTATTTGTTCTTTTCGTTTCACCAAACAAAACGAACTTTGCAAATTATATTTAGAAGTTTGAAAAGCTTTTCAGTAATATGCAAGGAGAAATTTTCATTTGCAAATAAGCGTTTGTTGTGAAAAGTTGAAATAATAATACACAAATAACCCGTTTTGAAGAGTTTTTGGAAAATGAAGAAGTAAAAAGTGGTGACCAAAGAGAAGTGAAGTTTAGAATTAACGTTGATATAAAATTGGTATTCGACAAAAAAGAGTTTTCGATTAACAAAAACAACCATCAAATTTGATTTGTCTAAAATTGGACATAAACATCAATTCAACAATCAAAGGAATATTTGCTTAGGTCCCTTAGATACTTTGGGTTGAGAATGAGAGCCCAATGTCACGGTGTTGCATCTATGCACGAAATAAACAAAGCAACCCTCTGCAGAGTAGTTATCGAGTGTCGAATGTAATCATAGATGAATTTCTCTCCTAAACACCAAGTGCTGAACACGAAATTCTTCAGAAATAGCCTTACAATTTTTTTCTCATGGAGGATTTCTTTGTGTTTCTGGATGAAGAACATATTGTCAACGGCCATGGAAAGCATGTTTAAATACAATGATGGTTTGTGACACAGATCGGGTTTTCTGTGGTGGGAAGAAATTCTCTTTTGGCAGCCAATTTCAATGCGGGACATTGAACATTCCCTAATAAAGTGATCTTAGGAGATGATTATGCGTTGAGTAAATGGTGAATAACACCACTAAGGGCAAATCCGGAAGATCCAGTGGGACAGAGATTTAACAGGGCTCATACAAGGACCAGGCAAATCATTGAAATCTGTTTTGGTATGAGATGAATATATACTTTCCGAACTTAGGACAACAAGGTTCTAACTTACATTTTTGTCAAAATTGAGTTACATATTGAATCGTAATTAAAAAAGCTTTGGTCTTTTGTGATAGCCACTATCCGTATCTCTACCGAAAAAGTAGAGAAAAGGGTTCTGTCTACACATATTCCATTCGATATTAAAATCACGATATTCTAACAATAGCCAGATAGAACTTTGTGTACTAAAGAAAATCAAAGAGAGTAGTAGACAGAACCTTGTTGCTCCAAAGCATCTCATTACTAGAACCAAGCGCGATGGAAAATACATATATACATATATCTAAGCCGTAACACAATGTTCTATCAGTAAGTTACAACCTTGTCGTCATATGTCCAAATTAATACAATCTAAGCTTTACTTTGCAACTTTGCGAAATACGAACTCAAATGAAAAGTTCTATTTTACATTGGTGAAACGCTTTTACTTTTCACTTTTCAAAAGTAGTCTAATTAATTGAAAAGTGCAAAGACTTTTCACTTTACAAATTTTGTGAAACACTTAGCACTTTCACTTTGCAGGAAATTATTTTTTTTGCAAAGTTGCAAAGTGAAAAGTGTTTGGTGAAATAGGCCCCAGGTTAAATACAGACAAAATTATTTTTACATATTTTACACACCAACAAAATTATACGGTTGTTTGATTTGATATAAGCTAGTATACGATTAAGTCAACACTGGAAACTGGAAGTATGGTTGAGAGTTGTTAAACACTCGGCCACGGTACATAAAAATAATCTGTTCCTTTATACTCGAAAAACTCAAAAACTACCCATCATATTGAGCTCAAAAACTTTCACAATTTATTCAATGTCAAGTTAGAAGTGCACGGAAATAAAAAGTTTTCAGTTTTTTTCCGAAAGATGACGCTCCAAACGAAAAATTAAAAAACTACCCACCCGATTGTACAGGGAAACGCACTGGGTGACGGCTAGTACTTAAATCAATAGAAACATAGAATAATATAGAATATTAACACGATATGTTATGTTTAAATGTACAACCACAATGCTAAATCGACTCAAAATCAGGTTAATTTCATCAGATAAACAATTGCAAAAATAACTATATGAAATGTTAAGTTAACAGTGTATCTGGTAAAATAGAAATTTGCAGGAGACTATTTTCAAATTGCAAGAATTTGGTAAGAAAAACATTTCAAAATCTAGCCAATTTGTTTTATTAACAAGAATTTCATGTTAAAATAACATGCCATCTTCTCAAATCAACTTCAATTTAATTAAAAAAATATAAAGTACCATGTAAATTTAAGCATGAATATAAGAAGGTTCAAATTCTATAAATTGTACAAAACACTTTTTAAACTTTCACAAAAAACTCTCCTATCACCCCCTATGCGACTTAAACTTTTATAAATAATACTATATGTTCCATATAAAGCGGCTTCAAAAATCAGGAAACCACATTTATTCAATCTCTTATTTACTTTTATTTTGAATTATAAGTGCAGGGAGGCATCTTTAAACATAAAATTCTTCTTTTTTTTAATAAATAATATTTTGTTTTCTCCATATAGGTCCGATGGATTCAACAGCAACACGAAAAGCTGCGTCCCAAACGCGACTACAAACCAGAATACGGTATACCTGTAGATTACGACCCCTACGAGGTGTTAAGGCCCTCCGGCACGGGCTACGACCGTGTGGCCTACCAACCTTCAGCAAGTGGGCCATCGGCAGTACATCGACCGACGTCGTCACTGATACGCCATCCAAGGATTCAGTACAGAGACGCTGGGCCTCACAATATTTTTCCAGATCCTTTATTCAAGGAGCAGTGGTACTTGGTGAGTAAAGTATGTGTACATTTATTGTTTTGTTTTACCAAGCCTCTTCAGAGTGCGGTTTTGTGGTTTCGTAGATGTACTTGTACACCGGGGCATCTGTAGTGCATATATACATAAATATATATATGTAAACCTGTTTGCTATGTAGGTATATATATAGTGTTTGCGGTCGGAGAAGGGGCAACAAAATGCATAAATCTTTCCATCAACTCTAACTAACAATAATGTGGGTGGGTGGGTGCGATTGTGATTGTGTGTGTATGAATGTATATTTTTTGGTAGTATATAGATGTTGTAATCGTTCATTTGAGTGGGAATAACGGTACTAACACCATCCACACTACAGAGTCCCCTTCTCTGCTTCTCATCTAACACGCTTGACACAAAACTCTTAAACCCTTGAGAAAATGGCAAGGAATGGCTTTGTTTCCCTTGCAGACTTAGTACAATGCCCACAATCCAGTTATATGCACCCGCACAACCCCCAAGAAAGCTAGATAGGGTATTAAAAATACACGAAAAAAAATAAACAAGGTTAAGTTCAAAGCAACATAATATGACTAAAGTCGTTGCTTTTGTCCTAAGTTGAAGCACACAAGGACTTAAGAGGAGTCTTATGGGTGAGTTTTATATAAGTACGCAAAGTCACAGGAAGATCTGTGCATAATATTCAAACCGAGAAAACAACTTATACTTTGAAATGAGCTTAGAAGTCGACTCTTAAAATGGAATACAAGTAGTTATACCTAGCCGTAAGTTTTCTGCACGATTATAGCTTGTAGTTGTAGTATATCTCAAAATGCTTTACCAACCTGCATCATGTATAATAGATAGGTATAGGTAAATGTAGATACAAAAAAAGATGTTTCCTTATTTTCACATATGAACCGAACAGCTCATAATTAACTAAGCACCTTCTGTAGATATACAAAACCCAGTTATGTGTGTTTGGATTAGATGGCAAGAATTTTAGAAGATTATTTGAATGCATTTCACTCCCTGATGGAATAATGAAAAATTGATGCAAGTTATGTTTACATCATGCGGTTTTAACCTCAAGAAACGTCTCAGAACTATACTAGTTTACCAAAAGCTTACCACTGATTATATGTACACAAAGGTATATGAAATGCTTTGAAGATGTGTCCTCACCAAAGGTTTAATGTAAGAGCCCTTTGAGAGAGATAACAAAGTTTGGATATTTATAAAAGCCACAATTACAATGTATGAATATTTAATAATATGTTTAAAACATTTGGTTTATATTTTCCATGAGACACATATACATTATTTGGAGTTTTCAATTTTTTTTTAATACAAAAACAAGTTTATTCATAGCACGCGACCTACAACTCATCTTCCACACACACGACTTAATTCAAAAAGTGAGCTTTAATTACATTTACATGACTATAGCATTCTTTAAAATTACAATAACAAATATTAATACTAAAGGGTTTTCCAATAAGAGGTGTTATTTTGATATTCAAAGAAAAATGGCATTTTTTGAGATAAATGATCGGATGTTTATTTCATTATAAAGAAGAAGGTATGCCGTTAACAATGGAACACAACATCAACAGCCAAATGGCCGCCACGACCACGCTTACAGGACCATATCCTTTTCATGAAATTTTCCATAACCAAATCGCAAAGTGGCTGCCCTATGTCCTCGATAGCCTCACGAATTCCATCTTTGAGGTCTTGAATCGACGCTGGGCTGTTGGCGTAGACCTTATCTTTCACGTGGCCCAAAGGAAGAAGTCGCAAGGTGTTAAATCACATGATCTCGGTGGCCAATTGTGATCACCTCTTCGAGAGATAACACGTTCCGGAAACTTTTCCCGTAAAAGATCGATGGTTTCATTGCTTGTGTGGCACGCAGCGCCGGCCGTCTTGTTGAAAGTAAACGTTGTCGAGATCAATACCATCCAATTCCGGCCATTCAAAAATCATTAATCATCTCTCGATAGCGCAATCCATTGACCGTAACTGTTGCTCCAGCCTCATTTTCGAAAAAGTAAGGTCCAATGACCCCGCCGGACCATAAACCGCACCAAACAGTCACGCGTTGAGGATGAAGAGGCTTTTCAACAATAACTCTTGGGTTTTCCGAGCCCCAGATGCGACAGTTTTGCTTGTTGACGTAGCCTCCGAGGTGGAAATGGGCCTCATCAGTCAAGATGATTTTTCGATGAAATTCCGGATCATTTTCATGCATTTCAAGGACCCAATCAGCAATAAGACACGACGTTGTTGATGATCAGCCGGCTTGAGTTCTTGTGTTAACTGAACTTTATAAGCCTTAAGACCCAAGTCTTTATGCAAAATACGGTGTAATGACGTTTGTGGAATGCCTAATTCCAAAGAACGACGAGGAATGGACAAACCTGGGTTTTCTTCAACACTTTGGGCTACAACAGCAATATTCTCAGTTGTTTTTGAGCGACGTGCACGGGTTTTATTCTTCACATCACTAACTTGTCCCAACAGCTCGAATTTGTCCACCAATTTCTGTATTGCGGTCCGACAAGGTGCTTCACGACGACCCAAAAATGTTTTAGTTTTACGAACCGTCTCTGCTAAATTTTCACCATTTTTATAGTGAATTTTAATAATTTCAATGCGTTGTTGAAGCGTGTATCGTTCCATTTTTATTAATGGCGTAGTTTCTACTTGTCAAATGTCAAAAAACAAAAAAATGTCAAAAGTGACAGCTACCGAAATAGCGGGCTATTCAAAATAACACCTCTTATTGGAAAACCCTTTATTACAAATTAAAAAGGAATCAAATAAACACAGAAAATAAAAAGTAAATAAAGAGAAAAGTATATAGAGAAGATAAAGAGCTGTGAAGTGGGGGAAGCCCACTTGTTCACATGAAGCAGGGCTTATTTACTTACTTCACTTACTCAACTTACTTTTAGATGACGCTTACAGCCCAGGATGGACTACGGCCTCAACCAACAAGCCTTTCCAGCCAGCTATGTGCCTAGTTAGCCGCCTCCAGTTACGCACAGCAAGTTGGTTTAAGTCGTTTCCACTTGTGTGCGCCATCTGTTGGATTCGAAGACCCGGCGAGCTGGTGCGTTGATTTCCATGCGCTCCACTTGCCCCAGCCCAGCCATTTTAGCCGCTGTTCAGCTTTTGACCAGTTCAACGTCGTCGCTATATATAACCCGTAAAGTTCGTCCTTAAATCTCCTTGTTTAAACTCCTTCGATAAATATATAGGACCAAAAATCACTCGAAGAATCTTTCTCTCAAAGCACCCAAGGAGGTTTTCATCCGAATCTTTCAGGGTCCATGCTGCTGCCCCAAACAGCAGGACCGGAATGATTAAGGTCTTATAACGGGTGATTTTTAAGCTGGTTTGGTTTTGGCAACACTGGTTTTGACAGCTGACGTGTGTTTAGTACCTTGTGTCACTGTCAAACAGCTTCAGTTTGGTTTGCAATTTAACCATGGATCGTCCTACAAATGAACAACGCTTGCAAATTATTGAATTTTACTATCAAAATTCGTGCTCGGTTCGAAATGTTCATCGCGCGCTGCTTGTGTTCAGCGATGAGGCTCATTTTTGGTTGAATGGGTACGTAAATAAGCAAAATTGCCGCATTTGGAGTGAAGCATTGCAACAGCTACCAATGCATCCCGAAAAAGCCACTGTTTGGTGCGGTTTATGGGCCGGCGGCATTATTGGGCCTATTTCTTCAAAGATGATGCGAATCGCAGCGTTACTGTCAATGGTGAACGCTACCGAGCGATGATAACAAGCTTTTTTTTGCCCGAAATGGAAGTTCTTGGCTTGCATGATATGTGGTTTCAACAAGACGGTGCTACATGCCACACAGCACGCGAAACAATGGCGCAATTGCGAGGCGAGTTTGGTGAACAGTTAATTTCACGTTTCGGGCCGGTCAATTGGCCGCCTAGATCGTGCGATTTGACACCATTAGATTATTTTTTGTGGGGGTATGTCAAGGCTAATGTCTATAGGGACAAGCCCGCTTCGATTGACGCACTGGAAGCCAACATCCATGCATTCATTCGTGAGATACCGGCCGATATGTGTGAAAGAGTATGCCAAAATTGGACTCAGCGGATGGGCTACCTGAGACGCAGCCGCGGTCAACATTTGCATGAAATTATCTTTAAACATTAAATTGCAAGGTTCAAACTATCGATTCAAATAAATATTTCATTCATTTTTTCGAAGTTTTTGTGTTTTTTTTTTTAAAAAAAGTTCTAAACCTCTTAAAAAATCACCCGTTATAACGTCTCCTTAGTTCTACCGACAGAAGGCTTTTCTACTTAAATGCCTTCTGAGCCCGAAGAAACAGCGGTTGGCAAGAGTAATTCTTTCTTTTGATCTCTGCACTGATGTCATTTTGCGAGGTAATATAGTGGATCCGAGGTAGAAAAAGTCCTTGACAACTTCGAAATTATATCTATCCATCGTTATGTTTTGCCCGATTCGATGATGTTGATATTCCTTTCTCGTTGACAGCATATATTTCGTTTTGTCTTCGTTAACAGCCAATCCCATTTTCGCCAACTCCGATTCAATATACGCAAATGCACTAACCCCGGCTCGCTTCGTTCTGCCATTTATGTCTATGTCATCTGCATAAGCAAGGAGTTAAACGGACTTTTAATAAATTGTACCCGTGGTGTTGACTTGCAATTTGCACACAGATGCTTCGAGTACGATGTTAAATAAATTGGATGATAGCGCGTCGCCCCGCCTTAGACCTTTCAAAAACATTAAACTATTCGGTGGTGTTCTTACCGACTTTGACGGAGTAGCGAGATTTCTCCATCGTCATCCTGCACAAACGAACGAGTTTAACAGGGATGCCGAGATCTATGACTCTGTATATCCCGCGTCTCTATCCACGCTATCATCTGCGACTTTAAAATCGATAAAGAGGTGGTGTGTATCGATTTGGAATTCCTGTTTTTTTTTTCCAAAATCTGTCAGAATGTTGACATTTGATGGACGGTTGTTTTGCCTGGCCTAAATCCACACTGAAAGGGGCCAATCAGATCGTTGACAAAAGGTTCTAAGCGATCACACAGTATAGCCGACTAGATTTTGTAAGCGACGCACGTTCCGGAGACTAATTGGCGCATGTCAGAGCGTCTCCTTTTTTATGGATGAGGCACACTATGCCAAGGTTCCATTCATCGGGCATATTTTTATCCGACCAAATTTTAGAGATGAGTTGGTGTGCATGCTCCTTACCAAATCATCCCGCGCTGACGTATTTTTTGGGAACCAATTTCTTTCATGGAATATGACATAATTTCAATCTGAAAAAGGAAAACAATTATAGAGTTTGAATCATCGTACATCAACGGAACAGAACAGAAAAATCAACCAAAAAACAAACAGTATAAGTATAGAAGCGAATTAATAAAGTGAGAAGTTGGGTGGAGTGACGTGAAAATAAAAATGAAAACAAATCTAAAGCAGTCAATAGAGCTTGGCTTACCTGGAAGCCAATAACTTATGTTTTAATAATCTAACCTGCAAGGTTGGCATCTTAAAATGAAGGTAAAATTTCATATTCTAGAACTCATGTTCTAGAGGTCAAAGCGGCTAGTATTACACGGTTAAAAATATTGGACTATTTTTCAGTAAAATCTGTATTGTATTTCGGACCACACCAAAATTTTATGTGAATTAAATACATGCAACGGTTTAAAAACCTGGTTAATCCTTTTTTAATATTGAAATGTAATCAATATTATGAATACAAAAAATTTCCCAATAGCTGGGGAAATTGTTCCCTCAAATAATACATTTATTTTAAAATTTTTCAATTTTATTTTTGTAATTGAATACAAATTATACTGAAATTCTATACTATTTTGTTGAGTTCCAATCTCGTTTATTTTATAATTTAATCTAAGTTTAATAGAATTTAAGACAAATTCAATTCGAATTGTTTTATTGGTATTGAATATAATACAAAGGATATAACTTGTAATTTCATTGAATGAATACTAAGCACATGAATAATTAAATGCAATTCTTCATTTCTGAGTTAAAATGCAAAAATATATTAGTTTACAAAAACATAATAATGAATGATTATTTTTGTCAGAGTATTTATCTTATAAGTCAATCACTAAATTATTATCTGAATTATAATGATGACATTGTTTTCTTTATTGTTTTTCGCATAAGTGAACTAAAATATTATTGCGATTGAAATTTTATCTACTGATTTTCACATTTAACCTCGAGAAAATGCAAAGCGCCTTCAAAATAATGCATATTTAAAATTTTTAATTTCGATTTTCAATTAGAAATGGGGTTACCATGCTTTATGTTTTTAGATCATTTATTTTCTCTTTTGATACAAAGCGAACAATTTTACACAAAAATGACACATAAACGAAACATATCGTTCTCCTTTTTGTTTTGCAGTTCGACGTGCAAAATTGATAATTGTAGCAGATTATTTGGAGAAGAAATAGTTATAGTAGGTACAATCAAGTTTGGAATGCTTAGGTAGTAACATTTGAAATGCCAAATGAATTTTGTATAGTTAAACAATTCTGAATTGTGCATGCCTTATACCAACACATGATAAACGGTGCATACAACTGAAGAAAAAAATTCTTAAAAAATAGTTAAAATCATTTCTTTCAGAATCACCCATATATGTACATATTTACATAAAGATCGGTACCTACGTTTTATAGTAAATACTTCCTTTTAAAACAAGAAATAGTGTCATCTCATCAAAAATAAGAAGCAAAATATGAATTTAATATTAAACGTACAGATTTGTAAAGTCGTGGTCTCAATAGAAAAGACATGTTAGCCATTTAGTAAGAATCATATTTTTTAAGTTATGGTAACCCTTAAATATACACAACACATTTTGTTCATATTTAAATATGTCTGATTTTTGCTTGCATGTTCTTTTGATATTTACAATATGAATTGCACGGAGTTTATTAAAATTTAAAATTTGTTGTATTTTTATGAGTCATCGTCATGAACTACACCAATTTAAACTTGGTTTCATTTCTGATTTAAAATAAGTCATCCCGTATTTAAATTTAAACCAATACTTGTATTGTTTTAAAAATATTTCTTCTTTTGAATACGGATTGGAATAAAATTTAAAATCAATAGAATTACTTTTGGGAAGTAATACTTTTCAAGTAATACTGTCACTAATGCTTTTTATGAGACTTTATTTTCAGATATAATATCGATTTGTTGTATTTTATTCTTTTTTGTCATAAATCAATGAAATATTAAGCATTTAATTCAAAATATATTACTTCTTTGAATAAACAATACAAGATGTATTAAAAAAATGTGTTATATTTTGGGAATTAGTAAATCTTGCATTGAAAATAAGCTGTAATACTTTAGTACGACTGAAAAGTAGTCCAAGATTTTTAACCGTGTAGTTATTCTTAACAGAATAAATCTAGTATTTATCTAATAAATTTTGTGCAGTCTTCTGAAAGACTTAGTTCTCACCCACCAAAAAGTGGGAATTCATTAGATAACAAAAAACTATGGTTGATAGTTTTACTTGATATTAATTCTCATCATTAGTAAGTAGACTTTGCAAAGTAGTCAGGTGGACATATTCTAAGCTTCAAATAAAAATTTATAATTTGAATGAATATATAACCAATCAAGTCCCTAATGGTGCGAATAATCCGATATATCCATATATCTATCGTTATGAACTAAGTCCAAAAATGTAATGATGCCGTTTCATAATACCTACATTTCATTACTTAACTCCCTTGCCTTTCATTTAACCCTATATCCTAGGTATATTTACGTAACATCTCTTATAATAAAAAATTGTCTATATAGTAAATTAAAACTATTATTGACTTCACTTTACACAAATTTTACGGTGTCCTTAAAAGTTTTCTAGGGTTAAATGAGAACCCATTATCTACGCAAGTATATGTATTTCGATTTCAAACACCAACCATTTCTTGACTGTTAAACTGCCCTTTCCTAACTCACATCGACATCATAGTACGTATAGTATTGAGGCAGCAAAAACCTTTTGCAATAAAATAAATAAATTTGTTAGAATTATATCTACTTCTTCACCTAAAAACCCAAAACGAACTTGAAGTGTGGTAAATAAAATTAAAATAAAATATGCAAAAGGAGCAAACGGAAAATAAAAGATACAATATCTATATACCAACCAACCTTACCTCCATATATCTATACCTAACCTATATACAAACTAACTACGACTAGGTTGGTATACGGCAGGCGTGCAAAGCTCAAGTAAAATTTTCTCTCCCTAACACAGCCGTCAAGGACCTAATCTTATTTTTATCGTAATGCTATGAGATGATTGCGGGTATAAAGGTAAAAATCGAGAAACTCAAAAAGGACGAAAAGAGAAACTCTTTATGCCCGTCAGCATTGACTGGCTGACTAGCTGGCTGGCTGGAAGGACAGGAACAGAGCAAATAGTTTGCCTTCCGGCTTCTTATCGTAGGACCATGATAATCAGCATTAAGAAAATGAGAAGCTGTCAAGGAGGTACCTTGTATACCTTTGATATTAAGGAAGATACAAAGTTGTTGTTTAGCTTTAAGAGTGTATATAGTCTATCCTTTTCATTCCATCACCTTACGGATGGACGAACAGTTTGGTTGTTATATCTACCAGTAGATATAGCATTAGCAGAAAAGGCGAGTTTAAATTTTGTATTTGTATCTATTCATGTTATAGATAGACCATCAGAAAGACGGATGCAGGAAGGTCGGTATATATGCGTGTGTTGCTCGATTGGAATGGATTTTCTTTTTGGGTTCTTTTCACCCAAAGTTGATTTGATATGAAATTTGCATCTAAGTATTTTATTTCGATTCATCAAAGGGAGTTTTCTTTCTATCTTTCTTTCTTTATCTATCCTGAGAATTCAAATGAAATAAACTTAACTTTCCGCGTAAAAACACCAAATTCGATTATTCTATTGAAAACGAAATGTTATTCAAGCTTTCTTAACCTCGGAAAGTTGGCACTGTGTGACATATACTATATATAGCTCTTATAGATCTAAATAATATGCGTTCAAGATGGTGATGGTCAAATCCTGTGTTTTTTTAAGAGGTATAGAACTTTGAAATGAAATAAAACAAATATGATTTTTTTAAATTGACATGAAATTTACTTTTTTCGAAAGATAATATTCTGGCATTATAATTTCAATATAATTTTTGGCATATGACCGCCGCGGCTGGCTTGGACGTAGTCTAATCTGCAGCTCCAATTTTCAATGACTTTTTCCAACATTGGTGGCCGAATATCGACCATAACGTGGCCAATGTTGTCCTCCAAGTGGTCAATCGTTTCGGGCTCATCGGCGTAAACTAGTGACTTCACATATCCCCACAGAAAATAGTCAAGCGGCGTTAAATCGCACGATCTTGGAGGCCAATTCACGGGTCCGTAACGTGAAACTACATGCGGTTACCAAACCTTTCCTTCAATAAATCAATTGTGACACGAGGCTGTGTGACATGTTGCTCCGTCTTGTTGAAACCAAAGCTCCTGCACATCATGGTTGTTCAATTGATGAACGAAAAAGTCAGTATAGGCTCTATAGCGGTCACCATTGACTGTAACGTTCTGGCCAGCGTGGTTTTTAAAAAAGTACGGACCAATTATTTCACCAAACCATAAAGCACACCAAACAGTCAGTTTTTGTGGATGTTACGGTGTCTCAACATACACTTGTGGATTATCATCACTCCAAATACTGCAGTTTTGTTTATTGACGTATCCATTCAACCAAAAGTGAGCTTCATCGCTAAACAAAATTCGCTTACGAAAATTGGGATCAACGGCTATCTTGTTTTGGGCCCATTTGGGCACAACTTGGAAACGTTGTTCAGGCGGCAGTCTGCTCGTTGAAATGCCAAACCAAACTAAAAATAAATCACTTGACAGCTGGCAAAATGGCCGCCAGTTAAATTAGTGTTGCCAACTTAAAGTTCTATACCTCTAAAAAAATCACCCGTTAAAAGTGGATTTATACATATCAAATCATATTTCAAGCTAAAACAAACACAAACGAAGGAAAAAAAAAAAATTCTTTTATAAAACGAAAAGACAGTCAAATAAGGTAGCTACTATACCCCTTAGGTAGGTACGGTTTTGCAAAACCTTTTCACGTTTAGTAACCTACATACATAAAACAAAACATAAAAAGTATAAACCCCCCCTTATTGTTCTAATGGTGGTACCTAATGCCTTTTGCTTTGTTGTCTCCGCAGTGATATTTTTCCATTTAAATCTTCTGCTCGTAACCACAAATTAAATAAATCCGAACAAGCTTAAAATTCTCAACAACATAACTCGCTCGCACCACAAAAAAAAAAAAAAAAAAAAAAAAAAAACACCCCCGCAATAACTCATCCATCCCTCTTAATGACGATAAATCCCTTATACCTATTTTTGCGCTGGCTGGGCCAATTTTTAATATGACACCAAACATGGATTACACATTTATTTTTATTTATATTTATAGGTATACATATTTTATCTTTTTGATCCCCATCACCATCATCTAAACCAAACCCATCTCATCTCATCTCAATAAAAGTATATTCTTAATCCAATGTACGCTTCATTTCTTTCCCAATTTAGATAAATAGATATATCCTTGTGTAAAAGATTATTTTGTGTATTTCAGCTATTTGCACTTTCTGTTTCTGTGTATAAATAAAAGCAAAACTAACACAAGAACAACAACAAAAAATAAATAAATAAAAAGATTTATCCATTTAGCAGTCATTCATTTGTTCGCTCATTAATTTATTTTCGTTTTTTTTTTTTCTATTCTCTTCTCTGCCATCCATCTTTTAATGTGTTTCCGTTTGTGGATATGGAAAATATATACTTCTCTCTACTCACTGAACAACGAAAACTACACATACAAACAACCAACCAACCAACCCGACAACAACAACAATATAATGATAACAAAACTGCGAAACAAATCTAGAACGGTGGCGCCAAAGATGGTCTGGATATGAATATAGGACCAGCCTGGCAGAAGGGATACACCGGAAAGGGCGTCGTCGTATCCATACTAGATGATGGCATCCAAACAAATCATCCCGACCTTGCACAAAACTATGTAAGTATATTCCTTAACCCACATTTAGCATATTATACTACTCCACATTCCTATAAAAGCCCTGTAGCCTTTATGTACATTGTACACCTTCCTTCATATCCAGGGGCAGATTTATACAAAGAATTAGCCGTCCTGTCTCTCGTACTTTTAACACGTTCGCCCTCTAATATAGCTCTCCTAGGGCTCGAATATCCCTAAGTCCACTCCTTCGCCGTTGGAAGAAAGAACTTGTTTGTGGTAATGGCCAATCGGTGTGCCTCATATTCTTTTAAGAAAATGAACGTTTGCAATGCATACATAAGTGGGGGTGTAAGAAGAGAGATAGAGCAAGCATTGATTCACTCCCATGTTTGTGTATGCCAAGCTTTGTAATTTACATACCATTTGAATGGGAGCACACTCCCGGAAGTAATTGGATGTTGGCAGTATCTAAAACCAAGGATGTCACGTTTACATCTTCTTCTCATAATAAAAGGATATGCATAAATACGGAACGGAAATGGGCTGGTCAAGATGACCTTCCTGATGAATAGACACACAAGATAGGGGTGCAAATGAGGGTATATAGTCTATAACGGTATGTGAGTATATCTCTAGGATATATACCTACAAAAAGGTCTGATAGAGGTATTATAGTGGTGGTTTTGCAACAGGCAATTAAGGAATAGCTTTCATTCGATTGTGGAATGCCCATTGATTTTTTTTTTTAGATTAGCTTTTTTATGGATATGGTGCACAAAAAAAGAACATAGTATAGAGGTACTTGAATACGCTAAAAATAAACTACACGAGTGGGTGCCACGTAACTTGTTCCGGGTCCGGGGTACGATCATACTGTGGTTTTCTGAGTCTGAGTATAGACCTAGTCATCATTTTAAAATAAAGGGTCCGCCAAATAACTTCTTTTTTTTTTTTGAAAATGGCGCAAAACATTGAGTGTAGCTTCGGCTGTGTGGCACGTAGCGCCGTCCTGTTGAACCAAAAATTCGTTCAACATGGCCCGATAACGATCGCCATTGACTGTAACGGCCACTCCTTGCTCGTTTTCGAAAAATGGCCCAATTGTGCCTCTGGACCAAAATCCGCACCAAACAGTGATTCGTTTTGGGTGTATCGGCTTTTCAATGTATGCGTGCGGGTTTTCTGTGCCCCAACTGCGACAATTTTGCTTGTTTACTACCCGCCAAGATCAAAATGAGCTTCATCTGAAAAGATGATTTTTTTGGCAAAATCGGCATCTTCTCTAGTCGATCGCAGGCCCACTTTGCGAAGCGTATACACAACCATATTCGTTCAACGGAAGGATAAAACTAATTATCTGCCAAATCAGACATGAGCTAAGTGTTACCATTCACGAAATAAGCAATAGTAGAAAAAAAACGTTAGATGGCGGACCCTTTATTTTTTGAAAATATAACCTGCGAAATAATGAAACACATTTGCTAAACTTAAGTCGACAGTTTTATAATCGGGTTCAGATTTGAAAACGTTAACCACATTATCTTTAGATTTTGTTTTTGATTCTATCTGTAATTCAACACATGGAAGTTTCAAGTTTGCAGTTAGCTCACAGTTTCCACGGGTAACATCCTCCATGTACTTTTTCCGAAAAAGCTCTTTTAAATGGACAAATAAATTGAAATTGAGGCAGCATCTTGTTATTTCCCCCGGTTTCCTAAAACAGAAAAAAGTGTTTTCCCATCTACATACCTTGATTGAGGTTTTTTTTTCAAAAACAACAAAATTCTTTATGCTAAGACCAAACCGTTGATAATGACTACGGTTCTAATCCCAAAAATCAGATTTTTTGTTTTATTATTGGGCTTTGTTTTTTGAACATGAAAATTTTTCTTGCAAATCAGAATTGTGAAATGCAAATTTTGGCAAGCAGAATTTTTAAAAGAAGAATTTTTAAAGCAGAATTCTTAAAAGAGAATTTTCAAAGCAGAATTTTGCAAAAAAAAATT
This sequence comes from Leucozona laternaria, assembly GCA_932273885.2. NCBI lineage: Eukaryota > Metazoa > Arthropoda > Insecta > Diptera > Syrphidae > Leucozona > Leucozona laternaria. The sequence goes on along the minus strand of OW026367.1, from coordinate 52,747,988 downwards.
TGACCCTGCCAGAATATTGACCCCAATCCCTAATTTTCCTAGGGTATTATTAACAGAAAACAAAAATTTAGGCTCAAATTAAACAAACTTTCTGCTAAAGTTAATTTTGAAAACTTTGTTAACTTGAAAAGTCAATTGCAAAACTTTAATTCACTTTAAAATGCAGCACCATGTTATTTCATTTTAAATGAAAAATGCTGATGCTCCAAATCCATTTGATAAACAAAAAAAACCAGCCCATTTTCGATCTGTGACGTCAGTGGTCTCAAGCGGCGGAATGTGTAGTGCATACGGCTTCTAAGACTGAGGAAATCTGATATCGTGGGTTCGATCCCTTTGATGGGCATGTAGAAAGTTTTTCATAATAAAATTGTATTAAAGCTCAGCACCACTAATAAGAGGAGACTGATATGATAGGTGGCTTGGCACCCCTTGAAACATCTGTATCTCTAGCCAAAATAAACGAATTATAAGTTAATTCCGAAACAATTGGTGGTAGCACCTTTAAGTTGTTGTTGTTGTTCAAAAATTCAATAAATCAAACATTTAGTGACACGACTTTGTTTATTATTCAGGGCATTCTAATGCATTTTTTAAAAGATTTCAAAAATAGCCCTTTAGACTTTAGAGCCTTATGTACATACATATTTGCAATCTTACTTTCCATTAAAGTGTACTCTGAAACTAATGTAATACTTTTTGCAGTAAATCTAATAGCTTAACATCCTACAGACATTTATTGTTTTACGCAACTTGTATAAAAGTTAAGTTTAAATGACGATGTTCTGTCCATATGCCCCTGGGAAAGAATTTATAAATTTACTCAATCATTGCCTGCTATCAAAGCCCACCGCCATTATAGATATTAAAATAATTCATCTTTCGAAATTAAATTTGTTTTGAAAATAGTTGAAACAAAAAAAACAAAAAATGGCGCCCATGTCTATACCTATACATCAGCTGAAGTTAAAAGTGCTGACGGAAAAGTTATTCCGCATCCCTCTTTTTACCTCAGGTAAACCTTTTGATATTTTTCACTCTTTCCTTCTCCTCAACTATTTTATTAAATCTCAAAGCAATTTATTTGTTCTGACTTCAATCAAGGTATGTTTGCCAGATCTACGCAGCATTCCTATATATTTTTTTTTTTTTTTCATTACAGAAATATTCCTCAGATGGAAAAAGATTCTGGTTGTTTTAGGTACACTACACTGAGCATCAGGGTTTACGGTGGTAGGGATTGGGGGGAATGAGACTGCAGACACAAAAAAGTACCCACGTTTCATTAAAGTGTTCGCGCTTAGGATGTTTATTGGAAAATTTTGTTCCATTTGGGAAATCAGTTGAATAACTTTTCGACGGTTGTTTTTTTTTTTTTTTTTTTTTTGTTCGTTCTATTTTATTGGTCCTTTTTTCCCCATCTGACAGTTCGATTTTGTTCGTTTGCTGAAATTTGGGAAACTGTCATTTAATGTTAGATAAAACCAACAAAAAAAAAAGAATAATATTCGATAGAAATAAATTGGATTGGGTATTTTTTCCATAGTCCTAGATTATCTGTTTTGAATGCATTCGTAAACTAACAGGAAAATGGGATTTGTTTTTTTTTTTGTCCTTATCGATTGTCAAATCTAATACCAGTTCATATAAGTGGTCCTCTTTATATAGTATTTTCACGCAAAATAGTGAGGAGTGAACGAAAAGAAAAAAATAAAAACGATCAAGTATGTTTATAAAAAATGCCAAAACGTATTTAAATTATTTAGCTAAAAGTTTTTATTTGGACATATTTGATATCTGCTTTTAATCAAATTCCGCAGAAAGGATCAAAACAAAAGATAATAATAATCAAACATGGCGTGTTTATGTATGTGAATTTAGGTAAATTTAAATATTCAAATGAGAAAAATCTATACATATGTCAATTGCAAAAACATAAATGTACAGGGTCTTTCATTAAGTGCTTCCTATCTTTAAATTTAAATTCAACAAAGTGTGTGTGAGATATCATCGAAACTTTGTATTCGTTTGGGGTTTTTCAACAGGGACGCTACAAAAGTAGAGCAACAGGAACTGCAAGCGACGCCATATTTCTTGCCGCTCTTATGATATTTCTCTTCAACAAGGTTTGCCATTTCATTATGAAAAGATTATACGAGCCAACAACGAGTCGAAATTATTAAAATTTACTACCAAAATTCGGAGTCAGTGGCCTCAACGTTGAGAGCGCTACGTCCAATTTATGGTCGTCATAATCGTCCTAGCAGATCAACAATTGAGCGTCTAGTGGACAAATTTGAATCCACAGGCACAGTACAAAATGTTCCCGTGCCAGTGAGACAAAGAAGTGCTTGTAGTGTTGAGAATATTGCTACCGCTGAGGCTTCAGTTGCAGAAAGCCCAAATGTGTGTCTCACACGTCGTTCTCAAGCGTTGGGCATCTCTGTTACTTCGTTGTGGCGAATTTTGCGAAAAGATCTTGGCCTACATCCTTACAAGATTAAATTGAGGCAAGAACTGAAGCCGCTTGACCACCAGAAGCGTCGTATGTTCGTGAATTGGGCTGAGCAACAACTTGAAAATGATTCGGATTTTCATTAAAAAAATCATCTTCAGCGTTGAGGCTCATTTCTGGCTGAATGGCTTCGTCAATAAACAAAATATACGGTATTGGTCAGGCAGCAATCCACACGTACTCCATGAATCATCATTGCATCCCGAAAAAATTACGGTTTGGTGTGGTTTATGGGCCGGCGGCGTCATTGGGCCGTACTTCTTCCGTGATGATCAAGAACGGCACGTTACAGTGAATGGGGAGCGCTACCGTTCAATGATAACCGAATATTTTTGGCCCCAATTGGATGATATGGACTTGGAGGACATGTGGTTCCAACAGGACAGCGCCACAAGCCACACAGCGAATGTCACAATCAATTTATTGGAAACCAAGTTTGGAGAACGTTTTATCTCACGAAATAGGCTTGGCCGCCTCGGTGGTGCGGTTTGACGCCGTTAGACTATTTCCTGTGGGGCTACGTCAAGTCTATGGTCTATGCCACCAAGCCAGCGACGATTGATGAACTTCGTACGAATATCGAACGTGAAATTGCAGCAGTATCGGCCGATTTATGCTTGAAAACCGTCGAAAATTGGGTTCAGCGTCTGGACTTCTGCAAGCGTGCCCATGGTCACGTTTTCCCATTTTTAAGGGCATATTTTAAGCATATTTTTCCAATTTACAAGTGCATGAAAATCCAAGCCCTAGTACTCATCGACCTATAGTGCTTGCCATTGACGGTGATGGACTAGCCGACAACACGTCGTTCTCAAAGAAATATGTACCAACCAGGATTTCGTTCAGGGGGAGGGATTTTCGTATTATTTTGCCTAACTTTAAAAAAAAATCTTCCATCTAATACTTAAGCCTTTTTTAATGATTCTCTGTGCGTCTGTCTTAAAAAGTATTAAATATAAACTCAATCGAATACAGAAAGAACAAATTATTTAATTTCAATGAATTAAGGAAAGCATGTTGTGCAGGTAGATAAAGGGTTTTCCAATAAGAGGTGTTATTTTGAATAGACCGCTATTTCGGTAGCTGTCACTTTTGAAGCTGTCATTTTTTGACATTTGACAAGTAGAAACTACGCCATTAATAAAAATGGAACGATACACGCTTCAACAACGCATTGAAATTATTAAAATTCACTATAAAAATGGTGAAAATTTGGCAGAGACGGTTCGTAAAACTAAAACATTTTTGGGTCGTCGTGAAGCACCTTGTCGGACCGCAATACAGAAATTGCTGGACAAATTCGAGCTGTTGGGACAAGTAAGTGATGTGAAGAATAAAACCCGTGCACGTCGCTCAAGAACAACTGAGAATATTGCTGTTGTAGCCCAAAGTGTTGAAGAAAACCCAGGTTTGTCCATTCCTCGTCGTTCTTTGGAATTAGGCATTCCACAAACGTCATTACACCGTATTTTGCATAAAGACTTGGGTCTTAAGGCTTATAAGGTTCAGTTAACACAAGAACTCAAGCTGGCTGATCATCAACAATGTCGTGTCTTTGCTGATTGGGTCCTTGAAATGCATGAAAATGATCCGGAATTTCATCGAAAAATCATCTTGACTGATGAGGCCCATTTCCACCTCGGAGGCTACGTCAACAAGCAAAACTGTCGCATCTGGGGCTCGGAAAACCCAAGAATTATTGTTGAAAAGCCTCTCCATCCTCAACGCGTGACTGTTTGGTGCGGTTTATGGACCGGCGGGGTCATTGGACCTTACTTTTTCGAAAATGAAGCTGGAGCAACAGTTACGGTCAATGGATTGCGCTATCGAGAGATGATTAATGATTTTTTATGGCCGGAATTGGATGGTATTGATCTGGACAACGTTTACTTTCAACAAGACGGCGCTACGTGCCACACAAGCAATGAAACCATCGATCTTTTACGGGAAAAGTTTCCGGACCGTGTTATCTCTCGAAGAGGTGATCACAATTGGCCACCGAGATCATGTGATTTAACACCTTGCGACTTCTTCCTTTGGGGCCACGTGAAAGATAAGGTCTACGCCAACAGCCCAGCGTCGATTCAAGACCTCAAAGATGGAATTCATGAGGCTATCGAGGACATAGGGCAGCCACTTTGCGATTTGGTTATGGAAAATTTCATGAAAAGGATATGGTACTGTAAGCGTGGTCGTGGCGGTCATTTGGCTGATGTTGTGTTCCATTATTAACGACATACCTTCCTCTTTATAATGAAATAAACATCCGATCATTTATCTCAAAAATGCCATTTTTCTTTGAATATCAAAATGACACCTCTTATTTTAAAACCCTTTACATAATATGCTTGTATGTATATAAATATTAAATTTAAATCAAACTTCTTCGTTTACATAGTGAGAGGTAAGCAAGAAAAAATAAGTATTAATATTTCTAAAATATGCTCAAAAAGACGTGTTGTTTTATAACTTTAAAATTGAAATTGTTCGATGTTCGGTATTAATAAAGCTAAGATCTCACTTGTCATTTTTACTGGCATTTTTATTAAACGATAAAGTTTGTAACTTAGTTACATTTTGATAGTCTTGTATTTCAAAATGATTTAAGTGTATGAATATTAAAAAGTGTGAATTTTTAACATTCATACAATGTTGTGCATTCCGAGAGAATATAAATTGAGAATTAATTTCAGTGAATTTTTGAACAACAACAACAACTTAAAGGTGCTACCACCAATTGTTTCGGAATTAACTTATAATTCGTTTATTTTGGCTAGAGATACAGATGTTTCAAGGGGTGCCAAGCCACCTATCATATCAGTCTCCTCTTATTAGTGGTGCTGAGCTTTAATACAATTTTATTATGAAAAACTTTCTACATGCCCATCAAAGGGATCGAACCCACGATATCAGATTTCCTCAGTCTTAGAAGCCGTATGCACTACACATTCCGCCGCTTGAGACCACTGACGTCACATATGATTTATTGTTTTTGTTTGAAATTTAAAATTATTTGCTAGCGGATGTTTTAGAAAAGAATTACCATCACAAAGTTACAAGCCAGGACTTTTTCTGACCACATCTCTGTAATCTTTGAGCAAGCCTGCTACCAGCTAGCACCAAGTGCAGATGACAAGTACAAAAACTAATAACGTGTCACCAAAATTACCGCCGTTATAATGTGCTTATAGTTTGATGAAAAGTGCTGTTCCATGCAGCCAAGTACAAATCCTGCAGACTAAAACCAAAGCTGCTGTGAGAGCATTCCAGGAGCTCTACAGGCAAATAAAAAGGAAGGAATACAAACTTTTCAGGAGAAAAACTTGAACCGGACGTTAAAGTTTAGTCTATTGAGGGCTGGAGCGGCAGGGGTGATGCTCAAAAGTGCTATCAAAGCGTGAAATGATCTACCCAAGGCTACAAAAACCTTCCGGAAATGAGAGAGAAATATACTGTACACATTTGGTAACGAGAATTTAAAAAAATAACACTTTTCTAGACTGCTAACACGAAAACAGCCACAATTTGTTCGATGGTTTGAGCTCCTCTTTCACGAATAGTTTGATCAAATATTGTTCTTAAATGCGCCTGAATTGTCTATGAATTGTTCGCATAACATTGAGATCTTTAATAACAGCTTACAGAAGCCAACATCACCAAAACGACTGATTATTGATCTTATTGTGCAAGAAATTAATTGTTACACGGCTTGCTTGCACGTAGCTACATCTTGCTAGAATCATAGCACGTCCAACTTCTCAATTTCTGGCTAATTTGCTAGAACCATAGCTGACCTAAGTATACAACTCCTCAAGTTCTGGACATCAAAATCGGTTAAAATGCCTTGGCAATACTCTCTATTGAGTGCAACGTTTCTTCTATTGTCGTTTTTCAGGCCCCGAAAACCACACCATCAGGCCCTTTTACACCAACAAAAAGTCACTAATCACTTAGCAAATTATTATGAATCTTGATACGGTTTGGTAGCAGTGGGTTGAAATAATTTCCCAGGACATAAGATCCATGGACATTATAACATCCCATTAAAAAAAAATAGTATCAAAAATCATGAAAAGTTGCTATGTTATAAGTTTGTTGATGCAATAGGGCCCACGCCCAGCTGCAATATTCTCTGTAAAATAAACAGCACGAACACAGAAATATATTCGGTTTATCAATCAGCAATGAAATATCATTTGCACTATTTCGGCAAAACAGCATCTTCTTCCGAAAAGTTTGCAATATAAAGGGTGTTTCTTTTTAGAGGTATAGAACTTTGAAATGGAATAAAACAAATATGATTTTTTTAAATTGACATGAAATTTACTTTCTTCATAAGATAATCTTCTGGCATTATAATTTAAATATAATTTTTGGCATATGATCGCCACGGCTGGCTCGGACGTATTCTAATCTGGAGCTCCAATTTTCGATGACTTTTTCCAACATTTGTTGCCGTATATCGGCAATAACGCGGTGAATGTTGTCCTCCAAGTAGTCAATCGTTTCGGGCTTATCGGCGTAGACTAGCGAATTCACATATCCCCACAGAAAATAGCCAAGCGGTATTAAATCGCACGATCTTGGAGGCCAATTCACGGGTCCGTAACGTAAAACTATGCGGTTACCAAACGTTTCCTTCAATAAATCAATTGTGACACGAGGCTGGGTGACATGTTGCGCTGTCTTGTTCAAACCACAGCTCCTGCACATCATGGTTGTTCAATTGATGAACGAAAAAGTCAGTGATCATGGCTCTATAGCGATCACCATTGACTGTAAGGTTCTGGCCAGAATCGTTTTTAAAGAAGTACGGACCAATTATTCCACCAACCCATAAAGCACACCAGTTTTTTGTGGATATAACGGTGTCTCAACATACACTTGAGAACTATCATCACTCGAAATACGGCAGTTTTGTTTATTGACGTATCCATTCAACCAAAAATGAGCTTTATGGCTAAACAAAATTCTGAATTATGAAATTTGGAATCAACCTAATTTGTATTCTGATCAAATATTGGTCCCTTTTTATTTTGTTGTTTGCGATCAAATGGTGGATATATACGGCTCGATATCTTCCATGAAAAATATTAATTTGATTCAATTCCATATATAATCCCCAATGGTAGAAATTTATTTATTAAACTCCATCACACATTGACTTAACAAATACAAAAAGCAATCCAAAGTTTAATGAACTCCACTACCTTACCTACATATTATGTATACTTATTTAATTTGTTGTTTTATTTTTCATCATCTAAAATGAAAATATAAAAATGAAATAATAGAAATATTTCCAACTCCATCTCCATAGTTACAACGAGAGTTCCCTTGTGGGACATATAAATATATAGTGGGTACCTAACCTATATACAAACATAATATTTACCTATACTTCTGTTGCTATCAAAATCACCGGCAGCACAACAAAGAACGAAACTCATTTCATATAGCATACAGCTCTTCATAGACTTACGTCTACGTCGTCATCGCAACCAATACGAAACGATTGATCACTCTGAAGCTGAAGTTGAATCATATTCCTGGAACGAGAAATAAAATAGAGTCCTTTGCTGTTGATAAGCAATAAACTGCTGATTTCCATCATTCCCACAGGATCTGGACTGGTTATGTTTCGTATAATATATATGTGTACAAAACACAATAAACCTACCTACTGCTAACACCCCCATGCAGGTATCAGGGGAAATATCAAATGGGTTATTGAACCAAGTTGGAAACAATTCAATGAATCATACTTTTTATTTTTTATTTTACTTCCAAATAACAACAAAACTTAGACTAGAATAAAACTTATATGTATGTATGTAGTTGTTGAGTTGACAGGAGAAAGATATAGATTTAGACAAACATAGCTTTGTTTAAACTTCAAGTGACAACAACATCCAGTAAATGAAAGAAACCCTTAGAGAACAGGGACGGTCCAGAAATAGTATCAAACCCGAGAAAAAATTGGTTCGTAACGATTGAGAGAATCAACTTTCTGGTGTTGTGAACTCAATCCCTCGGAGGAAAACCCAGGGACGTGGGATTAAAAGAATAAAAGACTTGACTGCGATCTGCAAATTTTAACGCCATCATGTAGAAGGTAATTCAATTTGTGATAGTCTTAGAACCCACATAAAAGTTTTGGGTTTACGTTAAGTTAAGTTAAGCAAAAAATAAACATAAACGAGTCGAAAGCTTTGGTAAAGCTTTTGACAGAAAGCTAATTCTTGCAGTCCCTGTTCGCGGCTTCTGGGGGTTGTCAAACGGTCTGGCAAAGTAGAAGCCGCTTCCAAATGATCTTTGACCCCGTGATCTACTCTGATCATAGGGTAGTATTACCTAGTTAGGGGTTAAGACGAATTGTGGTTCATACAATTATTACTCACCAAAGTCCAAAGGACTGCAAGACTTTGATTCTGTCATCAGCTTTACAAACTCCTTTCGACTCCTAGGCTTATTTTTTCACAACCCAAAAATTTGCTGTAAGCTCTTGGTACGGACTTGACTGTTTCAAAAAAATAAAAAAATTAGTTCACGGACTGTGTGGCAGATGGCTTGCTACCGCCGCCACGCCGACCGTCTTGTTGTAAATGTCGACCAGATGTCGGGCTCCAATTTCCAGCAAAACATCGTCAGTTGTTATCATGGCGCAAAAACTGTCGCTTTTCAAAGTTACGTTCGGCTGACCCCAATTTTTGAAGAAATATGGACCTCCGATACCTAATTCCACCAGCTCATAAGCCAAACTAAACCGTTTATGGATGTGATGTCAGCTTTTGCATCCCTCCAGGCTACTTTTCATTCCAAATACGGCAATTTTAAAGAATGTTTAAAGAAGCAGCCGTTAAGCCAGAAATGATACACAACGTGAAATAAAGTTTTAGTTGAAAAGCTTCATAGTCCTTAAAGCTATATTCAAGAACTGAAAGACTTATAAATTTGTATATATCGTTCGTTTGATGCAAGTCAAGGGCTATGATCGGAAAAAAAACATTTACGACTATTATTTTCAACAGGGTCATAAATCCTCATCAGGCCTACAATTCAGAACGGACTTTTAAAATTGTTTTCGAAACACGTTATGTACTTTGAAGGTTAATTTAATGTTCTTCTGTAATGAATAATTATCGTCATGAGCGTTGTTGATAATTTTGCAGGAGGTCCAAGGCCCCCATAACAATAATTGTTTATAAATATAGCTAAATTTTGGTTTATAAATACCTTCCTTTTGTTGTTTTTAACAAACTGTAAGTAATTCATATCGATATGGATAGTAATTAAAATTTTGCAGGGGGTCAAAGGCCCCGAAAATAATTTTTCATGAATTATGTAGATGCAATTTGGGTTATAAATGGTTTCTTTGTAGTGTAGTCTCCATTAATTTTTTTAAATAATTTAATGTTGTGAAAATTTAAAAAAATTTTAAAATTAAATAAAATTATAAAAAATATTAATAACTAAAAAATTTGTTAATATCTTTTATTTTTATTTACATTTAATTTATACATTATAAATAGTGTTTTTTTTTAGACGTGTGGTTTTCAATCTGGCAATACTTTTTTTCAGAGTTGGGCTTTTTGATACCTGTCACTTGATTTATGCTCAGTTTGGTTTGCCATTTGCCAATGAATAGACTTAATTCTGAACAACGTTTGCAAATCGTGCTCAAATGGGCCCAAAACAACATTGCCGTTGATCCCAATTTTCTTAAGCGAATTTTGATTAGGGTTAAAGCTCATCTTTGATTGAATGGGTACTTTAATAAGCAAAATTGTCGTATTTGGAGTGATCATAATCCACAAGCTATTGTTGAGACGCCGTTACATCCTCAAAAAGGCACTGTTTGGCGTGCTCTATGGGCAGAGGGAATCATTGGTCCATATATCTTCAAAAATTAATGTTGCAGTCAATGGGGAACGTTATAGAGCCATGATTAATAACTTTTACGTGCCTGAATTGGAGGATGTTGATGTGGACGACCTTTGGTTCCAACAAGATGGCGCTACATGCCAAACAGCCAACGAAACAATCAATTTATTATAAAAAAACTTTTGGTGAGCGCATTATCTCGCTTCGTAGGCATGTGGCGCCTCTAAGAGCGTGCAATTTAACGCCGCTAGACTATTTTTTGTGGGGTTATGTGAAGTCGCTTGTCTACGCAGATAATCCCGAGACGATTGACGCCTTGGAAGAGAATATTCGGCGCGTAATTGCTAGCATACGGCAATGACAGATTTAAAGCTAAGCAAAACTGTATGTGTCCAAATAAGGATTCTGTACATGCAGTCTTTTCAGCACTCAAGTTTCCTTTTAATTAACTTAAACTTAAAAAAAAACTCAAAATTTGTAATGTACGCAATTCCATGTTCATTACCATTATTATTTGTCTGACAACCTTAACAAAAAAAATCCATGCTAAAATTAACATTCATATTTCATATGTGTGTAGGTGTATGAGTATCAGAAGAGGTAAAATATGCATTAATTGAAATATATTGCAGATTGGACGTTTTTGCAACAAACTTTATTCACTTGTCTGTGGCATGATGCTCTATAACCTCCCCAAAAATAGCAAAATTAAAAGGACCTCAACTCTTAAATAAAAAAAAACAAAAACCAACTGAACTGAAATAAAAATGAAAATAAAAATAAAAATAAAAACATTAAAAACAAACATGAAATATGAAATGAAAAAATGTTTTTTTTTTTTTCACTATAGGGGAGAGTGGGTACGAAAGTAACATTCTTGACATTTCGTGCCGTAATTTAATAAACATATCAAAATGAAACATAGTGCATATTAATGAATTGTTTATTTTTTTTTCAAGAAAAAGTATGAAAATACTCAAGATCAAAAAAATTACGTTTTCACTAAAATTTCACTTTTTTTACTTTTGTTGATGGTACATTCGACTGTACTGACTTTTGGATTTTTATGGGTGCATTCAGGACATAATTGCAAAGAATTGTGCATTAAAAAATGAACGCATACAGTTCTAGTTTTTCGTAAAAATTGAATGTTACAACCGACCCACCGTTATGTTCGTACCCACTCTCCCCTACCATCAAGAAATTGTGACAGACGAACATTGTTGCATATGAAATTCAAAAAGTTTTCGATAATAATTTGAAAAGTCTGCACTTGACTTCGACGTGCTGTGCTGAGCCTTTAGAGGTTGGTAGATGTATACATCAACGCAATCCAGGATCTACCACTCTTCGAATGCTGATATGCACATCGATTTTTAAAACTTTTACACGTAAAGAAACAATACACATTTCATAAATACTACATCACAGCGAGACTTCCTATATCTTTACATACAAAAATGTATTCCTATACGTATGTATGTATGTACTAAACGAATATAAGACAACCTTAATGTACTGTGTGTGTAAATAGTTAATTAAGCATTTTGTTCGATAGTGCTAAATTTGCCTCATTAATAAAAATTTAAGCAGTGTTAAAATAAGAAAAACGCTTCCGTATAAAAGAGAATTTTACCCAGCTGAATTCTTTTCAATAAAATCTTCCTCACTCAATTTTTATTTTGAAATGTTTCTTATGAAACTTCTTCCACTCAACATATCAATTAAATTGGTTTAATTAATTTTTTTCTTTTAAAAGTTTTGAATGCAGAGAAATGCGTCCTTTTTTTTGAGTGAAATTCTATATGTATATATACATAATAAATTCTATCGCCTCCTTAACTCCAGCCAGCCAAAGTTATTATACACACTATGAAGCGGCTTAACTGTCATCAGCTGCAGTATTATTTTGACTTGCGATATATATGTACATACATACATATGTATGTACTAGTTACATACATATGTATGTACTAGTAGGTACATTTTCAAAAATATATGGCAAGTTATGGATTCGGAGAAAAAATCGAACTCGAGATTTTGATCAAACTGGAAATTACGATGATAGGGAAGACAAAAAAAGTGTGTCTTGCAAAAAACGTGGGTCTGTCAGCCTGTCTTATCGGCTACAGCCTACATGGATGGGTCGATTTTCCTTAAACTTAATACCTATCGTTTTTTGGACATTTCCCCGACACTTTTCTTAAATTTTTTAGAACCAAATAAAACGGTACGTAGATAGACAACTCACATACAAAATTTTTGGGGCAAAAAAAGAAAATCTTATTTTTCTTAAAAGTGGTCTGTGTCCACAGATTAAAAAAAAAAAACAAAAAAATCTCTCAAATTTAATTCGTTAGGCTGCCTTTTCGTTAAAAAAATGGTTCCGAAAAATTGTTATTAATGCCACCTTTTTTTTTGATTTTCAATTTTTTATAAAAATATATTAATACATTTTAGATTTTTAAATAATATAACGTACCAAAATTTTCTAAAAAAAATGTTTTTTTGGACATTTAATTTTTTGAAAAAAGAAGTTTAAACATAATCTAACCCATTAATATCGGGTATTATTCTTTTAAACAAAAAAAAACGGTATATCTAAGGCTGATATCTTTTTTTTCTGAAAAAAAAGGATATACCCGCCAAATTTGGAGATTTCGCGGGATATCAGAATCAGAAAAAAAGGATAAAATAAGGATACAAAAACAATAAATTTCCACCACAAATCATATTCTATTCTTTTAGTTTAAAATTTTATTTTTAAAAAATTACCTATTTGTTTTAATATTTACGCATACGTATTATGCATTTGGCAGACGAAAATAGAAAATAATCTCTAAGAAACACTTTAATGATCAATCTATCAACAATGTTGCATCGATGTCGTCTTCGATGTCATTGTCACTAGCATCTGAAGCACATTGTTGCATCACATATTTCTTTTTTTGAGAGTTTTGGCGAGACTTGATTTTAAAAAGTTGTAGAATTCAATGCTATGGAAAATGGCTCAGGCGTCAGGCACTTTTAACAAAAAGTGTCACTCTTTGTTTTCACGATTTTGAGAAATGGATATTTTTCTCGAAGTTTAGCGTTCAAAACAAATTCCCCTTTAGTTGGTTTTGGCATTTTTTCAAAATAATAAAACTAACCAAAAGAGTTGCGCAGATAAAAACAATAAAGACAATTACAGCTTAGCTACGCTAACTGTGAACATATACGTTTAATCGTCGCACTATTTGATTGATCGTTTTAGCTTTTTTCATTAAATTGAAAACATTTTTCGTTTGAAATTTGCCGAAGCTGAAAAAAGGGATATTAAAAGGATAACGCGGGATTTAAGAAGCGTTCACGGGATAGTTTTTTCGAAGTCGGAAAAAGGGATAATCCCTCGAAAAAAAGGTTAGATACCAGCATTAGGTATATCCAATAAAAATGTGTTTAAAAACCGTTAAGGAAAATCTTATTTTGCTTAATAAAGACACCTATGATTTTGATACAAAATGTTCCGTATGTCAAAATTAGTAAGATCTATCATTTAAATTTATTTAATTTTATCATTATTAACAGTAGGTATACCTCTGATAAGACGTTTTTTTTTAACTAGTTAACATTTTTTTTTTTTATAAAAAAGCTTGTAATAAGTTAGGTATTGAATATTAACATTTTCAAAAAAAAAATTATTTTTGGATTTAAAAACAAAATCAAAATTATTGTTCTCATAAGCTAGGGTTTATTAAAGAAATCAGATGGTATGTACATCACGTAGGGCTCAAAACAGCTTCAGAAGTGTTTGAATCATTTTTCGAGTTTTAGTAATATAATTTTCATGCATGCATATTTGCAACACTGTGCTAGATATATTATTCATTTTTATATACTCTGCTCACATAATAGATACTATACCTTTAACTTATCTATGTTTTGACAGGTGGATTAAATATATAGGCTCCCATAACTACTTTATTTCACACTTTAGAACTACAGTGTGATGTGATCGCACATACATATGAGCAAGTTGGTGTTATCCAGTCGTGGATTTTATTTCATTTAGTTTGTGCGTCCCGTGGGACTTACTTATTTTTTTTCAAAAGCTGGTATGCCAATTTTTAGTTCTTAAAAAAATTTCACTTAAAAACTTAATTTAAAAAAATCGCCAGCAATTGTTTGAGATATAAAAGTTGTGGAAATATCGCCATCGACACCCTTTTTGGTTGGTTGGATCGAAGTATACACAAAGAAATATCATTTTGGATGTGAATATTTCGAGAAGCAAATCTTGACGGAGGAGAATTGTTGGCCCCATATGTGAGGAAGGACGATTCCGGAGACGGTACAATCATGAATTGTACGCAATCTACCTTGAAGCAGATATCGTGATAAAAATTAAGCTCGTTAGACTCCGGTGGGCAGGGCACCTACACCTAGCTCGCATGAGCGAAGATGAACCTGCTCGGAAAGTTCTTTGTGGTACATTCTATGGTAGACGACAGCGTGGTAGACCATGCTTGCGCTGGAGAGATGGCGTAGACCAGGACGCCCGGAGCCTTGGGGTGCGCAACTGGATGGCGGCGGCTCGAGACCGGGATGGGTGGAGAGACTTGTTGAAGGAGGCCAGGACCAGACCCCGGTTGTCGAGCCGATGATGATGATGAAACCTTGCCGTGTATTTTGGTTTGGATTTTTAGAAAGCTCTTAAAATTTAACTGTCAATTTTAAAAACCAATACCGATTTCGAGGCTCGATTACATAAATATCGCTATCCAAACACAAACGTGGTTTTACCAAATTAAGGACCATTTCCAAAAATTGAATATTGAATGCTGAGAGCGTGCAATATTTCTTTGGTTTAAACTAATTGACTGCAAGCTATTCACACCTTGAAAGGCACTGTTGAAGCACGTTATTGATGTGTTAAAGCACGAAATGATCAAAGGATTATTTAGTACCAAATTTCTTAAAATTTAAAATAGGCTGCGTTCTTTCAAATATTTTAAAAAGCAAAAACTTGAGGGTAAAGAATAAATCTGGAATTTTGTTTTATCAATTGTTTCTTAAGAGATGTACCTACCTACTTATGGCAAATGGTGTGTACTTCAAATAACAAGACGTTGGCGTTTGTAGGTAGGTACTGTCTAAAGACTGAAATAAAAAGAAAAATTTTATTTTAGATCATAATTTACAGAGACAAAGTGATTGTATACTAAATGACCCAGCAACAAAACAACGCAACACAAAGAGATACCAGTGAGTGGGATGGTAGATATAATGGCTCTGGGTGGATATTTCAATTGCGGCGTTTATACTATCATCATCATTTTTGGTTTGGTATTTTTTCCCGAAATAAAAAAAAAAAAACAAATAAAATAAGACCCGAAAGTATAAACTCCAACTTCTTCTTTTTCTTGATAATTGTTTACCAAGCCAAATCGACTAAAGATAATACTTCACATCAACGACCACGAGGACGACGAGGAAGGACGCTTATCTCAACAATCGATTATGTAGTATACCTTTACCTTCAAAGGATACAATCCTTCGGCTATACCATGATATTTTGTTTCCTTTTATCTCAACAAATTAAATTAAATATTTCATTCCGTTTTTCATTCCTCTAAAGTATATAAAATTTCAAATTAAAAGCACACAAGTCGAATATTTTAAGACGAGTAACGTAAAAACAAAATATTGATGCTGAAAATAAGATCCGACAATGATGGTCGGCGAAGTGAGTCGTCGCATTGGAGGGTAGACCAGTGGAATTAAAATTAAATAAAAATAAAATAAATGTGCCCATCAGGACAAACCTAAAGTTTTCGATGAAGGAAAATAATAATGATGAATACAAATTTGTTCAACAAAATAATGTTAATACACCTTTCTTGTTTAACGAATAATTTTATTGAAGGATTCCTATTGAAAATTTCGTATAAAGAGAATTTTTTTTAAACTGTTTATAATTAGTATTCGAATTATAGAAATGATATTGAAATAAAGGGTTTTCCAATAAGAGGTGTTATTTTGTATAGCCCGCTATTTCGGTAGCTGTCAATTTTGAAGCTGTCATTTTTTGACATTTGACAAGTACGCCATTAATAAAAATGGAACGATACACGCTTCAACAACGCATTGAAATTATTAAAATTCACTATAAAAATGGTGAAAATTTGGCAGAGACGGTTCGTAAAACTAAAACATTTTTGGGTCGTCGTGAAGCACATTGTCGGACCGCAATACAGAAATTGGTGGACAAATTCGAGCTGTTGGGACAAGTTAGTGATGTGAAGAATAAAACCCGTGCACGTCGCTCAAGAACAACTGAGAATATTGCTGTTGTAGCCCAAAGTGTTGAAGAAAACCCAGGTTTGTCCATTCCTCGTCGTTCTTTGGAATTAGGCATTCCACAAACGACATTACACCGTATTTTGCATAAAGACTTGGGTCTTAAGGCTTATAAAGTTCAGTTAACACAAGAACTCAAGCCGGCTGATCATCAACAACGTCGTGTCTTTGCTGATTGGGTCCTTGAAATGCATGAAAATGATCCGGAATTAAAAATCATCTTGACTGATGAGGCCCATTTCCACCTCGGAGGCTACGTCAACAAGCAAAACTGTCGCATCTGGGGCTCGGTAAACCCAAGAGTTATTGTTGAAAAGCTTCTCCATCCTCAACGCATGACTGTTTGGTGCGTTTTATGGTCCGGCGGGGTCATTGGACCTTACTTTTTCGAAAATGAGGCTGGAGCAACAGTTACGGTCAATGGATTGCGCTATCGAGAGATGATTCATGATTTTTTATGGCTGGAATTGGATGGTATTGATCTGGACAACGTTTACTTTCAAGAAGACGGCGCTACGTGCCACACAAGCAATGAAACCATCGATCTTTTACGGGAAAAGTTTCCGGACCGTGTTATCTCTCGAAGAGGTGATCACAATTGGCCACCGAGATCTTGTGATTTAACACCTTGCGACTTCTTAGTTTGGGGCCACGTGAAAGATAAGGTCTACGCCAACAGCCCAGCGTCGATTCAAGACCTCAAAGATGGAATTCGTGAGGCTATCGAGGACATAGGGCAGCCACTTTGCGATTTGGTTATGGAAAATTTCATGAAAAGGATATGGTCCTGTAAGAGTGGTCGTGGCGGCCATTTGGCTGATGTTGTGTTCCATTATTAACGACATACCTTCCTCTTTATAATGAAATAAACATCCGATCATTTATCTCAAAAAATGCCATTTTTCTTTGAATATCAAAATAACACCTCTTATTGGAAAACCCTTTATAAAATTATTGAGTAAAGGACACACCTACCGATTGTTGTATTTTTGTTTTCCCTAAAATATACAAGGTGTTTCTGTATTTAATTTCAAAATCACTTGCAAAGTGATTTTCGAAAAATCGTGGGAAAATGGCTGTCTTTTCCCACGTTTAAGCGAGCAATATTCTAACAAAATTACTTTAATTAAAAAAAAAGTATTGAAAAGTAAAACCAAAACACCTATTCTTTTATTTAATTATCAATTCAGTAGTTTCTGAAAACATTTTTAAAAAATAAATGTTATATAAAGGGTCCTCCAAATAACTTTTCTTTTTTTTTAAATGGCTTAAAACATCGAGTGTAGCTTCGGCTGTTTGGCACGTAGCGCCGTCCTGTTGAAACCAAATGTTGCCAATATCCTCCTCTTCAATTTTTGTGAACAAAATTTTTTTCAACATGGCCCGATAACGATCGCCATTGACTGTAACGGCCACTCCTTGATCATTTTCGAAAAATGGCCCAATTATGCCTCTGGACCAAAATCCGCACGAAACAGTGACTCGTTTTGGGTGTATCGGCTTTTCAATGTATGCGTGCGGGTTTTCTGTGCCCCAAATGTGACAATTTTGCTTGTTTACTACCCGCCAAGATCAAAATGAGCTTCATCTGAAAAGATGATTTTTTTGGCAAAATCGGCATCTTCTCTAAGTCGATCGCAGGCCCACTTAGCGAAGCGTATACACAACCATATTCGTTCAGCGGAAGGATAAAACTAATTATCTGTCAAATCAGACATTAGATAAGTGTTACCATTCACGAAATAAGCACTAGTTGAAAAAAAACGTTAGATGGCGCACCTTTTATTTCCTTTTGAAAACCCACTTCTAATTTTTCATAATAGTGATTATGATTATCTTCACAGCAATTCTCACAAATTTAATAATTTAGAATTTTCAACACTTTTTTAACATTCCATTGCTCTGCATTAATCCAAAAAATAAATATAGATCTTAATGAAAATGAAAATATGCAACAGAAAAAAAAAATTGGGACCACTTGCCAAGTCGTAAAATAGTTTTTTTCCCATAGCAAGTCCAGATATAAAGAAGGTTTCTCATCCAGTTCTATACCCAACAACGCAACTTTTTCTTTTATTTTTTTTTTTTTTGTTGTTTAATGATTTCAAAGCTACTTAAAGCATTATACCAATAGACCCATTCCCTTTTTTTCTATCCTATTAAAAGCACTGTTGTAGTTGTAAAGGTTTATCTTCCCTTAACCTACTTATACTTTCAAATCCTCAACTCAACCAAATTTTGCTCCATGTTTTATTTATATCGTTTTTGTTTTTTGTTTTTTTTTTTTTGCTGTTGTCTATGGTCACTAATTCGGTGTTTGTTTCACTTGCATTTAACAGGATCCCGATGCTTCTTATGACATAAATGGTAACGACTCGGATCCAACACCCCAGGATAATGGCGACAACAAACACGGCACCAGGTGTGCGGGTGAAGTAGCCGCTGTAGCATTTAATAATTACTGTGGAGTTGGTGTGGCGTACAATGCTAGTATTGGTGGTAAGTTATTGTAACTTTATTTGGGTATAATTTAATCTTGAATGAATGAATGAATGGGGTTTTAATTATCTGATATGGTCTGGGAAATTATATGAACAAATATTGCTGGATGAGCTTATTCGCTCTGTGTCCTTAGACTTAATCTAATTAGGTATGTATGTACCTATACATGGTATAAAATATCATTGCAATAAGAATGATTTTCGATACTTTTCATAATTTCAATTAATTTGTTTGTACAATAAAATAAATAAAGGTTTTTTCTTATCGTTGTTGTTTTATGTTGAATTTCTCGCTCATTTTCAACATTTAACAAAAAATGGACATAGCAAAAGTTATTCTAAATTTAATTCCTTACAACTTTTCTAATAACATTTTTACTTGCGATATAGGTACTATATGGGAAGTTATGGATTCGTACAAAAAATCGAACTCGAGATTTTGATCAAACTTTACATTACGATGATAGAGAAGTCAAAAAAAGTGGGTCTCGCAAAAACGTCCGTCTGTCTGTCTGTCTGTCTTTCGGTTCGACTACAGCCTAAGCGGATGGGTCGATTTTCTTTAAACTTGGTACCTAGCGTTTTTTGGACATTCCCCCCACCCGTTTTTTTATCTTTTTTTTAGGACCAAAATTAACAGTAGCTGTCATACAAAATTTCTTGGCCAAAAAGGAAAAATTTATTTTTCTCAAATCCAGCGCTACCGAATTTGTTTTTAAGAACTCAATAAATTTAAATAGTTATAAGTTGCCTTTAATAAAAAAAAATTGTTCCGAAAAATGGTTATTAATGGTACCTCCCAAAGAACTATTTTTTTGATTTTCGCTTTTCTCGAAAACGGTTAAACTGATTCTGATCAATTTTTTTATGAAGATGTATTGACACATTCTAAATAATATTGTGTACCAAAATTTTCAAAGAAAATATTTTTTATATTTTTCAAAAAAGTTTTAACATTTTTTTGAAAACTCAATATTTCAAAAACGTCGATCGTTGATGTTTATTTAACTTGGTAAATAGCAGTTTTTTAACTTTATCTAGAAGATTTTTGACAAAAATTATTCTAATACCGTTAAGAAAAATATTTTGTTTCTCAAAAACGACTCCTACGATTTTCATAAAAGTTTTTTTTGTGTGTTAAAATTAGTACGATCTGCCATTTAAAATTTTTAAAGTTTATATTTTACGTTTATTAACAGTACCTTTCATAGAACGGTTTCTTTGATTTTCGACTATCTCAACATCTGATCAACCGAATAAAATTAGATTTATTTTTTATACAGAAGCTTGTAACAAATATAAATAAAAGTGCGTATCAAAATTTTCTAAAAAATGATTTTTGGATTTTAAAAAAAAAATCAAAATTATTTTTTGAAAATTCGATATTTCAGATTTTTTTGTGAAGTTCAATTTCAATCGATTTTCAATTTTTTTTCTCACAAACTAAGATTTATATAAGAAATCAGATGGTGTACATCGCGTTGGGTTAAAACAGATTCAAAATTTTTTAATCAATTTCTTTCTAATTATGTTGATTTAAAACAATTTACCAGTTTAAATAATATAATTTCCCTTCATGCATATTGCTTAATTTTTGTATACTCACATAATACCACCTGCAACTAAACTAAGGCAAATGGATAAAATATAGACTCCCATATATAGCTAATTTATTTCAGACTATAGAACCGCACAATGTGTTCGCGCATAAAAGCAAGTTCGTGCGACCCAGTCGTGCATATTTGTTTCTTTAAAATTGATATTTTTCGACTTAATCCGGAAAATAATATTAAACTTACAATAATTTAAGTATTCTACAATTTTAGTATTACCTTTTTGACTAAGACCAGCTACTTTTCAATTTAAGTCAGAGTTATTAAAAAAAATAAAATGTTCCTATTTCAACTAAAACACTCCGGTTTGAATGATTAGGCATTAATTTGTGTGAAAACAAACACAAAGAAAAATAAGGACCTAATCGACTGACTTGGAAGTAGCAAAATGTTGTTTTTGTATTTTTTGTGTTAAGTAACTAATATGAATGCAATTTTATTATCCTGTTTAAATCTCAAAAGTTACATTGGCCGCCATCTTGAATATAAAGAAAATTAGTTTTCGTCCATTTTAATACCGTTTTTGTTTGTATAGATACTTTATCATTATTGTTTATTGTTTCCGGCACAAGAATTGGGACACGATCGCATTTTGAACAAAAAATGGTCAATTGATACTTTTTATAGAAAATGGCTGATCAATAATTTACACTCAGCGTGCGTATGATGTTGCAATTTTATGGAGTTGAAAGTGTTCCAACAAAATATTCACAATTCGAGCTGTATTGGCCAAATTTGAGTGATATGAGAACGTTGGAGATGTGAGACGTACAGAAAAACCGCCTTATGGACGATCGGCCGAAAAAATCCAGGTTTTTGCGTGAAAGCGCTGCAGCGTGGTCCTTAAACAATAATGAGAAGACTCACGTTCAACACAGTTGGACATACCGTGTGGCACGTTTCGTCGGATTTTGAAGAAAAATCTAAACCTAAACAACACCCTTAAGAAATTTATTTGGTTCAACAGGTCAATCCTGGGGACCCAGAAAAACATTAAGAGCAGAACATTGTTATGATGCATTACATCCTGTTTTTCACCGCTGCCGTTTATTAAATTGCAATCCCGAATCACCTTTAACAACGACTTAAGAAAGAGCCAATCATTAGTATAAGAAAATATTAATATTACTGCTTCTTTGGTAAAACCCTCAAAAGAGCCAATGAGTGCATGAATTCCAATGGTAGCCATTTAACCGACAGAATTTTCAATACGTTGCCGGCGTCGTCATTTAAAAGTTGCCTCCGAAATTGTATGCATCAAAAATGCATGAAATTTTAAAGAACTTAAAGTATAGATGAGCCTTAAAAGTGAATATGGATAAATTAAATGAAAAAAGGGACCTTTCTAATAGATACAGAATATTTACGCGAAAATTGCCTTCACCTTAGTACCTTCCTACATACATACATACCTATCTATACTGTATGTACTCGTACAACCAGAAAACTCGTCCCAAAATCTGATAGCAAAAACAAAATTTATGTTATCCTCTCGATCCTTGTGTCTGCATTGTCATAATATTATGGCTCCATTGAGGGTTATCTATGTATATCTACCATGGCGGTATGCGAGTCTGTTTTATTAGAAGATCCCTCTCAATTGCTTGGCCTTGTGTGTTGCGTTTCTCTTTACGTAGAGCTAGATATAGTGAAACCCAACGACTATAAAGGATATAAAGAACTGCCGCTGCTGTTGGATGCTCTATTTTGTGTTCCCTTTGTGTATCCTGGTGAATGGAACATATCCGACGCGATGTTAATCACTATGTGTGGGAAGACTATAATTTGTATATACACATGTACCATATATACATACATGTGCTGCGTTATACGTAAGAAAATCTATTCAAAATATTTTCTCGCCGATGCGATGCGATGCGATGGTGGTCTAAATGCAAACGACTGTGTTCGGGACCAATTTGCAGACCATCATTACGAGAGTTGAGTTTTGTTTTTGGTATGGAGATGCCTGGATGGTCGTTAGTAAATTTGAAAATAATCCATACTCGATTTAGATGGTTGCTTAATGTAGATTTTTGCACACATGTTTTTCACGGATAACCTGATATAATGGTGGAAAAGTGAGGAAATAATGTTGGGTCTTCTACGGTGTTTCTTAAATTTGTACGAGGTATAATAATTTTATTTAATGAATCAGTCCTGAGATAATTGCTTTTTAAAGTTCTATTTATCGGGTTGTCAAGGTTGAAGTCATTATTTCATTAAAAAAAAATTAAGAGAGTGTCCTAGACAACGTCAAAAAAATCACAAAAAAAAATACTTTTTAATTTTACAGTGTTAATTTTAAGATGCCCCTCTCCCCTACCTATCATTTTATTTATTATTCAGTGTGCTTTGAATAATATGCGACAAAAGACTAGAGCATTTCTGGGTTTGGTCGATGGGTTAGTTATCAAATTCAAAACTTTAAAAAAATAAATTAAAATACAATTTTTCCAATTATCTTTTTTTTTTTTAATTTTACGTTAAGTTCTATTTTTGTCAACTTTAGAAATTAGTACAGGAAATACAGTCTTTTTTAGTAGAACGAAATATGAGACGGCTTATTTTGTTCATAACTATCTGAAAGAGATCTATAAGAAAAGCTAAAGTTCAGGTTTTCGGCTGCTATTGAAATGAAGATGGACCATTCCTCTGCTTCTGTTCTGGGCAAAGTTCTTGATCTTCTTTTTTTTAATAAGTGCATTGGCACTTTGGAACCACAGTTTTGAATTGTAATATTTTTCAAACTGATGAAAAATTAGATCAAATTCAAAAACATAGGAAAACTTTATATTCCTCCAAAGTTTTTAGTTTTTGTGACACAACGGTGGCCATGTATTATGGGAAAAAATAAAGGTAATAACTACTGAAAGGATCCACATCTTTAAAAAAAACGCTCAAAATGCTTACAGAGCTAAGCAAAAATGTGAAAACTTGAAAATAATAACCAAAGTGCAGCTATAGCTTGACAATGATTCGGTTGCTGCTGAACGTGAATGGAAGAGGGCAAAAGATGGTCCTACAATTTTGTAATAGGTTTTAATATATTGCGTACAAATTGTTTGAAAGTTCCAAATTGTCAGTTAAGCATCGATCCCTAGCTTATTTTTGATAATGACGATTTGTAACGCCTAGTTATAGAAGAGAAAATATTTTCCTTAAGTCAAAACGAGCCACAAACTTAGTTGAGTGTTGACAGGCAGACCAAATTGTCCGCTTCGTGGTAAGGATTTAGAATGAAAAAAAAGGTGCAGACATTAGATAGTTTTTCCCATAAAATCAATAAAATTGTAGAGCTAAAGTTCAGAGATTCCAAGAAGAGACCAACAACTTTCACAAGGAGCAAGAGTAATCAGTATCAAAGGGCATTTTTAAGTTACACTGATAGCAGAAACGTTCATAGAATCACCAAGAATCTCGCAGTTCGTGTTATCAGTCCCCAACAACACAAGCTGAATTATTCTGACGGATTTCTATCAGTTTCTTATGAGGCTCAGCTCAAACGGAGTAATGAACACTAATTGAAACGGTCTTAAACCCACTCATCCAGGGTAATAAATGCCTTAATCCGCACCGTATATACATACATACATCCGAGTAGAGAAAATATTGTAACCGCCATCGAAGTATGACGAGAAACTAAGCAATTATATTTGACGGTATTCTCGCTCTTATGAGCAGTACTAGCAATATCACGCGAGTAACTCTTACTGCAATCATCAATAATAATTCTGAGAGCTTTCCGGCCAGTGCGAAAAAAGAAAGTTCATCAATCTCCCGAAGAAAAGAGAACTTATAATTAGAGAGGATATTGTGTGCTGCCTATGGCACACCTTAATCGTTTTAGAGTGAATCAAAGGATTACACTCTGGATTTTGAGGATCATCATCGTTTCTACATTGAAAATCGATCACTAATTTATCTGCTGTTCACTGATTCACTGAAAAAGAACCTTCTACAAGATCAATAAGGAGTTTATTAAGCTTGCTTTGCACAAGTGACATTAATGCCATTTAGTATCAGTGCAAAAAACGAAAGTTTGTTCTGTACAGAACAAGGTTTCTAAATAACTTTGAAACCCTGTCTTATTTTTGAAAAAAATTATGTTCTGATTGTGACTAATTGAAACGGGGTATTACAACTTTAACACCTAGACTATACGCATGACTTATATATGTTTGCTATGTAACAGAATCAAAGCTCTCCATCAAAAGACAATGGAAAATAAAGCTAGAAGCATTTATCCTTAGACTTAAGGATCAATAAATTTATGGTATACACAAAAAGTGTTAGCCTTAATTAAACTTAATCATCATCATCGTCGGCTCGACAACCGGGGTCCGGTCCTGGCCTCCTTCAACAAGTCTCTCCACCCATCCCGGTCTCGAGCCGCCGCCATCCAGTTGCGCACCCCAAGGCTCCGGGCGTCCTGGTCTACGCCATCTCTCCAGCGCAAGCATGGTCTACCACGCTGTCGTCTACCATAGAATGTACCACAAAGAACTTTCCGAGCAGGTTCCTCTTCGCTCATGCGAGCTAGGTGCCCTGCCCACCGGAGTCTACCGAGCTTAATTTTTGTCACGATATCTGCTTCAAGGTAGATTGCGTACAATTCATGATTGTACCGTCTCCGGAATCGTCCTTCCTCACATATGGGGCCAACAATTCTCCTTAAGACTTTTCTCTCGAACGCGGCTAAGAGGTCGGAGTGCCTTTTGCTAAGCACCCAAGTCTCGGATCCATATGTGAGTACTGGCAGGACCATGGTCCTGTACAGCAGCAGTTTTGAAGTTATGGTGAGATTTCTGGATTTGAAGAGCTTTGACAGACTATAGTAGGCTCTGTTGGATTTGAGAAGCCGCCCGCGTATTTCTTCTTCTATATTGTTATCGGCTGCTACTATTGACCCAAGGTATTTAAAGGATTGCACCACTTCAAATTCGTGCTCCGCTACCTTGATTGTTTGACCAACTGTTCCTCTCGCATTCGACGCCACCATGTACTTTGTTTTACCTTCACTAATGTGCAGCCCCAGATTTTGTGCCGCCTGCTCGATCTGGATGAAGGAATCATGTACAGCTTGCTCAGTTCTTCCGATGATGTCGATGTCGTCTGCGTAAGCCAGTATCTGGCTGGACCTGTTGACGATGGTCCCTCTTGTTGCCGTGCCAGAGTCACGGATTGCTTTCTCCAACGCCAGGTTGAAGAGGAGGCAGGCCAAACCATCCCCTTGTCGGAGTCCATTAAAGATGTTGATTGGTTTGGATAGCAATCCGGCTATTTTTACTTGGCTTGTTACGTTGGTCATGGTCAACCTACATAGTCGTGTCAATTTATTTGGGATGCCGAATTCTCTCATGGCTTTGTAAAGTTCTACCCTGGCTATGCTATCGTAGGCGGCCTTAAAGTCTATAAACAGGTGGTATGTTGGGATGTTAAATTCTAGACATTTTTCCATCGCCTGCCTAAGGGTAAAGATCTGATCAGTTGTTGATTTGCCTGGAATGAAACCGCACTGATATTGTCCGATGATGGTTTTAGCGTATGGGGTTATCCGGTCTTGTAGGATAGAGGAGAGTATCTTATAGGCGGTACTCAACAACGTGATACCTCTATAATTGCTGCACGTTGTGACATCTCCCTTCTTATGTATGGGGCAAATGATACCTTTTCGCCAGTCTTCTGGAATTTCTTCATGCTCCCACACGTGCACTATAATCTCATGAATTGCTTGACGTAAAGCTGGCCCACCGTGTTGAAATAGTTCGGCTGGTATACCATCGGCTCCCGGGGCTTTGTTTTTCTTTAGCCGGCCTATAGCCTTCTCAACCTCTTCTATGCTTGGTGGCGGCAACATAGGGTACTCTTCTTGAAGTAGTGGAGCCTCCACTTCTGCAGTGAGCTGACCATTTAGCAATTCATTGAAGTACACTTCCCATCGCTCCAGTATGCTTTGAGGATCGGTGATCAGATTTCCCTCTCCGTCCTTGCAGTATGTGCAGCGTGGTGTGTACTGCGTCATGTTTCGGACGGATTGGTAGAACTTCCGCGCCTGGTGCGGACCTCGCTCTCGGCTTTTCTCTATTTCACAGATTATGTTCTTCTCCCAGGCTGATTTTTTCTGTCTGTGAAGCCGTTTTTCAATTCTTCTGAGCTCTTTATATTCGTCTTCGCGTGCCCGCGTTCTATGAGATTGTTGCATTGCTCGGTACGCAACATTCTTACGTTCAGTCGCTAGCTTGCATTCATCATCAAACCAGTCGTTCCGATTTCTACGACTGCTGCCTAAGATGGAGTTGGCAGTACTAATGACAGTATTCTTAAGGCGTGTCCACTTCTCATCTACGCCCAGCAAACTGGCTCCAGGACTTACTCTACCCAGTTCTAGGGCGAGTCCTAACGCATTACCAAAGGTGTTACTGGTGTTTTCATTGCGCAGAGCAGCCGTGTTGATTCGAACCTGATCGGCGGATGCAATACGTCTTCGCAAGGCAATCCGCCCTCGGAAAACCATACCAACAAGATAGTGATCCGAGTCGATATTGGCACCTCGGTACGTTCGTACCGTCATCAAGTTCGAGTAGTGGCGACGGTCTATCAACACGTGGTCAATTTGGTTACGAGTGACTCCATCAGGTGATACCCAGGTGGCTTTGTAGATATCTTTACGCGGGAACCTGGTACTCGCAACGACCATGTTTTTCGATGCTGCCAATTCTAAGACTCGAAGTCCATTGTCATTAGTGTTCTCATGCAAACTATGGGTGCCTGCGTAATGCCTGAATACCGGCTCCCGACCTATTTTTGCATTCAAATCCCCAAGGATGATTTTTACGTCATACCTTGGACAGGCATTGAGGGCCCTCTCGACTTGTTCGTAGTAAGTCTCTTTTTCTTCGTCTGAGGACTCCTCCGTAGGTCCGTGAACGTTAATGAGGCTGATGTTCTTAAATTTGCCTCGCACGCGAAGGGTGCATAGCCTTTCGCTTATAGCGTTAAAGCCGATGATGGCAGACTTCATTTTTTCGCCGACTAGGAAGCCTACCCCGAGCACATGGTGTTTTGTATGACAGCTGTAGTATAAGTCATAATCTTTCTTCTGTAGAACACCATTCCCTGTCCATCTTATTTCTTGAAGTGCTGTTATGTCAGCTTTATATTTTGACAGGGCATCGGCTAGCTGCTGAGCAGCTCGAGCTCTATAGAGCGATCGTACGTTCCATAAGAAAATTCGTAAATCGTTATTCCGTTTTCTTTGCGTGGGTTGTCGTCGTGAGATCAGTCCGTTTCCGAGGCTTGTTGCTGGTCTCGTAATTCTTCTTGTTTTACGGAACAGGGAATTAACCTGTTGCCAACCTGTGGAACCAGCCTGATCATATTAGCCAAACCTTTTTAAAGGCTTGTTTCTAGCGGCCGCCGCGAAGAGGCTATGATCACACTTCCACCAGTCCGAATAGTTACGGCACGTGCATGTTTTCGTATGCTACATGTTATTCCCCCTATTCGGCTGATGGCTGACCGCCATTACTAAATATAATAACTATTGAAGAAACAATAGATAGACAATGTAGAGAATTTCCAGTGGGGAATCTTCTCTATCGAGGTTTGAAATGAACAAGATATCAGAGAAATCGGAAGTCTGTCCAAAATGTGTAAAAAAAAAGTTCCGCAAACCTTAAGATCAAGATGCGGCTTACCTTAAGAATTACGAGCCTTATCAGAATTGGTAGGGTAGTTTGCTGCAGAGCTCACATACTCACACTTGTGTTTCCCATAATGTTGAATCCGATCTGATATACGAGTGAAGGGCTTAAAAAGTTATAAGAAATAAGAATGTATGGAGGTAGGTATAGTAGATTGCTCCAGAACTCACATATTCACACTACTATGTCCCATAATGTTGAATCGTTTCTGATATAAGTACGTATAAGGGCTTGAAATCCCTGCTATCAAAAGAGTGTTGCAATCATTAAATAGGCGTGTTTTTTTTTTTAAAGTGAATAGCCAAATCAGCAAGCAACAACAAATCGAAAAAATGAATATTTGTAGTTTAGGTCAGAAATCAGAGTGAACATAGAGTTTAGGTGGCGCTTAATTCGCTTTCAGAAAAATATTCGTTTTCGAATGGTTGGTTAGCCATAGGTTTTTTTTACTTACGATGGGATTTGTTCTTAAATGCATCCGCGGAAAAAAAAGGCGGCTTTATATACTTTTTTCTCAGTCATGCGTATCATGCTGAGGCATTTCATTGTGAGTCACAAGAAAGCTCTAAAATGGCTCTTTTCAAAAAAATAAATAAATTGTTGGATTTTTAGAGGTTTTTTTTAAATTCATTGTCATCGTAGCCATTCTTTGATGGAATTTGACAATTGATGGCTTGACAGATAAGGGACAAGTTATATTTGATTGTTTCGAGAATATTTTGTTCCAAATGTCAACAGATTGCCCTGAAAATGCAGTGTCTTTGTCCACATTTTGACGGTCCAAAATACAAAATATATACCATCAACAATAGAGTTACATAGACAAGATACTTTCAAAAATATTACCAAACAACTCACTCTCTTAGTTTGGATAGTCGACAAAATGCTATTATACACCATGTTTCTCTGTCATTGACATTATTCGATCTTTTGAATGACTTATGCACTTCAGTTTTTTGCATTTTTGAAATTTATTAGCGTTTAGTGCGTAGGACTATCATATTAGATGCCTCTGGGTTCGATTTCCAGCCTCATCCACCTAAATAATAAAATAAAAGCCGGCTACTGGCTCTTGCGAGGAAGTTTTAAATCCTCCAAATTCTATTGTCATGAATTAGTACTTATCACCTTACCCGTTCGAACTTAGCCGCAAATTTAAGGTCCCCTCCCCCCAAAAACGCACACAGGAATGGTTGAGAGTTTTAAGTCACTAGGCCTTGGCTCTTCACAAGCTCTCATGCCACCAAATATTGTATTTAAAAAAATCTTAATAAATTCCCGGGTAGTCCTAATAAAAATCGATAAGTTGCGCTAAAAAGGCTGAGGTATATTGAAAGTCCTATCATTGCCTTTAAAATAAACTCCACTTTTAAATAAATAGGTCTTTGATGTTGTCATAATTTTAAAAAAATATTACAGCTCCTAACAAAACACTAATTGTAAGAAAAATATAGATGCGGCACTGCACCATGTAGCCTAACATGTATGTATATATGAAAATCACATGCCATTCAATGTTTTTATGCGTCATGCGTCAAAATAAATTACGATTTCCATGGCGTTGCAACTATACTTCGGTTCAGCGAATCGTGTGAGAGCAACATGTTTTGGCCATCGGCCATATCCAATTTCGAACAAGAACGAAAAACTGCCCTTTATATTTTTTTTTCAAATTTACATTCACATCCAATAAAAAAACACACACAACAAAGATTGTCCCATTAACAATAACTGTTGTAGTATATTGGCAATTAATAAATACATTTAAACTAAATTGCTGAAAGCATATCTCAAAAAAAATGTATCGGAACAAATTATTTCAAACGAATTCTTCTGAGGTCGATACTAATTGTCAGACAGTGGCCACTTTTAGTAGGTACTATCCACAAATATACGAACAGACCAAATCCGCAGGAAACGAGCTTGCATACTCATAAAACACATATGTTACTTAAAATGTTAGCGTGTGAAGAAAAAAAAAAATATTATAAAAATATTTTAATTATAAAAACGGTTACGAAACAAAAAAATAGTAAATATTCTTATATGTGACAGAGGACATATTTTCTTTGTAGGTTAAATTTGGTTTTATTAATACTACACACGATATTAAAAGTTTTTTATGTTTTTTTTTTCTTTTGTAAGCAAATTAAATTTCTGATGAAATTCTATAATTAATAATTTGTCAACAATGCCTTTCCAATTAAATAAAAAAAAAAAATATTACAAAACCGATCAAAAGATATAATGTTCTGCCATTTTTATATAAATAAAGGTGTTGTGTAAAAAAAGGGAATCGAGTGAAAAAAAAATTAAAAATATTTAAAAATTCATTATCAGCTTACATATACTTACTTTTGTATTTATATAGAAAAAAAAACAACAAACAACTAATTATTTGAGGCAAAGTATTATTCATTTTAATTCACCACGACTATTATGGCCTGCCATGGATTTAAAAGGTTACGTTATTCAATGCACTTAAATAGCCAGTGCTCTTACTGAAAACATAATATTTATAACAATTTCTGTCATATTTGCTGTTATGTAACTATGTACGTGTATTTCTAACCAAAATAAAAAAAAATATCCGATTTAAGAAATTCTCTTGGTGTTTGAAAGGTTGTGTTTTAGTGGATGGCTAAATTGGCATTTATTTTGTGAAATTGGGTAAAAACCAAATATGGTGAAAGGTTATAAAAAAAAATTGTTCTTTGTAGAGTGAAATGGGTTTTTGATTAAAAAAATTCTTTCTGCGTTGGGAAAGTAATATAGGTTGGACTGATAGGATCATGTTTTTACATATTTAGCCATTCATAACATGAAGTAGGTTTTAACCCATAAAGTAGTATTCGATTGCAAAAATTAGCTCAAATAAAGGGGTTTCCAATAAGAGGTGTTATTTTGAATAGCCCGCTATTTCGGTAGCTGTCACTTTTGACATTTTTTTGTTTTTTGACATTTGACAAGTAGAAACTACGCCATTAATAAAAATGGAACGATACACGCTTCAACAACGCATTGAAATTATTAAAATTCACTATAAAAATGGTGAAAATTTGGCAGAGACGGTTCGTAAAACTAAAACATTTTTGGGTCGTCGTGAAGCACCTTGTCGGACCGCAATACAGAAATTGGTGGACAAATTCGAGCTGTTGGGACAAGTTAGTGATGTGAAGAATAAAACCCGTCCACGTCGCTCAAGAACAACTGAGAATATTGCTGTTGTAGCCCAAAGTGTTGAAGAAAACCCAGGTTTGTCCATTCCTCGTCGTTCTTTGGAATTAGGCATTCCACAAACGTCATTACACCGTATTTTGCATAAAGACTTGGGTCTTAAAGCTTATAAAGTTTAGTTAACACAAGAACTCAAGCCGGCTGATCATCAACAACGTCGTGTCTTTGCTGATTGGGTCCTTGAAATGCATGAAAATGGTCCGGAATTTCATCGAAAAATCATCTTGACTGATGAGGCCCATTTCCACCTCGGAGGCTACGTCAACAAGCAAAACTGTCGCATCTGGGGCTCGGAAAACCCAAGAGTTATTGTTGAAAAGCCTCTCCATCCTCAACGCGTGACTGTTTGGTGCGGTTTATGGTCCGGCGGGGTCATTGGACCTTACTTTTTCGAAAATGAGGCTGGAGCAACAGTTACGGTCAATGGATTGCGCTATCGAGAGATGATTAATGATTTTTTATGGCCGGAATTGGATGGTATTGATCTGGACAACGTTTACTTTCAACAAGACGGCGCTACGTGCCACACAAGCAATGAAACCATCGATCTTTTACGGGAAAAGTTTCCGGACCGTGTTATCTCTCGAAGAGGTGATCACACTTGGCCACGGAGATCTTGTGATTTAACACCTTGCGACTTCTTCCTTTGGGGCCACGTGAAAGATAAGGTCTTCGCCAACAGCCCAGCGTCGATTCAAGACCTCAAAGATGGAATTCGTGAGGCTATCGAGGACATAGGGCAGCCACTTTGCGATTTGGTTATGGAAAATTTCATGAAAAGGATATGGTCCTGTAAGCGTGGTCGTGGCGGCCATTTGGCTGATGTTGTGTTCCATTATTAACGGCATACCTTCCTCTTTATAATGAAATAAACATCCGATCATTTATCTCAAAAAATGCCATTTTTCTTTGAATATCAAAATAACACCTCTTATTGGAAAACCCTTCATTTATTCATATTTTCTTTTGGAATTTTTATGCGAATCTTAGGATTGTCTACCCGTGCGAAGCCAGCCGGGCCAGCCAGTAATTCAAAAAACGAGAAGAACAAATTGTTAGTAAATATTTATATTTAAAAACAAATGTTGAAGACCTCGAAGCCGTAGATGCAACAGAAGAGTTTCAATTTAATGTATTATGATACATTTTGTGTCTTGCATCCACTTGCTGTGGCACACTTTTCTCATAATTAGTAGCACAATTCATAGTTTCTATGCCAAAAAAAATGAATGTTACTTTGCACATTTTAGACAGTTTTTCTAATTGGGTGCCCCTTGATGTGGAGGACCACAGATACACAACAAAAAATTATTTTAAAAGTATCAACACTCCGAAAACAAGGAGTATTTAAAGATATATGTAGTCATCATTTTGATATAAAATTCCATTGAAACTTGACTTGAAACCACAATTTCAAACCAATGCAAGAGAGGGAAATGTTAAAAGTTCAGCATCTGAAAAACTTTAACTTCCTTGATGTCTTACATTATATAAACGACGACTTTATGCTTAACCATACACACATTTAATATTTAAAGCATTTCCGAACAAACTTTTGGTTTAGAAGTTTTCGAATTCTATTGTAAAACTTTTTTAGCAAATTTATTCAAAATGCCAAACTAAATGACAAAATAAATAAAACATTTTTTGTATTAATGATTAAAAAATCCAACAACAAAAATTTAGAATCTTCTGTCGAACAAGTTAATTTAATATTTTCTTGATAATACGCATATTATTAAATTATAAATTGAAAACAAGATAAGTCTTTTGACAACATGCCACAAAATCCTACCCCCACCAAAAACCAAAAAAAAAAAAAAAACCTAAATCAACTCAACACACTAATAGGACAACGAAAAAAAAAAAATAAAAGGAGGAGCAACATGTAGCAAATTGTTAGTTGTTGTTATGATTCACAAGGATCGCATTTCCAAGGACCCACACACTTGCTTGTTTGTCAAATGATATTGAACCAGGTTCAAGGATAAAAGTGGTGATAGTGATGGCGATGGTGAGTACAAAATAAAACATTCCTTATGCCAATCCCAATGACATTGTGAGGGTCCTGCGTGGGTATTTTGTTGTCCTTTTAACCAAGTCACCACACCGCCCGTGCCCGTGTCCCGTCAGACAAAAACAAATCGAACAGACATACACATTTTAAAAGAACATCGCCCCTGCCCTGAATTCACTAAAGGAGAACAGAGGGACATCGAGATGGAGATGGTATGGTAATTTTTTGCTGTCTCGGTAAGACATGTGGCCCACAGTGCCCTTGGGATGGTTACAGGATAACGACGACGACCTACCCATCCGGAATGACTTTCCTTCGATATGCGATGCGCGTTAAGCTAAAAGCATGCCAATATCCAAAACCACTCTCGGTGTTGGGCATGCATGGGGATCCTTTACCAAATGTGTGTTCGCAACGAATAAAGGATCCCATCCCAATCTCAACGAGCTGAAAGACTGATTCGCCCGGGGTCGTCGTCGGATTGTCCGTTGAGCATATCGAAGATGGGGTTACAGCTATGCCTTCATATAATGTGTGTGTGTGTGTATAGTGAGACAAGATCTAGATGATGATGGGGGACTAAAGAATGCCGAACGTCGAGAATACGTTCAAAAACTGACACCATTAATGAAAAAAGTATTCCGAAGCGAGCAACACACTGCGTCAGGAATGGCCAAAAATGGATATGGATATGGAGAATTGGAGACAAGAACATTTACATAAAAAGTATATACACAGACTCGCACACATTGACACAGTCTTCCTTCCATTTTCTGTAAGGAAGAAGTATAAGGATAAAATACGAAATGGCACATTCGATTGCTCTTATCAATAAACTTGACATGTTATGTGCAATGGTGCAAATTTTATAGTTTTATTTTTTAAGAATTTTTGAGCGTTTTTTCAGTCATCGCGTCGTCGTCGTTGTGGTCGGCAGGTTAAAGAGAGCATGTGTGTGTGTGTGTGTGCGGGACTAAAATGTTGTTTAGGCAACTTAAAGTCATCAAGCTATTTGTTTTTATTGGAGACTTATTTTGCAATGAGGGTACAAAAACTTTTATTAGCCTTTTAGCCAAAACAATAACAATAAAATTGAGTATTTTTTGAATTGTTATAAAAATTCACACTATACCGAAGGGTAGATATTCTATAATTTGAAACTGAAAAAATACTAAATTTGTAGAAAATAGGTTCAGCTTCAGCGGCTTAGGTTCGAGGTGCAGGCATGCTTATTTTCGGAACCATTTTTTGTGTTCGCTATCATCGTTATGTCAGGTTTAATTTAAATTTTAAGCTTTATTATTAGGCTTTATTATATAGAATCATCTTGGTAATGATATTATTCAAAACTTTTAAAAACAAATATTTTTTTGGATTTTTTCTAATCACGTATAATAATATGACTTTCGCTTTTACAACTTTTCTAAGGGTCTTTTTTTAGAAGTGTGGTTATCAATCTGGCAATGCTTTTTTCGGAGTTGGTGTTTTTGACAGCTGTCACTTGATTTATGCTCAGTTTGGTTTGCCATTTCATAATAAACCGTTTTATTATTGAACAACATTTGCAAATCGTGCAAATTTATTACCAAAATAATGGTTCGGTTTGCGTGACGCATCGGGCGCTGCGTCCAATATTCGATGAAGCTCATTTTTGGTTGAATTGGTACGTTAATAAGCTAAATTGTCATAGTTGGAGTGATCATCATCCAAAAGCCATTGTTAAGACGCCGTTATATCCCCAAAAAGTCACTGGTTGGTGTGCTCTATATGGGCAGAGGAAATCATTGGTCCATTGGCCATAGTGTAACAGTCAAAGGGGAACGCTATAGAGCCACGATTAATGACTTTTTCGTGCCTGAATTTTAGGATGTTGATGTGGACGACCTTTGGTTCCAACAAGACGGCACTACATGCCATACAGCCAACGAAACAATCAATTTATTGAAAGACACTTTTGGTGAGCGCATTATCTCGCGTCGTGGGCCTGTGGCGTGGCCTCGAAGATTGTGCGATTTAACACCGCTGGACTATTTTTTGTGGGGTTATGTGAAGTCGCTTTTCCAAGCAAATAATCACGTGACGATTGACGCCTTGGAAGGGAATATTCGGCGCGTTATTGCTGACATTATGCCCCAATTGCTGCAAAAAGTGGTCGAAAATTGGGCCTCTCGGCTTGAATTTATTCGAGTCAGCCGCGGAGGCAAGCTGCCCGAAATCTTTTTTAAAACATAATGGCAAACCCTTATCTTTATAATTAAGCTGATTTCTTGGCCATAACATTGAATTATATGCATTTTATTTCTTCTTGAAAACCACACGTCTAAAAAAAACACCCTTTACAAAAGCTTATTTTTATACTTTAATTTCCTATATAAGACTAACTTCTATGTAATGGGTGATTTTTTAAGAGGTTTAGAACTTTTTTAAAAAAAAAAACACAAAAAATTCGAAAAAATGAATGAAATATTTATTTGAATCGATAGTTTGAACCTTGCAATTTAATGTTTAAAGATAATTTCATGCAAATGTTGACCGCGGCTGCGTCTCAGGTAGCCCATCCGCTGAGTCCAAATTTGGCATACTCTTT
This sequence comes from Leucozona laternaria, assembly GCA_932273885.2. Classification (NCBI taxonomy): domain Eukaryota; kingdom Metazoa; phylum Arthropoda; class Insecta; order Diptera; family Syrphidae; genus Leucozona; species Leucozona laternaria. The sequence goes on along the minus strand of OW026367.1, from coordinate 52,711,586 downwards.
CACACATATCGGCCGGTATCTCACGAATGAATGCATGGATGTTGGCTTCCAGTGCGTCAATCGAAGCGGGCTTGTCCCTATAGACATTAGCTTTGACATACCCCCACAAAAAATAATCTAATGGTGTCAAATCGCACGATCTAGGCGGCCAATTGACCGGCCCGAAACGTGAAATTAACTGTTCACCAAACTCGCCTCGCAATTGCGCCATTGTTTCGCGTGCTGTGTGGCATGTGGCACCGTCTTGTTGAAACCACATATCATGCAAGTCAAGAACTTCCATTTCGGGCAAAAAAAAGTGTGTTATCATCGCTCGGTAGCGTTCACCACTGACAGTAACGCTGCGATTCGCATAGGAAGAAATAGGCCCAATAATGCCGCCGGCACATAAACCGCACCAAACAGTGGCTTTTTCGGGATGCATTGGTAGCTGTTGCAATGCTTCTGGCTGATCTTCACTCCAAATGCGGCAATTTTGCTTATTTACGTATCCATTCAACCAAAAATGAGCTTCATCGCTGAACACAAGCAGCGCGCGATGAAAATTTCGAACCGAGCACGAATTTTGATAGTAAAATTCAATAATTTGCAAGCGTTGTTCATTTGTAAGACGATCCATGGTTAAATTGCAAACCAAACTGAAGCTGTTTGACAGTGACACAAGGTACTAAACACACGTCAGCTGTCAAAACCAGTGTTGCCAAAACCAAACCAGCTAAAAAATCACCCGTTATGTGTTCTATGTAAAATGTATCGATTAAAAATTTAAAGAGGTTACTTTTTGTTGGATATTTTTTTCTCATCCCAAAAATAAATATGACAAATGAAGCAATTATAGGTACCTCTTGTATTCATGTGCGATATCACTCATTGCAAACCATTAGTTATACCTATATCTACTCTTGAAAAATATACCGGCATACTTAAATTTTGTATTTTTTTCATTTAAAAATAAGAGCTCAACGTTAAAAAGCATTAACTGTTTTAAAATATTACAAAAGAAGATAAGCTAATATTCCTATGATTTAACGGTCCCAACGCTACAACAACAGCAACCCCAACAACAAGCCGATTGTTTTTCCCTTTTCGTAAGCAATTTTAATCTCTTTTAAAATTGTATAAGGTACATCTTTGGGATAATAATCTTTGATACACCTTCCCTTTTTCTTTGGGTACTAGTATAGGAGTATATAAACCCGAATCTGTGGAAAAAGATTAAATTTATGCTTGGTATTGTGTGTGCATGTATTTGATGTAGTTTAAGGCCACCCAAAGCATCCTTCATCCCATCCTCGGGTTACTTAATGAACCTCAATTTACAGTTAACTTTGTACTCGACACAGTAAATTAACATTCAGGGTGATAATCAGCTAATTAAGTCCAAATAATGTATACCTAACAGTTCTCATCTCATTTGTTTGCATAGATCCAGCTTATTATCTGTGTGCGTAGGATAAACCTAATGGACAAAGGGACTGAAGTTCCCCTCTATTCCGTTATTACCCTCTGATATTATACTATTTATCTGTAATCAATACTATCCATAGGATTTAAAAAAAAAAAAAGTCCTCTTCTTTGACTGTGTGTATATATTACCCACACCGCGCCGCACTGTTGGTATGAAAATAGAATGAATGAATGCATAAATGTACATTTACCTTATTATCGTTCGAACGACGCACGGCTACGACAAAATATCTTTACATTATACGTCGTCGGAGGTCTCGGAATGGGAGCTCTTATTATTCTATTGTATTCTAACTGGGTGCCATTTTGTGTATCTTCATTAGGCGTCCGGATGTTGGATGGCAGCGTTAATGATGCCGTCGAAGCGAAAGCACTTAGCTTGAACCCCCAACATATCGATATTTATAGTGCCTCATGGGGACCTGAAGATGATGGCTCGACGGTCGATGGTCCCGGTCCATTGGCAAGACGTGCATTCATCTATGGAGTTACGAGCGGCCGTCAGGGCAAAGGTTCGATATTCGTTTGGGCTTCTGGCAATGGCGGACGTTATACAGATTCGTGCAACTGCGATGGATACACCAATTCCATATTCACCTTGTCAATATCGAGTGCCACACAAGGCGGGTAAGTCAAAACACATTTACACTTGTATATATTTATCCATATACATAGGTACTAAGTTTATATATGTATTTATCTACCCAACATACATATTTTATTTTTATATAGCTAAATAGCAAACAGGGAGATGCAATTGTTTTCATTAGCTTAATGTGGTTTTATGATTTTTGTCTCTATACTCGTTTTTTTATGAGCACCCGGGGTATTTAAAGATGGTTTCCAATTTTTGCTGCTGTTGATTCTACTTTATGGTTATATACATACATATATCTGGATCAAGTTTTAGGGTCATTCATTTTATAGCATCCTTGGGGAATAAACTTAAGTGAATTTTTTTACTATTTCAAGTTTGTCTGCGATGTAATATTAATTTAAGAGGCTTTAGCTTTATTAGCCAAATGGGAATGGTCATTTTGAATTGACTGAAATATTAAGTGTCCATGTTCAGCTTCATTCAGCTCCAAGTAATTGCTGTTAATTTGGACTTGCGTTTACATATACGAGCTGATTTATTTGAATTTTGTATTGTAAACAATAAGTAAACCTCAAGAAGCTGCTCTATTTTATTAGATTTTTTGCTCGTTCGGTATAGGACTGGTTTCTCGTGTGAACAGAGTTCTATAAAATAATGCTCTCATCAAATCTACAAACTAGCGATTTTAGAGAATTTAAGAAAAATAAAATAGTTTCAAAAATAAATTCACTTAATAAAGGGTGTTTGTTTTTAGACGTGTAGTTTTCAAGATAAAAGAAGCCAAGAATTTAGCTTTATTGTAAAGATAAGGGTTTGCCATTATGTATTTAAAAATGATTTCGGGCAAGTGGCTGCCGCTGCTGGCTCGAATAAATTCCAGCCGAGAGGCCCAATTTTCGACAGCTCCAATTGTTGCGCGCGATGGCGGATGGACTCATTAGGGTCTTCCTCGATACTCTGCTGCACAGCAGGAATGGCGTCCTCGGTGGGCACTGTATGCACTGTTTAATCCAGTAGAGTAAACGTGGTGTGAAACCGATCCACGGTTGCTCAAATTTATGCGATTTTGCGATTATTTCGAACGAATATTGGACACAGCACGCGATGCGTTGCACGAACCGAACCATTATTTTGGTAATGAATTTGCACAATTTGCGAAAGTTTGTTCAGAAGTAAGTCTATTAATTATGAAATGGCAAACCAAACTGAGCATAAATCAAGTGACAGCTGTCAAAAAGACTTACTCCGAATAAAGGATTGCCAGATTGAAAACCACACGTCTAAGAATAGAAATTAGAATATGAAGAAAATTTGAAAAGAAAAATTCTTCTGCTTAAGTGGAGCGACTGAATAATTATGTACGTTGAAAATTCGGATTATATTTACGGCACAACTGGCAACACAAATTAAGCACGCCACAGCTCATTTTTTTTTTTTTTTTTTTGAAAGCCGAAAATTTACTAATGTAGGACTTTTTTGTATCACTTTGGTTCTTAGCAGCAAAAACTGGGCTAATAACAGCACGTCTTAATTTTTTTAGAAAATCGTAATTTTGAAATTAAGAAAAATTCCATTCAAAAAATTTACAAAATTACTTATTTTTTTAAAAATATTTACGCCACACCTAAAAGTTAAGCACATTTTTTTTTTTTGAAAATCGAAAATGCTATTTTTGGACTTTGCAGAATTTTAAAATTCAGTGTCGGCCGTAAAAGTTGCAAGTATACGATTTTTTGTTATCTCTTTGGCTCTTCTAGTCGCAAAAATGATCCCAAAACAGAAAAGTTCTAATTTTTTTAGAAAACATATTTTTCAAAAAAAATTTGTCCTCATTTGCAAATTTAAGATTTTTTTTTTAATATTTACGGCTCATAGCAGTAAAATTTGAGCAGATCACAGCTCAACTTTTTTTTTGAAAATCGAAAATGGCAGTGCTAATTTCAAGCCACAGAAATGGCTGCTCTCTAATAACCATATTCATAGTACGATCTTTTTATTTATTTCTTAGCAAAATCTTAAATGGCGTTGCTTACTTTACGCACATAACAGGGCTTGCCTCCCTCCATTGTCTGTATAGGCATATTTTGACCTTTAATCGTCACTCTCAAAGTACCTATATTATGTACGTAAGCCTACCCACATACAGTCGACTCTCCCTAAGTCGAATTTTCAAGGGATACCAAGATTTGTTCGAGTTAGACAGAGTTTTGGAAAAATTCGAGTTATAGAGAGAAAGATTTTTTGTTTATTTTTTTTTTTTTTTAATAAAAAAAAGTAAGCTTCTTGCTTATTTAAAAAAATAATAATAAAATAAGGACTCATGAATTCATCGAAACAAAACAAAAATATAAAATAAAAAACATCTTCTGTATAGGAAAAAACAGACGATGACGGCCACGCGATGCTACAAATCCATATTAAGGGTATTGAAGTGTGTAGGTATTTGGTGGTTCGTAGTTACATATATACATACATATATCCAAATACGAATTCCGAAGGGGCAATGTTTTTTTATTTTGTTTTGTGCTAAACAAAATTCGACTTAAGGGGTGAAAAAAAAATGCCAGTAATCAAGAGAATGTGTTCGAGTTAGAGAGAGGTTCGACTTATGGGGAGTTCAACTTAGTTAATGGTTTTTGTATGGAAAATTGAAGGGAATGTTAAAATATGGCGAAAAAGTATGAGTTAGAGAGAAATTCAACTTAGGGAAAGTCGACTGTAGTATTTCAAAACTTTAATATATTGATAGATAGATTACTCTATACTCATACTCATAATAATATACACTCTATAGAAAGATATATTCAAAAAAAAAAAAAAAATAGGATATCTTTTCATATAAAAATACAATACAAACACATAATATCTCAATTTTATGGCCTCAATATAAGATTTTTCGTTATTATCACACATAAAAGTTAAAATATACACACAACGTATATCTCTCTTTATCTATGGTTCAATAAAAATGAAAAAAAAAATCGATGAAAACCACAACAGCACGCGCCCACCACCTTCTTTATAAGGAAGCAATAAATAAAATCATTCATCCGTAGAAAATTCGCCATTTTTATTTAACACTCATGCATATGTACCTACATACCACTCCGAAGAAGATGATCCACAGAGAATGGTTTGGTTGTGCGTATATCGATGGCTTAAATCAGTTCGAATTCAAAGTTGTTCATGCAAGGCGTAAGGATTAAAATCTCAAATCGCATCACATACAGTAAATTTATGTTGTAATAAATACATATACCTACTATGTAGTGGTAAAAAAGCCCAAAATTACGACATGATAGTTTTTTGATTCGATAAATCAGCTCGAATATTTGTTAATATTTTTGTTGTAATGAGTATACCTATATTTTTTAATGTTTAAACACACTTGGTTGAAAACGGAAGATGACGATGTTCTTGTGTCATTCGATGTAATATCCCTTTTTACAAACATTCCGCTAAACACGGCACTAAAACTAAGCAGCAAAAACTGGGACAAAATTAAGGAATACACTCTCATAAAAAAGTCCAAATTTCTAGAACTATTAAGATTCTGTATAATTGACAACAAAGAGATGGTTTGCCCAGGGCCGGGCCCAGCCAAACTTGCGCCCTATGCCAGATTTGCATATATACACTGGTACACAGCATGCATAAGACTTTTCCACTTTACCCAGGAGGTAGACTTGTAATGCGTAGTTCTAGTGTTCTTTAATTTTGCTATATTTTGAGTTCAATTTTCTTTGAATGCAACAATGAAAGTTATGTTAGTTAGTGCGCAGGAAAAAACTTAACACAGTTGTTATGGATGTTATTTTGGGATTATTTGAACAAGTTTTGTGGTTAAAATGGAAATGGCAGTATATATTTGTTTGCGCAAGGTCAGATTACAATTTCTTGCTCCTGGTAATGTGCCCCCAGAATTTCGCGCGCCGCCGTGCATTTGCACATCTTGCACATATGGTTGGTCCGGCCCTGGGTATGCCGATGGGAGATCCAGCTTCACCCATCATAGCAGAGCTCCTTAATTACTGCCTTGGAAAAACACCAAACAAACCTAAGGTCTTGACAAAATATGTGGATGACATATTTGATATCGTAAAAGCGAAAGACATCGAACAAACTCTAACCACCCTCAACAGTTTCCACAGAAATTATACAATTTACAGTTGAGATCGAAACAAACAGCAGATTAGCATACCATACATAGCATACACAGTAGGCATCCGCGAAGAATTACAACTTAAAATGAATTGTTTCCAAAAACCAACTTCATTCTGCAGACTGATTAACTTCTTCTCTTCTTTTTGATACATAGAGTACCTACTTTCAACTACTACAGAGTACCACATAAGTAACAACATAAAATTTTAAGACATATTACAAGAAAACACCTTCCCGCAACAAATAATTAAAACACTAATAACCCAACATCAAAATCGAAGCATCCGTCCACCAGAAACAAAAAGAGAAAATATAATTTACAAAGCCTTCACTTTCATTAAGGAAATAACAGACCGGTTCAACTTTCTTTAGGTAAGAAATTAAGACTGTGTCTATAACACGTCTGCGACCGATATATGAGACCACGACAGGAGTTTTCAATTTTGTTTGCAAAATTTATGAAATATGGGATGTATTCGAGTAACCTGCTATCTTAACTGTGAAGTTAGCAATAGTTACATCGCGTGTTCATTAAGAAACGGACACGCAGTAGTGCTCTAAAACTATCAGTTTTTTGCATTTTTAGAATAGGTTAGGTCCCAATTTTGAAGTCCTTATTTCACAGCGAAGCTAGCAGGGCAGTATGATTTATTAAAAAAAAAAACTTGAAAAAAAATGAATATTTTCGAAATGCGAAATTCGTTATGTGTTCTTAATATTGAATAATAGGAAAGTGACAAAAATACACTAAGCGGTCGCATCTTCCCCAAATCCTATAGTGTGCCCAAGCAGGGGGGTTGCAGTTTGGGAAGTAACTCCCAAATCCAGAAAATAAAATCCAAATCGATTTGGGCGTTATTATCTAACGCCGTTCTAGTATTCCCGCTTAAAAAATGTTGTCCATGAAATACAACAACTATTCCGCTTAGTTAATTACGATAAACCTCTCCGCTTATGATTTAAGAGCATATAAAAACAGAATAGAAAATATTATAACTGTTATACATGGCGTGTTTGTGTGCACTTTTATTTAAACCGAAAAACCTATCTTTAACGATAAAATATTAAAAAGTCAAAAGTAACACAAATACGTGTGTTTTTTGTTAGATTTTTTTATGTTCGAATTTTTTTTCAAATTTTTTAAATGCATTATTGTTTGTACTATCGATAAGCACCAGATTGCTAAATTGTAACAAAATCGGTCAAATCATGGAAAACATATAAGCGAATAACCCAAAAATAAGACCATTTTGTCTAAAAACGTGTACCTAATGTCTATTTCCGTTATTCGAATTTTCCGCCAAAAATCTGAAACGCAGTTTTCTATAAACCACTTTGGTTATTCCAGGTATGAAGTTTAATCAAAATCGTTGGATCCCTTTTTGAGAAAATTTGAAAAAAAAAAAAATTTGTATGGCAACTACCCGTTCTAATAGGTATTTTTTTTTAGAGGTTTAAGACTTTGAAATGGAATAAAACAAAGATAGTTTTTTTAAATTGACCTGAAATTTACTTTATTCGAAGATAATCATCTGGTATTATAATTTAAATATGATTTCTGGCATATGACCGCCACGGCTGGCTCGGACGTAGTCTAATCTAGAGGTCCAATTTTCGATGACTTTTTCCAACATTTGTGGCCGTATATCGGCAATAACACGGCGAATGTTGTCCTCCAAGTGGTCAATCGTTTAGGGCTTATCGGCGTAGACTAGCGACTTCACATATTCCCACAGAAAATAGTAAAGCGGCGTTTTGTTTATTGACGTATCCATTCAATCAAAAGTGAGCTTTATCACTAAACAAAATTCGCTTATGAAAATTGGGATCAACAGCAATCTTGTTTGGAAGAGTTGTCTTGCTTTGATATTTCTATCCAAGAAATCTGATTGCTCCATATTGGAGATATTTACAATAAACTGAAATTTTGCTTTTTACCCCACATAATCAAAAGCAGTTGTCCAGATGTACCTACGGTACTTTTTGAGATGTGACTAAATTATTAAAACTTTTTTTTTTGTGTCTAAACTCAGCACCAACCAGACTTCTCGAAAGCTCTGGAGTAATTTGCGTTCTATTGGGGTTGGTAGAGAGGAGGTTGTTAATAATTTTTCTGATCCTAATGAATTGAATAACGCTTTTTTATTGGATTTTGTACATACTTCTAACTTTGAACCCAATTATAACATCATATATGGAGTTTCTAGTGAATTTGATTTTGTAGTTTTCTCTGAGTGCGAATTGCTTATGAGTTATGAGTATTCTTTCTCTTAAGTCTAATTCCGTAGGTGAAGATGGAGTTCCTATTAAATTTATTAAAATGATACTACCACAAATATTTTCCACAAATATTACCAGTTCTTCGTTTCCTGATTGCTGGAAGTTTGCAAAAGTTGTTCCTGTTCCCAAAAAGCCGCATCCAACATCTTGTGTGTGATTTCCGACCTATAAGTATTTTACCCTGCCTGTCTAAGGTCTTTGAAAAAGTCCTAGTTAATCAGATATCTAACCACGTTAGCATGAATAATTTGTTTACTTCAGTACAATCCGGTTTTTGACCTGATTATAGTTGTTCCACAGCAATGGTTAAGGTTCTTGACGATATTAGAACTCAGTATGATCAGGATAAATTGACTATATTGTGTTTGTTAGATTTTTCCAAGGCGTTTGACAGAGTTAATCATGAAATTTTGTGTAAAAAGCTGAACTTATACTTTGGTTGCAGTAGGAGATCCATACGATTAATTAAAAACTACTTACAACACCGTAGTCAAAGAGTTATAGTTGGCCGTGATACTTTTTCTGAGTCAATGAATTTGCTTGCTGGTGTACCGCAAGGTTCAATTTTGGGCCCTATATTATTTTGCATGTTCATCATTGATCTCCCCAAAGTATGCCATAATGTCATGTTGCACCTTTATGCTGATGATGTCCAAATATATCTCTCAAGACCACTTAACTTGCCAGAGGACCTTATATGTAGAGTTAATGAAGATCTTTCAGGTATCTACAATTGGTCTTTAAGCAATGGGTTGACACTAAATCCTGCTAAATCGCAATTAATTGCAATATCTAACCTTCCTCCTGTCTTTTTATTGCGTTTTCATCTCAACTTTACTGATACTGTTACTAGTCTAGGCTTTAAAATAAATCGCACCCTTTCAGCTAATTGACATGAGTCAATCTTTCTGTCGGCCGAATCTATGGTGGTATGCGTAAGCTTAACCTTTTCTCTACCTTAACTCCTGTTGATACTAAGATGAGGCTCATTAAATCTTTGTTACTTCCTATCATTGATTATGCTGCAGTTGTTTACTGTAAACCTGATTCACACTCGCAGCAAAAACTAGTCGTTGCTTTCAATGATATGGTAAGTTATTTTTATGGTTTGCGAAGGTTTGACGATGTATCCCAATACCATCGACTTGCCCATGGATGTTCGTTCCTGCAATTTCTTGATTCGAGATGTTGCTTATTTTTACACAAGATAATCCAAAGAAAAACACCATCATATCTTTTTGCTAAGATTCGTTTTGCACAGTCTGTCCCAACTTTGAACCTTATAACCCATTCCTATAATTACTTAAACTCATCAAGACTTTTTTTTGTTTATGCCATTAGACTCTGGAACTCTCTGCCTGTAATGTTAAGGCAAATAATCGGAACCAAAAGGTTCAAAAAAGCACTATTTTTGAACTTTCATTAATATTTCTATATGTATAGAAGAGCAGCAATTTGAAAAATTTTTAATTAATTATTTTATTGTTCTTTGTATCTTATTTTGTTTCTTTCTTGAATAACATAAACTAGTTTTCCCCTAGTAAATTCTTTTTTGTTTAGTCATTTCTATTCTTCTTCTTTTTTTTTGTTTTTGTTTTTTAACCCAACTTGTATTAGAGTAAGTACTATAAAAAACAATGTCTTATTTGTACGCCATTATTTAAATAAATTAAAATTGAAATTGAAGCACTCTATACAAATTCGGGTTTTCGTAGTTTTTGATTATCTAATTTTTCTGAGCTAGAACTGCAAAAAATGTTAAAAATAATATTGCAAATTCCTTGCGTATATCCAAGATTGGTCTAAGTGAAAACAGTTGGCCTGGCACTGTTTTTGCAACCTGAAACATCCACCAGACGTGTTCATTCTTATTGCAAACAGTTTGTAGAACCCAGGAAAACGCAACATACCTCTATATCCCACCACCTAAACTTTCCGCAATGCAGCCGAGATAGTGATAGGAACAAAATCAGGACTGCTGAAATTTTTTTTTAGTGACTTTAGTGGCTAACTTAGAGGTGTGGGTTCAAGCCCCACTCTAGGCAGCAGTCTTTTCTATATTCCCCCAGTAATACAACTGGACGCCACCCGTGGGATTCCATGATACAATCAGTACCTTATTTCTCAGTCCACTGTGTCAACAAAAATTCCTTCTATTCCTTCTAAATAGTGCCGTGCAGTTCTGGTTGCATTTTAAAGACCTTAGGTCTTACAGGCATATAGTTAAAACTATTATGATTATCATAAAGAGCTTTTGAACTACAATTAAGGGCCACAGTAAGAATATAGGGAACAACTGCATTGCTAAGTGGAAACTGAGAGGGACTTTATTCCTAACTGCGATTTCACATTACTAGGTTATTAAATTAATGGAATCTTAGCTTTTTGTATGGTACACAGCTTTAGGTACACCTTTTATGCGTTCCAGCTGACATACACCAGATGAGAGGCATGATATCGAAAGTTAGGGCACCTTATGTCACTAACTATAATATTTCATATGCTTCTCAGAAATATTTAATTTGTAGATCTATAACTACCTAAAATCAATTTATCGTCCTTTTAAGCGTTCAATACACGATACAATTATCGTACAAAAGTTGAATCGCATACGATGATTGTATCTTGTGTGTGTGTAAACCAAAGTATCCGCTCTACTGAAATCGCATCGTCGAATGCTGTCGAGCAAAAACGAGCGGTTGCATACGACAGTTGATGAAACCGTGAGTTAGTCTTATGGTGTGTGTTCTCACTTTCGATATCGCAACCGATATCGGTACAACTCAAGTCGGTACAACAGATTGCACCGTGTATCGAACGCTTTAAGCTCCTTACTTTTTCAAACAGATTTTGTCAACAAATTTTAAACAAACAAATTGAATATTGTGTATGCTTTTCAATTTTTTTTTTCTAAAAGATAGCTTAATGAGCCTTTTCCCAGATTAAATCCTCCGCATTACAGACCCTCGCTACCCTACCCATTCTCGGTTGTTAAAAGAAATTTTATTTTTATTTTGTTGAAATGTCAAAGATTTACATATATGACTTACTTACTGGTACTTGTGTTGTTTTTTTATAACTTGAAAAATCTATAATAAGAACTTCTGTCTTTCATCCGTTTCCCAAAATAATAAAAAAAAAAAACATACATTCCGACTTATGCCAATCAGGATGATTTGTATTTGTCAACCGCATTAAAACCTCCTTTTTACAATTTAATTATCTTGTTTTTTTTATTTTATATATTTCATGATATAAAATACGTAGTAAAAACAGTAACCTATAACTTAAATTTATTTAATGGGTTTCCGCAATTTGAACGACGAATAAACTCAGTTTTGGAAAAATTATGTTTTTTTTCCTCTATTTCATAATGTAGGTATAGAGGAGATGAATATAAAAAAAAAACGAATGTTCGTTTAAGGATGAAGAAATAAGTAGGAAAAAAACTATCGTAAAATAAATAAGATCAGAATGATTTTCCTTGAAATTTCTATTCGGAGAACATTAAAAATTCTTTTTCGTTCCTACCAGTTTTTTTAGAATGCTTTATATATAACGGGTGGGCCATCTAGTGGTTTCTTTTTAAATCGTAAGTTATTTTGACACTGGGAGTGATTGGCGAATATGGGAGGCTTAAGCAAATTTTATAACAATTTTAATGATTTTATATTACAAAAGATGAATATAATAATTTAGAGAAAATGTTACAGAAGCATAACATTTATTCTTTAAATTGCTAAAAAATCACTCGTAAATATGCTTGGAGCTGGAGAAACCGTCAAAGTGGGCCAAACCTGCTACATATTTTATAAAGAAAAACCTCCAAGTGGGATCATTCTTCATGTACCTATTTTTATTTTTACCTAAATTTTATGATTAGAGCCAACGGGAAGTTATGATTTTTTCATTTTTCTGTCCAAAATTGGTAGAACCTGATAATACACAAGGTACATGGTCTTTAGTTTTATCCGAACTGTGAATAATAATAAACTGAGCTTGATCTTAGGAAAGTTGAATAATTGTATGCGACTACTTAAGTCTGTTGCAAAAATTTGTTCCGCGAACCAACTTGAAACTATAATCGTAATATTGGAAAACGGATTCCAATATCACGAGAACAAAACGCATTCGATTAATTAATTATTAGAATTATATATTAAATAAAACCAAACGAAAGCACGATCCCGGCGTCCAATACGACTTATGAATTTAATTGGAAATGAAATCCGAAATGTCAAAATGACAACAGGTTCGTTCGATGAACAAATAATCAGCAACCAACAACACATACAGTGCTGTCTCCCGTAGCTCAGTCTTAGGGGTGGGTTCGATATAAAAATGATATAAAATGAAATAAAATGAAATAATAAAAACGAAAAGGTAAGTACAGGGGCGTACTTACTTTCGAAAGTAGGCGCCAGGAAACTTTTTAAAAGCTAGTTTGCCTTAACCAGTACCTGTAAAATAAACTCCAAAATTGCGAAATAAAATACTGAAATTAATTTCCTAAAAGCTTTATTGATCTGTATGGGGTGTGTCTGGGAAACCGTGGTTGAAGCTTGGATTAAAACCCAGAATCTTTTCAAATACAAAAGAAAAGTGAAACAAAGGTTTTTCGAGATTGGCAGAGGGCAAATTCTTGAAATTAAAAGAAAATAACAACTCGAAAAATCGCAAAGAACAATTTCTTTGTGTCACGAGAACTCGAAGTAAGATCACAAAGGGAAAGTTCCCGAAAACCACAACTGTACAAGGACAACTTGAACGGTCGCGAGTCCCGCAATTTCGGGAGAATAAAAGAACAACGGAACAAAAGCCAACGCGGGTAAAAAACGCGGCCAACAAACCAAACGAATAGAAACTGGACAAAACTAAACAATGCAATACTTAGCTTTTTCTTATGGCGGAATCCTATCCTATCCTCAAGTGTTTCCCCAATCTGGAAATACCTGTCCTGATCGTCTCCAGCAAAAAGTTTTCCTCTCCAACTAATAACACCGAAAAATAGCTCCTCTATTTTTCTAATCTTATTGATTTCCAAACTGGGATTCTTCGTAATACAATTTTCTGTTAACAAACAAAAAAAAATCGCAAAAATCGAAAATAATTTTTCGCTTACAATCTTCTGAACTAGCCGCTTTCGTAACCTTTTTCAAAGTCAGTCAAAAATGGCGGACTAAGCTCGTCCATGCCGTCCATTCCATATATTGCTATCTCTTTCAGATCGCTTGTCCGTCTGTTATTCGGTCACAGTCTAACTGCAGCACTCCTGCAATTAGCTGAAGTGTGCGCTGTTGCCGAATCGAGCCACGCATGCGATCTCTTTCTAAAAGTAGCTCAATGGACAAGTTCAGTCCCCACCCGTCAATTCCTATAGCTAAAAGATAAGCGAAAAATTATTCAAAACTACGTACAAAGCCCCCAGCCCGAACCGGCCCAGACTACGAAGTTGGAGGAAAACATTTTGTCAGATGGGATCACTACCCTGTTCCAACTAAAATGAGGAGACAGGATTCACTGCCTTTAGCGAAAGTTAAAATAAGCAAAACCCGTAGACTTTCGCGCAGATTTTAAAAGGGGAAGGGAAACACGTCGCAAAGTGATTTTTCTTCCGTGTTCAGACACTTTAGGTTGGGCACTAAGCCATACTAAATTTAGGATGGTGTGAACCAGGTGTCACCCATGTCGTTGAACATGGGTCGAACCATCATGTTTTATCCTCTTGTGGACCATCTGTCGCACACTCGATGATTTCGTGGACCATCTGTCACACGATTAATTGTGTATCTGACTAAAAATGGATTAAGGGAAAGAATAGGCTGGTGAAACTTGTTGTGGTAAATTTTACCGTAACAAGTCTGCAATGCGCCAGTACCTTATTTTCTTGTTCAGTCTAATTTAAAGGGTATATTATTGTTTTACTTAATAGAGCTAGATATATTATAACATTTTTTTAATTTGAGATGCTAATTTTAAGTGTTTCAAATTCATTAACCCGTTTTCAAAATGTAAATTTTTCAACAAAAAAAAATACTTTTTAAAAGGAGAAAATCGAAAATAAAAAAAAATGTTTTTGTGGCAGGTGCCGTTAGTAAAAGTTCGTTATTTGCTTACTAAAATGTATATTAGAGGTACTTAAAATAGTGCACTTCGAAATTTTTATCAAAATCGTTAAAGCCATTTCCGAGATAAATTATATTTTTCATAACGGATGTATGGCAGTTATTTTTTTTTCTCCTTTAGGTAATCACTAAAAATCCTGAAGTTCAAAATTTCGAGAAAATCGTTTCCGTGGTTCAGGATGTACTTAAGTCCAGAACTCGAGATACAAACATCAGACATTCAGACATACGAACATACATATATTGAGAGAAATACAGAAAAAATTTCAATAGCCACAGTTTTTCGTTTTCTCTATCGGGTTTGATTAAAATCCCAAGGTCAGTTTTTTTAAGAATCCCTAATTTTCCCTATAGCCCTACGCCTACATATACATTAGGGTGGTTCTTAATTTTTTTTTTCTAAATTAAGTGTGACGCCCCTAAATTGGCTCCAAATGAATTAAAAAAAAATACTTTAATTTCTAAAGAATTTTATCTCTACACCTTACTCATTACTCCCCCTGTTTCAATGAGATATTCTTGTAGGTACTTTGATTTTTGGATTATTTCCATAATATATCCCCTTAATGGCTGGACCGATTTTTCATAGTTTTGCACATTTGTACCTACTTCTAATTATTCATATAGCAATGGATACTAAATACCAAAAAAAAGAGAAAATTTGTAAAAAAGTGTGATAGATTAGATACTAAAAAAAAAGAATCTACTTTTCGATTTGTTTGTGATCGAAGAACATTTTTTTTTTTGTAATATTTTTAAATGCAGTATTGCTAAAAATAATTAGAAGTACCTACAAATGTGCAAAATTATGAAAAAAATATGTTCGGCCAAAGAGAATAATCAATAAATTAACATTTTGAAAAAATTAGAGCATTTTTTTTTTATTTATTTGGAGCCAATTTAGGGGGCTTTTCCATCTTTTTTAAGGACCACTCTATACATATATAATCATAAGTAACAAATAAAATCAAACCAATATTTTGGTTTTGTTGAATTCATTCTCCTCAATAGATTTTTCAAAATACTCAATAGTTGCCTTGAGTGAGGGATTTCTCAAAATTCACTTTATAGGCCAGTCAGCATCAGAGACGAAAAAATGTTTCATAATGACAAAGACATATCTACCTTGAAATTGTTATAGGTAAACAAATTTGTTGGGAATATTTTGATAGGAAATTTAATTATGTTATTTTTATACATAAAAGTTGGCCCGCCTGGCTTCGAACGGGTAGATAAACCTACACTTCACATACAAATTACAAATGAAAATATTGATAAATATTTGAGCTACTATTTTGAGAATACTATTTTCTGCGTTTTAACCCACTTCACGTTATGGAATGGTGAAATTCTTAAAAACATGATCATCTCAGTCCAACTCTTATTGCTTTCCCAACACAGAAAGAATTTTTGTAATCAAAAACCACTATTTTGTGTTTATCCCATTTCAATCTAAAAATATAAAATTTTTGACAAAAAAATTAAAATCGGATATCCCTTTTTTTTTATAAAAATGTATTAATTTAAAAAAAAAAAATTCTTAAGCCATTGCCAAAAAAAACTTTTGATATAAAACTTTGAGAAATATTATGATGGGAAATGTTATAGAAAAAGATCCAAATGCAAGGATTTTCCAATAAGAGGTGTTATTTTGATATTCAAAGAAAAATGGCATTTTTTGAGATAAATGATCGGATGTTTATTTCATTATAAAGAGGAAGGTATGTCGTTAATAATGGAACACAACATCAGCCAAATGGCCGCCACGACCACGCTTACAGGACCATATCCTTTTCATGAAATTTTCCATAACCAAATCGCAAAGTGGCTGCCCTATGTCCTCGATAGCCTCACGAATTCCATCTTTGAGGTCTTGAATCGACGCTCAGCTGTTGGCGTAGACCTTATCTTTCACGTGGCCCCAAAGGAAGAAGTCGCAAGGTGTTAAATCACAAGATCTCGGTGGCCAATTGTGACCACCTCTTCGAGAGATAACAAGGTCCGGACACTTTTCCCGTAAAAGATCGATGGTTTCATTGCTTGTGTGGCACGTAGCGCCGTCTTGTTGAAAGTAAACGTTGTCCAGATCAATACCATCCAATTCCGGCCATAAAAAATCATTAATCATCTCTCGATAGCGCAATCCATTGACCGTAACTGTTGCTCCAGCCTCATTTTCGAAAAAGTAAGGTCCAACGACCCCGCCGGACCATAAACCGCACCAAACAGTCACGCGTTGAGGATGGAGAGGCTTTTCAACGATAACTCTTGGGTTTTCCGAGCCCTAGATGCGACAGTTTTGCTTGTTGACGTAGCCTCCGAGATGGAAATGGGTCTCATCAGTCAAGATGATTTTTCGATAAAATTCCGGATCATTTTCATGCATTTCAAGGACCCAATCAGCAAAGACACGACGTTGTCGATGATCAGCCGGCTTGAGTTCTTGTGTTAACTGAACTTTATAAGCCTTAAGACTCAAGTCTTTATGCAAAATACGTTGTAATGACGTTTTGTGGAATGCCTAATTCCAAAGAACGACGAGGAATGGACAAACCTGGGTTTTCTTCAACACTTTGGGCTACAACAGCAATATTCTCAGTTGTTCTTGAGCGACGTGCACGGGTTTTATTCTTCACATCACTAACTTGTCCCAACAGCTCGAATTTGTCCACCAATTTCTGTATTGCGGTCCGACAAGGTTCTTCACGAAGACCCAAAAATGTTTTAGTTTTACGAACCGTCTCTGCCAAATTTTCACCATTTTTATAGTGAATTTTAATAATTTCAATGCGTTGTTGAAGCGCGTATCGTTCCATTTTTATTAATGGCGTAGTTTCTACTTGTCAAATGTCAAAAAATGACAGCTTCAAAAGTGACAGCTACCGAAATAGCGGGCTATTCAAAATAACACCTCTTATTGGAAACCCCTTTACAATCGAAGTACTACTTTTCATTTTTAACCAAATATCACTATGAAAGTACTTAATTAAAAAAAAAAATAACACTTAAACCATCCACTAAAAATGGCCTTTCAAACACCAACAGAATTACTGAAATTGGACAATTTCGTTTTACACCATTTTAACCTACAAATATTAAAATTTGAAAAAGAATATACCATGAGCCATGTCCTAAAACAAACCATTCAAACAAAAGAACAATTTATTAAATAGGACATTCTTTTATTTTTGCCCCATTACCCAATACCAATATCAATTTTTTTTTTTAAATATCCTTGAAGCCATTTCGCAAGAATAAAATTTTAAACTCAAGTGGTTTTTTTTTTTCAATTGAATACGTCTTTTTTCATTTTACCCCATATCATCCTACAAAATAAATTTTGTTCCAATATTTTATTAATTATTCTGCTATTCAAGACGGAGATGAATCCAATAAATCAGAGATCATTAAAATCGGTTCAGGCGTTCTTGATTTATAAATGGTGTAACTAGACTGAATTTGTTTTATACATATTTATTAAGATGTAGATCATCATAAGTTGTTTTACTTTCAAAGTTAAAACACCAAAAGGTATGTTGCTCTAATTTTGCTTAGCAGTTGTTGATATAAAATAAAAACGTACTTTTCGGTGTTTTAATTTTGAAAGTAAATGGTGTTTGTTTTTTTAGACGTGTGTTTTTCAAGAAGAAATAAAACACATATAATTTAATGTTATGGCCAAGAATTAAGCTTTATTATAAAGATAAGGGTTTGAAATTATGTTTTAAAAATGATTTCGGGCAAGTAGCCGCCACAGCTGGCTCGAATAAATTCCAGCCGACAGGTCCAATTTTCAAAAGCTCCAATTGTTGCGTGCGATGGCGGATGGCCTCATTCGGGTCTTCTTCGATACTCTGCTCCACAGCAGCAATAGCATCTTCGATGTGCACTGTACGGCGTCTCTGACGATGCGCATTATCCACTAGAGTAAACGTGGTGCGAAACCGATCCATGGTTGCTCGAATTTATGCGATTTTGCGATTACGACGACCGAATATTGGATGCAGCGCGCGATGCATCGCGCAAACCGAACCATTATTTTGGTAATAAATTTGCACGATTTGCAAACGTTGTTCAGGAGTAAGTCTATTAATTATAAAATGGCAAACCAAACTAAGCATAAATCAAGTGACAGCTGTCAAAACGACCAACTCCGAAAAAAGTATTTCCTGATTGAAAACCACACGTCTAAAAAAAACACCCTTTATAAATCCTCTTAAAAATTAATTGATTTCCAATCAGAAAGATCCTTACACATGTTTTGTTAGATAAGTCGTGCTCGAAATATTGTTTAAAACTCATTTTTCCAAATGGGGTGGAGCAACACTAATGTCGTTTTCTAGGGGACGTTCACTCCTTTTACTCGAAATTTCCCATTTTCGATAGGAATGGTACAGTTCCGAAATCCAAACGAAAACGACATAAGAGCCGTGGAATTTTGTTTAAATACTCAATGGTAATCCACCAATACCACTTCCAATCATAAAATTTAGGCACGAAAAAACACGGTAGAATACATATATCATCTTTTTAAAAAAATTCGAATATCATTTACGAAGGTTTTAACTTGAGTTCTAATGGTCAGACCTTCAAGGTAAAAATATTTAAATTGAGGCGAAATTTAAAGCTTTTTGTTGGTATAGAAATGTGTGAGAGGCGTCTATGAAATGGGGGTGACCATGTTTTCATAAAGCCCGAACCACACTACTCTCGTGTGTTGTGTTGGGGAGTAGTGTGTCGCTATCGCTCTAATGTATTTCGTATGCGTAGAGCCATATTTGTATCGTGTGATGTGTTGTGTCGAAATCTATGAAATACATTGGAATGACAGCGACACACTACTCCACAACACAAAAGCCTTAATGAGGCTTAGTAAAAACAAAAAATCCCAACGACCGAATACTCGCGATCCAGTCGAGAACTTTTTTTTCATCTTTAATAGCTTTATATAAATTAATTATGTGCTAATGCAATTATTATATTTAATCTAACTATAAAGCATCATCAGTACCGTAACTGATATTCATATAAATTAAACTCATAACGATCAACATGGTGAAAAAAATGGAACAAAGTAGGTATATAATTAGGTAGGACTTAAATTATTGGCCTACTATCTATAGTATCATCAAAGCAAAGTCTTTTCATTTAAAATTGGCCATATTAGTGCTTTGAGTTTTGTTTCGGTTTATTTTTTTTTTTTTTATTTTTTTCTTCCATTGCGATTTTGTTTTGTAGTAAAATGAAACAAAGGTAGAATTTAATTATATAAATAAATTAATTTTTGTCCCGAACAGCATCAGATTGAGTAATTATTTCCGAACAAAATAATATAGAAAATTTCATCAGCACAAAGCAAACCAAATTACCCGACGGTTATTTGTTATTTGCCATCAGGATTATTATGTAAATGGACAAACAAAAGAAAAAAAAAAAAGTTTTTTATTTTATTTTAATTAATGGTTTTAATATTGTCATCTGATGTTATGCTTCAAATTTGCAATTAAATACTTTCAAGTACACATACATAGGTATTTGTTTTTTTTTTAGGATTCGTATTATTTTGAGTGAAATGAAAACAAAAAGGTACAATAAAGTGGGGTTTCTTTAGGTAAACTGTGAAGAAAAATTAGTTTTTATTTGAAATAAATGGATAATCAAAATTCCTATTATGTTTTATCAATCTGACGATCTGATCTATGCAAGTGTTTAATCAAAAAGTCCTTTAACAATTTTTTTGTTTTGAATGTCATTAGCTCTTGTTTCTAATTAGCTGTTCATTTTCCCTAAGAGCCATAAGTTCACAGCACTATAGAGCAAGTAAGTTGGCTTGCAACAAGAAAAAAACCGTAAGGAAGTATTGAAGTTTGCCTCCCCGTTTGAGCGGTTGACCAAGTTTCTTCCCATATTGCCGTTTTTTTTTATGAAACGATGGAATTTATTTTGATTCATTTTGGTCAGAAGACAAAGTGAAGAGACACAATACTCAGCAGAAGATGGACACGAACTTTAATACACATTCATAAGAGCATTGTGAATTAAAAGCAAAATTATTGCTCAAGTCCATTTGCTGGAACGAAACTTAAATATTTAAGCTCAGCATAACATAGAAAGTGTTCTTTTTAGACGTGTGGTTTTCAAGAAGAAATAAAACGCATATAATTTGATGTTGTGACTAAGAATTTAGCTTTATCATAAAGATAAGAGTTTGCCATTATGTTTTAAAAATGATTTCGGGCAAGCTGCCTCCGCGGCTGGCTCGAATAAATTCCAGTCGAGAGGTCCAATTTTCGAGCACTGTCTGCAGAAATTCAGGCCGTATGTCAGCAATAACGCGCCGAATATTCTCTTCCCAAGCGCCAATCGTCTCGGGACTATCTGTTTGGAAAAGCGACTTCACATAACCCCACAGAAAATAGTCCAGCGGTGTTAAATTGCACGATCTTCGAGGCGACGCCACAGGCCCACGACGCGAGATAATGCGCTCACCAAAAGTGTCTTTTAATAAATTGATTGTTTCGTTGGCTGTATGGCATGTAGCGTCGTCTTGTTGAAACCAAAGGTCGCCCATATCAACATCCTCCAATTCAGGCACGAAAAAGTCATTAATCATGGCTCTATAGCGTTCACCATTGACTGTAACATTAGAATTTTTGAAGAAATATGGACTAATGATTCCCTCTGCCCATAGAGCACACCAAACAGTGACTTTTTGAGGATGTAACGGTGTCTCAACAATGGCTTGAAGATTATCTACACTCCAAATGCGGTAGTTTTGCTTATTGACGTATCCATTCAACTAAAAATGAGCTTAATCGCTGAAAACATTTTTTTTTTGTGAAAATCGGGGTCAACAACGATCTCGTTTTGAGCCCATTTTGCACAATTTGCATGCGTTGTTCAGGAGTGAGGGCCAGTTTCACAGTCGTCAGAAAAGTGACACTCAAGTTAGGAATTTGAAAGATTAATTACCAATATCACCGTTCATCACTGTTACCTGAATAAGTGGCACTTAAGTCTCCGATGCTGGTGACTTAAGTTCCACTTAGGCTAGCTATGAAATTAAGCTTAAATTCCTAATATGGAAAACTTAAGTGTCACTTATTCTTATAAGTGTCGACTGTGACACTGGCCCTAAGTCTATTCACTTTAAAATGGCAAACCAAATTGAACATAAATCAAGTGACAGCTGTCAAAAAGACCAACTCCGAAAAAAGTATTGCCAGATTGAAAACCACACGTCTAAAATAAAAACCCTGTATTTTATTAGCTTGACCATCTCGGATTCGCACGGTTCGACCAATCTACGCTACGCTACGTTGAATCCCCGCAAACCCTATCTTATTAAAATTATTCTAAAGGGTCCGCCATCTAACGTTTTTTTTCAACTAGTGCTTATTTCGTGAATGGTAGCACTTAGCTCATGTCTGATTTGACAGATAAAAAGTTTTATCCTTCCGCTGAATGAATATGGTTGTGTATACGTTTCGCTATGTGGGCCTGCGATCGACTCAGAGAAGATGCCGATTTTGCCAAAAAAAATCAACTTCTCAGATGAAGCTCATTTTGATCTTGGCGGGTATTAACAAGCAACATTGGGCACAGAAAACCCGCACGCATACATTGAAAAGCCGATACACCCAAAACGAGTCACTGTTTGGTGCGGATTTTGGTCCAGAGGCATAATTGGGCCATTTTTCGAAAATGAGCAAGGAGGGGCCGTTACAGTCAATGGCGATCGTTATCGGGCCTTGTTGAACGAATGTTTGTTCACAAAAATTGAAGAGGAGGATATTGGCAACATTTGGTTTCAACAGGACGGCGCTACGTGCCACACAGCCGAAGCTACACTCGATGTTTTGCGCCGTTTTCAAAAAAAAAAAATTATTTGGCGGACCCTTTATAACTCCTGCAAAATTCGATACAAAATTACTTTTTCTATGCCTATATTTGACATTGCTTAATGAAAAACAGAAAGCGATGGATTTACTTACCCATTTTTTGATAGCTCAATTTTCAAAAAAATTGTAGCTTTGACGTCACCATCTAACATACTTTTATCATTGCCAATGCAAAAACAAACTAAACTCATCCTCTATATACAGCTTTTTAGACACAAAATAATTTTTTGTTAATTCGTAACCTATTTTTTGTATTTACCCCATTTCAGCCTAGAACAATACTAAATTTTGAAAAATATTTAGCTTTAAAACCATTCCCTTAGTACAACCTTCTAAACAAAAAAAGAATTTTCAAAATCGAACCATTGGTATCTGAGATAATCCCGGACATACAAATCTTGAGTTTTGGCAAAATTAAAAAACTTTCCTTTAAGTATGATAGATAAAGTTTTAAAATGTAAGCCAAGTTTTTTTTTGGTATGACACCCCATGTATGATATATACTTCTTAATAAAGGTGTTTACATTTAATTACAGATATAAACCTTGGTATCTGGAAGAATGTTCCTCAACATTGGCGACAACCTATAGTTCTGGTACACCAGGTCATGACAAAAGTGTAGCAACAGTGGATATGGATGGAAGATTACGTCCTGATCATATCTGTACCGTCGAACATACCGGAACCTCTGCCTCAGCTCCTCTAGCAGCTGGGATCTGTGCACTAGCCCTTGAAGCTAATCCCAATCTAACGTGGAGAGATATGCAGTATTTGGTGGTGATGACATCACGCCCAGAACCATTAGAAAAGGAAAGCGGATGGATAATAAATGGCGTCAAGCGGAAATACAGTCACAAATTCGGTTATGGTCTGATGGATGCTGGAGGCATGGTCAGTTTAGCTGAACAATGGACATCGGTGCCACCACAACACATATGTAAGTCCCGGGAAAATAATGAAGATCGTAAGATCGAAGGTACCTATGGCTACACACTGCAGACACACATGGACGTGAATGGGTGTGCGGGAACTATCAATGAAGTTCGTTACTTGGAACACGTGCAGTGTAAGATAACGCTGAGATTCTTTCCTCGGGGTAATCTTCGAATTTTACTCACATCCCCAATGGGTACAACTAGTACACTTCTGTTTGAACGGCCTCGGGATATCGTTAAGTCCAATTTCGATGATTGGCCATTCTTAAGTGTGCATTTCTGGGGCGAGAAAGCTGAAGGTCGATGGAATCTGCAGGTAATAAATGGCGGACGAAGACGGGTCAATCAACCGGGTATACTTTCTAAGTGGCAGTTGATATTCTACGGTACAGCAGTTAAGCCTGTACGTCTAAAGGGCGAACTACAGGATCAGTCACGCAGAGGGCAGGGTCTCAATCCGTTCGTGTTCCCCACTGACTCAGATCTGGGACAGCAGACGGGGGGTTTCTTCAACGCCGATCAGTATTCTGGGTATTTGAACTATCAGAACCTTTTCACTGGAGCTGGCAGTAATCCCGAGAAGGCGGTGGCAACTGTCGATGGTCATAATATTCCAACTCCTCAGCGTCAAAATGTCATGGCTGATTCGAATAACAAGCTTGTTTTGCATGATTGTGATCCAGAGTGTGATTCCCAGGGATGCTATGGTCGTGGACCGACTCAATGCGTCGCCTGCAAACATTATCGCCTTGACAAGTAAGTGCACCTAAGAGAACGTGACTAAAAAATTCCAATTTTAACAAGTATAACAGTTTTGGTTATAAAGTACTGTTTTTGGGGCCCTCAGGTCCCGCGCGCCGGCGGCGGCGCGCGCGTGCCTGTGAGCATTTTTCAGGTACCCAAAATGTTGTTTCAATCTGCGTGAAAAGCGGCGACAAACTAGTATAACTGTTATAAATTTACCTATCTCTTGTCTCGTCACATCTTTAAATCTGTACTGTTTATGCGGCCCCGCAAGGCCCTCCGCCGATGGGCAAACTTCGGGAACCCAGAGTTTAACGCGAAACGCATTAACGCACGCCTACTTTTAATGACGATTAACTGTTATAACTTTTATAAATTAGCATTTTTTAGTCTCGTTCATCGTTCATATAAAATACATTTTTTCCTAAGTTGAATTGTAACTGATATGTCTAAATATTTACAGCACTTGTGTTAGCCGCTGTCCACCAAGAAGTTTCCCCAACCAGGGCGGCGTTTGCTGGCCCTGCCATGAGTCGTGCGAAACTTGCGCTGGCGCTGGACAAGACAGCTGTTTGACGTGTGCTCCAGCCCATTTACATGTCACAGACTTGGCTGTCTGTCTGCAACTCTGCCCCGATGGCTACTACGAGAGTAAGTTTTGTTTAATATGCCATCATCTGTTTTCAACACGACTTAATTTCCCAACACACATTTCTAGACTACGATAACAAAACTTGTGTGCCATGCGAAGCAAATTGCGCTTCCTGTCAGGATAGACCCGATTACTGTACCAGTTGCGACCATCATTTGGTTATGCACGAACACAAATGCTACTCAGCCTGTCCAATTCACACCTATGAGACTGAAGATTACAAGTGAGTGAACATTATTATTAATTATTGATAACTTCGCCAGGCATTCGTTGTGGGTTTTTGAGGGGAAACATTGGGTGCCTCCATATAGTGCTTTGAAATGTCAAGTATATTATTCAGCTTCGCATCAGAGTAAAGTATGTGGCTGACACAATGGTGAATATTACTTAAGGACGTTCTTTGCATATGTATGAGTGTATATAGGGAGGAACACAGGTAGACATGTGTGGAATCAGTATCTAGTAGGTCCAATGAATTTTGTGGAAATGGTTATGAAATTCCTTGAGAGCGTCCTTACTCATGGGTCATGATGAACTCATATGGCGCAAGCATGAGTGAACCAAATTTAATTTTGATGATCGATGTTCACAAGGTATTTCGCCTGCCGAATTCAAACAGGTTTATGTGTATGTGTGTGAGTGTGTGTGTACGTCCTTGCAGCTAATACTGAAAATTAATATAAATTATATGCTCTCTGTTGGCTGCAGCACAGCTGCTGTATTTGGTAAGATTATTGCCTCACGCTGATGAATCCTATCCTGTATGTAGGCCAGATAGTCTGAGTGGTGCATGGTCAGCATTTTGGACATTCACAAAGGAATTTAAATGACAAAATACGGTACATAACAGACTTGGAAATATCTGTGAGAAACAAAATGTTTACATGGTTAAAGGGGACCAACACAATGTTTGATTTAGAACTCCACGTTTTGGGCTCTCAAAGTCCTCACTGTAGCTATAGTTAAAGGACTCATGAACATTTATGGTGGTACCAACAGTATGGCAAATTTTTTTTAGGGGAGAAATTACAGATTCCTCTTTCAAAGAAGTCTCCTTCATGAGATATTGGCTTCAAAAAGCAAAAATTTTCATCGAAAATGGCATAATGTTAATAGAGCAGCCAAAAAAGTGGTTCATAATATCAAACCTTCACTATTCATATAATGCCAATATGGTGCACAAAGCATTTCATCCCTACGGTGATCATGTTATCATAGAAAAACCTATTCAATTAACTACACTTATAAAGGGTGTTTTGTTTTAGACGTGTGGTTTTTAATCTGGCAATACTTTTTTTGGGAGTTAGTCTTTTTGACAGCTGTCACTTGATTTATGCTCAGTTTGGTTTGCCATTTCATAATGAATAGACTTACTCCTGAACAACGTTCAGAAGACTGCAAATTCATTACCAATATAATGGTAAGGTTCGCACGACGTATGGCGCGCTGCGTCCAATATTAGGTCAACATAATAGCAAAATCGCATAAATTCGAGCAACCATGGATCGGTATCGCACCACGTTTACTCTAGTGGATAATGCGCATCCTCAGAGACGCCGTACGGTGCGCACCGAAGACGCTTTTGCTGCTGTAGAGCACAGTATCGAAGAAGACCCGAATGAGTCCATCCGCCATCGCGCGCAACAATTGGAGCTTTTGAAAATTAGGCCTGTCGGCTGGAATTTATTCGAGCCAGCCGTGGCGGCTACTTGGCCGAAATCATTTTTAAAACATAATGGCAAACGCTTATCTTTATAATAAAGCTAAAATTTTGGCCATAACATTGAATTATATGCGTTTTATGTTTTCTTGAAAATCACACGTCTAAAAAAAACATACTTTATGATTTGGCGGGCAAACCAACAATACACGCCGAGCAGTTGGGATTCGAGATATCGTTTTGCGGGCAACGGTTTTTGCGGGAAAACGTATTCAACCCCCATAAATGTTTACTATATATTTTCTATGATTATTTATACTTCATTCATCGATATCTGTAGGTTACTTACGAAATTATGAGAGTACACAAAAAAAGAAATGAGGTGCTAACTGCATGAAGTTCGAACCCATACTTAACCCCAAGTTGCCCTATAGTATGAACATAAAGCTTATAATCCCATTTATTGAGTTTCAGTGCGCGCCAATACAATAGGTAACTGTTTTTTTTATATTTAATAATTCGCACGTCATCACCTTTGAACAAAGTCTTAAATTTATTACATGCAAATTATTTTGAACTTATATTACTACACCTGCCTAAACAGTAAGTACCAGGTGTAATACGATGAGTTCCCATAGCAACTACTTTATACAATAGTTTAAATTTCAATAGAAATGCAACACGAATGATGTTCGAATTTGTGTTAAAAACAATATTCGCTCGCATAATACCTAATGCATTTTTTACAATTCCAAGCTAGCTATAGTACCTATGTATATTGTAAAACGAAATCACGTAGCTCTCAGGATGAAAGCATATCTGCATATCTTGTGATATTATTTATAGTATACCCACTGTAGTATTGCTTCAGGCAATGTGATTGGCTTTATTGTCCATGCAAAGACGAAGAGATCTCAAAGTCTATTGTATGCTGCATGGAGCATCAACAAAAGAAATTTTGTTCATACTCCGTCCGGAAAGCTCAATTCCTTCCTGTGAAAATATTCAGCCGCTCAACGTTTGGGTGAAAGAATTTTTTTAGCATGCTATTTGAAATGATATAATTTTTTTATCACTGAATAACCCCGACTGCAGCGCAGTTCGCCCTTTTTGTGGTTGTTGTTGTCTTCTATATCAGCTAAAAAAAAAAACGTCTAATGTACCTATATGTATATCCTTGGGCTCCTTGGTTCAATCCTCACAACCTACGCTGGCTTAGTTACGATTGCTTTTGAATAGAAGCATCACCTAGGTATATCTTTATAGAAGTTCGGTTTCTATGGAATTATATTACATACATATTTGAGAAACGAACAAAATCGCATGCACAGATTTTATTCAGGAATCCACATCCGCATATTATCATAACCTCATTTCCTCTTCACATCACATATCCCTCCTGTATAGTTTCGCACTTAGAACACATACAAGTCCCTCACTCTGCTCTGCTATGTATTATAAGAAACAAAAAAGTCCTTGCTCTTAACTTGAATGCATATTTTTGTTCGAGATAAGGAAGTATCTAATGTAGGTATTCCAAGAAGGTATAAAAAGAAAATCTAGGTACATTGCTTTGACACGCTCCATACAAAGGAGCTGGATGTGTAATTTGATTAAAATGTGATCTTTTTTTTGTTCATCCATTCAGCGTTTGTTTGACG
Organism: Leucozona laternaria; assembly: GCA_932273885.2. Classification (NCBI taxonomy): domain Eukaryota; kingdom Metazoa; phylum Arthropoda; class Insecta; order Diptera; family Syrphidae; genus Leucozona; species Leucozona laternaria. Next base: position 52,683,399 of record OW026367.1, on the reverse strand, counting down.
TACCTATAGTACGAGTGAAATTTCATGCTTAAGACTCATGACTATAGTGATTTCTTGTTGCTGTCTTAAATAATTGAAGACAGTAGTTAAAGGTGAATAGAAAGAAGCTCATCACTTTGAGGTTCATCATAAAACAGAATTATTCTGTAGTTTTTCTCATCCTGTTTTGTCTTGCAGACACATTATGTTTTTTTTTTCCAGTAAAATATTTCTCTTAACGTTGAACTCAAACTTGGCAATTAATAAAAGCTTCATTTCCACTAAGAAAACTGGCTCTAATTTAGAATATGTCCATGATTTGTTTTGCTTTGTTAAAACAAATTCCATTTTTTATTGTCCAATTGGATACTCCAGACACAATAATTGTAACGAATAGAATTTTTGGATCGAATGGTTACCAGAGTGTTAAATGGCAGGATTATTTAGGCTTTATTTGTCACCGAAGTTTACAGTAAAAGTTTCGAAAATGAATCTGAAGATTTCCTTTGTAAAGGGTGTTTTTTTTTAGAAATGTGGTTTTCAAGAAGAAATAAAACGCATATAATTTAATGTTATGCCAAAGAATTTAGCTTTAGAATATTGGACGCAGCGCACGATGCGTCGTGCGAACCGAATTATTATTTTGGTAATAAATTCGCACAATTTGCAAACGTTGTTCAGGAGTAAGTCTATCATTTATGAAATGGCAAACCAAACTGGACATAAATCAAGTGACAGCTGTCGAAAAATCTAATTCCGAAAAAAGTATTGGCAGATTAAAAACCACACGTCTAAAAAAACACCCTTTACCTAATGCATTTTATTTAATTACATTTTTAGTGAATACAATAGCCCAAAAAATTAAACTAAAAACGCCAAACTTAAAAAAAATCCAAAAAAGCTGAATTTCAGCAGAGAGTCTCACTCTTAAAATGTGAAAGAGTAACAAAAATGATTGCATTCATTTAAATGTCAAATGAATGATGATGTAGTCAACGAATACAATCTTTTTTATTAAAGTGATAATGAATTCAAACAAAAATTACAGCGTTTTAAACACCTGTCAGGGATAAAGATTTAAGTGGGGAAGGGTTGAAAGAGGGTGAAATTAATACCCAATTTCTTCACAGAAGTACTAAGCCAGCCTAGTACCCAGTCCAGCTAGACCAGGTACTGGCTCTGGTACTCGGTCGTAACGAAAAGTTAGTACCTATACATTTCTTCACATCACTAGTACCGGATCTAAATTCACCAAGCGGTACTAGGACTTAATACGTCTAAAACTGGTCTAATTCTGATTTTGACAATAATTTGGCATTTCAAATATTATTTTGATGTTTATTTTGACTGAGCGATTTTTATTTTAAATTATTTTCGAATGAATTGTGTCAATTTTATAGTAGTATAGTGTATAGAGAGTGGGAAGATGCAGAATTGCAATGAAATCCTGCCGACATTTACAGGAGTGATCAGTGGTGAATCAGCTTCCAGATGAAGCACTTGATATCGGTAGAAGATTGTGTGTTAGTTTTTGCGTGGAGTTTTTGATAATTTTCTGTGTACGTACGTGTGTGACAGGCTTGGAGTAATGTCCTTTATTGTGTCCATTTCATGTTCGGTTCATGCAATGCATTGGTCGTGTTTGGGGAAATATCCAGAGTTATCAGAATAGGTTTTGTGTTTGTCTTTTTAATAGCTTGTCGAAACTGTCTTCAACACTATCAACATTATATATGTACCTAGGTACCATAAGAAACTGAAAAATCCACAAAACCAATAAAATCCGAATTTATTGCCTATTTAATAAACTACAGCCAAAAAACTATCGAAAATCAGCAACGAATTCATTGAAAAAATGAAAGAAATTACTCTGATTCAGGTATTAGCGCCACTAGACAGCCGATTTTAAAGTCCCAGCTAATACCGAGTCCTAAGGAGTACTCGGTACCAACTTGACAGAACTAGGGCTTAGTACTTATGTGAAGAAATCATTTGGTGCCGATTTGAGTACTAATTTTAGGACTAGTACTGGTACTAGCGTTAGGACTCTGTGAAGAAATTGGCCGTAAGTGTTTTGTGAATATATATTTTTTGGAGAAATATCAACGCCAAAATTGTAACTTATACCTACGCAACTAGACGAACGTGAAACCAATAGATTTAAAGAAAGACGTGTGCAAATTTTACAATATCACCATGGTGTAAGAAACTGGGGTGTGTCCATTGAAATCTGTTTCTTTTACGAACAAAAGTGTGATAACCTTTCTTGTGTAAAACCTCATAAGCTCAACCAACCCCTCCCTCCCCCACACCTTCAATGCGATTTTTGTTATTTTGACCCCACCTACAGGCTCTATTGTTTTATGCATCTTATCCGAATCATGCCTAATAAATTTTGATTCCATGAATTCATTTTTACTTATAATTAGCGACATAAGTAAAAGTTCAAGGTTATCCTGAGCCTCTTTCAACACTTCTCTTCAGTTAGCATAGTCCTGAGTTAACTGCCTCCACTTACACACTCCAAGTTGGTTTAGGTTCCCTTTCGCTTGTGCACGCCCCTTAAGGCGAGGTTTTCCTCTATTGCGTCATCAATCCGAGTTAGATATGATGAGGTTGCAATTTGGAGCATTGCTGTCAACTCGCTCTACATTCATTAGGCACCTGACTAGTTTGATAAAATTTATCGTTGAATATTCAGCTCGAGAGCTTTTCAACTCAAATCAACTTAAACTGGCACTAAGATTCCTATAAACACCATTTTATGTTTTTTTGAAAGATTTTGAGAAGTTCCAATTGTATGACAACATTTTGGAAATAAACAACCAAGCTAGTAAATATATTAATAGCCTTACAACTTCGAAGTTCCAATAGCTTTAAGGAAAGCCAAACAAAAGTCTGTATCAATCAATTTTGGTCTGTTCATTATTTCTCTGGACCAGCATAACACTCTGAAATGTTTTTCATCAAAATGTTTTATTATTATTAAGGCCCAGTTTCACAGTGGACACTTACCGGAATAAGCGGCACTTAAGATTCCCATATTAGGACTTTAGGCTAAGTTTCATAGCCAGCATGAGTGGAACTTAAGTCACCAATATCGGAGACTTAAGTGCCATTTATTTAGGTAAAGTGTGCACTGTTATATTGTGCCTTTCACATTGGCCACTTAAGTGCCACTTTTCTTACTGTGAAACTGGCCCTAAGATTCAATATTATGTTTACGTACTTCAAAACGAAAATGTGTAAATCATTAGTTAAGAACTAAATTTTTTGTTAAATTTCTTAAAATAATACGTTCATTAAAACGAAATTAATTTGACCACAAAATGAAAAACAAAAGTAAAATAAAAATAAAAAATCTGAAAATAAACATTAATTTTCCGAATCATTTACTTTCGAAACATTCTAGTTTCACCCTTAACCAGTCATTAAGCTACGATAATTTCATCCGCAAACCAACCGAAACACACTTTTGGCTTGATTTTACTCTATAAATCGCGTACACTACGTCGTATACTTAACATTTTTTTTATTCTCGACAAAAAAAAAGACCTCGAACTCGAAGCCAATAATTTAGCACCATTGAATGAATATATATGTGAAGTTGTTCAACCCTTTTTCTACATTTTTGTGTGTAACACACAGTCGTCGTCCGTCGGCGTCGTCGGTCGGCCGCAGCGAAATACCAACACTGGCGATACACACACCACCCGACACTTTATCAAAAATTCAATTATCCTTGCTATTGTGACGTCGATAAATTTCACCTTGTCTCGGTTCCATTCAGACAACGTCACATTAAACTTGCCGGCGGCTTCGTCCCAGTTTCCACATTCACATTCGTCTTCTATTCTCTTCACCATGCTGGTTTTTTTTCTTTTTTCTCATTTATATGGTTTCATTTTGTCCTTTTATTGTCATTTAATAGGCCTTGAAAAGGTTAGCCGATGAGATTAATGAGAAACGATACCGATATCCTTGGATACTATCAATTTTCAATTTAATTTGAGATCATTGCATCGTATAGTGTTGGCCGGGGAGACAGAGAGAGGGCATCAGGGTTCTTTTTGTGCCAGTTTGGTTTATTTTAGTTTGGTTATTAGGATAAGAATTGTTTATTTTTGAACAGCAATATTCGAATTCCTTCAGCCTTATACGAAACACAAGATATAGGTATATGAAAAGAATTTTCAATTTCCAATGAAAAGACATGAAAACAGCCTAAAAGATGATCTCCTTGTGGCATATGAAGTTACAGGGAACACAAAAAAAAAAAAAAAAAAAAAAAACAGAATCGCTTCAGCTTGCCTTCAAAAAGCCCTCGGCCAAGACATCGATACAAAAAATGTGAAAAAGTTCACGAAAAACATATCATAAATTCAAACGAAAAGAAGAAATCGATTAACAGAGTTTCGGACCTTTTTTTATTTTGTTTTATTTAATCTTATTTTCAGCTATTTATTTCTTCTTAGGTTTTCATCTTCCGGCTCTTCTGGTTTATGTCGTTTTTGTTTGTGTTTAAAAGTCCTTTGTGCAGATGTTAAGTTAAGTCAACAATAGGACGATTATGACTGAAAAAAAAGATTAATCTTCGTTTTATTCTTAATCGGTTAAGGTAGAGAGTTGTTTTTTTAAGTTATCACTGGAACACACATTTTATTTGTGCTATGTATGTGCACTTTATTGTAATAAACAAAAACAAACTGTTACAAAGTATCGAAAAATAAAATCTTTTGTTGGAAAGGTATATACTTCTCATACATACAATTTCTTGAACATTAAGACAAAAAAATTAAACGCCATATTTATATTTCTAACAATTTTTTTCGAAAATGTTTGTATGCAATATTAGGTATGTCAATTTTAAAGGACTTCCTGCATCAACATTTGAAATGAAATTGCTTAAGCCTTTAACTAGAAAGTCGACATTAAAAAAAAAACAGTTCTGTAACAGGTACCGCTAATATCAGATTTCGAACAAAATTCATACTACACCTACCTACAAGAGTGCACAAATTTTTTTTTAGCAAAATCGTTATAGCCGTTTTTGAGATAAATAGTTTTATTTCATAACTTTTGCATGGCAGGTCCCGTTGTTTTTAGAGATAAGAAAAAAACTTCAATTTCTCCTCTAGGGAGTCACTAAAAAACCTTAAGTTAGAAATTTCAATTAAATAATGCATAACGTTAAGGAGACAGATGGGATTGCCAGACCCACTTTTTTTCTCCATCGTAAAACAGATTTTTAAATGGTTTTTTCAATTGGCGCGGTAAGATTTTGACGTGGCGGCCTGTGGCAGACATGTTGTTTTGGTGGCATCTTATGTCAAATCTGTTATTTATTATTCAGTTACTGAAGCCACATCACCTTGGCATGTAACACGATTAAAGAGCACATCCAAATGATAATGTGGTAACCATGCGTGAGTTGCGTCCATTTTACGGTTTATATGGTTGGTCTTCTCAGTCAACTGTTCAGCGCTTCGTGGTCAAATTTGAGTTCAACAATTTAGTGAACAATCAGCCAACACCCGTTCGTCAACGAAACGCACGGTCTATAAAAAACATCCGCCGATGTTCGTGTGAATCCGGACTTCTTCCAAAATGACGCAATGGCATTCGCATCACCATAAACAGGGAACACTACCGATCGATGATAAACAACTTATTTGAGCCAAACTTGGATGGCATGCATGTAAATGACATGTGGTTCCAACATCAGAATGGTACTAGAGATAGATAGATAGATAGATAGATTCTTTATTTTTTCATCATAAAGTTTAAAAATTTGTATACTTAAGAATAAGGACATGGCAATACTGCCGTCTGCCTGAGATGACATTTCATAATATGATTTAAAAATATAAGAAATAATAAAAAGCAAAAATTTAAAAATTTAACAAAAGATATGAAGAAATATTTTTATATAAAACAATGATATCAATTTTAACGTGATTTGAAACACAAAATACTACACAATTTGGTTATGATAAGCTGTTTATAAAATAATATCAATTTTAACGTGATTTGAAACAATGGTACTACATGCCTCACAGGAAACGCTACATTCTACATTCTGGATGTACGATTTGAGGATAAGGCTTACTATCGAGGAGTTGACTTGAATTGGCCACCAAGATAGGGCGATTTGACCCCTTTAGGCTTTTCTTGTGAGGTTTCCTGAAGTTGCAGGTCTTTGCTAATAAACCACAATCAACCGATGCTTTTAAGCTGATCATAACACAGGCGATCGCTCAAATTCAGCCGTATACATGCGGAAGAGTCATTGAAAATTGGACCACTCGGATCCGTGCCATCGTTAGAGTTCTGATGTGGGCATTTGAACGATGTCATATTCCATACATAATGGCATTATACATGGGCCTTTCAAATAAAAGCAATATTTTGTTAATACCTCACACTCAGCTTGCTCTATTCCATTTCAAGATCTACCAGTCTTTTTTGAAAATCGCATTATAACTACATGGATTTATATAGCTGGTTTGGATTTGGCAACACTGGTTTTGACAGCTGACGTGTGTTTAGTACCTTGTGTCACTGTCAAACAGCTTCAGTTTGGTTTGCAATTTAACCATGGATCGTCTTACAAATGAACAACGCTTGCAAATTATTGAATTTTAATATCAAAATTCGTGCTCGGTTCGAAATGTTCATCGCGCGCTGCTTCCATTTTATGATCGGCATTCTCGACCTTCTGAGCAGTCTATTCGGAAGATTGTGACCAAATTTCGCACCAAATTTACTTTGTTGGACATTAAACCACCAACACGTTTACGTACTGTGCGTAGTGAAGAAAATATTGCGGCCGTATCAGCTAGTGTGACAGAAGACCGCGAAATGTCGATTCGGCGCCGTTCCCAGCAGTTAGGCCTTTGTTACAGCACTACGTGGAAAATTTTGCGGAAGGATTTGGGCGTAAAGCCTTTTAAGATACAGCTGGTGCAAGAACTAAAGCCAGCCGACCTACCACAACGCCGAATTTTTGGTGAATGGGCTCTTGGAAAGCTGGCCGAGGATCCGCTTTTTTATCGAAAAATTGTGTTCAGCGATGAGGCTCATTTTTGGTTGAATGGGTACGTAAATAAGCAAAATTGCCGCATTTAGAGTGAAGATCAGCCAGAAGCATTGCAACAGCTACCAATGCATCCCGAAAAAGCCACTGTTTGGTGCGGTTTATGGGCCGGCGGCATTATTGGGCCATATTTCTTCAAAGATGATGCGAATCGCAGCGTTACTGTCAATGGTGAACGCTACCGAGCGATGATAACAAACTTTTTTTTGCCCGAAATGGAAGTTCTTGACTTGCATGATATGTGGTTTCAACAAGACGGTGCCACATGCCACACAGCACGCGAAACAATGGCGCAATTGCGAGGCGAGTTTGGTGAACAGTTAATTTCACGTTTCGGGCCGGTCAATTGGCCGCCTAGATCGTGCGATTTGACACCATTAGATTATTTTTTGTGGGGGTATGTCAAGGCTAATGTCTATAGGGACAAGCCCGCTTCGATTGACGCACTGGAAGCCAACATCCATGCATTCATTCGTGAGATACCGGCCGATATGTGTGAAAGAGTATGCCAAAATTGGACTCAGCGGATGGGCTACCTGAGACGCAGCCGCGGTCAACATTTGCATGAAATTATCTTTAAACATTAAATTGCAAGGTTCAAACTATCGATTCAAATAAATATTTCATTCATTTTTTCGAATTCTTTGTGTTTTTTTTTTTTAAAAAAAAGTTCTAAACCTCTTAAAAAACCACCCTTTATATTTTAACAAAAAATGCATATTTTGTGCGAATACCTAATTTTTTTTCAAAATCAATTTAATTCAAAGCACACCGTATTTAATCGATGATATACATTACACATTATGCACAAACCAAGAAATTTAATTTCATAAAAAATCTTTTGAAAAGTGAAACCAATAAAACTACAAAATACAAAATTCAATGAAAATGCATAATCCAATGGTAGACATTTAAAAGTTTCTCTATGTCTTTATTGTATAATACGATCATTCACAACTAACGTCAATTTTCTTTATGTTTTTTTTTTTCATCTCCTTCTTCTTCTTCTTCAACGAATAAAAATTTTGTTTTCTTTTTTATAGTTGAACAAATCAAATCATTTTAAGGCATCACACAGACACAGAAGGATGAAATTTCCTTCTTTTATTCGAAGGACATTTTTGAAGAATAAATTGTTTAGGGACAAAAGCTCGGAAGAACCGGTATGCCGTGTATATCGTCAACCCAATGACAATATGAAACTTCAAATAGGGCAACATAAACAAGAGAAAAATAAAACTAAAAGTATAATGCTTTAAAATTGTTGTCATTGAGGATGATACAAGGAAAATTAAAAAAAAAAACATCAACAACGAAGATGAAAACGAAGACGAAACCGTATGTAAGAGATAATGATAGATTCGAAGAAAAAAAAAATCTGTAAAATGGTTTTCTTCCTTCTTTTTTTTGTATCCTTCCGGGGATGGAATATGTACTGCTTTCATCTTTTGTTTTGTTCGTATTTTATTGCAATTGATTATAGATTTAGATGATTTGTTGAATTTAACGACACAACAAAAAAAAAAAAAAATAAGAGTCAAGGGCAAAAAAGAAGGAATTTCGTTTGGAGTTTTTTAAGAGTCTTATTAAATTAGAGAAGCGAAATTCGTATTTCGGTTTTTTTTTTTTTTTTATTTTTATTTTTTAGGTCGCACACCCTAAACAGTGAATTCGGATAACAAATGGGCGCTTTAAGGGTTCTGATGGAATCACTTAAGGGTAAAAAGGAAGTTTAGAAAATTATTGCTTTTAAATATGTATAAAGGAAAGTGATGGTTGGAAAAAAAAGACTTAAGATGGTATTTTAGTAGTTCGGGTTGAATATGGTGAAACTTTGACACTTGAAAAAGTTGCAGAAATTTAATTGATATTAATCACTTTATATTTAATTTAATTGTCCTTGTAGAGCTCAATTTTTGAATTCATATACTAAAGGGTGGTCCAACGAAAAGGCACGATGTTAATTGTAAATAAAACAAAAAGTTTTCAGAGAATTATCTTAATATTTTTGTTTTGACAGAAGAATCTATGACAATTATGTGTGAAACAAATCATCGGCCAAATGCTCGCCACAGCTTCGGTGGCATACCTCTATCCGATGGTCCATATTTTCAATGACTCTGAGACATGTCGTTACCCAACTAACAATTTTACTTCTATATTTATCTAGAGAAGCTTCTTATTACTATTTATCACACGTATATAAGCTTGTTATAGTACCCTAAAGAGCTAAAAGGGCGCCGTTTTTTCACTCCTATTACACCTATATAAAGTAAATTTTGTTACTCCGAGAAATACACTTATAAGTTATGCCGTAGAGATACTATAGGATAATATAATGGGTGATTTTTTAAGAGGTTTAGAACTTTTTAAAAAAAAAAACACACAAAAAATTCGAAAAAATGAATAAAATATTTATTTGAATCGATAGTTTGAACCTTGCAATTTAATGTTTAAAGATAATTTCATGCAAATGTTGACCGCGGCTGCGTCTCAGGTAGCCCATCCGCTGAGTCCAATTTTGGCATACTCTTTCACACATATCGGCCGGTATCTCACGAATGAATGCATGGATGTTGGCTTCCAGTGCGTCAATCGAAGCGGGCTTGTCCCTATAGACATTAGCCTTGACATACCCCCACAAAAAATAATCTATCTAATGGTGTCAAATCGCACGATCTAGGCGGCCAATTGACCGGCCCGAAACGTGAAATTAACTGTTCACCAAACTCGCCTCGCAATTGCGCCATTGTTTCGCGTGCTATGTGGCATGTGGCACCGTCTTGTTGAAACCACATATCATGCAAGTCAAGAACTTCCATTTCGGGCAAAAAAAAGTTTGTTATCATCGCTCGGTAGCGTTCACCATTGACAGTAACGCTGCGATTCTCATCATCTTTGAAGAAATATGGCCCAATAATGCCGCCGGCCCATAAACCGCACCAAACAGTGGCTTTTTCGGGATGCATTGGTAGCTGTTGCAATGCTTCTGGCTGATCTTCACTCCAAATGCGGCAATTTTGCTTATTTACGTACCCATTCAACCAAAAATGAGCCTCATCGCTGAACACAATTTTTCGATAAAAAAGCGGATCCTCGGCCAGCTTTCCAAGAGCCCATTCACCAAAAATTCGGCGTTGTGGTAGGTCGGCTGGCTTTAGTTCTTGCACCAGCTGTATCTTAAAAGGCTTTACGCCCAAATCCTTCCGCAAAATTTTCCACGTAGTGCTGTAACAAAGGCCTAACTGCTGGGAACGGCGCCGAATCGACATTTCGCGGTCTTCTGTCACACTAGCTGACACGGCCGCAATATTTTCTTAACTACGCACAGTACGTAAACGTGTTGGTGGTTTAATGTCCAACAAAGTAAATTTGGTGCGAAATTTGGTCACAATCTTCCGAATAGACTGCTCAGAAGGTCGAGAATGCCGATCATAAAATGGAAGCAGCGCGCGATGAACATTTCGAACCGAGCACGAATTTTGATAGTAAAATTCAATAATTTGCAAGCGTTGTTCATTTGTAAGACGATCCACGGTTAAATTGCAAACCAAACTGAAGCTGTTTGACAGTGACACAAGGTACTAAACACACGTCAGCTGTCAAAACCAGTGTTGCCAAAACCAAACCAGCTAAAAAATCAAATTACCATAACAAGAATCGGAGAATTTTTGGTTTATTGCACCGTTTGCTTCGATTGTAGATATGAAGAGAAGATTTACTGTTACAAGCATAGATACACCATATAAAGATGAAAATCTTTCGTACGTTTCACCCTCCAAAACCCATTTGTTTACATTGTTGTATTTGTAATTTCATCCCGTGTCGATGAATAGATGTGAATTGCAACAACAATTTAATGGGGTGGGTTTGTTCTGTTTTGCTAGATCGACCATTTTGTATGTGCAAATAGGGCAGCCATCTTTAAAAAAATTCCAACTCACCAGCTTTTCACCATGAAAATGGCGGATGTTAGGTGGGATATCGGGTTGTGTTGAAAGAAACACAAATTTAATGATGCTAAGTCCGCTATTAAACGACGACTTTGGAGTAATGAAACTTCTTTAAACTTTTTTTGAAAATTCATCTTCTGAGTGATGCGCTGCTACACATTGATTTTTAAATCTTGACTCAAATTTGAAAATTCCTTTTAGTTTGATTGGTTATTAAAATTGTCAATGCTCTCTATATACATATATGTATTTATATTAACAACGATACAGATATACATGTGCGCTCTACAAACAACAGAAATAAATGAAGCGATTTATTTAATAAACAAGGAATACAATAAGAAATGTGAAAAATCAGTGGCCAAACATGACCCACTCTTTATTTAAAAAGAATCATTTCATATTTTCGTGAATGACACCATGTTTGGCCTTCATTCCTTTACTCTCATAATGACATTTTGCTGAACTGTGTTTTTCTGTCCGAAACGTCAATTTCACAAGTCATCCATAATGCACTTAAGTGGTTGAAAGTGAGAAAACAAATAGTTTGTTCAATAGCCGTGTTTTTTTGCAAGCGCCGAGGAAATCGATCAAAAAACGACGTCTTGTCCTGCAATTTACATGTTAAATGCAACAACAACTAATCCCCTTCGGGCTTAGCTAAGTGCGGAGAATTCTCGGCGCTTAGCTTAAGCACGGAGAAAAACTGTGTTACCGGCGTGAATTGCATACTTGTTATCGATAGTTTGTATGGAAACTCCATTTTGTTTCTGTAATGGCGTCGCTAATCCCCGATGTCGTTTTTTCCAACAAAATCTCCCCGGGCTTGCAAAAAAACACGGATAATGTCAATTTTCACAGCACAGAGTGATATAAATTGATTAAAAGAAAACTTAACATTTCACTTCCCTCATTCATCAATCAGAAAAAACAGTAAAAAAATAAGCACCATGCGCCAAATTGTTTTTTGTATCCAACCACTTACGAATGAGCGGTCGATGACCGCTCTTCACGTCCGACGACAAAAGTACACGAAAACTAGACGAACAGTACCACATCGCAATTATGGGCAAAACATATGAATTCTTTGTATTCACTCGGTTTCGTACCAATTTAATTTCCTCCGGGCTTGCAAAAAAACACGCCTAAGATTGTCTTACGACAGCTGCGTTGATTTTCTGATTTCTCATTCTTATATTATTTTTTTTTTTCATCATATTCACTGTTTGTTTCAATAAATTGAGATTAAGAACAAAAGACAATCGAATATACTTAAATCGATTATAAATTTTCACTTTCAAAATTTGTTTCCACAAACTTATCCATATAAGGTCGCGTTAGCACTTGATAACTCGTTGCTGAATTTATTATACTTTTTGAACATACTCATGATATTTTTAAAATAACCGACATTTTGGTGGTGAATGGAGGAATTCTGTCTATGTGTGCAAGTAAACGGTGTTGAATGGACGAATTCTGCATATGTGTGCGTGTTTCTCCTGAATTTCCCCTGAATTAGCTTGTAGGCAAACTCGGATGACAGCCGAGATTATTATCTTTATATGGTGTATCTATGGTTACAAGTATATAATGCTTATAGAAAAATGTAGAAAATATAAAAAAAAAATTATTTTGTACTTATTATTTTTATAATTTTCATATCTTCTGACAGCTTTTACCACAAGATTATCTGCAAAGTTCTTAAGCGATAATTATTTTATTATTTTTATCATGATTATTGTTATTATAATTATTTCAAAAATTACTTACATTTGTATGCAGGTCTAGGAATCGAACCTTGGTCCCTTCGTACTAATAGTCTTGCTCGCTAACCGCTCCGCTATTCTCGAATATACAAACCTAGCGTCGAATCGGGTTCACTTTTATCGTGAATTCTTTCCTATAAAGCCACATTGGCTTTCCTCATAGATGCTTTCAAAACTAAGTAAATACTATCGTTATAATTTTAGAAGAAAGAATATTAAGTGTTTCATTAGTGATGATCTTATACAACTGATTCGCATAAGCTCTTTCAAAAAGATAAAAACGCGGGCACTACTTACTGAAATTACCTTATTTAAAATATAACTTAATTAAATGTTGGCTTTAAAAGAAGGTATAAAGTTCTAACAAAAATGCTTCCGATTTCCGTTATTAAAAAATTATTCGTAGCTATAGTGCTTATAAATATATCAACACTCTGGCTGAAAGTCAAGTAGTTATAGGAGTTAAACTTGATATAATTCATCGCTAAGATATTCTTTGGAGCTTCTCGTATAATTGTTATAGAAACAATGAGTCAGTTCAATGACCTGCGTGAATACTTGATAAAAAAAAAATAATTTACTAACACAACCGTCAATAAAATAATAATAATAACGAATACTCCGTATTATATTACTTTCGATGACGGTAGTGTTAGTAAATAATTTTTTTATCATTTATTCACGCAGGTTACTGACCCTATATATGAACCATATTCTTATATAACAACCCGACGGGTTTAGTGTCTTTGCTAAAACTCTTCCAATAACCCTTCTATAAAGATATCTTATACAAATGCTATATACATTCAAAGATTTATGCATCTTAACATTGATTATACAAGCGATACAGGAATTAAGAATTTATATCATTTTATAGTATGGATATAGTGTGATTATAGAAAAACTGACTCATTGTTCCTATAACAATGATACAAGTAGCTCCAAAGAATATCTTAGCGATGAATTATATCAAGTTTAACTCCTATAACTACTTGACTTCCACCCAGAATGGTTATAAAAGCACTATAGCTACGAATAATGTTTTGATGTCGGAAATCGGAATCAATTTTGTTAGTTGGGTAATGTGCCGAATTATCTCATCCTTTACCTTTTGAATTGTTCTTGCCTTGTTGACGTACACTTTTTCTTTTAAATAGCCCCAAAGAAAGAAGTCCAACGTTTCGTTGGCTATGTGGCAAGTGGCACCATCCTGTTGGAATTTCTGGCCACAAGAAGTCAGTTTTCATCTCCTGATAGCGAAAACCATTCACGGTAACTGCTTAGCCGATCTCATTTTCGAAGAAGTACAGCCCGATGACGGTGCCAGCCCATAAACAAAACCAAACATTCACCCTTTGTGGATGCATCGGCTTTTCAACAATCACTCGTAGTTTCTCGCATTTGCCCAAATGTGGCAATTCTACCGATTGTGGACACATTTGATCGATTATGCTGACCAAAAAAATTACGAAGTGTAAGAAATGCATTTTGAATTGAATGCCGCACCCATTTTCGTATAAAAGGCTTCAACAATCTTAACGTGCTGCTCAATTGTGTACCTCTTCATGGTTGAATTTATCAAACACTGTAACAAAGAAATGTCAAATCAAGTTGGGCAAAAAATTTAACGTTAAGGTGTGACTCACATTTAACATCGTGCATTATGGTTGGACCACCCTTTATTAAAAAATTCTTGTTTTTAATCAATATCAACGTACTGAAGTATTTTTCTGCACATTTTTAGCTTTTATCTGTATTGGTTTATTGGTACATATTTACCCAGAGCCATTATTGTTTTTTTTTTTTGTTGATTTGAGTTCCGATTAAACCCTTTTCGCCAGACAAAAAGATCCATTAAATATTTCCAGAGAGTGAACAACTCAAAATAACACTTACATTTTGTTGCGGTTTATACAAGAATTCCGTACACCTACTCCTACACCTACTAAACTACCTAACATTTCAATTAATTCCACGCGAGTCGGTTGAACGCGTTCGTTCACTGAAACGCTAACGCGTTGAAAAGTACAAATGCGTATGGAAGTTTCTACATTAAGCACACAATGATCACCGTAATTTTCGGATACACCAGTTAGTTGAAAAGGGTTTGCAAGTTTTATTTTTCAAATCAATTCCATCGCTATACAAATGAAGTAAAATAATAATTCATATGTAGCGATATTCTTGCCTGGATGTGATAGTATGTATAATTTTACATACCAATAACAGCAAAAGAAAATTACTGTTTTGTATTTGGCTATGTGCATGGTATGTTGGTGTGGATGGAATAGCTTTTGGAGAAAATTTTTTTGCAAACTAAAATGATGAAATTATACCCATTATTGTTCAATGGTTTGAAAAATTATTCATTGGAAACAGCTACCATGGATAAAGATGCTAGAACAGAGTTTATTGGTTTATTGAATAGACCCCCAGACTATCGATGGTTTTATTATAGATTTTTTTTTTTAGAAATGAGAAATAAGTTTGATGTTCGTTTTTCTAAAATATTCAAAGTTCTATTCTTATATTTCTGGATAGGTATTTAAAAGGTGTGTTTTTTAGAAGTATACAACTTTGAAATGAAATAAAACGAAGATGATTTTTTTAAATTGACATGAAATTTACTTTATTCGTAAGATAATCTTCTGGCATTATTATTTAAATATGATTTCTGGCATATGACCGCCATGGCTGGCTCGGACGTAGTTTAATCTAGAGGTCCAATTTTTGCATGAGCTGTGACATTTGGCGCCGCCTTGTTGAAACCACAGCTCCTGCACGTCATGGTTGTTCAATTGATGAAAGAAAAAGTCAGTAATCATGGCTCTATAGCGGTTACCATTGACTGTTTCGTTCTGGCTAGCATCGTTTTGTTGACGTATCCATTCAACCAAGAGTGAGCTTCATCGCTAAACAAAATTCCAACTTGAAAAATCTGATCAACGGCAATCTTGTTTTGGGCCCATTTGGGGACAATTTGGAAGCATTGTTCAGGCGTCAGTTTATTCATGTTGAAATGCCAAACCAAACTAAAAATAAATCACTTGACAGCTGACCAAATTGCCGCCACTTAAAAAAGTGTTGCCAACATAAAAATCTATACCAAAAAAAACACACTTTATAGATAATAAATGTAACAATTTGTAGTATTTGATTAAATTTTGTATTACTCATGTTAAATGTAGACAATCATATTAATATTCTGTAGTACCCCTTGGGCCCATACGTATGATTGGTAGGCGGTCGAAGAGATTTCGGGCTGTACAAATGGTATATCATGTCATTGTGGGTGTAACCGCTGTTTTTAATAATTTGTTTTCTATTTAAAGTCAATTTTTTTTTTCGAAAATTACCTTTCTGGCTAAGCAGGGGGAGGGGGGTGATGAACCCCCTCTATTGTACGATTTTTATCTTTTTTGACCCATCCTACACACTCTAGCTGTTTGTCACATCTTATTTCAATCAATTTTAGGGCTGCAGCTCACAGATTGATTCGATGATATTGGCCTTAAGTGCTTGAATCGTTTCCGGATTGTTGGCATATCATCGGTCCTTCATGGTTCCCCACAAAAATAAATTCAAAAGGATTAAATCGGCTGATAACACGATTTGGGAACTTGGTGCGCAAACGATCGATTGTGGCATGAGCTGTGTGGCACGGCGCGCCATCCTGCATGAACCAGAGGTCGCCAAAATCCATGTCCTTAATTTCAGTAAAAAAAAAAAGTCGGTTAACATGGCTCTGTAACGCCCACGGTTGAACGAAATGTTGTTCCCAGCCCCATTTTCGAAGAAAAATGGCTCAATGATGCCACCGTACTCTACAACCAGCACTAAACTGTCACTCTCTGTGGATGCATTGACTTCTCGACATTAACGTGCGGGTTTTCGGAGCCGCAGATGCGGCAGTTTTGTTTGTTAACGTAGCCGCCGCGGTGGGTGCTTAATTTCGGCCAAAACTTCTTTTCATAAAACGCACTGTTTAATCTACACAGCACTCACTTTGGAAATAAGTTTTGAATATTTCCCAACGTTTTTGAAGCATAAAGCGACTCATTTCATTCCACGGAGGTATGATACTGACTTTCTATCAAGCTTTTGAGCGGGAAACAGCTGTCAGTTTCAATATTACCAATGATTAAAAAAACAACCACTAGATGGCTCACCCGATACTTACTGAATTTCATTAATTTTTTCTATGAAATTTTTCTGACGTGGAGATCGTGATGGACTCTTAAAAGCTACGAAGTTTCATTAAACAAAAAAAATATTACTTCCTTAACTAGAAAAACCTCAATACAAACGTCAACTTGTCTATACTGTTATACTTTGACATCACCGTTCTCCACTCCTTAGTTATGCCTTTGATTAAAGAAATTTAATTTCATTTTCACAAAGGCTCTATTTTTACTTTCATAAAATTTCCTTATACGCAATATATCTCAACTTATCCACCTTTTTCCATCGATATACTATATTTCTAAAGAGGTAGTCACTAAAAAAAAAAAAAAAAAACGCCCATCAATTTGATTTTCCATCAATTTCTTTTGTTGTTGTTGTTCAGATATTGAAAGTTTCATACAACAAAATAAACTATAAAACAACAACAAAACTGAAAAGCTCTTGACTGTCCTTCTACTTTTTGCTGTGTGTCCTAGAATAACGTTGATAGCAGCCTATTTATTATTTTTATGATATTTCATTAATTTAAGACTCTATATCTATCTGGCTGTCACTATTGTGGGAGAATGAACTTCCTCTATTGAAGTGGACATACTTTTTCATTCAATGGCATTTATAAAGCCTCTCCGTTAGCGATTTCATTACTGTCCCTTTTGCTTGAATCGCGCGGTCCGATATAGAGTATCCTGTTTGTAGTACGAGTACTCCATGGACAGGACACTGTATACAACTTCCTCCCTCATTTTTTGTATTTTATATTAAAATAAAGTCAGCCAGGATGACGATGAGGAGGATAACTATGATGAAGCTTCTTTGGACTGTGATGGCGCGGAAATGCGTTTTCAATTTTCCTTTTTTTTTTTGTAATTTAAGCACTTCATCGTTTTGAAATATTTCTCTCGACGGAATTATTTTTTGTTATCGATATTGCTCTCAATATTTTTTTTTGCGATTCAACAAAAATTAAAGAAACGATAAAGTTCTATTTTACATGTTTTGTAGTAGAATGCCCTTCAGATGGGAAACAATATTGGATTTCCAATCAGTTTTTACAAGTTTTGTATAGGTATATTTTTTTTATTTTTTATGAATAATAATTTCAAGGGATATTCAATTTCAAACACCACTCAAAACTTGTACATGTCATAGACAGGGAATCATTAATAATATTCCATTAAATAATATACACTTAAGCCCTCAAACCTAGCTTCAATTCATTGCTATTGCGATGATGAATTCCATTATCAGTGTCAAGAGTTCGTTTGCTTAGTGATTGAAATGATGTGTTTTTTAGAGAAAAAAAAAATAATATAAAATACTAATGTCTTGAATAAAAATCATCTTACAACCTACACAAGCAGTTATAATACTTTGAAGAAGGTTCACAGCCCTAAATGTGCCATTGACACTGAAGGACTTTGGTTGTTTCGGTCATTTTATGGTCTGGTAGATAAATCAATATATGATACTCGTAACATTGAGATGGTACTCAAACATCATAGCAATCAGATTTTGAATGGTAATGTATAGGTAGACTACGAAAACACTTGTACTTGTACACCAACTCATCTGTCTATTTTCATGAAAATATAGATTTGTCTATCTTAGGAAGGTAGGTATGGCATTATTTCAATAATTTTTTTCGAAAGTCTGTCAGAATATACAGTCGACTCCGCGTATTTACAACACACAAAATGGAGGAAATTTGCTGCGGAGTTTTCATATAAACGAACATCGGATTTATGCAACTTTGTTGCACTTAACCAAACTTCGTATAACTGCAACATTATTTGCCCTTTAAACGATGTGATGTGAAATATTTCCAAAAATAGAAAAATAAAACATAAATAACCTCGAACAAAAAAACAAAACAACTTTTAATAATTATTGTGACAGTTGAAATAATTGGAACGATGAGAATGTAATGAAATTTAAAGTGTCATTTTTTTATGTGTGTTCAAACTTCAAAAATGTATGGAGGCGTTCAGTGTTTCACTTAAGCGGAGTTGTTTCAGAACAAAATTATTATTTAAAGGAAAGAAAAATTTTTCAATTAAAAGAAGTTTTCAAATAAGCGAATTGCGGTTATCGGTACTAATTTGTGTGAAAAAGCACTGCGAAAAAAACCGTGATAATTTTCTTGTTGACTATAACCGAACATTTCAGTTAAGCGAAGTGTATATATCCGGAGTCGACTGTATACCTATAGAGATTTGCTTGCATATAAGAAACTTGACTTTTGATATCTTTCTTCAAAGGAATTAAAATATTTTCTTAGAAATTAAAGAATTTTTCTCCTTTAAACCAGTCTTTTGTTACTTTTACGAAGGGTATTAATGCCCTGAATCGGAATATGACCTCGAAAGTGCCCTATTACGTCAACCATAATATAAAGGGTTTTTCAATAAGAGCGCTACAAAAGTTTTTTTTTTAAATATATAAAAAACGGTTTTGGATATCAATGAAATTCTTTTTTCCTGTGAAAGCACGTTCGATGCCATTATGTATGGAAGTCCAGACGCTGAAACCAATTTTCGACGGTTTTCAAGCATAAATCGGCCGATACTGCTGCAATTTCACGTTCGATATTCGTACAAAGTTCATCAATCGTCGCTGGCTTGTTGGCATAGACCATAGACTTGACGTAGCCCCACAGGAAATAGTCTAACGGCGTCAAATCGCACGACCGCGAGGCGGCCAAGCGAATGGACCATTTCGTGAGATAACCACGTTCTCCAAACTTGGTTTCCAATAAATTGATTGTGAAATTCGCTGTGTGGCTTGTGGCGCCATCCTGTTGGAACCACATTTCCTCCAAGTCCATATCATCCAATTGGGGCCAAAAATATTCGGTTATCATTGAACGGTAGCGATCCCCATTCACAGTAACGTGCCGGTCTTGATCATTATGGAAGAAGTACGGCCCAATGACGCCGCCGGCCCATAAACCACACCAAACTGTCATTTTTTCGGGATGCAATGATGATTCATGGAGTACGTGTGGATTGCTGCCTGACCAATACCGTATGTTTTGTTTATTGACGAAGCCATTCAGCCAGAAATGAGCCTCATCGCTGAAGATGATTTTTCGATGAAAATTCGAATCATTTTCAAATTTTTGCTCAGCCCAATTCACGAACATACGACGCTTCTGGTGGTCAAGCGGCTTCAGTTCTTGCGTCAATTTAATCTTGTAAGGATGTAGGCCAAGATCTTTTCGCAGAATTCGCCACAACGACGTCTAAGAGATGCTCAACGCTTGAGAACGACGTGTGAGAGACACATTTGGGCTTTCTGCAACTGAAGCCTCAGCGGCAGCAATATTCTCGACACTACGGGCACTTCTTTGTCTCACTGGCACGGGAACATTTTGTACTGTGCCTGTGGATTCAAATTTGTCCACTAGACGCTCAATTTTTGATCTGCTAGGACGATTATGACGACCATAAATTGGACGTAGCGCTCTTAACGTTGAGGCTACTGACTCCGAATTTCGGTAGTAAATTTTAATAATTTCGACTCGTTGTTGGCTCGTATATCTTTGCATCATGAAATGGCAAACCTTATTGAAGAGAAATGTCAAAAGAACGGCAAGAAATATGGCGTCGTTTGCTGTCCCTGTTGCTCTACTTTTGTAGCGTTCCTGTTGAAAAACCCTTTATATAACGGGTGATTTTTTAAGAGGTTTAGAACTTTTTTAAAAAAAAAAAAACACAAAAAATTCGAAAAAATTAATGAAATATTTATTTGAATCGATAGTTTGAACCTTGCAATTTAATGTTTAAAGATAATTTCATGCAAATGTTGACCGCGGCTGCGTCTCAGGTAGCCCAACCGCTGAGTCCAATTTTGGCATACTCTTTCACACATATCGGCCGGTATCTCACGAATGAATGCATGGATGTTGGCTTCCAGTGCGTCAATCGAAGCGGGCTTGTCCCTATAGACATTAGCCTTGACATACCCCCACAAAAAATAATCTAATGGTGTCAAATCGCACGATCTATGCGGCCAATTGACCGGCCCGAAACGTGAAATTAACTGTTCACCAAACTCGCCTCGCAATTGCGCCATTGTTTCGCGTGCTGTGTGGCATGTGGCACCGTCATATCATGCAAGTCAAGAACTTCCATTTCGGGCAAAAAAAAGTTTGTTATCATCGCTCGGTAGCGTTCACCATTGACAGTAACGCTGCGATTCGCATCATCTTTGAAGAAATATGGCCCAATAATGCCGCCGGCCCATAAACCGCACCAAACAGTGGCTTTTTCGGGATGCATTGGTAGCTGTTGCAATGCTTCTGGCTGATCTTCACTCCAAATGCGGCAATTTTGCTTATTTACGTACGCATTCAACCAAAAATGAGCCTCATCGCTGAACACAATTTTTCGATAAAAAAGCGGATCCTCGGCCAGCTTTCCAAGAGCCCATTCACCAAAAATTCGGCGTTGTGGTAGGTCGGCTGGCTTTAGTTATTGCACCAGCTGTATCTTAAAAGGCTTTACGCCCAAATCCTTCCGCAAAATTTTCCACGTAGTGCTGTAACAAAGGCCTAACTGCTGGGAACGGCGCCGAATCGACATTTCGCGGTCTTCTGTCACACTAGCTGATACGGCCGCAATATTTTCTTCACTACGCACAGTACGTAAACGTGTTGGTGGTTTAATGTCCAACAAAGTAAATTTGGTGCGAAATTTGGTCACAATCTTCCGAATGGACTGCTCAGAAGGTCGAGAATGCCGATCATAAAATGGAAGCAGCGCGCGATGAACATTTCGAACCGAGCACGAATTTTGATAGTAAAATTCAATAATTTGCAAGCGTTGTTCATTTGTAAGACGATCCATGGTTAAATTGCAAACCAAACTGAAGCTGTTTGACAGTGACACAAGGTACTAAACACACGTCAGCTGTCAAAACCAGTGTTGCCAAAACCAAACCAGCTAAAAAATCACCCGTTAGAAAGGTAAAAATGGCCAAATCAACATAAATTGATTTATTTTGTATCGAAAACTCCATAACAATCCATCATTTTTGGTTTTTGAACTAAATTTATTTTTAAAGAAAACAATTCAAACAATTAACTGATAAATTATTGAAGATTTACAAACAAATTTTTCCGGTGGCACAAAACATACGTTTTTTTGTCTCTTTATTGAATTTCAGAGCAATGCTTCAGCTCACAAATATTACGAAAAAACTAAATCAAAATTCAAAAATGAGATTTCAGATATTTTGCTCTGTCAGAAAGAGATTAAGTAAATACATTTTTGTATCTTCAGTATTTTGACAGCAAAACCGAAAATTTTATTGAGGATAATCCTGTTCCGCCTTTAATTGAGATTTCTGAGATCTCAGTGTATCGTGCTTTGCTTTTACGACCGAAAGATGATGCTGTTTTTAAAACCTGTAAAAAAACACGTGCGTATGCGAATGCAACGTTGCGTTGAGCCAAAATTCCAAAGCAATCGATGAAGAACTTTCGGAGATATTTTATATTGAATGCAAATATACCTCATATACCTCACTTCATACCTTTGTTTGATGGTAATTTACATTCGATCCGCAGCAAGATCCAATGTCATGAGGGTTCACTTATGAGGGGAATTCTTTTATATCCATAGCAAAAGACCAACAACACAATTCCCCAAAATATCCGAAAAGGTTCGCTTAAAAAGCTTATATCTTGAGTTGTTTTAATCAGACCGTCAATATAAATGTCTTAAAACTTAGGGAAAATGACAGAGCATCATTTCCTGCCTGAAAAAATGAAAATGAATTTAAGCGAAAGTGCTCCTGAAAAAAAAATGGTAAGCATTGCTTTTATCTCATACAAAAAAGTACATATTTAGCAAATTGCTGTGCATGGAACATATCAGCACGCATTTTTTCTTCTAGTTTAGACGTCTTAAATCGTAACGTTACATATAGCGAAGATTTGTGTTTGCTCGCAGCTCCATGTGTACAGATACCTTTATTTGCCCACCTAAATACTTATGAGAGATACATATTGTGGAAACATTAGGGCTTCATCTTCTTATGGATGGATGAATATATCTATTTCCAGCTTTAAAAGATTCAAGTCTGATACTCGGTACTGAGTCTGATGGCTTAAGTCCGTACTTTCAATCAGAAATACGACTATAAAATTTAAAAAAAAAAATGATTTATTTATTTTATCTACAGCTTAATGCTAACAGATTTAACAGTTTTAACATGAGCAAATGTAACTTAAAACTATAATAACTATACATTCATTTGTATAGACGTAATAAAAATATATACAACAATTGAAGTGATAAGCTACGAAGAGAATTTTTAAACATTAATCTTGATTGACTTATATCAGTTAAATAAAGAATTGTGTTACAATTTATAAAGTTCTTTTAAATGGCTCATTACTTCCATAATAAGTTCTATGGCGAGGTTGAAAAAGAAAAAACCCTGGTCTAAGTGGTCTTTGAGTTGTAATTATAAATTGAGACTGAAGCTAACAACGTAGGACACTTTATATAGTAACAGAAGATGTCTCTCACAAGTACTAGATCATGAGTTTTGCGGTGGATATCGAGTCTAGAAATGCCTAGAAATATGCCTCTTGCTTCATAACTAGTTGAAAATACCCACCTCATTTTAGCAAAGATGAATTTCATAAATGTTTTTTTGGATTTTTTCGATACGATTAGATTGCACTTGAATGAATGACCGGCACAGAGCATCTATAAATGGAGACAATGTTACATTTTGTTATGTTAATAGAAGATTATTTGTCTGAAACCATAGTAATAACATTTCTAAATATTTCTGCATGCTGTTACAGTCGGCGATATTTGATATGCCAGCGAACATTTTTAAATCATCTGCGTGGAGAAGAACCTTTGCGAATTGAAAAACAGATGTTGTATAATTAATACAAAAAATAAAAAGCAGCGGTCCCAGATGACTGCCTTCAGGCACTCCAGATGTACAGTGGATTGTTCTAGAGAAGAAGCTTCCGATTTTTACTATCTGAAATCGGTTTATCAAAAACGATTCAATCCCAGTTCAAAAGCATTGAATGAAATCCAAAGCGTCTTAATTTTTCAATAAGGATGTTATGATTAACTGATTCGAAAGCTTTACTGAAATCAGTGCAAATGACATCAATTTGCTTTCCTTTTTCCATTAAGTTAATTATAGACGAAAATATAAAAGATTTGTTGACGTGGACCTTCCACTTCGGAATCCATGTTGCAAATCAGAAATATGCTCTTTTACTAAGAATTCAAGCTTATTTTTAACTATGCATTCAAATAGTTTTTTGGAATTGCATACAGTGTGGTGATACCTCTGTAATTCTTTACTTTATTTTAGGCCCAGATTTGAAGATTGGTACCAAATGAGATCCAGGAAATGTGTTCGGCTTAAGCTGTTTTATCGCTGATATTCAAAACCATCGACCCTAAGACTACTGGCGTATTACATACATTTTCTTTGTTCGAGTAAACGTCCCACTCAGAATAGACCGACTCAAAAAACTGAGTAAAAAGTTCACAAGCAGATTGTGTATCATTAACCACACTTGAACCATATTCAATTATTTCTGGTAATCCATAAGTGCTGCGTTTGAATTTGATAAATGACCAGAATACTGTCTTCTTTTAACTTACTCTTAATACCCATGATATAATTTTTGTGTAAGAATTTACTTAAAACATTAAAATCTTTTCGAAATTCACAGAAATCAAAAATCAATTTCATTGCCCGATATTTTATAAATTTTGAAAGCTTTAGTTCTCAAGTTTTTCAAATGAGAAAGTTGTTTATGATACCATGGAAGTTTCATGTATATTTTTATTTGAAGATAACGGAACATATCGGCAGTGGAAGGAATTTTGGTAGTATAAACCAAATATTTCACTACGCACTATTTTCCAATGAACATGTAGGATATAAATCAATTGTACACTGTGACGTATGAGCACTTTTTTTTTTGAACTAGTGTTTCTTTTCAATAAACTTTATGGCATTTAACGTTTTCATTTTTGTAATTTATTAAAAATATTATAAAATTTAAAACTAAAAAATTCATCCGAAAAAAAAATGGCAACCCCTGGTAAGAGATAACATTTATACCTAAATATACTTGCAAAGTAGAACAACCATATTTTTATAACTTGTTTCAAAACTAGTTTCATATGGTAAAACAAGTTCTATAGATGTTAGGACTTTCAATTTTTCCACAAATCGGTATTCTTCAAAAATATTTTGACACCTTAAATTCGAATTTGAATTTTTGATAAAACTCCAAATTCATAAAACCGTGCAAAATATGAAAAACCAAATCTCTATAGAACTTGTTTTTCCATGAAACTAGTTTTTTTTTTTTTTAATGTCAATAACATGGCTTTTAGGTCCAGTTTTTCAGTGTGAGATTTAAGTTTAACCTGATTTAATTCATTAAATTTGGTAAGTTAATTCAGATTTAACGGAACAGATGCTATTGATGTTTTAAACACCGAGTTTGTTAAGTCGTCGCAAATACATTTTCCACCAAAAACCTGTGTGGGATAATTTACTTCTAGAGTTAGCTAACTCTGGCTTAACTCACCAGTACAAACTACAAATATTCATCTAAATCGTTTCCGGGTAAAAATAAATTATATACAGCCCTTAGCGCCATCTGGCATTCCGCGAGCTCTGGCCTTGGATGACATCCATCTATACAAAACTACGGCCGTGGGCAAATTGGATTAAAATTCAAAGATTAATTTTTGACAAATAATTATAAGGTGAATATGTACTATGTGTGAATGTTCGTGGAAAACTCAAAATGTAATCTTAGATAAAATTTAATCGAAATTTTAATTCAATTCGAAAAAAACACGTCCTAAGAAGGTAAAATATTTATTATTATCTTAATCCAAAAATTTTGCGGTATCTCTAAAATCTTACCATCAAATTAAGCTGGAATTTACACAATATATTTGTTGTACGCGTAAGGAAAATTTTTTAAATTGTTTCCATAGAGCGCCAAAATATCAAAAATAGCCAAAACTGAAAAACTGAAGACCCGAATGAGTTAAAATTTACACAATAAATTTCTTATCAAGTAAGAAGTTCACATTAATCAAAGTTTAAAACGTTTCTGACAGATGAAGTTGAACATCAGTTCTAACGGGTGTTGTTTTTAGAGGTATAGAACTTTAAGTTAGCAACACTATTTTAGCTGGCGGCCATTTTGTCAGCTGTCAAGTGATTTATTTTTAGTTTGGTTTGGCATTTGAACATAAATAGACTGACGCCTGAATAACGCTTCCAAATTGTGTCCAAATGGGCCCCAAAACAAGATTTCCGTTGATCGCAATTTTCATAAGGGAATTGAGTTTAGAGATGAAGCTCACTTTTGGTTGAATGGATACGGCAATAAACAAAACTTCCTTATTTGGAGGGATGATAATCCTCAAGTTGAGACACATGTTGAGACACCGTTACATCCACAGAAACTTACTGTTTGGAATAATTGGTCTGTAATTCTTTAAAAACGATGCTGGCCAGAACGTTACAGTCAATGGTGACCGCTTTAGAGCCATGATTACTGACTTTTTCGTTCATCAATTGAACAACCATGTGCAGGAGCTGTGGTTTCAACAAGACGGCGCAACATGTCACACAGCTCGTGCCACAATTGATTTATGGATAAGGAAACGTTTGGTAACCGCATATAGTTTCACGTTACGGACTTCTGAATTGGCCTCCAAGATCGTGCGATTTAACGCTGCTTGACTGTTTTCTGTGAGGATATGTGAAGTCGCTAGTCAACGCCGATAAGCCCGAAACGATTGACCACTAAGAGGACAAAATTCGCAGAGTTATTGCCGATATTCGGCCACCAATGTTGGAAAAATTCATTGAAAATTGGAGCTGGAGATTAGACAACGTCCGAGCCAGCCGTAGCGGTCATATGCCAGAAATTATAATGCCAAAAAAATCATCCTTGTTTTATTCCATTTCAAAGTTCTATACTTCTAAAAAAAAACACCCTTTATAATCGCAAAAGTCCCTTTTTCATAATTTAAATCTGTAGCCCTACGAACTAACTAACTTCCATACAAGTCGAAATTAACTAACTTCCACCAAATTTGTCGGTGAGAACTGGCAACAAATTGGATGAAATTAAATGCTAAGTTCGTTTCGCAAAAATATTGAATTTTTTTTTTCAAAATTTTAGAAAATGTAATCTAGTTTAAATCCGAACCAAAAATAAGAGAAACCTCATTGCCGTTGCGGAATCTTCAAGTTGCACTGGCAACTACGCCAAGTGAGGAGACCCGTTATTATTCCGAGTTTGTTCCTCCTTAAGCTGATGTAGGAAAGAAAGCATTCTTGGTTATAGCTTCCAAATAGGAGTTTGGCTTTGTCTCAGCTTTGGGAGTTCAGTACAGATTTATAGTCTTTATTCCTCCTCTTCTGTTTTGATTCTGCTCTTAATCACGTTTTCTCCTATGCCGGAGTAGGTTTCTGGCCCCATTAGAGGCGTTGTTGCTCCTATTTTGGCTTAGGAGTCTGCTTCTTCGTTGCCCTGAATGGCAATGAGGCCCAATGAAGCGTGATATTATTATTGTTGCCCAGTTCGTTTAGCCTGCTCCCGAACACTCCCATACGAGTTTACAACTGATGACATATAAAAGGTGTTTTTTTTTTAGACGTGTGGTTTTCAATCTGGCAATACTTTTTTCGGAGTTGGTCTTTTTGACAGCTGTTACTTGTTTTATGCTCAGTTTGGTTTGTCATTTCATAATAAGTCTGCAAATTGTGCAAATTTATAACCAAAATAATGGTTTGGTTCGTGCGACGCGTCCAATATTCGGTCGACATAATCATGATTAATAATTAAATACAAAAAAACATAAGAAATATTGGTGATCTGACCAAATTAAGGACAAAGTATTACTTTATTTAGCTACCTACATATGTAAATAGTATATTCATTTCAGTTTACTGAGACTCGAAATAAATTTGATGATAAAATACAGTACTGCGTTTGCTTAACGTTTGATTTGGTCTATAACTTGCTGTGGTCTACTTTCGATTTGGTATTCTTTTCTTAGCAAAATGATGTCCTTCCAGTTAAAAAAAAAAAAACAAAAAAACAAACAAAATTACAGCTAGAAACATTCGTGTAATGTTCTTAAACGAAAAGTCAAGTTTCTTTTCATTGCTTAACAGCATTTTCTATTTCCCATCAACGTCCCTATAACAAATCCTTGATCAGTGACAAGGATTACAAAGAACGACGACTTCCAAGACCAAAAAAGTAGAAAAAAAAATCTAAAAGATTTCCAGATGTTGTTGAAAAATCCTTTCCAAATAGAACGGAATCAGAAAAATTCCAATCTTATCGTCTATTTTTTTGCACTAGTTGAGCTATTTCCACTTTTGCTAATTTGATATTTAAGGACGAATCATGGGATTGGAAGGTATGAGACAAAAATCCAAGCAGGAACTAGGTTAGGTACCTTCGTATATGTTATACTTCTGGAAAATCCTTAATTTTTTTCTCAAGTTCCCTTTTTTCTTCGTAATTTTTTTTTTTTTTTTTAGATATTTTCTTTTTATCCTGTGTATAATGATTGCAATTTTGTTCAACTGTTGTTTCCGGTTTTTCTTTACTTATTTTTTTTTCTTTTTGCAGTTGTGCATCCTGCCATTCGTCTTGTGCCACATGCAATGGCTCATCGGAGTCCCAGTGTATAACATGTCGTTCGGGGCGGTATGCGTTGGATGGCAAATGTTTAAATAGCTGCCCGGATGGTTACTACTCGGACAAAAAGCGGCAGGAGTGTGTGGCCTGTCCTACGGGCTGTGCAACATGTAGCAGTAATGGATTTTGCCTGAGCTGCAAGGATAACTGGATGAAGAATAAAAAGGCAAAATGCATCGTAAACGGAAGTGAAAATTGCGATGAATGTAAGTGGATTTCATGTTTTATATTCGTATTCTTCTTCTCTCTTTATTCTTCTATTTATTTTTTTGTTGTTGACATTTTTTTTTTTTTGTAACTATCATTCTTTCGTTAGGTTGGAGGAGTTGGTTGGAAGAAGGAATGTTCAATGATATTTTTTTTTTTTAGTTTTGCATGATTACAATGGTTATATGGTAATGTGAGTGTGTTGTCCTTGGTCAAATGGAATTTCCATGCACATTGTGCAGATTATCATTGAATTGGCGGCAATTGTTTATGTAGAACGTGCGCTGTGCAGAGAAAGGAAAATGGTTTTTTTTGGGAATTAAACCGTGCAAAGAATTTCTAATTTGTGAATAGGTTTCTTTTTTCGTTCGGAATGTTCATATGGTGGAAATTTGCAATTGGAGTTCTCTAATGATGCAGGCAATACGTTAAAAATGTACTTAGTTTAATTGCTCAAAAGAAAAGTTGTTCGCTTTTTTTAATATTTGGCAAAATCGGAAGAAAGGAGAGATTAAAGTAAAGTACTTACCTAACTACTTTCTTTTATTCGTTCAATTTAGTTAACATTGAACTTTTAAAAGTTCCATCGCGTCTTGATGGTGCTGAATTATAAGGGTCCACAGCCAATTGAACTTTAGTCTTTTGTTTTTTAAATTCGAACGTTATTCCACATCTCAAGTGCTGGAGGGGATCTTTATTTTTCTGTGGAATCCAATACAAACGGCTTAGGTTAGACGCGTTTTTATCATGCGGTAGACTTGGAAAACATAGCACTCGCAAGAGGCAGTACCCCTGGAAAAAAAACACTATTTTTGAGGTGGAATAGGTAGTACTTCGGGCTCCGTAGAATGAGTATAGTACTTCGGGCTCAGTCTGGGATCTTAGTACCCCATATGTAAGGGATATTTGCGAAAATAAGTATACGACAAAAAGTAGAAAAATGTGCACCTAAAAGGTCAATAATAAGTCCAAAAAGGTCAACTAGTTTAAGAAATTGGTCATCAGCCATAGATTGACGTGGAAAAAATATTTTAAAAATAAACCTTTGGCCAGCCAATCACTGATCACGATTTAGAAGGCATCCTTTTTTTTGCGAATATCCCACTTATCGGTTGCTAAAGTCCTGGAGCCTGGCATTCGATCCCCAGACCTATAGTGTGATAGTCCAACGCACTCACCATTACGCCGCTGGTACTACATTTTTACGTTTAATTTTATGGCCAAGAATTTAGCTTTGTTATAAAGATAAGGGTTTGCTATTATGTTTTGAAAATGATTTCGGACAAGTGGCCGCCGTGGCTGGCTCGAATAAATTCAAGCCGAGAGGCCCAATTTTCGACAGCTCCTTCCAATTGTTGCGCTCCATGGCGGATGGACTCATTCGGGTCTTCTTCTGTACTCTGCTCCACAGCAGCAATATCGTCTTCTGTGCTCACTGTACGGATTCTCTGAGGATTTGCTCAAATTTATCCGATTTTGCGATTATGTCGACCGAGTATTGGACGCAGCGCCCGATGCGTCGCGCGAACCGAATCATTATTTTGGTAATAAATTTGGACGATTTGCAATATTGTTCAGAAGTACGTCTATTACTTATAAAATCTCAAACCAAATTGAGCATAAATCAAGTGACAGCTGTCAAAAAGTCCAACTCCGAAGAAAGTATTGCCAGATTGAAAACCACATGCCTAAAAAAAAACACCCGTTTGCAATTGTTTAATGAAAAATATATCTTTATTCCTTTACGCCTTAAAAATTTTCCACCTCGATATCCCTAATTAAAATAATGAAGGTGCGTAGGTATCTATACTTAACTGGAACCATTAATTGAATTGAAAATTCAGCGTGGTGATAATCTCATTGACAAAATGGAGCATAATAA
This sequence comes from Leucozona laternaria, assembly GCA_932273885.2. Taxonomy (NCBI): domain Eukaryota; kingdom Metazoa; phylum Arthropoda; class Insecta; order Diptera; family Syrphidae; genus Leucozona; species Leucozona laternaria. The sequence continues at coordinate 52,652,588 of OW026367.1, read as the reverse complement.
TTGCTTCATCTATAACCATCACCTTGAAATCCCATGTAATTAAACCCTAGACCAATCCAATCCCGACATATAGAATATTATAGAACAACACCCTCATACCCTCATCTTTTATAACCCTTAGATCACGTGGCATTGGTGCTTTGTGTATGTTCAAATGAATTTTTTAAAGGATTTGATGACGTTTAAGCCTCAACTCATCCCCTTAATTGTTACTAATCGTCACTGGAAGGAATTACATTAATAAATTTTTGAATGGTTCACAGTGCGACCTGGCCATTTTGCAAAAGGATATTATTACCTCTTTAAGGCATATAGCTATTACCAGACTTCGTAACAAACAGAGTCACCATCACAGGTTGAAAGTATGCCCGCAATACAGAGAGAACACAAAAATCCAAATAAAAATAAATCACGAGCAATGCGCTCTCACTTGCTGTCTCGTCCTTCCGGTCCGTTAGTATAGAAAAAGAGGTTATCTGGGATATGGCCGCACTTACGCCCATTACAGGCACATATATATAGGGTATATATATTTATGTTGGTAATGGTCTTCGACGACAACGACTTCTCGAGATACTAAATGTATCTAGATACACACGAGTAGAATAATCATCATCACGAACAGCAACGTTAGAAAAATAAAATAAAAACAGAGAAACCTTTTATGATCACGGGCATTACTTTTCTTTCTTTCTCTTTCTAAAAACTCTCATCGTCATGGCTATCACCATCATCATTATTGTCCTTGTTGTCGTCACCATAACCATCGCATCAAGTAAGAAGGTGGCTGGTAGTGGAGTTGAACTGAGTTTTGGGATGGGAGAAAATATAAGGGACCATAAAAAGCTGTGCGTTTATATAGTGACCATTGCCAGGCTCCATCAAATGGTTTCGCACAGATCTTTTAAGGTTTGTATCCTGTGGCTAATGTAAAACGTGCGAATGAATAATACTCACACAAACAGGGTGTTCCATAAATGAAGTTATATGGAATAATTTTATTTGCAGTTCGCATATGAAAATCCTAACTGCGTTCGTTTTAACTAACCAAAATCAATCAAATTGCAGTATTTAATTAGCAGTGAAAGTAAAGAATATCTTTATGAGCAATTTGTTATGACAAATTTGCTTATGGATTTATTTGAGTGATGGGAAATAGCACGCTACGTTTGGTACTCGTATAGCCTTGACATCATCTAAGCTGAGGTAACCAATACCTACTATCAAACGGTGCGTTCGACGGTTGTAATGGGTGGACATCTGTTGTTTTTTTTGTTCAATAATATGCTATTTTGACACCAACAGGTCTTATGTGCTCAAAAAGTTGACACATATATTCAGTATTAGAAAGGGTCCGCCATCTAAAGTTTTTTTTTTCAACTAGTGCTTATTTCGTGAATAGTAACACTTAGCTCATGTCTGATTTGACAGATAATCAGATTTATCCTTCCGCTGAACGAATATGGTTGTATATACGCTTCACTAAGTGGGCCTGCGATCGACTTAGAGAAGATGTCGATTTTGACAAAAAAATCATCTTTTCAGATGAAGCTCATTTTGATCTTGGCGGGTAGTAAACAAGCAAAATTGTCGCATTTGGGGCACAGAAAACCCGCACGCATACATTGAAAAGCCGATACACCCAAAACGAGTCACTGTTTGGTGCGGATTTTGGTCCAGAGGCATAATTGGTCCATTTTTCGAAAATGAGCAGGGACTGGCCGTTACAGTCAATGGCGATCGTTATCGGGCCATGTTGAACGAATTTTTGTTCACAAAAATTGAAGAGGAGGATATTGGCAACATTTGGTTTCAACAGGACGGCGGCGCTACGTGCCACACAGCCGAAGCTAAACTCGATGTTTTGCGCCATTTTCAAAAAAAAAAAAAGTTATTTGGCGGAGCCGTATTTGCGGTACGAAATTGATCAATTTAAGCTTGAACAACTTTTGGAAATATTGCAAAGTTACTTCCAAAATGTATGCTGTGTTGCCGAAACATAAGGAATTTTTAGTAGAATTTGCTGTACGAAAGTTTGTGGAAAAAAAATTTGCGAGACTGGTTTGTTGATTGATAACCGAACATATTTCCGTGATCATCCTGTGTGCTCAGTGGAAACCATTTCAGTTGTTGCCAATGGTGTTGGCCTTATCCTGGTAACCTCACTTTTCTTAAATTTTTTTTTTAAGACGGGCGGTACTGGTAACGGAGAGCACTATCGAGGCATGATAAACGATTTTTATGACCAGAAATTGAGAAATAATACTTGGGTGAGCTATGGTTTCAGCAAGATGGAGCTATGTACCACACAACAAGTTGTTTTGTAAATGTTGCTTGGCTGCCATATGGAACTGCGATTTGACACTGGCCGTTACACTTATATTTTGTGGAGTTTCATTAAAGAGAACAATATTATTAGTCATTATATTCGTGAAAAAAGGGCCGAAACCATCGAAAATGTACAGCCAAATTTGATTGGCCAGGAATTTGCCTATAGCCGAGGTCATGTCATTAGAATCATTATTTGAAGGTATACTTGACGATAAAGTAAAACTAAAACTTCAGTGTTCTCACCGCTCTTCACCCTCTGCGCTATTTTAACAATGTTTTTATTTGGCAACGCCAAATGGAGCTTCTAGAGCCGAGTCGTTTTATTGTCGTTTTGGAAAAAACGACAACCGTAATAGGGGTGAATATTCCATAATTTACCGGAAGGCTTACTCTTTTCAATAAAGCAACAATCGTTGAAAAATATTGAACATGGTTTTTAAATACTTTTTTTAAGAAAATGTGAAAATTTGTGGTGTACCTTGGGTACATAGGCTGAAGTATACTCTTCGGATCGGAGGTATTTACGAAAACTTCAGTATTAAAAACGTCTTCAAAATTAAGACTCCAATTAAATATTAATTTATACATTCCTTATCCTCCTTGATATAGGTTTATCACTCAGTGACTTGTGTCTTCACTTTTCGCTCCTTCGGGTCATGTAGCACAGATGAGAAATTTAACAACGGTTTTTAAATGGCGTAGAAACGGCTTTTAGAAGGCTTATCAACAGATTTAAGCTGGTTTAAAAATTACTTAAAACTTATAAACCAGCTTATGAACGGGCTTAAACCAGCTAAACAACAGCTTTTAAGGGGCTTATCAACGGAATTTAACTGGCTTATCAACGGCTTTTAATCAGCTCATGAACGGGCTTAAACTGGCTTAACAACAGCTTTTAACGGACTTATCAACGCCTTTTATCGGTCTTATTAACGGCTTTTAACCGGCTTAGGAACGGCTTATCAGCAGCTTTTACTTTTCCCCCATATAATTAATTTTTACTGTTTTGCCAAACTTAAAGGCGTCAAATTTATAATATCCTTAGGCGAAGTCGTGCGAAAAATGTCTGGAATTGAATATCTCATGACGAAATATTTCTGCATTTGATACTTCGCACTCTTCTTAAGAGAGAGAGTATACGGGACTAAAAAAGTCCCTATATTTCCGATTCAAGCTCTTGTAACGAAAGTGTAACATGCTGAGTTTCTTGATTCAAGAAAGTGTAACATGCTGAGTTACCACTGGGACACTATAGTTTCCCCGGGGACTATTTTTTCTTTAGGTGACTCGGGGACACATTTTGTCACCATAATTTAACCTCAAGAAAATTTCGATTTATTTAAAAACAAAGAACGAAGATGAAATAAGTAATAAATAAGGTTATAGATTTTCCAACTTTAGCAAAGGTGGATTGTATCGAATTTGGCAGCAGTGGTTTCAATCTATTTCGAGAGCTCTTTTCACTCACCAAACAGAAATCGGAAGCTTTTTTTTACTCACGTAATAAAAGTTAACGAAAACTGGATCGAAAAGGCAGTTTCACACACACAGTTCTTTATTGAATTTTGAAACTGTATAAATTGTGTATCACAGCAGTATGAGGTTGATGCTAATAAAGAGACTTTTTTTTTAAATTTAATAAATTAAAAAATAATGTCGGGAAAAAAAAAACTTCCTTTCTATTAAAAAACTATAAATTTCTGCTATTTCAGTGGGCACAAAGTTAAAGAACTGTCAAAACAGCAAGCTCTCATATTCTCTCCCTTTTAACTTAAACATTTTTTTACGAAACTAAGATTTTTCTTCCCGTTCGAAGCTAGAACGGTCCAGCTAGTTATTAGATAAATTTCTGATTAAATTTTCAAATAACAAACCAAAACATATTCATATTTGTTTTCAATTTGCCTTGAAGCAATGCCACTTCTTCTTCTGCCTCCAGCCATTACCTCGCGTGCACTAATTTCCCAACACCCTGTAAAAATCTGCTGCCTGCGGAAAGGTCAACTGATGTTCAACGATTTCCGGTAATTTCTTCCCCCACACATAAGATATACCTACTCTCGTATAAAATGGCAAAACCATTATGGGGGAATGTGGACTTGAAATATCGTGCATTTGTGCGACTATCCGCACTTTTATGTGCGGACTGCTGCTTTTTGTACATGGTATATGTGTATCTTTGTATACGTGTATCCTTCGTGTATACCTTACAATGAGTTCTTCATCTTTTCTCGGTGACTTTTGTAATTTACTGCCCTTCTACAGACATTGGCTTACCAACAGCTTGGTAATTCGTTCATATCGTGCGTCGTCGTCGACGGTCGGTCGGTTGGTCGTCTCAAATCGCAGTCATCGTTTCGCAGGCCGTCTGCAGAAAATTGCATGAAATATAGCTAGGATAAACCCTAATGGAATGGGATGGTAGGATATCCTGTCCGATTTTCCATAAATGTCTTTATGGCCAGCGCAGAGAGTATAACTGTACGATGTACGTCCATTGCGTCGGTCGTACGTATAGATATTATGCTGTGTGAAAAAGTAGAAATAAGGCACTATAAGATGAACGTTAATTACACCGCCTTCTTGAAATCCTCGAAACTTAATAAGGATTTATTACCAGTGTTTTAATGTGTCAAGGCTGTAAATGGTTGTTAACGCAAGAATTGAATTGTTCCAGGAAATGAAGTTGGCTTAACACAAGACTCAGGATAGAGTGACAAGCCTTATAAAATATATATGACCACGCTATAAGCTACACAGCACGTAAGACAACTTATAATGGAACGGTTTGATGACAGCCTCAAAATTAATTGCTGAGCAATTGAATCTGTCAAGTTTTCTGAGACACAACATGTTATTAACTCTCAAACCTAAACTTTTCAAAATTGACAAGAAGTGACTTTTGCGGGGGAAATTTAATCAGTTTAGTGAAGTGGAAAACTTCGTTTGATTAGATTTTTATTTTGTAAAAAGAAAAATAATTTGAAAAAGGGACAAAAATTATTCTTTTCACAGAGAAGATAAAAAATATATTTCACATGACTTAATCTCTTCTAGCATATTAGCCACTCGCATTGGTTTGATGTGAGGACATGATTTATTTGGATTAAAAGTTATCATTGTTTACAAACTTTAAGTCATCCAGATGATTGTGACATATCTGAAAGTACCAATAAAAAATAGTATCAAAGAAAAAATGAGAAATTCCACTGGCACTGTCTCAGTAATATCATCAGGACCCCTAACAGGCCACCATTTTGCATTGATGACAGGAAAAGAGACTTCATCAGGTCAGAAATGAAAGAAAATATGAATTTCAACGAAATGAGAAATTTCGTTTCAAATCGTAAAAAAGTATCACACTAAAAGAAATCTTATGGCCTTACTTGAGCTGTATAAATGAGATATCAGGTTGTTTTCGAAGTTATAAATCCAACTTCACAGGTGATTAAGGTACATCGGAAAACATTGAAACGTTCTCTATACCTACGGGATAAAGTGCTTGTTTCAAGAAAATCGATGACAAATAGTGTGGGGGTCTAAGGATTTTTTTTTTTTAATTTTGTTCATGTTGATGGACGGTCAATTTACTAATATTTGGTATGCCTGAAAATGTCATCAAGATCGGTTGACTGATTCAGATTACATAGAATTAAGGCTGCCCCATTACATAAACAGCGGGGTCTTCACATAGTATATTTTGAAATTGAGAACTTACTTCATTTTTTAAATTTTCTCCTGCTTCTGATGCCTCGTCTATTAGAATAATTCAAGGAATGCGCATCGGCTTACCGTTGAGCCCGACTTCGGACGTAGTGTTAAGTATAGAGATTCTTTCTTTAGTCGTAACTAGCAAACATAAGCTTCGCATAGCAATTACAAAGAAAATATAGATAAATATTTAAGCTACTTTTTGTAATTGAACACTACTTTCTGGGTTCTAACTCCCTTCACGTTATGAATGGCGAAATTCGTAAAAACGTGATCAATCTAAGTCCAAGCATAATTACTTTCCCAACACAGAAAGAATTTTCTCTATAAATATCAAATTTAAAAAAAAATATTCTTTCCAGCTTTTTCAAAGTGGTATATCCCTGTTTTTGTTTCTACTCCACTTCACCATATAAATATCAATTTTTTTGAATAAATAATAATTTCTAAACCATCGTCTAAAAAAAACCTTTGATATTGAATTTAGGAAAACGAATATAGCTTTTCATTTTCACCCCATTTCACCCTATAATTACCAAAGTTTTGAAAAAAATAAACCTTAAACCATCCACTAAAAATTACCTTTCAAAGACCAATATAATTTCCGAAATCGGACAGTTTTATTATTTTTACCCCATTTCACCCTACAAATTTCAAATTAAAAAAAAAAAATCCTTTAAGCCATTTCCGAAGAATAACTTTTTAAACGCAAACAGTTTTTTTTTATTCGGATGAGTCTTTTTCATTTTACCCCGTTTTTTCGGCTGCAGCCTTCACGGATGGGTCGATATTCTTTTAAGCTTTGTGTTTTTTGGACATACCCAGACACGTTTTTTTTTCATTTATTTTCTGGACCAAGAATAATGGTAGCTTTTATACAAAGTTCTTACGCCAAAAAGGAAAATATTATTTTTCTCAAAATCAGGCTGCAAATAAAAAAAAATCAATAAATTTGAAAGGGTACAAAATGGTGTCGCTTTTCTTTAAACGGCTCAACTGACTTCGATTATTTTTTAATAAAGAATGATTAATACATTTTAAATAATATTGCGTATAAAAATTTTCAAAAAAAGATTTTATGGATTTTTAAAAAAAGTTTGAAATTTTTTTTTTTGAAAACTCAATATTCCAAAACGACTTGGCAAAAAGCAGTTCTTTAACATTATCTAAAGATAAAAAAAAATTATTCTTATAATCAAAAATAACGGTACAAATGTTTAAAAACCGTTAAAAATAATTTAATTTAATTTAGCTAATTTGAAAAAAAAATTTCTTTGTTTTGAAATTATTACGATTTACGATTTACTACAGTGCCTCTCATAGAACGATTTTTTTGATTTTCGACTATCTCATTATCCGGTTAACCAATTAAAATTAAATTTTGTATACAGAAGCTTGTAATAAGTTTTAATAAAACCGCATACCAAAACTTAAAAAAAAAAAAAACAATTAATTCAAAGTAATTTTTTGAAAATTCGATATGTCGAAAATGGGTTTATAATTTTTTTTTTTTAAATTCAATTTTTAATTTCACATTATTTTTTTGTTATAGATTCATTAATAACAAAATTGGCAAAATAATACAAAAATAATTATTTTCAAAACTGGTACTACGATTTTTTAAATTTTGTTCTCATAAAATGAGATTTATTAAAGAAGTCAGATGGTGTACATTGCATTGGGTTCAAAACAGTTTCAGAAGTATGTTCAGCAATTTATTTAAAATTTTATTGATTTGAAAAAATTTTTCAGTTAAAAGAATATAATTTCCATGCGACGTTTCGGAGTGTGTGTGTGACCAAGTCGTGCATTTTATTTTTATAGAACATGTCCAAGAATCATTTACCAAGGTTTTGATCATTAATAAGGAAACACCCTGTATAGTCGAATTTCGCCACAATTTGGATATCATTTTTACGTAAATATAAAATCTTTGAATTAAGTTACTGGAACACTATAATAGCATTTTTCTAATATTGTTTTATTCCTAACTATTCCCAGTCTTGCATTTTTTTTTAATTTTTATTTAAATAGGCCCAGTTTTTCAGTGGTGGGTTAAACCAGATTTAGCTAACTCTAGAAGTAAATTAACCCGCAGTGAACTGAGAAGGCAGTTTTTAGGTAGAGAATCCATTCGGAACGACTAAGTAAACTCGGTGGATATAATATCAAAAGCATCTGTTCAGTTAATCCTGATGAGTTAATGATGAGTTAAATCTGGTTTAACTTTAATCTCGCTCTGAAAAACTCGACCTAAATGAATTCTCAATTGATCATTGCGTTGCGTCGTTTCAGATCTCAAATTTAAAACATGCAAAAATAATTAAAAGTTTAAATCGCGCTATGTGATAAAAATTACTATAGATATGGGAATTCATATTTAAAATTGAATTTTTGAGTTTATAACGTAGAAATAAGATCAGAATTCGAACATTCTTTGGTACATAAAAAGCCTTTTTGAGGTCGTTGATAAATCAGTTATGTATGTGCGACTTTTACCGTATTAACCGGAAATTAAAATTTTAACCATCAAGATATAGGTCAAGCCTTGGCGAAGGTTGCAACATATTAATAACCCTTCTCAAGTGGCCGCTACATCGAAGTATGGCCGTTTATATTTATATGTTGTTGCATTTTTATTTTACAAAATTAATGACAACAACTTATACTCCTCCAGTGACTTATCTGCATAAAATTACCCTCTTTTCCTCATGTTTGTATATATATTAAAGGGCGTTGAGTTGTATTAATAATTGATTATCTTTGATATCTATATAGAGATAATATAGGTATATAGGGTATACATTGTAGGCCTTGAAGGCATCAGCCATGAAAATGAAAATTCAATATTCATAAATATTATATTCCCATGGAGGGTCTTCCTTTTTCACGATTTATTAATATTTTTTCATAATTAACCACCCACGTTTTTTTTTTTTATTTTGTTCCTTTCAGCCGAATACTACGATAATGGCCATTGTCATCCATGCCATTCAACTTGCGAGTCCTGCGACGGTCCTACGGAACGAAATTGCCTGAGCTGTCCTCCAAGCCTGCTATTGCAGACGAATCGATGCGTTAGCAGCTGTGATGAAGGATTCTACATGGAAGCCGGTGTCTGTGCCAAATGCCTGCACACATGCACTCAGTGTGTATCCCGGATGAACTGTACAACATGCGCCAAAGGACTTCAATTACAAAGTGGCGAGTGCAGGACTACTTGTGCAGATGGGTAATTAAAATCTTTTGTTTGTTCTCTTTCTTTGTATACCCCAATCCAGCCAGAACTATCACCATCGTTGTCATCGCCTCCGACTACATTCAAACACGCTGTATACCTAGGTATATACCTACAGGGTGTTTCGCATAAGGTGTGACAAAAACCTTTAGAGCATGTAGATTTGGTTGAGATAAGAAGAAAATCGTATGGGAGAGGGGTCTACGTACCCCCCCCCCCTCCCCTAGGTCAATTTTCTAAAAAAAAATAACTTAAAACAGAAAAAAAATTATTAAAAAACAACGGTAACTCTTATAATGTCATGCTATACTTTTTTGTAAAGCCATAAATATCTTCTTTTATTTTATTTTTAAATAAAGTTGTTTTAATGAACAGTTTTTGAAAAATTAATTTTCAAACTCAAAATTTTGGAAAAAAAAAATTTATAAAATTTATTTCAAAATTTTACGATTTTATTTTTTTGTTCAGCTTTTTGTGCGAATCACCCTGTATATAGTGCGGTGTTGTGTTCACTCTCTGTCTTCACTTGGTGTTTGTATTAGCCTTATGAGATTTACTCCTTCAGTGCGTAAATGGTCAATTTCCTCCTCCGAATAAAGAGTGTTTAATCAAAAACTGGATACGTCTTTTGTGAGTTTCACCAGCTCATGAAGTCTATAAGTGTTCAGCTTTCAAAGAACTCCAAAGATATTACAAATTCTTGTTATATGCTTCCAAATGAAATGCGTTATCTTTGCTTAAAGCGCTATTTTTATTGAAAATACAGCTCCGTTTGGAGTCCAGTGGATTTAGGCTGATATCCCACAAATCAAGGAACGAAGGAACGGCATTCCAGGCAATACATTTTCCATTCCATTTTTTGTGAGAGCGAACTCAAGAACTTGACATTTGCACTGACATTTGACAAAAAGCTAATGACAATCTTTATCGTAATTATTTTGAGGGTAGTACATGCCCCTCTATATGAACCACTCTCACAGTATACACAGAGCGAGAACAGTCATCACTTTTCTTTCAGCACCAAAGGAGACGATGATGATAACAATGATGGTATAAACTTTGACCGATGATATAACAGAAGCTAACGGAAATGGATTGCTGACAACTATATGTTACCTAAAGCAAACTTTGAAATTTTTTTATTCTTACAGATATTACAGCGACCGTGGCACCTGTGCCAAGTGCTATCTAAGTTGTCACACTTGCAGTGGACCGAGACGTGACCAGTGTGTACAATGTCCTGCTGGTTGGCAATTGGCCAGTGGCGAATGCCATCCCGAGTGTCCGGAGGGTTTTTATAAATCAGAATTCGGATGTCAGAAATGTCATCACTATTGCAAAACGTGCAACGGTAAGTTATAAACTTATATTTAGGTATGTAGTCTTGAGAATAAACACTTTACAAAAACGTTCTTGATGGGATACCCCTTTGCGTCAGGAGCATGATGATGATGAAGGACAGGAGATTGTGTGTGTGTGTGTGTTTTTTTAGATAGACCTTTTGAAGCAATCTTAAATTTCTTCATCCTTCAAGTTGAATAGTCATCTTTGCTTTAATTTAAGGGTGTTCGAAACTTCAAGGATATTTTGATTTGTATTTAAAAAGAAATATTAAAATTAAAATTTTGTTTAGACAGAACTTTGCAAAACTCGGTTGGAAAGGATCTTTTTTCAATATAAAGGGTGTTTTTTTTAGACGTGTGGTTTTCAATCTGGCAATACTTTTGTCGGAGTTGATCGTTTTGAGAGCTGTCACTTAGTTTATGCTCAGTTTGGTTTTCCATTTCATAATTAATAGACTTACTCCTGAACAACGTTTGCAAATCGTGCAAATTCATTACCGAAATAGTGGTTCGGTTCGCACGACGCATTGCGCGCTGCGTCCAATTTTCGATGAAGCTGAATTTTGGTTGAATGGGTACGTTAAAAAGCAAAATTTTCGTATTTGGAGTGATCATAATCCAGAAGCCATTGTTGAGACTCTGTTACATCCTCAAAAAGTCAGGGTTTTGTGTGCTCTGAAGTCGGTGAAGCCGGCCATAATGTTACAGTCAATGGGGAACGCTATAGAGCCATGATTAATGACTTTTTCGTGCCTGAATTTTTAGGATATTGATGTGGACAACCTTTGGTTCCAACAAAACGGCGCTACATGCCAACGAAACAATCAATTTATGGAAGAAAACTTTTCATGAGCGCATTATCTCGCTTCGTGGGCCTGTGGCGTGGCCTCCAAGATTTAACACCGCTGGACTATTTTTTGTGGGGTTATGTGAAATCGCTTGTCTATGCCGATAAGCCCGAGACGATTGACGCCTTGGAAGAGAATATTCGGCGCACTATTGGTGACATACGGCCCCAATTGCTGCAAAAAGTGGTCGAAAATTTGGCCTCTAAGCTGGAATTTATTCGAGCCATCCGCGGCGGCCACTTGCCCGAAATCATTTTTAAAACATAATGGCAAACCCTTATCTTTATATTAAAGCTTAATTCTTGGCCATAACATTAAATTATATGCGTTTTATTTCTTCTTGAAAACCACACGTCTAAAAAAAAACACACTTTAAAAGCGCGCGAATTTAAATATCATTCGCCAAACTAATTTCTGATCAAAATTTCGACTTTAAAAACGTCGACTTTCAACATATCGACTGTTAAAATATAGATTCTTGAAATTACGATCACCATCGACATTTTCAAAAATCGAAGCAGTATATTTTCGATTTTTGATCATTCGGACTTTTAACCAGACAACATTGTATTGTCGATATTAGAAAAATCGACATTGTGGAGTCGATATTTTTTTTAAAATCGATATATCGGAGCAAACCTTTTGCTTTTGTATATCTACTGAGACATGATGTGTATTAACAATCAACATGTTATTGGCAAAATCCCATTCTACCTCGAAAACCATTCCACACTGCTACTGCTACTCTGCTACTCTATAATTGCTGAAAAGTGACTGGCCAAAAAAATCGTTTCTTAAATTCCATTTTTCGCATACAACTTCCTCCACTAAGTAGGTATATTGTTTAACGAAGAAAATTTAAAATAAAGTATTATCTTATAAATATTAATGAGATTCATATACATAATGAGCGTTCCTATCGAATTAACTTCGAGTGTCCTTTATTGGAGTGAAAATCAGCCTCTTGTGATTATAAAAGTCTATCAGTAAGCTGTTCGATTACAAATCATACTTTACTTTCCACTTCATAACTTGTACCTAGTCCGTGGATTTATTATCTTTGTCATTGAATTAAACTGCAGTTAAGTGGAGATACATACATAGGAGTTGGAATTATTTCTACGATATTATAGCATACGTCGGAATGAATATGTTATTATTTAGTCATAATCAGCTAAATTATAACTCCATAGTTGTGTGTCGTCATTCTTTAGTATGAAAATATCTTCAGAATAATTGCAAGCATCAACATATAGACATCATCAGGAACTTTTAAGGATCTTAACTTCTGGTTTTAAAAGTAAACATTAAATGAACAACGAAGATAAGGAAGTGTTGAACAGCACTTTTGAAGGACTTCATCTTAAGAAATTGAAATTAAAGTAGTGAATTTGAGAGAGTTTGATATTCTCGTGTCAGATAAAGGGTGTTTTTTTTTTAAACGTGTGGTTTTCAAGAAGAAATAAAACGCATATAATTTAATGTTATGGCCAAGAATTTAGCTCTATTAACGGGTGATTTTTTAGCTGGTTTGGTTTTGGCAACACTGGTTTTGACAGCTGACGTGTGTTTAGTACCTTGTGTCACTGTCAAACAGCTTCAGTTTGGTTTGCAATTTAACCATGGATCGTCTTACAAATGAACAACGCTTGCAAATTATTGAATTTTACTATCAAAATTCGTGCTCGGTTCGAAATGTTCATCGCGCGCTGCTTGTGTTCAGCGATGAGGCTCATTTTTGGTTGAATGGGTACGTAAATAAGCAAAATTGCCGCACTTGGAGTGAAGATCAGCCAGAAGCATTGCAACAGCTACCAATGCATCCCGAAAAAGCCACTGTTTGGTGCGGTTTATGGGCCGGCGGCATTATTGGGCCATATTTCTTCAAAGATGATGCGAATCGCAGCGTTACTGTCAATGGTGAACGCTACCGAGCGATGATAACAAACTTTTTTTTGCCCGAAATGGAAGTTCTTGACTTGCATGATATGTGGTTTCAACAAGACGGTGCCACATGCCACACAGCACGCGAAACAATGGCGCAATTGCGAGGCGAGTTTGGTGAACAGTTAATTTCACGTTTCGGGCCGGTCAATTGGCCGCCTAGATCGTGCGATTTGACACCATTAGATTATTTTTTGTGGGGGTATGTCAAGGCTAATGTCTATAGGGACAAGCCCGCTTCGATTGACGCACTGGAAGCCAACATCCATGCATTCATTCGTGAGATACCGGCCGATATGTGTGAAAGTGTATGCCAAAATTGGACTCAGCGGATGGGCTACCTGAGACGCAGCCGCGGTCAACATTTGCATGAAATTATCTTTAAACATTAAATTGCAAGGTTCAAACTATCGATTCAAATAAATATTTCATTCATTTTTTCGAAGTTTTTGTGTTTTTTTTTTTTAAAAAGTTCTAAACCTCTTAAAAAATCACCCATTATAAAGCTTTATTATTGCCATTATGTTTTGAAAATGATTTTGGGCAAGTGGCCACCGTGGCTGGCTCGAATGAATTCAAGCCGAGAGGCCCAATTTTCGACAGCTCCAATTGTTGCGCGCGATGGCGGATGGGCTCATTCGGGTCTTCTTCGATACTCTGCTCCACAGCAGCAATAGCGTCTTCGGTGCGCACTGTACGTCGTCTCTGATGAAGATGCGCATTATCCACTAGAATAAAGGTGGTGCGAAACCGATTAATGGTTGCTCAAATAACCGACTCTGCTGGGCGATTATGTCGACCGAACATTGAACGCAGCGCGCGATGCATCGCCCAAACCGAACCATTATTTTGGTAATAAATTTGCACGATTTGCAAACGTTGTTCAACACGCAGAAAAATAGTTGGTTAAAAACTACGTAAAACTCGTGTAAAATTAACCAACATAGACTGCTACTATACAACCTGCAAACTATGTTGGTTGTTTATACCCGAGTGAACTAGATTAAAAGAAATAGTTTAATTTTACACATTGATACGGTTATTGTGTACTAAATTTTTATTAAACTTCTTCTAGGTTAGTTTCCGCTAAGTACAAAAGGTTGGAATAATCACTTAAGTTAGTAAAAGAAACACATCAAATCGCTTAAACCAACCAATTTAGGTGGTTGCCTTAACAAATTTATTTGTTTAATATAGCCAATCTTCTTGTTTAAAGTATTTAGTACTAAATCGAAATAACTAATCTACTCGGCAGTTGTAACCTAGCTACGCGGTTAATTTAACAAACTTACTCATTTGGATTAATCAATTAACTGGGTTGGAGTAGCTAACCTACTCGGTTGCTTGAGACAACTTACTCGTGTACATTAACACATTTACTCGCTTCAAGTAACTAATCTATTCGGTTTAGTTAACCAACTAACTTAGTTAAAGTACCCAATCTACTTGGTTGTAGTTGGGTTTCTACTTAATTAAATAGCTAATCTGCTCGGTTGCTTTAACAAATTTATTCAGTTAAAGTAACCAATCAGCTCGGTTTAAGTAGCATATTTACTTAGTTAAATTAGCCAACCTATTCGGTTGAATTAGCCTATTTACTCAATTATAACAGTCAACCTAATCGGTTGGATTAGCCAATCTGCTCGGTTGAAGGAGCCCATCTACTCAGTTAAAGTAGCTAATCTACTAGTTTATATTTACATACTTACTTGGCTAGAATTGATAATCTACTTGGTCGGATTAGCCTATCTACTCAGTTAAAGTAGCCTTTCTACTCGGTTGGAATAACCTACCTACTCAGTTAAAGGAGCTTATCTCCTAGATTTCTTTAACATACTTACTCGGTTAGAGTAGCCAATTTACTCGGTTGGTTTAGCCAATCTACTCGCTTGAAGTAACCTTTCTACTCGGTTGGAATAGCCCAACTACTCAGTTAAAGTAGCTAATCTCCTAGTTTAACTTTACATACTTACTCGGTTAGAGTAGCCAATCTACTCGGTTAGAGTAACCAATCTACTCGATTGGAGTAGCCTTCCTACTTGGTTGGAATAGCCCAACTACTCAGTTAAAGTAGCTAATCTCCTAGTTTACCTTTACATACTTACTCGGTTAGAGTAGCCAATCTACTCTGTTAGAGTAGCCAATCTACTCGGTTATAGTAGCCAATCTACTCGGTTAGAGTAGCCAATCTACTCGGTTGGAGTAGCAAATCTACTCGGTTGGAGTAACCTTTCTAGTCAGTTGGAATAGCCCAACTACTTTGTTAAACTAGCCAACCTACTCGGTTAGAGTAGCCAATCTTCTCGGTTAGAGTAGCCAATTTACTCGGTTGGGATAGCCAATCTACTCGGTTAGAGTAGCCAATCTACTTGGTTGAAGTAGCCAATCTCCTAGTTTACCATTACATACTTACTCGGTTAGAGTAGCCAATCTACTCGATTGGATTAGCCAGTCTCCTCGGTTAGAGTAGCCAATCTACTCGGTTGGAATAGCCAATCTACTCGGTTAGAGTAGCCAATCTACTTGGTTGAAGTAGCCAATTTACTCGGTTGGTTTAGCCAATCTACTCGGTTGAAGTAGCCAATCTCCTAGTTTACCATTACATACTTACTCGGTTAGAGTAGCCAATCTACTCGGTTGGAATAGCCAATCTCCTCGGTTAGAGTAGCCAATCTACTCGGTTGGAATAGCCAATCTACTCGGTTAGAGTAGCCAATCTACTTGGTTGAAGTAGCCAATTTACTCGGTTGGTTTAGCCAATCTACTCGGTTGAAGTAGCCAATCTCCTAGTTTACCATTACATACTTACTCGGTTAGAGTAGCCAATCTACTCGGTTGGAATAGCCAATCTCCTCGGTTAGAGTAGCCAATCTACTCGGTTGGAATAGCCAATCTACTCGGTTAGAGTAGCCAATCTACTTGGTTGAAGTAGCCAATTTACTCGGTTGGTTTAGCCAATCTACTCGGTTGAAGTAGCCAATCTCCTAGTTTACCATTACATACCTACTCGGTTAGAGTAGCCAATCTACTCGGTTGGAATAGCCAATCTTCTCGGTTAGAGTAGCCAATCTACTCGGTTGGAATAGCCAATCTACTCGGTTAGAGTAGCCAATCTACTCGGTTGGAGTAGCCAATTTACTCGGTTGGTTTAGCCAATCTACTCGGTTGATGTAGCCAATCTCCTAGTTTACCATTACATACTTACTCGGTTAGAGTAGCCAATCTACTCGGTTGGAATAGCCAATCTTCTCGGTTAGAGTAGCCAACCTACTCGGTTGGAATAGCCAATCTACTCGGTTAGAGTAGCCAATATACTCGGTTGGAGTAGCCAATTTACTCGGTTGGTTTAGCCAATCTACTCGGTTGAAGTAGCTAATCTCCTAGTTTACCATTACATACTTACTCGGTTAAAGTAGCCAATCTACTCGGTTAGAATAGCCAATCTTCTCGGTTGGAGTAGCCAATCTATTCGGTTGGAATAGCCAATCTACTCGGTTAGAGTAGCCAATCTACTCGGTTGTAGTAGCCAATCTACTCGGTTGGAGTAGCCTTTCTACTCGGTTTGAATAGCCCAATTACTCAGTTAAAGTAACCAACCTACTCGGTTAGAGTAGCCCATCTACTCGGTTGGAGTAGCCAATCTACTCGGTTGGTGTAGCCAATCTACTCGGTTAGAGTAGCAAATGTACTCTGTTGAAATAGCTTATCTACTCGGTTGCTTTAACCTACTTACTCAGTTGAATTAGACAATATACTCGATTAAAGTAGCCTACCTATTTAATTAGAGTAGCAAATTTACTTGGTTAAAGTGTTCACTCTTCTCAGTTGGAGTAACATATTTACTCGGTTAGATTAGCCTATCTGCTCAGCTACAGTAGGCAACTTCAATCGAGAAAATTGGCTACTCTAGCTGAGTAGATAGGCTACTTCAACCGAGTAAATTGGTAACTCCAACTGAGTAGATAGGCTACTTCAACTAAGTTGATTGGCTACTCCAATTGAATAGATAGGCTTTTTTAATTGAGTAAATTGGTTACTTCAACTGAGTTAGTTGGTTAAAGCAACCTAGTAAATGAGCTATTCCAACGCTGCTAGAAAAATGCCACCTTCTTAGTTACAATAGGCGTTACTTAACTGATTTTATAGTAGATGAGGCTTATAAGATTAACCAAAATCAGAAACTTGTATTTCTTATAACCTTGAGTTCAAAAATACCATTTTACAGATATATCGTTATAATTAGGTACATCTTTCAATATCATTAATTTTGATTTTTAGATTGAAAATATGAGGTTAACTCCCATCCAAATATAATTATGTTCCAAAAAATAATAAAACCTTTTATTAATGTGTATAATTTTTTTTTTTTAATGAATGTAATAATGAAAAATATTTTTTTTTAACAGAAAGAGGGTTACAATAATATAGTTTACTTTAAATCTTAAAATTAAATTAAGTACAGAAAAACAGTCTATTTACAGTGAATTTGAATACACAAACATAAGTAAAGAAAATCTATTTGTTTCAATATTTACATTTATAATGTAGAAATATCTATTTATTGCAATGTATTATTATATTAATACAAATATGTATATTTACAGTGTTTATCAAGTTGATCTAATTATTGAGCAAAATTTGTAATTTCAATCTGAAAACAAGTGTGTTTGTTTATATTTTATCTTATAATTTTAAGAAAGAGCTAAAGTTATAAAAAACATTGACAAATTAAATATTTAATTATACTTCACTAAAATTATAAGCTTTACAAAGGGCTTCTTAAAACTATGTATTGTCTTCCATTTGAAATGATAGTTTTTGTATTAGGAATAGGATTGGGAAATGACTCGAAAAACATTATTATTTCCTCCTCTTTTTGTGGATTTTCTACCTCGAAAGCAAAGTAATGTTCATCGAAGCTTAAAGTTCTTAATAAAGTACAGTTGAAGATCAGTTGATCAAAATCATATAAGTATATTTTTTTCAGAATGCAAAAATCGTACATAAAGCTATCTATGCCTAGATTTTTTACTAAAATTGATCCTTTCTCATAGCGTACCGAAGACATCATTGCCCAATTTACTTTAGTTAAAGTTTTAGCAGGGTCTAATTTCAATTTATAGTAAATAAATTCTATTTCCGATGGTAACAACAGAAAGTGTATTACATAGTTTGCCTTTTATAAATATTTCATTAAGCTGAAACTGATGTTTCATTGCTAAAGTAAGGGTAATATTCATTCGGTTACATGATGCTCTAGCAGATATTTTAGACTGTCTATGCTTAGCTTCAAATCTCATTGACCAAAATGAGGAGAGTGGACCATATTTGGTAAGAGCAGTGTGGTAGTGAATGAGGTTGTGAAACTTTGGCTTGAGAGGTTCTTTTGTTAACTCAATATATAGCTCGTTTAGTTCCGCTACTAATACCTGCAATAAAGATTCTGTCCCATTTGAAATGCTTAAGCTGAAGAGGATATCTATAATTTTTCTAAGTGTTATAAACAACGACCAAACCTTATTTTCTCTTGGGACATAATCACCAACAAGCATTCCAAAATATCGTATCAAGGTTATCATTTCTCCAGAGGACAGTCGAATACTTCCTCGTTTTAGATGTTCTTTTTCTATACAGCATGGTTTATTTTTAACATCGGGGCCATAATCAAATGCCAAGAGCTTTTCATTAAAAAGAGTTAGGGAGAACAATTTGGAAGTTTCTGTATACTCTAGGAGAATAAATTTTAAAATATATTTTGCAACACCTTCAAGCACATCGTGCATAATATCGGCACCTATCTGCTGAAATAGATCAAAGTTTTTTATTTGAAGGAAGACACATTTTTCTTTAATCCCTGTTAAGGATAAATTGTTAAGACCCAGATCTGCATCATAACTTGACATTTGTCGAAGAAGGGTGGTATCCTCATACAACTGTTTTTTTAAAATTTCTTTTGAGGCTTTACACACTCTGCATGAAAAATTAGCTGAAAAACTCTCAGAAAACCCTATCATAGAATGTATACCTAAGTTGTCACCAAGGATTAAAGCGAGCTCGAAATATATCTTCCCATTGAAATCGGGGATCCTTATTCCTATGCCTTCTTCAGAAAGAAAATTGAATTCATCAATTATAGGTTGGAATATAACATTGTTACCGAATTCGGTTCTGTCGGAGGAATGGAAAAGAAGAACTAAAAATATATTTGACAGCACCGAAGATCGCCAAGGTGGTAGACAAGCAATTGAGACATAAACTGCTCCTAGCTTATGAATACCAGCATGACTTCCAAGAACATTTCCTACTTCATAGTCATCAAAATACATAAACAACGGAAAAACTATTTTATCAGTATGGTGTGTCATCCTCATTTTCCAATATGAACCCTGAATAAAGTTTTCAACCACAAGTTTGCTTTTAAGGCTATCCATATATTGAAGGGTTTCAGACAGTATGGAATCTAGAGAAAAAAAATTTTTCAAAACTTGTCTTAAAGGAATAAAATGTTCTTGGCAAGTGACTGGTTCCATACGTGAAATGTCTTGTCTTTTAACTCTATCCATTCGCTGACCTATAACAATACCTTCAGGTTTAATGTAGGTCTTTTGTGTAATAAAATAATTTATTCGTTTGTGTTCTGTTCTAAACAAATCTAAAGGACAAACGATATGAGGTGTGATAGATTCTACCAAGGAATTTGAAACATCAGCAGGTAACGAATGCTCCAAGCTGACTTTTTCCACACAAGTGTCAACTGTGGATTTTAAAGAAATCAGAAAATCTTCAAAGCCGCCAATTATTTTTTGAACAATATTTCTTGGCAAAAGTGTGTTTCCATACAAAGAAGCAATAAAAATTGACATGGCTTTCTCAACGGTTGGCTTCTTATCTTTAACTGCAGTTTTTGGTAGACTTTTATCTTTAGTCAAATCAAACCGGTTGGGTGTCAGGTCAATACTTGAAGAAGGAAAAGGAAGAGAAGAAACAAGTTCATCTTGTATATTGTCTTGAAAAACGACATTCATATGGGTATGATGTTTATTAAAGTGTCTCCTAAATGAACTGAAAATATGAAATGATCTCTTACAGTCGTCCTCATTACAATTAAATTGAAAAAAATCATGGTCACTATGTACGAAACAAAAATGTTGCCTAAGAAATTTAAGATCTTTTAGCGTAATACCACATAAAAAGCAGGAAACCATACTGGTTTGTAAATTATTATACTTAAATAAAAAGCAGTAGTGTCTCCCTAAACCGAAACAACGGAGATTTGATACTATCAAAAAAAAATCCGAAAAAATGAACTTGAGCACAGATATATACTTTATAGTATAGAAAGGATAACCATAGGGTTTCTTGTATTTTAATTTGGATTATGGTATGCAAAGATTGCCAAAAAGCATGTAAAATGCATATAGGAAGCATAAAATGAATAGTGTATTTGTAAATAAAGTTTGGATTTTAGAATTATTAAGGAATCGACAAAGATTCAGATTGTTAAGTAGATACAGGAAGCATAAAACGATTCAGATTATCACCAAATTCAGAAGAAAGTATATAGATAGAAAAACATTAACCATTCGGTTCGTATTTTCAATTCATATTATAGAGTACAAATCGACAAGGATTCAGATTGTAAAGTACATACAGGAAGCATAAAAGGATTCGGAAGTCATAATATACGTATGGCACAGTGAGGCCTAAAATTAACCATATTAAAAAGAAATAAATACAGGTAAATTCGAATACAGATGTTTCGGTTTGTTAAGACAATACTGCACTATTTAATGCCAAGTTCAGACAATAGAGTGTTTGTGGCAGTTGATGTTTTGTCATATTGAGTTTTTATTTTATAAAAACCGCTTTGGATGAACATCCATGCACACGAACTTTCTTCCGGATACTTAGCATTCAATGTAAAAATTATTTTTAAACAAGTATCTACTGCTTCCACTACAGTGGAGACATAGTATTTTATTTCATTAACTATTATAAGATATGACTTAATTTCTCTAAGTGACTCACCGACCGCGATTATAAACGGCTGTAAGGTAAGATTCAACTCCTTCAATTTGCTTTTGCGCAAAGTAATGGCTTCATTTATTCCCGCATCACTGGTCACGTGTGTTATAAAGCCTTGCCTTACTTCGGATTTCGAAGGCCTCCAAACCTTTTTGGTGTTCCCCTTTAACCTCAGCGTTATAACAGAAAGTAGCGATGGAATTAACAAAAATGCTGCTAGGTTGCTTATCTCCTCAGAAGCTGAAAAGAATATTTAAAAAAAAAATTTTAAACTTTAATAAAATAAATAATTGAATTTTTATGAATTTAATATTGGCAAACAAAATAAAATCAATGGAATTTCTCAATATTCATTTGTAATCAAAAGTGTAATTATAAATTATTAAGAAGGTGATTCTGTGAAATATTGGTACACTGTGACGTAGACGTACCTTTTGTATTTTTATTTTTTTAAGACTTCTTAGTGTTATGGTGATGATTGGCACATTGATGTAACAATTTATGTCCTCCATCAACATGGCGTTATATTGCTTTGTGAATGTTTGTACCCCTGTTGGCGACTCATCATAAATTTTAATCATATTATTGCATTGTAGCCTGCGGTTACGACTAAAAATGAGCCCAACAGTGACGTGCAAAACATTTGCAAGCATACATAATATTCATCACATAAGAAGTTCTTTAATAGAAGCTATATTCATTTTTGTTGCTCTTATTATATACATACATATATTTCATGCTTATTAGAGAAAAGCAGAAAAGACCAATCTACAAAGAAGTTACAACAAAACCAATTTCGAAACAAAAAACAATAACTTATTGTTTATTGATGTGAAAAACTGTTTTGCAATAATTGAAGCAAAACGTTGTTATTTGTTCCTTGGTTGGTTTTGTATATTGCGTCGTTCACACAAAAGTGAAAAAAATAGTACAATACATTACGTTCAATTGGAATGGATAGACAACATTTTTTTTTGAAGTTAAATAAAGAACTTTGGGCTTTTTCAATAAAAGAATATCGCTGAAAGAAACTAAACGGTTTTTTTTTAGAGTTATAGAACTACCGATAGGGATTACTGTCAAATTATCTGTCATACTAATCAAGTGTGTTTGACTTTTTGTTCAGTATACTTTGGCAAATCACCATGCAAAGACTTACACCAGAATAATGTTAACAAATCCTGGAAATTCGTTTCCAAAATGCGCACTCTGTTCGCCAAATTTATAGAGCACTTCGTCAAGTTTACGGTGCGCTCATTTCTGGCTTAACGGATATGTAAACAAGCAGAATTGCGTTTTTGGAGTGAGCACAATCCTCATGAGACTCTTGAAACTGAATTGCATTCCCAAAAAATTACTATTTGATTTCGTGATTTTTTCATTCCTCATTTCATTGGAAATCATTTGGAGCAAAAATGGTTCCAACAAGACGGCGCAACATGCCATACAGCGCATGCAACCATCACTTTGTTGAGCCAAACGTTTGGTGACCGAATCATCTCAAGAAATGTACCTGTGAATTGGCCACCTCGTTCGTGTGATTTGACACCTTTCGACTACTTTTTGTGAGGGTACGTCACATCTCTTGTCTATGCTGATAAACTAGCAACGATTGATCATTTAGAAGCCAACATTCGATGCACTATGCACGAAATAAGAACGGGTATTCTCGAAAATTGGTGCATAATTGGACCGACAGGATGGCGCGTTCATAAGGCGCAGTCGCAGAGGACGGCAAAGGTCATATGAAAGAAATTATTTTTAAACATTGAATGAAATTTGTGAGCTAATAAAGGTCATTCCATTGTATTTGTTGTGTTTAATTTTTTTAATTCTATGCCTCTAAAAAACACCTGATATAATTCATTTTTTCATGTTTAAACTAAAGCCCGAAAAAAACATACACTCGATAAAGGTAACAATCCCTAAAAGATCATTTGAAAGTTAAATATATCACTGTAGCGTAGTGCCGTTTTAGGGATTTAAATTATTTGCTTGAGTAACCAATATTTCGATAAGCCCTACAATATTTGAAATTGTTGCCTGAATTTAAAAATACATGTACATTCAAAAAAACATGAAAATACTTGTTCGTACATATAACAAAATTAAGTAATTTTACTTACAATCTTCAAGAGACAGCAAGTTTTGGATATATGTATCCTTTCCTGATCGCCTTGCAGCTACTTGAAAAAGACCTTTTTTGTAGGTGGGAAAATTTTCTATGAGTCCGTTGTAATTTTCAGGATATAGTACTTTGAAGTCCTTTTGTAACTGAAAAAGTAGAAAAAAAAACAGTATGCATTTAAGTTATAGGTATACGAGCAGTTTTTCGTTCGACACTATTACTGATGCAGATTCTAGGTCACACATTCCATAAAAGAATTTGATTGTCGCAATATCATTAAAAAAAATGGCTTTATTTTTCCTAAGTGTTTTGATGCGTTTAATTTGAATGCATCAAAACTTGCACATCATATAGGGTGATTAAAATATTTAAATATAAAAATTTAAAATAGGTTTTTTTATGTTGCTATATTTAAGTTTTTGTTTCCTCAAAAAAAGCAAACAAAATTACTTTCTTACATATCGGTCATTAAAAAGAATAACGTCATAACTCAAAATATGACGGTTTTGGTGTAGAACCTTTTTTCCTTTATTTTTGAAATACATCGCACACATAGGTATGTACATATATCTTCTAAAAACGAAGTTTTCAATAGCATTTGTCTCGAAACAGCACATTTTGAGTTATTACGATCATCTTTTTAATGTACTTAGATATTAAGAGTCCGACGAACAAATTTTGAGATCGGATTCGAGTAAACGCATCAAAAATCAGTATACTTTCTGTCGACTCGTTATTTTCATTTAACAGTAAGAAAAATATAAAAATTTACATACCAAAAGATAACCTGTTGGTTTCTGTAGGGCTGGATATTCTTTGAAATATTCATCGATGGTCATTTCATTTATCTGAAGCAGACGAGCACGTGAGGTCTCTTCCCATTTTTCCTCAACCGTAACCCACGGATGACTTGAATTCTTAAGCCATTGAAGGCTATCCTCACAATCGGTGTCACTTTCGAAATTAAAATTAATTTCTTGAAATCGACTCACTGGTGATGATGGTGACGAAAATGGAGACGATGTTTTTGGAGAACTAGTTTTTGGTCTCTTGGCAATCAATCCTGAATCCCTGTATTTTCTTTTTAAATTGTGTATCTGGTCGGGTAATTTTCCTACTAAACGATTGGCAATACTACGACCAGATTCTACCAATTTAGTATGCAAATATACAGCCCTCTTCTCCTCGGTAAATAACTCGACAATTTCGTTGGTCCAATAAGTATAAATGTCAGCCGTTATGTTTCTTTCCGGATGCTTTCGTAAAATGTAAGTTCCTATTAAACGTACAAGATGTAATCGAGAGGCATTGTCAAGAGGTTTAGATTTAGTAACGGAAAGCAAACTTTTTCCTTCCAAAGAGCTTTCAAGCAGTTCCGTTAATTTCTAAAAGGGAATTATTTATTTACATTAATATTTTACATTTTTTCAACTTTATAAAAAGATTGGTATCAAAGTCCGAAATGATCATAAAAAAAATAACATTAAAAGTCAATGGAAAATGTTATATGTTTTAATATACATACATTATTAGAAAAATTATTCCGAAAATAAAAATATTATTTTTTTAAAAGGAAGTTGGATCGTCTATTTCCCCCATTTGAAAGTACATATAAACTTTTATAAATTATAAATAAATGGAAAAATTTTAACTAGAACAACGATATCATACTGCCATTCTGCAGATTTAATTCTTATGACTCAGGTATTCATTATGATATTTTGTTTTTGTTTAAAGTCGTTTCCATACGAAGTATTGTTTGGTATTTAATAGGTATTTAACATATTCAAACTGGAATACCTTCATAAAAACAACATGATTTAAAAACAAAATTACAGAATAAATATCTTTAATAAAATTTATAGAAATCTAAGAGGGGAGAAATAGACCACTCCTCCTATCTGATTAAATTGTAATCCCGGAAAAATTATAGTATATCAGAAACAAACATTTCTCTAACTTTAATAAACGAAATTTCAGTATTTGTTCTTATTTTTAGAAACAAAATTATCAAAACTGGAACTGCACTCAACTACTTTAAAAATGAAAAATTATTTTCAAAGTACTCCGAATTTTGTAAAAAACACATTTTATCTCTTTTTGCTTCTGCTCACTCTAACGTTAAAATTTGAATATATTTGTATAGTTCCGGACTTTGATATTCTCTAATAAAACTATCTGGAATCCGATATAATCCCATAAAAATCATATCGAACTAAATATCAAATATAATAGTAAAAATTATACAAACGTACGAGTGTCTCGTGTGAGCTTGAAAGAGATTTAGTATCACTTTGCTTTTCAGTACTTCCACTTGCTTCAGTAGTGTAAGAAATAAGCTCATTAAATGGGAATTCCTGAATAGTTGATGCTGAATCTATTGTGATATCAGACAACTGTGTTTCAAATACCTGTAATATAACGTTAAAACTTTGCAATGAAAACAATATCTTCGTAATATAATAGGTACTAAACTAACGTTGCTTTGAGTTTCTGGGTACATTAGTTTTTTGTACTCTCCTAAGTTTTTTGCAAACACAACTCGGTGTCCGATGCTAGAAAACAAATCTTTTATATCTTGAGGTCCAAGAAGCGCCATTGCCATTGATGTTATATTGTTTTCTGAGAGAATAAAATTTGTATCAACAACAAAAATTAAATACTTTTTATGATGTTCACATTAAGTTCAATCAACCGACTTCGTTTGATTTGAATCCAAAAGTAACGTGAACACGACTGACTCACATTGTCGTTCATCAAATAACAAAACACAAATCTGTGCCCATTTATTTAAATAAATGTGTTTCCAAATCAAAAAGTTATGGATTCTAAAGTATTAAAATAGAAAAAACAGATGTCACAAAAGCAAGCAACAATACCATTCAGACTTTTAAAATTACAAAATGTTGCTTTACTTGGCTTATTTTTTCTCACCATAAAATGGTAGTGGGATAATATTATACTGAACGTCAAAGTGAGTCGGCGGAGTAAGTTCAAAATATATAAAACAAATCTGCATAATACAAAATGTTTTGTTTTGCCATTTGATTGTTCAAACTTTTGATCTGAAATTCAAGCCGTCCAAATTATACGCCTCTATTTTAGCCCTCTTGTTATTATAAGTATATAAACTGATAAACAAAGGGACGGGCATTCATATGAGCGCACCGAAATGGTTCAAAACTCTTTCTGACGAGTGATGCTTGGCTCACTTACTAAAAAAAGTATTTACTCAATATTAAGGAGAAAAGTCATCAAAACGGACGAGTTCCTTTTCAAGATAGTGTTTTTGTATGTATAAGTATATAAATTTAATGCTGATATGTTGACATTAAAATTTTTGGAGCTTTTTGGTTTTATTTATTTTGAACGCTTTTAAAAAAAATTGTATGTTTCTTTGTTACTTAATAAAACAAAAATTATTGGTTTGTCATTTTATAAGTTTGTTTCACAATGTCTGAGTTAAGTTCTCATTATTTACTCGATTATTATTATTATTATTCAGCAATTAAATCCTTACAGTAAAACCTTTGCGTTTCACAATTTAACGAAGTAATAAATGTATGTGTCAATTTATTACATGTTTCAGTTTTCCAGACAAAATAGTTTTGACTGCTGAAAAATTCAAAAAAATAGTAAATATTTATCGCCAAGTAAATTTGCTAGTCGACACTTCATCTGAAATACTTAGTACTTTAATTATAAGCTAGACTATTCAGATATTGTGAAACGTAAGTAAGTGATAATTGACTAATAAGTTCGAAGTTGCTTAATTAGAACTTTAATCAGACATTGTGAAACAAGCCCTAAGTTTTTACTATCCTACACTTAAGAACCAAATAAAAAAAAAAAATGTCTGCCCAGTTTAATTAAAATAATAAATATGCACCTTTTGATCCCATCTAGAAATATTAATTCTTTAGAAAAACAGTTTAATCAAAATATTGGCAGATTTTCTTTTCTTTCGAAAATTGCTGCAAAGGTTTTAATTAACGTAACAAAGATGGTGTGCTATAAACAAGTAGGAGTATCTGCTCAGATTTCTACTTCTTAGAGTAGGAGCTCAATTTGGTATAAATGATTAAATTAAATTATTATTATTAAATTTTAAATGAACACCTGCGCAGATTTTTAACTCTACCTTTTTCAAACCACCCAAGCTTTGATCTTTATAGGTAAACAAAAACTTTACTTACGGTTTATCTAATTTCTATCAAAAGGTACATATATATTATTATACATACTGAAGTTTTCAAGTAGCTTCAATAATGTAACATACATACAAAAATTAATATGAAGAACATTATGTTCAGAACGCGTTACAGAATGTTTTGAATTTTAATTTTAAGTGGTATGTCTTAAAAATGGAATGGAAACCTATATTATTTTTTAAGTAAGTAAGCTCTATTTCTTTTCAGTATTTACTTTGAATTTCTGAAGTTTGTAAGAACTAATTTGAACTCCATGTAAGCGATGAGCATCAATTTTGTTGATGTAGAACATCAATATTAGGGGGTGTCATGTCTTAAAAACTATATGAATTTTTATTTCGATTATTGAAAAAATACACATTTTTTTCTGTTTTTATAGTGATGATTTTGTCATCAAAAACATTATTGAAATAACGTTATATTTATAGTCAAGAAAATAAGTTAGGCAAAAAATTGATTCAAAATATTATTTAAAAAATCTCAAAAGATTCTTGTTGTATTTTTAGGACAGGGTGAACTTTATTTCTATAGATGTCCTAAATCAAGGGAAAAAACGGAAATCTTGAACCGTCCTGTTATGCATGTTTTTAGACATAGCTACAATTAGATAAAAATGATCAAAAGAATTCATAAATTCATAAACAAGTTCAAAAATAGATTTGGGTTAGAAAAAGAGTCTGTCTAAAGGCACGTAGTTTCGCGTACGCGAAATTAGTTCTCATACCTAAACAGTGAGGTATGTATGGGGGGGCATTCTGCCCCCCTGAAACCCCACTGCTTGGCTTCACTATAGGATTTGGGGTAGGTGCAAGGTTGGTTATATGCAAAGTTTTTTTTTGGATTTAAAGGAACCTCATTGTATATATATACCTCACTGTTTAGGAATGAGAACTAATTCGCGTAAGCGAAACTGCGTGCCTTTAGACAGTCTCTTAGAAAAAATAAAGACGCCAGTCTAATTTCTTGAATAAATATTATTTATGCAAGGAAAATAATTAAAACGTTATATCAAGACTTATTAAAAATTAAATTTCATATACATATTATGTACCTATGTATATAATTTCTTTAACATTTTATAATAACAAGACTGAATTGATATTGAAAAAACACTTTAAACTCTTATTTGAAAAACGTGTTTTCGTGATATAAAATTTTACAAGAACTAACATTTGAGATTTTTTGAAATGTAAAAATTTCAATTTTAAAAATAAATGTACGAGAAAGTTCAAAATGAATTATTTTTTTTTTGTACTTATCATGGCGTTTACCGTCAATGAAGTTCTTATAAAATGTTTGTTTACGAAAATAATGTAAAATCTAGCAGGTTTTCTAGCTACATACTTTCTCGGATAAAGTACACAAGTAACTCGATTAAAATAGCAAACTGATTCGATTGCAATTGCAACATACTGGTCGGTTAAAGTAAAGTACTTTCTCGGTTAAAGTAAACATGGCACTCAATTAAAAAAAAAAAAAACAGTTAATTACAATTGCAAATTTTAATCTATAACTTTTTTAAATCAATTAGTTTTCATCGAATCATAAAAAATAAAACATATTTTCATCAAGAAAACAAGTTATTATTATTCAATTTTTAATAATTACTTACCTTCAAATTTCTGTATATATGTTTCCAAGCCCCATTGGCGTAACAAACATGCAACGTCCTCATCCATTTTTCGGGGTAGGTATACGTATATTAGACACTTGAAATTTAATTTATGTTTTAATTAATAAAAGTTGTTTTGAATAAAACGAATAAATATAAAGTTTTTTAAGGGCTTAGTTTTCAAAATGAAATAGGTAAATTTCAATTATTAAATTTTTATTTTACTTTTTTCACTTTACACCATAAATAAATACGACTGAACACTTTGAATTTCATCCACAGACTGTGACGATTTGATCAATTTCGTTGGGACGCGGCCGGCACATAGCAGTTTTACTTATGTAGATTAACACACGCATCGTTTCATTTACCCTAATAAAAGGGTTAAATAACTAGAGATGACGCCATGCTTTGTTAGTATTAGTGTCTGGAGAAAGGCAGGCAGCAAATTCACTCGTTTAAGTTAATATAACATACTCAAATGATTAAATAAATAATGTAAATGCTTTCAAGTGTTGAGGGATGATGGGAAATATCCCTTTCTTCGCGAATTTTGCAGGGACACACTGAAAACGATTTCAACGAAAATTCCATTGCATTCTTTAAGAACTATTTGAAAAAAAGGAACAATTTAACAATTAGATCTGTAAAAAGGATAAAAAATATTTTATTTTAACATAAGGTTAAAGAAATATCATACTTATTTCGTTTTTCAAAGTCTTCTGAAACCATTCCAATGCCGATGGCAACGATTCTGAGAAGAGAATTTTGCTTCTCGATCTTAAGTCAGAATCCAGTCAAGAAGCACTAACATTCAAACTCAAACATCAAAACAAAGTATATTGTAGATGCATGTTTTGTTGAACTTTAAATTTTAGTTAATTTTGCGTTCAAAACAGAGACTTTAAAACAATTTAGTAAACAAATTACGAAATAAATTTTTTTGTTAGTTTGAAGTATTTACATTTGCTTTACATTTCACTTTTTGTGTGCTGCAAGTAAATATTGAATTGAGTACAATCAATAAACACTATCCATTGGATTTCAGAATGAGTGAAATGAAATTAACTTATTTCTTAGAAATTTTAATTCAACACAATACTTTTTACAAAGATTAATATATTTTCGAAGATATAATTCAAAAAGTTCAGAATTTTTAGAAAATAATTATTGTTAAATATATATGCAGTTCTAAAAATATTTGTAAGTCCCAAAGACTTCCATCTTCTTTTAACAGTAAACATAAGCTTCTTTCAATAAATAATATGGAAGCCTTCTAGAATTAATTTTTAACTCATACAAATTATTCGTGAAATCGTGAAAGATTAAGGGATTTTTCGGACTGGTTGAGGGTATTTCTCTTTGAAAAAAAACCCAAGCACGAATCCAAATAGAACTTGTTTCGAAAAATTAACGGGATGAGATATTAGTATTAGTGTCTCAATAGAGGCAATCAGCAGTATTACTCATTTAAATTAATCCACTACTCGATTAATGTAACCCACTAAAAGGATTAAATAAGGATAAGAGACGCCATGGTCATGTTTGTATTAGAGTCTGAATAGAAGCAGATAGCAGTTTAACTTATTTAAATTAACCCACTAATCGATTAACTTAGACCATTAAAACGATTAAATAGGGAAAGGAACCGCCATGTGCTGTTTTAGTTGTAGTGTCTGGAGGTAGACAGCAGTTTCAGTCGTTTAAATTAGCAAACAACTCGATTCATTTAACCCACTGAAAAGATTAAATAAGTAAAGTAAGTCTGAATAAGTGCTAAGGGATGATGGAAAAATTGAAATTTATTCTTTTAGTATAATTTAAAAATTGAAGAAAACTTCATGAAAGTTTTAAAAGAATGCAAAGCTTTGGTATTTCACTCTTTGAAATCCCAGTCAATTATCTGGGCCCTATTCCACCAACAAGATTTCACTAATCACTTAGCACATATCATGAATCTTGATACGATTTTCTTGCGGTGGGATGCATGGATCGTTTATCCGAGTTAAGGCCCATGGACATTATATCCACGGCCATTATGTCATCGCAGCGCAAGAAAATCGTATAAAGATTCATCATATTTGCCAAGTGATTAGTGGTTAGTTGTTGGTGCAATAGGGCCCTAGTCTTTAAACATGCAATGAAATACTTTTTATAAGTATTTTTACTCCAAACATTCAATTACTATTCAGTTTGTAGTAATTTTATGCTAACAAAATGACAATCTTTGAAGCTATTTAAAAATTGTTTACATTGAAGTCTTAAGCTTTCCATGGTTGCTTCCGTTAAAAAATGCACTTTTTCGGTTTGGAATTTGGGCTGATTGTACAAAATCTTAAGGAATTCCTTCAAATAGGATTTCAAATAAAAGCTAACACTGTATTTTTTAGGAATCCAGTGATCGAACAGACGCCAATACGACCACTATTGTTTTTTTTTAATTTGCGTTTGACACGTTAGACTTTTGAAAATTAAATAAAAATGGTAAAGGCCACTTAGTAAGCTATTTGATATGTTTTAACAAAGCAATATACAAAAAAAAAATAATTTTTTCATTTAAGTGATCAGACTCACTCTATTAACCAATAAAAATCTTTCCGACCATTTAACTGGTAAATAGGGCAGCCTTAGCTTTTATTTGATATCCCATTTATAGAAATTCCTTATAAAAAATTATCCGTTACATTATCATTTGCCTCTTTTAGAGCCGATTTAGAAGCATGTAATTAGCCCAAAATACAACCGGAAAATTGAATTTTTCAACCGAAACAACAATGAAAAGCTTGTCCGACTAACGGTTTTGATAATGTTGGGAATAAATTAAACGGTTGGTATCCTCTTTTTTTGACAGCCGCGATGAGATAGGTAAGGACGGAATGAAAAAGATTTCTTCTCAAATATCTTTAAAAAAACGAATCAGCTGTTTCAACATTAAATTGAAGCCTTCAATTTAACAGAAAAAAAAACTAACAAATTTAAACAAAATTCATAATTAAAATATATGTATGTAGTTCTAAACATATTTGTAAGTCCCAATGACTTCCATCTTTTTTTAACAGTAAACAAATAAATCAAAAAATAAATTGGAAGCCATCTAGAATTAATTTTTAACTCATACATATTATTTGTGAAAAATTAAGGGATTTTGTAGACTGGTTGAGGGTATTTCTCTTTAAAAAAAAACCCAAGCACGAATCCAAATAGAATTTGTTTCGAAAAATTAACGGGATGAGATATTAGTATTAGTGTCTCAATAGAGGCAATCAGCAGTATTACTCATTTAAATTAATCCACTACTCGATTAATGTAGCCCACTAAAAGGATTAAATAAGGATAAGAGACGCCATGGTCATGTTTGTATTAGAGTCTGAATAGAAGCAGATAGCAGTTTAACTTATTTAAATTAACCCACTAATCGATTAACTTAGACCATTAAAACGATTAAATAGGGAAAGGAACCGCAATGTGCTGTTAGTTTTAGTGTCTGCAGGTAGACAGCAGTTTCAGTCGTTTAAATTAGCCCATAACTCGATTCATTTAGCCCCCTGAAACGATTAAATAAGAAAAGTAAATCCGAATAAGTGCTGGAGGATAATGGGAAATATCCCTTTCGTGAATTTTGAAGGGACACACGAAAAAAACCAAAATAAGAGATGGAGCTTAATATTGCAATAAATTCTGTTGCAAGTATTTACAAAATTAAGAACGGTAAGAGAAATATCAGAATTAACTTACTGTTTGGAAATTTTCATAACGCCTGATAATTAACACAATATTAGGTCTGTCCGTTTACTACCCAAAACTTTTTTTGAACTTTAACATTACTTTGGAATTAAATTGTGTTAGAAATTGGCAGTTTTGGGAAGTATACACACAGAGGTATTATTTACGAAGATGAATATAATGCCTCAAATGTCAAAGATATTGTATGGATTTATTATGATGTTTAAAAGATGAAAAGCCATATCTTAATTTGAACATATCTTTTATAGAAGATTTGGTGCAAATCGCTGCTTGAGAAAAACGTTTTGGAATCTTGGGGCCATTTGTATTTGAATGAAAGCTGTTTTGAAAAAAGTTTTAATTGTGATGAATACAATCAATCAAAAAAGTATTTCGTTTTTATTAGATTTAAAAATGTATTTCTTTTGCTTTTTACAATACAAATCCTCATCACGTACAACGAAAACGATCGGACGATATCGATTTCAACTATATAGCTATCTCTATCAAATCTGTAGAGAAAAATGATAGTTATCTTCACAACGTTATCGTTCCATCGTCTTCATTTTACGTGATGAGGCCCCAGATTAAATTGTTTGAAAGTTAATATCGTTTAATTATTACTGAATTTTGTATTATTACTGGGTGCGAGGGAGAAAAATATTTAATTTCACCTCTAACAAACCTTTTATTTCTGACCAAAACGTTCAGAAATATGGAGGCTAGGGAAAGAGAAGGATTTCTTTTCAAATATCCTTTAAAAGAATCAATAGTTTTAAAATTGAAATAAAGACTTCAATTTAACTGACAGAATATAATATTGAAAAAAAAAACTTGACAAATTCGAATTAAATTTTTAATTTATAAACTTCTAAAATGTGTTTTTCAGTATCGAACACTTCTTCCTTTTTTACTATGCCACTATGTATAATCTAGCCAAAAGAAAACTATTCTTTCTTAGCTTTTCAGAATAAACTTATTTGTTTGTTTTTATTCAATCATTATTTATTTACGAGATTTATTAAAAAATAAGCTCTAAATATTTACATAATCTAATCAAAATGTTTTCTTGTGGAAATAAAAATAAGACAACAAAATGATTTTTGAAAGAAAAAGGGAATTTTCTTACGCCTAAAGGGATTTCTCTAAGAAATAAACAACCCCGAAACTGTTCTGAATAGAACTTGTTTTCAAAAAAGAACACATGTGGTGCTAGGTATGTAGCTAAGTGCAATGTATATCTACACTTGATTTGGCATGAAGTGAAAAGAACCGCGCAATTCAAAAACAGGGTTGTGTTTATGGCCTTTGTCCGCAAATTTTGGCGTCAGCACACACACACTGTATATAAATGTATGTACATTAAACTCCTTCATTTCTGTATTAGATTATCGTATATCTACGCAATAAATAGAGATCTTTCGGTTGATGTACGCAAATCTATCTTATGTCTATCTCTTTTATTTTCAAAGATCACAGAGTTATGGTTGCTTTATTTGGAAATACAGTAAAAATACAGTTCATTCAATTATTGTTCCTTATGTTCATGACTTTATTCAGTACAAATGATTCCTAAGAATTAAATAGCAAGAAACAAAACTCACTGCTCATATAAACTCAAGCATCTTGCTTGCAGTATTTCAAACACTCATACCTACATTCTACATACATAGAAACATAGCATTCTGAAATGGGTATAGTAATATAGTTGTACTTATCTGTATATGCATAATGAAGACATTAATAAGAAGGCATGAAACTTCCCACTCTATTTACATAATGTAGATACATGCCACCAGATATTGTCCACATGAAGATCGTTCAGGTTTGTATCCAAAGCAATCTGAATAGCTTTGTGTTGTTGTAATCTTCTGTGAAAATACGCAGCTGATGCAACAACAACTCAAGGTAGGTATCTGAACATTTTTGGAGAGGTTGACACCCTCTTGAACGCAAGAAATGAAAGTACGATTATGTATATTATACCAACATTGCAAATTTGTTCACTTTTATATACACTTACACTTACATTTATGAAGAAAAATTTTGGCGCAAAAAGCGCTTCCATTTATAATGTATGCTGTAGGTACCTACTTTTCCCCTTATTCTCAGATCACTTTCGATCATGTTCATGATAGAAGACATTTAAGAATTTAAAGTAGGTATGTACATAGGTACTTACAAAAAACAATTTTTTAAATTTTCCTAGAAGGCAAATATCTGCCACTGAATTCATTTTGTTATCAAGTTTAAATTAATACTACACATTTTATGCATTTAGATTTGTTAAGGTTTTTCTGATTCCTAATGCAAAATGTATATAGATTTACGGAAACTTGTCAAAGCATGTCTTTACCGTATGTATGATTTTATAAGCAAGATAAAGACATAAATTGGTTTACATGAGAATTTTTGGAATTAAAGGAATTACCTATCCAAAATGTTAGCCAATTTACTTCATCAAGAATAATAAAAGAAAGCTGTATGTACTTTTCTAGGGTTTTCGAAACACTGAATCAAAATATGAGATACAAACTCTTCCTAAAGATGTGCAGCGTTTTCGAGATATTTCAATTTTCAAATGCAAACAAATAGCTACCTTCTTTAAAATCTACCTTCGTATTGACTATTCGCAGGATACATTATTCAACAGACTGGGTCCCAGGAAGTGTATTTGATCATAAAAGCTCTTTATAGTTTAGTGTTATCAGCAAACATTAAATCATTAAAAAGATTATAATAAATGAAAAGTAGCTCTCTAATAATAGGTGAAAGATTTCGAATGCAATTCTAACAAACTCCATTCGGTTGAAATAAACAATAAGTTTTGCTACTTTGACCTTCATCAATCGGTTAAATCAAGCGAGAAAGTTAGTTAATATTCTAAATTTTAGCCGATTGGATATGTTAGATTAAACAAATCAGATTGATTGTTTTAAGCGAATAGATGGGTAATTTTAACAAACTCTCTTCGGTTAAAATAAACAATAAGTTTTGCTACTTTGACCTTCATCAATCGGTTAAATCAAGCGAGAAAGTTAGTTAATATTCTAAATTTTAGCCGATTGGATATGTTAGATTAAACAAATCAGATTGATTGTTTTAAGCGAATAGATGTGTAATTTTAACAGACTATATTCGGTCGAAATAAACAATAAGTGTTGCTACTTTGACCTTCATCAATCGGTTAAATCAAGCGAGAAAGTTAGTTAATATTCTAAATTTTAGCTGATTGGATATGTTAGATTAAACAAATCAGATTGATTGTTTTAAGCGAATAGATGTGTAATTTTAACAAACTCTATTCGGTTGAAATAAACAATAATTTTTGCTACTTTGACCTTCACCATTCGGTTAAATCAAGCGAGAAAGTTATTTAATATTCTAAATTTTAGCCGATTGGATATGTTAGATTAAACAAATCAGATTGATTGTTTTAAGCAAATAGATGTGTAATTTTAACAAACTCTATTCGGTTGAAATAAACAATAATTTTTGCTACTTTGACCTTCACCATTCGGTTAAATCAAGCGAGAAAGTTATTTAATATTCTAAATTTTAGCCGATTGGATATGTTAGATTAAACAAATCAGATTGATTGTTTTAAGCAAATAGATGTGTAATTTTAACAAACTCTATTCGGTTGAAATAAACAATAATTTTTGCTACTTTGACCTTCACCATTCGGTTAAATCAAGCGAGAAAGTTATTTAATATTCTAAATTTTAGCCGATTGGATATGTTAGATTAAACAAATCAGATTGATTGTTTTAAGCGAATAGATGTGTAATTTTAACAGACTATATTCGGTTGAAATAAACAGTAAGTGTTGCTACTTTGACCTTCATCAATCGGTTAAATCAAGCGAGAAAGTTAGTTAATATTCTAAATTTTAGCCGATTGGATATGTTAGATTAAACAAATCAGATTGATTGTTTTAAGCGAATAGATGTGTAATTTTAACAGACTATATTCGGTTGAAATAAACAATAAGTGTTGCTACTTTGACCTTCATCAATCGGTTAAATCAAGCGAGAAAGTTAGTTAATATTCTAAATTTTAGCCGATTGGATATGTTAGATTAAACAAATCAGATTGATTGTTTTAAGCGAATAGATGTGTAATTTTAACAAACTCTATTCGGTTGAAATAAACAATAATTTTTGCTACTTTGACCTTCACCATTCGGTTAAATCAAGCGAGAAAGTTATTTAATATTCTTAATTTTAGCCGATTGGATATGTTAGATTAAACAAATCAGATTGATTGTTTTAAGCGAATAGATGTGTAATTTTAACAGACTATATTCGGTTGAAATAAACAATAAGTGTTGCTACTTTGACCTTCATCAATCGGTTAAATCAAGCGAGAAAGTTAGTTAATATTCTAAATTTTAGCCGATTGGATATGTTAGATTAAACAAATCAGATTGATTGTTTTAAGCGAATAGATGTGTAATTTTAACAGACTATATTCGGTTGAAATAAACAATAAGTGTTGCTACTTTGACCTTCATCAATCGGTTAAATCAAGCGAGAAAGTTCGTTAATATTCTAAATTTTAGCCGATTGGATATGTTAGATTAAACAAATCAGATTGATTGTTTTAAGCAAATAGATGTGTAATTTTAACAAACTCTATTCGGTTGAAATAAACAATAATTTTTGCTACTTTGACCTTCACCATTCGGTTAAATCAAGCGAGAAAGTTATTTAATATTCTAAATTTTAGCCGATTGGATATGTTAGATTAAACAAATCAGATTGATTGTTTTAAGCAAATAGATGTGTAATTTTAACAAACTCTATTCGGTTGAAATAAACAATAGTTTTTGCTAATTTGACCTTCACCATTCGGTTAAATCAAGCGAGAAAGTTATTTAATATTCTAAATTTTAGCCGATTGGATATGTTAGATTAAACAAATCAGATTGATTGTTTTAAGCGAATAGATGTGTAATTTTAACAGACTATATTCGGCTGAAATAAACAATAAGTGTTGCTACTTTGACCTTCATCAATCGGTTAAATCAAGCGAGAAAGTTAGTTAATATTCTAAATTTTAGCCGATTGGATATGTTAGATTAAACAAATCAGATTGATTGTTTTAAGCGAATAGATGTGTAATTTTAACAGACTATATTCGGTTGAAATAAACAATAAGTGTTGCTACTTTGACCTTCATCAATCGGTTAAATCAAGCGAGAAAGTTAGTTAATATTCTAAATTTTAGCCGATTGGATATGTTAGATTAAACAAATCAGATTGATTGTTTTAAGCGAATAGATGTGTAATTTTAACAGACTATATTCGGTTGAAATAAACAATAAGTTTTGCTACTTTGACCTTCATCAATCGGTTAAATCAAGCGAGAAAGTTAGTTAATATTCTAAATTTTAGCCGATTGGATATGTTAGATTAAACAAATCAGATTGATTGTTTTAAGCGAATAGATGTGTAATTTTAACAAACTCTATTCGGTTGAAATAAACAATAATTTTTGCTACTTTGACCTTCACCATTCGGTTAAATCAAGCGAGAAAGTTATTTAATATTCTAAATTTTAGCCGATTGGATATGTTAGATTAAACAAATCAGATTGATTGTTTTAAGCGAATAGATGTGTAATTTTAACAGACTATATTCGGTTGAAATAAACAATAAGTGTTGCTACTTTGACCTTCATCAATCGGTTAAATCAAGCGAGAAAGTTAGTTAATATTCTAAATTTTAGCCGATTGGATATGTTAGATTAAACAAATCAGATTGATTGTTTTAAGCGAATAGATGTGTAATTTTAACAGACTATATTCGGTTGAAATAAACAATAAGTGTTGCTACTTTGACCTTCATCAATCGGTTAAATCAAGCGAGAAAGTTAGTTAATATTCTAAATTTTAGCCGATTGGATATGTTAGATTAAACAAATCAGATTGATTGTTTTAAGCAAATAGATGTGTAATTTTAACAAACTCTATTCGGTTGAAATAAACAATAATTTTTGCTACTTTGACCTTCACCATTCGGTTAAATCAAGCGAGAAAGTTATTTAATATTCTAAATTTTAGCCGATTGGATATGTTAGATTAAACAAATCAGATTGATTGTTTTAAGCAAATAGATGTGTAATTTTAACAAACTCTATTCGGTTGAAATAAACAATAATTTTTGCTACTTTGACCTTCACCATTCGGTTAAATCAAGCGAGAAAGTTATTTAATATTCTAAATTTTAGCCGATTGGATATGTTAGATTAAACAAATCAGATTGATTGTTTTAAGCGAATAGATGTGTAATTTTAACAGACTATATTCGGTTGAAATAAACAATAAGTGTTGCTACTTTGACCTTCATCAATCGGTTAAATCAAGCGAGAAAGTTATTTAATATTCTAAATTTTAGCCGATTGGATATGTTAGATTAAACAAATCAGATTGATTGTTTTAAGCGAATAGATGTGTAATTTTAACAGACTATATTCGGTTGAAATAAACAATAAGTGTTGCTACTTTGACCTTCATCAATCGGTTAAATCAAGCGAGAAAGTTAGTTAATATTCTAAATTTTAGCCGATTGGATATGTTAGATTAAACAAATCAGATTGATTGTTTTAAGCAAATAGATGTGTAATTTTAACAAACTCTATTCGGTTGAAATAAACAATAATTTTTGCTACTTTGACCTTCACCATTCGGTTAAATCAAGCGAGAAAGTTATTTAATATTCTAAATTTTAGCCGATTGGATATGTTAGATTAAACAAATCAGATTGATTGTTTTAAGCGAATAGATGTGTAATTTTAACAGACTATATTCGGTTGAAATAAACAATAAGTGTTGCTACTTTGACCTTCATCAATCGGTTAAATCAAGCGAGAAAGTTAGTTAATATTCTAAATTTTAGCCGATTGGATATGTTAGATTAAACAAATCAGATTGATTGTTTTAAGCGAATAGATGTGTAATTTTAACAGACTATATTCGGTTGAAATAAACAATAAGTGTTGCTACTTTGACCTTCATCAATCGGTTAAATCAAGCGAGAAAGTTAGTTAATATTCTAAATTTTAGCCGATTGGATATGTTAGATTAAACAAATCAGATTGTTTGTTTTAAGCAAATAGATGTGTAATTTTAACAAACTCTATTCGGTTGAAATAAACAATAATTTTTGCTACTTTGACCTTCACCATTCGGTTAAATCAAGCGAGAAAGTTATTTAATATTCTAAATTTTAGCCGATTGGATATGTTAGATTAAACAAATCAGATTGATTGTTTTAAGCGAATAGATGTGTAATTTTAACAGACTATATTCGGTTGAAATAAACAATAAGTGTTGCTACTTTGACCTTCATCAATCGGTTAAATCAAGCGAGAAAGTTAGTTAATATTCTAAATTTTAGCCGATTGGATATGTTAGATTAAACAAATCAGATTGATTGTTTTAAGCGAATAGATGTGTAATTTTAACAGACTATATTCGGTTGAAATAAACAATAAGTGTTGCTACTTTGACCTTCATCAATCGGTTAAATCAAGCGAGAAAGTTATTTAATATTCTAAATTTTAGCCGATTGGATATGTTAGATTAAACAAATCAGATTGATTGTTTTAAGCGAATAGATGTGTAATTTTAACAGACTATATTCGGTTGAAATAAACAATAAGTTTTGCTACTTTGACCTTCATCAATCGGTTAAATCAAGCGAGAAAGTTAGTTAATATTCTAAATTTTAGCCGATTGGATATGTTAGATTAAACAAATCAGATTGATTGTTTTAAGCGAATAGATGTGTAATTTTAACAGACTATATTCGGTTGAAATAAACAATTAGTTTGGCTACTTTGACCTTCACCATTCGGTTAAATCAAGCGAGAAAGTTAGTTAATATTCTAAATTTTAGCCGATTGGATATGTTAGATTAAACAAATCAGATTGATTGTTTTAAGCGAATAGATGTGTAATTTTAACAAACTATATTCGGTTGAAATAAACAATAAGTTTTGTTACTTTGACCTTCACCATTCGGTTAAATCAAGCGAGAAAGTTATTTAATATTCTAAGTTTTAACCGATTGGATATGTAAGATTAAACATATCAGATTGATTGTTTTAAGCGAATAGATGTGTAATTTTAACAAACTCTATTCGGTTGAATTAAACAATAAATGTTGTTACTTTGACCCTCACCATTCAGTTAAATTAAACGAGAAAGTTATTTAATTAGTCACATTTTAGCCTATTTACTTTGTAAAATTAAATAAATCGGATCGGTAGTTCTAACCTAAACACTCGTGTAATTTAAACAACATAACAAGTAGTTTAATTTAAACAAGAAAATTGTTTAATTCAAATAAGAAGATTGTTTAATATTAAATGAGAGGAGTGTTAAGTTAACTAAATGCAATTATTTAATTTAAATAAGTCACTCGTTCAAAGTAAACAATCTTGCAATTTGCTAGACTTAAACAAGTTTCTCAATTAATATAACACATATTCTCGATTAATTTATCCCTTTTTGGTGTTTATTTTAAACGTTTTCCTTTAACCGAGTCGACTACGTAGTTTTTAGCTACATACACTACGTAGTTTTTACCCGAGAGTGTGCTATTATTAACACATTTTTTTTTAACCCACCGAAAAACGCTCTCGGTTAAAAATTATTTTTCTGCGTGAAGAGTTAGTCTATTAAATATGAAATGGCAAACCAAATTGAGCATAAATCAAGTGACAGCTGTCAAAAAGACGAACTCCGAAAAAAGTATTGCCAGATTGAAAACCACACTTCTAAAAAAAAAACACCCTTTAGAACCCATATCTGTATTTTCAAACATTGCGGAGAACATAATCATTGAGGATCTGGAATCTGAGTACCTATACTGAGTTGAGAGCTCTTTTGAACTTTGTAAACTTTTAGTTAGGACAATTCCATTCGATACTCGAATAAACGTCAAAAACCCATCTGCAGTAGGATTCTAGTTTTGCTTTTATTGGCAATACTATCATATAAGACTGTACTTTAAACACCTTTCCCAAAAAACACGACTACATTATATTATCACATATGTATATTATCCTAGTAGCACATTTAAGTTTTCTCTATTGATTTATGAGTATATGCTTATGTTCGAGCACCCCGATGAGTTGCATTTAATTATTATTATGAAGAGGGATGTTATGTATTTGCACAATTAATGGCACCCTCAGGTTGCCCCGCCCAAACATACACACATATTATACCCTCTGAAGTTTTTCATCCCTCTTAATAATAAATTTTCCAACAGGAGCTGGTCCATTGGCATGCACAGCATGTCCTCTTCATTTTATGTTAGACGGAGGCCTCTGCATGGAATGCTTGGGATCGCAATTCTATGATTCACCAACCCAAACGTGCAAAACGTGCCATGACTCGTGTCGTTCGTGCAGCGGTCCTGGACAATACTCATGTCAAACATGTGCATTTCCTCAACACCTGGATCGTCTCAATAATCAATGTGTGCCTTGCTGTCCTACAGATTCAACTCCCGAGGATCAATCTTGTTGTCATTGCGATAAAGAGAGTGGTAAGTGAAAGTATTTCAATGATGTAGTTGGACGCATCTCTCTATATATCTTGATGTGGTGTTTAATTTTTTGTTTGTTTTTCCTTTCGCAGGAGGATGCATCAATGCTTCGCCAGCTGGAAAGCGCAGAATTGCAGCTGGAGCGGAGCAACAATTCGGTAGTCCGTACAACAGTTTCGATGATAGCTCTTCGAATGGTGTCCTCTCACGTGTTGGTTCACCTCTTACGACAATTACGGCTATTGCGGTTGCCGGATGTCTGCTCATTGTCACTGTGTTTGCTGTCATCTTTGCCATCTTACAGGTAAGCTACATTTAGTGGACACATTTATAGGGATATACAGAGTTTGCAATATACAGAGAAGAGTGGTAGTGTACTATTATAACAAAGCGTTGTTCTTAATGACGAGCTTATTTCTCTTCACTGCCTTGTCGTTGTCGTTGTCGTTCT